>OZ001653.1:4241564-6741564 GCA_963924145.1 Pyrausta purpuralis | reverse complement strand
ATCAAAAAAAATAATGAAAATACTGTCATGCCTGCCAATTTATTTTTATTTAAAAATACCTAATGATGACTCTTATAGCAAAAAACTTAAATATGATTTTTATTCTAATTAGCAAATTAAGTTCTAATCTAAGCAAAGCTATGTTTAAAAATATTCCGTAGCTGAGCTAATTCACGATAATTTTGTAACAACCGATCCTTTAATAAGCAAATACTTAATTACTTTGATAAATTAAACGAGACTGTTCAAAGCTTTCATTAAGTTTCCTTTGCGAAATTTCAAGACTTCAAACACACGTTTTCTTTGCTTCAGTTTGTAATAACTAAGTAAGTGGTATCTTAAATAATTTCATCTTAAAATAAATCTAATTTTGCTTTTATACGTAAGAGTGCTTTGGAAGGCTAATATCATTTGATAATAATAAGCTTAGTCTTAGGCCCTATGGGCGGCTACATGGCAGCAAGGTATAATCAACATTTATCTGTAAGAACACAGTAGGTCATATCAAGGTGGTTTAAATAAAATCCGATCAGTGTTCTGATAGTGAGGGTGGTCGCTTTCTTTGCAAAAAACCCTTTAAATCAATCCAATTCAAACCAATTCGCACTGAGCCGCGTGATGGAGTATGGCTCCTTTTGACAAATCAAATCAAATCAAATCAAACGAACTCGAACTCCCTGGTGTAGTGGCTAAGCACGCTGGTTTCAAGACGTCGCCGCTCCGAGGTCTCAGATCCGATTCCCGGTCGGGAATAATCGATTCGGATTGTAATTACTAGGAAAAATCGACTCGGGTGCCCGCCTTCCTTTGCCGTGCGCATTATAAATGTTGACGAGGAGCGCTTAAATTAGTTTTTATCAGCGAGACATCGATGAAGTAAGTATGATATCTCGCGGTGTGCCAAGATGAAGGATGGAAAAAGGGGGCTGGTGAGATGAGCTCTTGGAGTTTCTTCGCACAGCCTCCGAAGAATACATCAAACTGGCAACCTTGCGGGGATCGGATAAGTTGTGGAGCTTGGCATTCAGTACACACTCGTACACCAGTACAATAGCTACACTACTTTTTAAACAAATATTTTATTCAATAAAGTTACACTGTTTATCTTAAGTCTAATCTGCCAAACTGCTAAGCAGTTTGTCGGCAGTCGTTCTCGCGCTTGTTTAAGATATTTCAATGTTTTATAAAATTTGACTTCCTTATATTTTACATACGAGTACAATAATGTTTTGAGATATTTTTAAACTTCGGCTATTTATTCATTATAATACACTAAGGGCACTATGATAGATAGTGCTTTTTTAGTATGGACTTCAAGTGATTTTTGACAATACATTGTTTACTTATATCTGTCTAGGTCGTTATGTAAAGTAGGTATAATCCATCGTCTGGTTCTTTTACTAAAGTAGTTTGTTATTTTAGGTAACTTTAACTTATTTTTCTTAGCTAGTCGAGTTGGGTAGTTATGTTCTCGTTTTATTTTGAATTCGTTTGTGTTATATTGCTCCAGAATTAACATTAATTTTACTTTCTTCTCGATAGGTATAATTTTACATATTTTATATAACTTTTCATATTCCTTTTTACATTTATCTAAAATACTTTTGTCTACTAAAATTTTAAATATTCGTGTTTGTATTGTCCTAATTTTATTAAGATGAACCGGGAATGTGTGACCATAACTACTCAACCCGTAACTGATAGTAGCTTCTGCGAGGGCAGCAGCATGATACAGCATGTATTGTATTTTCCTACTACAGGTACTATAAACCAATTCTTGGTAAATCGGAGTAGTATAGCAGTACTGAGGCAAAACCAATGTCAACATTTCGATGAACGTCGTTTAGTAAAAGTGTGTGCTTTGGAACACTTGTGGGCAGATTGAATCAAACACTCGAAAGTGTGCAAGTGACAGCTGTGATATTTATGTTCTCAAGCGCCAAATTGTTGCTTGGTTTATGTGGTAGAAGATTGAAAGTAAAAAAAACTGCTGTAGAAAAGATGTATTAAACTTTTTTGTAATTAACTTTGGCTTGAATATAAAAAAAATGTAAAACGATCCTATGTTTGTTATTGTTGTTAATGTTTTGATGGGAGTTGTACGGGTAAAAGTTAAAGATTAGCAGTTAAAGTTATGATTTAATGAAAGCAGTTTCATACACCTTAATATTTACACAATGATAAAAGACTACAAAATAGATATTAGTATTGAATCATCTTTGCAAGTAAACCTAGCACAAAACAACCAACCTTTAAAATACAGTAAATAGAATAAGTTTTCCAGTTACGACGTAATAATAGCTAACCACATTTCAGAAGCAGTCTCACGTAAACTTGTTAGATTCCACCGCCGAGATATTATTACATTTATTAGCAAAACGAATTTAAGACCGCTTTAAATGTGATTCACTTGTTTACCGCCCAACCACCGTTAATTTTTAAGCGTTTAATTTTAGATAAATAACTTGTCTAAGCAAGCAAGAATTATTCTTGATTGCTTTCAACTTAATGGAGAAAATACTAGAGATCTTAATGTTATCCTCTCCTAAACCTTTTTTAAGGATCGATCAAGTTAAACTCAAATACATACACTGAAACGTTACAAATACACACAAACGCCACATATACGTTTGCACTGTCTTATTCAACCGTTTTCTAACCAAACATCGTTACTGAAATCGTAAAAAAAATAATGTCAAATTTTCAAATTTAACTAAACAACTCTAACCAAATGGCTTGCTACGTAATTTAACAATAACTGAAGAATGAAAGCAAGACTTACTGAAAATACAGTTTATTTTAAATAACAAAATAATTATTTTTCAGAGCACGTTCCTAATTTGACAGTAGAATTAGCCGAGAGAGAATGCAGCGCGTGGTAGTGTTGCCAGCAGTAGTTTGTGGTCATAGATTATCCAACATGTTCTCCTGGACACAAACCTACTAAGTTAAGGAAAACTTCATGTTTTGGCCGAGGCAAAGCTTTTGTAAGTCCATCGGCCACCATTTCTCCAGATGGCACATACTTCACGGATACTCTATTGGCAGAAATTTTCTCTCGTATGAAGTGATAGCGAACATCTATGTGTTTGCTTCTTGCTCGATAACCTTCAGCACCTGAAAGACTAATGGCACTTTGATTATCACAGTACATGAGGACAGAAGTTTCTACTAAGTCCGGCCAGAACTCCTCTTCTAATTGCTTTAGCCAGAGAGCTTCTTGGATTGATGCCGCCAGAGACATATACTCTGCTTCAGTGCTTGATAGTGCTATGGTTTGCTGTCTTTTACAGCACCAACTTATGGCAGCACCCTGAAAAACAAAAATGTATCCAGTGCAGGATCTCCGATCTTCTGTGTGACTTGCCCAATCAGCATCACAATAGCCAACAATATTATGTTTATTAGGAGTAAAAGATAATCTTTGATTTATTGTGGCCTTTAGGTATCTAAATACTCTTTTCAAAGCACACCAATGTTGCGATGTTGGCTGGTCATTAAATCGGCTTAGCATGTTGACGATGTAGGCTATGTCTGGCCTGGTTCCTTGTGACAGATAAAGAAGACAGCCAACAGCTTCTTGATATGTGACGTAATTCAAAATTTCTTCTTGCTTTTCTGCCCTTTTAAGCTGTACATTTACATCGCATGGAGTCCACACTGATTTACATTCATCCATATTAAATCGAAATAAAAGTTTCTGTATGTATAAAGATTGGTCCAAAGATAATCTTTGTGCTTCCCATTTTGTACGAAAACCAATACATTGGGTTGCATTTCCCATATCTTTCATGTTAAACTTTTCTTTTAGTCTGCTTTTGATTTCTTCTCCTGTATTGTTATTGTTAAAAAGACAGAGCATGTCATCAACATAGACTGCAATAAAGAGAATGTCGTCTTTACTCAATATTCTAAAATATATACATGGATCCATCTGTGAGCGAGACATGCCAATATCTAGAAGAACATTGTTTAACTTTTGGTTCCATAGTCTACTGGCCTGTTTTAGGCCATATATAGACTTATTTAGGCGGCAGACTTCTTCTCCTTGCTCAAAAGATGGTGGTTGAGACATATAAATTTCTTCATCTATGTCTCCCTGAAGAAATGCAGAGACCGCATCCATTTGGTGGATGTTTAATTGGTACTTTGTGGCCAATCCAAATAAGTACCTGACAGATGTGTATCTTATCACAGGTGCATATACTTCGTTATAGTCAATGCCTTTCTTTTGCCGGAATCCTTTTATAACAAGACGAGTTTTGTAGCGTATAACATCTCCATGTTCATTTAGCTTAGTCTTTAATACCCACTTGCAAGGTATTACCCTTTTGTTAGCAGGTAAGTTGACCAAAGACCAAGTATTATTTTCTATTAATGATTTATATTCATCTTTCATTGCTTCCATCCACTCATTTGCTTTGTTGCTTCCCAGAGCTTCATTAATGCTTTGAGGGTCGTTGTTTAATAGACTTGATGCAGATTCTGCATTCATACACAGGAAAGACGTAAAGTTTTCTTCATACATTTCCTGACGGCGACGTGGTCTTAACTCCATGTTAAATTCAGGAGTGTCAAATGTCTCATCGGGCTCATATGTATCATCGTGAGCATGATTAGTAGGTGTACTTGATAATGCTATGTTACTATCATCTTCATTTCTAGGGTCTACAGGCAGATTAGTGTCTAAAGGTAAGTGACTTTTGATTTCATAATTTTCTTTCTTAGTATTAGAAGCTGTTTTATTATTGTGAGCATTATTGTCTCTTTTCTTTATTTCTGTTTCTGTTTCAGATGGATAAGTATGAACCATATTTCTTATGACACTTTCTTCAAGGAATACTACATCTCTACTCATCAAAGCCCTTTTGCTTTGTGGATCAATAAATCTATATCCTTTTGTACAATCTGAGTATCCCACAAAAATTAACTTACATGATTTTGCATCTAATTTCTTCCTTCTTTCTTTGGGTATGTGTACTATTGCGCTGCACCCAAAGACACGCATGTGACCTAAATCTGGTTGCTTTCCAGTCCATACTTCTTCAGGGGTGATGTCACCGAGAGCATGTGTTGGGGAGCGGTTGATGATGTAAGATGCTGTTGCTACTGCCTCTGCCCAGAATGCTTTCTGTAAATTAGAATTTAGTATCATGCATTTGGCTCGCTCAATTAATGTACGATTCATTCGTTCGCTCAAACCATTTTGTTCAGGTGTGTAAGGATTTGAGGTTTGATGTAGAATGCCATGTTTTTTGAGAAATAAGTCAAAGTTTTGATTTATATATTCTTAAAAGTTGCAAAGTACCTGGCACCACCAATCGAGGTTACTTGCATCGGACCACATACATCGGTGTGGATAACCTCTAGCAACTCCTTAGCTCGAGAGCCGCTGCTTGGAAATGGCTGTCTAGTCTGTTTGCCTTCTAGACATGAAATGCAAATTAAATTATCTTTCTGATGTGACAACTTCACACCTGTAGCACAGTTTGGTATTTTATTCACATCAGTAAAGTTTAAATGCCCCATGCGTTGATGCCACAGGTAGGTATCAGATTGAGCTGAAGCCATCATAGAAGTTATTGTTTTACTGTTAGTGTTTAGTCTATATGTATCATTGATTAGGTTAGCACTGGCTATCTTTTGTCCATTCTGGTCACTTATATTACAGCCATTTTTATCAAATTCAACTTTACAACCATTTTTTATTACTTTACTCACTGATAATAAATTAGTTGAGAGTTCAGGAACATAAAGCACATTTCTCACCTGTATGGCTTTGCTGCTGCCATCTTGGGTAGGTACTTGTATTGTAATGTTACCACATCTTTCAACATTTAACACCTTGTTGTCGGCAATCTTAATTTTCTGAACAGGTGGAGTAGTCTCTTCTTCTAGCCAGTCTCTCTGCATGGTCATGTGTGCTGATGCGTCTGAATCTATATACCAGTGCATAGAATCATTCATATCATTTAATTTCATTGCAGAAAATGCAGCAATAAATCCATTAGTGTTGTCTTCATTAGTGCCTTTGTTCTCAGATTCAGGTTTTTTATGCCAACATTTTTTGCTTATATGTCCATATTTGTTACAATGAAAACACCGTGGCCCTTTTGATTTGGATTGATTATTTCTTGAGTAAAATGCGGTAGTGTCAGATTGTTTTACTTCTTGTAAAAGTTTTGTTTTTATTAGATCTGCACTAATTTTTACTCCGGAGCTCTCTATTCCCATAATCATTGGTTTGTACTCATCTGGCAATCCTGCCAACATTAATGTACCGAGCCATTCATCATCAACTTAAAATGATATACTCCGTAACTTATGAGCAGAGGATAGTATTTTATTCACATAGTCTTCTACGCTTGTGCTTGACTCTAAAGTCGTATTTATCAAATCTTTCAGTAAGCCAACCTTGCGAAGCAAACCGGAATCTTGAAATGCTCGTGAAAGGTTATTCCGTACTTCTTTTGACGTTTTGGCGTCTTGTATGTGGACGTAGTTTATCGGATCTACTAACAGTATCAACTTTGATTTGGCCTTTATATCTTTCTTCGTATCTACAGCATCACAATCACCGGTAATACATTCCCATAGCTCCTCGTGCTGTAAATAGGCCTTTACTGCGAAACTCCAACTTGCCCAATTGTCTCGCCCAACGAGTTTTTCAATAGATATCATTGCATTATTTGAAGCCATCTGTTATATGCTGAAAAACAGGAATTACTTGCGAAGTTGCGGCTGGAAACTACTTTTGAGGTTATGAAAATAGATTTCAATATTTTACTGTGATTACTCAAAACTTCACGAAAACCTATAATTCTCAGGAGGCGCAGGCCCATAACCTGAAGAATGAAAGCAAGACTTACTGAAAATACAGTTTATTTTAAATAACAAAATAATTATTTTTCAGAGCACGTTCCTAATTTGACAGTAGAAGTAGCCGAGAGAGAATGCAGCGCGCACTGATCATGTAATCTTTTTAGATACGGGACAACAATACATTGGCCGTAGGCAAAAAATTGTTGTCATTAGTGACAAACATCCACTTCACGAGAGTGAGCGGAGTCAGCTAGCTTTAGTGATGTCCATACGGTCTTGTTAAATCAATCTTTACATCGATAATCTCTCTATCGATATGTACTGATCGAATCTTTCTATCGTTAACAGCTAATCGATTTTATTTTATCGATTCTCCTTATATCGATATCATTATATCGATAGTTTTTAATCGATATAATTGGCACTATACTCCTAATCGATATTCTTAAATATTATTGTTCAATTAAGTAAATAAAACATAGCAGTAGGTTTTGAAAAAATTTATTGGTCTCGTAATTGTGAAGGATAGCCGTCCAGAATTCTTCCCTCTAGCTGAATAAAAATAAGATGACAATAATGGTTATAAGTTAAAATAAATACACGTTAACATGCATAGTTTTAAGAGCACGGCATGTAAAATAATTAATTGTATCCGTCAGATCTTTGAGTAGCTTAGAAGGACTAGCGTGGGTATACAGATCCGACACGCAGTGACGAAAAAAGCATATAATGTCAAATTATACATATATAATTGTTTAAAAAATAAACAGCACCTTATTTCTTTAACTGGACTAACATCAAGGAAAAGATAAAAAAATAGAAACAGATCCAACACACATAGGCCAAGCAAGCAAATAATGTAAAATGATACCTGTAGTCTAACTGCTCACATTAAAAATAAGATGAACAATTATAAATACAAGTTAGTACATGGTTTAAAGAACCCTGAGGCATGTCAAATAATATTAGTAATAGTATCTGTCAGATCTTTGTGTACCGAAGCTGGACTATTGTGGGGATACAGATCCGACACGCAGTACCCAAGAAATCATAATAATGTCAAATTATATCTATATAATAGTTTAAAAAATAAAAAGCACCTTACTTCTCTAACTAGACTAACATCAAGGAAAAGACAAAAAAATAGAAACACAAGTTAACATGCATGGATTAAAGAAAACAAAAATTATATGAGTAGGTTTCTTTCTGTTAGATCTTTATGTAGCTTAATTGGTCTAGCGTGGGGAAACAGATCCGACACGCATAGGCCAAGCAAGCAAATAATGTAAAATGATACCTGTAGTCTAACTGCTCACATAAAAAATAAGATGAACAATTATAAATACAAGTTAATGCATGGTTTAAAGAACACTGAGGCATGTCAAATAATATTAGTAATAGTATCTGTCAGATCTTTGTGTACTTAAGCTGGACTAGCGTGGGGATACAGATCCGACACGCAGTAACCAAGAATTCATAATAATGTCAAATTTTACCTATATAATAGTTTCAAAATAAAAAAGCACCTTATTTCTCTAACGGCTAACATCAAGGAAAAGATAAAAAATTAGAAACACAACTTAAAATGCATGGATTAAAGAAAACTAAAATTATATGAGTAGGTTTCGTTCCGTTAGATCTTTATGTAGCTTAATTGGTCTATCGTGGGGAAACAGATCCGACACGCATAGGCCAAGCAAGCAAATAATGCAAAATGATACCTGAAGTGACAAATGATAAACAGTACCTTCATTTTCTAACTGCTCACATCATGATGAACAATTATAAATACAAATTAATACATGACTTAAATAATACTGAGGCATGTAAAATAATGTAAATTATAGTGTCTGCCAGATCTTTGTGTAGCTAAGTTGGTCTAGCGTGGGTATACAGATCCGACACGCAGAGACCAAGCAAGCACATAATGTATAATGATACACGGTAGTTTTAATAACGAATAGTAGTAAAAACACTAGTTGGTAAAATTTAGTATGATTATTTTTGTTTGATCTTTTTCTAGCTTTAATAGACTGGCGTAGGGATACAGATCCGACACGCAGCGGCTAAGCAAGCACTTACAATAAGTGCTTTGGTGTGGTGGTTGGTTCATAGTAGTAAATGATAAATATTACCTAACATATATAAATCTCTGTCTAATAACATCAAGGATAAGATGCGCAGTTGGAAACATTGTAAAAATCGTTCAAAAACTTATCTCGAAAATATTAAGAGTCTTGTCGTCATCGAGGCACAAGAGTTTCAGGTTGGAGACAAGTATTCTAAATTGTAGGAACGGAATTGGTGTGGAACTTATAGCAGGATTGGCAGGTCTTCCAGCTTGAAGTGTTTGCTGCGCACTGAATGCAAGTTGGACACTGAACGGGTGTACATGAAAAACATTAAGTCATAGGCACGAATGAGCTTAATTCAATGATATTTTTCAATCAAAGAAAACTCAAGAAAATCATTATACAACCACAAACAACTGCAAAAGCCTAAAGCTAGAGCAAGTTATAAAAAATCTACCAGACTACTTACGATTGAGCTACATGTGGCAGCACCAAATCACACTTTTCTATGCTTCTATCTTTTTCTATCACCCAGAAACATACTTTACGAGAGCAAGAGAAAGAGCGGAATGCGACCGAATATGACAGAATCAACACGCGGCGCTCAGAAACACGCTTTTCTCCCTCCGTCTGGATGATGACCTTACTGGATGATAGAATGTGATAGAAGCACAGGTAAGTGCCATTCAATGCTGCCAGATGTAGCTCAACCCTTACAGAACACTTTCAATGACTTAGCCTTTTCAAAACCTAGAACACTTATTTACTCCTGCAAACAATGGATCCTCACTACCTAGGAATAAAAATCAAACGATAATCAGACATAAAAAATAAGGTTATTGAACTTAACACATGAAGAAGAAAATATGCATTTCACTATTTGGTGTAATAGCCTTAAAAAAATTGAAATTCAACAGAAAGAAAGGCACAGACGAAGAATCAAGATTATGAAGACGGAATAATAAAACCCAACATTTTAATCTCATGCGATGTTTTTCAAGATTCAAAGAGCTTATGAGAAAAATAATAGCTTAGTTGCAGCCTTATTTAATACACAGGTTGTCACAAAATTCAACCGATTAATAAAAAAATATTGAAGCTATCAACGATTGAATACGTTATCACGACAACAATCAGCAAACCCATCTAACATCAGATAAGTTAATATTTATTGAACAGTTTCAACGGTGCCTTCAAAGAACTAGAAAAAAAATACGAAGCGTCCCTATGTGAATTCACTTTTCGTGTTGTGAAACTAAGCCGAAGTTGGAGTGTAGTTGAAATTTGAAATATTTTGCATTATTATTTATTATTATTTGACATATAAATTGAATTAGTTATGACATAAACATATTTGCATGCAACATTTGTCTGCTGAAGATGAAAACCAAAACCTAATTCATCATTATCAGCCAAAGGACGTCCACTGCTGAACATAGGCCTCCCCCACGGATTTCCACAGCGACCGATCACTAGCGGTCTGCATCCAGTTTGGAAACTGAAACTGGAAACCTAATTATAAGAACAAAAAATGTAACCTTCTTCAAATTTAAATAAATATATTTCTATTTCTATTTAGCTGTCCCCTGAAGCTGCGATTTTTTTATAACATCAGCAGAAGTTTCTTCAGCAATTGCAAATGTTTGATTAATTTTATTACATTCATTTCGAACAAGAAGGCAGCTAAGGCGATATAATAAATCTTTCAACAAATTACTTCTATGTGCATCGCAAATCCATATTAAAGGATTACTTTCGGATAGCATAATGGTAACAACATAGTTCGAAATATTGTTTTCATGCAAGTTATGTTTGATCTTCTCGAAACTTTCGGTTGCTTTACTTACTAATTGACATAAATTTATAGTGGGATATGTGAGACTTACTTTGTCATTCCACCATTCACGCAGTCGTATGTACTCGTAAACAGGACTAGATGTCAAGTTAGGATTGTCAACCTTTAAACACTGTGTACAAACTTCACACTTCCATTTCATATTTTTTATCACTACAGCTGCCAAATATCCAGCAACATATACAGTTGGTTGATTTTCAAAAGAGTCTAATAAGTGTTTTGCTATTCTAAGGTCATCATTAACATCATTATGTTCAGTAATATGTAGAACAGGAATATTCTTCGTGGCAATACTAGAATACGTTTGTGAAGAGAGACCCGCAGAATCAGAATTGTACGCTCCAAACGATTCAATGGGCTGAAATAAATGCTCAAAGTCAATTAAAGCTTCATTAAAATCTTCTTCGCAGTTTGCCCCTTTACTGCCGCGTGTGCTCAAGCTCGTCAAAATATTTGACTTGAGCGCGGCAGTAAAATAGTGGCAAGTAGGATTTCTGTTTGTTGGACAATGCTGCCTAATCATACCGAAAAGGTTTTCTAACGCGTCTTGATTTAACTGACGCAAATTAAGGTATTTAAAACCTTTTCTTTCCACTATTTTCCAAATTTCTTCTAGTGAACACAAAGAAGTGTAATATCCTTGCACACATCTTACATTTTTCAATCTAAGACTGCTACAGGATTTCAAAAAATGCATTGTTGTGATTTTTTCTTTAAAGTTTCTCCACAGTTGATGATGGCTGCTATTTTTTGAAACATTTTCTCTTATACGTTTTTTTATATCTTTTGCCGAAGAAGGACCATTCGTGCAGTCAAATAATTGGTCCAAACTTTCAATGACTGTTGCAGTTTCTAAAATTTCACGAGCTTTTTCAGTGCTCCCATATTTTTCTGAGATTAATTTTAAAACTGCAGCGACGGTGTTACTCAATATTTGAGTAGCAAGTTTTACTTTCATTTTGGATCGAAATTTGGGCTTCACATGTAATGACGTTATCTTTTTAAAATGCAACGTGGTCCTGTTCTTTTTTTCTAGTTCTATAAGATGATTGAGAGAAGGGAAATGGTCCCTTTCTTGCCGCCAAATACGATTTCCCCCCCCTGTAAAAAGTTATTACGGATACTTTTAAACAGGTGGGGAATATCGAACATGATATATATTTTTTTGCTGGCGGCAAGAAAGTAATTGGACTCGCGAGGGATTCCGTCAAAACTCTTCAATAAATTTAACCCTCCGATGTTAGTTGGGCCTTGATCGCAGACTGTTGCAATGATATCATATCCGATATCACTGATAGCTTCAATTACTTTTTTTATTATTGCTGCCAAATTTTGTGACGACACTGTTCCCTTAACGAAATAATAAGCCACTGGCTGTTTATATTTTTTATAAACTCCTTGAATCATGAAAACTAAGGCATGATCTGCGATGTTGGGATTTCTTAGTCCATCTCCAAAATCTTCATAGCCTTCCACTATGTCTTTCCTTGAGTTGTAAATCAATCGTTTTTTTAAGGTCATTTCATCAAATAGCAAAACACATGTTTTTTCTTTTGCGTTAAGTTTAACAGCCTTATTTCTTAAATGTTCAATTAAAGATCGACTTATTCCTGGTTGAAGATCCAAATTTTGCAAAAGTAATTGAAGTGTTCTAGGGCTTGGATAAGCTTTTGTCATTCTCTGCAGTGTTCTGTAAGTTCTGGGGGATTTTTTATAAATTGCCATAGCCAAGGATTTGTCGGTAGCTGTATAACGATTCCCTTGAGGTTTTCTTTTTTGATTTCTAAAATATGATTGAACTAAGCTCCTCAATGCCAATGACTTTATGTTTTTAAAATGACCCTTTTTGAGGTCCCGTATTTCTTTTTCGCAAGCTTTTAATTTATCTTTTAAATTTTGTGTTTCTGATGAATCTGAAAAACATTAAGTATTATTTACTAGTTATATATTAATTTGTATTTTTATAATAATTTTAAATGACGTTTAACCGAAAATACGTAAATTATAAACGTACCAATATTTTTTAGTTTTGTTTTCTTTTTGGGAATGTTGGGTTGACTGGAGGTGGATGATTGTGTATTTTGATGAGTACAACTATAATTTTCTGTAATACATATTTGAACATAAATGTAAGTTTGTTTTTTTATATGAAATAATAGAAAAAAACTTAATAAAAACTCACAAATATTAAAATAAAGCTTACGTGGAGGAGATGATTTTCGCTTTCTTGGGTTAATTAATGTATTTGATGAAGTGGGGAGATAAGACGGGCAGGAAGGATCTGCAATAGTAAAATATTAAGTAATAACTTGATAATCTTAAAAGTTATGAACTTTATCATAACTCGTATCCACCAATACAAGATAGCTTTACCTACAATTAATCTTAATACTGATTATTATAACAAACCTGGTTGTCGTAATAAAATGTAGTCGTGATCAATAATGATTTTTTGGGCGTGTGGGAAAGAGGGGGATTGAGTATCTGTAATGGGTGGTAAAAGTAATTAGATAGCTAATAGACGTAATAACTATTAAGTAACAACTTTATATTGCATACATACTTGATGGAACCACGTAATCATGGTCGAGTAGAGCAACTTGTACAGTATGACCGAGTTTCGTTTGACCATCAATAGATGGGCAAACGTAAGTGTGGTCATGCTGTACAAGCTGCTCCAATTTTTAGGTACTGTTGGTTGGTTTAGTAGTTCCTGAAAATGAATTAAAAAGTTAAGAATATAGGATGTGTTCGGGTTTTATACAAAAGGCAATACCAGGGAACACTGCTTTAAATAATTCTGAATTTACGTAATTTAGTGATACACAGCAAAATTATTTTCTGTGTCATAGTTACAAATGACTTATAAAACCAACAGCATTATCTTTATGACTATAACTTAGTATGTGAAAATTGGTATTCTGTACTAGGGTATTAACCTGAGATGTTCAGATGGACCGGGAAGTTCTTAAATGCGTTTTCATGGAGCGGCGGTAAATGTAAATTTTGTGATGGAATGGCGCATTTTTTTAATCTGTTTCCTTTTTTATTGAAGTCGGACGGTGTAAAATGTTTGGAACAAATGTATTTACGGATGAGTGATTTTATGGGTAGGTCGACTAGATCCTTTCTGCCCGTTATTTGAAGCCATTTTTTACATCTAAAAAGCAAGAAATAAAAATTATCCATTAATATTACGTCTTTTCCTATCATGAAAGATGCTTAGAAGTTTACATTTAGTTAGATTTTATTCATCAAAAGCATTCTACTAACCGTGTAATGTTGGCAGGGAAATTAGCCATAAATCGGTCTCCTCTTTCAGCGCAATAAAATTTCAAACAAATTTGGCATGTTTGCCGTTTATTGCCTAATAAATGTTCCATTTTTGCGCTTAAAAAATCAGTTTTCAAATGAATTTAATAAAAATTTAAGGCCGATCAATTTTTTTCTCAAAAAATGTCGAAAATTAAATTATCATGTCAATCAATCAAATATTATGTCAATCAATCAAATTAATTAGTGAAGTAATACGATCGTAATTGTGAATGGAGACGTTTTAGGCTTACTTTATTATTTGATAAATTCGTTCAGTTACGTGGCAGATGCTTTAAAACTTATGCTGGCTGGACGTAAAAACTGCCACAAAATTTTGACATGTAGAAAACTAAATAAATCAAAAAACTCGCGTCGTGAACCCATTGACACCACTCAAAGTGAGGTAAGGCTGGCAGCGCGTGGTAGTGTTGCCAGCAGTAGTTTGTGTTCATAGATTATCCAACAATAACAAAGTTAAACGACTCTTACGATTGCAATTATGTATGGATGTAAAATTGCCATCGACCTGGTTTAGATTCAACGATATTTATGTTTCTCGTATTTAAATTAATGGCATTTCCAGTATAGGGAGTTGGGATAAGTAGGTACACATATAATCCCGCAAAACACACTAGCGGGATTCGTACGAGCATGTAACGTGAACGTCGTCACGTCACACACACGCAGAATTTTCATGGCGAAATCGTTGCTTGTGTCCGTATCTCTATTCAGCGATTCTATGGGTTCGTATCGTTTACCTAAGTACACTTCGGACCCGCGACGTCCACGACGCGGACGTGAGTGAATCCAGGATCTAGGTTTTTATGTTTGCATATCTATCTCTATTACACTATTTCTTTTAATTAGTATTCCAAGGTTCAAAATTCAAATTAATTTATTCGTCATCATAGGTAACAAAGTTGACTATTAGTGTTGGCACAGAACTCCATGATGCACCATGAATTGCATACGAAATTAATAAAACATTTTAAACAGATATTTTACTGGAGTCAGGCGTTCATTAATAAATGATGTCATTTTAATAAAAATACATTAATTGCAAATAATAACTAATTACAAACACTAAGAAATAAAAGTAAAATCTTGGACGAAGTAAAATGAAACGAAGTGAAATTCTCTAAAATTACTATTCAAATTCAAAAGTCTTAAAAATATTCGTTAATATTATAATAGCATTTGTAAACAAGTAAATTTTTAAGTATATTTTTCAGTTTATTTACATAACAATTCTTTATATAATCAGGAAGTCTATTATATACCCTTGGAGCCATTTCAATAACACTCTTACGCATAAGTGCGGTTTTCAAATATTTTTACAAATTTTGTTATTTCTAGGGCGTAAGTTGGGTGCCTGATTTTTTTTTAAACAACAGTGGATTACATTTGACAAATGTTCATAATTTTAAAATATAGACACATCATAGTGTTAAAAGTTTCAGATATTTAAAATATGGCTTATGAGTAATAGTATATATATGTCGGCACTGGCAATATCGGTGATGGCAAGTCCGACTCCTCGTTTTCAGCCATAATGAGACTTCTTAGTGGGCACTCGATGGGTAATGTGTTGGCAAAATTATAACACCGCAATTGGTAAATCACACTATAATTTTAGATAGAAATTACACAGAAATAAACCGACATAGATTTAGTACGACGCGCGACAGTTTCTACACGTCTTCACTGTTCGACCGATGAACTTCGAATGAGCTCGTCCCGGCCGACCGCGACGTCATAGACTCTGTCAAGCGCCGCGTGGGGGCGCTGGCGTCGACTGTAGATGGCGCTAGCTGTGTCCGGTCACGTCTCTTCCGACAATCACGATATTTCCGACACGGCCATCCTGCTCGTACACGTCCTCGTGTATTAACCTGAAACCAGTTAACATCCGAGAGTACCTGTTTGTTAAACACAAACCTCCTACAGAAAATCATTGTTTATTGACTCAGAAAATAATAAAAAAAATAACATAAAAAGAAACTGGTTTATTTCCATGAACCTCTAGATCTAACTACTTATTCGTAACATATTACATTACGCTTCATTTGACAAATTAATCAAATAACTAAAGTAATAAAAATATTCTTAGATACTTAAGTTACAAAGAAATTAGTCGCCAGGGCCATGTATCATAATTTTCAATTTACAATAGCTAACAACTGATTATTCTCGAGTAACCTCTTCACCACGGCTCCTCACAGCCAAACACATCTCTTTTATGTCACACTACGATCTGACACACAGATCACGACCTCCGCCAGAGTCAAACGCCCATCGCACACCCACGGTCTACTCGAGTTTCCCCGAGAGATACCGACTTCTAACGGGCTACGACTACGTAATAACTGCTGGTACGGTCGACACTATTACGGTTCATGAGACCTACTCGAGAATCCTTAAACATGACTAATCAAACAAAAAAATAACTATTCTCTATCATTATGAACTTGAACTTCAATTCCGATTGATACATGGCCCTCCGGCATCCGTCTTAAACAGTCATGTGCGTACTTGTAAGTGCGCTTAGAGTTTAAATCTTTCAACGTATAACGATAACCTACTAAACTTGTATCACCTTAAAAGGGGCCTTTATATTTAGGATATAGTTTAGTCTAATTACTTTACTCGTTCTCTAACAGCGCAAAATCTGTTTTGTGCTGAACACTTGAGTTTGACCTATTCCAGTCATAACAATAGCATTATTAAATCTTTTTCCACTAAATTTAGGCGCAAAACTACTTTTAATCAACGAGCATTCATCACTAGAATTATATGAAAAACAATAGCGCTCACCGTTATGCTGCAAAGTGCTAACAGGCGTTTGAACAACGCACACGTCGACGAGCCGCTCATTCCGCGCTGTCACTGCACCGTTCGCCTGGTTGTTGCCACCGCTGATGCACCGGATCACGATGTATACAGGTGTCCCGCACTTGAAGCACACAATAGGTCTTGCTGCTGATCGCTGAGCTGCTCGGCAGGTACTTTTGGTAGGAACAGGTTTGTTGTTGGTGGTGTTAGCAGTCTTGTTTTTTTCACTCCGACCGCTTGTGGCCTATTTTGTCACAGTTGAAGCATCGTAGTTGGGTACACTTGCTCGTTTAGGTTTAGACGCATTCGATAACTCACACAAATTGCTTTTGCGTTTCAGATGCTAAAAATTCTGTAGCTCTTTTTGCAATCTTTCTCTCGAGGTTATATCCGTGGTAAAAGCAAGGCGTTATAATCTACCGTCGAACTGTGACATGAAGGCAAGAACGGTTGCCACTGCCATTTGTTCTTTGCCTGCATCCTTCCATTGGTTTAGCAGAGACGTTATTATGCAACTCGCATAAGCAACTAAAGTCTCGTTTTCAGTTAGTTTGTCGTTGTTGAGGTTAATGAGGCTACCTGCCAGCGTCTCCGTTGAAACAAAGAGATCTTTAAATGCAGTCCAAGTCATACCTTGAATGCGATTTGTGTAAGCCACGTCGAAGCAGTTCCTTTTAGCGCCTTACTGATTGCCAAAACAACTTGTCCACCTTGCAATAATCCGCAATCCTTGGATTATCCGCAAAACGCAAATCTGCTGTCGCGCACCATGATCTTGCATTGGTATTTACTTTGTCGGGATCGAAATCAGGCAAATCCACTGGATACGTTGGCTTCAGTGCCTGCAAGGCCTCGATGAGGACCCGCAAGCTAGCATTTTGTTAATCCAAAATAGCACGCCAGCGAGCGTCCGAGTTTTCCGTTTGAGCCAACACAGATCTCACTTCTGATGTCGGCACTGGCAATATCGGTGATGGCAAGTCCGACTCCTCGTTTTCAGCCATAATGAGACTTCTTAGTGGGCACTCGATGGGTAATGTGTTGGCAAAATTATAACACCGCAATTGGTAAATCACACTATAATTTTAGATAGAAATTACACAGAAATAAACCGACATAGATTTAGTACGACGCGCGACAGTTTCTACACGTCTTCACTGTTCGACCGATGAACTTCGAATGAGCTCGTCCCGGCCGACCGCGACGTCATAGACTCTGTCAAGCGCCGCGTGGGGGCGCTGGCGTCGACTGTAGATGGCGCTAGCTGTGTCCGGTCACGTCTCTTCCGACAATCACGATATTTCCGACATATATATACACCGTGATTTTTTGATTACCCGAGAAAATTAACTAACATACTCAGATATCGATATAGGTACTACGAATTTTTTTTTTCTTATGAGAAATTTATTTAAAAGGTCCCTAACAATCCGTAAAAAATATGCACCATAACAGTCCTACTAATTCAAATAGTAATCATTATCATACCAACATTAACGGAACCAAAATCCACCTAATTTGGTCGCGTAATATTGGCGTACGGAAGGAATAACTATGAATGAAAACAAATTACACAACCTGCCGACAAAAGACGTTTCTTTCTCTTTCGGCAAACTCGCGTCTAAGCTCGAAGCTGGCCAGCACTCCCTTCATGAATGAACGGGCGGGCGGAGTCTCACGCGCATCCCCCGCCCGCCCGCGCCATCATTGTCCTCAGCTCAGTCCGTCGCGAATCCTAAACGGTCAAGGTTGTGTCACGCAAGGTCACCGGCGCACGCGACCTCCGCACCTGTGTTTAGTTTAAAGTGAAGTGACGAATATCGAGATGGCGTATCAGTACTCCAATCGTGAATACGCTCTAATGGTGAGAGCGTACATTATGTCAGGCGAGAACGTAGCGGCTGGATTACGTTTGTACAGGGAGTTATACCCTAATGAGCGCCAACCTTCGCACGAAACCATGTTGGGAGCCTGGCAGAGGCTGTTAGACCATGGGCAGTTCCGCACCCCGGCTCACGCACAAGGACGCTCGGGGGTCTCGTACCCACAAGATCTGTACGATGACGTCGTACAGTATTTTGAAGAAGACCCGCGACGCAGTACCCGTGAAGGAGCCCGACATTTCCACGTGAGCCAGTACTGCGTATGGAAAATAATTTCATCGGTCATGCACCCGTTTCACTACCGCAAAGTGCAGGAGCTCAGTGACAGTGACAGACAGCCGCGAGTGTCGTTCTGCGAGTGGGTGTTAGCAAACCCAAACGCTAACATTTTGTTCACCGATAAATGTTTGTTTACTCGGATCGGTGTTTTCAACAGCCACAATGAACACTACTGGAGTTACGTGAATCCAAAATTGTCAAAGCGGCACTCCTACCAACACCGTTTTTCACTCAACGTATGGGCAGGTGTGTTTAACGACACTATCATCGGCCCATATTTCATTGAAGGGCGGTTGACGGGTGCAAGCTATTTAGCTATTCTCCAGGAGATGTTGCCGACCATAATGGACGACGTGCCCCTCGCGTATCTCCAGTCGCTGTACTTCCAACATGACGGTGCTCCGCCCCATTACCACAATGCAGTGCGCGCATACCTAAACGGCGAGTTCGGAGCGCGGTGGATCGGCCGCGGCGGGCCCGTGCCCTGGCCTCCGCGGTCCCCGGACCTTACGCCTGCGGACTTTTATTTGTGGAGCGAGATCAAGCGCCGAGTGTTTGTGAGTGAACCCACGAGTGTTGGTGATTTGCGAAACCGGATCATTGCGGCTTTTCAAGAGGTTCAAGCTCAAAGAAACGTGCTTATTTCTTTGAAGAATAACTTGCGGAAAAGAGCACGTGTTTGTATCTCGGAGGGAGGAGGGCATTTTGAAAAAATACTGCAATACGTGTAAAGTATGTCGATATTTGTTTTAAGGTTTTTAGGTATTTGTATCATTTGTTAATCTTGTTAATACCTAGTGGATTTCATATTTTAAAATACACCTTAACTAAGTAATTAAAATAAACAATTTATTACGCAGATAAAAAAAAATCGTGAAACGTGCTATTTTTATTACTTCGTAATGGCCACAACATACAAATCAACAGATATCACGTTTATTAAATGCTAGTGCGGATGCGAACCCGCGATGCTTGGCGATCTTGACAATCGTTGGCACTAGGCGTAGCAGTAGCGCATGCGCGGGAGACAGCGCGAGCGCCGCGCGAGTCTGAATGAATGCATGCGTCTCTCTCTCTCTCATTGAACAAATACTACGAAGATGGTTTACATGTTTTTGGTGCATTAACAGGATTTATTTGAAGTCCTATAAAACGATATTTTTGTATGCACGCTATAATATTTGTGTGTTACTTACGGATATACATATTTTTATAAACGCAAATTTTCGTTTTCTCGGGTAATTAAAAAGTCAGTAATTAGTGAAGACAAAGTGCTTTGGAAGGTTGATTAACAATAACTACTGCTTATGAGTTATTTAATAGACTCGCTGCTTAACCTGATGAAGCCACTTAGTTACGTTTTGACATTATTAACGTAAGAACGATACACTGCAAGCTGAATAATGAATCATTTTTAACATATACTTAGTAACCTTTTAGTATATCATTAGCTATGTTATCAGGGGTCATTATAACCAGCAAGAAACAATCAAGCTAGGAAGATTACGCTAGAAGGGTCTAGCATCTTTCATAACGAAATCGAAATCGAAATCTTAGTGCTGAAATAATAAGAACGCAACACTGAAATTATAAACTTTAAAAAAAGTAAAAACCGACTTCAAAACCAATATGCACTAAAAAACCTCACTAGCATCACTTCCATCAAGCATCAACTATCACAGCACCGACTCCAAAAAGAAATTGTTTGCCTAAAACGGATTCCTTTCCTTTCAATGGTGAAGAGTTTATTTTAGACTTTTTAGTGCATTTTGGTTTTGAAGTCGGTTTTTACTTTTTTTTAAAGTTTATTTTATTTTTTTCATTTTTAGTGATTACCTAAGAGGGGGGGATGATTCTATTTTTTTGATAAGCTACAATTTACCTATCATAAGTTCCGTCATTATAATTACTGAACTTCTAAGCGTTAAGGAGTTCCACCATCAGCTCAGCCCCACAAGATGTTGACTATCAGACGTAACAACACGTCAACATTAAGATTCTAGTAAAGATACACTATACGTGCCTTTAAAATTTGAGGGGTTTCCCTCGATTAAACCAAGATCCCATCATCAGATCCCAAAATGGAAAAAATGGGACCAACTAGTAGGCGAAAAAAATTTTCGATTCGGTCGACAAACGACTGAGATATGAGGTAGCAAACATACAAAAAAAAATAAAAAAACATACAGTCGTACTGTCATATTAGCAAACCGTAATATTGTCAAAACCGCGAGTATACAATATTTAATGTTTTAAATCCGGTAAATTAAAATCTGTCTGGTTCTTCTGGAATTAAAGTTCTGTCCTTGAGAAGAAACTTTTATTGTATGTATTAATCGAAGTAAGTTGAAAGAAGAGAATTCACGAAATCTGTAGATCCGTTTCCATAGCAACTCAAGTATTTTATGCGCAGCCGCGGCGACGCCAGCGCCAGCGGCATTATCGGGAACAACTTGCGACTGCGTTGTGACCATTCTCCCCCCCCTTGAAAGAACTTCTTTCAAAGAGCTCTTGGGATTATCTAATCAGAGGTGGCAGCTGGTCATCTTTGACCACCACGATATCGTCGATGTTGATGAGATGTCCTTTCGTACACCATTTTCCTCGCTGTTGTAAATTTGACGGTACTTCTTGGATCCATCTCTTCTAAAATTGTAACCGCAGCCTTTCAAAGACCTGGTACCGGTTGATGCTGGGTATACCGGTTGAGGTTGGGATTAGGCAACGCCGTTAATGGGCGCCCAATAAGAAGTGCTCAGGGGTGAGAGGTGCTAAATCGGACGAATCAGGTAACAGGCATGAGATGGGTCGCGAAATTAAAATAATTTGAATTTGGGCGAATAATGTAGACAACTCTGCAAACGTTAGGTTGGTGTGGCCAATACTACGTTTTAAATGGAAATTTGTCGCTTTGACGTTCGACTCCCTAATCCCGCCGAAGTTGGGGCGAATAATATATAGGGAGGACTAAATGTAAAGCTAATTCACTTAAAGAGACGCAAACGCGATAGATTGATCACACTTTTTAATTAATCTGGCTATTTCGTTACTTGCTCCTACAAAGCTTTAGCCATTAACCCACTAAATAACACGAGGTTTGCCACTACGAGCAATAAATCTTCGCAAGCATAAGTATTAAAAATTAAGAACGAACTAGTAAAATCACATTTTCGAATGATGGCGCTAGACCCGTGCTAATAGACGAGCAATGAATACGATTTCTTAATCAATGTATGTCATTATCATTGAAGGAAGGATTTAAATAAAAAGATAGATTTAACTTAAGATATTAATTGTTGAAGATGAATGCCTATGTCTATGAGGAACAAATCTAGTTAAAATTCTTTCATCGAACAAGTAATGATGGCGGTAAGTACAAGTATGCTTTCTATGTATTTATTTTATTTTTTACAGTCTTTATATGAAATGATGCTATAAATACTTTATTACTTTATAACATTGAAATTATTCGAACAATCAATTGTTTCATGACGTTAAATTAAAAAAGGCATATATTTGTTTTAGGTAAATACGACATGAAGGGATTGAAAAGAGGCCAAAACTCTTCAGACTATGCCAAGAAAGGAGTCCCGTGCTACCAGAGGAAAGTATGACAAAGCTGCTGTGGCGTGACACAACGAGAATGTTGCCTTGCTGAAATGACATCGGTAAGTGTATGACACATAATATCATGTATCAGTTATTAGACGATTTTATCGGAATTATGTTAAGAAATGTTTTAAGCGTTTTAGGTTCAGTCTTGAGCCATGCCAACACAACAGTCGAATCTAACGGAGAACATATTATTTAGAAATGCAATACGATTTTGTCTGACTCTACTTTAAAGAATACAGTTTTGCACTTGACAATGTTTTTAACAAAGTAATGTAAATATGATATTTGCATTTGACTATATATATCATATAAGAAAAGTAACACAATAAACCTTTAGACACATATGTAAAGCAATGAACCCTAAGATCGTTCAAATGGTCAAATAAAATAATATTATCAACGAAGTATCTAAATGAAGACTAAAAAATGATGACACTCAAAAAGGTTTATATACATATATTTGTTGTAAAATGAAGTAAGTAAACTGAAACACTAAGGGGACCAAATCGAGCCCTAAACATTAAGTATTGTTATGACGTTAACTACGACCCTTAGTTGACTGGTTGCAGTTTATTCATAGTTGGACGATTATGATGTGGTATAAAATACCTAAAAGACGGACGAGACACTTCAGATACGTGCCTTAATCGTTCATATTGTTTGGAGATGTCAGAACAACCTTGTTCCATTTTATCTCTAGCAAGACCTTTATCTGGGACGTTAAAATGTCTATGAGCAACAGGATAGGAATGACGCAGTGATGACTTAGGTTTTTCATGAAGCGGTGGTGTAGGACAAAACCTCACATTTGCCAGACGCTTTTGTTTTATTAAGTTGCATCCGATTTTAGGACTAGAAGAAACTCTGCTTTCTATAGGACCAGCAACAAACCAGCCAAATCGAGACGCTTGCAATGTTGGTTGATTATGATTCAACTTTATTTGATTGGGTAACACAATGTCCCAAAAAACGTCCGCTCCTAATAGGATATGAATCTCTGACGGTTTGAAGAATGTAGAATCCGCGAGCTCAATGGTAGACGGAAAATTAAGTTTAGACACATCGACAGGGACATTTGGCAAGTTACTGGTAACTTGAGGAACTACCGAGCAACTGACATTTATTGAAAAGTCATTAATACAAGACTTGACAAGAAGATCACAAGTTTTCACTATGTTTGTGACAGTATTATTGACGCCTATAACTGCGATAGGATTGACTCGAGAAGCCTTTATGTTCAATTTCTTTTGCATTGTTTCAGCAATGAACGACGACTGACTTCCACTGTCCAGTAAAGCTTTGGCAGGAACAGATTTGTTTGTTTTGACGTCGACTAAGATAACTTCAGCAGTGCACAACAAAACTTGACGCGGCACCACAGCAGACAGCGCAAAAGTTGAAGACGATGCCTGATTTGTAGACGTGGACGACGAAGGTAAGTTAGATGTAGTGTTATTATGACAACTAACATCATCACTTTCTTGATGTAATAATGTATTATGTCTTTCTTTGCAGATTTTACATGAGCCCAGACGACACTGTGCCACACTATGACCAGTGCGAAGACAGTTTGGACACACTTTAGAACTGTTAACGAGGGCAATCTTATCCTTTGGAGACATGTTCTTGAATAAATCGCATTGATGAAGGAAATGATTTTGATTACATGACACGCATTTTTTGAAAATTAGATTATTATTATCATTGTTGGTGTTAAGAAATGACTAAGTAGACTTGCTCGTATTTAGTTCTCTATTGGATTTTCCCGACGAATCGAATCGACTGTATTGCATGGTTTCAAGCACGTCAGCTCGACCGCGGAGGAATTCGAAGAAAGCCGTGAGTTTAGGCGACACATCTAAGTTATTCCTATGTTCTTCCCATTTTTGACACGTAGCGCTATCTAGTTTCGAAGATATGATGTAAATGATTATTGTATGCCAGTGTTGCACCGGCTCACCTAACTCTTCAAGCGCTCGTAGGTTCTTAGAATAATAGTCAATAAGGTATCTAATGGACTTAAACGATTCCTTGGATACAGCTTCGAAATTAAATAACGCTTTTGTATGATTATTTATGAGTATCCTTTTATTATTGAAGCGATCACATAACATTGACCAAGCTATCTCATAGTTGGACGAGGTGAAACTGATGGACTTAATCACGACAGAAGCGCCACCTTCCAATGAGTTACGAAGATAATGAAACTTACTTATTGCTGGCAAAGACTCATTGTTGTGTATTAGTGATTCAAACGTATCTCTAAACTCTAACCATTTCAAATGATTACCATCAAATGTTGGTAAGTTGATAGTTGGCAATCTGACATTCATTTGGTTAGGAGGACTATGACATGACATCGCACTATGACAAGAACCTGCTTCACTGTCTTTCGGAGAACTAGATTTTACAGTTTTAGCATAATTTTCGATCATATTTTGTGCAACGGCTATAAGGTTGCAAAATCTAGTCTCAATAAGGTCGCGTTCTTCCATTTGTGAATCTATGTCTGTTGTCAACCGTTCTATTTTGCTTTGAACATTGTCAAAGACAGGAAACAGCTCTTGTAAGCGAGTCAATTTTAGTTGCAGTTCATTAATCGTGATACTATCAAAACTCTTTGGATCAAGTTTATCGATATATTTCTGAAAGTTAGTGAGGCGAGCTTTGATGGTACCTCATTCATGATGGAGCTCTTTAAGTTCGCTTGGCTCTTTGGATTCGGCCATTATTGCTGTTAGCACAAAGACAATAATAGGAGCAAGTACCGAATAACACTTTGAAAATTAATATAAATAAAAGAAATGTTTATCTGACCGTAGAGTCCGCTCGCAACTCACTGCGAAACGGAAAATAATGCTGACAATCAATCGAGTGCGACGTCTCTGTATATGAAGAAATTTCCTTCACTCGAAAACTTCCTCGCTTGAAGGTATAACTCGGCGGAATCAAGAAGTCAAACGTTGTAACGACGAACCTGAAAAGTATATGGAAAAGAGTTTGACATCTGGATATGCAATATGGTCGGGTTATACGGAAGCTTAGAGAATGTTAGGAACATGAATGTTATAATATAAGAAAATGAATGTTGTGAATGTGAATACTAGCTAGGTAGGTAGGTAGAAAGGCAAGAAAGGGAGTAAGGTTTGGGGATTTAAATCAGTTAGAGGAGTATGAACTATGAAGCTAGCCACCATAATCCGACACCGACACACGACGACCCTGACACCTCACTCGACACCCAACCTTTACCACAGCATATTCAATCACGTCGACAGGTCACCAATGGTTCTTCTGGAATTAAAGTTCTGTCCTTGTGAAGAAACTTTTATTGTATGTATTAATCGAAGTAAGTTGAAAGAAGAGAATTCACGAAATCTGTAGATCCGTTTCCATAGCAACTCAAGTATTTTATGCGCAGCCGCGGCGACGCCAGCGCCAGCGGCATTATCGGGAACAACTTGCGACTGCGTTGTGACCACTGTCGATTTATTGTAAATAAGCTCGACATAGTTTAGCATTTGCGCTTTTATGGAACTTACATGTCAACATAACACGAAGGACAACAAAATAGACAAGGCAACATTTTAATGAAGTTTTTTTTTTAAATGTGAGCTATTTTAAAAAGTAGTTTGATTGAATCTGATCGTTCTTCCAGTCAACGTGTATTCAGGTTTTGCGCATTCAACGTTACACGTTGTATAGCATTATTTATTTTATTTTATTTTATTTGTTAAGGACAACTAACAAAGCAAACACCACACAATTCCATACTTAAGATTAAAGCACAATTTTACAGTGTTGCCTTACTTATAGGCTGCCACGACATTCACAAAAATACTGCTGAAAACAGATATATAGCTAAAAATTATTTTACAGATAGAATAAACGGCTTGACATTATTAAACAATTTACAACCTCTCAACTGTAAATGTTTCAATGATTGAGGACTAAAATTACGTAGTAAATAAGACATGTCAACACTGGCATCGGACGAACGAGAAACTTTACTAAAATCGGATTGAATTCTATCAATGGCGGAAAAATGACCTAGGTTAGTCCTTAAAGTATTTGCCTTAAAAGGCAAATACTTTTAGTCTGGATAACCGAGCTAATTTGCTTGGGACATTGTAATTAATCCTTGACAAAAGGTCAGCACAATCAATTTTATTATTAATTAATTTGTAAAGAAACATAAAGTCCAATATTTTTCTGCGATCTTCTAATGATAAAAGCTTAAAGTGTTCTAATCGGGTCTCATATGTAGGCAAACGCTTTGCTAACTTGCACTGGTAAGACAAGTGATAAAGAAATTTCCTTTGAATGGATTCCAACCGCTGTTTGTGGACTTCATATAAAGGATTCCAGACTACACTGCCGTACTCCAAGCCAGACCGTACTAGTGAATTGAAAACCGTTATTTTACTAGATTTATGTTTAAAATGTTTACAATTACGCAAAACAAATCCCAAAACTTTAAAGCCTTTTTAGCAATTTTATCAACATGCACATGGTAACGAAGTTTACTATCAATGTGAACCCCCAAATCTCGAATTACGTCCACTTCTTAAATAATTTGTCTACCTATATTGTATGTATATGTTATTTTACGTGAAAAGTGTATGAAATAGCATTTTCAGCGTTAAAATTAATTTTGTTAGACTCGCACCAACTTGAAAAACGATCAGATCAGATCTTCCGGAAGTAATCGATTGGCGCTTTCATTATTTTGGCGCATGGCAATCTTGAGATCGTCAGCGTATAAGTATATTTTTGAGTTTAGAAAGCAAGAATCAACATCGTTTATAAAAATATTAAAAAAAATAGACCTAAATGGGAGCCTTGTGGGACGCCTGATGACGCCATATACGCATCTGAAGTAAAAACGTCAATCGCTTCTCTCGAAAACCTGTCAACGAGGTAAGACGCACACCAGCTTAGTAAGTTACCTGTGATTCCACAGCAGAAAAGTTTGTTGATTAGGATTTGGTGGTTGACTTTGTCAAATGCTTTGCTGAAATCTGAGTAAACAACATCAACAGGCAAACCACGGTGAACAGCATCAACAACGTCAGTCAAAAAAGTCACTAAGTTTGTGGAGGTGGATCTAGCACTGATAAAACCATGTTGTTGAGGTAACAGTATTTGTTTGACATGCCAGAATATGATAGGGTAAATAAGAGACTCAAAAACTTTTCCAAAAATTGATAAAATTGAAACTGGTCTGTAATTGTCTATAGCCGATTTGTCACCACTCTTATGAATGGGGACAACTAAAGCTTCCTTCCAAAGGGTTGGAAAATGCCCTGCCTGTAAAGAGCGATTAAAAATCATACAGAGTGGTTCAGCCAATGACTTACTGCATTTATTTAAAAACACTGGGGGTATACCATCTGATCCTACACCTTTGCAAGGGTCAAGTCCTTTTAAGGCATTTTCGACCATTTCATTAGTAAATAATATGTTATTTAAATTTCTTGACTTGGGATTATCCGAAACATTAGGCTTAATAACGTTATTCAATTCCACTTGCGAAACATCAGTGCTATTGCAAGTGTTGTAATCGTAAACAGAGGAGAAATATGAAGTATTTTAATCCATACTGACATTAAATAGGTGTGAGCATGACTGAAAGTGCTAAAAAATAAACATCGTTCTACAGAGGTTGGATCTCTGACTAAAAGCGTCTGATAAACTTGTTTCACGAGAACTCCTCCGTATGACACAAACGCGAAGTTTAATCAGTCCGTCTGTACAGAACGTATTTGTTCTATTGGATTGAAGTTATTTGGTAACTCATAACTTTTATCATATCCTGAACCTCATTATGACTGTGACTATGATGTTTTAACCAGTTGATAGCTTAAACTACACTAAGAAGCTCCGTAGAAGGACTATTTACTATTTTTTTATTGTTTTGTTTGTATATATTTAGCTATGATAGGCATTCCAAGCTACAAATCTAAGTTAATTCTTCAGCGGCAAACAACATCAAGTACTTATAAAGATGAAATAAGAAACCAAAAATTTGCGCACGGGTGGGACTTGAACCAGCACTTTCTGGCTAACCGGGCCAAACGCTCTACCAGTTGAGCTACCGTGCTGTCTGTCATAATGCGTGACGTTTAGCGCCATCTACCCGCTAAACCTAACGCATAATGACGTATTCGTAAGTGACCACAAATTTCGCAAGGTCCGACAGACAGCACGGTAGTTTAATTGGTAGAGCGTTTGGCCCGGTTAGCCAGAAAGTGCTGGTTCAAGTCCCGCCCGTGCGCAAATTTTTGGTTTCTTATTTCATCTTTATGAATATAAAACATGACATTGTAAGTGTTAAAAACATTCTAAACCATTTAACATCAAGTACATAATATGACTAAATTAACTATGTATCTACATTAACAGAAGCTTTAATTATGATAGGTTCCAATAGCTCTTCAGAGGCAGGTACCGTTAATATTTGGTGAGTAGGTACATTTTCTCATCCCGTATCATTTGTCCTCTTAATTGGAGACCTCATTCCAAAAGAAAGACAAGCTGTTTTAAAAGACCCTCTTTAGCCTCCGTGGGTGTTTGGAGAGCTTTAGCAAAAAAAAATATAATATAATATAATCTAGCCTATATTGTAAATGCAAAGGTAAGTTTGTTGGTTTGTCTTATAAACTTTAAGGTAAAAATATACGATAACTTCAGTGTTTTTTTTTAAATGGGTTAAAGTAACAATAGCCGCGAAAATATTTTTGTTTTATAAATTAATAATTATACATACACTTCTGGACACATCTATTGGCCCACCTTAGAGTTTAGGTTTCAATGGCCCCTACCGAAATTTGATTGCTAGATTGAAGAAAAACTGTTGATGCAGTTTTAAACCTGATACATTTTACCATCTTTTTCGATCGTTTTGTTTTAAATTTGAATTCAGAATACCATACGACATGGAGCTACGCCTAACAAGTCGGATATGCGCCTTGTTAAAGGCAATTGATTTTGAATAAAAAACATGTTTTATCAAATAAAGGTTTAATTTAATAACGCGTGTTGCCTCCATGGGCATCTACCACAGCTCTCATACGATTAGGCATAGAGTTTATCAACCGCTCTATGAAATTTTGAGGGATCATCTCCCATTCCTCATCTATGGCAGTTTTCAATTTTTGCATCGTCTGGGCAACTGGCTGACGAGCCCAAACACGTCTTTTTAGCTCGTTCCACATGTGCTCAATGGGGTTCATGTCTGGGCTTCTGGCTGGCCAGTCCATAACTGTGATGTTCACATCCCGAAGATATTCCCTGACGATGCCGGCCGCATGGGCTCTTGCATTATCATGCATAAAAAGGAAATTTGGGCCCACATAGTCCACGTATGGTATCACGTGAGTTTCTTTGCACTCACGAATGTACCTTTCAGCATTTAATGTTGGCAGCCGTGGTCCTGTAACAATCTCAAGTTGAGTTTTGCCGCTCGCGGATATACCGCCCCAGACAGTCCACGAGCCACCGCCATAAGCAACCCTCTCTTCAAAGCAGCATTGTGCGAAACGCTCTCCATTATGTCGGTAGACCTTCTTCCTTTCATCATTGCCATGTAACACAATTTCAGACTCATCAGAAAAGAGTACAAGGCTTCAATCTTGCTGTGTCCAATTTAAATGACTGCGTGCGAAATGAAGGCGCGCTGTTCGGTGGGCTCGAGTTAGTTTGGGCCTATTAGCTGGCTTGTGTGGTACCATATCGCGTTCTTGTAACCTTCTCCGAACAGTTCGAGCGCTCACAGATACTCCGTGGAAGTCGCGAAGTTGGTTTTGTATCTCAATGGAGGTAAGGTGACGATTTCTCAAGCTTGTCGTCACGATGAATCGATCCTGCCTTTCAGTGGTGACCCGAGATCGTGGCCTTCCTTGGCGACGAACAAAGCCGCCAGTCCCTAGTAGATAGTACCTCCGATAAACATTTCGGACCGCAGATCGACTTAAATTAAGTTGAGCACTCACGTTTCTTTGCCTGTGTCCGGCCTGAATAAATGCCACAGCTTGGGCGGCGACTTCAGGTAAAGTATCCATAGATTATTGATAGAACCTCACCTTAATGTTAGGAATAAGTAATGTTTGTTGCAAAACCAAAGATATCAATTACTTTTTCAAGAATTAAATCCAAGTAAACCAATAAAACCAAGTTTTCTTAGTATTCAATTTTTTGATATCAACAAACAGGTTCCAAATTGTCAATTGTTTCTTTAAATTTTTGTGTTCGAAATTCAAAAAAAGACTTTTGAATGAAATTGTGAATGTGCCAGGTTCAAAACTGCATAAAAACTTTTTGCTCGACCTAATATAAAATTTTAGCTAGGACAAAATGAAACTGAAATACAAGGTGGGCCAATAGATGTGTCCAGAAGTGTATTAGGTAATGTCTATTTTTCTTTGCTTCTCCAATATTGTAAACATTCTTGACACTCGTTTTTGACAAAATTATTAATTTTAAAATAAGATAAACACAGAACTCATAACCTTCAAAAAGTAATTCGTCTATAAACACTGAGATCTTTTTAAATAAAAAAGTTAATTTATTTTATGTACTGATATTATTTACAAATTTTGTGGACAATGTTGGACTGGTTAGAAACACAGACTCCTGTTTTCAAAAGATAAAGTTTCTGACGGTCGGAACCACGGCTCTTAAACAAATTACGGCTATTTTAATAAATAGCCGTAATTTGTTTAAGACACGGAATATCAGGAATGAACGACAAGCATCAAATTTTTAACAAAGCGAAAGCAAGGTAATTTAAATCTTCGTAATTTGTCCGCGTCGTTTTCAATTTATTACGAAGTTCCACGACCAAAAAAGTGCCTATCTACGGGGAAAATTATGTAGGTATTATTTCGCCATCGAGAGACTCTGATATCTTTCATAGTCTGACTCCTTACCTGTATGTACTTCGATAAAAAGGCAATACAAACGCTACATTTCTACAGTACCGAAACAAAAGAACAATGAAAATATTTTAAAAATAAAAAACAAAAATAAAAGTAAAAAGTTTGCATTACTTTGTGTTGGAAGCAAACAGGGAAACCTTACTTTTAGGCAGCCGAAAGTCAAAACATCTGATACATACTCTGAAATGATAATAAAAGCCTCTCCCCTTATAATGGAGACAAAACGATTGTTATAAAAATATTAAAACACAGTACACAGGCATAATAAAATGGATAAATATAATAAACTAAGAACATTCTATTTTTGGGCATCAAATTATTCCTTTCTCTCGCGTTAACCTTAATTAAGCACGCTTATGAAAATTATTTTTTCTTAAAACATTACCCTTCCTAGCAGTCGGGCAAAAACGGGACTCATTGAGGAAGACTGAGTGGTCATTACAAGTTTACTTCGCTGTAAATATGTTACTTCAGAATTTTAATGTAACAATGCTCCGGACAAAATACAGCACTTTAAAATATAAGACAAGCCATTATACGACCCTAATAGACCTCGCTTAGCTACTCGTAATTAACTAAGCGGGATTATATCTAAAGCGATGTTTCTTTGGAAGCAGACTTTACTCGTACAATTTATAAATATTGAAATACGCATTAATACTATTTTTTCAATGTGTATTCATAGAGCCACATTCATATACACACTGCTACTTTTAGCAGCGGTGCAGTCGTGATGCAGCATCGAAGCAGTCGGAAAATGTCAACCTTTACATACTGCGCTACTTTAAGCATCGATGCAGTCGCGATGCAGAAGCTGGAAATTATAAAATTGTGTACTGTATTTTAGCGACTGCATCGATACTAACGCGCGACTGCTGAAACGCTAGTCGTCAGGTAAGCATAACTTGTAACTAGTTATACTTACACTACTCGTAGTTACTAGATACTTTTAGTAAATTTATGTATATCTAAGAATAAACGCCTGTAAAGATCCGAATTCTGCGCAAAGGCCTCACAGTGTCGGAAGTCTCGACATAGTTCTGTGTAAAACCACCAGGTGGCGCTCGAAAAATGCTAAGACAAAATTTGTGTTTTTATGTATTTATTGGTTGAAAAGAATTTTTGAATGAAGCTTAAAATACTTAAGATTTAACAAAGATATAGCTACGTACGTTAAAATAATATTTGATGAATCAGAAAATCAAAAAAATTAAATTGTCGACGTGAAATGTCAAAAATGAGGCTTCTGACTTCGCCCACTGAAGTATAAGGTGGTATGAGCCTGTCTTCAACGCTTACGCCTTGCTTAACGTGACTTTGGAAGCAAGGAGAGCTTTTACTTATAAAAGCAAAATTATAATTTTCCTATGATGAAATAACTAGAACCCAAAGCAAACATGTGTTTCAACTCTTGAAATTTCAAGGAAAGCGGCCAACCTTGCTATCAAATATTATCAAGCCGCCCATGAGTCCGCTGCTAGGCTTGACGAATAATATGAACCAATAATAGCCGGAACTCTCGTGCCTTCCGAAGCAAGAAGCTGTTTGTGATATTCGTCACTTATATGGTCAGAATGGTCACCCATCTAAACATGACTGCGCCGTAGGATGCTTAGCTTCGGTACCCAAGGTGCTGCCAGCACTACAGCACTGTGCTACGAGCAACTCTATAAAAATATCTATATACGCTTGGAAATAATGACTAGGAAACCAATAAATTATTATATGATCCTAACTGTGTCAATATAGAGAGCTTGAAATAATAATATCATCCTATTAATAGTTTGCGTTAACCTAGATTTGGCGTAAAAGCCTTCATTATTTCGCAGCGTGAATACGTAATGTCTAACCTTCACTGAAAATTGTGCTTCAAATTAAATTTCCCTATAGCGGCACATGATTTTCGTTGAATAAAATAGAATCGGGTTATTCTGTGACCACCAGCTGCGCTCACATCAACGTGATTACAGGCTGGTACAAATATTTAGTATAAATTAACAGAGAATTAAACATCACGTGAGCCTACTTAATATTAAAGCACCAAGATATGCGTAGTTTAATCGTGTGTAACAATAAATACTTGTTCTGAATGAAATATTATTTCCATATAAATATTTTAGTTAAGTTTATTACGTAATAGGTACAACAGATGATACTTGAAGAAATAAACTTCGTAACTTTAAGAAGAATCTAAACTTAATCTCCACTTCTTATATATTGACTCGTATTGTTTTTTATGAGACTTCTTAAAAATCTATTTAAACAGCAAAATATCTTTGTCTAGGCTGTAAACCTGTTAGTTTTAGACCGTGGATAAAATAATGCCCACAACAAGAGCAGCGATAAACCGAACCGTAAACTTAACGACACGATGGCTGTCGTTTAAACCAAACAGCCTTTCGGGAGAGTACGAGTATTACGTACCTTGCAAGAAATGGCGATGCAATTGTAAGCCATATTATTGTTGGGTCTATTATGACGTTAACTACTTACTGCTTTGCTATAGTTTTCTCTAAAGAGTGCTTAATAAAACCAGCCCAGAATGTTTCTACAATTAATATGTGGCATGCACGGAATAAGGGCATATAGAGCTTGCAAGTCAAATGGCTGACCGACTGTCTAATAATCTTGAAAAGCATCAGTGTAAGACTGCCAAATACTGGTGGGCGCTTATCGTATATAGGAATCATAAAGACATCGTGTTAGGTAATAGCGAAGTCGATAAATCAACGCATTAATCAACACGAAACCTCATCGAAGAGAGGGCTATAAAATGGGTTGTAAAACGCGAAACGCGGCGTCTTACGCAAAATTCACGATGTCACATTTTTCACGCTTCTTATGTAAAACATAACATGCGCATTCATTGGTTCTTATGCCGATAATTCTAACCGCCGATCATTAAAATAATTTTAAACCTTTTTAAATATTAAAAATAATGCTTACATTCCTAAAAGAGATTTTAAATACGAATATTACCAGGACAGTATCATATCACTTTTATTTTCACGGCTTTGGCACTAAGCAATTAATAAAAGGGCCAATTTTTTAAAGGTCTGTGATAACATTTAAAGCGACAGATTTTTTAAATGGCAGGTACCTATGATAGCTGACATTTAGGTGACGTTTTCAAATTAGGCATATTATATTTTGTTCGACGAACATTTCTTAAACGACTATTGAAAAATCAGCCCTATTAAAAATAACCACTAAGTGGCATATCAGATGGCAACTCCGCCTGAACTTTTGAAAAAGTTACACTCGACCGTGCGAAAACTTGACTTGGATGTCATGTACAGTCACTGCAAAAATAAAGTTGGCCACACCAAATCCATCACGGCAGTGGAAGTACATTGCGTGTAAAGGTGAAACTCCCATAAATTTACATTGGTCAGATTGTTTAGAATTTAGATCCAATAAAAAAAACCACTACGTGGTATTTTTTTCTTGTTTTCTCGAGACAATATAGAAAATTATGATTCCTACATTGACCCGACCGGGAATCGAACCCGCCGCGGCGACGCCATTTATAACACAGATTTTTCTTTTGCGAAATTATACAATTAACAGTTTATTTTTTATTTTTATTGTAATGGAATAGGTTAACCTCTTAGAAAGAACGTCTACATTATAAAACGGGCCAAAAATTAAGGATATTAAGGATTGAAAGCGGTAAGGGATAACTGCACCTGAACACATTACTGCCACTAAGCATAATATCAAAAATTTGGTGTGATCATAGCACGCTGCATTGTGACGTCATAGTTTTAATCCGATGAAAGAGTATTTAGCATTATTAACAATAATACTTTTACGCCAACTAAAGAAGTGTTTTAACCATATTAGGCCGGCTTGGAGAACGTCAAACGCAAACTATAGGACGTTTCTTACATTTCAGCTTCTGTTCTGTAATCCACTCGTAGGTACGACGGTACGCGCTCGTCAAACCGTCATAGTCGTCACGACGCCCGTGAATTACGCCTTATAACTTTTTGAGCGGCAGTACACACGTCACGTGTGTACGTGACGGTGTCTACGTGCTATCACGTGGTTTGAACGCGCGACGTTTTAGAATATCACGCGACACGTTTATCACAAGCTAGAGTAAGACTACCTACTCGTGTATGCAATAAACTGCTTAACACTTTTAATGCCTTAAAAAATACAAATAAAAACCCAGGAAACCGCAATTATACGTTTGTTTTGAAATAATAGTCAATAATATTTGCGCTATTATAATTATGAAAAAAACATAGACACTCGGATGAGGCCAATTCTCGGCCAACACTCGGATGAGGCAATCTAATTTTTTCGTGTGGTAATTCGATCGCGAGTTTAACCTTAAAAATCAAGTAAAATATCTACACGTGAAAAAACTATCGCACAAACAAAATCTAAATACATTGAAATCGTGACCCTGAGAAATCAAAAACTATTTTTTCTGACAAAGAATATCGATCAGTGAACTTTTTTCCTATACGAATTGCTCGAGAATTGGCCCCAGTGTATATAAAAAGTGACGTCAACGTACACACGCGGCACCGCTGCAACGGTTTGGACGCATTCGGACCCGTGTGGTTTGAACTTAATGAGTTAAATACCTGGATAACAATAAAACTCAACCTTTACCTACATCTTAAAAAAAATTCGTTTCGAAATAGTTCATTGAATAGCTAAGAACCCTACCCTACCCTATACGTGCATTTACATTGAGTACTCACGTCGTAAACTATTAGGTAACTAATCAAGACTTTGAGCTAAGAGCTCTTAGATGGAAGCACTAATTAATGAATGAATGCGTATATATTAATAGGAAGCTTGTGCTTTCAACGATGCAACCTCAGGGTTTACAAACTTCTCAATCCATATACATTAATACGCCATTGAGCATGAAAGGTCTACTCTCTGTAGACAGAGTCAATGCGAAGATCGATATTACGTCACGCAAATGCTTATTAAAAGTGCCTAGTTATTAATACTAACTAGGACGCCATTACTGATTGCGATATAAGCCGTTCGGGCTTAACAAGCCCGAACGGCTTAGTTTAGACAAGTTTGACATATTTTCGGACGTTTTCCCCCGTCTTTAAAAGAAAAGGAAGAAAGAAAATACATTTATTCGACTCACAGACACAAACAAAAAGTACGAGTCGAAAAGGCACCTTCTCAGCATTAATGCTGCTGGTATCGTGTGTTGACAGGTGTAACTCCTCATTTGATTTCACTCATATTAACCCTTTAATGATTGTTAAAACTTTCAAGGAATTAAAACAAAAAAAAACTGAGGATATATGGGGAATATCAACTGACACAATAAAACCCATTATACCTCTCGTAGCATCTCACTTAGCACATATATTCAACGATTGTATTGATTAAGGTCAATTCCCTACTTTAATGAAATATAGTAAGATAATACCTTTCTTTAAGTCAGGAGAAAAAAGTTACCCAAGCAACTTCAGGCCAATTTCCATTCTACCTGCGTTTAGCAAAATTTTTGAAAAAGTTATATTTAATCAATTGCTCTCTCATTTTAAACTTCACAAATTACTGCATGAGAAACAGTTTGGTTTCTCCAAAGCTAGAAATACAACAGATGCTGGGGTGGCACTCGTCAAACACGTTTTGGATGCCTATGAAGATAAACATGATGCGATAGGTGTATTTTGTGACTTATCGAAGGCATTTGATTGTGTCGATCATCAAACACTGATTATTAAGCTGGAACATTACGGTGTATCTAATAATGCGTCAAAACTGTTGAATTCTTACCTCTCAGGCAGACTACAAACAGTAAACGTAATGGTATAACTTATCAGGTGCCCTGCTTCAAATGGGAGTGCCCAGGGCTCAATATTGGACCTTTGCTGTTTTTGATCTATATTAATGACCTTCCTTTTTATTCAAAAGACTCTTGTGAGATAGTTCTGTTTGCTGATGATACATCTTTAATCTTCAAATCAAGAAGAGGCGAAAAATCATTTGACAATGTTAGCAGAGCTCTCTCTAAGGAATTAAATTGGTTCACTAGCAATAACTTGCTTCTTAATACAAAAAAGACTAAATGTATTAAATTCACCATGCCTAACGTGAAGCAAACTACCACAGAAATTCTACTTAACGGTGAAAAATTAGATCTATCAAACTCCACTGTTTTTCTGGGCATTACATTGGATTCGAAATTGCAGTGGGTACCACATGTTGACGCTCTGGCTGGGAGACTCGCTTCAGCTGCCTTTGCGGTTAGAAAAATTAGACATTTGACTGATGTTGAAACAGCAAGGCTTGTGTATTTTAGTTACTTAGATAGTATAATGTCTTATGGTCTTCTCTTGTGGGGTTCTGCTGCGGACATCGATACCATCTTTATTTTACAGAAAAGAGCCATTCGTGCCATTTACAAACTTAGTCCCCGCGAATCCCTGAGAGAATTCTTTAAGGAAATTAACATCCTCACTGTCGCTTCTCAATACATATTTGATAATATTATGTACGTTCGCAAAAATATAGATTTTTTCATGAAAAAAAGGGACGTACATTCGTATAACACACGAAATAAAAGCAAACTTGTCATTCCAAACTTCGGGTTAGCCAAAACAATGAATTCATTCCTGGGAAATTGTGTTAAATTTTTCAACAATATACCTAATAATGTCATCGAACTACCTATTCATAAATTTAAGTTACATGTCAAAACTACCCTAATTTGTTTGATTGAGTTTGTTCCGGCGTATCTTCTCAGCACTTGCCAAATTGTTTGTGTTTTGTCTCGAAGCGCTAGTAGGGCCCAAAAGATAAGGAGACATGTTCTAGCCCCATACGGGCCAAAATTGATTGATATTACACTAATTATTGACGTTCATACGAGGGTCAAACTGAAAGTTCTTAGAACTGGCCACTTATAAACAATATAATAAAAAAAATATTCTAAAATTTGAAAATAGAACTCTTTGCCAATATTACTGAGTATATATTTCATTCATTTGTCATTTGTTTTACGATTTGGCGGCAAATTGAAAATTGTCTGTGTCACGTCAACATGAATTTAACACGAGAAAATTTTCGTGCAATGATTTTTTATGACTTTCGATGTCATTTAAGTCAACAAGAAAGTTATGATAGACTACGATTGGCCTTTCACGATGAAGCCCCATCTCTTGCGACTGTTTACAACTGGTTTAATGAGTTTAAACGTGGTCGCACTAATCTCACTGATGATGTACGTGAGGGACGGCCTTCTACGGCGACGACTGAAAATAACATCTGTGTTGTGCGGCGTATGATAGAGACTGACAAAAGAGTGACCTATCAGCAGATTCGGACAAGCTCAGGCATCGGTATGAGTCAAGTGCACAAAATCCTCCACGAACATTTAGCGGTCAGGAAGCTTTGCGCCCGGTGGATACCTCATAATTTGACTAAGGCTCAAAAACTCCATCGTGTGGAGTGGTGCCGTAAAATGATTGAAAGATTTAACGGAAGTGACTCAAATGCTGTGTTCGACATACTAACAGGTGACGAAAACTGAATTTACTGTTATGATCCTGAAATCAAAAGACAATCTGCTCAGTGGGTGTTTCCTTTCGAGGAGTTGCCAACTAAAGTGAAGAGAGATCGAAGTGCGGGAAAAAAAAAGGTGGCCTCGTTCTTTGGAAGGATAGGTCATTTCGCAAGAATTGTGTTAGAGGATCAAAAAACAGTTTCTGCAGAATGGTACACTACCAATTGTTTGCCACTTGTCTTGGAAAAAGTTCGAGAGAAACGACCTCGCAGTAGGATCCTCCTTCACCACGACAACGCCTCGTCGCACACCGCCAAGCGAACGATCGACTATTTGGCGACATCAAACGTTGAATTACTGGGTCACCCGCCGTATAGCCCCGACCTCGCGCCTTGTGATTTTTATTTATTTCCAAAAATTTAAGAAAAACTTAAAGGAAAGCGGTTTATGAATGCTGAAGAAGCGGTGCCTGCGTATCGCGATGCCATTGAAGAGACCCCTAAGGACGAGTGGGCAAAGTGCTTTTCCCAGTGGTTCCATCGCATGCAGCGGTGTATTGACGTCAATGGACAATATTTTGAAAAGATATAATAAAACTAATAACTGGCTAATGTAATCAGTTTTTGATTTTCTAAGAACTTTCAGTTTGACCCTCGTAAGTAGCATTTTGTGTCCTAAATTGAATAAAATATTTTTGACTTTGACTTTTGACTTTGAATCGTGGCCGCCAGATGCATGCCACGACACCGATTTTCAGAGGGTGCCTGGTGGGTATAGATAAAACACAAAACAAGAAAAATATAAAACATAACAAAATGACAAAAACAAACATAATAATAACATTAACTAAGAATAAAATAAAATAGCAATCGCAAGCGCTAACAAGCGCCCTCGACAGCCAAAGCGAAGCGGAACGCACCGGCGAGTACGCAAAAAAAAAACACCCGGCTTTTTACATAGTACCTATAATTGACAAATGCAACGGAAACACTATAATAGTAAAAAAACTGTTAATTTATTCAGGCGTAGGTAGGAGCGGGAACTATTGCTTAAATTCGCCAACATGTATAACACTTTTGCCACTAATAAATACTATGTTAATTTAAACGTTTTAATAATATTTGTCTTGCTGAACTGTTATGCTAAAATTAGCATATGGTAATTTTATTAGTTTGCTGATGTTACTGCTATATTATTTGTACACCAAGCAGACAACTATCATATTGCTACGACTTTAAACTTAATTTTAAATGAAGTAATAAGTGTTAAGTTCCCATTTTTTTTTTATAAATAAAAGTTTAGGAGTATGAGTCGGTGTTAAGCATTGAAAACACTCTGTAGTCCTCATTCAGAGTATTCATCATCATCATCATCATAATCAGCCAAAGGACGTCCACTGCTGAACATAGGCCTCCCCCACGGCCATCCACAGCGACCGATCACTAGCGGTCTGCATCCAGTTTGATCCTGCGATCTTTTTAAGGTCGTCTGTCCATCTTGTTGGTGGACGTCCTACGCTGCGTCTTTGGTCAAAGGGTCTCCAATCTAGAACTTTCCTGCCCCAACGGCCATCAGTTCTTCGCGCTATGTGCCCTGCCCACTGCCACTTAAGCTTACTGATTCTCAAGGCTATGTCCGTTACCTTGGTTCTTCTACGTATCTCTTCGTTTCTGATTCGATCTCGTAAAGAAACACCGAGCATAGCCCGCTCCATCGCTCGTTGTGTAATTTTGAGCTCCTTTATGAGGCCCATAGAGAACACGTTTCGGACCCGTATGTCATCACTGGTAACACACACTGATTGAAGACTTTCGTCTTCAGACACTGAGGTAATTGAGATGAGAAGACGCTCTTGCGCAGTTTCCCGAACGCTGCCCAGCCGAGTTAGATTCGTCGATTGACCTCTTTCTCAAAGTTGGACCTACCCAATTGGATCACTTGTCCCAGGTAGACGTCGACGAGTTCCCAATGGATACTGGAGTGGGTACAACAAGGGAACTCGACATAATTTTCGTCTTCTCCATGTTCATTTTAAGACCCACTTGTTGGGATACTCGGTCGAGGTCTTCAAGCATAGTGCCTAGATCATCCAGAGTCTTTGAAACAACGACTATGTCATCGGCAAACCGAAGGTGTGTTATGTATTCGCCATTGACGGAGATGCCGATCGTTCCCATTCCAGGAGCTTGAAGGCGTCTTCCAATGCCGCTGTAAACAGTTTCGGAGATATAACATCACCCTGTCTTACACCTCTTCGCAATGGAATCGCCCTCGTATTCTGTTCCTGTACTCGGACCGACTTGGTGGCGTTGTTATATAGACACTTTAACACCTCTATATACCTATAGTCTATGTAACACCGCTGAAGAGACCGAAGCACCGCCCAAGTTTCGATAGAATCAAAGGCCTTCTCATAGTCCACAAAAGCTAAACATAGAGGCATATTATACTCCTCGGACTTCTGTATAATTTTCCTTAGCGTATGAATGTGGTCTATGGTACTGTACCTTTTCGGAATCCGGCTTGTTCGGGAGGCTAGAAGTCATTAAACCTACGTGCGAGACGATTCGTGATGACCCTAGAGAACAGCTTGTAGACATGGCTCAGGGGTGAGATGGGTATAGACCCATCAAAGGAGACAAAACCTTATTGAAGAACTATAGAGTTCTTCAATAAGGTTTTGTCTCCTTTTTTGAAAAACAACACCACCACACTCCTGTTCCATGCCTCAGGCGTGATGCCCTCTAGCAGAACGGAATTAAAGAGTCTGAAGGACTTTAAGTACCGGTGTTCCACCCGCTTTCAGGAGCTCTGCTGTGATTCCGTCCTCGCCAGGTGCCTTATTGTTTTTAAGCTGTTTCAGGGCCATTCTTATCTCGTAGAGGCTGATGTCCGGGATGTCTTCAGTGTAGTGTCGGGTCAGGATAGCTCGTGGGTCTCCGGCCGAGCTATCAACGGGTTTGACGGCTGAGGTGACTCTTCATCCGGGTGGTTCGAGGTCGGTGCCTATATACCTACCTATATATATACCTGTACCTACCTATATATCACCCTGTTCGACACACTCTCGATGGTTACGATGTTGTTTACGAGGGACCTGTGGACAAGAAACCCAACACCACCTTGGGACTTTTGGTCACCCTCCCGGTAGAAGAGCAGGTTGCCAGACTTCAGAGTTATCGTGTCGTCGCCCTCTCTGCGGACTTCTGATAAACCCAGTATGTCCCAGTGTAACCTGCTCAATTCTTCCTTCAGCTCGAGCAACTTCTCGTCTGTCCTCAGTGTGCACGCGTTATAAGTTACCAGGGCCAGTTGTCGTTGGGGGTGGTAGCGAGATCGCCTCCGGGGATTCTTAGCACCCCCTGCCCCTCCATTACCGTGACCGCTACCGGAATCAGGAATAGCGGGGCTGCCGGAGACTGGGGGCCTGGTTTTTTTGTGTCCTACCATTTAGGGGGGTATTTGCCAGTACTCGCCACGCTTGGCAGGCGGGTTGGCGAGCGCAGAGGCGCAGTATCTTTTAAGTGTGACGCTGCTGCCCATCACAGCTCAACATTTTACTGCGCCTTTTGTTGGATGGTTATCCCGCCATCGGTCGGTCGCCAGAGCCTCGTCTGTTAAAACAGGACGCACCGCGTGAAGGTGAGGTTCGCTTGGAGCTTTGGGTCTTGGTTAAGCTCCCTTACGTCCTCATTCAGAGTATTCAGAGTATTCATATTTTATTCACAGAAATTTTCGAAGAAACTGCTGCTATCGGAATGCTAATTAAGGATTAGAACGTACATTTTTAATGTTTCGTATACTTTGGGAATAAATAATTTACATTGCTCTTCGCAAATTTAATCTTGATTACAGGATGTTACAAATAATTCAATTATTATGGGGAAAATAAAAATAGTAAATGCAAATTGTGAGTAAATCCATACTAGAGAAACTAAGAGTAGTAGTTTGGCCCTATTCGTGCTCGAAAATTATCACCATCTTAGAAAAAAAATGTTTTTTGGGAAAAACACTTTCCTAGTTTCGTCTTCATGCAACAATATATTTAAAGTTAAAATTAGGGATGTAAAGATAAATGATTTTGCCGATACGATACCGATACCGATACTTGTAGTAAATAATCGGAGATACCGTTACCAATACATAAGATTACAACAGATAAATAAATAATGAATTATGCACTTATTATGCACATAAGTTTTAATAGAGACTTGACAGTAAGTATTATTTTTAAAAGTCTAACTCAAAACTAAAAATAAAATTCATTACGTAGATACCTAACAGATATAATATGATATATTATCATAATATATAGTGTGTGTAAAGACTAAGGTAACTTTTACGACGTCAGTAATATTTTTATATGGGTTTTTTTAAAATCAGCGATACCGATATATCTCCCTTGCGATTATATCCGCCGATATATCGGTATCGGTATCGTTACTTCGCTTATTTTAAAGCATCAAAATCGGTTCAGCCGCTTGACCGTGACAACGAAATATACAGGTCCAAAAATAGTATCGGGTATTTGTTGGGTAATAAAAATAAAAATAGTAAGCAGTTTGTATTTTTTTAGTTTTGAGTACTCATATAAGACCACGAAAAGTAAATATATTTCGATAACATAATGTTATCCAATTGGTTACCTTTACACTGCTGGCAATCTTGAAATCTAGAACGAAAATAGGTGAATTTTCGCTGATCAGCTCTATGTTGCGGCTATTTTTGCCCTGATGTTTCTTTACTATTGCGTTATGTTTCAGCCTTGCTTTTAATGTATTCACATGAGAAATTGTTAAGCTGGCTACAATGATATATTGTAGTTCTTAATACAATATCATTGGCTGGCTAAGGTCAGATCTTTGGGGTCCATCAGAGGGGCCGCTGTATCCGTTAATCCATAAAATCGGTTCCTGTTTTCATGAATTTCGGCGACGCCAACCGTTCCCATGTTGAAAATGACAGATATTTCGATTAGGTAGTTTAAGGTCTGGAGTTGCGGGAATTTATGTTTTTTTTTCACTCAAAAACGTGTCTCCAATAAGACTGGGCCACTACCTTGACGTCAACTCAATAAATTGTAGCTATTAATGAATTATTATTTAATAAGGTGGAGTCGAGACGAGGAAGCATCAACTGGCTTCCCAAAAACCTCGATTTTAGGTCTCTTGAAGTCTTGACTGGGTCTTACGTACCTTTAAATTAAGGAATGTGAGAATAATTTGACACAAAACGTTAGTTCAGATAGGGCAGAAATATTAAAGGACTATGAATCAGCGTGTCATCTGTCACCTTAATTCCAAATTATGAGGTTGCCAGCAGCTCAACGGTCATTTTTATTTTATTTGGATAACATTACCTTTTAGAAATAAAATTCGATTTCGTATTCTAATATTCATCATAAGAAATACAAAAAGAATTATTACTTTTTGTTTTATTGAACAAACAAGTACCCGTACCGTTACTATGAGTTTACAACGGTTTTACTCGCTAGCGAAGATGTAAAAAAAGCCTATGGAAAATTGTACAGCGCCTCTAGCGGTCACTGACAGAACTAAAATTTTCCATACATAAAGTTACGTCGTCGCTAGCGAGTAAAACCGTCGTCGCTATCGAGTAAACTCATGGTAACGGTTCAGATACTCTCCTCGGTTAGCCTGTTCATAAATATACAATTTGGCACTTATAATTATAGTAGGGATTGAAGATTCCTGTGGCAACTTTATATTCCACTAGTGATCTAGTAAACGACTTTTATGTGTGGTATTAAATAAATATCCGAGAGGCGTCAGCCGCGTTCCCGAGGAAATCGATTACGTGGGTAATATTGTAAAGGAAATGCGCTTGCCGGAACGTCATTTGCTTACCGGCTACTGACGGTGATATCTGAAGTGGTTCATTTCTACGGCAAGTGACGAATTCCAAAAAACGGAACCCTTATTGTTTCGTCAAGTCTGTCTATCTGTCCGTCCGTATGTCACAGCTACTTGATTCTGAAACTATTGGATCTCTAATTCAGTTAAAGTTGGCACGGAACCTTTAGTGTGCGAGTCCCACTCGTACTTGGCCGGTTTTTTAACACCTTCAGTGTTTAACACTTTAGTTAAAATCCCAGGAAACCGCAACTTTTAAACTTTCGTTATTAAAAAAAACATAGACACTCGGATCCGAGTGGTCGGCCGTCGTTCTTGGGGCTAAATGACGTCACCGTAAACTCGGGTCCGAGGACTCAGCACCGCTGTTATGGTTCTCGCGCACTCGGGCACTTAATGTGGTAATCACAAGGTTCATGAATTTGAAATACCTCCTGCTGTTTTGAATGATGAACAGACAACAGCACGTCAAGGTAACACTGCGGTATCTTATTCCGTTGTAATAAGGGCTAGATTCCAACAAAAGTGGGTAGTCTGATGTGCTGGCCATTGTAAAAATCTAAGATACTTGTTATTTAAAACTTGAATTACCTACAAGTTTGCCAATCTTTGTAAAATATCAATAAAGAGAGAGTTCCAAGTTGGTCTATTTCAAATCTAATGTCAAGTTTGGAGTAGGTATAATAGTCAACCGTACTGTACCTTACCTATCCAGCGACACCGTTCAAAGCAGGAAATTACCTAATTTTTTTCCTGACATATGCCGCAGCTGTGAAACTTTTCTTGTATTATCCTCGAAGGATAACCGATTTCAACCGTTATAACAATTTAAAATTTAAAATGGCCTCAATGTTGCTATATGCTACGGGGAATGGCTACGGGAAACTTTACTTTAATGAGGTCGAGACGGAAAATTAGAACTTAAAACGTTACATGAGAAGTAAAGTCTCTTTGCAAGGAGTATATTTAATGTATCCAGAGTGTTGTTTTGGTCAGTGACATCCAACTTAGGGATGATAATTATGAGTTATGCTTATTATTATTATTTAAACTCTAAACTAAATGAAAGTTTTATAGAAGAAAACTTCTTCACAATATTTTAAATAACTTTAACTCGCACCCTCGCACGTAGCTCGCGCGTATCTAGGAAATACTACGCAGTAGCTAGTTAGCTTCGAAAAGGCAACCTAGCGTTGGTGGTTTTGAGAGTTTTTTCCATTTTAAAAATAAATATTTTTTATATATTTTTTGGCATCAGTATCGTTTGTACAACTACACCTAGGTCGTTCGTCACTGACCAAAATAACACCCCTGTACAAACTTTTTATTTTGAACCTTTGAGATGCTTTGTATTTACTAACTTGTGCAGTTTAGGTGTTGTAGTTATGCATAACATTAATTTACCACAAATGTTGAAATCTCAAAACCAATTATAGTTATTGGTTACTAAAGGAGATGTCCCATCCCAGGCCTGTACCATGTACGTAGTACCAAAAAATCGGTAAAAAATTGCTATTTCCAGTAAAAATACAACAAAAATGTTTAAGTCCGTAGTTTAGTGGCTTAAAAATAAAATCAAACACCTTATTTCTTTATAAAGATGGCAACTGTAATTTTTTTATTACTGGGATTGACATACCAGTAAAAAAAACTGTCAATGCCAACTGTCATGATCAGTGCTGCCCTAGGTATTGATTTTCGTTCGTTCAGTTTGTTCGTTGCGTTTAAAGTGTTTTGAGTTCTTGCTTCTTTATTTGCTTTCTTTCGGATTTGATAACTTTTTCTCCGTGACTTCCTTGGCATTAATTGGACTGACCTACCCGCCCTATCTGTTGACCCGGCTTTTGTTGTAATATATCACAGCTTACGCTGGCCTGCTTCGAGATCGGAAAGGTGTTAAGTAGGTAAAATATCATAGTATAGCAGCTGATCTAGAGCTGCATGGCTAATTATTTGTCCATTGTTCTGATAAAAAAAAAGTATTTTTTTTTAGTAGTGTGAAATAAAATAAGTACGTACTATCAAAAGTAAACTGACTGACAAACGTCATTCAAGTGTCAAAGATGGCGTCCTCCGCCATATTGTACTGAGTTGCAATAATGTGGTTTATTTTATTGTTTCAGCCAAAAAACTAAGGCTCTCCATAGAAATTAGTCTTATTAACGCATAAACACCGAAGCGGTCGCATGCGACCGCATAACAATAGAATATCCATTGTGTCTCGTTTACATATGCTTGAGGGATTAAAACTGTACTACACATATTCGACTATAATTAGGTATAGCGTACATGGACCTGGCCGAGGCTTCATACATTTTTGGGACATCTCCTTTCGACGAACAGATCGAACAATGACACAATAATAGATAAACAACGGTATAAAACATTAGGGCAACCCTCGGAAAATATTTCATTGTTCGTATACACCACAATCCGCGAGGCTTCGAGTGGCGGGATGTAAATGCTTCCATTCTATTCAATATTGCGATCACAAACGCTTTGTATTCGTTCCGCTAGGTCACGCTACTATTCAATTACGTCATAACCGTACATTTTCCCTTTTTATTCATGATATAGATGCAGAACGTACATTTATCAGTGAATGACGGCGGTTCATTCATAAGTTATGCGATTGTGTGTAAGAATGTCAACATAAATAAACAAAATTGTAGGTTTCGTTGTGATTTGACGTCACGTGACTTGATGTTGTCAAACGCTATCAATACAACCGCTAAAGAAAATGAAATGCTTAGACAATATGCAATGTACAAATAATCCTGTACAATATTTACCCATAATTTGGACGCATTTCAATATAGCATCCATCATTTAATCACTAACAAGTCTCACCACCAAATACCAATTAACTTAACATGTTTGCTTAGATATGATTGCCCACAAGAGTCTCTGTTCGAAGAATTAAGGATTGATCAGAAGTGGAATTGTGTTAAGAAATCGTATTTATTTGAAAGTTAAAAACTTACGGTATGATCTTTCTAACGGCAAACAACAAAGCTTTTGACAGGTCATACCGGACGTTTTGAACTGTCAAATAAAAACGATTGCTTTACACAATTCCACCTCTGTTGCGATAATAGATGAGTGGGTAGGTAAAAATTGGGTAGGTATTTATCCAATTTTTTCCCACCCTGTAGGTAAAAATTTATATTTACCCAATTATTCATTGATTATGCTGGATATTTGTTAAATTAACGTTAAATCGTATTTTTCGTTGTCGTTTATCGTATTTAAAAAAAAATAAGACGCATCAAAGACACTGATACAATCAAAAATGTTTATTACTCGCTTTGCCAATCACTAATAACATATGGTAAAACTTCGTGGGGAGGAGCTAGAAAATCACACCTCATAACTATAGAAAGGGCACAACGAGCTGTTATAAAAGTATTCACATTTCAAAATATTCGCTATCCTACCACCAAGCTTTATCGAGAATTTGGCGTCTTAACAGTGCGACAACTATTTATAAAAACATTTTGCTTTGACAACATCGGCTACCTCCGTCTCCATTCACGTCAAGACGACGCTCACCTCCGGTGTATTCGGTTCCTGCTTACAAAACAGTTTTCTCATGATGCTTTTGCTTTTTTCTAGGTCACTGGCTTTACAATACTATCAATACAAACTATCAGGTGCTACAAGACAAAACATACTATGGTTGTAAAAAAATAGTACTGGCATTTCTGTCTGGACAGACGTACAATTCTACGTTGCAGTATTGGTAACACAAGGCAGTTAATAGATTATAAGGTCTTCAAACCATTTTATTTTTACATTTATAATTATTATTGTGTTTATTTACATACATGTATACATATAAATACATATGCAATGTATATTTTCATTCCGGTGTATAAAGCCACATAATGAGGTAAAAAAAATATACATAATATTATATCTATTATATCAAACTCCATACTTTTTATCTACCTGCTCTGATATTGTTACCTACTGTAAATTAAATATATTGATGACGCAACATTTTCATGTATACCTAATACATATACAAACTTACATATATATATTATTATTATTATTATATATATTATTATTGTATTACTTGCATTTTAGTTTTTGTAAAAATAAGTCGTATCTTACTAAAAGACTGTTAAAATTTAGTATTTTCTTATTAATTTATTTCAGTAATACAGATTAGTTTAAAACGTACTACTAATGTTATACAAATATGAATATCTTATTTTTTTGCGTTTACTGTAGTAACTTGTCAACATGAAATGAACGGCGAACGAAACTACTCTGCCGCAACACAGTTTAATTACTAGTGCGGAGGGTAGATATCACGATCTTTGACAAAACAAACTCACTTCGCTCATAAATATCAAGTTAAATTCATTTTAGATGTTGATTTATTATCATAATAGCTACTTCATATGATTCTTTTTATGGCCTGATTTAAAAAAAAAAACATTCGTATGCGTAATTGCTGTCTTTGAGGGCCGATTTCCAGCGTCAGCCCCTTTACTCTGGACACAAAACCCGATCCAATGAATATAGCCATCCCTGTCACACGCGTACACGGCCTGGTATGAGTGACAGGGATGGGTATATTCATTGGATCGGGTTTTGTGTCCAGAGTAAGGCCTCAGGTGGGACATATCGGACTGAATCGGAATAAAGCGACCAATTTTAAAATGACATTTGTATAGGTGGTTACTGACGTATAAGTTTTTATTCAAAATAGGCGTATTGTATGTTGTTCGATGAATATTTCTTGTCTGACGTTGGAAAATCAGGCCTGAGTTAGTGTTTAGAAATACAGCTTACAATTGAACAAAATGAACTATGTACCTAACTAAACTTACATATGTAAGTTTGTTTGTTGTTGTGAAATGAATAAATTAATTTGATTTGATAAAAAATATTTGACATTTATGTCTTTTCCTTTTATAAGAAAAAAAAAACATTCAACATTATAATATTTTTCATTATAACATAATATTATATTTTTTTAACAGGTAGCTATGACAACGGACATTTGTTATAAAGAACACAAGTTACTTTAGAATAACAAAAATGTATTTTTGGTTACATCTATTTATTATTGAGAACAGCGCCTTAGTTTTGTCTCGAAAAAACAATTATAGGATTATTCTATTTTGATGGCCTTTCTTCTTCGCACTTTCTTGTAAAGATTTTTGCTGAGTTGCTGCCCATTGTTCACGTTAACTTTGAAGACTACGGTTCAACACTTTTTCTTGGGAAACAGTGGCTGGCAGGGTCGCCATATGGAATTACGCGGGGCGCGGCGGTGGTGTTGAAGTAAGACAAGGCGGTTGTTGGGTGGTTGTAACTGATCTCTCTTTATTGTACATTTTCCAGAGGTTTATATACAGGATTTTCCTACTTAATTATACATCACATGACATTTCCTTAACCTGTGACCTTTCACTTATCTAGGAATATTTTACAAGATAATAAAACAATGTTACTTACTAAAGGTCAGTTGACGTATGAGTGATGATGTGTGTCGTCACACACCACAATGCAAGCAAGCATGCAGCATGCAAGCAAGCAACAGCTTGCATGCAGCATGCAACATGCATGGTTTCTGTCACGGTTCCGGCGCTGCGGGGCTCCGGCAGTCCCACGCGAGCTTATCGTCGCAGATGGTTGTTGCTCGCCGCCGCGGCTGAGCCTGGCCGGCCAAGCCGGCCAGCAAGCCGAAGCTGCGGTGGTGCGTGGGACTGCCTCGCCCCTCCGCGCCTACGCGATTTTGAATTACACTCTAGGGGTGGGGCAAACAAGACTGCGTGGAGTCGGTCTTGCACCGATTCGTTTCTGTCACTAACTTTTGTACCACAACTTAATGACTTTTTAATTCAATCTTAGGGTAAAATACTATTTAAAAGAAATAGCAATATGCGTAGTAAAATTATTCTAAAGGAAATTCTGCTTTTTCCATAGTATGCCTAGTCAAATTATGCCAAATAAACATCGTACTTAATAAACATTATGCTTAGCGAAAGTATGCAAAGTAAAATTTTGCCAAAGGTAATTATGCCTTATTAATTTCTGCTATCTTAAAAGTATGCCATTGTAAATTCGGGCATATAAATATTCGACCAAACAATAATTATGCTAACAGAAAATTCTGCTTGAATAATATTCGACTAAAGAAAATTATGCCAAGTGTGTTATGCCAAGTGACTTTCGGAGCAAAAAGATTCTGCCAGATAGAGGGAACCCTTTTAAAACACATCAAAAAAGTGACTGCACCATGTCACAGACAAACCCGGCTGCATCTGATGCGGGATCCGCCAATATACTTTAGAAAGTTCCCACATCTGATGCCTTCAGGTATAAATAATGAAAAAGTTGTTGTCTCTCCCTTTGGTTTTTGACACATTCCGTTAACTAGTGTTGCACATCATCCACTTTACCACACGCGTCACAGTTTGGTGATTCAGATTTTTTCATTAAATACGCAAACTTGCCGCTCGGAAGGTGTCCGGATCGTAGTCTATGTAAGAGTACAACATATTTCCTACACAAATTAATATTTGCACACCAAGGTATACGAGGAGGCTCACTCTGCATTGTTTTGTATCAAATTCCCTTTAGTAACGAAATTTCGTTAAAATACTCTTTCCATAAGTTATTACACTCTTTTTTAAATTTCGGGAGAATTTCTGATCGACAAGGTTTAACTTGAATTTCTAGACCGTCCGTTATTGCATGTTTAGCATGTTGGTCAGCCTCCTCGTTACCCCTAATGCCCATGTGTGAGGGAACCCACTGCAATCTTATCTGCTGCTGCAGCACATTATATGCTAACGGTGTGCCTCTGCCACCAGAGGTGCATCGAGCAATGTGCTGCAACGCACTCCTACTGTCTGTGCAAATGATAACTTTCACAAGGTATCTGTTTTTAGAGTATAAGAGTGCATTATAAATAGCAAAAAGTTCTACAGTCATGATAGAAACATCGGTGGTTATTTTAAATTAACCTATCTCTTTCATTTTAGCATTATAATAAGCCATTGCCTCTGGAGTCTTTAGAGCCATCAGTAAAGATTGTACACCAACTCTCGTCATAATTTTCCATTAATTCGTTTAATACATTGAGTCTTAATAAATTGGGTTCTAACATTTTTTTTGATTTAATAATACACTCTAGATTTGGTCTTATAACAGTAATTGTGTCTATATTTGTTATCCAGGTATCAAGAGAGAACATTTCTAGAGGAAAGTTCGCACATAGTTCATGATCTTTAGTTTTGCTGAAAGTTATACCAAGCAAGTGTTTTCTTTTTCCCTCCCAATATCTATTTTTACTAGCAGATGATAATTGCTTAAGCAAGTCAGTTGTGGGTTCATAAGTCTTTGATTTTAAACAGTATTTAAAGGCTAAGTTTTTTCGTCTTATGAAGAGTGGGGTTAGGTTAGACTCCATGACATACATTGGGGTGCTTTTATAAATCCTCCAATTAATACGCAAAGCTTGATTTTGTATCCTATCCAGCTTAGATAAATGAGATTTTGCACAACTGTCGTACAAGAAACTACCATAATCAAGTCTACTTCTCAGTAGTGTGATGTACAGTCTTCTCAAGTGCTTGGAATGAACTCCCCAACCTGAACCAGCTAACATTTTCAAAATTAAAAAAAAAACCTTCTGCTATTTCCTTAATATGCTTACTCCATCGTAAAGAGCTATCGCTATACACCGTGCTTTTTTAACCGTCTTAAAGCCGAAGGCCACTTAAAGTATCCAATAACTACTTGCTATTCGTAAAATAAAACTTGGTTATTATTAAGATTTCAAAAACTAAGACATTAAAAAAGGTTATTAGCACAATTCAGTACGAAACATCCTGTAACGAGCACGCCGCGCGGGTCATTCACTCGGTTGTCTCACACTACTGACCTAGTTTTACAAGGGGTAGTGGGCGCGGCCGTCAAAGGATTGCGCTAGCGCATTATTGGGTGAAGGTCCACGTTGACTATCTTAGATTGGCTAACGGTTCGGCACGCGTGGGACGGCAAGGTCAAGGAATGCATTGTTGAAAACGTAAACATTATATCCAGGATGATACATTACTATCTTGAATTATTTAGATATTTTTACACTAAAATTATGTGGAGTATAAAAAAGGATAACTCATGTCCTAGAGGTTTATTAAGATGGTTACATAACGTGGCTTTCGGCTCTAAGACGGTTAAAAAAGCACGGTGTATAAATATTATAAAGCTATATACTCGTAATAAATATTATAAAGCTGAAGAGTTTGTTTGTTTGTTTGTTTGTTTGAACGCGCTAATCTCAAAAACTACTGGCCCGATTTGAAAAATTATTTTTACGTTGGATAGTCCATTTATCGAGGAAGGCTTTAGGCTATATAACATAAAGATACGACTCATAAGACCACAGCAGAAATGAAAAATGTTGCGAAAACGGGAGAAAGATATTCCTTTTGAGAGCTTCCGCTGCATACGCTGCGGAAACCGCTTAAGTTACACAAAAATCATGTATGACAGGATTATTCAGCATTAAGAGTTCTATAATAAAGTCTGCGACAGCATATGTCTATCTTTTATGGTTGACTTACTACAACCTGTTTTATGTTAATAAATTTGTAAAAAAAAATGCATTATTTTTAGAGGTGTATTATACACACAGGTATTTATTCTTATCAAAATAAATACATTCATCATCACGAGCATTTCATTTAGAACCAAGTTGCCCTTTATGTCATTTGATTTCAATAAATATCTTAGGAGCTATCACAGTTTTAACATAACTCCGCACCAAAATAATGTTCGCAGCTTAAGTACAACGTGCGCTTTTAAAATATTTCTGTGTTTGATAGCTTATTTATCGAGAAAGGCTTTAGGATATAAAACATGACGCTGCGACGGGAGGGGAGGGAGCAAACTCAAAACGCGCGGACGAAGTCGCGGGGGACCGCTAGTATTTTATACAGTGAGAAATGTACTTGTATACGTAAATAAAGATTTTTACATTTTTTTTTTTTGGCTATAGGCTGTCGTCGACATATCAGTGGCTAGGCGTCAAGAAACTGTCTAGTGTCGTAGTAAAAAGCTCGTGAAACAAACGACTAATCTAAAACACGTCACAAAAACGTCCAATTTTCTTCAAGTCCAGAAGGTTCATTTAACTTTTTCGCTGGAAGGTCGGTGTAGCATTTTTAATCTGAACGCGGTGGGCGGTCATAACGGTGCCGAAAGAATGTAATACTTTTGGGCTTACGTACACCGCGGTGCCGCCATTTTGCAGGGCCACAGAGATGCCAAAATGAAAAACCAGTAGGTATTCAAAAACATTTTGTTGCCAACCACTCAGTGGACTCATTGATGGCAATGATTCAAAAGTAATTATACATTGCGCGAGTTAAAGTTTGCGTGCTGTTGGTTTTTTTTTTCATTTTCCTAAAGCAGTTCCTTTCATTTTTATTATTTTATTCAGTTATTTTCCGACTCTGTTTCCTTCTCAGTAAGTAGTAACGAAGATACGAGTACATATCACATATTCTTACTATCCGGCGAGACGTCATTAAGGATGTCTGTATGATGTATACATATCAAGAGACGTATTCCACTTCCATAGACAATGAAGTAAGCCAGATAAACTACAAGTAACAGGATGAGACAGACCCCAGCAATAAATAAATGGATATTGTTGGTGCCAAAATGCGCTCTCTCACAATCTAATACATTACCAGTCTGTATAACGGATATTCATTTGCAGACAGTGTCGTTGCTGCATATTGTGCGCTGTTTGTTAGTTCTGTAATAAATGATTTTAATGAAAGCTGGAAATTATTATATCAAAAGCCTTTCCGAGAAACCTAAACAATGCGAAATAGGTAATAGTAGAAGTCTTGTTTGCATTCAGGTGGCGTTATTCTGACTACATTGAATATTACAATTCTGTATATTTGAATTTATCACATATATATTACGGTTATTTGAATTTATCACAATTCTGTAGTTACCATTCTAGACTGAAGATGCGTATTTACATATTATACAAGTCACAGCAGCAAATGTGAGTGAAACAAAATGTGTCAGGGTCGAGTAAACATAACATGGAAGGCGCGTCCCGAAAAATCTAAGTAAAATTCCCGAATATAGCGAGACGTGAGTCCGCAATGATATATTGACCACATCGCACGACTGTGCGTGCACAGATTTTTTGTTTTCGCCATAAAAAACGTTGATAAAATGCCTCCGTTTCGTTATGCCGGCGCTCACGCTTTTGTCCTTAGAAATGCATGGGGACATTTTTTACGCTTATCATTTAAGAAAACCACATTTGTTGCTTTTCTATACACTGTGAATAAAATTGATTATATTTTTTTATGTCTGTGTTGTTCATTGCAAGCTTTTGCAATTTGTTTGAAAAATACCTTTTGAAAGGAATTTCACTCTTAAAACATTTATGAATTTCGTCAGTTCTTCTTGTTTGTTTACAGATTTAATTAAAAATGCTACGTGTGCTTCACCACAAAGAGTAAACAACATGTTCTAAAACAAAGCAAGCTAGAAATTCGACCATGGAATTCTGGGGCGAAGGTACAGTGAAAGAAAGAAAACAAAAGCACTCGTTTACTTGAAAATAATATTTAATCTGCATGAAGATATCTGAATGCAAGCCGCTGCACAGTATTTCAGGATTGCTTGGGAGGAGACATGATTTAGTTAACATCATAGAGCAATACAGTAAAATGTACTAACACAAATTGTAAAAGAAACCCTAGGTCAATTATTCTTAGTTTTCGAGAAAAAAAATCATGAAGTTGTCTATTGAGACCAGGTGCCTAACAGTAAAAATTACTTTTTTTCTTAAAGAGTGGAAACTTAAAAACAGTCTTAGTATCCATGTCTTCACGCGTAAAATATTTTGCTATATAAGCTTTACAGCACGCACGAACTGTCAATAATTACGAAAATATGAGCAAAAAATCGAATTTTAGTTTTTATTTTTTATTTATTTTATTACGTCATTTCCGCAGCTAATTTTAATTTGAAGAGTTAGCTGGAGCTGAAGGGCTACTTGTGACGCGGGAAGGGGTCCACCCTCGTTAGGCATTTGCTGAAACCCCGCGTCAATACAAGTAGCCTGGAGGAGCGGGGGCCCTTCATAGGAAAGACTTTGGAATTAAGTCTCTGGAATGACGTGACAATATTTTTTATCATACGAGGTATGATTTTTCACATTTCATTCCATGCGGTATTGGTAGGCAACACGGAGTAATGCTGATGATAGCCGAAATCAGCGATATAACCCATGACATTTCATAACAAAACGCCTTTGTTTTATCTAATAGCAAAGTCAACAGTCAACATTGCTCTTTAAAAAAACACAGGCGCACAGGGTTTTCTAAAATTATAAATAACTTTGTAATTCCATGGATTATGCACCTGATTTTTTTTATGGAGCAGGTGAAGAGGTCCAGCTAACTCTTCAAATTAAAATTAGCTGCGGAAATGACGTAATAAAATAAATAAAAAATAAAAACTAAAATTCGATTTTTTGCTCATATTTTCGTAATTATTGACAGTTCGTGCGTGCTGTAAAGCTTATATAGCAAAATATTTTACGCGTGAAGACATGGATACTAAGACTGTTTTTAAGTTTCCACTCTTTAAGAAAAAAAGTAATTTTTACTGTTAGGCACCTGGTCTCAATAGACAACTTCATGATTTTTTTTCTCGAAAACTAAGAATAATTGACCTAGGGTTTCTTTTACAATTTGTGTTAGTACATTTTACTGTATTGCTCTATGATGTTAACTAAATCATGTCTCCTCCCAAGCAATCCTGAAATACTGTGCGCTGGTAATCGGTCGCTATGGAATGCAATGGGAGAGGCCTATGTTCAGCAGTCGACGTCATCTGGCTGATAATGATGATGATGATAAAGATAAGTGCCAACAAAGCTCTACCTTATTATGAATTTTCACGAAACATTTCCAACACAAATAAGTTTTACTATGCACGCGTGTACAAATTTCCAATTAAAATGTGCTAACAATTTAGAACCACTCCACTGCAATAACTGTCATTTTGGCGTCTCCACGTACCTACTTAGTTTAAAGTGCAAGCAGCTCGCCTCACACGAGGCTTGCGATAAAAACACACTTAGCGACAACAAAAGAAGTTGCTGGCTCAACGGATTATAACTAATATTGCCGTGTGGATTTCCCACAAAGGCAGCCTTTCACGGTATTATAAAACATTAGATATACTCCAGTGTTCATGTTCCACGTTAGCGAACGCTAGAAATGGCTAGATAAATTATTTTAGATTACTGAAGATTGAAACATCGACCTATTTCTTCAATAAATATAAACCAAAATAATAACAACTCATATATTTCTTCAAAATCTGAAACTAATAAAATGAGACACGGGACCCTGGGTAAAGTCCGTTTTTCTTTGCTTGGAGAATATTGTAAACAAAAAATCATTTATGACTTTGCAAATACCTAGTCTTGCCATAAATATTGTCACAAAGAAAATTTTTTTTTAATGCAAATAGTATTTATTACTTTCACAGTGTGTTAGTCTTATACATAAATATGAAACAATTTAAAATGTAAAAAGCTTATGCGAAGTGGTCTCCATTGGCGGCAATACAGTCCTTTAAACGTTGAGGCCAATTTTCAATAGAAGCACGCACTCTTTCCATGGGAAAATTCTTCACTGCCAATCGTATTGATTGTTTTAGGGACTCCAAATTATCATGGCGTTTAGAGCAAGTCGTACTATCTAAAACTTATCATAAATCATAATCCAGCGGATTAAGATCGGGACTAGACGACGGCCAGTCTTCAGCTCTGATGAAGTCCGAAACGTTCGCTTCTAACCAAGACTGCGTGGACCAAGCTTTATGACCCGGCGCCGAGTCTTGTTGGAAAGACCATGCTTGGTTATTGAACATGGTGTTGTTAAGGGGCTTAACTACTTTCTCAAGAATGTTATCTTGATATACTTGTGCCGATGTTTTCATACCTTTTTCACAAAAATATGGCTCAGTCACTCCTTCATAGCTAACACCCCAACAAACCATCACTGAAGTCGGGTAATGCCCACGTTGCACTCTGCCGACTAATTGGGAAGCTTCCTTAGACGTTTGAGCATAAATACGGTCATTTTGTTTGTAAAAATGTTGCATTTTGTTTGTAAATAAAATTTTTAGTGACCTCCCTTTGCGTACCGCTTCAGTAGTTTTTTCGATTTTACCACCCTATTCTTTTTTAAATTATCAGTTTAAAAAAAAATGACCAGTGCGTCTCTTATAGGCTGCAAGTCCTAAGTCATCTTTTAAAATACGTGACATGGTTTTGGGTGCTATCTTCATCTCCCGAGATAAAATATTTTGCTTCGGACAGGATTTCTGCGAATTCATTCCCTTACTGCTTTGAACTTTTTTTCCTACGAACACTACGTGAACGGCCAGATCTTGTTCTGTCACAAACAGAGGAGGTCTCAATATACCTATTGAACAAACATTTGACTAACACCAAGCGCATGGAGAGTTTTAAAAATTGCATTTGGCTACATACCAACTTTGTGTAATGCAATCACAGCGATTCGGTTCTCTTTATCACCCCACTCCATTTTAATATCGCAAAATATTATAAAATGTATTGGCGTCAAAATTAGAAAACACAATGAGCCATCGTATAAAAATAACAGATTCCAAATTCAAATGTAATATCTTTTTTATTTTTTATTGTGACAGTATTTATGGTCAGACTGTGTAATATCAGTAAATTAAATTTAGATTAAAAAAATATCTCAGTTTTCAATGATTAATTACTGGTTTAAGTTACAAGGTTATGTCTTTATTATGTTTAGAAATGTATCATTTTGTTAAAAAGAAATGTCGAGATAGTTTACAATATTCCCCAACCAAATAATTATTGAACCAAATAGGAATCATCTCACATGACTTCTCCTTTTCGAGAAATCCGTGGATAATTTACAAACATAAGCGATCCCCCGCGGCGTCACCTGATAAAATTAAAAATTTCCCTTTAATATTTCAAAGCAATACATACACGTCATGATGTTTTCATTGTAAGTAACCACAACCATAGTGGTTAGCGCAACCGCCGGTGTACTTAAGCTGCGAGCATTATTTTGGTACGGAGTTATTTTAAAACTGTGATAGCTTCTAAGATTTTTATTGAATTTAAATGATGTGAAGGGCAATATTGTTCAACATAAAATGATTGTGATGATGTTTATTTTGATGGTAATGAATAACCGTGTGCATTTAAACACCTAAATAAGTACATTATTTTTTGTTCTTTTTACAAACAGAAAAAAGTTTGTAGTGAGTGAACCATTTAGGATAGACGTAAGCTGTCACAGATTTTATTGTAGAACTTTTAAAACGGAACAATCGCGTCTATTTCGTCCCGATAATCGAATATTTTCCCCCCGTTTTGGCAACATTTTTTATTGTTGCTCTGCTTTTATAAGTCGTATCATGATGTTGATTTGCCTACAGCCTACCTCGATACTTTTTTAAGTCAAGGTGCTTCTAAGATTAGTGCATTCAAACAAACGAACAACCTCTTCAGCTTTATTATATTAATAAGTATAGATAATATTTTTAGACTTACGAGATTTCGCACACGTGTTAGTAAACCTTAATAGATCAACATATTCGTACTAAAATTTCATCCAGGTCGTTTTTTTTAACGTCGATAAAAACGGACTTACGTACCCCTTGTTTTTATTGTTTGGTGAAAGTGTATATTGTATCACATTTCAACAACAAACTAAGATCAAGCTTTTATTGATTTTTTAAATAACTAATCTTTCTATAAATAGGGCTTTTGTAACAATATTCGATTAGTCGATGTTGGTACTGGCGGCCCCTCTCAATATAAATGGGCCCAGTTACGCAGAAAATATCATAGTGCCCAGATGTAGCCACCAGTGGACTGATCATTCCACAAACTGTAGTCATAAATATGAATTATTACACCTCTAGTATGAACCTGTATATAGTTAGTTAGTCTGTCTAACAACCAACCTGGCCCTGTCTGCTGAATATTTATAATAAGTTATTAAGGTCGTGAAACCGTGAAGTCCTTTTTAGGGTTCCGTAGCCAAATAGCAAAAAACGGAACCCTTATAGTTTCGTCAAGTCTGTCTGTCTCTCTGTCTGTCTGTCTGTCTGTCCGTCCGTCCGTATGTCACAGTCATTTTATTCTGTAACTTACATAACAACTTAAAGCATTACACTGTTGAAATTTGGTAGGAAGTTGTATCCTGTTAACCGCTTACCGATTCTCATACAAAAAATAAAAAATAATGTCATTTAAGGGTATAATATATCTCCCATACAGGAAACTAAAACCAAAAAAAAATGTTTTTGTCAAACCTATGCGTGTAGGGTGTCTATAGATAGGTCTTTTAAAATGATATTGAGGTTCCTAAAACCATTTCCTTATAAAGTCTAACGTTTTCTAGCTATCTGCTTCCAAAGTGGTAAAATGGGCGTCCCCCCATCTAACTTCCAAACCAATAGAGTGTAAATTTTGAAAAAAATATGTAATATAGATTGTAACAAATACTTTTAACGAAAATTGGTTCGGACGAGATCAAACAAGTAGTTTTTGAGATATAACACATTTTCAACAACCGCAAACGTAACTTTGTACTTCATACAAACACTATGAAAAACAAAGTTATATTTGCAGTCAACAAAATATTGTGGTATTTTACTAAGTAGAAGTAGGATTGATTCCCTAATTCAGTTAAAGTTGGCACGGAACCCTCAGTGCGCGAGTCCGTCTCACACTTGGCCGGTTTTTTCTAATAAAAATGTTAATACGTGAATTAAGGACAAAGACCAATGAGTTTACTGAGTATATTATACATTAATGGAACCTATACTAATGTGTTATTAAGCTGAAGAGTTTGTTTGTTGATAATATCATACATTTTAATGCAATCTTTACTTAATAATATAAAGCTGAAGAGTTTGTTTGTTTGAACGCGCTAATCTCAGGAACTACTTGACCGATTTGAAAATTCATTTTGTGTTGGATAGCTTATTAATCGAGAACAGTTTCAATATAGTACAGCTATAGTACATCATGCTGCGACGGGAAAGGAGGGAGCAAACTCAAAACATACGGATGAAGTCGCGGGGGATCGCTAGTCATAATATAATTAGGGTTGACATAAACGAGGGTCCAATATAATCTGTTTATTTTTATGTAAGGTCAAATAAAACTGTTTCTCATAATAAGTAGGTTTTCTGTAATATACTTATCTGCTAATGAAAACATAGCTAACACCTCACAGCTGTAAGTACTTTGATTATTATCAAAGATATAAAACTTATGAGTATGATACACACGCCAACTATGTAGTATGGAATATTAATGTACTAGCGGTCCCCCGCGACTCCCTTCCCATTGCAGCGTAATATTTTATAACCGATAACCTTCCTTATTAAATAAGATATATAATTTTTCAAATCGATTCAGTAGTTCCTGAGTTTAGCGCATTCAAACGATCATATATAGGTACTCTTCAGCTTTGTTAAATTATTACAGAATTATAGATAGCGATTGACATTTTTATTTTTTCTTATTTACAATTTCACTAGCGGGGAGATAAAGAGACGGCGCTATGTTCACATACTCGCCTTTGGTCTAGAATATTCCATTTCCAGTTACATTCTAGTTCTGTGCGTTTAAACAATTTGCTTCATCACTCGTAATAATGGGCGCGGACAGGCTTTCAGGCTTCATCCGCCGCGCATGTGGCAACAAACTTGTTTGTCGACCGGTTTTTGTGCCGACACTAATAAAATACATACACTTAATTACTTAAACAAAAATACAAGGTATAGTAAATATTCAATCTAAAGCGTACAATTCTGCACCACACTCCTCCTGGTACGTGATACCGACGTAGCTAGTCTGCTAGCAATGAAGTTCAGGATGCTGTTACCACTGACCCGCACCCTTCGCACCAGAGACGCGCACATCTCTGATGAACTACAAAAGCAAGGTAACCGCATCATCACCCTGAACGCGACATCATACTGGACACAGAGAGCGCTTTGTCTTTTAAATATATCCAGCCCTGAGGCTGCACGTGTACAAAACATGTATAGTAAGCCCTGAACAACGCTATCTTTACGTCGTGTGTACAGCGTGATCGATGTTTAGGCTTAAATTTGATGACTCCTGTAAGCCCTATTTTATTGACAAAAAAATCTTAACATTACCGTGCATATATGTTTTGGAATGTGCTTTGTTCATAACACATAACATGAAAATTTTGAACTTATGATTCGAGAACGCCACAAGGATAAATTGTGCTCAGTCGGGGCTAAATCAAGCCTATTTAGTAAAAGTGAATTTGGTAATGCTTCTCGGATTTACAACAAAATACCAAAAACAATCAGAGACTTGAATTACATTAACATATTTAAATTGAAATTGCGTGAATATTTAATTGGAAAATGTTTCTATACTATTAATGATTTTGTGACGATTCTGACTGTTATTATTAGGGTTCCGTAGCCGAATGGCAAAAAACGGAACCCTTATAATTTCGTCAAGTCTGTCTGCCTGTCTGTCTGTCTGTATGTCACAGCTATTTTATTCTGTAACTATTGCATTGTAAGCATCACAAATTAAATTTCTATTTTGTCTCAAGTGTGGCAGCAAATGGGTTAACCGCTTTACGATTCTTATACAAAAAAAACATGATCCATGAAACTAAAACCAAAAATTTTTTTTTTACAAACCTATGCGTGTGGGGTGTCAATGTATAGGTCTTTCAAAATAAAATGGAGGTTGAATCCACTTTCTCTAAAAGTCTAACGTTTGCGAGATATACGTTTCTAAAGTGGTAAAATAGGCGATAAACTAAGCGAGTGTAAATTTTGAAAAAAAAATATAATGTAGACCTTAACAAATTCAACGAAAATTGGTTTGGACGGGACCGAACTAGTAGTTTTTGAGATATAGCACATTTTCAACAACCGCAAACATAACTTTGTTTTTCATACAAACACTATGAAAAACAAAGTTATATTTGCTGTCAAAAAATTGTGGTATTTTAGCTTAGTGGAAGTAAGTGGATCCCTAATTCAGTTAAAGTTAACACTGAACCCTCAGTGGGCGAGTCCAATTCCCTCATAGCCTTTAGGTTTTTTTTTGTAATCGATTCAATTTACCTTAATAATTGTAATAACTGTATTTAGCATGTGCTCTTTTATCATTGTACGCCCTAGCTAAAGGCAGGATACGGCTAGTACTTTTACTATTGTTCAATGTTTTTAACCTGCGATCCACAATGAAGATTTTTATGATTTTACCGTGCAAATCTTCGAGCAAGGGTGTTTGCTCTGACTGACAGCGAGTTATATAGTGCACACTGAATCTTTCACACATTTAAAAAACTTCAGATGTTATACAGTATCCTAACTACAAGTATAGTATTACAAGGTTAACGACATAATTTTAACGAAAAGTCTACCATTAGCATATTCAATCAGCGGTAAATAACTTTGCTCTGTACCTAAATTATATTACTCTCGACGGCTTAGCATATATTATGAGTAGAAAACGCTAACGGAGGCTTAATAGTAGACCACTGAGACCATCGGTCAGTGCAAACAAAAAGTAAATGGACCATTTGCTATGTCGGTAATTTATTGTGACCCAAATACATTTTTATGCAGCATATTTGCGTTCAAAGGCACCTCTGTTTGCCGTTTCAATTTATACATGTTTATATGTAAATCATTTATGACGTAGTGGCGAAGTCAATATTTTTTAAGTCCAAATGGAGCAACTGTTTTTGTTGGAACCTTTGCATGATACACATGGGGTAACCCGCTTTTTGCTCGTCTGTTCGGATTTCCATGAGCATAGATGAATTATAAAAGAAGGATATACATAGTCTACCTTTATATTTATAATGGAGATAAAGTACAATTCGCAAATGAATATACCAAATTTATATTTCTTACGTGCATGTCCAATGCTGGCAATAGGGACTTATTTACACAAACGGCAATCCAAAAAAAGCCACTTTAGTCCCCATTTCGTATCTCATAAGGTTCCACTTTGCATACCAGCACACCCTCAAATGTCCCCTCAATACTATATGTAATGAATGGTGTCCCAAAAATGTTCTATCGCCAATACGACATGCAATGAGTCTCGTCCCAAGTTCCTGCAATGGTGTCCAAGTCTCAGCACAAAAAGCGGACCGTTGTTGTTGAAGACAAGTAAAACCAGGACTCTAAATGTAGTAAGGTGAAGTTTATTTTTCTGACTGGTATAAAAAACAAATGTTTGATAGATTATAAAAAGACTGATAATTTTGAATTAGGAAGGCCGAGAAAGAAGGTTTATAACTAATGCTGCTGATGCTGGTCACCAACATTTGTTCTTCTGAAACGTATCAAAAACTTGTATGGGTTGTTTTTCCCTACATTTTACTTTAGAGTCAAAAAAACCCTTGCCTAATTTAGTTACTTAAGCAAGCATTATATTATTTATTTTTAGCACTTTTTGTATAATATGTTCATACATTTTGCTGCTCTACCTATTTATTTTTAACCGCCGACGCAAGAAGAGAGGGAGGGAGAGTGTTATTAGTTTAACGTATCTGTCTGTGTTATCATAGCTACCAAGCGGATGAATTGATTTTTATTCAGTTTTTTTTTATTTCATAGGTAATTTTATCCCGAGTGTTCTTAGCCATGTTTCATGACAATATGTTCAGCCGTTTGAAGATTATCAGCACTTTACTAGTTTCTAGTTGTTCATTCAATTTAAAATTTGGTATCGTGTTACTTCAATGATATTGAAATTATTTGAAGTTAGGCAACCACGCCCAGATCAGATGTTTGGATAACATCAGTCTTTAATAATTGATGAGAGGATCTGACTCCCTTCCATTTGTTCTACCGATTCAAAATTTAGGACCGTATTACTTTAGTGATATTAAAATAACCCATGACTTTAAATATGACATGACGTGGCAGATTTATTGCATTTTTTTTAATTTGTGAGCCGATGATATTTCCTAAATTATACTCGAAAGAAGAGCCCTGAAATGAAGATTTTAAAAATATTTTGATTTTTTAGATTCTGCACCCAATTATTATACACTGTAACATATGGTGCTATAGTTACTGCTACGAACCAAATACACTAAAATGTGGACATGAAAACCCAGACGCCTGGTCACTCTGCCCTGCGTCATTCCGTCCGGGTCGAAAATGCTGATCCGTTGCCATAAACGACACCGAACGCCGTGAAACGTGAGCCTGTGAGACACTGGCGATATGTTACAATGTCCCAGGTATTTTGTACAACAATATACTGCCGTGTGTTTGTGACACATCCGTGAACGGTTTTATGTGCAGATGTAACAACGCTTATGTCAGGTTTATACGAGTTCTGTGAAAAAATATAACAGTAACTGCAGAAACTGCTGTTTGGTGACTTTGTTTTATCTTATAGCAGTGTATTGGATTACCCTGGTAAAAATCCCCAAACAGTTCTATACAATCCTGCGGCTAATTACAAGTGAATGGGTAATACATACTTCCCAAAGTTCAAGACTTCTTTTTCTCCATATGAAACATATAATTTGTATGTGATATTGTTGGAATTTGGTGATATCTGAGTGAGTTGTCAATCGATAACGGCTTTGAAACACGTGTACAAAATTTCGTAGGTGTGTTTATGTTTATATATTTGTTTGTTTGTCCACGGATTTCTCGAAAACAAGAAGTAATAGCGAGATGATTCTTTTTTTAATTAGAACACGTGTTAGGTTTATTTTAAGTTACAGTACAGTGTACTTTTCATCAAAATCGATTTAGAAGATTTTGAGATATGGGTAAATAAGTAAAATCCATGAAATAAAAAAAATATTAAAAAAAATAAACTGCCAAAAAAAAACCGAGTAAAAAGCCAAAAATAACAAATTTATTTGAAGGCGGTTATATTTTTAAAATTATTTTTAAGTGGTTTGATGAAGAATACTTAATATTTGGGTTCAAAATTCAAAAAATGCCAACGGTATTCTGTATAACTTTGTCCGTAACGATTTTTAAGTTGATACAGACACACAAAGCTGTTACCTACAGTTTCCGATATTATAATGCGAGCGTTTGTAACTAGGTAGGCATTAATAAAGTAATCAATGAATCATAACATAGTATTATATAAATTGTAATGTGAAATGCGCAAACCCTCAGACACCCCAAATGTTTTTTTAAACTGCCACTTCTATCATTTCTTGCTCTGCGGACGACGCTCAGTTGAGAGAGGGGTCGGTAGTTATATCACCGGGCTGCTGTGCTGCGCTGTTATTATTGTTATCACTATCTACGCTCATAAAGAACTAACCACTGCATGTACGTATTTTGCGGCTTTGCGCACGCAATTGCTTGCCTTATTAATGAGTAGACAGGGCAACACTTTTTTTTAAGTATGAAAAGTGATTCAATTGATTCTGCTTGTTATTCGTTATAAATGTGGAGTTTATTCGTAAGAACCTACTGTAACTTTGTGACCCAGTGCTGAAACACCGTATCGTATGGCTGGAAACGTGGAAGCCGTATTTTGCTACGGTTTTGAAACTACGGAAGGTGTTTACATGTGACTAGTAGAAATCAACCATTTCCCTTGCTTCGAACTACATTCTCGTATACGAGTATATAGATAGGGATATAACTAATATTTAGTTAGTTAAAGCATGGCGCATTTGCGATTAATTTGTTACTTATATGCTGTTAGAATTATGATAACTGCATTCGTAGCATTAGTCTTTAAATTGAATTAAACGTCATGGCATGAATATTTGCGGTCTTTTTTTTTAAAAACTGCCCTTATGCGCGGCAATGTGACCAAATAGACGTTTATCAACCTGTAAATAGTACCAGCACCAATCATACGGAAGCTCGTTCCGTAAAGGGAACAGAAACGTCTCGGCATGGCATCATGTTTGTCACAATCTATGAAAGTTCTCGTTTGACAGGGTGAGCGGATATTTGACAAACATCAAGCAACACCTGATCGAAGGGCGACTAATCGCGCAAACGCCGCTGGTCGAGAGTGGGTCCCGAGTTGATCACGATTCCAGGTGGTGAACGTTAGGATGTTGATGTAGATGTGCGTTCAAGTATAGAGTTTCATACAAAGTATACCTACTTATCGCCTTGAGTTGATACGGTCTTGTTCTCGTAACGGGTAGATAGATGTGCACTTTCAATTTGCTCATTAATATCTCTTCACCTGACAAGCATATTATCTTTTAATAAGAAGTTATTTCATAGTGTGTGGTAATTTTATTATTTGCGTTGTAAAGCATGTTAATTATAATCTCAGTTGAAAATTTCCCTCCTTTAACTTTTCAGACAAAAACTTAACAACTAGTTAGTTAAGCGAAAGGTTTCATAAGCGCTGTTTAATTTCGCTCAAACTCATAAAAGCCGAGATATTATTTTATGAACTCCCACTGCGCTCTTCAGGCGGTCTGATGCTGATTAACTTGGAGAGCTTCGTTAAAACAGGTGTTTGCGATAACAAAAAAGTCAAAGCCACAGGGTTTCGGCCTTTATTCATTAGTTTAGCCTCCACCTGATTGTATTGTACCTAGCATTTGCCGCAATTTCGTTTAGGGACAGTTCTCCTTTGAGCGGTGGGATGCCAATTTCACAAAAAAAAAAGATTTCTTATAAGACATTTCGCAAACCCTAAGACCCGAATTTCTTATGATCTAAATTGATCATAGGCACTTTCATCAAGTGTAGGAATTTAAAATAGTAAACAAATAAATTGGTATAGGTAGCCCTATAGCCCTATTTTATTCAGCCAATTGCCTTAGAAATGACTTTGAGTATTGTACTCCGGTTAGTGTAGAGAAAATGTTCAAAGATCTTGGACATGGTCCAAATGGCGTATGCGTAAGGACAATACCACACTAACAAAGATTCTGAATATTCTAATATGTACGAATGTTATGTAATGGGTACTAACTAGAAAAAGTAATAAAAGTATGTGCAAAAATGTTTCTGGGCTTTTGCCACTGAAAAGTTGTATCTTCGGTGTTAGTGTATTCTCTGTTTTATGGATATATCCCCGAACTAAAAAAACGAATGCGTGACATCTGTTCATTCAATGCCAGTTTTATGAAAATATTTCTTAGCTTTTATAATATTATGAAAGCTGTTACGATATAAATCTATTTTACTGATATATATGTCCCACGTCTGTCATTTTATTGACATATATGTATGGTATAGTATTGATCTATTAGTTACTAGCTAATAGAGAATAATAACGGTTAAGTTTTTTTTTTTTATTATTCTCTTATTTGGTTCTGAAGGTAACGCGAATACTACTCATTAAATTACTAAAACACTTTACGCATATGACAAATTTCGTTTTGTTGTGAGAAACGTTTCTCGCACAACTATTTTAAACTATGCGGATGCTGCAAGGATGCAACGCACTAGAAACGTCAGGCGTATATTTTTAAATAAATGTGCGCGAAATATATCCGTATAGTGATTGATATTGCTCCTCTTTATTTATATCTATAGATAACTTTCAACGTCAGCAGAAAAATATATACGTTTATAGAGTATCTACCTAACGGTTGAAGCCATTGTTTTTATTTTTATTTATTAGGATACCAGGGTTTACAAGTTATAGGTAGGTAGGAAGTGGTAAGCTAAAAATTATACAATTTATATAAGTAGTACTAATCACAAAAAGTAGTGTTACTAATCACAAATAGTAACAACTTAAAAAAACGAACGCACAATTTTTTATGAACCTATCTATCCTGATACCTGTGCAACCTAAGCATCAAAAATTCACCCTTTTTTGGATAGTGTTGCGAAGCCTTATGGTGGCTGGAATAACACAGATTTAGTATTTGTTAACTATGCGAGATTGTGGTCCGTATTGGACCATAATTCATCGAAGAAGTTGAGTATGCAAGTTAACATATTTGGTCCCATTACAAACTTTGATGGACTTGTTATTTGACTTTGGTTAAATACGACACAGTCTGAATAACTACTATATGAATTTGAATTTAGTTTTCGGTTTTGGTTATCTGAATAAGACTAATGATCCGTTTCGGTTTTTCAAGGATGTCGCTTAACAATGATTTCGTTTAGTAATTCCGGAGTACCACTCTACAAACCAGACATTATTTCTTTCATATTTAAAACAAATAAATAAAAAAATATTGGACACCAGCAATGTATGTGATTGCTCTGATTCCAAAGTAAATAGCTAATTGCACTTGTATTATGGAAAGGAGATGGAAACCATTACATACAAATTTGGGCCCTGATGTAATAAGATGAAAATGGTGTCAATTAATAGCTTAATACTTAGTAGACCTACACTGAAAATTCTATGTTTTTTGACAATCTGAGAGCCCAATAATTAGGGGTTTAGTTAAAGTGAGGTTATGTAACAAACAGCTGATTTCCGAACTGCAAAGGATATTTTAACGTCAGCAGTTACAATTAGGCCACAAAATAGACGACAGCACGTTAGGCAGGGTCAGAATCCGTAAAACAAAGCAGTGGTCGACGAAAAAACACTCAAAAGGCATACACGCACAAGACGAAAAATACAAACTAAACGAGTGATTCATAGATTATTTGACACGGCAGCTGTCAGTATCAGTGCACAGACAAAAAAAAGTAAGAATCGATTTTATTTCATTAAGCAATAATGTTTTAATTAACTTACATTCAATTCAATTAAAATATTAAATATATGTTTTATGAGCTAAGATAGTTATTGTAACGTATTTTTTTTTGGGTTTATCGCCACGAATAGAGCAAGAGTGATTCTTTTTTTAAATTGTGTGATCACATTGACTCAAATCGATTTTCATTTAATCGATAATGTAGTGAATTCTTAAATTCTTGTTTTTCATAATGCTCAGTTTCCATAAAGAGAAATAGGCTGATTTTTGGTATTTTAGGATGGAAAAATATGCCCATTTTTTTAAACCATAAATCAACTAGTTACGTTTAGGGCCCAGCAGTTACCGTCTCCTTAGACACAACGGTAGTACCACAACACCCAGACCCAAGACAATATGGAAAATTATGATTTCTATATTGACCTGACCGGGAATCAACCCGGGACCTAGGAGAGGCGACGCCCTAAAACCAGTGTACTTAGCCACTACACCACGGAGGTCGTCACAACGAAACAAATGAAGCAAGATGATAAATAACCAATAAAAAAACTGGCTGGTTCCTAGCTCAAGGGATTAGCATAGCTATCCAACGCGGTAACGCAGCCAGCAGCATAGCCTGCTTTCCGCAAGGAAATGGTTCCGTTTTTGAATAGGTAGATTTTATGTTTTTTCTTATGTTGTAACATGCAATGTCTGAGTTTTCTTTTTTTTCTTTTTTGTAATTTATAGTATAAAGTAGTATTAGCAAGATTGATGTTCTATTTATTTTTAAACTTCATAAGTTCACCTACAGTAAAAGCTGGAAATCGGTACAAAGAAGTTTATTCCTGAATACTCCCCTGGCTCTTTCTCTCTATCTTTATATTTGTACAAGTGTAACTTTAGTACTACTTCTTATCAAAGTACCATAAATTATTTTTATTTTCTCGATCAGTGCGCAAATTGCCCACTATTTTAACTAAACGGTCGCTCTATGGGAATTCATATTTTAGGCACGCACTCGAAATCAATCAAACATCGAATTGTTTCATAACACGTTGATGTATCGATATTGCTGCTTTATTGATTTGCCATTCGAATACAACAAAAATAAGAACATTTTGTGTAAAACATAGTAAGTAATAGGATCCTTTCAGTTCTTCGATTGGTTTACAGGTCTTGCTGAGTATAAAACGTAACTTATCTCACTTATGAACAAATCTTTAAATTGTTCGAAGGCGTAGGTAATTGAAAGAATGAAAGAAAAAGTATTTAGTGCAAATACATGACAAACATACGTACACGATATTAAAATTTAACTGTTTATGTCGGTACCTAATTAATAATGTAGATTAGACCTGAGTATGAATCATTTTCTTATATTCTAGAAAAAACATTACCTACTCAGGCGTTTAAGCATGAAATCTGCAGTCACGATCTCATTCCCAAGTGCATATCGGTTCTGAAGTCAGCTCAGTGCGACTGCAGTGTAAATAGTAAATAGCATTTGAATGTGCGCGTACAGTCGCGACCAATAACATATGGCATTCTGGTGTTTATAGTTAGGTCGAGTTTGGAATGAGTATGTATTGTCGGGACTGTATCAGGCAGCTATTCTCAACCCATCCGACCGCCGATCTGACCCAGAGTCAACGCGAGACTCACTAGGAATTTTGAAGACTCACAAGAAGGGTTAAGTGGGTCCAAATTTTCACGCACACGTTTATCCTATGGCTTTTTTGAATCTATCTGACGTAGAGGATAACCGATTGGGGAAAATGACTTTATATTGTGGTCTAAAGTTTCACTCTTAAATCGTTTCTACCCTTTCAACAAAAATGTTGAGTACCGCTGGTATGAGTGGTGCTAATCGATCCGTTCACGTGACACGACGACTAACGACTTGTTTGCAGACGCTGCGCCAGAGACGCTGCAGGAATTAATCGCTCTTTTACCATACACTTCAAGGTTTAAAATAAAAATCCTTTTTTAAAGCTCCTAACTTCGTGCCAATACTTCCCTCTCCGCTGAGCTGCGAGGATTGATAAATTTACGATATGTTGCATTTACTGAGCCCAAATACTCGAGGCGCAGATTTAGTATCGTCGTATCTGGCAAAAGCAAGCTTAACGTAAAAATGTATGCAATCAATAGCTGTGCAATTATTATCGTACCGAATCACAGACATGTATTTTATTAAATAGATGAGGCAACCCATTCAATTTATTTGCAGGCGCACAGTTACACATATTTATTAGGCACTCGCCAGCGCTACTAAATGCAAGCTCTTGGAATTGCTTTGACATTTCGAAACACATAATAGCTTTCGGAATACTCATAAGACGATATAAAAATACTCGTCAGAACGTAGTTACCGAGGAAATTGACGTAAATTCCAGGGTATTATTATCGCTGATCTCCAAACGAAAGTGCGGTGTTTCTTATAGAACGGCATTCAAATTTTTGCTCAGAAATAAGATCGAAAGAAATCAGAAATAAGAATAAAACTTTTAGGGACTAACTGTGACTTTTAGGGACCAAAAGGGTCCCATTGACAGTTCTTTATTCCCTTATAAATAAAGGTGTCAATCAGGAAAAAAATAGATTACCTGAATTGGTCATCACACACAGAGGTCTATTGTTTGGAGGGGTGGTAGAAGTGACCTTATTGACCAACCCACAGATTGACGCGAGAACCTGGACTCGGATTAGGATCAGATAAAACTTGACTATTCATTATTCCGATTCACTTTGCATTCCCCGACATCCAATTAGCCCTTTGCTGCACAACGAGCTGTTCCAGAGATACTAATGGAATTAATCGATGTTTCGCGATCCTGGATAACTACATCCGCGACCGTATCGCATAACTTTATAGTTATTGTATTTGTATTACTTTTATTTTGAATGCTCCGTCGTAATCGTAAGCACAGTATCTATGTATGGTCATCTGGGGTATGGTCAAGATCTCTGGCACCTAGCCACCCCGTAGTCAAAATCGCTAGCTTCTATAGTCTTTTGTTTAAGGAAACGTCCATTTTCATGTCGAGGATATACGCTTGACTACCATACTTGCATCTAGTAGTAGAATATCTACTATGCAAAAATAAATCAATCACTACAATAATTGAAATTATCATTCGTTTTTCTGAAGCGTCTCAATTACCTATAGGTTTTGTACCGTAATGGTAATAAAAATCTACGTATTTTGTTCGTTCAAAATAGACATTGGCGCCACTTTCATGATTTGTGACAGACAGACGGCATTTGCCGCACACGCAATTCATCGGCTATCACTTTCAAGGTACGTAATCACACTGCTGGCTGGGTTGTTGCTTGTGCAGTGCAGTTATTCATTCGTTCTACTAGAAACTGAATAATTGTATTTAAAGAGTCACAGTTGATGAACGGATTCCGGAATGTTGTTCCTTGTAATGTGAAAGAGTGTATTCATATAAATTGCACTTGTAAAAAGTAACTTTGGCTGTGTGACAGACGAGGAATCGAACCCCGTGCTGTGAGATGCTCTCACAATATTGCCTTCGGATATTGGGAGAGCAATCACACAACATTGATGAAGTCCTGCAGCCTACGCGTTAAAATAAGTACTTGCAAAATTCAACAGGCTTGCTAATGTGACGATGGCCGAGTGGTATAGGCATGCACCCGGATAGCGAAAGACACTGGGTTTCATTCCTCGTCTGTCACACAGCCAAAGTTACTTTTTACAAGTGCAATTTATATTATTAGGTTTTTGAATAGTGACAAAACACTATAAAAACAATAATGTAATTAGAGTGTCTTCAATTTGAATATTTACTTTGTATTTTCAAAACTTAAGATTTTCGACCGTATTTCTTGAAATAAAAAATATTGTTTTTTAAACATCCAAGTCGGCTGGTGATTATTTATACTTTCTTCGTAGTGGTTTATTATCTAGAACTGAAAAATTACGTAGTTACCTTTTTTTGTCAACGCGCATTCGAAGTTAAATAAAATAAACATTATCTTATTTACATTATATCATAGGCAATTTCGTAGCGAAAGCAAATTTGCTCGCAGTGCTTTTATACGAATAAATCTGATATGACGATTAGATTTCAAAGTCAACACATTTTTTAAAATGATAATAAGCTGTGCATTTCGTGCCGTGAATCTTCAATGCACAGATACGTTGTACAGTCGTCAGCACATCGGGTTACTCACATTTGTTGCAAACTAGACCTTTTTACTACTGCATAAGATACCGCAGTGTTTACCTTGACGTGCTGTTGTCCGTACAATGAAAGGTTAGTTTATACTGCAAACACCCTTAGTTTCTCATTGTATGGATACAGGCTACAGTTTTACTGATGTTTGAAGTCTGCGGGCGAAGTCTGATGCATCATTTTTGACATTTCGCGTCGACAATTTCAATTTTATGATTTTCTAATTCATCAAATATCATTTTAACTTACGTAGCTATATCTTTAATAAATCTTAAAAAATATTTGTAGTTTTTTAAGCATCATTCAAAAATTCTTCTCAATCAATAAATACACGAAAACACCAATTTTGTCTCAGCATTTTTCGAGCGCCACCTGGTGGTTTGACATGGAACTATGTCGAGACTTCCGACACTGGTCTGGCTGCGGCTTATCGCACAATCGGCTTACGCACTTCGTTTCGAAAATCAATCGACTAATAGAAAACGTGGCTGTTATACGATTTTAAGCTTTGTTGCATACTTAGACGAAACTTCACTCGGGGCAATTGCCATGAGACCATTACGCGTATTTTTATTTCTTCACAAAAAGTTTTACATAATTTGTACAGTTAGGTATACACCATATATTTGTATTTACCATAGCATTTGTTGGCAAAATGTATCAGAAATGAGAGCCAGCGATGTTCCCCCTCATACAAGCTTATCAATTAAACCGTCTTGGAATGGGTATCTAGTCTATACTGGGGAACCTACTTTAACCTTAGCTAGTATGCTCGCTGATATGGCGGGCAGTCGCTGACTCTCACCTAAACTTAAGTTTAACTTTTGTATATTAGTTTTTTATGAGGTATGATAGGACTGGCATATCTTTGTAAGATAAAAGTCCTCAAAATAAAACATTATTACCTACAAGTGAAAGTTGCATAAAATCCCGTAGTTTGTGAAGTAACGTGGTTCTTAATCATACATGAAGCACGACACAATTCATAAGTACATATAATATTATGACTTTAGTAATGGGAATTTGAGTTATTGTCGTTAATTTTTTTGTAGATTTACTGTCTTCGGATACGATACACCGATGGCGCTTATGACGAAGCGTCGTACTCACACATCATAATCAGGGTTTGACTAACCGCGAATGAACTAACAAAACTATGGTTTCTGATATTAGAATAGTTAGTTACGGGATTGCTACCCTGTACCTTTCAAACCGACTTCAAAAAAAAGGGGTTCTCAATTCGACCTGTATATTTGTCCGCAAATATCTCGCGTTCCGTCCGCTAGTTGGTTTATAATAAAATATTTTTCTTGAAATTAAACAAGATTTTTGTAACCTTTGAAAACTAAAACACCTCCCACGTCGTGTTAGAAAGCTTCTTACTCAATTTAGCTTCTCAAAACCACTTACACTCACTGTGTTATATTCAGAGAAAGGCGAAAGCACTCAAAACGACAACAGTCGTGTTTTAGATAAAGTAGGATGATCGGATTACGTTAGTAGGCAGGTGCCTACAAGCCGCTCCAAGTCAAGCTCTGAGTTGAAATACATATACTTACATGTCTCTTACGAGTGGACATATCACCGTTAAATATAGTATAGGGCTTTGTTGCGGCTGCCGCGCTTCTGCGATGTTTGCGCTGGCAGGAGTAGCCAGCTTTGAAGCTATTATGCGCAAAAACAACGCGTCTTTGCTACACCGAATACGCGGCAGCTGCTACAGCGTCCTCAAGGAGATAACCGACAGTGGGGATTGTCCTCTGTCCGATCACATGATTGGAGTAACTAGATCTTTATATACAATTAATTACTAACATAGTCATTAAGTCATTCATTTCATTATACTAACAATCTAGATCGCAGTTGTCTGAAATAAATACTTTTTATTTTATTCACTTATTTGTTTTATTTTTAAACTTCAGTTTTTTATACAGGATATTGATTTGGTCGGTGACATCCAACTCAGATATGATAATATGAGTTATGCTTATTCTAAAAAATATATTTTCTTTAAATTATATTCAAGTTTTATACAGAAAAACCTCCTCACAACATTCTAAAAAACAAATGGGGAAACTCGCATCCTTAAGCGTGTATCTACGAAATACTACGCCGTAGATAGTAAGCACCGAAGAGATGATCTGGTGTTAGTAGTTTTGACTCGCACGCTAGTCCACAATAATCAATTGTTTTTTTCATTTTATAAAAAAGCAATATATTTACCGAAATAAAACATTTTTTTACGGATTCACTTTTCGCGAGTTTATTAATTTTATCCCGAAGTTTCTAACACTTTACAGCGTTCGTGGTCACGTGTTGGTCACAAAAGTGTTTTATTTCGATGAGTAATATTCGCGTAAACTTCAGAAACAAGTAAACAATATGTTTTTTGGCATCAGTATCGTTTGTACAACCATCCATGAGTCGCCAGACGCTGACCAAAACAACACCCTGCATATTGTACACCAATCACATACATTGCTATCAGAGCAATGTATGTGCTACTTAGTAAGTAGCTAACACACGTGTGTTATGGAAATCAGAAACAACGGAAGGTGGAACCACCACACCAACCAGACCAGAGACAATTTAGAAAGTTCTAATTACTAATTTGACCCGACCGGGATACGAACCCGGAACCTCGGCGTGGCAACGCCTTGAAACCCAGCTTGCTTAGCCACTACACCACGGAGGTCGTCGATACGTGCTTTGTCATCATAACCTGCTCTGCTGCTGAACTCGTTTATAACGTTTTGGTAGCAAATGAACCCTTTTATTTATTGATTTTAAAGTAAGTTTAAGTGTTCTTGTCATGTATGTTACTGTAGATAAGTTAATTTACATGAATAATATGTGAAAACGAAAATATGTCAATAACTTAATATTCTTATATAGGTAGGTACTAATAGTGATACTTTATTTAACAATAGCCAGAGTATTATATCAGGACATGTGTGTTAGTAGGCACGCACGCGTTTGTGGACAAAAGCTAACTCATACGCCTCTTGGGAGGGATAGAAAGCATTTTTCGAAATAGACTACCATATAAAACCCACACCTTGTGTGACATCCACACAGTGCAAATGGCATCCATCCCTCTTTAGATAAAGTAGGTCGATCGGATTATAGCAGAGCAAAGATGCGAGAATGCGATACGGCACGGATGACCGTTCGCGCCTACATATCGAATCACTTCGTAAATAGTAAGAACTTGTGTTTGCTCTGTGACATAACAGGCAGGGTTATTATGTAACTGGCAGGCGATAACAATGCGACGGCAATCCAATTGAGACATGCTTGGAAGCACCTAGCATTAAAAAATAACGGACGTACTGTCTAGTGCGTTTTTTTTAAATGTTTATTAAATTCAGTTGTATAGAGATATAAAATAATTACTAGGTGCTATAAGAACTAAACATAATGGGTCTAAACACGAAATATTAAAATGAGTAAATGCTACTTACTGTTCGACGTTTCGGTCTCTGATCAGTCAGATTGGTCAGTAAGTTCGTGACCAAGGCTGTTGCAACACAGCCGAAACGTCAAAACGTCAGTGAGTAGCATTTACTCATTTTAATATTTCGTGTTTAAACCCGTTATGTTTAGTTCTTATTGTAATGCAACGCGAAAGTTTAAATCTTATATTAATAAGTGCTCTTTTGAATAAAAAACCGTATTTTTGACCCCTGTTTATTCTGAGTTTGAAGATTTTTGCATGATCTTCGATGGTGGTTTATTAGCATTTTAAGGTTAATGTTTCCTGGATTGTGTATCCAGAAAACACTAACCTTAAAATGCTTAGGGCCTGTCACACTATGTCCAAGTAAGTTCCACCTCTTAGAGAGTTCATAGAAAAGACGCTCCTTATTTAATTGAAATCATTCGTTGACTAGTGCTTGTTTGAACATCGTGTGCCCTTATTATCATGTATGAGGTTACTAACAATGAGCTAGTTGACCAAATTTCGAAAACTAGATAATATCAGATTTATTATTAATATTATAGATTAGTTCCTAAATATATTATTCAAAAACCTTGTTAATTATAAAAATATTGAACAATTACATGATATTTAAGAATTGAAAAATTCAATTTTAATTGGCCTCAAAAACGCATGAATTGTCATAGTGTCCAAATTGACGTCAGTTGTCTATGACAGCAAAAAGTGATAGGTGTGACGTCACATCTTCTGATAGGCGTTAACAGTCATGTTTATGTTTATGTCACTGCCTCGGTGACGCAGCGGTTAGAGGGTCGCACTTCAAAGCGACGGCTGCGCCCAGAGGTCCTGGGTTCGATCCCCGGGTCGGGCCAAAAATATGTACCTGGGTTTTTCTGTTTAGAAATCTCAATCTCAGTGTAGCCCAGAGTTTGGAAGTTTGCGGTGTTTCACCCCCATACCTCGGAAAGCACGTAAAGCCGTTGGTCCTGCGCCTGAGCTCTCTCCGGTCGTGTCTGATTGCTGCCCCATCGGGCCATGAGAGTGAAAGGAATAGAGAGTGTACCTGTGTTTGCGCATACACTTGTGCACTATAATATGTCCCGCGCAGTGGGTTAGTCGTTTTGACTGGCCGCCGTAGTCGAAATCGGCTAGAGGGACAATTTATGGTCATGTGACCAAATGTGTGTTTTGAGCAAACTGAATTATTTAAAATATTAATCATCCTTATTTTAACTAATAAATGCATTAGTTTTTGGTTATCTTCATATTACAGTTAATCACAAGAGAGTACCTACAAACCTTGTGATTTGTTTTTAGTGGAAACTAGCCTATGACAAAACGATATCAATCGAGTCATTTAATCCTATACGGGATCGTCTTAAGTTGAGGCTTTACATATGGGCTTGTTTGTATAATGTACAGTCGCCAGCACACCAGGTTACCCACTTTTGTTGCAAACTAGCCCTTATTACAAGTGAATATGACAACGCAGTGTTTTCCACGTGCTGTTGTCCGTACATAACGATTCCGGTTTGAATGCTGTAGATATAAATAAAGAAACACATTCGGAAGCCCAAATGTGTGAGAAGAGTGATGAACACAAGAATAGGAAATAAATTCGTGGGTCGAAGCGTTAGGTACATCTCCTTAATATGTTGCATTGAGAACTCTTACGCCCATTACTATAGTTTGGTTGGTTAGTGCTTATTACTCGATGGTGAAAAAGGCCAATATAAAACTATGTAAGCCTCCTGGTCACAATTATGGTCAGATTAATACCCTTTTAGCGCTAAGTTGAATTTGGGAGGGATCATTCAATAAATATCAGGAGATTCAACCAAAAATACGAACCATTTCGGATTAATGAAAATTCCTCTAATTAATTGAATTAATCTTCTAATAGTGAGTGCTAGTGTTGTCGGTCTAGCTAAGGTAATCGATACCTGAATATCGAAAATGAGTGATGGATTGCATGTATGGATGGGTAATTTAATATTCATGTAGGACATTTATGGTCAGTGTTATAAGAGAGTTTCTTCTTTCTTTCAAACTGCTGCGATTTTGTCGTCAGTTACAAAGATTGAGTAAAATCTATCCAGTAGTTTTTTTTTGTGAAGGAGTAACACATCCATACATTCATCTTCACAAACTTTCGCATTCATAATAACAGTGAGAAGAAGGATTCGATTCTATTCAATAAGGTAACTACGATTTACTAAGTAATACTGTGGCACTAATAATTATAGAACATTTAAAATGAAGTTCAGTCTACTCTTATTTCACTCTGAAAAATTTATTTGTGATTGTGTTGGTTGTAAATTGCTTTCTCCAACCATTTGATATTACATACATACATTTTGCAAAGGATTAAAAACACGTAGCGCAACAAATAAATAAGTAGGTAATAAATTGGTTAAACTGCAATAATTTCTAAAAAAAACCTATGTTAAAATAAATTATAGATGTAATCTTTTACTACCAAAACACTATTGAAACAATTTATCGAATGCCTACCGTGGTCCTATCAAATGTCCGTCAAATATTATTGAATTGATGTCGATCTATTTTGGGTAATGCTCAACATCATTAATTGACATTTAATGAAAGCTACTAGCATGTATAGCCGTAATGTTAAACTTATGAATTATACAAATAAATTTATAAACCCGCTTTTGGAAACGAAAGGCTTTCAATTATAATTTTATAGCATTATAGAAATTTTCTCTCTTCAAGCTACAACTTAGGTTCTCACAACAAGAGATGTAATTATAATAAACTCGATTTCTGAGGAATCTGTCAATGTGGACGACCACAAACATCAATGGGCAGAAAAGAAAACTCTACATCAAAGCACACATTTTGCCTGAGTTATTGACCTGCCTCGTGACTTGAGGGTATGCCTGTGTAATTTTTGTATTACTTTGTTGAATAATGTATAGAGGCAGTGAGGCAGTAACATCACCATTTACGAGCTTCTTAAAAAATTAGATTGAGGGACGCTTTTTGAAAGGGCGTATTTATTTTTATGACAATGGTGACATTATTTTGCTTGGCTCCTTTTGTTTAAAGTGTTTGAGAAATAAGACTTTTAATAGAACAGATGGAATCCTACCTGGCTTACAAAAAATTTTTGAGCTTGGAACGGTATTGTATATATGGAAAAAGAACCACATGATAATAATGAACAACCAGGGCTCTTATTTGTGAATTACTCGCTTAAATGTGTCGTGAGATATTCGTTCGAAATCCAATTAAAAAATGACCAAAAACACGCTAATTATTAACGTAACTACTAACAAATATAAGACATTTTTTCAAGTGCCTCCCTCCACTATTGTGTTTTTGTGCACTGTATAACTTTTGTCTCTCGTCATATACTCAACGTAAAATTAAGGGAAGCCTGTAATTAGCTTTACTCATAACATACGCACTAGATAAAAAATATTGTATATTACGCAGTTGATTTTCTTTATTAACAAAAAAACTCACAAATATAGTAATCCAACGTTATAATCCCTCATCAGTGTATCAAAATCGCTAACTCGTTGTAGTAAATGACAATTTCAAGTTCTACGAATGGAGACATTTGTTTGAATTACATTGCTGGTTCGTTTTATTTTGTAAGAAAAAAGCAAACAAAAAAAAATCAATTTAATAAATTTAAACCATTCAGGATCGATGACTGGTTACTTAAAGTTTAAAATGTTTGCTCCTATCACAGGCCACTCATAACCTGAAAACAGTTTGATTGGAATAACGAGTAGAACAACTTTTTATGGGGGTCACTTTTTTAAATAATATTTTACTTATTTTATTTTACAAGTTTTGGAAGACTAGCTAGTACAAGATTGCTTAAAAACTATAAATTAAAAGAAGGCCATTTACATGTCTCCACTGATAGAACAAAAATGAAAAACTAAGAAACGCTAGCAAATCAACAATTTGTCGCTTAAATTAATAAAATAATTCAAAAAGTCAAAGGCAAGTTATACATTTAAAAAAAAGTCGTTAGTTAATCGTTCCTGACCTGATTTACACTTGTACAAAACAAATCAAATCTTTACACAAATGTTGCACTGTCTATTTATTAACAAGACAGACATAACAGCAAAATAGGCATTTAACATTATTCGTTCTGTAGAGTAATTAAAATTTTATCTATTTTTCATTACTTTATCTGTAGATCTAAGAAAACCAACTGGATGTTCAGTCTATCACGCATATTACGTAACATAAATTGTGGAGAGTTAGGTAGTCAGATTAATTTTGTCAAAGAGCTATTTTTGTTAATGCGCGGCTGTCACACCACCGAAACTCAAAAGTTTGCACTGTTCTCCACTCTGAAATCAATATTGCTGAAATATATTGAAAACACTACCTTTATGATAAGCGTGCATGCACATTTGTTAAAGCTCTTGAAATTAAATGTAATTAAATGACAGAATATGTTTATTACCTTTACAATGAGACAGGGTACATAATGATAACACGTCAGTTGTAAAACGTAAAGGGCAAGGTAGTTAGGTCACGGTAATATTATGTCTATCAGTATTGTAACTGGCCCGTGTTACAATACTGATAAACATAATATTACCGCCCACCTACAGCGTTTTATTTTATTGCATCTGCCTACTTTGAGTTTCTATCTAGTTTTGAGATTGAAAATTTATAACTTTTTATTTATTTATCTATTAGTACAGATACTAATAGATAAATAAATAAAAACAATATGAAATATTAATATGATAACATGAAATTCAAAAGTAACGTAAGTATTCCAAAATAACATCGAAGCACGAAAATAAGAAATAGATAAAAGCTTTTATGGGTTTTCGGCTTTCTGGTTTTCGAGAAATACGAGATAATACAAAATTATTTAAATGATCATAGCACAAAAAGTACTAAATTGATTTTGATGAAACTTAAACTTTTTTCTAAGTTCAACGATACACAAGTAGACAAAATAAGAATCATCGTAATTAACCTTCTAGTTTTCGAGAAACTCGTGGACAAACATACATATATTCATTCATTCATACATACAAATATTACATACATACAAACATAAATAATAAGTGTTCAGAAGGTAGTATAGATTAACATACGCAAAAATGGTACAATTCCAACAATATTACATACATTGAATTGATAACGCACTTTTTTGAAGTTGGTTAAAAAGGAAATACCAATACATTAAGACATTACGTAGTAGGTAGGTACCTACTTACCTAATAGTAAATCTTATTATTTTATCGTCTTACCTTTCGGAGTTTCCAGGTAATCGAAAAAAAGTTATCTCTGGGTGCGTTATTGAAGAATTCATGCAACCAAAACAGCATAATATATTCTACTTGCCATATCAAATAGCTATTTGTATTTATTTCAAGTAAAAATTCGCGCGGTTACTGATTAAAAACCAACATCCCGTCCGGTCGTCACTGCGACACGTCCGCGACTGTAGCATGCCGAGCGCATGCCGAGATCCGAGCGAGTAGGTATAGCTCGCGCGTCGTCCGTTTGTATGAAGTTACAATAGTAGACATAATATTACCGTGGTTAGGTAGACCCAACAGGCCTAGCCAGCGCTGATTTTCAGTCACTCTTACCAATAGTACTTCGAAAAGTAGGGCACGACGACTATGACTACATTTTAAATAAATAAATAAAATGCATTTATTACTTAAGATCTGTAACAAAGTTGCCAGAGCTTTCTATAAAGTGAAACTTGTGTAGGGATGGCCTGGCTTCCTTATCATAAACAGAAAAAATATTTATTAATGTAGTATTTTACTTAGCTATTTATTTTCACTTCCAAGTTATAAGTGCTGTTGGCTAAAACCGCAAAAAGAAAATCTAAGCTAAAGGCATATATCTCATCATCATCATCATCATTATCAGCCAAAGGACGTCCACTGCTGAACATAGGCCTCCCCCACGGGTTTCCACAGCGACCGATCACTAGCGGTCTGCAACCAGTTTGATCCTGCGATCTTTATAAGGTCGTCTGTCCATCTTGTTGGTGGACATCCCACGCTGCGTCTCTGGTCGAAGGGTCTCCAATCTAGAACTTTCCTGCCCCAACGGCCATCAGTTCTTCGCGCTATGTGCCCTGCCCATTGCCACTTGAGCTTACTGATTCTCAAGGCTATGTCCGTTACCTTAGTTCTTCTACGTATCTCCTCATTTCTGATTCGATCTTGTAGAGAAACACCCAGCATAGCCCTTTCCATCGCTCGTTGTGTGATTTTGAGCTTCATTATAAGGCCCATAGTAAGAGACCATGTTTCGGATCCGTATGTCATCACTGGTAACACACACTGGTTGAAGACTTTCGTCTTCAGACACTGAGGTAGATGAGATGAGAAGACACTCTTGCGCAATTTCCCGAACGCTGCCCAGCCGAGTTGGATTCGTCGATTGACCTCTTTCTCGAAGTTGGACCTACCCAATTGGATCACTTGTCCCAGGTAGACGTACTCGTCGACAACTTCAAGAGTTGAGTTCCCAACGGATACTGGAGTGGGTACGACAAGGGAGTTCGACATAATTTTCGTCTTTTCCATGTTCATTTTAAGACCCACTTGTTGGGATACTCGGTTAAGGTCTTCGAGCATAGTGCCAAGATCGTCCAGCGTCTTTGCCACAACAACTTAGAGTTACTTTTAGAGTGTTACTCTTAGAGTTACTTTTAGACTTACTTTTAGAGTGTTGGTTGAGAACTGCTTTTATGACACTGAAGAGTTCACAAAATTTTGTCGTGATGGTCAATTCAAACGAATTTTAATTACCTAATTCCTTTCATGTTATCTACTTATTCTCAATTTGACATCTGTAATTTAATGACATTACTATATTATTACTAATATTATTAACTTATGAAATTGTATTTCTATTAAAATTATATCAATAGATAAATTGCATGACGATGAAATGTTTGCCTATCGTTACATCGATGAAGCATGATTGTTCAATTTTAATATTAAGACCTGACAATGTAATTCTTACCATGTTTCAATGCAAATAAATCAATATTCTAAAACTATATCATCGGCAAATCGGAGGTGTGTGATGTATTCGCCATTAACATTGATGCCGATTCCTTCCCATTCCAGAAGTTTGAAGGCGTCTTCCAATGCCACTGTGAACAGTTTCGGAGATATAACATCTCCCTGTCTCACACCTCTCCGCAATGGAATCGCCTTCGTGTTCTGCTCCTGTACTCGGACCGACATGGTGGCGTTATTGTAAAGGCACCTTAACACCTCTATATACCTATAGTCTATGTGGCACCGCTGCAGAGACTGAAGCACCGCCCAAGTTTCGATCGAATCAAAGGCCTTCTCATAGTCCACAAACGCTAAGCATAGAGGCATATAATACTCCGCGGACTTCTGTATAATTTGCCTAAGCGTATGAGTGTGGTCTATGGTAGGTACTATAGCCTTTTCGGAAACCGGCTTGTTCGGGAGGCTGGAAGTCATCAAACCTACGTGCGAGACGATTTGTGATGACCCTTGAAAACAGCTTGTAGACATGGCTCAGGAGTGAGATGGGTCTGTAGTTCTTCAATAAGGTTTTGTCTCCTTTTTTGAAGAACAACACCACCACACTTCTGTTCCATGCCTCAGGCGTGATGCCCTCTAGCAGCACGGAATTAAAGAGTCTCTGAAGGACTTTAAGTACCGGTGTTCCACCCGCCTTCAGAAGCTCTGCTGTGATTCCGTCCTCACCAGGTGCCTTGTTGTTTTTGAGCTGTTTAAAGGCCATCCTAATCTCGTAGAGGCTGATGTCCGGGATGTCTTCGGTGTAGTGACGGGTCAGGATAGCTCGTGGGTCTCTGGCCGAGCTATCAACGGGTTTGGCTACTGAGGTGTACAACTGTCCATAGAACCTTTCGATCTCCCTCAAAACCTCTGCTTTCGTCGACGCTACACTGCCGTCCTCCGTCTTAAGCTTCGTCAACAGGCTCTGCCCAATAGACATGTCCCTTGCAAACACTTTGGAGCCTTGGTTCCGCTCTATCGTTTCTTTAACACTATTAGTGTTAAAGCAACGAATGTCGTGTCGCAGGGACTTCCATATTTGTCTATTGAGCTGCCTGTAGTTTTCAGCATTAACGGAAGTCTGCAGTGCCATAGATCGACGTTTTGCCATAAGGTCGAGAGTGTGGACCGACAGTTTTTGAGGTCTATTTTTACGGCCAGGCCTAAAATACTTAGACCCCACCGTTTGAACAGTTTCCACAAACCCGTTGTTAATTTCGTCCACTGTAACGCAATTTTCCAGGCAATCAAAGCGGTTTGACAACTCGAGTTGAAAGCTCTCGGGATTTTGGATATGAGCACGAGTCGGTCGGAGCGTGGACTTCATCAGGCGGGATCTTTCCAATTTGACATTTATATTCAATGTGCCTCGAACCATTCGGTGATCGCTTCCGGTTTTCACCCTGTTGATCACGGAGACATCATTGAATAACCGTCTCTTGGAGGTCATGAAGAAGTCAATCTCGTTTCTCGTGAAGCCATCGGGACTCAACCAGGTCCACTTCCTTTGAGGCGGCTTCTGGAAGAAAGAGTTCATCGCAAAGAGTCCCTCCTTCTCCAGAAAGTCGGCCAGCCTCTGTCCCCTGGCGTTCCTTTGCCCGTATCCAAAAGGTCCCACCTTCAACTCATTCTCGCCTCGCTTGCCTAGTTTCGCGTTGAAGTCCCCCATTACAACAGTATAATAGGTTTTGGAAGTATGTATGGCTCTACTTACGTCCTCATACATTTCCTCCACCTCTTCATCCGGGTGTTTCGAGGTCGGTGCATATACCTGTATGACCTTCAGCGAATACCTCTTGGATATTCTGAGTATAAGGTATATTACCCTGCTCGACACACTCTCGATGGTCTCGATATTGTTGACGAGGGACTTGTGAACGAGGAACCCGAAACCACCTTGGGACTTTCGTTGGTTGCCTTCCCGGTAGTAGAGCAGGTTTCCGGACTGTAGAGTTATCGTGTCCTCGCCCTCTCTACGGACTTCTGATAGACCCATTATGTCCCAGTAACCTAACCTGCTCATTTCTTCCTCCAGCTCGAGCAACTTCTCATCCGTCCTCAGTGTACACGTGTTGTACGTTACCAGGGCCAGTTGTCGACGGGGATAACTTTGTTTTTTCCTAGTGTTTTTATGAAGTACAAAGTTATGTTTGTGGTTGTTGAAAATGTGCTATATCTTAAAAACTTCTCATTCGATTCCGTCCAAACCAATTTTCGTTGAAAGTATTTGTTAAGATCTACATTATATATTTTTTTCAAAATTTACACTCGCTTAGTTTAAAAGTTAGATGGGGGGGACGCCCATTTTACCACTTTGGAAGCGTCTAGCTATGAAACGTTAGACTTTAAAAGCAAATGGTTTTAGAAACCTCTATGTCATTTTAGAAGACCTATCCATAGACACCCCGTACACATAGGTTTGATTAAAATAAATATTTTTGGTTTTAGTTTCATGTATGGGAGCCCCCCTTAAATGACACTTTTTTTTATTTTTTATATGAGAATCGTATAGGGGTTAACAGGATACATCTTCCTACTAATTTTCAACAGTGTGATGCTTACAGTTGCAGAATAAAATGGCTGTGACTTACGGACGGACAGACAGTCAGACAGACAGACAGACTTGTCGAAATTATAAGGGTTCCGTTTTTTGCCATTCGGCTACGGAACCCTAAAAACCGGCTAAGTACGAGTTTAGCTTCGTCACTTAGCTAAAATACCACAATATTTTGATGACAGCAAATATAACTTGTGACTTATCTCATTTTTTAGGGTTCCGTAGCCGAATCGCAAAAAACGGAACCCTTATAGTTTCGTCAAGTCTGTCTGTCTATCTGTCTGTCTGTCCGTCCGTATGTCACAGCCATTTTATTCTGTAACTACAAGCATCACACTATTGAAATTTCGTAGGAGTACGTATCCTGTTAACTGCTTTACGATTCTAATACAAAAAATAAAAAAATATGACATTGAAGGGGGGGCTCCCATACATGAAACTAAAACAAAAAAAAAAACTAGTCAAACCTATGCGTGTATGGTGTCTATGGTAAGTCTTTTAAAATGACACCGAGTTTTCTAAAACCATCTTTTAAAGTCTAACGTTTCATAGCTACACGCTTCCAAGGAAGGAAAGGCTTCTGAGGAATTGTAATCCAAAGTTATAGTTCCTAATCAATGTGTGTCCGAATCGTTAACTCGTTGTGGAAAATAAACGACACTGTCAAGTTTTCGGACTAGACACATTTGTTTGCAATACATTGTTGTTTCGATTTATTTTATAAATTGCACTTGTAAAAAGCAACTTTGGCTCTGTGACAGACGAGGAATTGAACCCCGTGTCTTACGCTATCCGGGCGTATGCCTATACCACTCGGCCACCGTCACATTAGCAAGCCTGTTGAATTTTGCAAGCGCTTATTTTAACGCGTAGGCTGCGTGACGTCATTAATATTGCGAGATTGCTCTCACAATATCCAAAGGAAATATTTTTACAAATATTTAAAAATCGGTTAAGATGAACGAAGCCAATTTCTAATTACATTTTTGTTTTTATAATGTCTTGTCACTATACAAACTTAATAATATAAATGGCACTTGTAAAAAGCAACTTTGGCTCTGTGACAGACGAGGAACTGAACCCCGTTACGTACGCGTTAAAGTAAGCGCTTGCAAAATTCAACAGGCTTGCTAATGTGACGGTGGCCGAGTGGTATGGGCATACGTCCGGATAGCGTAAGTCACGGGGTTCAATTCCTCGTCTGTCACAGAGCCAAAGTTGCTTTTTACAAGTGCAATTTATATAATTAAGTTTGTATAGTGACAAAACACTGTAAAAACAAAAATGTTATTATCGTTTTATTTTGTTATAAAAATATTTCTAATGAATTAAATCCATTTAGGATTGATTTCTGGTTACTTAAAGGGCCTATATTGAAATACGGCCGCTAGTTAATAGAATATTGATTTTAAGAGCAAAAAAGGGTTCTTTATAATTTAATTTTCCCTTATTATTTACTTTGTGTAACAGAAAAAAAATATCAAAGGATAAGGTCTCTCTTAAACATTTTTACAAATATTGCACCAAAGCTTTTTTAAATTAAGAATAATTTGACGAAGAATAACTATTTACGAAAATTAACATTCGTATTCTGAACTAGAGTAACCTAATAACGTTAAATAAGTAATACCTAGCACAAAAACTTTCAGAAACCAGAGAACAAGAAGTGGGCTCCATCAGTCATAACGTCAGTGGTGTGGACGTTCCATTTATCAGGAGCGAATCATCGTGACTCGACTCCAGTCGGCTCTTAACTTTTTAGGGAAACTGACTTCCGTTATTTCTGGAAATATAGCACATAAATAATACGAAGGTGGCCTTGCTTGACCCTTATGTTTACGTCAAATACAGTTACAAATAGGTTTATATTTTGCCTTGTGCTTGACCTATTCCTGATTTTTGATACCTGATTCTTGTAAAAAAAAAACAATGAGCAATACTTGATTTCTATCTTACGAGAAATTAAGTATTCTATTATATTGATGAATTCTTTAAACAGGATTTATTAATTATTATCTAACGGGTTTTTGCGGCTTCACCCTCGTTAATGTCAGATCTCTATTATATATCGTTATAAATGATAGCCTATAGCGTATATATCGAATAGCACCACTAAAGTTTGCCATACCACGTATAGTAAACTTTAGAAATAATAAATATCAAAAGTTATACGTACACAACGTATAACTTTTGATATTTATTATTTTACCAGGATGTGGACCCCAATACCAAAAAATGAGTCTCTATATTTTAAAGGCACCGCCTTTTTATGATAATTGGAATCGTAACGGTCAAAGCTAATCATATTAAGTTACGCTCACACACTGGCATTACACGCGACATTAAACTATAATAAACTTGTTCTTGCTGATCACGTGCCGGCGAAAGCACAGAATACCCATTAATAGCTTCGTTTGTTGCCAGATACAGAAATAAAAGAGGATTTAACTTAGAGTATAACGTATTATTGTCACGGTTTGCTTAGGGTACACATATTTATGTTATCGTCTTATTTCCTGAAGCGATATCAACGTTCCTTTTTAGGGTTAAGTAGCCAAATGGCAAAAAACGAAACCCTTATAGTTCCGTCAGGTCTGTCTGAATGTCCATCCGTATGTCACAGCCACTTTTTGTAACTATAAGCATTATTAGTTGTAATTTGTTAGGAAGATGTATTCTGTGAACCGCTCTACGATTCTTATACAAAAAATAAAAATCCGCTCTAATACATGAAACTCAAAACGATTTTTTTTTTGTTATACCTGTTGGTATTACCACAAGCATAGGTATAACAAAAAAAAGTTGGGTGTCTATGGATAGGTCTTTAGAAATGACATAGCTGTTCCTAAAATAATTTTCTTTTCAAGTCTAACATTTGATAGATACACGCTCCCAAAGTGGTAAAATAAGGTAAAATGGGCGTCCCCGCCCCCCTACCCCCTCAAACTCCTAGCTAAGGTAGTGCAGCAGTTAATTAAGGGGTGGCTCCCATACATGAAACTAAAACCAAAAAAAATGATTTTCAGTCAAACATATGCGTGTGGGAATCGTCTTTGAATAGGTCTTTTAAAATGACATAAAGGTTCCTAAAACCATTTTCTTTTAAAGTCTAACGTTTCATAGCTAGACGCTTCCAAAGAAGGAAAATGGGCGCCCCCCCCTCCCCCCATCTAATTTAAAAACCAAGCAAGCGTGAATTTTGAAAAAAAATATATAATGTAGATCTTAACAAATACTTTCAACGAAAATTTGTTTAGACGAGATCGAACGATTAGTTTTGAGATATAGCACATTTTTAACAACCGCAAACATAACTTTGTACTTCATACTAACACTATAAAAAACAAAGTTATATTTGCAGTCAACAAAATATTTTGGTTTTTTACTAAGTAGAAGTAAGTGGTTTCCCTTATTCATGTTAAGTTGGGACGGAACCCTCAGTGCGCGAATCCGACTCGCACTTGGCCGGTTTTTTCTTCATACAAACACTATGAAAAATATTGATTGATTGCTGCGAACAAAATAATGTGGTTTTTTAGCTAAGAGGATTCCTTAACTCAGTTAAAATTGGCAAGGAACCCTTAGTGCGCGAGTCCGACGCGAACTTTTTTCGTTTTTTTCTAAATTCGCTATAAAATGCCTCCAGCTCCGTCGGTGTGGGCCTATTGCCCTGGCATCTTTGGATTCCCCGCCGGTGGCATAACAAGGATTCGAGGCTGCTGGCCAGGACCAACGCAGCATTTCGTAAATGTGTAACGATATCATTTGATAAGTTTTATACACCCCAAAAGTCAGCAACAATTTAAAATAAGACTGACGTTTTGTGCTTATAAACAGTAACCAATTGACGACACGTTTGGTGTAGTGGTTAGCGCTCCTGACTACTGTGCCAGCGGCCACGGATCCGAATTCCGCAAGGAGCAAATGTTTATTATTGATGAACACGAACATTTTGTACCAAAGTATTTTAGTATTTATAGGAAACGGTTTTCGTAACACAAGGTAGAAAATGCTCTCTGGTTTCCAAGTAATCCACAGCGACCGATCACTAGCGGTCTGCATCCAGTTTGATCCTGCAATCTTTATAAGGTCGTCTGTCCATCTTATTGGTGGACGTCCCACGCTGCGTTTTTGGTCGAAGGGTCTCCAATCAAGAACTTTCCTGCCCCAACGGCCATAAGTTCTTCGCGCTTTGTGCCCTGCCCATTGCCACTTAAGCTACTGATTCTCAAGGCTATGTCCGTTACCTTCGTTCTTCTACGTATCTCCTCATTCCTCATAAATTTATTTACTTAGATTTAATATCTAATATCGGGTCAAAGTGTCAACGCGTCATTCTTTCAAGTCCCAGCTAGTGGCCCTAAACTATTTACTTCTATGCTATTTTGCATAAACCTTCAAGGCGATTAAACCATAAGTTAAAAGCCAGTAGAGTTTCGTAATGAAGCTGTTAGAGACCCTTGACTCAAGTAGACTTTACTTAGACTTAGTTTTAGTTCTAAGTAAGCGTCTTTGCGGCCGACAGCATTGCACAGGCAAGATCGCTTATCGTTTGACCTTACACTAATTAAATTCCTGACTTTGGTTACGGTTGTCTTGAGTTAACTCGATTCTAAATCATTAAAAAAATATAAAGTTCTTAAGATTATTATGACATATTATAAAAATAAAAAAAATAACTACCCTACACAAATTAACAAATTATACATGATGATTGCACTCCGTGAGTACTTGATTCAATAGATAGAGGTTGACGTAATAGGCTCAGAACGCTTCAAAGACTACCCTCCTCTGTTCCTTTTTAAAGATTTCACTCGTTACAACAAAAAATTACAACACTCAATTATGGATTGTTGTAATATTTTGTTCATGTTTTGTTGTTAAAAATATAATATCCACGTGTAACTGGCCATCACGTCATATGGAGCAGTTTGCTTAAAAATAAACAGTTTGCCTCACTTTAAAGATACTAACAGTCTATAGAGAGTTCAGACAGGATGGGACTCAATTTTATCTCATTCACGGTTCACTTGGCCAGAATCTGGTACAGGCGTGACGTAACAAATTGACGTAATTATCGGGACGGTGACGGGCAGGGCGCGAATGCCCAGTCACTTTAGTTACATACTTGTTTATATACGCTCTTATCGCCGACTTGAATAACTATTGGAATTTGACTAATCTAACGTATTGTGTTTATAAGATTCAGAAAGAAAGAAACAACCTTATAATAATAAAATAAAAACCGGCTAAGTGCGAGTCGAACTCGCGCACTAAAAGTTTCGTGCCAACTTGAAATAAATGAGGGAATCCACCTACTTCCATTTAATAAAATACCACAATATTTGTTGACAGCAAATATAACTTTGTTTTTCACAGTGTTTGTATGAAGAACAAAGTTATGTTTGTGGTTGTTGAAAATGTGCTATTTCTCAAAAACTTCTCGTTCGATCCCGTTCAAATTAATTTTCGTTAAAAGTGTTTGTTAATATCTACGTTATGTATTTTTTCCAAAATTTACATTTTCTTAGTTTGGAAGTTAGATGGGGGGACAAATTTCATAAGGTCGGACTGACAGCACGGTAGCTCAATTGGTAGAGCGTTTGGCCCAGTCAGCCAAGGGGTTGCTGGTTCAAGTCCCGCCCGTGCGTAAATTTTTGGTTTTCTTATTTCATCTTTATGAACCTCTATGTTATGTTAAAAGATCTATCCATAGACACCCAACACCTATAGGTTAGACTAAAAAAAAAGTTTTGGTTTCATGTATGGGAGGCCGTCTTAAAGGTACTGTTTTTTGTTGTTCCTTAAAAACGACCTCTCTCGTTTCCTCGAATAGTAAAATTCAGTACATTCGTTGATTTTTTTAACCGACTTAAAAAAAGGAGGAGGTTATCAATTCGACTGTATGTTTTTTTGTGTCTATGTTATCTTATATCTCAGTCATTTGTCGACCGATTCGATAATTTTTTTCGCCTACTTATATGGTATACCCTCTAGTTGGTCCCATTTTTTTCAATTTGGCATCTGATGACGGGATCTTGGTGTAATCGACGGAAACCCTCAAATCTTAAAGGAACATACAGTCTTTCTTTACCAGAATATTAATGTTGACGTGTTGTTACATCTAATAGTTAACATCTTGTGGGGTTGAGCTGATGGTGGAACTCCTTAACGCTTAGGAGTTCAGTAATTATAATGAAAGAACTTATAATAAGTAGTTTGTAGCTTCTTAAAAAAACAGAGTCATAAGGTCCCCCCATTTTCCTGTAATCTCTAAAAATGAAGAAATAAAACTTAAAAAAAAACCGACTTCAAAACCAAAACGCACTTAAAAGTCTTAAATAAACTCTAAGACTTTTTAGTGCATTTTGGTTTTGAAGTCGGTTTTTCAACTAAAAGTGTTCTTATGGAAGCCAAAACACGTGCGTATGTCTACCTCATCAGAATAAAATGTTTGCGCAGCCTAATGCCTCCTTCCACTGCAGCGTGCCAAAATTCATAATATAAAGTAATTTAAACAATCTTCTCAAAATTCAGATCGTGTATATAATGATTCTTTCCCTCAGTTTGATGGTTAAAAATCCATTCCACCCAAAAGGTTTCCTGTCACATCAATAACCTTTCCTTTCGCGCTCTGCAAAATAAATAGACAACCATTTCTTCTGCATAAGGAATTATCCGAATGGAAATCAAATTCAAACATACGTGACGTGAATAAGCCGTTTATCAGCGCGAGGCGTCAAAATTATATTTTCTCGTATGGATGAGCCGATTCGAAAAATGGAAAACCTGAAGAATACTTATTGAAGCGTGATTAACAAACAGACGCCGCATAGGGTCATTTTTTTGGAGTTTTCTATACTAATATTATAAAGCTGAAGAGTTTGTTTGAACGCGCCAATCTCCCGAACTACTGGCCCGATTTGAAAAAATATTTTTGTGTTTGATAGCTCATTTATCGAGGAAGGTTTTAGGCTAAAACGTAAAACATCATGCTGCGACGGGAGGGGGGAGAACAAACATAAACGCGCAGACGAAGTCGTGGGGGACCGCCATTTTTATAATAATTAATGATTTTATATAACAGCTATATGCTTTCATTTAAGACATATTTACGGATGACCCGATTCATTAATACAGGATCAAATCTTAAATAGGTACTATTATTATAAATCATAAATCATAAAAATCTTTATTGTGGATCACAGGTTAAAGAAGTTGAACAATGGTAGAAGTACTCTCTGTGTCCTGCCTCTAGCTGGAGCGTACAATGATAGAAGGGCACATGTTAAATACAGTTAATACAATAATAATTAAGGTAAATTCAATCGATTACAAAAATAAATTAAAATTAATTATGTCAGTCAGAAGCTCTCTCCGTCACAAACTCATTAATAGTATAGAAACATTTGCCAATTAAATATTCATGCAATTAAGATTTAAATATATTAATGTCATTCAAGTCTCTGATTGTTTTCGGTATTTTGTTGTAAATCCGGGGAGCATTACCAAATACACTTTTACTAAATAGGCTTGATTTAGCACCAACTGAGCACAATAATTTATCCTTGTGGCGTTCTCGAGCTATAAATTCAAAATTTACAATTATCTATATACAAACACGTCTTAGTTCTCGTTTCCATATTTTTCGGTTTGGAAAAGTGTTTTCCTCAATTCGTAGGTCGTCAAGAATGAAATACATAAATATACAATAAATATAAATATATAATAAACCCCACACGCATAGGTTTAACTAAAAAAAATACTGTTTGAGTTTCATGTATGGGAGCCCCCCCTTAAATATCATTATTTTTTATTTTTTGTAAACGAATCGTAAAGCGGTTTACAGAATACATCTTCCTATAAAATTTCAACAGTGTGATAGGTACTTACAGTTACAAAATAAAGTGACTGCGACATACGGACAGACAGATAGACTTGACGAAAATAAGGGTTTAGTTTTTTGCCATTCGGCTACGGAACTCTAAAAAGGGGGTTCTCAGTTTGACCTGTATATAAAATATTTAATAGACAAGGTTTAATTTTTACTTGTGTGTAAACCCAACACTAGCACAAAACAGGGAAAGTCACCGAGAACAATTCTTTCGTAGAATCAAATGTACTTCTTCGATACTTCTATAGTTAGGATACTCTATTGTCTTAGAAGTTCAAAACATTGCATTGCAATCGCAACTACGTTTAATCTGCGCTTTGGTGCGATCTCTGTGCCAGTATAATAGCATAACAAATATATTAGCCCATTCAGAGAGAATCTCAGTAAGCAATATGATGTACCATTATAACCGCTGCGGAATGGAACTTCCGCGCCGGGTTCAAGAGTGAAATCTGATGGAGATACCTTTCTGCCTTCGTTTGCGGAGATATAAACGACAAAAAGAGATACTAGTTTTACTATAGAGCTAATAGAAATTCCTGAGTGTAGCAAGAGATTTAAGCTGACCCAATACGAAGACAACTTTATTTCCGTGGTGAATACTCTGCTTTCGCTTCTCTTTGCGAGGCAATTTATAAAATAATCTACTAAGTTTATACTAATATTCACTTGAACGCACGCAATGCGCTGCATAAAATCACAAGTTACCATTAAAGAATTAATACGATTAAGTTTCGTAAGTCTAATGATCTGAAATTAACTGCCCGCCCACCCTTTTTCCAAAGGCAGTGATTACTTGCTCAGTGGTAAACAAATTAAAAAATGTAAAGTATCACTTTTTACTAAACAAACCTGTTCCTTACCACAGTTAAAAAATCACTAATACAAAAGATTCATTTTCATAATGAGATCAAATAATTATAATAACTAGCGACTAGCGTTTTATATTTTACATAAAAAAAATATTATCCCCTTTGGAAAGGAATATTAATTTTATGTTTTTTTAAGAAATATTAATTTTATGATATTTTCAAAACAATAACACCTTATTTTTCTGAAATTTTCCATGAAATAGCGGCAATACGAGTATAGTGTCATACAGCAAAATCACTAAGTATACAATATCATTGCTAAGTATTTACACACATTTTTCTTTTTTTCTCTTAGGGGCGTGGCCATCTTGATTTTCGAATTATGACCTCTTTGGTGCGACCTCGCGCACACTGCCGCGTTCATACGAGTTTGTCTTCCAAATTCCATCTCATTACACGTCATGAACCGCGATGGATTTTCAAACAATTATTCGGCCCGTGATTGGAGATGTGTCACTTTAAGTCAACACTACGTGACGTATAATCGAAGATTTTCAGCAAGTAAAGCGAAACTATTTACTTAGGTCTTAATACGTCCATTTTGAAAATACTTCAGGCATGTTTTGAAAATGTTCAGTAATAGCAAATTGCTCGGATATAAATAAGAGTTGTGTTACCTATTACGATAAATTAAAATCAATGACAATAATGTGTCGACTTTATCATACAATAGATGATCTATCTGTAATATGGACCCAATCGAGCCTTTGTTTGATTTGTCATCCATTTTCGAACAGTTTTCTACATCCCTACTTTGAAATTCAAAAAACACTCTTCTCCCTTTCTCTCTATTCTTCTTTCCACGTTCAATGGCAAGAATTTATCACATAAAACTGTAATAGGAAATAGTACAGAAAGGAAACGATTGGCGATAGCTTCGTGTATCTTGAGCAAAGTTGTAAGTCCAATTGCTGTAGCATTCCGGTAGACTACGATAGACTTTAAAATCCTTCCATAAGGCACGGTTGCTTTCGTAGATTTCATTTAATTGCATCACGAGTTATTCTTGTGAGAAAAAAAAAACTTGAATCTGAATTTGAAACAAATCATGGTAATTTAAATTAAAACAGTAACTTTTTTGTTAAATGAGTTTAATTTTAAACATAAAATAAAAAATAAATAAAAACTTTTGATACAAATTGACGGCCCGTCTGGTGTAGTGGTCAAAAAATCGCCTACTACGCAGCGGGTGCGGGTTCGATCCCCGCACAATACAAACATTTGTGTGCATGAACATGTCTGATTGTATTGGTCTGGGTGTTTTCTATGTATATTTTGTATGTATTTACAAACAAAAAGTATTTAAGTATTATATCCGTTGTCTGGCACCCATAACACAAGCTTTAAGTAGCTTACTTTGGAACTAGATGGCGATGTGTGGGAATGTCCAAAGGATATTTTTTATTATTTATTAAATAAAATTGTCACAGAAAAAAGTTGTACAGGAATTAAAAGAGGATTTTCTTTCAACTTTAAAACGATTGTAAGACTTGGTATGCCATTTGAGTACAAGTAAGAAGGTACTATAGGTTATTAAATAAACAGCTACATATGTTTGTTATAAACGAATAATGCAGTTAGTCTTTAGTCTTTTACTTATTAGGGCTCTAAACTTTTGTTCGAATGCTTACACTCAGGCCAAATTTTTTTATGATTCCCAGCAAATGAATTTTTATGATTGAGTGTATTTTAAAAAGGAAATCTACCTCAACCAAATGTCAGAATAGCTATTTCGAAGAAGATTGATTAACGTATTTTTGCTTCAAAACAATCGTTATTAAATATTTTACCACTGGTAATGACATTGTACCATATCTATCGATGGAGGAATTGGGCCTACGCGTGATATTTGCTGAATAAACGAGTATCGGCTCGATGCAAAACTAAATTACAATGTTCAAGACTTGACTAATCTAAAATATAAGCCCTCTTATATAACACCCAAAATACGCAAATTAACGCATTTATATTTGTATAATTAACCCGTTGCACTGGAGCACATCAATTTCTTTACACAGACGTTCTTCAAAACCATTTTGAACATCGCGTTTTTAAATCCTAGTTTTCACCGCCAGATGTTGGAGGTTCGCTGTAACAGCTGATTTCCTTTAGAAGTCTTATTCAAAGGAAACTATCTCTAGCTTTTGGTATATTTTTTCAACGATAGTCTAATTCCTTTCTGCAGACACGGGTACAGGTAAAGCTTTATTTCTTGCAAGCGGAGCATAAAGGGATCTCTTATTTGTACTAATATTTATTTGTTACTAGTGGTCCCTGGTGGTTTTTCGATTTTTTCTCGCCTTTTAAACCTTCCCTAGACCACCACAAACATTTCAAGACCAAGATAAGATAAATCCGTTCAGCCGTCCTCCAGTTTTAGTGAGACTAACGAACAGCAATTCATTTGTATTTATATGATCGTTAAGCAAAAGCAATGACCATAACAAACATGGTTGAGGAGGAATACTGATCGGGGAGGGGATTTTGTTGTGTTATTTCAATTGTTTTTTAATGTAGTATTACTTTTTGTGCCTTTGTATTTTTTTGTACCTGCCTGCCTTTGTATTATATTCTAATACATTTAAACAACAAAAAACACTATAATAGTGGTCTTGGTTTGGTATCTGCTTTGGTGGCGCAGCGGTAAGAGGGTCGCACATTAAAGCGACAGCTGCGCCAGACGTCCCAGGTTGGATACCCGGGTCGGGCCAAAATTATGTACCTGGGTTTTTCTGTTCAGAATTTGTTAGGGTATTCCGGAGTTTGAAGTTGGCGGTGTTTTACCCCCGTGCCTCGGAAAGCAAGTAAAGCTGGTGATCCTGCACCTCATCTCTTTCCGGTCGTGTCAGATTGCTGTACCATCGGGCTATGACAGTGAAAGGAATAGAGTGCAGCTGTGTCTATGCACACACTTTTGCACTAGAATATGTCCCGCACAGTTGGTTTGTCGTTGTGACTGGTCACCGTATTCGGAATTGGCAAGGTGGACTATTATTATTTTATTAATTAGATTATCGAATTTATATAAATAAAATAAAATAAATAAATAAATATCCTTTGGGCATTTCCACACATCGCCATCTAGTCCCAAAGTAAGCTACTCAAAACTTGTGTTATGGGTGCCAGACAACGGATATAATACTTAAATACTTTTTGTTTGTAAATACATACATGATATACATAGAAAACACCCAGACCAATACAAACGGACATGTTTATGCACAGAAATGTTTGTATTGTGCGGGGATCGAACCCGCACCCGCTGCGTAGTAGGCGATTTCTCGACCACTACACCAGACGGGTCGTCATAAAAATAAAAACATGCATTGCGGAAATCTAAAGCTTCTCACCTATACTTCTTTGGTGTTAATTAAACATTTACTGAAGAATATTATATATAACTACTTCCCACACAAACAGGCTAAGATAAACTTTTTTCTCTTTACTGTGACTTAAAGTGATTTTTAAAGTGTAGCTTTAGTAAATCCTATTTTTATACACCAGACTCTTTCTCGCTGTCGAGAAAACCGCTGCCTTCTTCACTCGGTGCGCTAAGGGGAGCGAGGCAAAAAAATCTTTTAACACCACCGGGCCGAGACTTTGACCTTTTATCTACATCTCGCCAGTTTCAAAAGGCTTAACAAACTGAGTTAGTGTTTGCTTATCCAGGCAACTATCAGAGTACCTACTAAGCTGCGACAAAAGTTATTTGCTGCTAAAAGAAAGAACTTTTGTTGCGTAAATGTTAGTTAGTTACTTTGCTGGTCATTTTCCGCACTTAGCCGCTCAATTGGGCCATTGCGTGTGTGTTCCTCTACTAACCTATGCCAACCATCCCAGGCTCTCCCAGAAGGTCAGCAACCTACCAAGGCTGCCACAGGCCTCCGGGAATGAAGCCGCAGGGGATTTAAGAATGTCTGCCCGTTGTTCTGCAACGCTTGTTCGCTCAATGACCACATGCTGTGGTGTTTCCTCTTCCTCTATGCAACCTCTGCACGGATAGCAATGCGCAAATGTTAATTTTGCATAAAATCTGTGGTAAGTATTTGGCTGTGGGAGATTGCAATGTTTTTTCCTGATACAAGTGCTTTGTCTAACAACTTTATATGATGATGTAATCTTTTGACGACCCGTCTGGTCGACCACTAGGTCGAGAAATCGCCTACTGCCCAGCGGGTTGCGGGTTCGATCCCCGCTCAATACAAACATTTGTGTGCATGAACATGTCTGTTTGTATTGGTCTGGGTGTTTTCTATGTATATCATGTATGTATTTACAAACAAAAAGAATTTAAGTATTATATCCGTTGTCTGGCACCTATAACACAAGCTTTAAGTAGCTTACTTTGGGACTAGATGGCGATGTGTGGGAATGTCCAAAGGATATTTATTTATTATTTGCACACTGCGACTCTTAGCAGCGATGCAGTCGTGAATGATGCACCTATACGCACTTGCGCTAATTTTAGCATAGACACAGTTGCGATGCTGTCGCCCATAATATCGATGCAGATGCTGACCATTGACGACTGTAATCTGAATACTGGCAACTGTATCAATAATAACGCACGTTAGCATCGATTCCAAAATTTGATTATTGCTGGTCAATACAAAAAGTGGCAGTGTTTGATGGCTCTAAATTCTCACGTTTTTTCAAGCTACTAACTTGTAACATCTTTTCTTATCCATCAAGTTCATCAGTTGAAGTCCATCAAAATTATTTTTATATTTATAAAATTTATGAACTACGACTATATCAGTATGATTTGGTTGCACTCACCTCACCATTACCTCTAACTACCTTGGTCAACGCATGAGCATGGCCATTCATGGGGGAAGGTTAGTTTCTTTTTTTAGTTTTAGTTTATTTTGTTTACGCTTTGTACATATTAGTTCAGTTTTGTTTAATTTTATTTTATTGCTTTAAATATTATTTTATTACCATAATTCAAGTTTTTAAAACATTACTCAAACCGTAACTAAATGCAAACGTCACCCATATTTTAGAATAAAGTTTTATAAGTAAGTAAATATTTATATCAACTTGAGTTTAATTTGTGTGCACTTGCTTTTATATTTTATCGGACTATGAGCGCTAGTTTTGTCATCTACAGTACCTAAATAGAAGTACGTCTCTCCGGTTCAAAGTTGCGCTGATGAAGTTTGCAAAACTTCGTCGATTGGTTGCAAATTCTGATTAAGAAGCCTTATTTATCTATAAAAGATAAGTTTATGGATTTTGACAATTTAAGAAAAAATCCATAGATATGTCTCGGCCCGCCAAAGCCGATTCAAGCGAAGCGTATGGGTGAGCGTTTATTTAGAACATCGCAATGGTCATCGCTATTTTTACAGTAGCTAATTTATGCATTTTTAATGAAGTCAGACTTTTTTTTAAAACATAGTCTGCCTGGAAAGTTCCTTTGTTGGCCAAGTCCTTACCTCACCTATGAGCTAGTTTGATAATGCTAATAAACCACCACGCGGGCGCAGTGTGGATTGGTGGAAGGGTGACTGTAAAGCAAGCAACGAACCTTACTGTCAGTTGTTATCAAGCTGCCAATCCTCTCTTTAGCGTCCTCTGACTATCCTTAACGATTAATATCAACTGATATTAGCCAACCAACGGAACGGACCAAAGGCTTAACGTGCCTCCGAAAAACGGAGATGCTCGTGACATACGTCACTTTTATGGTCGGAATGGTCACCCATCCAAACACGACTGCGCTGTAGGTTGCTTAACTTCGGTATCACTGCGCTTTAGTGGTTACCCAACTGCTGCTACCACTGCGCTACGAGCATCTCGACCACCAGACTTTATATTCATTTAAAAGTAGCGTTTATTTTACTTACCACCGATCGCTATTTTCATCAATTCTCTAACTTAGGACCCCAGCATAGCAGCGTTTTAGAGTATAGCGTAGCCACGAAACCATTGACGCTCTTGTATAGTCGCGCGGAGACGCATTTTTTGACGAGAGAAAATAGCAACTTGTCTTCGTTTGAATAAAAGGTTTCCTTACAATGGACATACTCCGAGAAGAGAGATGAGATATGTATTTATTATATCTACTGACAGGATTGCCTGACAATGCGAATAAATTAAAAATTAAAATAGACTGTCGTTTTGTAATTTGCCTGAAAAAGTTTAAAACAATATTTTATGAATGGCAGATCAATCACATGTGTTTAAATCAAATGTGGTAAAATTTCCTGAAATGGCTTTTCTTACAGTCGGGGGACATTTTTATTATGAGGTTAAATATGTTTTCCTTGTACCCGGACTGCAATAAATAATCCGTGAGTCTAAAATACATATTGTCATTAAGAAAAGGAAATGAAGTAAATACCCAATTTTTCTATGATTATATGAAGCTATTACGCGAAATAGCATTTTGCGACTTACGGAGGAGTAAGGTGTTCTGGAACCCTGAAAATATTTTTGTGTATATTTGCAAATATACATACTTATATACATACATACTACCGTATTCAGTAGCTGCTTGGAAAACTTGGTATTATCTCAATTAGAACAAAAAATATACAGGCTTGCCGTTCAAAAATATGTGCAAGCGCTTTTTTATTGCAAACGAGCATAGACTTGAAATAGTAGAGCTCGCTGAAAAATGAATGCTCCTTTGGATTTCTAAGCATTAATACATTTTAAACTTCAGTATCCCATACATGAATGCGAATGTTTTATTTTTAATCTCAATTTATTATCATTTTAGGAAAGCCTTCTACTGTGCTCAAACGAAACATTTAATATATTTTTAATTTTATAAATATTTATTGAAAAACAAAAAAACTATTGTAAACTATTGTATCAAGTAAAATTTACCACCAACAGATAGGGTCACGGCCCTTAAACGAGGCCGAATCTCCAACTTCAGGATTTTTTTTCGCTTTTATGCACTTTCATCACGCACTGCAATCAAGTGGTTGCAAATTTCATTAATTTCAATAAATTCACTCTCCTTACCAAAACCAAATTAATATTTGGTTTTGGTAAGGAGAGTATGAGAATTTTGGCAATACCTTAAACGAATAAATGAATTTATTAAGTCTTTTAGGAAATATAACCAAACAAAAAGTCATCAAATTATCTAGGAATCCTAAATACTTAATACGTAATAATAATAAATATTCATTGTTGCACAAGTAAGGACACAGATAAAAACATAATAAAACATACAAATCACATGAACAATATTGGCGGGCTTATTGCTAGAAGCGATCTCTTCCAGGCAACCATTGGGACGTATTACTTTATTTCAATAAAATATGTAAAGAGATAAACTATTTAAACGAAATCAAATTGACAAAAAAGCAGCGCACGCGCATGTCATCACACGCTAACGCCTAACCTTAAGTCAATCTAAAATTAATGGTACCCTATTTTACTCACAGTGACATACGATTTATAACGACACCTCAATGTCTTGGATTGGTTTGATTGGCAGGTTTTGTCAAGTTACGGTGAAATAACTAAGTCGAAAGCGTAAATACAAGCACGCTGAATACATACCACTCCGTTTATTGTTTTTGGTTCGGCCGTCCTAAAAAATATAAAACACATCTTCACAACCAACCGTGAGCAGCCTAGAAAGTAAGCCTCTTTTCCACATACAATTGTAAATACGTACTTTTTGCTCTCAGTATCTCTGTATGTGATGTAATATCACTTATCTCCAAAATCGTTTGATGTTTAAGCATCTAAAAAGAAGAGATTTATCTTTTTCGTGTACTGTTTGGAAAAATATCCTTTTATCGTTGACTTTTAAAGTCATGGTAGATCAAATATGGATGAGGCAAAACGAGTGGAATAATAGTTCAACGAATTTGTATATTTTTAACAACTTAAAATTATTAAAGCAATAATTATACTTTCTTACCTTTAATTGAACCCCTTTATCTATCAGTGTAACCCACTATCCTATCCTATCACCTATCACTGTACGTGATCAGTGTAAAAAAATGTAATAAGTTTTCAGAAACGAAGAATTTTGACTCTTTCCAAAAGTTACTTTGACGTCAAGGTATAAATAACCGTGTGGGATAACAGGATTTGATTTAATTCGCGAAGTTTCATCGCGGAAGCGAGATCCTGATGAAAAACTTTTAAATATGGAACTGAATTTCCCAAAAACTTTCGCAATCAGTTTTATTGAGTTTAAAAATACCGTAAAACACCTGGCACTGCTTTGGTCGGAGTATTTTTATGCAGTCATATCCCGCCCTCGCTTCCTTCCATTAAATTTCGAGAGTTCTGGGGCCAAATTTTCAGCAGTGCAGTTCATATACGAAAAAAGTTCACCGATCAAATTTTCTCCTTCGTAGAAAAAATATGTTGTAATTTGTCAAGGTCACCATTTCGATTTCGTCCATGCAGAAGTTTTTTACGTATACATGTATATATTATATTACTCAATTTTTCAGGCAAAACGGTTAAACTAGCAATCGAATTACCACACGAAAAAAGGTCGATTAATGCGAGATTCGGAATTGCCGCCGTATTATGCAGATGCATAAATTACCTCAAACTGTCGAATGTGACCGATTGCGGGATAACCATCATAAAAAATGCGCAGTTAAATGTTGAGCTGTGACGGGCAGCAGCGTCACACCTACAAGAGACTGCGCCTCTGTGCTCCCCAACACGCTTGCCAAGCGTGGCGAGTATTGGGAAATACCCCCCAAACATGGTAGGACATAAAAAAACCAGGTAACGGTAATCAAGGTAACGGCGGGGCAGGGGGTGCTAAGATTCCCCGGAGGCAATCGCGCTACCGAGCCCAACGACAACTGAAACTGATGGCCGATGGGGCAGAAAAGTTCTACATTGGAGACGTTTCGGTTGAAAGCGTAGCGTGAGACGTCCACCGACAAGATAGACGGACGACCTTGTTAAGATCGCATGATCAAACTGGATGCAGAGCACTCACATCCGGTCGCTGTGGAAAGCTGTGGGGGAGGCCTATATTAAGAAGTGGACGTCCTTTAGCTGATAATGATGATGATGTTGATCGAATGTAACAATTTCTAAAAAACTTATGTTGATTATTTAATTTTTATTAAGTCTTACTCTTAAGTAAGTGCTTGTACCTAGTAGGCCTTTGCGCTATAATCAGCTTTTTCATTTAACCGCGCGACCGGCCTAAAGGTATATCTTTCAGAACCCTATTTCTCTAACAATACTAGTCCATATATTTCGATAACACAAGGAATTAAAAGCTAAGTGTCTAAAAACGAGTTAGCAAAAAAACAAGTTAGCCTGCTATTGTCCCACTAATAGGCAAAGATCTAACCACGCGTATGGTGGTATATGAGTAGTTTTAACCGACTGCACCAGAAGGAGGGTTATGATTTTTTTAGTATATTGGACACCAATCACATACATTGCTCTGATCCCAATGTAAGTAGCTAATGCTGTGTGATTGTGTTATGGAAATCAAACACAATGGTGATACCACAACATCCAGACCCGAGACAATATAGAAAATTTTGATTTCTACATTGACCCGACCGTGAAACAAACCCGGGACATCGGAGCAGCGACGCCTTGAAACCAGCGTGCTTGGCAACTACACTATGGAGTTCGTCAAAAGGAGCCATACTCCAGCACGACGGTACAGTGCGGATTGGTTTTTTGCAAAGTAAGCGACCAACCTTGCTGTCAGAACACTGCACGGATTTTATTTTAACCACCTTGATATGTACTGTGTTCTTGCAAATAAAATATTGATTATACCCCACTGTCAGATGCTACCCAGTCGTCCAAAGGGCCTAAGTCTTGGCTAAACGACTTATTAACTGATATTAGCCTTTCGAAGCACTCTTACTTATGAAAGCAAAATTGTATTTATTTTAAGATGAAATTATTTAAGATACCACATACTTAGTTATTAGAAACTGAAGCAAAGAAAACGTGTGTTTGAAGTCATGAAATTTCGAAAAGGAAACTTAATGAAAGCTTGGAACAGTCTCGTTTAATTTATCAAGGTAATTAAGTATTTGCTTATTAAAGGATAGGTTGTTACAAAATTATCGTGAATAAGCTCAGCTACGGAATATTTTTATACATAGCTTTGCTTAGATAAGAACTTAATTTGCTAATTAGAATAAAAATCACATTTAAGTTTGTGCCAGAACAGTTATTCTTAGGTATTTTTAATTAAAAATAAATTGGCTGGCAAAGAATTTTCATTCATTTTTTGATTGAGAGTGTAAATGTTTTTGTAAATACCATTGTAATATTATGTTATGTATAATTAAGTAGTTGATTAGGTCATTGATTGATTTGGGTAAATATTGATAACTTTAATTTGTCCTATTATAATAAAATTATTACTGACAAGTAGCTACACACACACTCCTTTCCAAATATTTCAAATTTTACTCATTAGAGTCATAATAATGTTGAAATAAAAATATACAATTAACATTAAATCCATTCTATTGTATTTAGCAAAACAAAACTGCCCGTTCGTAAACATCACGGCACATTGCGTTAAAAGATAACGTGTTGTTTACATCGCGCGCTGGTTACAGAAAGAAGCCGGCATATAAATAATGCAAATAAAATAGGAGACAGCACGAACCCAATACTTGGGCGCAGAGTCCGGATACATATTTCATCGGACAACGGCGCAAGGGACGAACGGCCAATACTGACCATTGTGCTTGCTGTTGTCGAAGTTAAAGATCGGATAAGTAGTTTATAAGCTGAATCTCGCAGATTCCAAATTTTATTTTTGAGTCAAGAGAGAAATTTAACCACATCCAAATCGATTTAAATATGACTCAATCGAGGTTGATTTGATCCACCTTGTTTTTTTCATAAAGATTTACTTGAAAAAAAGTAAAACCGACTTCAAATGCACTAAAAAGTCTTTAATGAACTCTTTACCCTTTTAAGTAAAGTAAGGAATCCATTATGCGAACATTTTCTTTTCGGAGTCGGTGCTCTGATAGTTGATGCTTGAGATGGTTAAAGAGATTACAGAAGGGGGAGGAGTTGCACCTAATGAATCTGTTCATTAAGAAACTACAAATTACCTATCATAAGTTATGTCATTATAATCTCTGAACTCCTAAGCGTTAAGGAGTTCTAACATCAGCTCAGCTCCACACAATGTTGACTATCAGATGTAACAACATCTCAAAATTAAGATTCTAGTACAAAACTACAATATGTGCCTTTAAAATTTTAGGGTTTCACCAAGATCCCCTCATCATATCCCAACTTGGCAACAATGGGACCAACAAGAAGGTACAACCTCTAGGTAGGCAAAAATATTTAATTTAATAAAACTTTGTTTTTCATAGTGATTGTATGAAGTACAAAGTTATATTTGCGGTTGTTGAAAATGTACTATATCTCAAAATCTTCTCGTTCGATCTCGTCCGAACCAATTTTCGTTGAAAGTATTTGTTAAGATCTACATTACATATTTTTTCAAAATTTACACTCGCTTAGTTTAGAAGTTAGATGGGGGGGACGCCCATTTTACCACTTTGGAAGCGTCTAGCTATGAAACGTTAGACTTGAAAAGTAAATGGTTTTGGGAACCTCGGTGTCATTTTAAAAGACCTATCTATAGACACCCCACACGTATGAGTTTGGCTAAAAAAAAATTTTTTGGTTTTAGTTTCATGTATGGGAGCCCCCCCTTTAAATGACATATTTTTTGTATGAGAATCCTAAAGCGGTTAACGGGATACATACTTCTAACAAATTTCAACAGTGTGATGCTTATAGTAACAGAATTAAATGGCTGTGACATACGGAAGGACAGACAGACAGACAGACTTGACGAAAATATAAGGGTTCCGTTTTTTGCCATTCGGCTACGGAACCCTAAAAAGACGTACAGTCGAATTGATAACCTCCTCCTTTTTGGGAGTCGGTTAAAAACAGCACTCAAGTGGAAAATAATCAAAGGGCTCGTCTAGGTCGTCAGTTAAAACACTTTGTTGAAGTCCTAAGTAAATAAATCAACTAAGGTCTACGCTTTCTCCGTAAGGTACTTCATAGTACGAAGTTTGGTACTTACGTCCTTATATTACAACCTCTTTAAACGAAAACTAAACTCCTTCAGAATAATTAATGGTTTTTCTTTTCTTAGAAATAATATCGACCATTAATTAAATGGGTCAAATTAAGCGGAGAAGGCTTAAGTTAATATTGCCGTTGTTATGCAAATCACTTCGACCAAATTTATCACCTTTTAGGATTAAGGAATGTCTGAAAAGGGGTAATTTTGTAACAAATTAAGCGTGATTGACTGTTTGAAGAACGCTTTAACGTCTATTGTTAGGTTAATCGTTAATAATACTTTAAGTTACGGTCAAGCTCACAGCAACAGTGAGTGTTTTTTTCCGAACAATTGAATTGTAATGCAAACTTGTACCAATTCAAAGGACAAAAATGGTTTCTACCTGTTCGTTTTTAACTGACTTTGAGCTTCATTCACCGACGGGAAATAAGCTCTTAATATATCTAAATATGTTTAAATGTAGATCTTGACCAATACTTTCAATGAAAATTGGTTACGACGTGATCGAACTAGTAGTTTTTTAGATATAGCACATTTTCAACAACCGCAAACATAACTTTGTTATTCATACAAACACTATGAAAAACAAAGTTAAATTTTCGGTCAACAAAATATTGTGGTATTTTAGCTAAGTGGAAGTAAGTGGATTTATTTATTCAGTTAAAATCGACACGGAACCCTGAGTGCGCAAGTCCGACTCGCACTTGGCTGTTTTTTTAGTATGGCTTTGCTCTTGACTCCAGAATAAGTAATCCAAATACGACTAAGATGGAGTCGAAGATGGAAGGAGCTCGTGCAGAAGAAGCCTGATCACTCTATCTTTGAATAGATTCGGATTGTAATTACTAGGAAAAATCGACTCGGGCGCCCTTCCTCCTTTGCCGTGCGCATTATAAATGTTAACGAGAAGCGCTTAAATTAGTTCTTATCAGCGAGACATCGATGAAGTACGGATGGTATCCCGCGGTGTGCCAAGACGAAGGATAGAAAAAGGGGGCTGGTGGTATGAGCTCTTGGAGTTCCTTCGCACACCCTCCGAAGAATACATTAAGCTGACAACCTTGCGGCGATGGAATAAGTTATGGAGCTTAACATAAAGTACACACTCATACACCAGTACAGTAGCTACACTACTATAAACCAATTCTGGGTAAATCGGAGCAGTAAAGCAGTACTAAGGCAAAACCATTGTCAACATTCCGATGAACGTCGTTTAGTAAAAGTGTGTGCTTTGCACATACTTGTGGGCAGATTGAATCAAACACTCGAAAGTGTGCAAGTGACAACTGCGGTATCTATGTTCTCAAGCGCCGAATTGTTGCTTGTTTTATGTGGTGAAAGTTTGTAAGTTAAAAAAAAACTGCTGTAGAAAAGATATATTAAACTTTTTTGGAATTAACTTTATTTTTTTGGAACAAGCGATCTTATGTTTGGAATGTAAGTAGGCAGCAATATTTTCATGGGAGTTGTACGGGTAAAAGTTAAAGATTAGCAGTTTAAGTTAATATTTAATGAAAGCAGTTTCATAGATCTTAATATTTCAACACAGGAAGTTCTTCTTACTGAATTGGTCAGTAAGTAACAGTTTTAACGAGTAGACAAACCTCACGCTCGACAAAATAGATTTTAGTATTGAATTATCTTTGCAAGTAAACCTAGCACAAAACAACCAACCTTTAAAATACAGTAAATAGAATAAGTTTTCCAGTTACAACGTAATAATAGCTAACCACATTTCAGAAGCAGTCTTACGTAAACATATCAGAATCCACCGCCGAGATATAATCACATTTATTAGCAAAACGAATTTAAGACCGCTTTAAATTTGATACACTTGTTTACCGCCCGACCACCGTTATTTTGTAAGCGTTCAATTGTAGATAAATAATTTGTCTAAGCAAGCAAGAACTTTTGCTTGATTTCAACTTTCTGGAGAAAATACTAGTTTTGGAGAAAATACTAGTTGTCCTCTCCTTAACCTATTTTACACACACTGACACGTAATAAACGCACACGGTACATACACGTTTGCACCGTCTCAATTAACCGTTTTCCGGGTTAATAAGCTGTTGCAACTGATCCTTAGACTACACAGCCAAACATCGTTAATAAAAACATAATAAAAATAATGCCAATTCTCAAATTTAACTAAACAACTCTAACCAAATGGCTTGCTACGTAGCTTAGCAATAACAAACTTAAATGAACGACTCTGACGAATGCAATTATGTGTGGATGCAAAATTGCCATCGACTTGGTTTAAATTCAACGATATTTATATGAGTTATTTATGTTTCTCGTATTTTAATTATTGGCGTTTCCGGTATGGAGAGTTGGGATAAGTAGGTACACATATAATCCCGCAAAACACACTAGCGGGATTCGTACGAGCATGTAACGTGAACGTCGTCACGTCACACACACGCAGAATTTTCATAGCGAAATCGTTGCTTGTGTCCGTATCTCTATTCAGCGATTCTATGGGTTCGTATCGTTTACCTAAGTACACCTCGGACCCGCGACATCCACGACGCGGACGTGAGTGAATCCAGGATCTAAGTTTCTATGTTTGCATATGTATCTTTATAACACCATTTCTTATAATTAGTATTCTAAAATTCAAAATTTAAATTCATTTATTCGTCATCATAACAAAGTTGTCAATTGTTGTTGGTACAGAACTCCATGATGCATAATGAATGGCATTTGAAATTATTAAAACATTATTAAACAGATATTTTATTGGAGTCAGGCTTTCATTAATAAATTATGTCAATATAATTAAAATACATTAATTGCAAATAATAACAACATAACTAACAACAAACACTAAGAAATAGAAATACAATCTTGGATGAAGTAAAATGCATTCCATAAAATTACTATTCAAATTCAAAAGTCATTATCTATTCGTTAATATTAGTTAATTTAAAATATTCGTTAATAGCATTTACAAGTCATTTTTTCAGTATATTTTTTTTTTATTTATATTTTAATTCTTTATATAATCAGGAAGTCTATTATATACCCTTGGAGCCATTTCAATAACACTCTTACGCATAAGTGCGGTTTTACAAATATTTCTGCAAATTTTATTATTTCTAGGGCGTAAATTGGGTGCCTGGTTATTTTTCAAATAACAGTGGATTACATTTGACAAATATACATAATTCTAAAATATAGACACATCATAGTGTTAAAAGTTTCAGATATTAAAAATATGGCTTATGAGTAAAAGTATATAAAATAAAGTGAGAGTAATAAATAAATGTTCTCATGCAACTGTTTGTATAAGACCATTTAATAATTACATTAACAAGTAGACGAAAATCTACTAGTACATTATGATACAAGTGTGCTAAGTTGACCATTATATACAAGGCGATATTGTGTGCGCACGAACCAAATGTTTTAACGCCAAACGGCACAAATACATAGTCACTTGCAAGTGAGGCGAACTTGCGACGCTTGGCATTTTTAGCCAACTCCGCTGCTACTCAGCTTTGAGGGCTGATTCTCTGAGATAGGAGGGGGCCAAAATATTTACACAAGTTGCATCCCAAACTAAGGCTCGACCCCGTTCCCAGGGAATGAGCGTGATGCCATGGGGTCTTTTGCCATCATCATGGACCAAACCACGTGGTGCCAACGTGGAAGGAACATCAATAGTGGCAAGAGCTCTTCTGATGGCGTCATTAAGGGTAGCGCCACGAACGAAACGCCCAGCGCTTTGCTGACAACAAAGACAGTGGAGACCAAATTTTGCAACCTCCTTGCCACGAGGACACGTAAATATTTTTTCAACAAACTTGCTCAAAATGACGTTTTTATTCCACCGATTTTTGGCACATAATCATAGATATTAAACACGCGTGCTTTTTCTGTACATTATTGCACTAGTGCCTTTTGTTTATTAACCCGACCAATTTACATTTGTACCCTAGTACCAAGTAGTAAGCATGGTTTTAGTTTAAATTTTTTCTTGTTTGTAATTAGACTAAAGGGTAATCTAATCTATTAGTTAGCACATAAGCTAAGCTTAGTTCCTAGATTAATTAGTAAGTAAAACAATTATTCAGTAGGAAAACCGCATTAATAACCGAATTTAAGTTTCGCGCTCCAGTCGCCTACATAAGGAATTCATAATGATCCTATTAGTGAGGACAAAGTGCTTTGAAAGGTTGATTAACAACAACTACTGCTAATGAGTTCATGGATATTTAATGGACTCGCTGCTTAATGAAGCCACTTAGTTACGTTTTGACATTAATAACGAAAGAATGTTACACTGCAAGCTGAATAATGAATAATTTTCAGCATATACTTAGTTACCTTTTAGTATATTATTAGCTGTGTTATCAGGGGTCATTTTAACAAGCAAGTAACAATCAAGCTAGGAAGTTTACGCTTGAAGGCTCTAGCGACCGATATGAAGTATCGGAATTTTGGTGCTACAATAATAAAAACGCTTCACTGAAATTAAAATGTGCGTTTCCTGGGAGTGGGCAGCTCTAGATTGAATTGTATGTATAACGGCTTTTCCTATCTGAATCACTCTTTTGATCAAATACAGAACGTTCATTGTTACACGAAATATAACGACGTACACATTCAGCAATTATTACTATAATTACAAAAGCTATAATGACGCTTCATCGACCACATAACATGTATCTACAATTAAATCTGATTACTTAGCACTAGACCCAAAGTTCATCTGACAACATGGCCGCTCAGACTGCTCGCGCACGCGCTAGAACTCGAAGTTGCGTCATAGTAATGTCTACCCTGCAGGACTGGCTTCTGCTATAGTACATCATGGTATCGTCATATATATAAAATAATAGTATATATGTAATATTGTAAAAACCGCTAGATAACCGCCATTCAAAGCAGTAGTAAATTGACTTTGTTTTACGGATTGGTGTCCTCACTACATAACTCACTAAATAAAAATAATATTACAATCTGATGGTTTTATTTATTTAGAAACTCCATTCGCAAAACATAAAATTGTACATATGGCGGACTTAATGCCAAAAGTATTCTCTGCCAGTCAACCATAGGTCAGAACAGAGAAAAATATATATACAGGTAGTATAGAGGTAAAGTTATAGAGGCAAGAAAAGGGAAGAGAAAAGCGCAAAGACAGCGGTTTTAAATTCGGTGGATTGTAATCTGTCGATTTATTGTGAACAAGCTCGCAAAGGGATTTGCTTTGCTCACCCCTTTTATCCTTCACCTACCCTGGCCCACCACTTTTCCCAGCGATTCATCATTTCAGTTTACGTTAGATTGTGTCAAATTCGGTATAGTTCATAATAAAATGACTGATTACAATTCAACGGATTCATAACTGTTAGATTAAAATCACGCGATTTTTACCAATATGACTGTGACATACGTAAAAACATATAACACAATAATTGTATAAACATTTTTTTCTATTTGTAATACGATTGAATAAAAAATATATAATAATGTTTGCTAACTCAGCCCGCACATATATTCATTGTCGTTACAATGTTACTATTAATTAATAGTATTTAATCAAATATGTATCGAAATTCTATGCATATTCGGATCAGCAGGGTGCTTATTGCCATGTAGCTTTGACAGTTAAGCAGCTCTGCTTTACTGTCAAATAACAACTCGTATTTTACGCAGTATATTGATAACTAATTATAATTTAACAACATAAATGTTCATACCATTGTAAACAAACAAACCAAACGCAAACTCACAGACACCCAAAAGATTTTTAATTCAATTGACCTTAAAAAATAAAAACGCCGCTTCTGATCATATTTTGCTCTGCGGACGACGCTCTTTCAAGAGAGAAGATGGTAGATTCACCAAGCCGCTTCGCCGCGGTGACATTGTTATTATTACTATCTATACTCATAAAAAACTAACCATCGCTTGTTCACGTATTTTGGAGGGTCTGCGCACCTGATGGCTTGTCTTATTAATAAATAGATAGAGCAAAATTTTAATGAAGATTTTTTGAAAAATGTGAGCCATATAAAATGTGGTTCGATTGATTCTGCTCGTTCTTCCAATCAACCTGTTTTCAGGTTTTACGCATTCAACGTAACACGTTGTATAGCATTATAATATTATCATTGTATTGAAAATATTTGTTTTCACTGAATGGGAATGGAACTGCCTGGAAATTGAACGGATTAAGTGGGATCGCAATACGGTGTAGTTTAATTTAAAATGCCTTCAAGTCCTACAAGTCTTCAGACTATTCCCATCCGCAGTGTTATATGCTAATATTGGTCGATTAATATATTATTAATTACTATCATATTTAGGATTCGAATATGCAGATTACATTGTTTATGCTAATTCGTGTTATAAGTGACTTTTTTTGGCTAGACCGCCTCAATTTATTTTTCAGGATTATTTTTTTTTTAAGATGGATTTCCTCTTGATCATGTTTCGATTTATCTAAATACTGGTGTCTTCCATAGGTGAATGGCTTTGAACACGTTACCAGTAATAAAGGAGATTCTCTCTTTTTCTGTTTCAGAATATTCGCATGATAACTACGGTAAGGCAGTGATTAACGGTAAGGCAGTGATTAAATATTATGAACATAGACAGCGTGTAGCCTGTTATATAAGCAAATAAATTTAATCAATGATTCTACAGAGTATTCGTAGATATCTCTATCAGGGCATAGAGCTCTAAAATGCTATAGAGTGATGTAGTTATCCTAAGTTATAATCCCCAATCAACGTATATTAAAAACGCTAACTTTTAGTAATTGACAATGTCAAGTTCTATGAATGGACACATTATTTGCAATACAATGCAGGTTCGATTTATTTTGTAAGGAAATAACAATTAATTAGATTATCATTATAATAAACTAGCGGACCGAGCGACTTTCGTTTCGCCCTCGGCCCGTCACGCCCCGGTCCCCTAATTTCGACAAGTCCAACAAATTAAAAATCATTAAAATCGATCCACCCGCACAATTTTCGTATTTTTTCCTTTCATAAGAACCTTCTCCTGACAAAAACAAAATCAATAAAAAAGGAATCAGCGAAATCAATCCAGCCGTCCACGCGTGAGGTCGTGACCAAGGGAAATATGAATTCATTTTTAGATGTATTTGAAGACTAGCAGCCCGTCCCGGCTTCGCACGGGGTAGACAATTATTTATTTTTGGAAATTTGGATATAAAACAGTTTTTTTCACAAATATTTATATTTATTAAAAAAATATTATTTATTAATTATATATTTAAAAAATCCCACAGTTATATTTGTATGTACTTCTATTTATGTTCAATTTCTTTGATGGTTTAAGTGGCGGGCACTTAAATAAGTAATATGTAAGTACATAGAATATTATATACATTTTACTTTGCTTTTTTTTAAGTTATTAGAATAAAAGCAGAGTCGAATAAAATATATACAGTCTAAATTAAACGTTGACAACTTTCAACTAAAAATTTACCTACCTATACGACATTGACGACCCGTCTGGTGTAGTGGTCGAGAAATCGCCTACTACGCAGCGGGTGCGGGTTCGATCCCCGCACAATACAAACATTTGTGCGCATGAACATGTCTGTTTGTATTGGTCTGGGTGTTTTCTATGTATATCATGTATGTATTTACAAAAAAAAAAAAAAAAAAAAAAGTATTTAAGTATTATATCCGTTGTCTGGCACCCATAACACAAGCTTTGAGTAGCTTACTTTGGGGCTAGATGGCGATGTGTGGGAATGTCCAAAGGATATTTATTTTATTATTTATTTATCTAGGTATTTCAAAGAAATTTTTGTTCGTGTCGATAGAAACTTGCCTATCATTATTTAGTATTTCCTTACAATTTTGTTTTGTTTGGTTTTGTTGTTTTGTGCTTATTATTTTGTTTTTTTTACATTTTTTTTTTTTTTTGCTCTTTTTTTTTATTAAAAGCTTCGACTCTCCATTTTTTCGCGGAACATTTAGGGCATATTTTATCCATCGCTCCAATTTGAATGCTGTTTTGATCGGCGTAGTTAATTTGTGGATCGTAGCTTAATGCCGATCTATTGCTGTGAGCTGAAATCCCATCACGCCTTCTGCACGTTGCAATTATTCGTCGATTGCGTCTGCAATTGCTACTGCACGTTCTCTCTCTCTCTGTGCCGTAAGTCGTTGCGAGCGGTCACCGCTAGACTCTCGGGCACCGGCACGCCTGTGAGTTTCTGACTCTATGTCCAGCAAGCCGCACCGAGCGTTCGGTGCTAGATTCTCTGGCACTTGCCCGCGAGTCTCTATCTCTGTTTCCAGCAAGGCGTTGTGAACTTTCAGAGCTCGTTCGTAAATCTGAGAAGATCGTTCATTTTGTTCTGCAAGGCGAAGTGAGCGTTCGACACTGCACTCTCTTGCCCGTGTTTGCGAAATTTTTGATCGATTTTCGTCAAGGCGTTGCGCGCGTTCTGCGCTCGACTGTCTTTCGCGAACCTCTGACGATCTGACATTTTGATTTGCAAGACGAATCGAACGATCGGCGCTACTTTCCCTTGCGCGAGCTTGCGAGGTTCGCTCTCTATTCTCAGCAAGTCGCTGCGAGCGTTCGGCGCTAGATTCTCTGTCCCGTGATTGTGATGCATATTCTCTTTGACTTTCGAGTCGATCAGAATATTCTGAAGATGATTCTCCAACACGCCGGATCTTTGCTAATCTCGGCTTGGGAGCTATGTTGAGATAATTGGGACCTTTCTTTTTTTTTATTTTTTATTACCATATAAATAGAAAACAAATGGATACAATACAAAAACAGCACGATTAAACCACTAAGGTTTGTGTTGATGCTGCTACAACTCACATCGATACTACTGATTATAAATTAATATTGCTCAACTATTTACAGAAATATTATTAACCAATATACTAACTAAAGGAAACTAAGGAACAGTTGCGATAATACATTATTCTTATGTTACATTACAATTCAATTTACTTAAATCTTTCGAAAAGGTGACTACATTCAAAGCAAAGCTTGTAGAAAATGAGATTTCAGTTTATATTTAATGTTCAATGGTGTGATACTATTGCGAAGGTTACTAGGTAGCTCGTTGATAAGCCGAGGAGCAAGATAGGCGGCCGTGCGCTCGCCGTAGGCATTGTTCGCGCCGATCGTGTCGAGCCGGTTCGCTGCAACCGAGCGGGTGAATACAGGGCGTACACGTTCTTTCCTTACGGAATCATCGAAGAAATATTTCTATTTTTAGGCATAATTGTTTGAAAGTTTTGTTTTCAACTAAAATAAACAAGAATTAATTTGATTTCAATATAAACACTTTATTGAATAGAAGTTTTCATAAAAAAATACATACAATACTTAAATAGGTGCTTTAAAAAGAGTGTGACACTGCTATAAAAATAAACTGTCAAGGTTTAATCAAGTAATTTATGCACAGTTTTGAAAATAACTCCTAATCGATAGAAAGAAATTGTGCTCAATCTGAAATGTGTTCTATGGAAAAATCTAAATGTTCAATATCGGTAGCTTCCGCTGCGTAAGTGTGCGACTGAGCCGCGCGGCTACCTATCTTACAGACGTGCACGCCCCACTCCTGTATTTCAGTGCCCCCTCCACCCCGCCCGCCGCGATGCCCGGCGCGCTTTTCAGACTGCATCGCAAACAACGGCCACGGCGCTATGGCGGTTTTGTTTACTGTTTGAATTTTTTAATTCGTAATATCTTTTGAATGGAAAGTCCAATTTAAATATTTTAAAATCTATTTTATAGTTACTTAAATAGTCTTTACCAATAATTTATTTGGATAAGGATTAAAATAAACACATAAATATTATGGTTTGAATTTGGTTAACATTTTCACTAATGTTTAAAATGAAAAAAGTTGTTGTAGTGACATAACTACAATAGTTGGACATATGCTACCGCGGAGTTTTTTGTCGACATTATGATGTTATTCAATATTGTTGTACATTATTTTGTTCTATCGCTAATAGTTTCGGCAGTGCATTCGACAAAAGATATTTTAAGACTCATTTTTCTACACCTTCGGTTACATTGTTCAAATTTTACCAAGGATCCCTATTTTTTTTCAAAATGAAATGTAGCCTTTGTCAAATTGGAAGAATGAAGCATTCTATTGGTGAAAGATTTTTTTAAATCAGCCCAGTACTTTTTGAGCCTACAAACATACAAACATACAAAAATAGGTACAAATCTTTCCTCTTTATAATATTAGTGTAGATTACAACCATTTAGGTTTGTTTATTAGTTATTTAAGAGATCCATACTTTAAATTTATGCTCCTTTTACACGACATAGTCTGTAGATGAAGAGAAATATTATATTTTCAGTTAAAAACTTTTTCACAATAGCGCCAGAGAGCAGCTTTTTAGCAACAATGGAGATCACACCGGTATAAAATCTATTCCCAACCTGTGTCGTTCCCTTGGTACTGCGAAGAGCGTAGCGTCACTGCGATCTTGGAGTATATTAATCATGAATGTGAATTTATGTGTTATGATCTGTGATATACTTGCTATATAAATATGTAAGCAGTGTTCAACAGTTCACAATAAAAACACTTAACTTTGGAAGAGTCAATCTTCTGTTTTATTTGATAATAAAATGAAATTATTTATATGTAAATATACTGCACTTCTTATTTTAAATTCACGACAAAGGTTATTGACGAAGAATATTCACAAAAGGCTGTTGACAACGAATGTCTGACAATCATACATCAAAAATTACTCGTAAAGAAAGTTTTTCTACATTTAAAATACGAAGAGTCGAACGAACGAAACATAGAGGTTTTATGTGTAGCTCCAAACCTCTACAATACACTATCAGGATAACGGTAGTCATAAAATAGACAATGTATTTCTAACCTGAATTTGTACCGACATCACGGGCTTAAATGAGACTTCAAGAAATATCAAAAGGAGTAAATTGTAAGGCAGAAGCAGGTATTTTAAAGTCCAAGTAAAATGAAATTGACACATATGTTAGACCTAGCAAATATAATTACTTAGTAGAGACTCTAAAATCTACTCAAGCTAGGTTTATTTATAAAAACATAAACTTTTCAAACCTTAGTAATTAAATTGTTCCTTAATAACACAAACCTTGTTAAAATTAGTACATAATTTCTCATTTCATTTTGCTCGTCGAAAGTAAATTATAAATAGTTAAAGACCTTGGTAAAAAGAAATCTCTTGAATCTTTTAAGTTTCTTTAAATAATAGGACCTATGAAATTACCGTTTAAAAATTGTTGGTTCCTGAAACTTAAATATTTGAAAAGTAAAATTATGTCAAATGAGAACTTATTCAATACCGTTTTAAAATTTATATGTTATAAGCTTAGATATTACGCGATTTGAAACCTTTTTAATTAGGTGAATTTATAAAATGTGCTCTACTGTGAAAAATCAGTACTGGCAAGTCATTTTTAAACGTATCTAAAATTAGAGTGGAGTAAAACCTTTGTATTCGTACCATCCTATCGCATAGATTTTAATAGCATTTTATAAGTTTTAAAATAATTTTCTTACAAACAAGTAATTTCGGAGCTTGTCATCGATTTCCTATAAAATAAAGCGGTTTAATAAAAACGTTTGAAATATCAGATTCACTGTTTGACAGTTTTTATAATTTCAATGCAGATTGAGTTTTCAAATTGTTTTCTACTGTCTCAAATTATTGCTTATCAAAATCCAGTGATCCAAATGCATTTACTTTGTAGCTTTGCCTGTAGAAAACTAGTTTATAAACTTTGAAACTGCTTTTTAGCTACAGACTCGTGTGGTAATTTTATTGCAAGTTTAACCATTTGACCTAAACAGTTTAACTAAAACATCAAGTTATATCACGTAACAAACTACCTCGAGGAAGAAATAAAAAAATAGAAATCACCCTAAAAATCAAAAACTATTTATTCTTCGTCAAACAATATTCGATCATTCAAATATTTTCGTATACGAACTGCACGCGAATTGGCACCCTGGTGGTTTCACTGTAAAACTAATTTTGTAAAATCTGACGATTTTTTTTCATTTTGTATGGTTAAGTTTTTTACGAAATTAAATAAATTATAAATAAATTCAAAAATTGTTTTAAAATGGCATTAAATGAGCTTTAATTTAAAACCAATAAGAATATTCTCAACAAAAAGGATACCTGCGTATGAAACCAAATAATGTACGTAAAGTTTGAACCAATTAGCACGTAGGTCAGGAAAAAATGTTTGTGTTTTATTTGCTGGCGTATTGCGATCCAACTGTAGCCGTCCAATTTTCAGGCATTTCAATTCCGTAAACGAAATATTAAATAATATAATAATACTACAATAATACGAATATTCATATTTATGTTATTTTATTATAATTTTATTATACATATCATGTGGAATCACAATATTAATTGTTAATTTGCGAGTAAAGCTAAGCCGCTTACCTATTAAAACTGCATCTCAATACGGGCCCTGGTCCTATAGTACCTACCTATCTATTTTAATTAAAACTGTTTTTAACAATCATGACATAACAATACCTAACTTTCAGCCTTCCAATACTAATCGTTCATTGAATTCATTGAATCGAACATTAGCGACGGTGACCTAAGAGGCCGTCTATTTTTTTTTCATACATAGTACTCGTACCTAGGTCGTGAAGGCTTACGAACCAGTGCAATCAGTACCCAAGAAGGGTAGTCGTGCTGGCCCTGCAAACTACCGCCCCATTTCGGTTACCTTCATACCGTATAAGATTATGAAACGATCGAAGGTAACGATCTCCTCAGTGACCACCAGTATGGGTTTCACCAAACCTGGTCGACTGGGGACTTTCTAGTGCATGCCACACACTATTGGAATGAGGTCATAGAGAAGCACAGAGGCCTCTCTGTGCAGAGATGTCAAGAGACGCAGCCAAAGCCTTTTGGCTGCGTCTCTTGACATCTCCAAAGCTTTGACAAGGTTTGGCACAACCAAAATTTAGTAATGATCGATTCTTACTGCCAGGAGACTTTTGTAGCATTAGAAAATAAACATCCACTTTCCACAACCTTTCTAAATTTGCCTTCACCTCCTGCTCTTAACGATCCTATTCTCGTAGTCAGAGAAGATGATGTTCGGTCAGTCGTTTGTTCTTTTTAGAACGGTGACGCCAGTGGCTTAGACGGTTTGTCGCCGCACATTAAAAGGACTTACTTTGCAGGACAATTTCATTACGAAATTTGACCAAGAAAAATAACTTGATGCTAACTGGTGGCGTCATTGACGAAATTAGTAGCATATCATAAGATGCAAACGTGTGGACCTCAAAAAGAGAGATGGCGGAATTCGTCTTATCTCAGTTGGGTCCACTAATCGCCGGCTCGCCTCCAAAGTTTGCTGTACTTCCGTAAAACCTCATTCGTCTAATGATTTCCAGCCGATCCAGCTTGGTTTTGGCGCCAAGCGCGATTGCGAAGCAGCTGTCCATGCGGTTCACACTTTTCTATGCCATGATGCCGGTGAAGTTAAAGGTGGATGTAGAAAATGCATTCAACTCAGTGGATAAAGAAGTTTTTCTGTCGCATGTATGGGATAAGACTTTTGAGATTTATAAATACGGAACCATTGCTAGTGCTGCCCAATCTGTTCTTGCCGATCTACAAATACTAATTCATCGATTTAAAGAGATTGGCCTAGATCTTATTTTTTCTAAATGTGAACCGTACATACCCGTTTCAAAATTCTCGCCTACTGAGTATCAAAACTTGGTTTTTGTTTTATGAGTTTGGATCGGAGCATTAAAAATTGTTAATAAGCAATCTCACCGTTTACTTGGTACTCCAATTTATAAGGATGCCTTTCCCTTTTTCATTGAGAAAAGCAAATCCAAAAATTCGAACAGTCTTTAGAAAAACTTTTACAAATTAATCCTCCTCAAGGCTTTTCCTTCAGCCAAGGATGGGACTCTACTTAACAAGACCACTTTTTCATTAGTGGTTAGTTAAAGAATCAGTGCCAGGACTAATCAACCCGTTTTTCTGCCGACAGCACCAATGACGTCATCCGCAAAGCTCTTGGCGGCAACCGCCTAAGTGCCAGCGGTGCTGGAACGCCCTGGCATCTTTCGTGACGACAGCAAGAGACCTGACGATATGACGCTCATTCATTGGAAGCAGGGTCGTTCTCGTGTATGGGATGCGTAGATACGCTTGTGCCATCCCATACAAGCAGCACTTCCACTGCTGCTGGCGCGGCAGCAGCCTCTGCCGAGAAAACTACCTATTTGTGCCTTTTGACGTAGAGACCATGGGTATTGGGGTCCTTGTCCACGTTCCCTTTTTATGGATCTACGCCAAAGGTTGACTTAGTCAACTGGTGATCATAAGGCTGGCAGCTACCTCAGACAGTGGATAGCTTTAGCTATCCACAGTGGTATCGCTGCCAGCATTTTGGGCACCATCCCATATGGCAGCGCGGGGGCTGAGGTTTCTTATATAGGTATTTTATAAATTTATCACCTTTTTTGTTTATATGTGTAATTATATGATATTTAACTAGGTAATTGATATGATTATTTTATTGTATAAAATACATACAGGTCTAAATATTTAGTAAATATTTTAATTGAATTATTAATGATACTAAGTCTAACTTCATATTTCATAATTAAATTATTACACACCAGTAGTAGTTACAATTCAATCTATCTAATTTGGTAGAATCAAAATAGAGTCATTCATTCAATAAATTCATTTTATTATCAAAATGAATTAGTATTATCTAAATGATCTTCCTATATCCTCATATTCAACATAGAACATATATATTTATTTTCCTTCACAATATTAATCTAATACCCAGTAACAATAAAAACCGTAACGTAAGTCATAAATAACCGATCACGCTACAAAATCAAAGCGAAGGCAGTTAAATCGTCATATTAAACCTACAGTGAGAGTAATCAAATAACCCAGTAGGTAATAATGTCAAGAAATTACAACCCACGTTGCGTGTATCCACACTTCAACAAACAACTCTGAGCCCAACGTGCTCGTTCCGCTTACCTTTTATACTCTATACGACAAATTCATCTGCGCCGTCGCCACTATAGAAAAGTTTTACAGGATTACGTTTTATGTTGCTAGTAATGTGTGTTACTTGGTATTGATTTTTTAACCATACAGTTATTGTAAATGCTTAGTTTAAAACAGGTGTTTTTATTTATTTGTTTATGATTCATCGTTTATTCATGCACTTTAAGTTATTTATGGTGTGACCGCGTGTGGGGTAATTGAATAATAAACACCTAGTATCCATCTTGCGATTCTTCTCCAATAGATTTATTCCAACAAAATAGCTCAAAGACTGGGCACAAAAAGAGGAAATATCTGGAATGCAGCTCGCTTTTATACAAATCAAAATCCTAAAAAACTGTAGCAATAAAGTAGGGACGACATCCGTTTCCGTATCTGAACATTTACTAAAATGTTTATCCGTAGAGATATAAGCAATTTGATAATATAATATGTTAACTCTTTAATGATGTAGTTATTAATCGTTCTCAATATAGTTATCATTTTAGATAACAATTTGAATAATTACATACAATATTTGAAATAAATGCCACCTTAACTCGTTTGGCGCCAAAAAGAACATTTGTAGAAATCTAACAAGTGTTTAGTTAGTAATCTCTGAATAATTAACTCACAATTAATACAATAATCTTATAATAAATAAATCATGTAAAGATTAATCATCATTGGTGGTCACTTACAGCATTTCCATTTGAAATATAGATAGGTAAATATATTGCGAAGTATTGAACATACGACGAAGTGAATCAGTAATTTAGTGAATATACTTTTACAGAACTAAGGAAATATGTGGGGCAGACAAAGATCGGAAATCATTGTGTAAAGATTGTTAAAACGTAAAAAGGTTTGATTGTTTGTTTTGAATCCTATATAATAGTTTGACCTTTATCATGCCCCAAGAAATAAAATCGTACAGCATGCACAGATTTCGCAACAAGAAGCCACTTGGATGGGTACTTACAATATGGGAAGCTGTAATATGTGGGGCCGCAAACCCGCAAAGCCGCAGTACTCATCGCCCAGCGAAAGTAACACAATTAACCCAATATGGCCGGCTCTAATCTAATACTACGTCCGGTTACTATCCAATTGCGAAGTGCTCATATTTCATAAGTCATATTCCACAGATTCAACTAAGGACGCAGAGCTTGGAAACCACGTGCCTATGTTGTCCTTTATTTCCTATTTTTGTTGTAATCCTAAGTTCGTTTTCAGCATTTGAAGTCCTAGCTGAATTATACAGGATCCTCAGAACATACGCACAAATAAGTTTATATAATTATAATATAATTAAGGCGAAATGTTAACGCAGTGCAAACCCCCAGTGCAAACTAACGAGTGTATGATAATAAAATCTATTAAATCAGAGAAATCATACCATAGAGCTCCCTAGTTACTTGAAATTGTTCGTTAGATTGTACACAGAAAGAATAAAATGGGAAAGAAGTTTGAACGATCACTGAGTTGACAGCTTATTGTTCTTTCTGAATTTGTACTAGCGAAAAAAGAGGGTTCTTTTGGTGGTCTTTCTCTTCCTTTTTACTCAATCAATCGTTTTTACTCGAGCAATCGTTTTTATTGAGGTGTCACTCCCCCTCTTCTTACTCTGTTCTGTGAATGTCATATTCAAAAGGCCATTTAGAATAAAATCGCATAGTATTTTATCGTATGTACTGTAGAAGACGGTTGTGGAATGTGCGACTCACGTCCCTACGTCCCGGCTAATGATCGCCCCACGAGGCAGCGGGTAAATAAATTACTTGAATACTCATTAAGCTTCCCGAACTCGGACTAGTAGTTTCGATACGATGCGATGAGGAAGTTGGGAGTTCCATCCCATTGTGTCCGTTATCCCCCTCAACTCTGTAACGTGTCGGTTAATCCCAAAAGGCAGTTAAAAAGTCCGAATGAAAGACAGATCACTTTTTATAAATATGTAAAAAAAATATGTAATATAACATTTTGAAGATACTCAATTTAGAAATGGTATTACAAATATTTTTAGAGATAATATTTGAAATGTGTCTTTGTAGATATCATACAAACATTTTCGTTTTTAAAATTTTCTATAACAAATAATATATCATTGTTTTAAACAGCACTCTGACAATTGTAAAAGTTATCGACGTCATTGGATTCGCCTCTTTCATTTCAATGCCTAATCTTTCTGTTTCTCTATTCTTTATTTACAACTACTTTACTTTTTATTGACAAAAAACAACGTCTGCAATAAATAATTATTATAAAACCTTAGTCTCAATATTTCTCAAAAACCAGCGTTTAAAAACCCAAAGGATTTTCTACAAAAAATGGTTTACTTATTGTGCTCAATCGGCCGTTTAAATATTATCACTTAAAACGGGGTAGCCTTATATAGCGCCCCGCAAGTTCAAAAAATCACTTTTGGAAATAAAAAGAACCACCTTAAGGGCCAAAATCCCTTGCTTCGTTTTTTTAAAAATGACGCCCGTTTTTGTGACGTGAATTTCATTATTAAGTGGACAGACGTCAGAGACCGACCGTATATTTCTGAAATAATATTCCTGAAAACGTGGAAAATGGCCTTATGCATTTGTTAGACCAAAAAAAGAGGGATGATACAAAACCTAAAATAGCGAGTTTTTTAGCATTTAGCGAAATAAATATTCTCACTTCTACGAAAACCGAACTTAAGTAAATATGGTCATCACTATGGGAACAACTTAAAAAAAAAGAGCTGATGCCTTCGTTAGGTCGCCCAGAATACACTTGTTTGCTATACGTCGAACCACAATCAAGCGAGAGCCAATATGCAAAGAAAAAGCTAAAAGAATCCCCTTCTGAGCCCCGACGCCGAAACACAACGGGTGTTTTATGACCTCCTGTCCCTCTATCACTCATACCAACATTAAATGGGTGTGAGCATGACTGCAAGAGCTAAAAAAACAAACATCGTTATACAGAGGTTGGACCAAAATCGCATAATGACGTATCCGTAAGTGACCACAAATTTCGCAAGGTCCGACAGACAGCACGGTAGTTCAATTGGTAGAGCGTTTGGCCCGGTTAGCCAGAGAGTGCTGGTTCAAGTCCCGCCCGTGCGCAAATTTTTGGTTTCTTATTTCATCTTTATGAATATAAAATATGATACTGTGAGTGTTAAAAACATTCTAAACCATTTAACATCAAGTACATAATATGACATAGACTAAATTAATTAATTATCTACATTAACTGAAGCTTTCATTATGAGAATTTCCAATAGCCCTTCAGAGGCAGGTGCCTCTAATATTTGGTGAGTAGGTACGTTTTCTCATCCCGTATCATTTGTCCTCTTAATTGGAGACCTCATTCTAAAAGAAAGACAAGCTGTTTTAAAAAACCCTCTTTAGCCTCCTTGGGTGTTTGGAGAGCCTCAGCAAAAAAATATCCTCTGGCCTATATTGTAAATGCAAACGTATGTTTGTTGGTTTGTCTTATAAACTTTAAGGTAAAAATATACGATAACTTAAATGTTTTTTATTTAAAAAAAAGGGTTAAAGTAGCAATAGCCGCGAAAATATTTTTGTTTTATAACTTAATAATATTACATATTAGGTAATGCCCGTTTTTCTTTGCTTCTCGAATATTTATTTATTTAAACTTTATTGCACTGTAAAATGTACAATTGGCGGACTTAATGCCTAATGGCATTCTCTACCAGTCAACCACCTGGTAATGCAGAGAGTTTAATTAGTTAATATTGTAAACATTCTTGACACTCCTTTTTGACAAAATAATTATTTTAAAATAAGATAAACATAGAACTCATAACCTACAAAAAGTAATTCATCTACAAACACTGAGATCTTTTTAAATAAAATAGTTAATTTATTTTATGCACTGATATTATTTTTTAAAAAAAATTGACAATATTGGACTGGTAAGAAACACAGACTCGTGTTTTCAAAAGATAAAGTTTCCGACGGTCGGAACCACGGCTGTTAGCTAGTATTTTAATAAATAGCCGTAATTTGTTCAAGACACGGAATATCAGGAATGAACGACAAGCATCAAATTTTTAAAAAAGCGAAAGCAAGGTAATTTAATTCTTCGTAATTTGTCCGCGTCGTTTTCAATTTATTATGAAGTTCCACGACCAAAAAAGTGCCTATCTACGGGGAAAGTTATGTATTATTTTGCGATTGAGCCTGTCTGCTTATCTGTAGTACTTCAATAAAAAGGCAATACAAGTGCCATATTTATTCTTGACCGAAACAGAAGCACGACGACAATATTTTAAAAATAAAAATAAAAGTAAAAAGTTTACATTACTTTGTGTTGGATGTCAACAGGGCAAACATAATTTCAGGCAGCCGAAAGTCAAAATATCTGATATATTTCTTGAAATGATAATAAAAGGCTAATAATAAAGACAAAACGATTGTTATAAAAACATTAAAAGCCAAAACACAGTACGCAGTCATAAAAAATATGGATAAATAAAATAAATAAGAACATTATATTTCTGGGCATCAATTCATTCCTGTCTCTCGCGTTAACCTTAATTTAGGGACTCATTGAGGAAGACTGAGTGGTCATTACAAGTTTACTTCGCTGTAACGATGTTACTTCAGAATTTGAAAGTAACAATGCTCCGGACAAAATACAGCACTTTAAAATATAAGACAAGCCATTACGACCTAATAGACCTCGCTTAGCTACTTGTAATAAACTAAGCGGGATTATATCTAGAGCGATGTTTCTTTGGAAGCGGACTATATAATTTATGAATATTGAAATACGTATTAATACCATTTTTTCAATGTGTATTCATAGAGCCTATACACACTGCTACTTTTAGCAGCGGTGCAGTCGTGATGCAGCATCGATGCAGTTGGAAAATGTCAACCTCAACATATTGCGCTACTTTTAGCATTGATGCAGTCGCGATGCTAACGCGCGTAAGCATCGATGCAGTCACGATGCAGAAGCTGGAAATTATAAAATTATGTACTGTATTTTAGCGACTGCATCGATACTAACGCGCGACTGCATAGATGCCAAAAGTCGCATTGTGTTAAGGATCATAGACGTATCCTGTGGACGTAACATACAAGTACAAATGCTAGTCGTCAGGTAAGCATAACTTGGAACTAGTTATGCTTACACTACTCGTAGTTACTAGATACTTTTAGTAAATGTATGTATATCTAAAAACACGCCTGTAAACACTTCGAACACTTCGATCTGTAAACACTTCGACTTCTGGACAAAGGCCTCACCTGATGTATTTAAGGTGGTATGAACCATACTCGTACCAGTCTTCACCACTAGGAATCGGAGCTTAGTGGGTTCATAGGGGTGTTTGCATGGAAAGCGGCCGACCTTGCTGTCAGATGTTATCAAGTCGCCCATAGGGCTTCTGACTAGGCTTAATGACTACTATCAACCGATATTTACCGGGAACAACGGCTTAACGTGACTTTGGAAGCAAGGAGAGCTTTTACTTATAAAATCAAAATACGATTTTTCTTATGATGGAATTATTTTAGATACCACTTACTTAGTAGTAACTAAAGTAAAGAAAACGTGTGTTTGAACTCTTGAAATTTAAAGAAAAGCGGCCAACCTTGCTATCAAATATTATCAAGCCGCCTATTGTCACAGTCACTCCCGGCTAGTGTGGACAAAGGGTGTTTAAAAGGTACTAATATTCGAAAGAAATAAAGAAATCCGGGTATAGCATTTGGCAACAAAAGTTTATTCAAATTTGCTATTACACATCTACCTTTTAACACCTTTAGAAAATCAAATACAAAACTTAATAGCTCAGAATTCAGTAGAGACTAGGTTAGGTTCTAATTTAGTTATTTATATCTATACTATTACAAATCTTTATATTCACAAATTTCTAATTAAATAAAGATAAACCACCAATTGAAGTTTTTAATTTCCTAATTGATCCCAAAATTTATCTTCAAAGGGATTCCTAATCATCATCATTATCAGCCAAAGGACGTCCACTGCTGAACATAGGCCTCCCCCACGGCTTTCCACAGCGACCGATTACTAGCGGTCTGCATCCAGTTTGATCCTGCAATCTTTATAAGGTCGTCTGTCCATCTTGTTGGTGGACGTCCTACGCTGCGTCTTTGGTCGAAGGGACTCCAATCTAGAACTTTCCTGCCCCAACGACCATCAGTTCTTCGCGCTATGTGCCCTGCCCATTGCCACTTGAGCTTACTGATTCTCAAGGCTATGTCCGTTACCTTAGTTCTTCTACGTATCTCCTCATTTCTGATTCGATCACGTAGAGAAACAGCATAGCCCTCTCCATCGCTCGTTGTGTGACTTTAAGCTTCCTTATAGGGCCCATAGTTAGAGACCATGTTTCGGATCCGTATGTCATCACTGGTAACACACACTGGTTGAAGACTTTCGTCTTCAGACACTGAGGTAAATGAGATGAGAAAACACTCTTGCGTAGTTTCCCGAACGCTGCCCAGCCGAGTTGGATTCGTCGACTGACCTCTTTCTCGAAGTTGGACCTACCCAATTGGATCACTTGTCCCAGGTAGACGTACTCGTCGACAACTTCGAGAATTGGATTCCTAAGTTATGCTTAAATTAAAAGCTAAATTATCCCACTTTTCACATATCAAAAGCGAAACCTGCAACAGCTGGCTCGCCATATAAATTTTGAATTGATTACTAAACATTTATGCTAATTATTCTATTTGAGATCATTTTCCAGTCATTTATATCAAATCATTTTCGAAATTAATTCATCCAAATTGACATGTTGGCGGCGTCAGGAATAACTATCAAACAACAAAATAATTGGGGCGTGCCCCGTAATCAAAGTTTTTACTTTTTTACATTTTAACACACGTTCCACTCCAACGCACGACCAACAGTGGCGGAACCGGAAAAAACAGCAGCTATTACACTTGACAAATGTCAGTGTCAGCATCCATCATATCTATGCCAAAATTTCACGACTATGGACTGGAGTCCTACATCCATTTAGCTTTTCGTTTCACGCGAACTTAGACAAAAATATACAACGTTACACTATGAGTCCGCTGCTAGGCTTAACGAATAATATGAACCAACAAAAACCGGAACTTTCGTGCCTTCCGAAGCACAAAGCTGTTTGAGATATTCGTCTCTTATATGGCCAGAATGGTCACCCATCTAAACATGACTGCGCCGTAGGATGCTTAGCTTCGGTACCAAAGTGCTGCCATCACTACAACACTGTGCTACGAGCAACTCTTTAAAAATATCTATACACGCTTTGAAATAATAATAACTAAGAAACAAATTAATTATTATATGATCCTAACTGTGTCTATATAGAGAACTTGAAATAATAATATCATCCTATTAATAGTTTGCGTTAACCTAGATTTGGCGTAAAAGCCTTCATTATTTCGCAGCGTGGATACGTAATGTCTAACCTTCACTGAAAATTGTGCTTCAAATTAAATTTCCCTATAGCAGCACATGGTTTTCGTTGAATAAAATAGAATCGGGTTATTCTGTGACCACCAGCCGCGCTCTCATCAACAAGATTACAGTCTGGGACAAAAATTTAGTATAAATTAACAGAGAATTAAACATCACGTGAGCCTACTTAATAATAAAGCACCAAGATATGCGTAGTTTGATCGTGTATTACAATAAATATTTTTCTGAAATGAAATATTATTTCCATATAAATATTTTAAGTAAGTTTATTATGTAATAGGTACAACAGATGATACTTTAAGAAATAAACTCCTTAACTTTAAGAGGAATCTAAACGTAATCTCCACTTCTTATATTTTGACTCGTATTATTTTTTATGAGACTTTCAAAAATCTATTTGAACAGCAAAATTTCTTTGTCTAAGCTGTAAAACCTGTTAGTTTTAGACCGTGGACAAAATAATGCCCACAACAAGAGCAGCGATAAACCGAACCGTAAACTTAACGACACGATAGCTGTCGTTTAAACCAAACAGCCTGTCTGAAGGGTTATTACGTACCTTGCAAGAAATAGCTATGCAATTGTAAGCTATATTATTGTTGGGGCTATTATGATTAAAGAGACCCTAAAATTTACTACTCACTGCTTGCTTTGCTATGTTATGGGTTTTCTTTAAAGAACCAGCCCAGTATTAATATTTCTATAATTATTATGTGGCATCCACGGACTTAAAGCACATAGAGCTTGCAAGTCAAATGGCTGACCGACTGTCTAATAATCTTGAAAAGCATCAGTGTAAGACTGCCAAATACTGGTGGGAGCTTATCTTATATAGGAAATAGAAAGACATCGTGATAGGTGATAGCGAAGACGATAAATCAACGCATTAATCAACACGAAACCTCATCGAAGAGAGGGCTATAAAATGGGCTGTAAAACGCGAAACGCGGCGTCTTACGCAAAATGATGTCACGTTTTTCACGCTTCTTATGTTAAACATAATATGCACATTCATTGGTTCTTATGCCGATAATTTTAACTGCCGAACCTTAAAATAATATTGAACCTTTTTAAATTCTAACCAGTTTAAAAGAAACTCTGTGGTCTGTAATCTTTATGAGAGGGAAAGATTAAATACAATGCTTACATTCCTAAAAGAGCTTTTAAATACGAATATTACCAGGATAGTTTTCATATCACCCTTATTTTCACGGCTATGGCACTAAGCAATTATAATAAGGTATGTAATGTAATTATCTTTCAACACACAGTAGCATATCTGATGGCAACCCCGCCTTAACTTTTGAAAAAGTTACACTCGACCGCGCGCGCAAACGTGACTTCAACGTTATGTACAGTCGCCGCAAAAATAAAGTTGGCAGAACCAAATCCATCACGCCAATGGAAGCGTGATATAGCAAGCGTGTAAAGTTGAAACTCCCATAAAATTACATTGGTGATATTTTTTGGATCAAATCCAACAAAAATATTTCGCATATTAAAATTTTAATATAAGGAAGGTAACTTTGTATCTGAACACATTACTGCCACTCAGCATAAAATCTAAGATTTGGTTTGATCATAGCACGCTGCAATTTGACGTCATAGTTATAATCCGATGAAAGAGTATTTATCATTCTTAACAATAATACTTTTACGCCAACGTAAGCAGTGTTTTACCATATAAGGCCGTGTACGAAGTACAGTAAATTCATTCAACAGCGCGCGGTCAGCATTTAAGCTTTGACCCAATTATTGCGTTTTAGTGGAATAATATTATAAAGACAGTTCACGATCGGTCACCAACCGCGCCGTGTGCTCATACCATTAACCAATACCATTTTTACCATTTAATATACCATTTTACATTCAAACGTCTTTTACCATTTTATTCATTTTATTTGTTACCGCGACTTACCCCCGACGTTTCTTACATTTCAGCTTCTGAAATTTACTCGTAGGTACGATGATACGCGCTCGTCAAACCGTCATAGTCGTCACGTCGCCCGTGAATCACGCCTAATAACTTTTTGAGCGGCAGTACACACGTCACGTGTGTACGTGACGGTGTTTACGTGCTATCACGTGGTTTGAACAAGGGCTTGAAACCGGTTTAAGATTTACCGGTATTATAACGGTTAAGCCGGTTTTATCGTGAAATTCCGTTCCAGAGCGGAACCAAATAAGAGTGATACTGTGAACCTAAATAAACCGGTTAATTCCTAGACGCTTGCAACGATCGCAACGCGACTTGTTTTTTGACCGAATATTCTTCGAAAGAGGTTATACTAATTATCAGATTCTTCAGAATTATTCCTGTTGCCATTATATTGTTTTTATAATATAATGAACATTTACAAAAGTATGTCGAACAATCACCACATTACGTATCTGATAGGATATATAAACACAATACGTTTTATTGAATAAAAACAAACGTAAATGCGCTCATCGCTCGCAGATCTTAACGAAGTTGAGGTGGTTGTCCTGCCTGAACAAAAAGTTGAACCGGTTAATGAAAAATACCCATATTTTTCCAAACCGGTTTAAGAACCGGTTCAAAGGAACATAACCTTTTTCAAAAAGTTCCACCTATATTTTCGTTAAACCGGTTCAGAAAAAATACCGGTTTCCAAGCCCTGGTTTGAACGCGCGACGTTTTAGAATATCACGCGACACGTTTATCACAAGCTAGACTATCTACTCGTGTATCCAATAAACTGCTCAACACTTTTATTGCCTTAAAAAATACGAATGATATCCCAGGAAACCGCAATCAAACGTTTGTTTTGAAATAATAGTCAATAATATTTGCGCTATTATAATTATGAAAAAATCATAGACACTCGGATGAGGCCGCGGCAAACGAACTTTTTTCGTGTGGTAATTCGATTGCGAGTTTAACCGTTTTACCTGTAAATTCAAGTAAAATATCTACACGTAAAAAAACTATCGCACGAACAAAATCTAAATACAATGAAATCGTGACCCTGAGAAATCAAAAACTATTTTTTCTGACAAAGAAAATTCGATCAGTGAACTTTTTTCGTATACGAATTGCTCGAGAATTGGCCCCAGTGTATATAAAAAGTGACGTCAACGTACACACGCGGCACCGCTGCAAAGGTTTGAACGCATTCGGACCCGTGTGGTTTGCACTTAACGAGTTAAATACCTGGATCACAATATAACTCATCCTTTACCTACATCTTTAAAAAAAATCGTTTTTGTCGAAATAGTTCATTGAATAGCAAAGAACCCTACCCTACCCTATACGTGCATTTACATTGAGTACGAGTATTCACGTCGTAAACTATTAGGCAACTAATCAAGACTTTGAGCTAAGAGCTCTTAGAAGGAAGCACTAATTAATGAATGAATGCAAATATTTTAACAGGAAGCTCGTGCTATCAACCATGCAACCTCAGGGCTTACAAACTTCTCAATGCATATACATTAATACGCCATTGAACATGAGAAGTCTACTCTCTGTAGACAGAGTCAATGCGAGGATCGATATCACGTCGCGCAAATGCTTATTAAAAGATGCCTAGTTATTGATACTAACTAGGACGCCATTACTGATTGCGATATAATACGTTCAGGCTTGTTAAGTTTAGACAAGTTTGACATTTTTTCGGACGTTTTCCCCCGTCTTTAAAGGAAAAGGAAGAAAGAAAATACCTTTATTCGACTCACAGACACATACAAAAACACTTACACGTAAACACATATACAATAAACAGACAGACAGAGACACACACACACACACAGACACACACACACACACACACACACACACACACACACACACACACACACACACACACACACACACACACACACACACACACACACACACACACACACACACATTAACATCGAGTAGGAGTCGAAAAGGCACCCTCTCAGCATTAATCGTGGCTGCAAGATGCATGCTACGACACTGATTTTCAGAGGGTGCCTGGTGGGTTTAGACGAAACACAAAACAAGACAAATATAAAACATAAAAAAATGACAAAAACAAACAATAATAACATTAACTAAGAATAAAATAAAATAGCAATCGCAAGCGCTAACAAGCGCCCTCGACAGCCAAAGCGAAGCGGAACGCACCGGCGAGTACGCAAGAAAAACCACCCGGCTTTTTACTACATAGTATCTGACAGTTAAATGACGAATGCAACGGATACACCATAATAGTAAAAAAAAACTGTTAATTTATTCAGGCGTAGGTATGAGCGGGAATAACTGCTTTAATTCGCCTACATGTATAACACATTTGCTACTAATAAATACTATGTTAATTTAAACGTTTTAATAATATTTGTCTTGCTGAACTGTTATGCTAAAATTAGCAAATGGTAATTTTATTAGTTTGCTGATGTTACTGCTATATTATTAGTACAGCAAACTGACAACTGTCATATTGCTACGACTTTAAACTCAATTTTAATTGTCGTAATAAGTGTTAAGTTCCCATTTTTCATTTCTATCTGATATGTTACTCCTAAGCGTAGGCACAGGATAAATAAAAGTTGGAGTATGAGTCGGTGTTAAGCATTGAAAACACTCTGTAGGAGGCCTTATTCAGAGTATTCATATTTTATTCACAGCAATTTGCGAAGAAACTGCTGCTATCGGAATGCTAATTAAGGATTAGAACGTGCATTTTTAATGTTTCGTATACTTTGAGAATAAAATATTTACATTGCTCTTCGCAAATTTAAACTTGATTACAGGATGTTATAAATAATTCAATTATTATGGGGAAAATAAAAATAGTATTTACTATTTTGCATTTGCAAATTGTGAGTAAATCTATACTAGAGAAACTAAGAGTAGTAGTTTGGCCCTATTCGTGCTCGAAAATTATCACCATCTTAGAAAAAAATGTTTTTTGGGAAAAACACTTTCCTAGTTTCGTCTTCATGCAACAATATATTTAAAGTTAAAATTAGGAATGTAAAGATAAATGATTTTGCCGATACGATACCGATACCGATACTTGTAATAAATAATCGGAGATACCGTTACCAATACCGATGTCGTTGGATTGGTAGATAAATAAATAATGAATTATGCACTTATTATGCACATAATTTATAAAAGAGACTTGACTGTAAATATTATTTTTGAATGTCTAACTCAAAACTAAAAATAAAATTTATTATTAATATATAGTGTGTGTAAAGACTGAGGTAACTTTTACGAAGTCAGTAATATTTTTATATTAGTTGTTTTATAATCAGCGATATCGATATATCTCCCTGCCAATTATATCCGCCGATATATCGGTATCGTTACATCGCTAATTTTAAAGCATAAAAATCGGTTCAGCCACTTGACCGAGACAACGAAATATACAGGTTCAAAAATAGTATCGGATATTTGTTTGTTCAATAAAAATGAAAAAAGTAAGCAGTTTGTATTTTTTTAGTGTTGAATACTCGTATAAGAACACGAAAAGTATGTAAATATATTTCGATAACATAATGTTATCCAATTTGCGACCTTTCGGCTGCTGGCAATCTTGAAATCTAGAACAAAAATAGGTGAATTCTCGCTGAAGCAGCTCGATGTTGCTTCTATTTTTGCTCTGATGTTTTGTTACCTTTACGTTTAGTTTCAGCCTTTCAGCGACGCCAACCGTGCCCATGTTGATAATGACAGATATTTCGATTAGGTATTTTAAGGCCTTGAGTTGCGGGAATTAATGTTTTTTTTTCACTCAAAAACGTGTCTCCAATAAGACGGGGCCACTACCTTGACATCAACAAAAAAAAATGTAGCTGTTAAAGAATTATTCTCTAATAAGGTGGATTCGAGACGAGGTAGCATCAACTGGTTTCCCGGAAGCTTCGATTTTAGGTCTCTTGGCTGGGTCTTACGTTAAGGAATATGAGAAAAAATTGTCAACTTAACAAGTACCCGATACTTTTTTCGGTTAGCCTGTTCATAAATATACACTTTCGCACTTATAATTATAGTAGGGATTGAAGATTCCTGTGGCAACTTTATATTCCACTAGTGATCTAACAAACGACTTTTATGTGTGGTATTAAATAAATATCCGAGAGGCATCAGCCGCGTTCCCGAGGAAATCGATTACGTGGGTAATATTGTAAAGGAAATGCGCTTGCCGGTACGTCATTTGCTTACCGGCTACGGACGGTGATATCTGAAGTGGTTCATTTCTACGGCAAGTGACGTGTTGTTAGCAGGCGCGTTAACTATATTTTGACGATGCAAAACTGAGGCCATTATTTTCAATGATTAGATAAGTCTCTCGGGCGCTGTAGTTACTAAGATCTTTGGTATAAAACTGCCTACCAACATATGTTTTTGCGTTAGACACTGCCGTCATATTTTGACACAATATCATCTTCAAATTTGAAGTGTTTTTAGGGTTTCGTAGCCGAATGGCAAAAAACGGTAGCCTTATAGTTTCGTCAAGTCTGTCTGTATGTCCGTCCGCATGCTACAACCACTTTATTCTGAAATTATTAGTATTACACAGTTGAAATTTAGTAGGAAGATATATCCTGTTAACTGCTTTACAATTCTCATACAAAAATTATTTAATTATTATATGTAAATTTTGAAATAAAACATGACGTAGATCTTGACAAATACTTGAAAAGAAGTGGATCTCTAATTCAGTTAAAGTTGGCACAGAACCCTTAATGTGTGAGTCCACTTTTAGAGCCTTAAAAAAAAATCGAAGAAAATCCCAGGAAACGGTAATTTTTCAACTTATATTATAAAATAGCATAGACACTCGGGCCCGAGTACTCGGCACCGCTGTAATGGTTCTCACGCACTCGGGCACTGAATGTGGCAATCACAAGGTTCAAGAATTTGAGAAACCTACTGCTGTTTTGAATGATGTATCTTATTCCGTTGTAATAATGGCTAGTTTGCAACAAAAGTTGGTAGCCTGATGTGCTGGCCACTGTACAAATTTAAAATACTAGTTATTTAAAACTTGAATTACCTACAAGTTTGCCAATCTGGTTTTGGAAGGTTATGGCCTTCGTGCCTAATAGGTATCCAACTGAGGGAATATACAATGTGTCCCGGGGATTAGTGACCGCCCGAAATTTTTTGAATATTTGTACAAAATTAAGGATAATTTCTTTTATATTTGGGACTCACCGCCTTTGGTTTTTTTTCAATGATTTTTTTAAAATTTTTTAGTAAATACGCGTGACGTGCTGCAGTTTTTTTAAGATATTTCCTAAGTTTTTACATCTTTTTTCATTCTTTTTTCTTTATTGACTAGTCGACATCATAGTTTATCAATTAAAATTATCGAACATAACTAATATGTAATAAAAGATTTATTAAAAAAAGAAAATAAAAATTTTAAAAAAATAACGCCTTTTTTCAGTTTTTTCAAAATAAGTCTAATAAATGCCACCTTAATATCATTTTTTTTTAATTTATTAATAAACTACCTAATATTTCCTACAATAGCTCAGAACAATGTTTGCTGCTATTTCAAACAAATGCAAAAGTACAGTCAGTTGAAATTTGACTCCTAATCGGTAAAAACTCGGACGGACGGACGGACGGACTCCTAATCGGGACGTAAGGGAGCTTAACCAAAACCTAAAGCTCCAAGCCAACCTCACCTTCACGTGGTGCGTCCTGTTTATACAGACGAGGCTCTGGCGACCGACCGATGGCGGTATAACCATCCAATGTAAGGCGCAGCTAAATGTTGGACGGTGACGGGCAGCAGCGTCACAGCTGCAAGGGGCTGCGTCTCTGCGCTCGCCAACCCGCCTGCCAAGCGTGGCGAGTATTGGCAAAATCCCCTCAATGTTAGTACACCAGAAAACCAGGCCCCCAGTCTCCGGCAGCCCCGCTATTCCTGACTTTGGTAGCGGTCATGGTAACGGCGGGGCAGGGGGTGCTAAGAATCCCCGGAGGCGGTCGCGCTGCTACCCCCGACGACAACTGGCCCTGGTAACTTATAACGCGTGCACACCGAGGACAGACGAGAAGTTGCTCGAGCTGGAGGAAGAAATGAGCAGGTTAAACTGGGACATAATGGGTTTATCAGAAGTCCGTAGAGAGGGCGAGGACACGATAACTCTTCAGTCCGGCAACCTGCTCTTCTACCGGGAGGGTGACCAAAAGTCCCAAGGCGGTGTCGGGTTTCTCGTTCACAAGTCCCTCGTCAACAATATCGTGACCATTGAGAGTGTGTCGAGCAGGGTGATATACCTTATACTCAGAATATCTGAGAGGTATTCGCTGAAGGTCATACAGGTACATGCACCGACCTCGAAACACCCGGATGAAGAGGTGGAGGAAATGTATGAGGACGTAAGTAGAGCCATACATACTTCCAAAACCTATTTTACTGTTGTAATGGGGGACTTCAACCCGAAACTGGGCAAGCGAGGCGAGAATGAGTTGAAGGTGGGACCCTTTGGATACGGGCAAAGGAACGCCAGGGGACAGAGGCTGGCCGACTTTCTGGAGAAGGAGGGACTCTTTGCGATGAACTCTTTTTTCCAGAAGCCGCCTCAAAGGAAGTGGACCTGGTTGAGTCCCAATGGCTTCACGAGAAACGAGATTGACTTCATCATGACTTCCAAGAGACGGTTATTCAATGATGTCTCCGTGATCAACAGGGTGAAAACCGGTAGCGATCACCGAATGGTTCGAGGCATATTGAATATAAATGTCAAATTGGAAAGATCCCGCCTGATGAAGTCCACGCTCCGACCTACTCGTGCCCATATCCAAAATCCCGAGAGCTTTCAACTCGAGTTGTCAAACCGCTTTGATTGCCTAGAAAATTGCGTTACAGTGGACGAAATTAACAAAGGGTTTGTGGAAACTGTTCAAACGGTAGGGTCTAAGTATTTTAGGCCTGGCCGTAAAGATAGACCTCAAAAACTGTCGGTCCACACTCTCGAACTTATGGCAAAACGTCGATCTATGGCACTGCAGACCTCCGTTAATGCTGAAAACTACAGGCAGCTCAATAGACAAATATGGAAGTCCCTGCGACACGACATCCGTTGCTTTAACACTAATAGTGTTAAAGAAACGATAGAGCGGAACCAAGGCTCCAAAGTGTTTGCAAGGAACATGTCTATTGGGCAAAGCCTGTTGACGAAGCTTAAGACGGAGGACGGCAGTGTAGCGTCGACGAAAGCAGAGGTTTTGAGGGAGATCGAAAGGTTCTATGGGCAGTTATATACCTCAGTTGCCAAACCCGTTGATAGCTCGGTCAGAGACCCACGAGCTATCCTGACCCGACACTACACCGAAGACATCCCGGACATCAGCCTTTACGAGATTAGGATGGCCCTGAAACAGCTCAAAAACAACAAGGCACCTGGCGAGGACGGAATCACAGCAGAGCTCCTGAAGGCGGGTGGAACACCGGTACTTAAAGTCCTTCAGAGACTTTTTAATTCCGTGCTGCTAGAGGGCATCACGCCCGAGGCGTGGAACAGGAGTGTGGTGGTGTTGTTCTACAAAAAAGGAGACAAAACCTTATTGAAGAACTATAGACCCATTTCACTCCTGAGCCATGTCTACAAGCTGTTTTCAAGGGTCATCACGAATCGTCTTGCACGTAGGTTTGATGACTTCCAGCCTCCCGAATAAGCCGGTTTCCGAAAAGGCTATAGTACCATAGACCACATCCATACGCTTAGGCAAATTATACAGAAGTCAGAGAATTATAATATGCCTCTATGCTTAGCGTTTGTGGACTATGAAAAGGCCTTTGATTCGATCGAAACTTGGGCGGTGCCTCAGTCTCTGCAGCGGTGCCACATTGACTATAGGTATATAGAGGTGTTAAAGTGCCTTTACAATAACTCCACCATGTCGGTCCGAGTACAGGAGCAGAATACGAGGGCGATTCCACTGCGGAGAGGTGTGAGACAGGGAGATGTTATATCTCCGAAACTGTTCACAGCGGCATTGGAAGACGCCTTCAAACTTCTGGAATGGGAAGGAAGCGGCATCAATGTCAATGGCGAATACATCACACACCTCCGATTTGCCGATGATATAGTCGTTGTGGCGAAGACGCTGAACGATCTTGGCACTATGCTCGAAGACCTTGACCGAGTCTCCCAACAAGTGGGTCTTAAAATGAACATGGAGAAGACGAAAATTATGTCAAGTTCCCTTGTTGTACCCACTCCAGTATCCATTGGGAACTCAACTCTCGAAGTTGTCGACGAGTACGTCTACCTGAGACAAGTGATCCAATTGGGTAGGTCCAACTTCGAGAAAGAGGTCAATCGACGAATCCAACTCGGCTGGGCAGCGTTCGGGAAATTACGCAAGAGTGTCTTCTCGTCTCATCTACCTCAGTGTCTAAAGACGGAAGTCTTCAACCAGTGTGTGTTACCAGTGATGACATACGGATCCGAAACATGGTCTCTAACTATGGGCCTTATAAAGAAGTTCAAAGTTACGCAACGAGCGATGGAGAGGGCTATGCTGGGTGTCTCTCTACGTGATCGAATCAGAAATGAGGAGATACGTAGAAGAACTAAGGTAACGGACATAGCCTTGAGAATCAGTAAGCTCAAGTGGCAATGGGCAGGGCACATAGCGCGAAGAACTGATGGCCGTTGGGGCAGGAAAGTTCTAGATTGGAGACCCTTTGACCAAAGACGCAGCGTAGGACGTTCACCAACAAGATGGACAGACGACCTTATAAAGATTGCAGGATCAAACTGTATGCAGACCGCTAGTAATCGGTCGCTGTGGAAAGCCGTGGGGGAGGCCTATGTTCAGCAGTGGACGTCCTTTGGCTGATAATGATGATGATGATGATGATGATGAATCGGTAAAAAAAGAGCAAAGTCTTCACAGCTAACTAAACCCGCTGTTGACACTGTCAGGCCTGTTATTAACAGGAAATATCATGAAGTTTAATAATAAATTTAAAAAAGTGATATTAACCCATATATGCCCCTTGTTTCGAAAACAAAACACCACCTTAACTGCCCAGAACTATTTTCGACTTCCGATTTTTATAAATTTTGGATATGTTGGTCATAGTAGGTACTTATTGACGCTATGACTTATCTAATTAAAGTAGGTATTGGTTATGTACCTTTTTTTGAAATGTTCGAAAACGAAACATTGGGCATCTTTCGGACATTTTTTCAAGTAAATAAACAACAACATATTTTATAATTATTTATTTTAATCGACATAATATGTAACACACTTAAATCAAGAAAACATTTAGGAAGTCTTACAAGAACGAAATACAATAAAACATTTGGCATGTAAGTTAACCTGATACTTTTGACATGAATAACATAGTAACTCTTACAATGAGCACATCGGAGTCTGCTTTATGCTCGGCCCTCTGCATTACTCTTTCGCACTGAGGAAGGAACAGTACTAAAACCCTTTTAGAAGGACCTGGCCGCTGTTTATCAATGCCATACTTTTGGAGTAAAGTTCGAGCAATACTACGCCGGAAGTCTAGCGTGTCTACATCGTTACGTAAATCTCATGCGATGAGTGTTGCATTGTTTACAGCTACATCAATAAGCGAGAAAACTTTTAGAATGTATCACTTTTTGCCTCTGATTGTAATCCTGTAACCCCACATTTGCATCTAAACGATCAACTCCTCCCATTTGATATACAAAATTAGGTTGTAGTACTTCGTCTCTCGCTATTTCCGATATTCGGTCTTGTTTAGTTTGGAACTCCGAAAGCGTATGATTATCTTCTTTGTCAAACTCACCATCATCATCGTCAATAACACCATGAAGTACAAGTTCGGCTAATGCCAGAAGTTGTCTGCCCGATAAATTTTCAGAACATACATTTGTATCATCGCCAGAATCTGCATTCGACACTAATCCTTCGCCGGGCGGGTCAATATAGATATCTAAACCTGTGACTTCGTCATCCGAGTAGAAAATATTGACAATATTTACTGTTTCATTGGTCGTCAACTGGTTGCTTCTTCTGTACAAAAAAGTTTTTTTAGTACACATGCAGCATATTTTCCCATTGTATCGTTTTCGAAACACCGTCAATTTATCTGGTTTTTAGATATCCAAATACAAATCTTTTTACGTAACAATGACATGAATATATACTATACTTTTCTAGTATTATTATTAAATAAAAAAAACCTTTAAATTTGAGTTAATATGAATAGGGGAGAGAGGGGCATAGTGGAAGAGGGGGGCAAAGCGAAAAATTTGATTTTACCAACACTCTTTCACCCAACGGCACCCGCACCTTGCACAAGCCTAGCGCACGTCCGACCAAGGTCATTGACCAAAATCAGTCCGGCTAGCACCACCTAGCGGGCTACCCGGCTGCGCGATATGTATCGAGTGAGTTTTTTATGAAATTCAAGGATTTTGGAGGCTGGATATTTATGATTAAAGTGAATAGTGGCGGTGTATTTATTATTTTAATCTAATATCTGTTTATTCTACTACACTCAGACATTTAGAAGATTGAACAAATTTAAATATTTGTTTAGTAATGAATTGAAAACTATATTATTATCATAAAGGCAAAGTGGAAAGAATTACAAGGGGGCAAAGTGGAATAATTTCCACTTTTGTTGACAGTTGATTTAATACGTTATATTAAAGCGACATCAACTTTTATTTCATAACTACAAAAGAAAAACAAACCAATGCTCATGAACGGAAGGTCAAATGAGGAGAGCAATCGAGCGAGTTCGGTATCCAAAAAATATGGTATCCCAATTGGAACTCTCCATCGCTCATGAACTTTGTGGTGAAATTGAAGGTGGTGGTTTTGTTTGTGTAAATATAGGAACTTATGCATTTTGTATGTGAATGTCAAAAATGTGCCTTTTTAAATTAAATAAAAAATCACTTTACCTACTCCTAATGATGAAAAGTGGAAAGTCTTTGATTTGAAATAGTTCCTTTATACCAAATTAGTTGATTATCTTACTTCATTTTATTGATTTCATTAGCATAATACTCAAGTTGATGGGAAATACGCCAAATAAATCCCTTTTTCGCTTTGCCCAATGTGCAATTCCACTTCACCCTTGTGATAAGGGCAAAGCGGAAAATTACTACTTCTAAAAAAAGTTAATTTATTACACAAAATGGTTAAGAATTTGTTGAAAATATTTAACCTTATCTGTAATACAATAGTTTTAGAACCATTACGATTAAAATTTGACTTCAGAACTACTCTAGTCCTTTTTATTTTTTCGATTGAAGTTAAGTATTCCACTATGCCCCCCTTTCCCCTATTTACTTACTTTTTCCGAGGAAGTGCCATGTTTTTTGCACGCCGAAATCAAGTCACAACTTGCACAAATTGAAGAGAGCACAAAATCCTATATATAACTGGCGGTAAAATTCACTTTTGAGCGAAACGAAGAAAGCAATGACCGTCTACGAAAGCTCCTTCTTTGTTTTGTTTTCGAATCGGTTGTCATTTAAGATACCAAAAAAAAATGAGTTCTGGGCATATATGGGTTAAGGGGGCATTTATTAGACCTATTTTTAAAAAACTGAAAAAAGGCGTTATTATTCAAAAAAAAATATTTTCTTTTTTTAAATAAATGTTTTATTACATTTTAGTTATGTTCGATAATTTTCATTGATAAACTATGATGTCGGCTAGTCAATAAAGAAAAAAGATGTAAATACTTAGGAAATATCTTAAAAAACTGCAGCACGTCACGCGTATTTACTAAAAAAATCATTAAAAAAAACCAAAGGTGGTAAGTCCCAAATATAAAATAAATCTATCATAACACAGAATTTTTTGATATCGAATTTCATTTCACAGAAAACTATTCAATGAATGTTTATATCTTTTTTTCTTGTTTAATCGAATAGTTATTTATCGTCGTTTCATAACATCGAATAACAGTTCACCAAAAAATGTTTCGCAACTGTTTTGTTAAGCAGAATGACGATATACCAAACTAATGTTTCATAGAATTATTAAGTTATCGATATAACCTTTCATTAAAACTTGTTTCAATGTGTAACGGTTCCCATATATTTTTGCATACGCATGCAAGTAAGAAGGCATGCGCATGCATATGCATGTAAGTAATAAGGCATACATGCATGCAAGTAAGCATGCATAAAGGCATGCATGCAAACAGGCATGCATGCAGCAAGCAAGCAGGCATGCAAACAAGCAGCATGCATTAGGATTTCCTCGTCTCCGGCGCTGCGGGAATAGCAGCCTCGTCGCCCTTGCGTAACAAGGCGCAGTCACCCACGCTCGCCTACGCAGCTTCGGCTTGCTAGTCGCCTTTGTTACAGCGGGCGGAGGCTGCTCTCCCTCCGCGCCTCCGGCTTTTGAATCACACTCTAGTATCGGGCAGACAAGTACCACGGCGAGGAGACCACGGCTATTCGGGATTAACGCAGTTTATTTATTAGATCAATATTTATATCAGTTATGCTTTAAATTGTCTTTTAATAAAGAATGCAACATAAGATTAGTTTTTTTGAAATACGTTTGGAATTCTTTTGGAAATACGGACTTTAGTGAAGTCGTGGAAATAAAATTATGGGTAACAAAATAGAAAGCTAACGTTACTTCGATAAAATACGTAATTTATGAAAAGAAGTAACGATGAAGTAAGTTTGTAGATAATAAACATTCGAGTAAATGAAATTGTGATGTAACAAGATTCTAGAATTTGTTGAAAATTATTTTGAAACATCTGCGAATCGTTTTATGGGAAATGAAAATCGATGAATAAAATTGCGATTAAGTGATGGGTTCCCATAAAAGACATTACACACACACACACACACACACACACAAACACACACACACACACACACACACACACACACACACACACACACACACACACACACACACACACACACACACACACACACACACACACACACAAACGCGTATGTTCGCACATATATACACTCCAGTATACATATTCACACTAACAAACTTCAATTATATAATAATATCATTGTTATTAAAATTCAAATAGATTTTTTTGTAATTGTTTGTAGAATTCTAGAGGTGTGCGCTAATAACTGCGACACAGTCTTTTGACTACTGCGGTTGTTAACGCAAGATTGTTTCTGAAATAATATGTAAATGTGTTTTTGAAATAAATTTGAAATTTGAAATCTTTGTAAAATATCATTATAGAGGGAGTTCCGAGTTGGTCTATTTCAAATCTCGTGTTAAGTTTGGAGTATAATAGTCAACTGAATCGTACCTTACCTATCCAATGACACCGTTCAAAATAGGAAATTAGCTATTTTTGTTTTTCCGACATTTGCCGCAGCCGTGAAACTAATTTAACTTTTCTTGCAGCACCCTCGAAGGATAACCGATTTCAACCGTTCACACCATTTAAAATTTAAAATGGTCTTAATGTAGTTTCATTTTTCTCCATGAAAATGAAGATATACATGAAAAAAAAGACTTAAGGCCTATTTCACCATCGAGAAATATGCACTAACCAACGAATAATGCAAATATGGAAGGTCATACTGTATAAAGTATTGGACAGATAACGCTTATGGTAACCAGATTTTGTTAAACAGGCCTTTCATTTTATCGGTTAAAGTCAAAACTAACTGAAATCTTCATCGAATGGAATCAGTAATTTGATGATACTTAAAATAAGTACAAACCCCTACAAATTGAGTATAGTTAACTTTACAACACTTTTTTTTTTAAATCTCTTTCGATATTGTGTAAATACTGAAATCGGTGAAAGTAGCTAGTACAAATAGGTATAGTAGGTATTAAACTAAGGTAAAAAATTAAACGGGTGCACTATGCCACCACGCATTGTATGTAAGAAAAAATATGCATAATTTGTTTATTTATTTAAGAAAACTGACAGCCAAAATTACATATCGATACCTTCAGGTTCAATGGTCGTATAAACCAAAACCCTACTTTTCAGGAGAGCCAAAAAACGTTTTTTTTTTAAATAAAAAATTCGTAACTTTTTTATTTGTGCAGTTATAAAAAAATGACCAAACGAAAACATTCTTAAATTTTGGCGATGAAAAAGTCTAAATATTCAAAACATGCTCATCTGCAGTAGTTTTAAAGTTAGCTTGGAGTTACGTCTTTAAAATAGGCACTCTGTGGTTTATACGACCCATTATATTGGACCTGATAACTATTTACGTCGTATTTGAATTTTTAGTAAACATAAGACCGATATTGATGGCTTAAAGACCATTAGATGTAGTTTTTTTGGTTTATATACCCATTGATATAGTGATTCATTAAAATGTATTATTAAAGCTATGTATGTAAATAATGTATTGTTAACTATTTGCATGCTATTGTTGTTTAGAGAATGTGCACAAAGACATTTAACAGTGTAAAAACTATATTTGGTTGAGGTAGATAGGTATAATAAATTTGGTTGCATACAAAAAATAACAATTTATAATTGTTTTCCTTTTTACAATAACGGCAAAACAATTAAGATTTTTAATAATTCTAAACAGAACTAATCACCATAAATTTTGAACAAAAACAATAAAATTACAGCAAAACATTAACCCTTTGAACGCCGTTGACGGATATATCCGCAAACGCAAGACGATATTTTGACGCCTTTGACGTATATTTCAGTCTTCAAATTAAACGGATAATTATACATTGAATCATACACAATTTTCTTCAAGTAAGCATATAGACATTTAATGCTTTAGAATGTTTTTAACACTCAAACGCCAAATTGACAGCACGGTAGCTCAATTGGTAAGAGCGTTTGGCCCGGTATGCCAAAAGGTTGCTGGTTCAAGTCCCGCCCGTGCGCAAATTTTTGTTTTCTTATTTCATCTTTATGAATATAGACATTTAGTTTATTTCCTATTTATTAAATGTATTGAGTACAACAGCTGAAATTAATAAGTTTTCAGTTAATACAAAAAGGTTTTTTACATGACTAAAAAATGACATAATTTACTACCCACCACGACGCCAGAGACGGATTTATCCGTCGAATAGTGATGTCCATGCGTTTCTTTTTAACCGACTTCAAAAAAGGAGGAGGTTATCAATTCGACTGTATGTTTTTTTTTTGTATCTATGTTACCTCATATCTCAGTCTTTTGACGACCGAATCGAAAAATTTTGGGATCTGATGATGGGATCTTGGTGTAATCGAGGGAAAACCTCAAATTTTAAAGGCACGTATAGTGTTTCTTTACTAGAATCTTAGTGTTGACGTGTTGTTACGTCTGATAGTCAACATCTTGTGGGGCTGAGCTGATTGTGGAATTCCTTAACGCTTAGGAGTTCAGTAATTATAATGACGAAACTTATGATAAGTAATTTTAAGCTTCTTAAAAAATAGAATCATAATGTGCAACTCCCCCCCCCCCCCCTCTTATGTAATCACTTAAAATGTAGAAATAAACATTTTTAAAAAGTAAAAACCGACTTCAAAACCAAAATGCACAAAAAAGTCTTAAATAAACTCTTCACCTTTGAAAGGAAAGGAATCCGTTTTAGGCAAACAATTTCTTTTTGGAGTCGGTGCCATCACTTTGACCATCAAGCATCAACTATCACAGCACCGACTCCAAAAATAAATTGTATAGCCTCTAATAATAGATATAGCCTCTAATAAACAAATTCGTCTTTTTAACATTTCTTCTCGTTTTAGTTTTATCGATATATATTACTTACTTTAATTTAGAGTGAAGTAAGTACTCCACACTAAATTATTATAAAAATACCCCTCCACACACGCCATTGACGTATTATTCCGTCGCTAGGGCAGGGAATCAACTGCTTGACTGATATGTTCAATACTTGTTTTTGTAAAGTTTTTTTAAATAAAAATGCGTTTGTAGTATTTTTTTTGTTTTGAAATAAAAGTATTTAAATTTGTTGTGTTATTAACTTTATTTTATTACGATTTACACTGCATTTTAATTATTTTTGATACAGTTTATCGATAAGAGTTGAACAACACTGGTCCTTTGGTCTATTGCACTATCGAAAGTAGGGCCCGGCGTGGGTGGCATATTCCATGTTTTTATGTCTGGCGTTCAAAGGGTTAAGACAGTTTTCCTGGTTCTCTGCTGACGCATATTGGTTTCGATTAATAATAATGAATTTTGAATAAAGAGAAAGCCCCGGTATGCTCAGGGAAGGATTTGTAACTTTTTTAGAATTACTTTATGGAATTTATATATTTACAAGAACACCAACTTTAAATTACAGCTAGAAGAAACAACTTCTGGTAACAATTAGTAATAAATTAATTACAGAGCATCTCAGAAGGGTATTAATAGCCTTCCTGAGCACACTGGCTTGTTTTCTTTATTTGTTTAAAAGTATTGAATTTACAACATTTAGTCGAGATCAAGCGCGAACCAATGGAACGGCCTCATACGCTCGAATTTATACCAATCGCAGACTAATAATTTTACTAACTGCCAATCGTGGGCAGCGCTTGAAAGCGCTATGAACATGGTTTATACGTCAATTCATGAGATTAACAAATGAATTATCATGGTCCATTAGAATTTACCATATTGAATACGTGGACTTACGACGTCAGATACAAATAATCTAGACATTAAACGCCGTGTGTTTTTAAGCGTAAAAACCATTTTAAATTACTTGAGACTTTTACGTCCTAGCTTAAAAAAATATATGGTTGTTACATCTTAGCAAAAATACCAAAAACAACCATTTGGCTTTTACATTGTTTTTATTGTATTAATTTATCTTTTAGGCTATAATTTTTTGGGGCGTATAAACATTTTTTTAGCGAATTTCAATATATCAAATATACAGATCGATAGAGAAAAAAAAACTGATTACAATGGTATATATATCTCGATTTAGCCAAAATGGTTTATACGACAATTGAACCTGAAGGTATCGATATACTTATTAACAATGTACTCATAAATAGTAAGCCAATACTAGGTTTTCCTTAAGTTACTCTTACAATTATTGTAACAGTTGTGAGACTAAATTCTGACAGTAATATTATAAATAATTAAAAAAGTACGATCAATGAACAATACCAGTGCTTAGATTACAGCGCAAGGTTTAATCGTAGGCAATTGCCCAATCGAACATCGTGGCAGGCAAATAGCAAAAAAAAGATACAATAACTAAACATAGCCAGATTTATATGGCTGGTGGGCGACCGACATCACAGTGCCCATCAGCGGCCTGATAACAACCTAAGAACGTGTATATTTGCTGCATTTCTATAGCACGAGAGTAGGTAAAGGAATGTATAGAGAAAATAATATTTTTTTAAAGTTGTTGTTGTTGAGGATCTTGGGATCGGTTCTTAACGACCACTACACCGCATACAGAGTGAGGAGATAAAAGTACCTACTTATAAAATAATTTGGTGTACAAATAGATCGAGCTAATTATTACGAAAATACTGTTAGAAAAAAAAATGCGTAATGTATTATTAAGAGAGTAATAGTATTACGTCTACGAAATTTTATATTTTCCACTACGGAGCACCGTAGACTCGTAGCACTCGTAGCTATATGCTACGGGGAACAACACCCCTGTACAAACTTTTTATTTTGCACCTTTGAGATGCTTTGTATTTACAAACTTGTGCACAGTGTAGGTGTTGTAGTTATACATTACATTCATTTACTACAGATATTGAAATCTCAAAACTATAATAGTTATTGGTAACTAAGTTACGACCATCAGTTGCCTGCGAAAAAAGAATTGTGAACAAAATAACACAAGAATAGATAAACAACGGTATGAAACATCAGGGCAACCCTCGGAAAATATTTCATTGTTCGTACACACCACAATCCGGGAGGCTTCGAGAGGCGGGATGTAAATGCTTCCATTCTATTCAATATTGCGATCACAAATGCTTTGTATTCGTTCCGCTAGGTCACGCCACTGTTCGATAACGTCATAACCGTACATTTTCCCGTTTTATTCCCAGTATAGATGCAGAACGTACATTTATCAGTGAATGACGGCGGTTCATTCATAAGTTATGCGATTGTGTGGAAGAATGTCAACATCAATAGACAAAATTGTAGGTTCTGGTGTAATTTGGCTTTACGTGACTTGCTGTCGTCAAACGCTATCAATACAACCGCTAAAGAAAATGAAATGCTTAGATGCAATGTACAAATAATGCTGTAACATATTTCCATCATTTAAACACCAACAAGTCTAACCACCAAATACCAATTAAATCATCATGTTTGTTTAGATATGTTTGCCCCCAAGCCTCTCTGTTCGAAAAATTAAGGATAAATCTGTTGCGATAAAAGATGGGCGGGTAGGTAAAAATTGGATAGGTATTTATCCAATTTATTCCCACTCTGTATGTAAAAATGGATTTTTACTCAATTTACCCAATTATTCATATTGTTAAATTAACGTTTAATACTCATTATTTTGAGTAACAATTAGCTGTATATGATTACCTTGACCTATAATATTATGATCAAAAAAAATGTTATATCATACCGTCAGGCCTCATATTCTCCTAAAATCATTCGTTTCAACAAAATTTAATTTTTGTGTGTTTGAGTTGTGTGAACATTGATTTTTAAAATCAGTAAAAAATTAATGTATGGACTTAAATATGCCACAGACAAAATGACCGGTTTTTTTGTCTATGGCAGCGGTGACTGGACTCTAGGTAAATCTTCTTCTTGTGGTATTTTGTTTGGTTTTTTATCAGTATTTAATAAGAGAACAATGTATTTTGGGTACTTTTAGCAGTTTGACATATGAAGCCTGAAACTTGTAGCTACATCATTATAGTATTATGGGTATTTATATGTTAAATGTAGCTGCTGGATTTCTGGCTGCGGTCACTTTTTTTTTTAACGTCAGGAATACCCACTAAAACCTGACGACGCCCGCCGCGTTTGTTGGCTATGACAGCAGGGGCCGCGGTGTCTCAACAGTCCCGCGACCCTTGCCAGCGCAACCTCCACCCTCTATCAGGAGGGCGGATCTTCACGGAGTGGGGCGATCCCACTCCCGACAGCACACTGGTGCCTCAGGAGGGATTGGACAGAGGTATCCCCACACCTTTCGTCCGAGACCCTCCCGACTAGGCGATCCACGCCCGACGGCAAATGCACGCCGAGCTCGCCCAGAAGACCAAAGTCCTTAGGACATCCCCTGCCTCCTCTGATAAACCAGAGGGGTGCCGGGAGTCCAACGACTTTTAGTGAGCCGCCGCTCGATGCGAGACAGACGCGACTCACTATGGCCACTGCCGCCCGATACGGGAACAGACGCAGCGGCACTCTCCACGGAGCATCTTGGCTTCACCTGCCGCTGGATTGCAACAGGCTACTGAGCCCCCTCGCCACGACAAGGCGTGCTCCATTCAAGGGGGTGGCTGGGGTCACTGTTCTAAAGTAATCTAACCTCGATGTCACCAACAAAGAGGGGCAGGCAGTATGCAAGCAAGCATATATCATGCAAGCAGGCATTCAGCATGCAAGCATGCATGCAAGCGGGCATGCAAGCAGGCATGCATATTATTTCCTGTGTCTGCTCACCCTCCACGCTCCCGGCTTCTAAATTACACTCTAGTATCGGGCAGACAAGTACCATGGTGAAGTGACCACAGCGAGTCGGGTTTAAATAATTATATTTTTGATAAGAATATTTTAAAAATTAACTTTAAAAAAGTAAAAACCGACTTCAAAACCAAAATGCACTAAAAAGTCTTAAATAAACTCTTGAACATTGAAAGGAAAGGAATCCATTTTAGGGAAACAATTTCTTTTTGGAGTCGGTGCTGCGACAGGTGAGGCTGAATTTTCAAACTGATGGCACCGACTCCAAAAAGAAATTGTTTTCCTAAAATGGATTCCTTTCCTTTCAATGTTCAAGAGTTTATTTAAGACTTTTTAGTGCATTTTGGTTTTGAAGTCGGTTTTTACTTTTTTAAAGTTAATTTTATTTCTCCATTTTTAGAGTTTACAAGAGAGGGGGGGGGGCGGGAAGTTGCACCTTATGACTCTGTTCTTTAAGAAGCTACAAACTACTTTTCATATGTTCTGTCATTACAATTACTGAACTTCTAAGCGTTAAGGAGTTCCACCATCAGCTCAGCCCCACAAGATGTGGACTATCAGACGTAACAATACGTCAACATTAAGATTTTAGTAAAACAACACTATACGTGCTTTTAAAATTTGAGGGTTCCCCTCGATTACACCAAGATCCCATCTTCAGATCCCAAATCGGCAACAATGAAACCAACTAGAAGGTACACCCTCTAAGTAAGCGAAAAAATTTTTCGAATCGGTCGACTAACGACTGAGATATGAGGTAACAAACATACAAAAAAAAACATACAGTCGAATTGATAACCTCCTCCTTTTTTGAAGTCGGTTAAAAATGTATGTCAATTGAAATTATACCAATGGAAGTTATACCAAGAGAAGGTTATACTAATTGATGATTATTTCTTTTTAATCATTATTTGAAACGTTTATTATCTCAAATAACAGTTAATGAAATAATGCGTATGTCAAACAAAATTATAATTAATGAACGTATATAAAATGAGTTTTATTTCAAACGGTGTTACAAGATATGAACGTCATACTAAATGGTATTATATAAAACGTACATTATGTTAAGTAAACGTTATAATAAATAAAACTATATTATGTGTTAACAAATGATTCTTATGTAAAGAGATCGTTATTAAAGTCTTCGAACATCATAAACCATTGTTAGATTACAGTTTTATAAACTACTTGAAAATAAATATAATTGCACAGAAAAGTACCAAACTTGAATTAAAATAATATTTTTTTATTAAAAAAACAGGCTTCAATTTATTCCCGGTATTATTTCAAATCCGGTTGGTAAAAACAGGGTGTAAATAGATATTTAGTTTGGCGGCGGCATGCTTTTTATCGGGTAAGAGCTCATCTATATTTACGATATGTCCGAAAAATATTAAAGTTTTATTTACATCAGTTTCCTACTCATTAAATCATACATAACATCTTCCTATTAACAAAATCTTACCTGTAAAAGGTTATAGAAACTACATTTAAAGCCTCTATTTCCGGTTTTCTACAGTTTAGTTATTTCGTAAATAATTAGATATTATATTTTCACAATAAAAGTCAAAATCTGAAATTTTTAGTGTCTGTCAAAAGTCACGTGACATCATATCTACAGCTATAGCCATAGTGGCCAGTTCAATTATTAAAAAGATTCATAAACTCTTTTTACATGTACACAAAAGAACCCTCGTAGATTAATATCACATATGTCATTCATACTTGGAATAATTCCCAATACTTATCTCGTGATAAAGGTAACTAGGAAATTTAAGTTGGATAGCTATCATAAAAATAATAAACCTACAAGAAACTTTGTATCTGTATTTTAGTGTACGTAACCAAATTTGGTTCCGGCCAACCCTGAAACACTCGTCTCATTTCCTAATGCCCAATTACTGTAATTGCCTAGCCAAAAATGTTTAGATAAGTGGGATGCGTATAAACGAGCCAGAAACCGCTGCAATAACTTGGTTAGAGCTGCCAGGCGCCGCCATATTCACGAGAATATAGCTAATGCCTCGGGTTCCGATATCTGGAAATTTCTAAAGACTCTCGGTCTTGGTCGACAATCCTCTAACACACCTTCTTCTAGTTTCTCTTTAAATGAACTTAACTCTCACTTTTCTTCAACTCCTCTTCTCGATGATACTATAAAACTCTCAACTATTTCTTACATAGAACGACTCCCAAGCCAATCAGATAACACTTTCTCTTTCTCCCCAGTGAGTGTTGATGAGACTCGCAAAATCTTTCTATCCATCAAATCAAAGGCCACCGGATGCGACAACGTTAGTAGAACCATGATTTTTCACATCTTAGAGGACATCCTTCCCATCCTCACGCACATAATTAACTTTTCATTCCACAGTGGCCGCTTTCCATCCATCTGGCGTCGTGCTCATATAATTCCTCTACCTAAAGTCTCCAATCCCAGTGCTGTTAGTCAATTCCGCCCCATTTCCATATTACCTTTTCTTTCCAAAATCCTCGAAGCCGCAGCCCAACAACAATTCTCTAAGTTTATTCTAGCCAACAATCTCATAAGCAAGTTTCAATCTGGATTTCGGCCAGGGCACAGCACGACCACGGCTCTCCTAAAAATAATTGACGACGTGAGGGCGGGCATGGAGGAGTCACAAGTGACTATCCTTGTCTTGATTGACTTCTCCAATGCCTTCAACACGGTCGATCATGATATCCTTCTCGCCATCCTTTCTCATCTGCGAGTCTCATCTTCTTCTGTGGATTGGTTCTCTTCTTACCTCCGCGGTCGCCAGCAGGCTGTTCGCCTCGGTCAGGCCTTTTCTGACTGGACTGATATGCCGGTTGGTGTGCTGCAAGGAGGTATTCTCTCTCCTATCTTGTTCTCTATATTCATTAATCTATTAACTCCTCTTCTCGCTTCTTCCTTCCACCTCTACGCCGATGACCTCCAACTCTATTCTCAAGCTGATCCATCTGCAATTGATGGCGCTATTCTTCAACTTAACGAGGATCTTCGTGCCATTAGCAGCTGGTCCAGTAAATTTGACGTCAGGGTGAATCCCAGCAAATGTCAGACTATTCTTATTGGCAGTCCAGGTCAGCTCCAAAAACTTGACATGACGTCTCTGCCTCCTATCGTCTTCGACGGTGAGGTGGTAGCCTATTCGCCTCATGTGAAGAACCTTGGGCTTCACATCGACTGCACACTAAGCTGGGGTCACCACGTGAAAGAAATGAGTAGGAAAGTTACCGGAACTTTACGAGCACTATACAGATTCAAGCATTTCCTCCCTTCTAGCACGAAGGCTCTGCTCGTACAGTCTCTGGTTCTGCCCATTTTCGACTACGCCGACGTTTGCTGCACAAATGTCTCCCAAGATCTCCTTAGTAAAATGGACCGGCTCCTCAACAATTGTATAAGATTTGTGTTCGGTCTACGTAAATTTGACCATATATCCCAGTTTCGCAACCAGTTAGGCTGGCTTCCCATTCGGCAGCGTAGGCACATTCGGACACTTTGCATGCTATACTCCGTTCTCTTCGATTCTAACTCTCCGTCCTATCTTAAAGATACATTCTCATACCTCCACTCTTCTCATGACCGGTCCCTTCGCTCTAGTAGCTCTCTTCAACTATTCACTCCCCGTCACACTTCTGGCTTTATGTCCAATTCCTTTACTCTCACAGCCATTCGACTTTGGAATGGGCTTCCAAAAAGTGTCCAAACATCTACCTCGAAATTTACCTTTAAAAAGGCATTGCGAACACTATATAGAGACGAACTCACTGACCCGTCTCATTGACATTAATTTATCTATGTGTACCATATTATGTATATTTAAATGATGTGTATGTTTATATAATAAATATATTATTTCATTATTTTTTATATAATCGTATATAAGTAATCGGCAGTATGTATGTTTATCATCGTATTATAGTTATCTCTATCGCTATTCTCTTATCTTTTATTGCCTCTATAACTTTACTTGCACCGCCTGTATATATATTTTTCTCTGTCCTGACCTATGGTTGACTGGTAGAGAATGCTTTTGGCATTAAGTCCGCCATATGTACCTACAATTTTATGTTGTGTGCATGAAGTTTTAAAATAAAATAAATAAATAAAATAAATAAAAATGTTTAAGACGTCTATTTCACATTCATATCGTATCGTGTAAACAAAGGCGCATTTTGCTTATGAAATTCGGTAATTAGCTCTTTTTCGCTTTGTGCTCTGTATGAAGTCTTTTCATATTAATTTGTAGGTTGAACCACAGCTAAACGCTTTCAAACAAAGAATTTTTGCGTGGTGAAACAGTTAAAACGTAGAAAATATTATTCACAATTATTACACGTAACTGTTCATAAAAAAAACTTTTGTCATTTGACACTACTAATAAGTACCACTATCTTTTGGAACCCTAATGTTTTAGTTATTTAATAAATATTCTCTAATACTCAAATATTATTTTTGTAACTCTGTTATGCATGTTAAGTTTACCTATCTAGAACATATTATTCGACAACATTTTTTTAACCTTTCATGCCTGTAAAATAAAAATAAGAGAATATTTTTAGGACTATTAATCAGCTTAAAAAAGACAAAGAAGATTATATTTTTATTGATAAATATCAAAAAGTATGTGCAACGACATTTTTAATGAATTCGGAAACATTAGAGGTTTTTTGTGTCTTTTATCGTTCTTCAGGGAAGTGTTTTAGACCTATCAAATGTTGGAGTACTATTGTACTTTGTATAGCGTAATAAACTCAGTGAAACAAGCGGATTCACAACCAGAAAGAAATGTTTTATGTTTATCGTATTCTCTTTACACTTTAATCTATTTTCTTTGTAAGCGCTGAAATTACGTTTGGGTATTCTTTTGCAAAAGGCATTCTCAACATTCAAAAGGAACGGTTAATTAACGTGATATTATATACACAATTAATGTTATATACTCAAGTGGGTTTAACAAAGACACGAACTACTTCTAAATTTGTTACTTATATGCGTAACGTATTGTACTTGATTTTGCAATAGCACTAAAAACGATTTATAATGGATCGAGGGCAATATTTATCAGTAGAGTTAATAATTCAGGGTGACTGGCTTAATCGGGACTGCAATTCCAATCATTCGATACATTAGCTTGATTTGCTGTGACCCTCCGATTTTAATGAAGTACGCGGCCCTCACAATGGTCAGCTTTAAATCGATACAACTGCACTCGTAGTTACAAACTGTCGTTCATCTTTGTCAACGCGGCGTAACGTGCATTACAAAGAAGTGATAAAGGAGAGTCGTCCTCAAAGCTTTCTTTTCTGAAAAATAAAACATCTTTAGGTATTTCTTGCTTTATAAAATCTAGCGTGTAATCTACCGTGCTTAGATGATTTTGCATTTAAAATTAACCTTATTAAACCTTTTCTTACCTTTCAATAATAGTAACCGCAAAAATAAAGTATAGTTAGTTATTAGTTAGTTTAAATAGTAAAGATTGTCAAACTACTAGTTATTTGATAAACATTGGGTAATACCTAAACTTATGGCATCATTTCCGTTCAAAAGTTGCCTGGCAGTAAACTAAACAAAACTATTTGTTGGTTCTGAAAACGGTAATGGGTTGAAGCGGGCGTATAAACTCATTGTGATTCAAATTAGTGTCCGGCGCGGGACGAGTTAGTGTCATTCAAAGCAAATTACTCTGCCAGTCGGACCACATATCTGGCTCACTCCCAAGCTTGATGTTATTAATTGATTGCAAACATCTACATGTATGCCGTGGACGTAAACCTTCATTGAGGCTTTGGGATAGGCTTCGTTCAGATACAGCAACTTTTCTAGCGATATAAAAACCTGCTAAGTGCGAGTCGGACTCGCCCACTGAGGGTTCCGTGCTTTATCTAACTGAATTAGGGGTCCACTTTACTTTCATTAAGCCAAAATACCACAATGTTTTGTTGACAACAACATAACTTTGTTTTTCATAGTGTTTGTATGAAGAACAAAGTTATGTTTGCGGTTGTTGAAAATGTGCTTTATCCCAAGAATTTTCGTTGAAAGTTTTTGTTAAGATCTACATTATAAATTTTTGTTTAAAAATGTACACTTTCTTAGTTTAGAAGTTAGAGGTGAGAGGAAGCCCATTTTACCATTTTGGACGCGTCTATCTATCAAACGTTAGACTTTAAAAGAAAATGGTTTTAGAAACCTCTATGTCATTTTAAAAGACCTATCCATGGACACCCCTACGTACACAAGCATAGGCTTAACAAAACAAAAAAACGGTTTTAGTTTCATGTATGGGACACTCTTATAATCATTTTTTATTTTTTGTATGAAGCTGTTAACAGGATACATCTTTCTACCAAATTTCAACAGTGTGGTGCTTATAGTGACAGAATAAAGTGGCTGTGACATACGGACTGACAGACAGACAGGCAGACTTGACGAAACTATATTAACTAGGGTTCCCTTTTATGCCATTCGGCTACGGAACCACAAAACCGATAATGGGATTAAAAATAAGCTAAGTAAAAAATTGATCCAAAATACTTAATGACCCATCTGACCACCTAACAACTCTTAAAATCTCGAGGCCAACTATTATATATCTTAGCCTGCAAAGACAATATTGAAACTAACTATTACCGGATAGAATAGGCATTACAAAAAAAAAAAATTTTAATAAATACACGGATTTTTGTCATTATTTTATACATAAAGAAACTGTCACACAAGCATACCTAGTAACCTCGCTTCAGATTTCAACGCGTTGGTTTTATCAACTCCCCGAAGAACCTTTTGGGAAGGTACATAAAACTCGACGTCTAAAATTACGCCTCCCATACACCGAAGATGCGGGGGATTTATCAAACGTGCTACATTAATATCTGAGGATAACCCGCAGAGATGCCGGTCTAATCCCTAAAGATAATCTTCTTTATGTGCGTCAACTTGAGTAATGTTTTTCGCTCAGTTTTTACGCTCTGTAAAGTGCCGTGGCCGTTTTACGGTAAATGTATGACAGTGAAACATAATTATTTCTTAACTCAATTCAATGCAATTTCACTCACAAGACGATTCACTCGCTAGATTAACTATAATAAACACTTCAATTCCTTGAACATAAAAATAAGCTTTATAATTTTTCCGATTAAGAATGTAGGTAATACATACCTACCTTCTTAGGAATACTGATACGATTAGCAGGTTTAAACCATAAAAATAATATTCCTATCGGAATAGAAGGACAAGTAAAAGCTGTCAAACGAAACCAATTTAGGATGTCAGTAACTAACATAAGTAACATTTGTAGCTTTAAATGAGATAACATTTCGATCAGGTGATTAAAACAATGTTCCTAAGATAAACATATTAGTTTACTGCATGATAAACAGCCGACACAAAATATTGAACATGCAGCTCAAGTGTAAAACTAAGTATTATTTCATTATATAAAATATTCGTATATACATTCCCTGTGTTATTCTGCCTTTACTTTATACGTAAATTAACGTTTGTAGAATAGAATAATCAAACTGAGGCTTCGATTTGGACTAATTTACCTGTTGAATGATTATTTGTTGGGTTATTCCGCTGTAATGAACAACAATCAATCACCGATCAAGTCACCATGTTTCAACAGAAATATTTCTTCAAAATATACACAATTTCACATAAATTTTCAAAAACACAAATGAGAGCATTTTTCAGCGAGCTTTCCGAACTGACTGACAGCTGCTAAAAACGGTTCTACTACTTCGCATATCCCATCTCTTTTTATCACACAGTTTGCTGCTAGTGACATCTCGCTTTTGTCGTTCTATTCCAAAGGGATAATAATTTTATGGTTTAATCTTATAAATCAAATTCTCTCTCAGTTCTCTTTGACATTAAGATCATTACTATGGCGTCAAACGAAACTCCACAAGATTGACGTAACCAGGTAACAAGATACATGTTATATTTAATTAAACATTTGCGATTCTGTAAGCTAATTTTAAGCTTAACTCAGATACCACAGTCTTTGCAAACGTGATTCTGTTAATGCTCAGATTTTGCACACAAGTCTCTTTCGGTTACAAAGGGAATAATTACGGGGATAAAGACGTTAATTACTGAGGTATCAGATCTCAAAGCTCGGAGGTAGTCTTTGAAGTCATCACCATAACGACGAGTGTAAACACACAGGCACGGATTCATATAATAGGCTAGTCAATATGTAATTGATAGCCCTTACAATGTGTAGTGAAATGCTGCCTTTTCGGGCTGAGCACTCATTCTATCATTGGTATATCTACATACCTAGAGAGATTATACCTAAAGATAGAGATCTCTCACACAATATCCAGTATTCATAAATTTAAATATGATTGGTTTCATAACTGATCGCATGCATCATTAATAGTCGATAATAGTGACGGAATATGAAACAATGAATTTTAATTCCAACCAGCGCAAAAATATTCATAACTTAACCGTTCGTTTCATTATGAATGCAAGGGAGCGCAAACAATCAAAACGCAGCCAACTTTCACTTTAAAGTTAGAGCTCCAAAGTTTCACAAGATACCTGGTGCATGCTATGTGCAGCAGGGCTAGGCTCGTTCACGGATCAACAACTACCGTCGAACTTTAATAAATAATTCCGCTTAGTTTCTCGACTCTTTAGTTTTGCTGCACCCGCCCTTAGTTCGTCACATTGCCGGGTGTGAAGTACTGAAACTCTTGATTTTGTCAATGTCTTTGCTAAAAGAACCTCTTCTTATCTGTATTTATAAGGAGGGAAATTGTATTAACCTTTGTTTTTTTAGCAAAATTAACACCTAATGGTTCAGAATGTTTTTAACACTCACAGTGTTATTTTTTTAAATTACAGTACTGACAGCACGGAAGCTCAATTGGTAGAGCGTTTGGCCCGGTCAGCCAAGAGGTTGCTGGTTCAAGTCCTGCCCGTGCGCAAATTATTGGTTTAAGAAACCAATAATTTGCGCACGGGCAGAACTTGACTTGCAGGACCTTTCATCTTTAAGAATATAAAAAGAAATTATCATCTGATAAATACCTACTGTCCTCCTGCGCTCCTGCAATCTTAAATTCTTTCTGGGCAGAATCTACATTTAACGTTTGTTTAGTAGATGAAAGTTTTTAAGTGCTAAATGCGAGACAAGACAAGACTATTAGCTGCAAAAAAAAACAAATCAGAGCTGTCGTCTTTCCATCCTGATCTTGAAATAACTGTGCCGTGATAAACCCAAATTAACCTTGCCAATGAACATAACTTTCAATTTTCTAGACAAATAAATAGAATGAGAGCAGGACAAGAGCAATAAAAACGCCTATTATTTCGGAAATAAAGAGACAACAGTCCAATACATCAACTCTAATAGCCTTTGCTGTTGGTTGTAGGGTATTTTTGTTAGGGCTGTCAAAAACCTGTAAGTAGCAACTCCATGCGCTACTGATAACATTTATATACATAAAAATGAATTGCTATTCGTTAGTCTCACTAAAACTCGAGAACGGCTGAACGGATTTATCTTATCTTAGTCTTTAAATGTTTGTGGAGGTTTAGGGAAGGTTTAAAAGGCGAGAAAAAATTGAAAAACGCGCGGACGAAGTCGCGAGGGACCACTAGTCATTCATATTTTTGTCTTTGATTTGAGAGTACGATATTTTAAAAGCTTGATGGATAAGTTAAAAAAGTCGTATTACCTAAAAAAAATTGCTTTCAAAGCCGTCGCTCGGCTACCGGCTAGTGACATTTAACAGTCTTACCGTCTGATTACTGAATACTGATTCTTCAAATGTTTTTTTTATCAAGTTTAAGAGTGGATAATAAGCTCGGGAGGTTAGATCGGAGCTGTACGGTAAATGGTTTTTGATTTTTATCCCGGAATCGAATGTGATACCGTTCGCAATCCGGGCAGTACATATGAAACATTCTCATTATTCTTCTGACGTTTGTCACCATTTCAGCACAATATTTAGTCGTATCGTAATTGCACGGAATAAATGAACAATTACAATATTTCATTGCAATAACTTTGGTTCAATTACTTTCGTAATAACAGCCAGCCATTAGTTATTTCAACGTCCGCCAATAGTTTGTGGCGCTGTCGTCGCCACGGTTCCAATATTAAATAAAAGAGCTTTACATAAGCTCTTTTTATGGTTCCGTAACCGAATAGCAAAAACGGAACCGTTATAGTTTCGTCAAGTCTGTCTGTCTGTCTGTCTGTCTGTATGTCCGTCCGTATGTCACAGCCATTTTATTCTGTAGCTATAAGCATCACATCGTAAAATTTGGTAGGAGTACGTATCCTGTTAACCGCTTTACGATTCTCGTACAAAAAATAAATAATATGAGATTTAAGGGGGCTCCCATACTATTTTAAAAAAATAAATATATATTGAATATAAATATTTGACAACATCACATACATTGCTCCGATCCCAAGCTAAGTAGCTAAAGCACTTGTGTTATGGAAATCGGAAACAACGGTGGTACCACAACACCCAGACCGGAGACAATATAAAAAAGAACTGTGTTTCGTAGTATTTATTTTATTCAAGCTTACATCATGGTATGTGTCTGAGTTCAAATAAATATTTTACCAAATACTGCTAGCCCTAACAAAGTTCAGAAATATAATGAGTTAATTTCAGTTTCGAACCGCAGCTTGACTGTAGTTATTATCGAGTCTGTAACTAAGTGTGAGCTAGGCGGGGCCAGAATTTTTATTCACGCTTAATTTTTAAAATATTCGTAAGATACGACACGACATCTATGCAGTTCTAACCAGACCAAAAATGCCAATATGGAAATCATATTTTTTATCAGTATTGCCTCAAGTTGGGTGTTGCTGTGATACATACCAGTCAAGTATTCGATATCTACAATACAAGTGCTTTTGCTGTTGCTTTCTTTAGGATTAGGAATCTACTTTCATACAGGAAGAAGCATTGGCCCGGTTAGCCAGAAAGATGCAACAGGTTCGAGTCCTGCCCGTGCGCAATTTTTGTTTTTTTTTTCACCTCATTAGTACCTATATTTTCATTTCACTTGCGTGTTTATTTTGGGTGTTTTTTTTTAATCATACAACAATCATCGTTTCTTACATAAAATATAAACGCGATTTTAAAATAGAGCCATAAAGCAATATGTCGATGCAATGTCTAATATATACAAACCTGTTTTAAAATTGCCAATGATTTAAGCAGCGATCATACGGAGATTAAAATTCTGTATTCCGTTATAAAGGATTCGTTGGTCTTTGGTTTAAAGCGGGAATCGGGTGCATCTGTGCGCTGCGCCGCGCTTCTGATCCCAGACAATCCGAGGATAAAATTACTCTTTCCACACTAAGGGCGCTTCCACTAGAATTGTATTAAATGTTTTACGTGATGAAAAAAACCAACAAAGAGTTAAAACAAAAACACAGCCTTATATTACTTATAAGCGGGTAAACAATGCCTTTATAATCGGGTTTCAAAAAATAATAAACTTTTTTGTGCTTGCATAGCTATGAAGTAGAAAGTCGGAAAGCCTATATTGTATGTAGGCACATTATTGAAGAGGATTATTAAAAAATAGTCAGAAAACTTTCTATTCTTAGAGTTATCTGATTTTGTGCTGAGTCAGAGTCAACGCAAAACAAGATCTAATTCACTAAGTACTAAATTTCTTACAATCAAAACGTGTTTTTAGTTTTTAAAAGACATGCAACCTTACACTCAAACACAAACGTACCGGAACTAACAAAAATGCAATCTTTGTAATGTTGTTCAGTGTGAACGGGCCCTAGTCCTTTTGTTGTGCTGTTTATTGCACAAAGCGTCGTTAACCCGAATCCCGCGACAACTAATGGCCTATTTCGTAATCTGTAACAACCTTAATTCGCGGGATAAATTCACAAGTTTAGCAATTGAGTGATCGCGAACAAATATTTCGTTTGGGTAGACGAAAACTCTTCCATAATGTACTTCGTTCTTTTAATGGGATATTATTGCTGGATTTTTACTTAATAAACCAAAATAATAATGTTATTCGTAATATAATGTTACATAATTTTTCTTAACATATTTTTTCTGCTAAATTTTACATTGATCAAAATATATAGTAGGGCAAACATTTATTAACTTTTAAATGGTTCGCTTTACACCTTCATCGTATAGAGCCACGCTCCATAGAGTCTGGCTATGCGTTAATTTGTACTGAGATAAGAATATGCCTCATACCAGTACAAATTAGGGAATTGCGAATCGATACACTATTACTCGTATGTGATAGTCTTGTAGCGGCTCGAAGACGCACAGTTTTGCATCGTGAGCAGTTTCGGGGCTCGCGATGTAAATCAGGCAGTCGTCACTCGCCGCGCTTCCCGACCACTCATATCCATTGTTATAATTATGTATTTGGTGCACCAGTAAAGTATTTATCATGAAGACCCAACACTTCTCATTTCACCACCACCGCACAGGAGACCCCCGTCACCACTTAGCCTCAACAGTCTATTATACGCATATTTGATCTTAGCCACCCTTACCCGCCGTAAGCAGCTTTAAAAAAATAACAACTTTTCTTTTGTTTCCAGCCAGACTCAGCACACAACACCGCTGTCAACACCTGCGGATTTCAAATACCACTTAATCCCGAGTTCCGAATTTTATAATTTACCTCCCAAATTGCCTTCATACCAATATTATTACATAAACAGAGAACACGGGGATTTTGGTCCAATAAATTCCTTAATTAAACATTTGAAGTATTTCTTGTCCTAAATATCTTAAATTCCTGCCACATTATATCTACCCAAGAACATTAATAATTTATGCAAGTAGTTACTTATGAAGAAAATCTTTATAAGTAAAATTGCTTGTACTGTTTGGTAAACTATAATGTTATGTAATGTTTGGTAAACTGATTAACTCATAATCATCATTGATTCTGAAATATGTGTGTTAGTTTTTATCTGCCAAACCACACTAATGGCTCGAGTGAAAAGGATCGCGGAGCAAATTTCTATTACTTATTAAGGAGAATAGTAGGTACCATATTTTACGAGAAGTAAAGAAATTAAACTGCCCAAACTGTGTGGATATCATAAAACTAACGAACGGGTCGTAAAACATTTTTACTTGTTTACAAACATTCGTTTTCATTTGTAATGAACGTTTTTCGTACGATAACATTATAACTGTTAATGGCGTAATGCGTAAACATGAAACTTTTTGTGTGTGCTTAAAATAACATGATTTTCGCAAACAGCATTGTAGGATTTGGACGTGGAATGGAACGCAAGAAGTGTGAGATGCCAGACGAGAGTGAAAGAGGAGAAGAAAGTTTGATTTGAATTTGAATGTGGAATTCAGGAGGTATCTTTATGTATGAAAGCGTGAGGAGGAGAGAGTAGTAATTCTGGTTTGAGAGTACTTGGATATGTAATCCTGTATTTTATCGTTGGTTGTATCAATTTATAAATAAAAGAGTGCAATACCGATAAGACGAGTTCCCCATCCCAGTTTTATTTCTACAGCATTATAAATAATATTAAATTGAGCTTTTGTTCTAATAGTTATTATAAAGTATTTACCTAGCAACAAATGATCACATTCTTGGATAAATGTTTTATCAAAATATAGCAGAGATGTTTTATTTCGGCCGCCCACCACTTCCGCCCGAGTGTCTGCCGTAAACGTACGGAAACATTCCAACGTGATAACGTACTGGATGGAGCTTTGTTATATTTCAATTCTGCTGTATGTTTTACAAAATATAAAATGTTTTGAATAATTAAGCAAGTTTTGTATAAATGTGTAAATATGATTATAGCTAGTTTGAAAAACATATATTTCGCTTTAGCCGCAAAATATTTAAAAAGTACCAAAAAGCAATAGTTTAAACCTTGTTTATTGATTTGTGGTAAGGCAGATTTTGATTTCAACTCCAACTGTCTTTTTTTCTTTACGATATCATTGAAACCTGTCATTTTCATTCTGCTCATGAGTTCAACTGCGGTAAATGCGATTTTTTACCGACTTTAACAAGGAGTAGGTTACCAATTCAACTTTATCTTGATGTACGTATGGTACCTGATATCTCAATGATTTTGGACCGATTAGTTTTTTTTGCACCTACTTAGAGGGTTGCCTACTAGTTAGACCCATTGTTGCCATGTTGGGATCTGATGATGGGATTTCGCTGTAATCGAGGGAAATCCTCAAATTTTATTGACACGTATATATTGTTTTTGTACTAGTATCTTAATGTTGACATGTCTTTACGACTGATAGTCACCATTGTGTGGAGCTGAGCTGATGGTTGAACTCCTTAACGCTTAGGAGTTTAGTGATTATGACGCCAGAATAAATCTGCGACCTCTGTGGTTTAGTGGCTAACACTTGGTTCAAGGCGTCGCCGATCTGCGGTCCCGGGTTGGATTCCCGGTCGGGCCAATATACAAATCAAAATTTTACTTATTATATCGGGTCAGTTTGCCTGATTCTCATAATACAGTGCATTAGCTTCTTACTTAGGAATCGGAGCAATGTATGATATTGGTGTCTGAGTATTATATTTGTTAGAAATGTGCAATCCCACCTAGCTATAACTCACTAAAATTAGGAAACAAAATTAACTTTTACAAAAAATAAACGGTCTTCAAAAACCAAATGCACTAAAGTCTGACACAAACTTTTATAATTTAGTGCTCTGGTTTTTAAAATGTTTTTTTTTTTTTGGTTGCAATATCATCACAAAGTCTATACAGTTGCAGTGTCCTTTGTGACGATGGCGTATCAATTCAAAGGTTATAAACAAATACAGTTTTCAATGAAATGCGTGTAACTTAAACTTCTTGTTTCTTTTGAAACTAATGAACACTGTTATCTTCTAAGGAAAATACGTGATAAATTACAAAATACTTGATAAACAATGGACAAACGAGTTAACAATATGTTGAAAATATTTGAAGAAAGAAAATATCAAATAGCTTCGCAATTATTAAAGTATAATTAGACGACAGAGGATGGCAATGCCCACTCTAATTGCGTTAGTGGCGCTTTCTCTCCGATAGAACTCCTTAGGGCGGATAAATAAAGGCCATTTATTTTATTTACACCATTGACATCCATTTGGGGCATTTCGTTCCGTTTATTTTGCTGAGCACGCGATCTTTTGGGAGCGAACATTTTATTACTCCCGGGATAAATTAACGCTTATTTGTTGCCAGGTATGCACAATTTGTTGTGGCAACACCATAAATGTAACGTATAAAATGTTTAACTCGCCTACGTGTTTACCCCGCGATGCTTTGGGTGGAAAATCACTTTGTTAAAACTGTTTTGAAAGCGGGACGGTTTGAATAATAATTACAGATTTTTTATACGTTGTAAGTACCTGCATACAAAGTTAGATAATATTTAACCACACGTTTGACGTAATTAAAAATGACGTTAATAAAATAATAATATATATCGACGGCAGAAAACGTAATTGCTGTAAGTACCAAAAATGGCGTAATTTAACTAAATACACAGTCAAAATCATTAAAAAAAACTTCGTCTAATGGTCCGGGTCTCATAGAGCTATGACGCTATGACGTCAAATAAATCTTTTTTGGGGATCATTTTTGGAAAATTTACGTGCTCATTTTGTCGTTGGTGTGCCACAAAATGGTGTTTTTGGGACTAATTCAATTACAGCTATTTACTACACAGGTAATTATAAAATATTTTTCAACACACTTGCTCATAATGAAGTCTTTATTCCACCGATTTTTGGCTCATAATCATAGATATTAAACACGCGTGCTTTTTCATTATATTATTGCACTAGTGCCTTTAGTTTATTAATCCGACCAATTAACATTTGTACCCTAGTACCAAGTCGTAAGTAAGAAAAAGAAGCGATATAATTTAGTTGGGTTATACAATACTTTTATTTTAGCAACAAACAGTATTTATGCGAAAAATAACAGTATCTACATATTTATTTCAATAAATGGTAAATCCAGATTTATTTCTAAAAGATAGCTCAAACTCATGTAACATTTTCTGTAATTTGTGTTTTAAACACAAATTATTAAATTTTTAATCTTGGCTTTTGGCCGATCTAGTTCGCGCCTAAGCCTTGCGCGCGCATCGGTATCGCGGCAAGAAAAAAAAAACAACGCGCCATTTTTCGTAAATAATAGTTGTCGGCTGTGATGTGATGTGACGGCAGTTTGGATTAATTATGAAGTTTCATATTAATGAAAATGTCTACTTCAAGTGAAGAAAATTAAGAAAACCTATTATAAATATAACTCCGCCGGACATACGTAACGAGGCAAAAAACGCGTGCGAAAGTCTTTGCCATCAAAATCGAGTGAAATGTATTTTTACTAAATGTTTTAATAACTAAAAATTTAGTAAATGAAGAGTCTTGTTTTCTCCTCGCAAGTGTGTTGAAAAACGTCGTATGATACGCGTGTGCCTGTGACCAATATATACGCGGCTTTCTTATGGCGCACTCGCTTTCGCTCGTGCGCACACAATATCACCTTGTATATAATGGTCAACTTAGCACACTTGTATCATAATGTACTATTAACTTACATTCTTTCATAATTATTTAAAACCTAAACACACTTACTATTACATTATTTTTGTAACAAAACACTTTATTGGTTGATAATTGAGTGATAGAAATCAAAAAAAATAACTTATGCATAGAAGCCTAACTCAGTTGCAGCATTTTAAGTTCGGTAAATACTTGTCCATAGAAATCTTAATCAGTTACAACATTTGTAAGGTGGACAAAAAAAGTAAATTGCTGTAAGTAGTAATAAACCTGTTTATCCTAGTATTAGGACTAATTTAATTATTGTGTACAAAAAAATATATTTCTATTACAAATAACTCCAACTTTGAGAAGGAGGTCAATCGACGAATCCAATTCGGCTGGGCAGCGTTTGGGAAACTGCGCAATAGTGTCTTCTTGTCTCAACTACCTTAGTGTCTAAAGACGAAAGTCTTCAACCAGTGTGTGTTACCAGTGATGACATACGGATCCTAAAAATCATCCCTTACTATGGGCCTCATAAAGAAGCTCAAAATCACACAACAAGCGATGGAGAGGGCAATGCTGAGTGTTTATCTACGGGATTAAATCTGAAATGAGGAGATACGTAGAAGAACTAAGGTAACAGACATAGCCTTGAGAATCAGTAAGCTCAAATGGCAGTGGGCAGGGCACATAGCGCGAAGAACTGATGGCCGTTGGGGCAGGAAAGTTCTAGATTGGAGACCCTTCGACCAAAGACGCAGCGTAGGACGTCCACCGGCAAGATGAACAGACGACCTATAAATATTGGAGGATCAAACTGGATGCAGACCGCTAGTGATCGGTCGCTGTGGAAAGCCGTGGGGGAGGCCTATGTTCAGCAGTGGACGTCCTTTGGCTAATAATGATGATGATGATGATTACAAAAAAATAGACTTTAGATTAGACAAAAAGTTATGATTTTTTTTCCACTTTTCAAAGTGTTTTTGCGGCACTTCTCTAAAATCTTATTTTAACAGCAATTACTTACGTTAGGTCCGTCAGTTGGTTTTCCGTCCATAACATGATACACCTACCATAATCTGAACACGTAGTAAACTCTGATACAATTACTTTATTATATAAAGCTGTTCGCTAAGGTGTGTTTAAAAACAGAAGAAGTTAACTACTAAAACAATGTAAAAACCAAAACCCTGCGCGTTATTGCTCTGCTACGGAACCATTAAAAGCAATACGCAAGCGGCAGATATTTTCACGCGATATTACAATAGATGGGCTTGCAATAACATCGGCATCCGTAACGGAAATGAATTTCTGTTCTGCCTTATTGAATGGACTCGTGATGAAATTGTTTCTAGAGTTACTGTGTACACGAAACGATATTTACTTTAAAACCTTTAAATCAATTTTAAAATGGTTTTGCACATTGAATATTTTCTGTATTTTATTCGAGATATTCTGCCACTTTATATTTTTTTTCTTTGCAGCTGTGACAGTCCAATATTTAGCTGCACTTTATATTGGATGGTTATACCGCCATCGGTCGGTCGCCAGAGCCTCGTTTGTATAAACAGGACGCACCACGTGAAGGTGAGGTTGGCTTGGGCTGTAGTTCTTGGTCAAGCTCCCTTACGTCCCAAAGAAAGAACGCGCCTCTGCGCTCACCAACACCCGCCTGCCAAGCGTGGCGAGTATTGGCAAAATCCCCTCACATGAGAATGCACAAGAAAACCAGCCCCCCAGTCTCCGGCAGGCCCGCCATTCCTGACTTTGGTAGCGCTCACGCTAACGGCGGGGCAGGGGGTGCTAAGAATTCCCGGAGGCGATCGCGCTGCCAGCCCCGACGACAACTGGCCCTGGTAACTTATAACATGTCAGTCAGTGTGTCCTCAGTGTGCACAGACGAGAAGTTGCTCGAGCTGGAGACAGAAATGAGCAGGTTACACTGGGACATAATGGGTTTCTCAGAAGTCCGTAGAGAGGGCGAGGACGCGATAACTCTACAGTCCGGCAACCTCCTCTACTACCGGGAAGGCAACCAACAGAAGTCCCAAGATGGTATCGGGTTTCTCGTTCACAAATCTCTCGTCAACAATATCGAGACCATCTAGTGTGTCGAGCAGGGTGATATACCTTATACTCAGAATATCAAGAGGTATTTGCTGAAGGTCATACAGGTATATGCACCGACCTCGACACACCCGGATGAAGAGGTGGAGGAAATGTAACACTAATAGTGTTAAAGAAACGATAGTGTGGAACCAAGGCTCCAAAATGTTCGCAGAGAACATGTCTATTGGGCAAAGCCTGTTGACGAAGCTTAAGATGGAGGACGGCAGTGTAGCGTCGACGAAAGCAGAGGTTTTGAGATCGAAAGTTGCCAAACCCGTTGATAGCTCGGCCAGAGACCCACGAGCTATCCTGACCCGACATTACACCGAAGACATCCCGGACACCTCTTCGAGATTAGGATGGCCTTTAAACAGCTCAAAAACAACAAGGCACCTGGCGAGGTCGGAATTTCAGCACAAGTTCCGAAGGCGGGTGGAACACCGGTACTTAAAGTCCTTCAGAGACTCTTTAATTCCGTGCTACTGGAGGGCATCACGCCCGAGGCGTGGAACAGGAGTGTAGTGGTGTTGTTCTTCAAAAAAGGAGACAAAACCTTATTGAAGAACTATAGACCCATCTCACTCCTGAGCCATGTCTACAAGATGTTTTCAAGGGTCATCACGAATCGTCTCGCACATACATTTGATGACTACCAGCCTCCCGAACAAGCCGGTTCCCGAAAAGGCTGTAGTACAAGTACATAGACTATAGGTATAAAGAGGTGTTAAAGTGCCTTTACAATAACGACCATGTCGGTCCGAGTACAGGAGCAGAACACGAGGGTGATTCCACTGCGGAGAGGTGTGAGACAGGGAGATATCTCCGAAACTGTTCACAGCGGCATTGGAAGACGCCTTTAAACTTCTGGAATGGGAAGGAATCGGCATCAATGTTAATGACGAATACATCAAACACCTCCGATTTGCCGATGATATATATAGTCGTTGTGGCAAAGACGCTGGACGATCTTGGCACTATGCTCGAAGACCTTGACCGAGTTTCCCAACAAGTGGGTCTTAAAATGAACATGAAGAAGACGAAAATTATGTCGAGTACCCTTATTGTACCCACTCCAGTATCCATTGGGAACTCAACTCTCAAAGTTGTCGACGAGTACGTCTACCTGGGACAAGTAATCCAATTAGGTAGGTCCAACTTCGAGAAAGAGGTCAATCGACGAATCTAACTCGGCTGGGCAGCGTTTGAGGTTTTACGCAAGAGTTTTTTCTCATCTCATCTGCCTCAGTGTCTAAAGACGAAAGTCTTTAACCAGTGTGTGTTACCAGTGATGACATACGGATCCGAAACATGGTCTCTAACTATGGGCCTCATAAAGAAGCTCAAAATCACACAACATGCGATGGAGAGGGCAATGCTGAGTGTTTATCTACGGGATTGAATCTGAAATGAGGAGATACGTAGAAGAACTAAGGTAACAGACATAGGGTTGATAATCAGTAAGCTCAAATGGCAGTGGGCACATAGCGCGAAGAACTGATGGCCGTTGGGGCAGGAAAGTTCTAGATTGGAGACCCTTCGACCAAAGACGCAGCGTAGGACGTCCACCAACAAGATGGACAGACGACGTTAAAAAGATCGCAGGATCAAACTGGATGCAGACCGCTAGTGATCCGTCGCTGTAGAAAGCCGTGGGGGAGGCCTACGTTCAGCAGTGGAGTTCCTTTTGCTGAGAATGATGATGATGATGATGATATTTTTTATGCAAACACAATCTATTATGATATATTCTGTCAAAGGTCTACTAATAAAAACCCTTCATTCATCACCGTTCCAGGATATACCGGTGGTGGTGGGTATAAAATGACACGTTCTCAACGTTTATAAGAAATATTTTATCGTCTTACTTAATAAGATACTTTTTTTCAGTTTTCTAGTTTGAAGACTATTGACAAAAGCCGGGCCCAGATTGCGTCTTTGTAGTTTATATTTCAATAATCTTGTTTGAATTATAATTGCACTGGTATTTTAAGGGTAACTTAGTTATTAAGTATTGAATTACTTTAGTAAAATATAACAATTAACTTCTGAATGTATCAAAATGAATGTAGGTTTGGAATGGAATGGAATGGAATTGCAACTCGCAATAACTCTGCAATCACAAAACATAACCTCAAAATGTATAATCTACCATTGAATTTCTTGAAAACCCCTAATTATTTTTCAAAAATATTTTTTGCCTGTATTCTTTCAAATATTTATATATTTTATCCGAACAATTTGTAAAGACGCATGCATACGCAAAGTGCGCAGAGTTTCTATAGAGTTTTGTTCAAGATCCTTTGGACTTTACATTATCGCGGTCATGGTCTACGTCCTAAAAATCTAACAGTGATTACATAATATGTGCGATTTACGAGTTGAACGTGTAAATAGTACTTCGCCATATCTATCAGTGACAAATATTAAACCAGAGTACAGCTTCCATCATAAAAAGTTAATACTTCCCACCATCGGCCATAATAGGCACACGCGTACAGAAAACAAAACATAAAATTACTTTACGATTGTGTAATCCGCACTGGCAACCTAAAACTTGTGTAATAAAAGAAGTTGGTTTGTTATTATATTTTTTGGTGACCCGATCAGGTGGTAATAAAATGTAACGGGCCGGTCCGGTCTTATCACGGGGGCATTACGCGGCTAATAGCGGCGTGTCTACACGCGCGAGGGCGGGCGGCGCAAATAAACGAATACCACCGCCCGCCTCGTAAACAACTATAACCCGTGAAAGGAGGTTCGTTGACACCACTACGTTGTAGTAGTGGTACTATACTTTCATTTTACAACAATGTGAAGACATTTTAAAGGTACGTAGATCAAACTACTGGCCTTTTAAAAGGACACCTAAGCTTTTAGAAAGAGTATATCAAATAGCTTACTATTTTATCAGTTTATATTTATTTTAAATTCAAATTCGTACAAATTTAACTTTCCTGTGTACCTTAAACTTATACTAACGAATTTTAACTTTAATTCAACTTTAAAAATCATATTAACATAAGTGATTAATTTTTTTAACAAACAAATTTTTATCGTATTTTGTAGACATATGACCTTATTTGTCTGAGCTATATTATTTCGAACTTTCAGCGTTAACATTTAAATTATTTTTTGATATCATCCGTTCGAAATAGTCTATTACTGTAGGTACCTTTGGATATCCTATTCTTGAATCCTATCTCATTACCTACTATTTATTTCACTAATTTTCAAAGTTCATTGGTCCTTAGAGTCTATCTTTTTCAGTTTTCTTAAAGCTCAATTTATAGCGAGTTATACATTCCAAGTAAAACAAATTATTTACATTTCACGTGTTAAAACTGTGTGTAGTATGCAAAAAAGAGTATCTTATCTATCTTACAGTTTCCAGCAGTTTTTTTTTAATCATTAAGTACTAATATCTACCCACAGCGAATTGAAAGCTTACGGCTAATACAACGTACTTTAAAGTAGATCAATGTTTGTTCCCAATTTCAATAAAGTTTGGGCACATAAATCCAACAATACTGGAAGCCCATTAAGTATCGGTTTAAGTTGTGTTAAAAATATTTCAGATATTTAACATTCATTGCTGCTAAAATATTGCGAGCGGCATTTTTAATTTGGACTTCGTCACGCCCACTACAGATCGTATCAACGTACGCAATTGAATAAGGTCAAGAAATGCCAGTTTTTTATTTATTTATACATTAAACTTCATTACAGTATTAATTGTACAATTAGCGGACTTAATGCCTTATGACATTCTCTACCAGTCAACCGCTTTGGGAATGCAGAGACTTAACTCTCGCTGTCTGATTTAAATCAGTGGCGGAATATTTAAAAGAACCAAGAGGGACAAAAAATATATTTGAAAATGCAGTAACATGAACATACATACTAATATTACATAGATAAAAGAAATATATAAGCAAGCGACTAATGGAAGTACACTTTTGTTTCAAACTAGCCCTTATTACAACTGCATAAGACGCCGCAGTGTTTACCTTGACGTGTTCTTGTCCGTACATAGAATAAATATATTTAATAAAAACTATATTACAGATAATAAAAGCGAAGATGTTTACTTATGACATCTATTAAGATATTAACGTCAGCAGTGATAGGAATGGTGGTTAATTCTGAAGTGAGTCAAGGTTAAGATAGGGGTGCGGAGAGACTTCTTAAAAGAAAGTTTGAGGACATTCTGATTTCTAAGGGGAATAGGGGTAATTGTGATTTGCAACTAATCATAAGTACGTCATGTGGACTGCCGCTCTTTTGCACCTTGTAGATCCCTTACACACTGCGACTTTTATGCAGTCGTGCGTTCGCTTGCGCTTGCGCTTCAGCATTTTACTCACGCAATTACCAGATTTAATTTAGCATCAATGCAGTCGCGCGTTAGCTTTGATACAGAAGCGCGACTGCATCGATGCTAAAGCGCGTTAGTATCGATGCAGTCGCCTCAACACAGAACATAATTTGTCCAATTCCAGCTTCTGTATCGCGACTGCATCGGTGCTAACGCGCGTTAGCGTCACGACTGAATCGATGCTAAAAGTAGCGCAGTGTGTTAATGTTGACAGTATGCGACTGCCTCGATGTTAAAAGTCGCAGTGTGTAAAGCGTCGTACTGGTTCTTGGGGACACGATAACCATTTAATTAATCAACGTATAATAATAAAATAATGTGTGCCAGACAACACTCCAATTGTCTTGGTTTAAAATATTTTCTGTCTTGACTTACGAATACCAGAATATGATTCTGATGGAAGCGTCTCCCATAAATACTTAAATACATATAAACATGACTGAGGTAGAAATGTTCGTGATCATCACATAAACATTTGCTTCTCGCGGGATCCAAACCTGTGACCGCTCGTATAGTATTTCAGGAGCGCTAACCACACCAAGTATGTCGTATAGATCAAGTGTGCGGAGCTACTGATCTGGCGTACATTGTACAAGTAAACGCAACATTTTTTTCGGACCCAAGGCGAAATCTAGATTAAAATGTAATATGTTTAGGAATCTGACGGAGTGAAATTATTAGTAGGCGCGGATTTAAAAATTTACGTCTCAATTTTCTTGCCAACGCAATTTACGTTTAAGCCTTGATTTTAGCGGTTGAGATAAACATCGTAGGTAATGCAAGTTCTCGTAGGTATTCGTTTTAAAATCTTAGCAAGTATTTTAAAACGCAGGAACACTTAGTACCACCTATACCTTAGTAGGCACTTTTGGCGACTTATAACGCTTAATTCCGACATTTTACAGAAGCAAGGGAGAAGCGATATATTTGACGCGATGCTGTTAACGAAACTGCTCCAGCATTATTTGTCACTACCAAGAAATGCGCGAGAAATTAAATTAGCCCAAGAGTCTGCAAGGGAGTATCTTTACCTCCTGCCCATATTTTACTAGCGCCCCCTTACTGTCGTAGCGAGAATTAATGAAACTCGCTGGCCAGGGGCTAATGGCAGGATCAACATTCACTTGCACGAAGATATAATCGAGTGTAATTCTTTTTTAATCGACCCTGCAGGAAAAGGAAGTGTATATTTCTTTTTTAATATCTTATAACCATTATGGTATCGGTATTGTTAATACGAGTACTATGTCTTTTACGGACATCTTTAACCGCCTGTAACCTGCCAGCTAAACTGAATGTTGGTGTAACGTGGCGAGGAGTGAATTTATTCATACCAATGGAGTGTAAAAACATGAATGGCTATATGGTTTCTATATTCAAACTACTACATACACAGTCCTAATGTACAATTGCTACGAGGAAACGAGGACCACACATTTATAGAGCTACTATAATAACTTCGTAACCGCAATACATTAATGGTCCTTACGAGTTAAGTAAGTAAATTAACAAACAAGCGCTTAACACAGGCACAGAATACTAAAACTTTGCTCTGTCATAACAATAAGTGAGACCGCAAATTACTGCTCCCGAAACTGACTATTAAACACGAGAATGAAAATCCACAGATGTTGGAACTAACTTTGGAATCAACGCACATCGTCCCATATATGTCGAAACTTTCATAAGCCGAAAGTCAAACCGCGGTATGCAAATATCTTCCAGTGAAAAAACCCGCCATGTAGATATCGCATATCCTCTAATATAACGCTCGTAAGGGTGAGAATTGAATTTTTACGACGATGAGAAGTGGATAGATAGAGGGGATATTTATACAAAATCTTATGAAACACGCCATAGAGAGCGTTCCGGGGATACCCAGGGAAATAACTATAAAGTGAGGCCTCCGCGCTGCTCTGAGACAGTGTGAATGATTCGCTTACATTTTTATAGCACTCCTTACTTACCTAACTGAGATCATCTCTACTCAAGCATCGCGGCGCTGTAAATTGAAAAAAATACGCTGTTAAATATACACAAATGAGTAAAAAAAGTAAGTAAGGTACTAATCTCGGTATCCAATTTTTAAAGTTGAGTAATAACATCCAAACTGACAAGTTACATAATCGGTGATTTAGCTAACAAAGTATGACACAAATACCGCAATCCGCAAATTCCACGCAAAAGTATTCACAAAGAATATCTACCTATTTTCTAAGATACCAACTCAACAAATAAATTAAAATCGATCCAGTTTTAATGAACCAACCCGTATTGCGGTAGCGATAAATGGAAAAGAAAAACTTTCCCTCGAATAAATCATACGTATCCTGAATCTTCAGCAACTTGTAATGGAAGCCGTGATATTGGGAGGTGTGTTACGCGTAACTTTGACTCCACCAACTCGGGCCTAAATCCGGGTATCCGTGTCACCCCTCTTTTGAGTTTATAAATACTCGGATACTTTTTATAGCCGCTTATTATTCCCGCCACATTAACGTCGTGAAGTTTCAAAGGTTTTCCGTCCCATTGCAAAAAATATAGAACGGTATTAGGTACTCAAGGATCTCTTTGTACACAGGCAAAGGGAGGCTGTATTCTGCCAAGACTGCCGGATTTCCAAAGATCGCATCTCTAATCCGGCCTAATTCACTTCCATTAAGGTGTTCCGTTGAAAAGGAAATCTCCAAGCTACATATTTTATTCAAGATCAGAAGCCTATCTGTGAAGCGAGGGATTTATTGAAATTCCATGGACATAATTGGGGAAGTAACGGAGATCTAAATGAATAAGATAATCAGCACAGGATTAATCTCGTCTTATCTTTGTAATTCGAATAATGATAAAGAATAATCATTTAATTTGTATTAGGTATGTAATAATTCACTCGTATACTATGTACTTGCCTTAAAAATTAAAGGTATGTCCCCACTGCAACGGACCATACCATGACCGTGCTAGGAACGTGTTAGGTACGAAAAGCAGCACAATACGCTGTAGCTTGCCCACTGAACTCGAGTACAACGCACATGATGCCAGTATTCAACGCGTGTGATACACTTATGACGTCCTTTTGATACCCGTGTGTAATATGTTATTTTATATATTGGTTTCAATAGGAAACATAACAGACATAAATCAGAATAGTACAAAAAAGAGAAGAATTAAATTACTGTAAAAATTAGACTTATGTCCTGCGTGTTACAACACGTAAACATTAACAAATTGCGTTATAATAATAATAATAAATTGAAAATTAAATAAAAAATTATAAATAGACGAGAATTCATTATTAATCATTAAATTATAAATTAAAAACACACACATAACTACAGCATTCATTCAGGTATGAGCGGTGGGTGACGCTTGGCTGAGGTCATCGAGGAATCATATCGCGTTCTTGAACCGACTAGGTCCGGCATCGAATATCCTGCAGTTGATTGTACAGACAACACATTTTAGCGATAGGGTAGTGACGCGAAACGTTGTTCTTATAAGTGGTCAGGATAAAAGTGGGCAGCGGGCGCCTTGTGTTAACCTCAGTGTTTAGGCTTAAACAAGATGTAAGGTCAGGAGACTCAATTATGTGATGCACAATTTTGTGAAGGACTGCTAGGTCTAGTTGCTGCCTGCGTGCACTCAAGCTAGTCATGTTGAAAGTCTCCAGCTTATCCTTGTATGAGCCCCAAGAGCAACCCGGACAAAGCCGGTAAAAGATCAATCAGAGTCTTTTTTTCTGGGCAGTTTCTGTGTGCCTGAAATGGATTTCATAGTGCGGTGACCAGACAACAGACCCATACTCAAGTTATTTATTTTATTTTCTTTTTTATTTAGTATGGGTTCGCTCTTGACTCCAGCCCAAGCCTAGTGCAACTAAGGCGAAGTCGAAGATGAAACGAGCTCGCCCAGAAGAAGCCTGTTCCTCGAACTTTGAAAAGATTCGGATTGTAATCCCCAGGAAACACCGAAACAGGCAGCGAGTTCCACTCCTTGTCCAATTTGCTCCGGACAAGAGTAAAGAACAAGGTGATGAGACTTTTGGGTTTTTGAAATCTTCGGTGACCCTAGCAAGGAACCCCAAGTTTGCAATATTGTTGACAATATTGCTGTAATGCGAACGGAAAGAGAAATCCTCGTCAAAATAAACGCCGAGATCCCTTAATATGGATTTGCGCTAAAGTGTCTGTCCTTCAAGCACATAGTCATGGCGTATTTTATGACGTTTTTTAGTGAATGAAATCACCAGGCACTTACCAACGTTCAAGGACATTCCATTCTCTTTGCACCAAATTGCCGCAGTAATTTAATGTCAAATGTCTCAATTCGCGCGAAAATCTTTAAGTCATTAGCATGCAAGAGTCGCGGGCATGTTAATTCGTTAATAAAAAACAAAAATAATAATGGTCCAAGATGTGATCTTTGGGGGACACCAGATTTGACCGGAGCAGGTGTAGACTTAAACCCTTTGACACATACAGGTTGACTTCTGTTAGTCAGGTACGATTCTGGCCAACCCAGCAGAAATCTGTGGACACCGAGAGCACCTTGTTATTCGGTGGTAGTGAGCGAACCACGATTCAATTTATATTTTGGTTACGTAAGGCTCTGACCCATAAGTGTCGTGATCAGTCCAGCAGTCTGTATCGGCAGGACTATCAATACATACGGCAAACGTCTTTATAACGGTCATCATACAAGGTTACAACCCGTATGCTTACCGGTCTAGCGATGTATCGTGTCATGCACGGAGCGTGTCAGCACCGGCAAGAAAAACGCTTCGTGCGTGGCACGCAATGGTGAAGGTCGGTGATGGAACGGTCTAGTGGGCAAGGTTCATAGATTTTAATACAAATAAATATTTTTTTGCCGGACACGTTCCTAGCACGGTCATGGTTTGTTACAGTGCACTGGGCAGAAACCTTTAGGGTATGTATTTTGGCCTAGAACATGTTTTATATCAATAATGTCTAGGTAAGCTGGGTACTTAGTATTTATTTACCTGCGAGGAGGACATACTTGTATACTCGTATATTCAAGGTCTAAAATATTGTTTTATTAAAAACTGATTACACTTATCCTGGGTTAAATCATCATTCTGTCTCGTTTAGTTTATTTGACGTTGGCAGAGACAGAATGAAGATTTAATCCAGGGTTAGCGTAGTCCTGGGTTAAACCATTATGCGCAAGTCCACTTTAGTAGTCCCAGAAACAGACTACTTATGCGACTTCCAATTTTTAATGCTCCGAGCACCCGGTTCGGGTCTTGTGCAGGGTTGACACGTAATATTGTTCACTCATCGTATTTGCATTTTGATATAATTTCATGCATAAACGCTGACCACTTAGTTTAGCTGATCCATATTATTAAGTTCCTAGAAAAGCAGCACATATACGTTTTTTAGTATGAATTTTTCAGAAAGTAAAAGCTTTCTCGTATATTTTCATAAAACTCTACCGCAGCGGTTCTCAATCTTTTTTAATAATAAAACCCTTTCAGAAAGCGATATACTTGATGGAATCCTACAATAAAGTACATCCCTTAAAACGTTTACTTATTTCTTACTTACAAAACATGTATAATAATAGAAGATATTGAAACATTCAAGTAGGTATCGCTGGTAGGCCGCGTCTGAACGGTCGACCAGAGAGGTGTTTTGATTATTTTTGTTTAAACTCTTGCGAAACCCCAGGGTTACGCGAAACGCACTTTGATTATCGCCGCTCTACCAAAACTCTCCTAACACTTTTATAGTAGGGTAAGCCTACACGCCAGATTCGCACTTTTTGAGTGTTTTTCCTCTATCAATTAACGGCAGACCTTTCTAATCTTTCAACCCTACCCTTTCTACTATAAACTTTACATAAAAACGGGTCACATAGAATCCTTAATAAAATAAAACCATGAAATTTATAGGATCGACAGTCTTGCGTGACCCAGTATACCGCAGTAAGAAGGTTAGGCGAGTTAGCCCAGGCCCAAATGAAAGAATAAAGGGCCCTCTTCGCAAATAACATTACGCTCAGAAGTAGGATACCTGAGGCCTTGTGTGGAATATAATGAAAAAGGCAACCCAACAATAAAGCAATACGTACTTATAAAGCTCTTTGTTGCAGACCATATTAATTTATTCTGACGAATAAACACTGAAATCAACGCGCCAAATGTCTACATCATTTTATATTATCCTTTGGAACGCCAACCTTGAGCTATACAGACAGACAATACTAACACAATAGAACGAGAACGTGACGGCAAGGAAGGCAGGCCTGAAATTTTGAAGAGTCGTGATTTGGTGATATTGTTATTATAATCACCATCGCAATCGCAAGGGTATGGCATATCGATTGACCTACTTATTCTGTCCCGACGCGTTTCATGCTTCCTGACATCCCAATCGGTTTCCTATGACGCCAGGCTTTGGGTACTGACAACTCTTTTCATTTTCTTTTTGCTATATGATAGCTGCTCAGGGCACATTCACATTGATTATATGAAACAGAGAACCTGAGAACAGGTACGGAGAAAAAAGGAGAAGTCAGGCAATTTATTTATGATTATCTAATTATTTTGATCAACAAATTATTTCCTCATTGAAACTTAAGAACCCATGCACAGACTGAAGCGTTTACTAACGGTCTTAGTTTAGTTCTTAGAACTAGAGCTACAGAACTAGACTAGTTAATCTAGACTAGTTATATGAAATATCAAAGTTATCGTTGAAGCCGTTAGTTTCAAAGTTTGTCATGAGGTATCTTATATCTGATTACGATACTTTCAGTATCGGGGTTTGCAGTTTCATGAAAGTTCGCACTTACGGTGGCTTCGCAAACTGAATTTGGAAAAGTGAGCAAATTCTATCTTAATTTACCTGTGAGTGAACGTTAATTATTTTATTAGAATTTAAGGTGTGGGGGTGACCTTGCCCAGCGGTGTGATGATATAGGTTGGTTAAAAAAATAGTATGGTTACTAAGATGCTTGTCCCTTTTTTATGGTTCCGTAGCCAAATGGCAAAAAACGGAACCCTTATAGTTTCATCAAGTCTGTCTGTCCGTCCGTATGTCACAGCCGCTTTATTCTGAAACTATTAGCATTACACAGATGAAACTTGGTAGGTAGATGTATTCTGTTAACCTCTTCACGATTCCTATACAAATAATAAAAAATAATCATATTTGAGGGGGACTCCATAAATGAAACTAAAATAAAATAGCGAATTTACCCAAACTTATGAGTGTGGGGACTTCATGTCTCTCCATGACTCCGTGGTAAAATGAGGGTTAGAGAGAGAAAGGGTTTGTTTCCCTTTCCCTTTCTCTCTCTAACATTTGCACGAAACAAGTAAAAAAATTTTAATGAAAAAATGCACGATGTATTACTTTACGAGTACAAATATTTTCAACGAAAATTTGTTTTAACAAAATCGAACTGGTAGTTTTTGAAATGCACATTTTCAACAACCGCAAATATAACTTTGTAATCGATACAAACACTATCAAAAACAAAGTTATTTTTGGTGTCAACAAAATATTGCGGTATTTTGGCTACGGACGTAATTGGACCCAAAATTCAGTTAAATGTGGCACGGAACCCTCAATGCGCGAGTTTGATTCGCACTTGGCCATTTTTTTAGACATACTATCAGTCAACCGTTAGATCGAGCGATCTCGTCAAGTGTTCTATAGAAACGTGAGAAAACCATTGAGAAATTCCACAAGATATCCATATTTCAGTCTCAGCTTAGTAAAGGTTTACGCATATTTTCTATAAAGATAGATATTAATAAAATTCTGTGTTCACCAACATGTCGGTCATTCAACACGAACATTATATCATATTATAAATATTGACAATCACTGGTGGAATATTAACCTTATCTGCCTCTTCACAAAGACAGACAATTTGACACGATATCTTGTCTTAAAAGATGGCAAACAGTTTTTTCCAGGGCCGTTTCGCGAAGGAAGTCGCCGCGAGGATTAAACTTTACTGTAATGGCTTCTTAATGAGCTCCAACAAAAGGCTCTCTGCAGAAACAATATTTACGCACATTTATAATGAGGAGAGACTGAGGGGCGCCCTCGCCAACCTCTTTGCGATCCAACTTCGCATATTTAATTGTATACGTTACCCCAGCCAGATTTTGTCGAAAATCACATTTTTTTTTAAGTAGATAATTAGAAGTCCAACTTCTTCAATTGTTGTGCTGATTTTTAAATTTGTTTTGCTTATGGTTTTTTAGTTATTTGACAAAAACAGATCTGGCTGGCGTAACGTTACCCCAGCCAGATGTTTTATTAATTAAAGGGTTTATTGAAATAAACTTTAGGTACATAATTCTGAACGAGGTAAATGTTGCCACAAAATTTGAATTTGTATCGTTTATGGTTTCGGAGATATTCAAAATCCTGCTGGTGTAACGTTTACGTGTTCGCTGTATCTCCGAAACGGCTAAGCGAATATGTATAATTTTTTGTACACAGCTTCTATGAATTTGTTATAATTTGTTTGCCAATAAAGAAAAACAAAATAATGCACCGTTTAGAAGTATTTTAATTAATAAAAATTCAAAAATAGCTCCTAGCTCTTCAAAAAAGAGCTCTAAAGCCTTATTTGAAACGTCATTTTGTAGCTTACAACTGCCTACAAATGTTTGTAAATTTTCATTAGAATCCTGTAGGTATTTATTAAGTTACAACGATATTTAATTCAGTTCTCGTAACGATGCGCTCCGGAGATTTTAAGCCTCCGATTTACTGAGTTCCTTGTGGATTTAAAAGTTGAATAAGATATCATTAATTAGTATTTTAGTTCAATTTTCTACCTGTAAAATTTCAGCGTAATACGATTTGTAATTACTGAGATAATTAAAAGAAAGACATTAGGTAGTGCATGATCATGGCAACCCGACCAAGTATAGATGGTTACGAAAAAGCGGCCGCGTAGTACTTTATGCCTACCTTTTAAAACGTATAGTATAATAACGCTACATGCTCAATACAGTCGCGTACAGAATTAAACTATTCAGCCTATAGCATAGTATATATCTTGAAATGAATTAAATTATATATTTTTAATTTGTGTCTACTTATTTATGTTACCTACTTAAAATACTGTACCATTCATTACCTATCTTATTTAACCTGTTGTGACGTAAGCGCTAAACTTATATATTTATTAACAAAATAGTGAAATATTTAATTGGCACAAACACGGTCCCGTTGCAGTTTTAAAATAATATAGATAGAGAGATAGAAGACTTTGTACTTAGCGCGCTGCATTCGCGCGTGTTCTATGTTCTTCACAGTTATGCACATGAGACGACATCATTGCAACTTACTGAAGAAAGAAAGAGAGCGTCGATAACGCGTCCTTGGGACGAGGGACGGAGGGCGGATGATTGTTTGTCGCTCGATAGAGTTAGTCAAAGATTTGGTTTCGTTGAATGAGTGCGCATACGCTTCCTTCGCAATTTCGTTTAATTTAAAGTGAACTACTATGAAGTACTTCTATTGCGGACCATAATACCTGAGTTCGTGAGTTACTAATGAAAAAGGTAAGCTACTTAATGTATAAAAATAATTTTCCTTTTTAATCATTACATAGTAAAAATAAAGTCGCTTTATCTGTCCCTATTTCCCCTTGAACGCTTAAATCTTTAAAACTACGCAACGGATTTTGATGCGGTTTTTTTGATGATGATGATTGATGATTAAAGAGGAAGGTTTTATAATAACTATATTAGAGCTGTATCTATGTCCGAAAGTTTATTTTGATATTTAAAATCGAACATTTTACTAAGTACAATGTGATTTAATTTAGTTTTAATAATGATCTGTGATTTTAATAATAAAACTATTTTTATAAGAATACTAGCCAGCCAGTCATCGTAATGTGCTCTTAAAATAATAATGTCAGTCAATAATTTATTATGTGATTGTTAGTTCATGATTTGAAAATCAATGTTAATCTTTTGGAAGTTAATTTATAATTATGTTGAGCCAATGAACATTTATTATGCTGCTATAAGAAAATATATAACTAAATTAAAGTGTTTAGGTACTTCGCATTTTTCTTTGTAAGTTTATAAGACATGATTTGTAAATAAAAATACTCAAATTAAGATGATATTGTTTTCGTTTTACACTTCTGTACGTAACTGTACTTTACGTTTAAAACTATCCTATTAATTTCAAAAGGTAGGCATAAAGTACTACGCGGCCGCTTTTTCGTAACCATCTATACTTGGTCGGGTTGCCATGATCATGCACTACCTAATGTCTTTCTTTTAATTATCTCAGTAATTACAAATCGTATTACGCTGAAATTTTACAGGTAGAAAATTGAACTAAAATACTAATTAATGATATCTTATTCAACTTTTAAATCCACAAGGAACTCAGTAAATCGGAGGCTTAAAATCTCCGGAGCGCATCGTTACGAGAACTGAATTAAATATCGTTGTAACTTAATAAATACCTACAGGATTCTAATGAAAATTTACAAACATTTGAAGGCAGTTGTAAGCTACAAAATGACGTTTCAAATAAGGCTTTAGAGCTCTTTTTTGAAGAGCTAGGAGCTATTTTTGAGTTTTTTTATTAATTAAAATACTTCTAAACGGTGCATTATTTTGTTTTTCTTTATTGGCAAACAAATTATAACAAATTCATAGAAGCTGTGTACAAAAAATTATACATATTCGCTTAGCCGTTTCGGAGATACAGCGAACACGTAAACGTTACACCAGCAGGATTTTGAATATCTCCGAAACCATAAACGATACAAATTCAAATTTTGTGGCAACATTTACCTCGTTCAGAATACTAATTATGTACCTAAAGTTTATTTCAATAAACCCTTTAATTAATAAAACATCTGGCTGGGGTAACGTTACGCCAGCCAGATCTGTTTTTGTCAAATAACTAAAAAACCATAAGCAAAACAAATTTAAAAATCAGCACAACAATTGAAGAAGTTGGACTTCTAATTATCTACTTAAAAAAAATGTGATTTTCGACAAAATCTGGCTGGGGTAACGTATACTATTTAATTTTAATGTTTTTAATGTTCGTCCGTTGGGAGCGCATACCACCCAGCCATAGGAGTCGATAGGACACTTTTTAAGACTAGGAAGCCGATTCTCGCGGCAATCGAACTTTTATCGTGTGGTAATTCCTTTGCGAGTTTAACCGTTTTGCCTAAAAATAAAGTAAAATATCTACACGTAAAATAACTATCGCACGAACAAAATTATAATACAAAGAAATCGTGACCCTGAGAAATCAAAATCATTTTTTTCTTCGACAAGGAAAATTTGATCGGTGAACTTTTTTCGTATACGAATTGCACGAGAATTGCCCCTTACCTATGTCACATAATTTTCTAAACAGACATGGGCGGGATGGTTACAGTACGTTTTTTTAAAATGAGTATATAGTGTTACAAAATAAGGTAGCTAGTACACTTCCAATACACAAAATTTGTGGATTGGAAGTGTACTAGCTACTTTTATTTAATAAAACTTAAGAATAATTAATACTGATACAATATCAAAATCATGACCAGTTTTTACCGTCATCGTCCGATGGACTAACCGCATTAGTCAATGAGATGCGAATGCGACAATCACACACACAGAAACAGTAACTTGAAGTTCATTTCTAATGGTGTTTTCGAGGTTCATGTAGTTTCAATACGTATCTACATTTTAGCGCTAAAATTGTAATCGCTTTATGCATACGGCGCCGAGCCGAGGGTAAACTTAACGACTGTCACCGCCAAGCTCATGTCGTTAGCGTCCGCGTTTATCGCCCTCCGTTACATCAGTCCATTATAGTTATTTATAATGCCTTGGTGGCGCAGCGGTTAGTCGCGTTTTATAAAGCGACGGTTACGCCAGAGGAACCAGGTTCGATCTCCGGACTGGGCCAAAAAAACGTACCTGGGTTTTTCTGTCCAGAAATTCTCAGGGTAGCCCGGAGAGTTTGGTAGTTGGCGGTGTTTCACCCCCGTGCCTTAGAAAGCGCGTAAAGTGTTCTGCGCCTGATCTCTCTCCGGTCGTGTCAGATTGCTGTCCCATCGGGCTATAAGATTGAAAGGAATAGAGATTGCACCTGTGTTTGCGCACACACTCGGTTACACAGTCGTTGTGACTGACCATCATAGTCGAAATCGGCTACGGGGATTACCTACCCTGCTCTGTAACATGATTTACGAATTTTGATAATCGTACTGTACTATTCCCGTCCACGTATGTTAAGCAATTTGTGTGACATAGTCTTAAAGAGTAGTATAACAGCTCCTAAGGCTTGGTGGTATAAGATGATCTTGATTTTTTTCTTATCAGTAGTCGAAATCGACTAGCTAAGGGTACTATTCATCATTAGGGCTTCTTCATCTTGACATATGATTTAAACAGCGCCTACGCGAGAGGAGCATCGTCGCTCGTGACTAAAAAACCGATCCTCGGACGACACTTTCGTCCGCATCTACGGCACGCGAACTGAGAGTCCGTTGCGACGGAACCCTCTGCATGAGCATGTCGTTTTTCCAGCTTTTGGGCCAGAATTTGAAACCAGGCTGTATCATGGGTCTTACAGCGCTCGTAGATGGCTTTCCTCCTCACATCGCGTTCGGTAGCCAGAGCCTCTCATGTGACGGAATCGATGTTGAATGCGATCTTGTCAGGTTTTGCGCAGTCTTTGGATCGCAGTATGGGGAGTCCAACATTGCTCGTTTGCTCAGACAAACCATTTTGAGCCAAGTCGCTTCTCGACGCGTATAAAGTAGGAGGGGGACTATTATAGTTATATTATTTTGGTAGTTGCCATGCTTGCTTGAATCACAACTGACACTTATGTCAGTTACTACTATTGTCGGTTTACTTTACTTACACTCCTTGTTGCATAATTTACATAGTAATAATAAATAAAACCATTTCTGTTACAGTTATAATTAACATGTATTTTGTACATACATATCTACCTACAAAGAAGGTTACTATATAAAATAATACCAATTTATAACTTTTTATATGAAGATTAGTTACACTTACGTAATGACAAAATTCGCAAATTTAGGCCAGGTATCCATTAGACTCGTGAAGATAGTTTAAGTATATACGTTTAGTCATAGTAATATTATCAAATAATTTTAAGTAATTCTATAATGAATTTGGCAGCGGATATTATAAAGACAAATCACATACATTTAGCAACCAGTCAAATGTATACCCGGCTTGAAAGAGATCGGACGTGATATAAATATCAAAATTATGTTAGAAGTCGAAGTGCCTTGCCTGAACAATATTGAACAATAACAAAGCGAATACAAACTGCGGTAACTCGTTATGTCAATGTAAGTAAAAAAAACGGATTCCATACAAAAGTATAATCGCAATCTTAATAATATATCACCTAACAACAACAATAACTATTATATGAATTGGTGTTTTAATTGCACTGAATATTCAGTTCTGAAATCTGAACTACCTATACATATAACTATAGTAGCGACTAAACACAGAGAGATATAGTAAGAATCATTAAGATTAACACTCACAATTAGTTGATTGGATCTTCGAATAAGGCTTTTTTACTATTTTTATTGTGTAATACTCACTTTTTTCGAGAAGATAATGATACGGTATCCAAACTACTATGAGTTGCTTCCAACTAGCCTACTGGTACCGGTTGTAAAATGGACTCTATTAAAAACTACATAAGAGCAACATAGTCATTACTTTTAATTATCCTAAATAAATAGATAATCAACAATGCTAATACAAACTAAACAAACACTAATTATGTCTAGCGTCTTTATTTCATGATGCGTGTCGTTTGCAACTTGTATACTAAAATCACTACAAGAATTGGGTATACTGTCTACTTTTCTAGAAGTTCGATTAAGTCTTTTCGTAAAGGCATTATGATGACATCATAAATTCTTTAATCAGTTGCATACATAGAAAAACTATTATTATTATTCGGAATATATACCTACTTATTAATTCGAAACATAAATTGCGATGTATTTTGGGTTGCCTGCCTGAATGTTTGATTTGATTTCTAGAAATAAACCAAAACATACATACAATGGCCCTGTTTTTTCTGACACTTAAGAAAAACCTTTTTTTAGGTATAAATAAATATTTTGGGTACAATTTGTACCCATATTAAAAAATAACTTTCAAAAACAAAATCAATATCGCATGTGTTGTACATACATACTCGAGCATAAATAAGAAAAAAAAAATGATTCCAATCCAATCAAAAAAACAGAAATTTCATTGTTCGGCAGAGCAGATTTTGCATTTTCATAATAACAACTTCTAAACGCATTTTGAAACAGATTTTATAAACGTGCTCGTACAACAAAAGGTCGGATTAACAGATTCCGCTGCGATAAGTATCACCTACTTATCATGGCAAACTCATTGCTTATCCATGGTTTTACTCCGCTGTTGCTATCAAAATTCCATCTAATATTAAAAATTACAAAATCACAATAGACAATATAATTTAAACTTACCACTAGCACAGTTATACACAGATATTACGAATATTTTAGAATAAACCAATCACTTCAATTGTAATCTAATCACGTTGATAAGCGATACCAAAAGATTTTTTGTTCTTTTAAAAAAATCAATTATGCTTTAAATAATCACATTTACGTCAGCAGTAACATAAGAAGCACCCATTAAATATCATCACTTAACAATAAAAGCGTCTACGACTCGTATAAAAGTAATAAATGCTCGGTAAAACAAACAGCGAACGTGCGGGCATACACATAACGGATAAATAAAGAGCGAAAGGTGACTCTGGCTCTAAAATGGGTAGGCCTAACATGCATGACACAATATTTATCTCGATCGACATGACAAAATTAGTCGATCTATGCTATTTTATCATATTCCCTAACATGCCAACCACATAGGACAAATTTATCCAAAACGATAACGAGATAAGACAATTTCTAACCATTCATTTAATTTTATGTCAAAATTGGCTGAGAATGTTAAACTTGACACAATGACAGATTGACTTGATATTGGCCATAGATAATAAATTCAAACTAATAAATATCTTAGGGATGAAAAAATCCACGGGGATTTTCTTTTCAATATTTTTACCCTTTAATGTTTTTTGAGAGCCTAGGATAAGATACGGCACGACACAGTCATATATTTTTGCTCTAAATAAGTTGTTTTTAATTTATCGCCGACGCTAATGGTGGACGATAATGTTTCACGGCAAAATGTCAAAAATCGGTAAAAATATGTGTCGCATGTTAGCGTTCAATGATAATTTTGTCATATTTCGAAATTTGACAGTATGACATGACTTTCATGGCAGCCATATTAGCAACTGTGGATAAGTCGATTTCTGGCAAAGAAATGGTATAGAATGCCGCGATATTTTATTTATCATGGCGTGCATGTTAAGCCTGCTGGCAAACAAACGACTAAAAGCGAAGCGTGCAGCTGTCAAGCGCTCGGGAATAAAAACGAGGCAACCTCTAGCATTCACATTCGCTCGCTCGCTCGCTCAGCTTAGGAGCGAGCGAGACCGAGCAAGGAATTTGACAAATGCGGCCTCTACGCAGGGAGTGCACTCATACATACAAACTACGCTACAAAATGTGCTCGGGGCGGGGTGAACGAAGAGCCGGAAACCAGGGCTCGGATAACATTATATTTTTCGAAACGTTTTCGCCTTAATTAGCTAAGAACGTTTTGATTTCGTTTGCGTTCAAACGGAAACATTATTAAGACGTTTGTAAAGAGAACGTAATTTTAAATCGTTTTTGTTCAAAATAACGTTTTAAAACATTATTTACCGTTTTTTTTTTTCATTCGCCCGGCAATACGAAACAAAAATAATTGACATCCAGACCAGTTGTAATTTTACGACCTTGCAGATATTAAGTAAACGGAGCGCGACACGCTCTTTCTTATTTTAATTTATTTGTATTTCTTAAATCACTGTTTAGAAAAATTGCGCCAAAATTAACTTCTGTAACAGCTAATAATAAAGCTGGCTGCTTTGAAGCTTAAAGGATTAGCATAGCTATCAAACGCGGCAACGCAGCCAGCATCATAGCCTCCTTGCCGCAAGGAAATGGTTTCGTTTTTTAATAGGTAGGTTTAAGTTTTTTTTTTTATGTTGCATGTATTAGTTTTAATTTTTCTTGATTCTAAATTATTTTCAATATTTTTTTAATTCGATTTGAGTAGTAAAATTATTTCTTACTCCCTGCGGAATACACCATTTTTTACGTTCTCATTTCGTTTTTCGAACGAACTGTTCCGAGCGTTTTAAAAACGTTTTTTCCAATAACGTTTCCGAGCCCCGCGGTAAACACTAAAACGAAGCGTTATAAAAACAACAAATCAAACGGATAAAGTGCATCACGTTAAAAAAGGAGAACGTGCCTACGTTTTTTTTTGTTTTTTTTTTATGTCATGTCTAATTTGCAATCTTTAGAGATTGCAGCGAGAGACGGAACGCTCCCACGGACGCGCCGGACGGCCGTCCGACCGCTCCGCCGCTGCGCTAGTGTCAAGTATCAGCTGACATGAATTACGCACTTTCAGCAAAGAAAAATATGTCAAAACACTACAAACACTTTTTCGACTTGCGACTAGTGAAATCAACTCTACTTGACCATTTATCGATTAGTTGTTTTTTTTAATTCGTTATAATAACCTCGATTAGTTCGTCCACGAATGCACTATGTTTTAGTATTATATCCCCCTATCTAGCTTCGACACCTTGTTATCGGTTACACACTATTAACTTTCGCGTTATCATATAGCCTGTATATGAGTAGGAAAGTTTCGAACGCTTCTTGAGTACGATTGCCAATAGTTGTATACCCTGAGGTAGCCTACAGATGAAATGTACAGTTGTTTTATTTATATTTCTACTGCAGAAAGCATCCGAGAAGACATTAAAGTCGCGGTCAGATATTGAATGAATTTTAATGAAATCGCTACATGTTCAAGCTACCAAAAACTACAAAATCTACTCAATTTCACACTCGGGTATAAACATAAAGGCGATCGTACCTGTTTTGAAATCGATATCAAAGTGTATCGTTTGTTTTCAATAACCCCTACAAAATTTACCTTAATTTAGCCAATTCTATAAATTAACATATTTTTTTAATTTTGAATTTTATTCGATGACAGGTATCTCTCGACGAGTGCTAATTTGTTTTACGATGTGATATGTGTCGACCGTCGGACGAGACGCGACGTGTCGGCTCGCGATCACCCGGACGGATCGAGGAGGTATGTATCGGTATAATGCACGAGGTGAAACGTATTCTTTCACGCTTCGCCGGGTGTATTATTGGGCCTCCGTCGATTTTGGACTTTATTCCGTTAGCTATAGGGTGTGTTCGCGGCTGGTGGGTACAATGGTACTAGAGTTGACATACTGCGTGCCCCCGCGGTGCCGGCTACTCCTCGGCGCCAGCGTCCTCACTTATTGTTTCGCCCGCTCTTTCTTGGGAAATGTTTTGACCTGAAATACAGTTTATGTCGTCAATATGGTGATAGTTCAATTACTATAATTCAACTGCCTCGGTGGCGCAGCGGTTAGAGGGTCGCACTTTAAAGCGACGGCTGCGCCAGAGGTCCCGGGTTTAATCCCCGGGTCGGGCCAAAAATATGTAACTGGGTTTTTCTGTCCAGAAAAATTCTTAGGGCAGCCCGGAGTTTGGAAGTTGGCGGTGTTTCACCCCCGTGCCTCGGAAAGCACGTTGCGCCGTTAGTCCTGCGCCTGGTCTCTCTCCGGTCGTGTCAGATTGCTGTCCCATCGGGCTATGAGAGTGAAAGGAATAGAGAGTGCACCTGTGTTTGCGCTCACACTTGTGCACTATTATATGTCCCGCGCAGACGGTTAGTCGTTGTGACTGGCCCCCGTAGTCGAAATCGGCTAGCGGGACTACTACTACTAGTTCATTAGAATGTTGAGTAGGTAAAGCGGTGGACTCAAGTTAGAACCCTGCGCGAGTCCCTTCTACGGAAACGACATGGTATTGCGCTCCATAAAACAAATCGAAGGGGTTTGGTTTCAATATTTTCATCATTCTGAGCTCGTACAAACATGGCGCTAATCCCTGATTCACCCACTTCTTCCACATCCTAGTTCCTACTGCTTCACACAGTCTATATCTTACTCGGTCCGTCTCTTCTCTTCCCTATGAACTATCAACCATGATACTCTTTTTTTTTATTATTACAACAAAATCCACAGCTCTCAAAATTACAGTTTTACATGTTTCTTAATACTAAATATACAGCCAACATTGGATTTACATTTTATAAACAAATCTATACTAATATTATAAAGCTGAAGAGTTTGTTTGTTTGTTTGTTTGTTTGAAAGCGCTAATCTCAAAAACTACTGGCCCGATTTGAAAAAATATTTTTAGGTTGGATAGTCCATTTATCGAGGAAGGCTTTAGGCTATATAACATAAAGATACGACTCATAAGACCACAGCAGTAATGAAAAATGTTGCGAAAACGGGAGAAAGATATTCCTTTTGAGAGCTTCCGCTGCATACGCTGCGGAAACCGCTTAAGTTACACAAAAATCATGTATGACAGGATTGTTCAGCATTAAGAGTTCTATAATAAAGCCCGCGACAGCATATGTCTATCTTTTATGGTTGATTTACTACAACCTTTTTTATGTTAATAAATTTGTAAAAAAATAATGCATTATTTTTAGAGGTGTATTGTACACACAGGTATTTATTCTTAACAAAATAAATACATTCATCATCACGAGCATTTCATTTAGAACCAGTTGCCCTTTATATCATTTGATTTCAATAAATATCTTAGGAGCTATCACAGTTTTAACATAACTCCGCCCCAAAATAATGTTCGCAGCTTAAGTACAACGTGCGCTTGCGCTAATATATTGTAAAGCTGAAGAGTTTGTTTGTTTGAACGCGCTTATCTCAGGAACTGCTGGACCGATTTGAAAAAATATTTCTGTGTTAGATAGCTCTCGATAAATAACCCCTCCCGTGACGTGTCGCGACGGGAGGGGAGGGAGCAAACTCAAAACGCGCGGACGAAGTCGCGGGAGACCGCTATATATTATAAAGCTGAAGAGTTTGTTTGTTTGAACGCGCTTATCTCAGAAACTGCTGTACCGATTTGAAAAAATATTTCTGTGTTGGATAGCTTATTTATCGAAAAAGGCTTTAGGATATAAAACATGACGCTGCGACGGGAGGGGGAGGGAGCAAACTCAAAACGCGCGGACGAAGTCGCGGGGGACCGCTAGTAACGTATAAGTGAGTGTGACTGATGTCGTCAACCTTTCTATGTAACCAATTACAATTATCATATGTGTGTGTGTGTGTAAAGAAAGAAAGAAAGAAAGAAAATACATTTATTCGACTCAAATACAGTAATAAAAACACATATACAATAAACAGACAAACACACACATTTATTTAACATTAATATCGAGAGCGAGTCGAAAAGGCACCCTCTCAGCATTAATCGTGGCCGCAAAATGCAGGGCGCGACACTGATTTTTGTGTGTGTGTGTGTGTGTGTGTGTGTGTGTGTGTGTGTGTGTGTGTGTGTGTGTGTGTGTGTGTGTGTGTGTGTGTGTGTGTGTGTGTGTACTAGGAGTCAGATTGCGTAAGTTCAAGCACACGTTTTTTAAATGTTCTTTTACTTAGGTGAAATGGATCTACTGAGTGAAAATGTTTTTTTATATGATCGCAATATGCGGCAAACAATGGAATTTTTTGCATAAATCGTTCGCGTGAAAGGTACAGAGAATAGAGTTGATACTGTGTGTCGAGTCCGGATTGACGGCGCATGTAATTTTAAGAACAGCGACGTAAGGTCAGTGGAGTCTATCGATATACATCGTACAAAAAAGACATATCCAAAACAGTGCGCCTGTTTTCAAGAGGTACCATGTCATCGGGCGGTATGTAAACAATGCAGATATGCAAATAACGCCGCTGACTGGTGCCCAGTTTACGCGCAGGAATAGTCAGCCACATAGACTCAAGACCGGTTCGCTCCCACTCCGGCCGCGGACGAGCCTGCAACCTCGGTGCGCACAGTGCCATCAGTCCCCCACCGAGTGAACCACGATCGCGACGGAACACGTCATACTTAAAATCGCAAAGTTCTGTGTCCAGTATACTATCGCAGAGCCAGGTCTCAGTAATTAATCCTATGTCAAAATTGGATGCAAGAACACCGTGATAAAAAGTATTAGTTTTTGTGCGGAGACCGCGGACATTCTGATAATATAGAATTAGTTGTTTAGCGTATTTAGTCTCGGTGACATGAGAGATGTAAAACAAAACATATTAACGTTACGTATAAATGAGTGTCGTTTGTAGTAAACCGGTTTTTTATCGCTTATAGAAGACGTGTATGGAACTCCTGGATGCGCAAATCGAGAAGTAATTAAAATTAAAATAGTATAGTTATTATTACGAGTATTTATAAAAGACGATCGGTAGCTGTTGAGAGGTTTATTGAAAATAATAATGATTACTTTTTTTGTTGAACTAGTTATGGTTGTTATAAGAATAGAAATTTGAATAAATGCGTGTGTAAGGTTGCAATGTAGTTGTGAGTGAGTTGAATGTATGGTGTGTATTGTATTTTGAGTGTGGGTGATTTTGTGTTTCCAGCTATAATACAAAATATTTTAGAGTATGACAAAAAGGATGACAATCGAGTTTTCAAAAGTAAGTATTCTAGGAGAATACCGGTGACAGAACTATACAAGAGAGTTAAATATAAAGTATAAATTAACAGATTTTCTCGAGATCTGAAGTTGAGTTTATTAATATAGGGGGCGACGTTGGATTGCGACGAACATATATGCGACAGTTTTTTGTCCAGACAAAGGCATAATTGGTCTCTTTACATTCTCATCACCTTCATTACATACAAACCAAGCCCTTTGCAATGTCATAGCTCCATTACTATAGCCTTGTTACACGGTGAAAGTAAAGAATCAAAAAAAAATATTGCTTTACTTAGCGCAATATACCTCTATTAACTCCTTTTTTAAAATAATAATTAGCGAGCGACTGATCAGTTGCATAGCAATAACCACCCCTACATGTAATCAGCCGATTTTGGACCGATTTTACCAACATCAAATAACATTATTCAACAGAATAAGTATAGAAGGACCGAATTAGAAATGTCTTTTACATTAATCAATGCTGACAAATAGGTGACGTAGGTATTAAAATTAGGGCTGATTTTTCAATAGTCAGATAATAAATATTCTTTGAACAAAATACAATATGGCTAATTTGAAAACGTCACCTAATTGTCAGCAAATATACGTAAATGTCATTTTTTAAATCTGTCGCTTTATAATTTATCAGTCTGATAAGTTTTATCTGACCATTGAAAAATCGGCCCTTAGGCGTATTGTATTTTATTCGACGAATATCCCTTATCTGACATTGGAAAAAATCAGGCCTAAGTAAAATAAATCGCTCACCCTTTTTCGCTGATGAAAGTATGCACTTCTTGCAGCTTATGAAGAAAAAGGAGACACATTGGAATTTGGTGTGGAAGGCATGAGGTCCATGGTTTTGCACACCCAGCCCGCTATGTCTACTTTCTCTGCGTCCGCTTTTCTAATCCATTCGTGGTTCTGGAACAAACATAATAAGATTCAATAAGAAAGCAAATATTGCAACATTTAAAAAAATTGGTTCGTTTGGTGTATTGATTAGCGCTCCTGACTATTACGCCGCCGTCACGGGTTCGCATCCAGCAAGGGGCAAGTTTGTGTGATGAGCACGAAAATTTTAGCTGAGTCATGGATGTTTATTATTTATTTATGGGAGACGCCCCCGTCATAATCGTTGTCTGGTATACGTAACACAAGGGTGAACATTCCTTACTTCGAAAGCACGACTCGTGTTGTTTGGCGCATATATATATTTTAAGAGAAAAAATAGGTAGGATTCGAAGAGGTTGTTAATTATATTTTATAAAGGTTTTCTCGAACTTAAATATTCTATCGAATGTATTTTCTTGTTTTATTATGTAGTAAACTATTTAATATAACGTATTTTCTACCATATTTATGGAGTCGACTATTGTTTTACCTAAGTACATAAGGTACATACGAGGGGTGATCCAAAAGTAATGATAATCAGTTATTTCTAGTGCACACAAAAATAATAATAAAAAAACAGTCACTTGCTCAGTTACCCGTTCAGGAAAAAAAAACATATAAATAGGCCACGATTCCCGGAAAGGAGTGAGTGAACATGAAATGGAAAAACACGAAATCAGAGCTGTCATTAAATATCTCTTCTTGAAAAAAAATACCAAAGACATACACAGCGACTTGGTGGAAACATAAGGGGACTCTTCTCCTCCATATTCTACAGTTGCACGCTGGGCTAAGGAGTTTAACCTGGGAAGAACATCGACGGAAGACGAACACCGCGAAGGACGCCCATCGTCCATCGACGTCCCTCACTGAATAAAATGTGAAAAAAGCAGAATAAGTTGTATTGGAAGATCGAAGAGTGACTATCAGGCATGAAGCTGAGGTCACAGGGATCATATGGCAGCATTCAAAGAATCATTGCGAACGAATTGCATATGAGAAGGTCTCCGCGCGTTGGGTACCGAAAATGTTAAACGACGAGCAAAAGAAGAAACGAGTCGACATGTCAAGAGCAAATCTCGAAAAGTTCCAGGCAGACAAGGATATTTTTTGGCACGTATTGTGACCATGGGCGAGACCTGGATCCATCATTTTGACCCTAAAACAAAACAACAATCGATCACATGGAAACGATCCGATGAATCGCCGCCGAAGAAATTCAAAGTGTCACGCTCAGCAGGGAAGGTTATGACGTCTGTTTTTTGGGATGCTGAAGGAATAATCATGGTGGACTACTTGGAAAAGGGGGCTACTATTACAGGCTACTACTATGCAGAACAAATAAGAAGATTGCGGGCGGGAAGCTATTAAGGAGAAAAGGCGATGCAAACTGCGGGCTGGAGTGCTGTCCATCAAGACAACGCACCGGTTCACAAAGCTGCAATTGCCATGGCTGCCAATTAAGAAAGCGGGCTTTGAGCTATTGGACCACGCCCCTATTCACCAGATCTAGCCCTCAGTGACTTCTATCTCTTTCCACGACTCAAGGAACACCTCCGAGGCAAGAAATTTGACGATGATAGCGACGTGATGGCCGCGGTTGTGGACTTTTTTGAGAGTCAAGATAAAGATTTTTTTAAAGGCATTTTAGGTTTAGAAAAGAGATATATGTTGAGTTTTTTTTTTAGTATATTCATTGTCTTTATTATTGATTATCATTATGAATATGAACAATTTTTACTATGGGGGCAATAGTGAAATCAAGAAAAAAAAATCAGCTGTTCCATACAAAAATTCAATTGGCGCGCGGTCAATATGTATGGAAGAGCTGATTTTTTTTTCTCGATATCACTATTGCCCCCATAGTAAAAGTTGTTCATATGCATCAGTGGAGTCTTTTCACAAAATTTCGGTACTGATAACAAAGTCACCCTGTATAGATTGGATTTTCATATAGATCGATGACCCCTCGAACAAAGACGCGGCGTAAAAAGTCCACTTATAAAATGGACAGACGACCTTGTAAAGATCGCAGGTTCAAACTGGATGCAGACCGCTTGTGATCGGTTGTTGTGAAACACCTTGGTGGAGGCTTATGTTCGGCAGTGGACGGTCTTTGGCATATAATGATAATGAAGTCATACGGAATTGGTGTGTTTTCATTATATCTTAATTATATTGTATGAAAGGATCAGCTCAACCAGAACTTAGTATCTGACATAAATTTGGTTTCACTCGTGAAAGGGTAACATACATAAAGACATACAGAGTATTATGATTATTTTCTTATTATGAGCCCAGTGTTCCATTGCAGGGGAAAGGCCTTCCTACCCCTTTTCCACTCTCCACGGTTTGGGGCACCTCCCTTCTAGTTCCTGTTAAATGAGGCCAGCTCATCACGCCATATTTTTCGGGGTCTACCGCGTGGCCGCCTCACATCCACTCGGTGAAGATTTTAGCCCAGAGGTCATCTGACATCCAGCTTACGTGACCAGTCCAGTCCCACTTTAGCTGAGCAGCCTTTTGGGAGATGACGGTGATGAGCGTTTTTATTTTTTGGAGCACTTAGCTGCTGTTTAACTAGCGACACAAAATGACTTATATTTTGAGCTGTTGATTTGACAACTGCTGGAATGGTTAGTAAAATATGTATTTGTTCTGAAGTAATTTATACACATTATCATTAAGTATTTTACCAGCCTCATCATAAACCTTCCGGCAAGCGAGGTAAATTCTTTACTAACTGTAAAGGTTCATTTTGCTAGAAGCTACTCAATAAAATAGCTTTTGAATTTTGTGCAAGCCTTCATTTATGTCAATTAATGTGTTAAAGAGTCCTATGAAAGGCTTATAAAGAGTACTTACCAGTGAAAGTTGTAATATTTATCTCGGGTAAGCGTGTCGGTAATTGAGGCTAATTATTGAAGGGCGATGGCTTTGCAGATATTTCAGACGCCAAACCCTAATCTCGCTTAAGGTCTCCAAGTATTTTGGTTCTATTTTCCCCAAATCATCAAGCGAAAGGTTAATAGCACATACTTCGAGGTTTAACACCTCAAACTTTTCAAAAGAGGGACGCATCCTCTCTTCTCTAACACATAAAAAGTGTTCATTTATGAACTATTATTATTATTATTTATTATTATTACATTATTATTTATAAACTATCTTTGTTTTCGGGTTTAAGTCTTCCAGATTGGGTCAAAAAGTTTTGCCCCCAGTGTACTGCGCTCCATTGCTCTCTGACAAACCTTTAGGCTGGACCTCTGACGATCGGCCAAAGACCATGTTTGGGCGCCATACGTGAGGACTGGGAGAATGCACATGTCCATGATTTTACGTTCCAGGCATAGTGGTAATTTACCTTTAAAGTCCTTAAAAGACCAATTGCTGATAACTTGACATTAATAACATTAAGAAGGAAATGTAAGTAAGCTTACGAGTAAAGTACACGGCAAGATCTCAAGACAAAGTTAGCTTTTTCTGCGCGGATAGGTAGTGAGATATTAAATTAATATAATATTAAGTGCTTGTGATTTTTTTAAGACTATGTAATGACAAATACTCCCTTAGTCTTCCTAATAATGATTATGCTCTTGGATGGATACCTTACATTTTTGATACGACAAATTTAAAGAAATAAATCGCGAACTTGACAATAAATAATGATTAAGTATAGCTCTGCCGCTCGATAGTCCACTATCGCTAGCTGAGCAAAAACCATAAATAGTATTGTTATTGTATCGATAGGCCCATCGATTCATTATATCTAAATTATAAGATCGAGAACAATATTATAGATGACTAGCGATCCTAGTCATCTATAATATTTCTCTAGAGCTATTATCAAGGACACTCTAGATTGCTTTAGAGCCGTCCTTGATAAATAAGCTATTTAAAACAAAATATTTTTTTTATATCGGTCCATTAGTTCCTGGTATTAACGCGTTCAAACAAACAAACAAACTCTTCAGCTGTATAATATCAGTATAGATTTCGATGACAACTATCGATTGTCAGTGTCGATATTTCGGCAACGTTAAATACATACGAATACTAGCGGACCCAGCGAACTTTGCTTCACCTCTAGCACCGTCCCGCCCCGGCCCCATTTCGCCCAGCCTCGTAATTTTAAAAGTTAAGAAAAACACTATAATTGATCAGTTATCGAGCGGGATGAAAAATGATCAAATTACTAAAATGGCTATAAAAAAATAGGAGTTGGTGATAAAAAGTAAAAATTAAGGTTTGTATGTATTTTTAATGCCACATTATCTATACTTATATTATAAAGCTGAAGAGTTTGTTTGTTTGTTTGTTTGAACCTGCTAATCTCGGAAACTACTGGCCCGATTTGAAAAAATATTTTTACGTTGGATAGTCCATTTATCGAGGAAGGCTTTAGGCTATATAACATAAAGATACGACTCATAAGACCACAGCAGCAATGAAAAATGTTGCGAAAACGGGAGAAAGATATTCCTTTTGAGAGCTTCCGCTGCCTACGCTGCGGAAACCGCTTAAGTTACACAAAAATCATGTATGACAGGATTGTTCAGCATCAAGAGTTCTATAATAAAGTCCGCGACAGCATATGTCTATCTTTTATGGTTGACTTACTACAACCTTTTTTATGTTAATAAATTTGTAAAAAAATAATGCATTATTTTTAGAGGTGTATTATACACACAAGTATTTATTCTTATCAAAATAGATTCATCATCACAAACATTTCATTTAGAACAAAGTTGCCCTTTATATCATTTGATTTCAATAAATATCTTAGGAGTTATCGCAGTTTTAACATATTAACTCCGCACCAAAATAATGTTCGCAGCTTAAGTACGTGCGCTTGCGCTAATTGCTATGGTTGCTGGCTTCTTAGTTACAATAAAACTGCGTATGTTTTGCGTTAAAATATGTTACTATTTTTATTCGAACATTATTTTTGAAGGTGTTTTATACACACGGGTATTGATTATTATCAAAAAAAATACATTCATCATCACGAGCATTTCATTTTGAGCAAAGTTCACATCATTTGATTTCAATAAATATCTTAGAAGCTATCACAGTTTTGAAATAACTCCACATCAAAATAATACTCGCAGCTTAAGTACTTACAACGCGAGCTTGCGCTAAGTATGGTTGGTGGCTTCGCACTTACATTAAAATATGTTTTTTTATCGTTGAAATATTTTCCTTATACATACCTATTAGATTAATTTAGTCGGCTCCCTACGGAACGGTTGTCCCGCGCAACTGCTTTTTTTGCGATACTTCAAGTGATTTCAGCGCGTAATACATAGTTTTCCTTTTCGCTACTGAGTAGTAAAGGACTTGAGCTCATTATTTTGATTGCAGATATTTTCTATTAGGTAGATTCAGTAATACTTTTGGTTAAAATTCTTTCTTCAGATTTATGCAGGTTAAAGTTTTCTTTTCGCCACTGAGTAGGTTTTAATTTTGAATGCATCTATTAATTATTAAGTTTAATAGATTTAGTAGGTAATTTCAGCATGTAATTATTTTTTTCTTGACTTAGTAATAAGTACCATTTAAAGTAGGTAGGAGGTAGGTATTAAATCTAAATGTGCATTTATAATTTGATTTTGTAGTAGGTAATTTGATTTAATATTAGTCTTCTTATTCTCTGTAAAGTAATTGATGATTACATTAGGTTAATGCTTAATTAATAGGTTGGAAGACTTAATTAATATTTACCAATCTTAATGCAAAATTTGATTTCATTGTAATTGGGTATTGTTTTGTTGTATCTCTACAAAGCTTTGACGTTTTGGACATTTTTTATGACAAAATTGTTAAGTTTTGTTTATCTTCTCACCATTTTTAAATTACCTACCAAATTATATTTTATAATAAAAAAGTACCTACTGAATTAATTAGTAGAATGCCTAGAAAAAGGACTCAGCTTTCTCGGCAGTCTGCCACGTCTACAACGTCTATACGTCTAAAACTGAATGCTATTATTTGAGAATATTGCTGCAAGATATTCGCGGTATATATTATTTGTAAAATAATTAGCCTAAATAACTAAAAAATCTACCCAAAGTCACTATTTCACGCGGACGAAGTCGCGGGCACAGCTAGTAAAAACATAAAAACAAAAAATTTCGTCCAAAAATTTTTAAAAAATATTTAAGGATGAACAACCCTTATCACTTCGGGGTATGAAAAATAGATAGTAGCCGATTCTCAGACCTACTGAATACGCATATAAAATTTGGTAAAAATCGGTAAAGCCGTTTCGGAGGAGTACGGGAACGAACATTGTGACACGAGAATTTTATATATAAGATGAAAGACGGCACGGTAGCTCAATTGGAAGAGCCTTTGGCCCGGTAAGCCAGAAATTTGCTAGTTCAAGTCCCGCCTGTGCGCAATTTTTGGTTTCTTATTTCATATTTATGAATATAAAATATGACATTGAATATTAAAAACATTCTATACCATTCGAAAGCGAAGCGTTATAAATTTCAAAGTTGAATTTATTCTGTAATGAATAACTACTTGGCCCACTGCTGTTGTAAAACAGTTGGGGTGGATAGCGCAGACGTCACGCGTAACGACGTAGCTGCGTAGGTATTCATAAGAGACCAGAAATTTCGCATGGTTCGGTACGGTAGCTTAATTAAAAGAGCGTTTGGCCCCGTTAGCCAGAAGGTTGCTGATTCAAATCCCGCCCGTGCGCAATTTTTAACCGACTTCAAAAAAGGAGGAGGTTGTCAATTCGACTGTATATTTTTTTTTGTATCTCTGTTACCTCATATCTTTGTCATTTGTTGACCGATTTGAAAAAAAAAATCGCTTACCTAGAGGGTATATCTTCTAGTAGGTCCCATTATTGCCAATTTGGGATCTGATGATGGGATATTGGTGTAATCGAGGGAAACCCTCTAATATTAAAGGCACGTATAGTGTTTTTTTACTAGAATCTTGATGTTGACGTGTTGTTACGTCTGATAGTTAACATTATGTGGAGCTGAGCTGATGGTGGAACTCCTTAATGCTTAGGAGTTTAGTAATAATAATGATAGAACTTATAATAGGTAATTTGTAGCTTCTTTAAGAACAGAGTCATACGGTGCCACTCCTCCGCCTTCCTTTCAGGGGGCAACAGCTTATTATTATTATTACTGGACACCAATCACATACATTGTTCTGATCCCAAAGTAAGTAGCTAATTGCACTGTGTTATGGAAATCATACACAACGGTGGTACCACAACACCCAGACCCGAGACAATATAGAAAATTTTGAATTCTATATTGACCCGACCAGAAATCGAACCTGGGACCTCGGGGTGGCGACGCCTTGAAACCAGTGTGCTTAGCCACTACACCACGGAGGTCGTCGTTTATTTAAGACTTTTTAGTGCATTTTGGTTTTGAAGTCGGTTTTTTGTTTTTTATTTCATATTTATGAACATAAAATATGACACTGTGAGTGGTAAAAACATTCTAATCCAACGCTAAATAAGTACAACGTACCATCAAAGTCTTCAGATCGGCCCTCTCGTCCGGGTTCTTCTTGAGGCAGCGGTCGACGAAGTCCTTGAACGCGTCGGAGAAGATGCCCGACGGCAGCTTGGGCGGCGGCTCGTTCACGATGTAGTCCAACAGCTCGAAGATCGCCATAGGCCGCGGGGAGTTCGGCGCCTGGAAATAGGAAGATTATTTTTTTTTACTAGAGGTCCCCCGCGACTTCGTCTGCTCGTTTTAAGTTTGCCCCCTCCCCTCCCGTCGCAGCGTGATGTTTTATAGCCTAAAACCTTCTTCGAAAAATATGCTATCCAACACATTTTTTTTTTAATCGGTCCAGTGGTTCCTGAGATTAGCGCGTTCAAACAAACAAACTCTTTAACTTTATAATATTTGTATAGATCCAAAATAATAAGTCTGAGAGCCGGTGAAAATCGACCTTCACCAACCTTTTAACTCAATGATACATATTTCTAAGTATATAATTAAAAAACAAATATGCTTACGATAGCTTGCCTATAGAAAAGTGTGCATAACTACTTTTTTTTTTCATTTGTTCATCACCTTCAATCTTGCGATAACCAAATAGCTTTTATCTCAATTGATATCAACCATTTTTGGGATTTTTCATAAGTTTTCATTTTTTTTTAATTTAATAAGTTTTAATGGCTTTATTATAAGTATCTTACGACAATAAATTAAGTCCTATGATTTTCTAAGAATTTATCGTCGATGATTTATGCTTTCTAAACAGGAGTCTCACTGTTAGTTTAGAAGTTAAAGGGAGGGGGGGACGCCCATTTTACCACTTCGGAAGGGTATATCTCGTAAACGTTAGACTTTTAGAGAAAATGGTTTATGGAACCTCTATTTCATTTATAGACACCGCACACGCATAGATTTGACAAAAAAAAATTGGATTTAGTTTCATGTATGGAAGACCCTTAAATATCATTATTTTTATATTTTTTTGTATAAGTTTCGTAAAGCGGTTAACAGGATACATCTTTTTACCAAATTTCAACAGTGTGATGCTTCTTGTAGTTACAGAATAAAATGGCAGTAACATACGGACGGACTTCGTTTCCTTTTTTGCCATTCGGCTACGGAACCCTAAAACTAAAAAACACGCTCTTTTATTTTTTCGTATCCCATTTAGCAAACTCTTTCATTTAATACCCATATGATGGAGTTGCATTTCAAATTGCCAATTCGCCATGTTGGGTTTAAGTAGGTCAAATTAAGATTCCAAGATTTTCTTACAAACAGGGTGGCCAAAAAAGAGACGTCCAAAAATTTTTATTTGGATTCTTCACATCCAGGTCTATCCAAATATACCATATTTATGATAGGCAATTTTTTTTATACTTATCGAGGTTTGAAAAAAAACTTTTATTAGCCTTAGTTTTAGAGAACTCATAATTTTGTATTATTTAATCTGAGTCAATTTAGTATTTTCCACAATTCTGGAAAGCGATTCGCGGGCTGAATCCTCGAGCTGGTCTCCCTGCCACTGTGGCTGGTATCTCAGATCCAGAGGCGATAGCGAACTTATTTAAGTCTCATTTTTGTATGGAACCCACATTGAAATCTCCGGGGCGGGTGATCGATGCTGAAGGCGGTCATGGCCGGTAATGTAATATCACAATCTCTGCTAAGGAGGTGAGAGAGGTTATTACAAATATGAGCAGGGGTAAATCCCCCGGGCATGATGGTCTCAGCATCGAGCACCTGCAGCATGCAGGGCCTCACATGGCTAGGGTTCTATCTATGCTCTTTTCACTTTGCATTAGTCACTCATATCTGCCCAAGGACCTGATTAAAACTATCGTCGTGCCAGTACTCAAAAACAAAACCGGTGATATTTCCGACATAAACAACTATAGGCCAATATCGCTAGCTACTATAATGGCTAAAGTACTAGACCGGATACTGGATAAACATCTAACCAAGCACTTGCATCTCCACGACGCTCAGTTCGGATTTAGGCCCGGCCTGTCCACTGAGAGTGCGATACTTAGCTTCAAGGAAACAGTTAGGTACTGTTTGGATAGAAAGACACCAGTATATGCCTGCTTTTTAGATCTGTCGCGAGCTTTCGATACAGTCTCTTATGATGTGCTGTGGCGAAAGCTTCGCGACACTTCACTTCCCATAGAGTTAGTTTCAGTTTTTGAGTACTGGTATTCGAGACAAGTTAATCATGTTAGATGGTCTGGATGGCTTTCTGAATCCTATGATTTGAAGTGCGGGGTAAGACAGGGGGTCGTGTCTTCTCCTGGCCTCTTTAACCTTTATGTAAACGAACTGATAGATGGTCTCAGCAGACAGCCAATAGGATGTTACATTGATGGGACTCCCATCAATAACATCAGCTACGCTGACGATATAGTCCGGTCAAATTAGACATAAAAATAGGGGTAAGGTTACAAAAATTCCCACCTAGCTGAAAATTGGTAGGATTGTTTAAAACACCATCATAAATGAAATGTAGAAAGTCCCCATCGATCCGATACCTGGAAAAAAAGTTACTCGGGTTCAAATGTCACAAAAACGGGTTTTTCGCGAAACGAAGCAAAACGGTAAGTTTTATCATAAAATTAGCCAGACAAAAATTGTAGAGCAGATAAATATCTACAAAAAATGTCTATATACTTTTCTTCCTAAGAGCCACCGTTTTTGACATATAACGATCCAAAAAGTTGAAAAAGTTGTAATCGTCATAATATGTATAAGTACACCACGACTATACATCGCTGAAGCTGTAATACAAGTAAAAATATTATTCTATCGGTCAGTGTATCTTACACATATAAAATATTATAATTATGAGAATGTCGGGTAACTCAAGAAGAAGTTATCACCAACGGAATTTGGTGTCTTCTCTCTATGTATGGAGCTCCTTAAAAAAACTACGTGCTTAGATAAGTTTCGATATGCATGTTTCGTTAAAAATACCCGAAATAAAAGACAAGTGCAGTTAGCTTGTCTTCTTCCAACCTCAGCGGCTGCTCATCAACATCTTTTTCGGGTATATTACCAAGTTCAAGTGTGGCTTGGTCATCAGCTAGACCCAAAAGAGTGGGGTTGGAAGTTGGTCGACAATACATTAGAACCAGTTCAAATTTTACTCCCACCTGCGCCGGAAAAACTGTTAAATACAATTTTTGCAACTGTAAAAAGGGATGTAGTGCTAAATGTGGTTGCAAAAAAGTTGACCTGTTTTGTTCTGTAGCATGTACTAATTGTCAAGACCGGTCGTGCTCCAATGTTGAATCACCAACAATTTTGGATTCATTTGATGTTAACGAGGAGACATGCGATTTGTCATTATTGGAGCAATTTACTTGCAGCGAGGATGAAGAAGAAGAACAAGGAGAAGAAGAAGCATAAGTATTAGAGAATTATGAGTCAGATGGATAAATATCCCTATTTTTTTTTTAACTTACACCGCTTTTATCACTTTAATCATTTTCAACCGTTGCCAATATCTTTTATTATTCAATAGTTTCAACTTTTTGGATCGTTATATGTCAAAAACGGTGGCTCTTAGGAAGAAAAGTATATAGACATTTTTTGTAGATATTTATCTGCTCTACAATTTTTGTCTGGCTAATTTTATGATAAAACTTACCGTTTTGCTTCGTTTCGCGAAAAACCCGTTTTTGTGACATTTGAACCCGAGTAACTTTTTTTCCAGGTATCGGATCGATGGGGACTTTCTACATTTCATTTATGATGGTGTTTTAAACAATCCTACCAATTTTCAGCTATGTGGGAATTTTTGTAACCTTGGATGTCTAATTTGACCGGACTAATATGGTGCTGCTGGCACCATCTGTCAGTGCCTTAAGAAAGCTCATAGAAATATGTGAAAAATTTGCAGATGACCATGGACTGTGTTACAATGTTAAAAAGAGCGAGGTTATGGTATTTTCACCAAAGGGTACTAAAATAGAATATGTTGTACCACCTATCTTGTTAAAAGGAATTCCATTAAAAATAGTTAACCAATTTAAATATTTGGGACATGTTGTAAGCGATACGCTCTTGATATCGAAAGGGAGAGAAGAGCACTGACGGTGAGAGCTAATATGCTGACTAGAAGATTTTCACGTAGCTCACATGATGTAAAAATATCATTATTTAAGGCTTTCTGCCAGAATTTATACACGTGCAGCCTCTGGTCAGTGTATACTCAAAAATCTATCAGTGCTCTTCGTGTTCAGTATAACAACGCCTTTAGGATGATGTTGGGACTTCCTCGCTTTTGTAGTGCCTCTGGTATGTTCGCCGAAGCTCGAACGGACAGTTTTCGAGCATGTTTACGAAAAAAGACTGCGTCACTACAGAGCAGACTGCGAGCAAGTACCAACACTATCTTGAAGACGTTGTCTGACAAATTTGACAGCCCATTCTTCAGGCACTGCAATCGCATAGTGACGGCATAGTCATGTGATTGCCCAGTGCCGCTAGTGCTTGTTGTAAATTCAATTTATACTAACATTAGAATAGGTGCATACCTACTAACATACTATGGATCTATGATCTGAAATAAAGAGTAATTTATTTATTTATTTATTTTATTTATTTATAAGGTCCATACTGCAAAACAAAAAACCGACATAACAACATTAAATATAGAAGAATAATTTAATCGAAATTTAACAAAATTTTCGAAAAACAAATAATATCTCAGAAACTAACTTTGATAGCGCTGGATGAAAGGTTTCCGAAAAAAAATTTTGGACGTCACTGTTTTGGCCACCCTGTATACAGGGTGCCCAGAAAGTCAGGGTCAAGTCGAAACCGTTTGATAGGTGAGGGCATGATAGTCACTAGAAAAATAAAATGAAAATTCTAACTCATGTACTTTTCGAGTAATGGACTTAAAAATTATTTTTTATTTCTTAAATTAGCAAGTGTTTCACCATTTTAGAATCTGGAATAAGTGTGCCATCTTTTGTAGTAAGTTGCCGTAGTAGGCCTTTTTTTTTCAATAGGTACAGCGAGTTAAAGTTGCAATCAGTTTGAATTCACGGTTGGACTTGAAAGTGACATAAAATGAAAATTGAGGTAGCTGTGTTTAAATTTTAAACTGACGTTAATAGAGCTAGACTGCTATACAGGTTTACAATGCAAGAAAAAATCTAAAAAAAATAACATCTGTGGCCACAGTAGCGATGAGGCGTATTTATCGTAACAGTTATATATAACAAGTATTTAAATATCGGCCGTAACAGCTGTTCCTCGTAGGATAAATACCTGTTCAATGAAATCACTGTTATCAATACCCACTGTTCCCAATACGCAGCGTACCGACACGCACACACACTTCACGCTGTTATCTGGTTCTAGCTGATAGATAAATACTAGGTGTGTCTCTTTCTTTCCCGCAGCTTTCTAGGGGCTAGAAAGAGATGCACCTAGTATTTCATATCTATAACTGTCAAAATAAAGTTGATCCCTATACGCATTCGTCACTCAAGCAAACCAAGTGTCTTTATAATTTGGTTTTGTATTTATCGATCTTTCTTCTCTGTTTTTCATAGTACATTTGAAAGAAAAGCACCTAGTATTTTAATATACAGAAAAGTTTAGTAGTCACTTGACATAATACTCCGTTTCATCAAACAGATATATTTTATTTGGCTTCATAACTTTCTGGATAGAACGTTCGGAAACACAAACAATAATAACAATACCTATGACATAAAAAAATAACTGCATAAGTTATTTTGTAGAACTTTCTATATTATTTCGTATAAGTAACCGGTTTGCTCTTAGCAGTAACAAACACTACTTATCTTTACTATGGATGAAGTAAGTAAGTGTTTTCTGTAATAAAGTAAGATAAGAAGACAAAAGGTAAATTATTTACATTTGATCTTTGTTTCCGAACGTGCAGATTTGCAGCGCCCCTAACGAACTACAAAGAAGTGATTTTGACAATCAGCTGAGGTTGAGTGCACAGATAAAGTAAGAGTATGGTTGAGAGCGTTACACTCGCCGTCCGCGACGACCGCCAAGCCTGCGAACATTCACTTTGGCGTTCAACTTAAGTCAAGTTGAACGCGGTCGGTTGAAGCTGCCAGTCCTAAGCCTGATAAGCATGAAGGAAAGTTTTTGTTTGATTTTTATGATTGTGCTCGTTGATTAATAAGTAGTCTTTAAATATTCTTGCACTTTTTCTGTGAAAATAAATCAGGATCCTTTATGTGGCTGACTAGACAATAACTTACAGAACTGTAAACTTCACATAATTAATCAGCCTTGTATCTTTTGCATGTAATAAGTAGTTATTTGAGACTCATTGTGAAAATAACAGGGAGTATTTAATAACAGGTATTTGGAATAGTTATTTTTTGATAACAGGAACAGCTGTAACAGGTATTTAGTTTTACCTGTTACGACCCATGCCTAGGCCACAGTAGTCGACAAACCAATGCAAGGTGTCAATTAAAAGTTTTTTTTTTTTCATAAGTCCATAAATCGAAAAGTTCATTAGTTATAATTTTTATTGTATTTTTCTAGTGACTCTCACGTAGTGATGGGTTGTTCCCGAGAATGTTCTTTTAAGTGAGAACTTTGCTGTTAAGTTCTCGAGAATATTCTTTTGGAAGAGAATTTAAGAGAATTTAAAAATTGGATGACTATACTATTAATTTTTTTACATTAATAGAACTTTAATTGTATTTTTGTTTGTTTCTAAATATTTCACAAATAAAATTTAAAAATTGCCTTATACAGCGGTTAAATTCTTTTAAGCGAGAATATTCTAGAGAAAATTCTCGTAAGTTCTTTTAAATTTCCTGCAAAGTTTTAATACTTCATTATGCCGATAAAATAAACATATCGGTGTTTTAAAATAGTCAGCTTTAATAAAGGTTCCAAAATTTAACAATACTAAATAATTGAAATCTTACAAAATCAACAAAAAAAAAAGGATAATGACTTATTATGACATTTTTTTTGAAATTAGATAGTTAAACTAGAATTTGAAATTAACAATTCAAATTAGAAATTAGATTATTAAACTATAAAAAATAGTAAAAACATGTTTAACAATTATAAGATGTCCATTGCCAATGGATCGTCTTCATCTGAATCAGGGAATCGGTTTTCTGTTTTAATTTTAGATTCCTCCTCTGGAACTTCTTCAGAATAGCTCTCTTCGGAATCACTAATAGAGTCTAAGTGCTGTTCTGTCTCTCTTGTGGCCGAGGTACTCGGGCCTGGATGATTAGGTTCGTTAGTTTCCTTGACAGAAGTCTTTAACTTATTAAATAGATGAGACAAATTTTACCAGCTCTTTTGGTATTAAATTTGTTTCGTTTTTGTGGGCGTATGTTCGAAAAGGTTGAAAAAGATCGTTCCACAGAAGCAGACGTCGCTGGAGCAGTCAATATTTTTATAGCAATTGCTCCTACAGTTTTTGAGAACAACGTTTCAACAGCCATCAAGCGACCGGTTTCACTTTTTTGGACGTTTCCCAAATAAAATTTTTGCTCCAGAAACCCGATCCACATTTGTAGTCAGACACTTCTTGAAATTATCGATCAACTGGAATATTTTGTTTTTCAGCCAAGGAAATAACAAATTCCCATCCATCTATATTTTCACTTGAGGTCATAGTAACACCACGATTTTGAGGGTCTAATATTTCAAAAAATATTGCGGTGGTAACAATTTAAAGTCATTTTTACTCACGGGGTTAACGAAAAAAAGGCGTAATAATAATAGTCATGTAATATTTAATAGGTATGTTTTTAAAAGATACTTATTTTACACAATACTGCTATCGTAGTACCTCTAAAACATACTGTTTTGCCTTATAGTTATGAAAAATTTATTACAATTTTAAATTATCTTAAATTCTCCTTGCTCTGAGAATATTCTCTGTTAAAGATAAAATTCCAGAATATTACCGATTAGAGAATATTCTCACGTGGTGAATTTTCTCATGGACCCATCACTACTCTTATGGCCTAGCCTATCACCCGGTTTCGTGTTGAGCTTGACTTTCTCGACACCCTGTATAGTAAGTTGCAAATGAAGCTAATATAAGCGTGATAACATCTCAACGTACCTGCCCAGGCGAATGATCCTCGTTCTGCCCGCCGAATATGCCGGCGAGCGTCTTGGCGTCGGGCGGCGGGATGGGGTACATGCCGATTGCCATCTCCACGAGCGACAGGCCGAGCGACCAGATGTCCGATTGCACTGAGTAGTGCGTGCCTTGGAGCCGCTCCGGCTGTGGAGGATAAGTTATTATTGCCACGATAGGTAATAACTGTTAATATTTACGTTGAGCAATAAGTATTAGATAGTCATATCTACGCGATAGTATTAGATAGTTATATTTCGCGAAATATTAACTTATTTTAGCTAATAATGTGAAGCTATCAAAGGATCCACTCCTTCCAAAGAAGTCCTTAAAAATTGTAACGTATACATTTTGCTTTGGACATAGGCTCTAGTCATAAAAAAAAAGGCTGGCATAATTTACATGACCTTTTCTTGCTAAGATTGTACACAGTTTTCAGGATTCTCCAAGTCTTCTGGCACTGATTAGCTTTAATACCAGGCCTAATCCCAGACACCATCGAGCCTTTGAACTTGACGTTTACAAAAACATCACCTCTTTTGTTGTATCACCACCACTATGGGGTTGTACCCCATAGTACGCATGTGTTGACTGTACAACGAACTAACGGGTTGTTCTTGATGAACAGACTGATACAATTTGGTTGTCAATCTACATCTAAGATACAAACGGAAGCCTTAAAATTAACCTGATTGTCAACTATAGTAGACCTATTTGAATATAATAAAATAAAAATATGTCGCGTCGCCGGTTATAAGTACGGACACTGCCGGTCATGAGTACGGTACGGATGCTTACAGCGCCCTTTATAAAATCGCTGGAAATCAACACAAGTGCCACCTAGCGGCGGTACGCAGAGTCTAGAACGACTGGGGATCGGTGTGCGAATGCAGCAGCTCAGTCACTTTACGTTTGATCGTCACCGAGTCAACACTGTCCTAGTAACTGCGCAGTGTTTTCCTTGCGACCTAGACCTAGTAGTTGATTGTTAATTTGAATTAAAGTTCCGCAATAAAAGTTACGAATCGTGAAGGGAGTTTGCTCTTATTGCCCGTACCCACACCATGTCTGATCCTGAACCGCTGCCCGAGGATTCGACAAATAATAGTCACTGTCACAGCTTGACATTTCGGCTGTATTGCAACTGCCGTGGTCAACTCCTGGACTGTGACACTTGACAAATTGTCAGTACAGCGGCTCGAAGATTCTTCCGCTACCCTCACTCCAGTCGATAAATTATTGTCAGTAGACCACCACGGCAGTTGCAACACAGCCGACACGTCGAGCATGAGTAATAGCATTAAGGCTGATTCACGCTAGTGCCGGCGCCAGGCCGGGCTCTGACCGGGCGCCGGCCGGGGCGCGGTCAAACATTATACACAGTCATTTTGTAAGAAGTGATTCATGCCTAAACGTGCCCAGTCCGGGGCCAGACGGGGTCGGGGCACGGCGTTGGAATGTCTACGGGATTTTTTTCCGGCTCCGGCACGGTCCGGCCCCGGCACGTTGTAGAGTGAATCATCCTTTACTCTTAAGTTTTTATTCGTGTTTAGACGCTATATGTCTAATACTAAGTATTAGTTCTAATAATAAGTCATATTGCAATGCAACGCGAGTTTAAAACAGGATGAAATACGCGTAATCAACAGGTACAAGTTTTATATCCAAGTAGCATTTCCCATAAAAACATTTTACCACTTGCACAACTCTATTTGTAAAACATCAGCTCTTAGAAATCTATACTAATATTATAAAGCTGAAGAGTTTGTTTGTTTGTTTGTTTGAACGCGCTAATCTCAAAAACTACTGGCCCGATTTGAAAAATTCTTTTTACGTTGGATAGTCCATTTATCGAGGAAGGCTTTAGGCTATGTAACATAAAGATACGACTCATAAGACCACAGCAGAAATGAAAAATGTTGCGAAAACGGGAGAAAGATATTCCTTTTGAGAGCTTCCGCTGCATACGCTGCGGAAACCGCTTAAGTTGCACAAAAATCATGTATGACAGGATTGTTCAGCAATAAGAGTTCTATAATAAAGTCCACGACAGCATATGTCTATCTTTTATGGTTGACTTACTACAACCTTTTTTATGTTCATAAATTTGTAAAAAAAATGCATTATTTTTAGAAGTGTATTATACACACAGGTATTTATTCTTATCAAAATAAATACATTCATCATCACGAGCATTTCATTAAGAACCAAGTTGCCCTTTATATCATTTGATTTCAATAAATATCTCAGGAGCTATCACAGTTTTAACATAACTCCGCACCAAAATAATGTTCGCAGCTTAATGCGCTTGCGCTAATCTATACTAATATTATAAAGCTGAAGAGTTTGTTTGTTTGTTTGAACGCGCTAATCTCAAAAACTACTGGCCCGATTTGAAAAAATATTTTTACGTTGGATAGTCCATTTATCGAGGAAGGCTTTACGCTATATAACATAAAGATACGACTCATAAGACCACAGCAGCAATGAAAAATGTTGCGAAAACGGGAGAAAGATATTCCTTTTGAGAGCTTCCGCTGCATACGCTGCGGAAACCGCTTAAGTTACACAAAAATCATGTATGACAGGATTGTTCAGCATTAAGAGTTCTATAATAAAGTCCGCGACAGCATGTGTCTATCTTTTATGGTTACTACAAACTTTTTTATGTTAATAAATTTGTAAAAAAATAATGCATTATTTTTGGAGGTGTATTATACACACAGGTATTTATTTTTATCAAAATAAATAGATTCATCATCACGAACATTTCATTAGAACCAAGTTGCCCTTTATATCATTTGATTTCAATAAATATCTTAGGAGCTATCACAGTTTTAACATAACTCCGCACCAAAATAATGTTCGAAGCTTAAGTACAACGTGCGCTTGCGCTAATATATTATAAAGCTGAAGAGTTTGTTTGTTTGAACGCGCTTATCTCAGGAACTGCTGGACTGATTTGAGAAAATATTTCTGTGTTGGATAGCTTATTTATCGAGAAAGGCTTTAGGATATAAAACATGACGCTGCGACGGGAGGAGAGGGAGCAAACTGAAAACGCGCGGACGAAGTCGCGGGGGACCGCTAGTATATTATAAAGCTGAAGAGTTTGTTTGTTTGAACGCGCTTATCTCAGGAACTGCTGGACCGATTTAAAAAATATTTCTGTGTTGGATAGCTTATTTATCGAGAAAGGCTTTAGGATATAAAACATCACGCTGCGACGGGAGGGGAGGGAGTAAACTCAAAATGCGCGGACGAAGTCGCGGGGGACCGCTAGTATATTATAAAGCTGAAGAGTTTGTTTGTTTGAACGCGCTTATCTCAGGAACTGCTGGACCGATTTGAAAAAATATTTCTGTGTTGGATAGCTTATTTATCGAGAAAGGCTTTAGGATATATAACATGACGCTGCGACGGGAGGCGAGGGAGCAAACTCAAAACGCGCGGACGAAGTCGCGGGGGACCGCTATTATATTATAAAGCTGAAGAGTTTGTTGGTTTGAACGCGCTTATCTCAGGAACTGCTTAACCGATTTGAAAAAATATTTCTGTGTTAGATAGCTTATTTATTGAGAAAGGTTTTGGGATATAAAACATCACGCTGCGACGGGAAGGGAGGGAGCAAACTCAAAACGCGCGGACGAAGTCGCGGGGGACCGCTAGTGGAGATATAAAAGGACGAATATGCAGACTTGCGTCAGTATGAAAGTATGTAAGAACTACACCAACGAAAGAGTCAGCAATGTTTCAATCTAACTAACCAGGTCTAGATATGTTCGAAGATAAGAATCCTACACTACACTAGTTGCTCTCAAACTTAAGAACCATATGCAATGCACTAAATCATGTAGGTGGTGCAAACACAAAACCAACTTAATATTTTGTGTGCCCTACCTAGTTTAGAGATTTCAGACTATAATGTTCATTTATTTAAATACAATGCATTTCCAGCCAGTCAAACCTTTAGTTCATACAGAGGGACTTTACTCAGCAGTGGTAACAATATGACATCAATGGAGCCGTGATGGCACAACAAGAAACATATGTTAGGTAACTATAAATAAGTAAATATTTGACAACATCACATACATTGTTCTGATCGCATGCTAAGTAGCTAAACCACTTATGTTATGGAAATCGGAAACAACGGTGGTACCACAACACCCAGACCCGAGACAATATTATTTCTACATTGACCCGACCGGGAATCGAACCGGGAACCTCACGAGATGGCAACGCTTGAAACCTGCGTGCTAGCCACTCGACCACGGAGGTCGTCAAATCTAAACTATCTATGGGAATAGCTCACTCACCGACATATAACTACGAGTGCCCACAAACGAGTTGGCCATAGAGTCTATCAGCTGCCCGGAGACACCAAAGTCGCAGATCTTTATCTCGCCGTTGCTGTTCACGAGGATATTTGAGGGCTTCACGTCACGGTGCATTATGGCGTGCTTATCGCGTAGGTAGCTCAGACCCTTGAGAACAGCTGAGGTTATTGTACCTGAGGGTCAGAGAAAACACTGTAGTGGTGACAGGAAATGGTATTGGGACCAACAGGAATGGATTTGTATCTGTACATTGAACTACTAAAAGTGACTCTTTATAACTATACAAGTACACTTATAAGAGTGTCAAAATTTAGTCTGTGCCTACGTAAATAATACAAAAGTTTATTATATGTGATCTGAGCGAAATTTTGACAATTTCTATATAAAAAAATACAAAGGTTTAAATTATGTGATGTGATCGGACTGCAAACCGCAACCAGTATGCCAAATCCTTTAAAGGACAACCAGAACTTTTTCCAGCCATAGGTACTTAAAATCAACTCATTACAGAATGTATAGTGGTATTTTGACAATCAAGAAACTAAAACAAACCTAGGATTGATTCAGGTATCCTGCCTGCTTTCTTCAGTATAAGATCTAGGGATCCCCCATCCATATACTCCATGCAGATGGATATTTCACCATCACTATAGAATGCTCCATAGAAGCCTACAATGTGCGCAAAGTTGCACTCATGAAGCACTTTCAGCTCCCTGATGATTTGCTTCTTAATGGCCGGCTTCACCTCAAGGTGGATGAGCTTGCGTGCCATGATGAGACCTGTCGACTTGTGACGAACCTTCATGACTACACCACCATTTCCTTGGCCTAGAACACAAAAAATGGTGATTTAAAAAAAAACCTCCTATTGTATTAAAGCTAGAGGTACAATGAGACTTGTCATGTTACTATATTTATTATTATGTAAATGCAGTAAATACAGTTTTATTCTCAGTGAAATTGGTAAGTGTGATAACATTATTCTTTGTTTTTTTTTTCAGATAATGCCAAACACATATGAAATCACTTGTTGCAGAAACAAATTTTGAACCAGTTGAAAGATTATAGACACAAATATGAGCTGCACAAATTGGAATGGGTAATATTGTTATTTTTAATAGAGTAAATATGATCATGTCTTCCATACCTAGTTCACCCAATTTCTCAAAGTCATCATCGCTGAGTTCACCAATCTTCTCTTTCTGACAGAGGAACACTTCTATTCGGCGTCTCTGGGTGTCATCCATTTCAATTTGCTCCAACCTTTCAGTCAGAGCTTCAATACTTGTTTTTGACTTCCCTGCCAAGCCTTGCCGCCTTGTAAACAACATTTTCATTCAGAATTATTGACTTAATACAATATTTCAATATGAATTATATGTTTTAGTGTGTGTTAATATAAGATGCTTTTAAACAGCCTATTTCCTTGAAACTTTGAAGTTGATGCATTCAATTTGTACCTAGTTAGTGAATTTATTCATTCCTCACACATACCTACAGTATGCACAAGAGGGAATTTTCGGACGTATTGCCAAATTGAACTGAGATGTAGGTATTGCTTTAGTTTATTGTTCAACTAAGTTAAATTAAGCAGCACTTTTGGTCACTACATTATAAAGATAGAATTCAATGAATAATGGATAGAAAATGCCGCGTAAGGTGTGATTCATCCTTTTCTATCACTTAGATAGAACCCAAGCAAGACCCAACCCAAACCAAAGCTACTTACTCCGTTGCCGTGGCAGACTTTAGCTGAGGAGTCATGTTCGACGGAGTGACTGCCGGCGCCGTGTCTATTGACCCTGGTGGAAGGGTGAGGTTCAATTTGTTTTTGGACATTTTACTCATCTTCGTATCACTTTATAAACGACATTGATTAAAAACACTACACCCTTGCTACATACGCAACAAACTAAATTATATTTTAGTATTTTACTCAGAAAATAAACATAAAATAAAACATATTCAGAAAATCAGCCGTAATTAAATACAGATAATACTGTCTTACTGAATGATAATAAGTACTCTTACTAATCTGTGATAATAAGTCCGTCCAATTTTTGACAGATAGGCTTGGAAAAAATCGTCTGACACAACGATATCGATTTTCTTATTTTCATTACATCGTAAATAATAGCAACCGTAGGATCATTTTTATGATTTATGTGAGAACAAAAAGTTTTAAAATGAAAAATCTCATTTGTTAACCACTTCTTTTAAAAATAAAACCGATTCGCTTTGCAAGTTTAATAATTAATTAATTCAAGGTATTGCTTTAGCTAATTGTTACATCAAAGATTTAAAGTAAGCAGCATATTTGGTCACTGCGAGTTAAATTTTTTACAAGGTATTCCAGAATTACACGCGACTTCGTCCGCGCGTTTTTCGATTTTTTCTCGCCTTTTAAACCTTCCCTAGACCTCCACGTATATCTAAGATACGATAAATCCGTTCAGCCGTTCTCGAGTTTTAGTGAGACTAACGAACAGCGATTCATTCTTTTATATATATGTAGATAAATTAAATTCAACACAATAAATTTTTAAAAAGTTCAATCATGAGTCGATACCACAATCACAGTTCCCAACGAAATACATCACTAAAACTTTTTTTTATTTTAGTCACTTACATAATGGTGAATCCACACCACCCAGAGGCACGTGTCGGTGGTCAAGGACGTTTTTCATAGTATCTGACAGAGTAGTTGAATTTATACCATTCATACGGGAAAGACAATGAGACAGAGCCATATAGACTGATCTTGATTAGTATCTGACAGTTGGCACAGAGTATAACCAGTGCAACGATGTAGGTACAGTACGAAAAGGATCTTTTGACCGAAACATGACATTGACAGGGGGCGTTAGCATTCAATCAGGCTAGTAAATGCAAAAATCTCCAATGATCTAAGGAGTTTAGGAAGATGTTTATCTAATATTTTTACCCAACCATGTCAAAGCCAATGTTAAGGGTACTAATTGTAAACACTACATATAAGCATGTATCAATCCATTGAAAATTATAACGAGTTTTGAAGTCAAAGTCAAAGTCAGTTTGGCTCTAGAGATGGGCGACGAATACGCATTTTGGGTAAATATAGGGTTTTTACCCGGGTAAATTCCCAAATCATGGGTTAAAACGATTCGGTATTTTTAGTTAGTTTAGAACATGTTTACTTTACTTTAACAAACAAAAATACCCAATACATAACGATTGTTTGCCAATATAAAGGCCCGAGCGCGTAACAGCAGTAATAGTCTTCAATTACAAACCAATCAAAAGTCTACAAGAGATACGGACGATAATCGAGTTAAAGTCAATTCGACGTGGGTCGATCAGTAAGTACCCGTGTTCGGAACTAAAACGCATTTTTTTCTTTTACTTTACTTTTAAACGTATTCATTATTTAGGAGCTTTAACGTTTCTCAACATTTATTCCTACATTTTTTTTTTTAATTTCTACAAAATAGGTTTTATATCCGCAATAACTTCTTTATTTGATGTGTTTTTTTTCTTTGTAGCAAGGTTTTCATATTGGGGAATAAAAACAAAAATCATAGGTCCCTAAAAGTTACAGTCGCACGAGTGAGGTATTTGTGAAAACACTGCTTTGACATTTTTACTCGTAACTGCTTATTTTGCGGTGTTAGAAATCGCGGCAGCCATCACGATCACCTTTCTGACATGACTCCCCATGAACAAATTTGACAACACCAAAAATTTATTTTATTTCAACGCATGTTTTTCCGTCTAATAATAATTTATGGGTCGTTTTGCTTTTGTTCAATTTTATCAATGTACACCAAACTCGAGATAAAAACAGCTCTAAAAAAACCGCAAATAAAATAACCTCTTAATTAAGCACAATGTCATGTCAAATTCAATACCTAACGCCACCAATTGTCAAGACGGGTACTAATTGATCGACCTAGTATTATCACAGAGGTTTTTGTTTATCACAACTTATTTGTATACGTTACCGGCTAAAGCAACATTTATTGCGTTGAAAACAGATTTTTTAAGGACTTATCACATAAAGTTCAAAAAAATATCAGCTAAATATTTTGTATTTCACAAGCAGAATCTGTTCAATTCAGTGTTGTTTTAATTTCGGCATTAATACAATTGCATAACGTGTTTGATTTGGTTGTAGACTGAAAAATATTGAGTTTGTGGCAAAACCTATATTTACCCATAATTTTGGTGTTTACCATTCATTTTCCCTCGTGTTTACCCATTTTGGGTAAATACCGGGTCCCATCCCATCCCAACACATTTTGGCTCTAAGGTATTTTTAAAAAAATATTTAAAAGTGAACACAGATTAGGCACGAAAATAAAACATTAGGAAAAAACCGGAAAAACGGTAACAGATTGAGGAGGTTTAGCTAGTAAGAAAACAGCGTGAGCTCTGTTTTTCGCCGACGGCCAAAAGTTCCATGTCCTAGTCGATTGTACACGAACCACGCACTCACTCGATCGACTGAACTCGAGTCGAGCACTCAGATACTTACGAATCTTCTGGTTCTTTATCATATTCTAAATCAGTATCATAGAAAAAATGAATAAATCAGTATTCTACCTTGAGAGCAATGAAATAGTCTTACAACAAAAGGGATTTTGAACGCTCTTCTCATGATGTTTGTTTTTTTATTGAAATACAACTACAGAATGTAGTCAGATAGTTTAGAAAAATACACTTTAACACAATATTAATTTATCAGTTTAATGTTACTTATTGGACATCATTATTACATACAACAGTTAAAAGCCTTAAAACACTAAACAGTATTTACACATATTTCAGCATTATAAAATTGTGCACTTCTAATTAAAGAATACACTATTCATCTAAAAAGAATGTATTTTAATTAGAAATATACCTCTTACCAGTTTAAATTTGATCCTTGCATATCATAGACTTAACTATTACATAAAATAAAATATATCTTGAAAATATGATACGTAGCAGACATACAATATGTCCACACAACTATAATGTAAATTATCAATGAAACTATAGTTAATACTTCATCTGTAAACCAAGTTTTCAGGAAACAGTTATTATGCTGATTTGATTTTTTTCAAAAATGAATTGATACCAGGTTGGTTTTTCTTTACTTCTAGTGTGTTCTTCTTAGGATCAGTTTTAGGTTTAATCTCTTTATTTTCTGGTTTGGATTTTTTCTTTTTATCACTTTTGGGGCTTTGTTTCTCGCCCTCAGTGGTTACTTTCTTCTTTTTGACTTTTTTCTTCTCAGCCTCTTCTGGTTCAGTTGTAGGTTGCATAAGAGGCGTTGGATCATTCATGATCATAGTCATTTTTCCGAAATAGTTCCATATCGCGTCGACGCATTTGTCTGGTTTCCCGCCGTCACTTGTTTCCCAGAGAAGGCCGTATAACCGCGGCTTTAACTTTTCGGTCGGTTTCTTCATTTCAGATTCAAATTCATCTTCCAAGTGTTTCAACCTCGCTTTCTGTGTTTCAGGTGAGAGTGACAACACATCATCATCATCCATGGTTGCTTCCTGGGGACAAGAAATACGAATATCAAACAAAACTTTATAAATTACAAATCTAATGTAATGTTTTACATTTTTTGTGCAAGTTCTCAACATTATCTAGTTTTAATTCTCCTCCCACTCCAATTTTAACTCATTAAGTCAGGGCTTGAAACCAGTTCAAGATTTACCGGTATTATAACGGTTAAACCGGTTTTATCGTAAAATTCCGTTCCGGAGCGGAACGAAATAAGAGCGATACTGTGAACCTAAATAAACCGGTTAATTCGTAGCCGCTCGCGACGATCGCAACGCGACTTGTTTTGAGACCGAACTTACTTCAAAAGATGTTAAACTAATTATCAGATGCTTCAGAATTATTTCTATTGCCATTATATTGTCTAATATTATAATGAAAAGTTACAAAAATAATTTGAAGAAATACCACTGTACTTATCTGATAGGATATATCAACAAAATACGTTTTATTGAATGAAAACAAACGTCAATGCGCTCACCGCACGCAGATCTTAACGAAGTTGATGTGGTTTTCCTGGCTGAACTAAAAGTTAAACCGGTTAATGAAAAATACCCATATTTTTCCGAGCCGGTTTAAAAACCGGTTCAAAGGAACATAACCTTTTTCAAAAAGTTCCACCTGTATTTTCGTTAAACCGGTTCAGAAAAAATACCGGTTTTCAAGCCCTGATTATAGTACCCACTACTGAATTACTTGCCTCATCGCTGAGGTACCCGTGGGGCACAAACACCTCGTTGTCGACCTCGTACTCGTCACTGCCGCAGCGCTGCAGATGTCTGGTCGCCGCTGAGGGAGCACTCACCTCGTCGCTGAGGTACCCGTGGGGCACAAACACCTCGTTGTCGACCTCGTACTCGTCACTGCCGCAGCGCTGCAGATGTCTGGTCGCCGCTGAGGGAGCACTCACCTCGTCGCTGAGGTACCCGTGGGGCACAAACACCTCGTTGTCGACCTCGTACTCGTCACTGCCGCAGCGCTGCAGATGTCTGGTCGCCGCTGAGGGAGCACTCACCTCGTCGCTGAGGTACCCGTGGGGCACAAACACCTCGTTGTCGACCTCGTACTCGTCACTGCCGCAGCGCTGCAGATGTCTGGTCGCCGCTGAGGGAGCACTCACCTCGTCGCTGAGGTACCCGTGGGGCACAAACACCTCGTTGTCGACCTCGTACTCGTCACTGCCGCAGCGCTGCAGATGTCTGGTCGCCGCTGAGGGAGCACTCACCTCGTCGCTGAGGTACCCGTGGGGCACAAACACCTCGTTGTCGACCTCGTACTCGTCACTGCCGCAGCGCTGCAGATGTCTGGTCGCCGCTGAGGGAGCACTCACCTCGTCGCTGAGGTACCCGTGGGGCACAAACACCTCGTTGTCGACCTCGTACTCGTCACTGCCGCAGCGCTGCAGATGTCTGGTCGCCGCTGAGGGAGCACTCACCTCGTCGCTGAGGTACCCGTGGGGCACAAACACCTCGTTGTCGACCTCGTACTCGTCACTGCCGCAGCGCTGCAGATGTCTGGTCGCCGCTGAGGGAGCACTCACCTCGTCGCTGAGGTACCCGTGGGGCACAAACACCTCGTTGTCGACCTCGTACTCGTCACTGCCGCAGCGCTGCAGATGTCTGGTCGCCGCTGAGGGAGCACTCACCTCGTCGCTGAGGTACCCGTGGGGCACAAACACCTCGTTGTCGACCTCGTACTCGTCACTGCCGCAGCGCTGCAGATGTCTGGTCGCCGCTGAGGGAGCACTCACCTCGTCGCTGAGGTACCCGTGGGGCACAAACACCTCGTTGTCGACCTCGTACTCGTCACTGCCGCAGCGCTGCAGATGTCTGGTCGCCGCTGAGGGAGCACTCACCTCGTCGCTGAGGTACCCGTGGGGCACAAACACCTCGTTGTCGACCTCGTACTCGTCACTGCCGCAGCGCTGCAGATGTCTGGTCGCCGCTGAGGGAGCACTCACCTCGTCGCTGAGGTACCCGTGGGGCACAAACACCTCGTTGTCGACCTCGTACTCGTCGCTGCCGCAGCGCTGCAGATGTCTGGTCACCGCTGAGGGAGCACTCACCTTGTCGCTGAGGTACCCGTGGGGCACAAACACCTCGTTGTCGACCTCGTACTCGTCGCTGCCGCAGCGCTGCAGATGTCTGGTCACCGCTGAGGGAGCACTCACCTCGTCGCTGAGGTACCCGTGGGGCACAAACACCTCGTTGTCGACCTCGTACTCGTCGCTGCCGCAGCGCTGCAGATGTCTGGTCACCGCTGAGGGAGCACTCACCTCGTCGCTGAGGTACCCGTGGGGCACAAACACCTCGTTGTCGACCTCGTACTCGTCGCTGCCGCAGCGCTGCAGATGTCTGGTCACCGCTGAGGGAGCACTCACCTCGTCGCTGAGGTACCCGTGGGGCACAAACACCTCGTTGTCGACCTCGTACTCGTCGGCGTCGGAGTCGTCGCTGCCGCACGCGCTGCCGTCCACGCTCTCGCCGTCCGGTTCCTCTTCCCATTCCTCGTCGCTGTCCACTTCATAGTCTAGTTTCTGAAAATACATAAATGGTAAACCGTAAAGAGTGCATATCTAGCCAGGATTAAGGTAAAGGAGAAGGATGAAAAAAACATGATTGTTTTTATTATGTCAACCTATCCATTGCTTAAGTTACGATATTCACTGATCTAAGCAATAGATGGGGCATTTTACGTGAAACGGGCAGCGAAAAAAGTGTCAGGTCTCCGATTTTAGTCATATTTCGGTATGTGACACCTGCACATGCCCTCGTTACTTATCCATACTTAATATTATAAATGCGAAAGTAACTCTGTCTGCCTGTCTGTTACTCAATCACGCCTAAACTACTAAACTAATTTGAATGAAATTTGGTATGGAGATATTTTAATAACCGAGAAAGGACATACGCTACTTTTTACCGCGGGAAAATGACGCATTCCCATGGGAAAAATTCAGGTGGGCCGATCGATTTTACGCCTAAACTACTGAACAGATTTAAATTAAATTTGGTAAGGAGATAGTATGAGACTTAAGAAAGGACGTGAGTTACTTTTGACCGCGAGAAAACAACGCATTCCCCTGGGAAAAAATACTTTCTGGGGAATTTGATCGCTTTCACTCCTAAATTACCAAAAAAAAATTCCTTTCCGTTATTATTATTACCCTATGACAATCACAGTTTGTATGGCCTTATCCCATTTCGGCATTATTCAAACATACGTACAAAAAAGTACAGCTCAGGTTTTTTTATACTACTATCCAAAAAAACTACCTAATGCGGACGAAGTCGCGGGTAAAAGCTAATATGAAATATTTTTGCATTTTCAAGCCTAGTTTTCAAAATATAGGTCTTTGAAGTTTTCAGAAAACGCGAGTTATGCACTAGTTTGAATGTCATTATCAGTTCAAAAACAAAAAAAAATAAAGTGATTAGCAAATTGAAAACTACATTTTTTATCCTTATAATTTTAATTGTGACTTTCTAGTTAAATTATTTTTTTAAAAACTCATTGTTTGGAAGTTCACATTTTTTTAAGGATTATGAAAAATATATCTATACTAATATTATAAAGCTGAAGAGTTTGTTTGTTTGTTTGTTTGAACGCGCTAATCTCAGAAACTACTGGTCCGATTTGAAAAAATATTTTTATGTTAGATAGTCCATTTATCGAGGAAGGCTTTAAGCTATATAACATAAAGATACGACTCACAAGACCACAGCAGCAATGAAAAATGTTGCGAAAACGGGAGAAAGATATTCCTTTTGAAAGCTTCCGCTGCGTACGCTGCGGAAACCGCTAAAGTTACACAAAAATCATGTATGACAAGATTGTTCAGCATTAAAAGTTCTATAATAAAGTCCGCGACAGCATAAGTCTATCTTTTATGGTTGACTTACTACAACCTTTTTATGTTAATAAATTTGTAAAAAAATAATGCATCATTTTTAAAGGTGTATTATACACACAGGTTTTATATTCTTATCAAAATAAATACATTCATCATCACGAGCATTTCATTTAGAACATAGTTGCCCTTTATATCATTTGATTCCAATAAATATCTTAGGAGCTATCACAGTTTTAACATAACTCCGCACCAAAATAATGCTCGCAGCTTAAGTACAAAGTGCGCTTGCGCTAATTATATTATAAAGCTGAAGAGTTTGTTTGTTTGAACGCGCTTATCTCAGGAACTGCTGGACCGATTTGAAAAAATATTTCTGTGTTAGATAGCTTATTTATCGAGAAAAACAAGACGCTGCGACGGGAGGGGAGGGAGCAAACTCAAAACGCGCGGACGAAGTCGCGGGGGACCGCTAGTCTTATTATATACTTAAACTTCATGCCATTTCCATAGTAGGCCGCGCAGTCGTTTAGGAGTTATATGTAGTACTAGCGGTCCCCCGCGACTTCGTCCGCGCGTTTTGAGTTTGCTCCCTCCCCTCCCGTCGCAGCGTCATGTTTTATATCCTAAAGCCTTTCTCGATAAATAAGCTATCCAACACAGATATTATTTCAAATCGCTCCAGCAGTTCCTGAGATAAGCGCGTTCAAACAAACAAACTCTTCAGCTTTATAATATATTAGCGCAAGCGCACGTTGTACATACTTAAGCTGCGAGCATTATTTTGGTGCGGAGTTATGTTAAAACTGTGATACCTCCTAAGATATTTATTGAAATCAAATGATATAAAGGACAACTTGGTTCTAAATGAAATGCTCGTGATGATGAATGTATTTATTTTAATAAGAATAAATACCTGTGTGTATAATACACCTCTAAAAATAATGCATTATTTTCTTACAAATTTATTACCATAAAAAAGGTTGTAGTAAGCCAACCATAAAAGATAGACATATGCTGTCGCGGACTTTATTATAGAACTCTTAATGCTGAACAATCCTGTCATACATGAGTTTTGTGTAACTTAAGCGGTTTCCGCAGCGTATGCAGCAGAAGCTCACAAAAGGAATATCTTTCTCCCGTTTTCGCAACATTTTTCATTTCTGCTGTGGTCTTATGAGTCGTATCTTTATGTTATATAGCCTAAAGCCTTCCTCGATAAATGGACTATCCAACGTAAAAATAATTGCTTTAGAATGTTTTTAACACTCACAGTGTCATATTTTATATTCATAAAGATGAAATAAGAAACCAAAAATTTGCGCACGGGCGGGACTTGAACCAGCAACCTTTTGGCTAACCGGGCCAAACGCTCTTACCAATTGAGCTACCGTGCTGTTAGTCCGACCCTGCGAAATTTGTGGTTTCTTATGAAAACGTCAATTGCGTGACGCTTAGCGCCATCTAGCCGTCTGTTTATGAAACAGATGGCCCAAGTAGTTATTCTTTACAGAATAAATTCAACCTGGAAATTGATGTCGCTTCGCTATCTAATGCTTTAGAATGTTTTTAACACTCACAGTGTCATATTTTATATTCATAAAGATGAAATAAGAAACCAAAAATTTGCGCACGGGCGGGACTTGAACCAGCAACCTTTTGGCTAACCGGGCCAAACGCTCTTACCAATTGAGCTACCGTGCTGTTAGTCCGACCCTGCGAAAGCCCCGCCCGTGCGCAAATTTTTGGTTTCTTATTTCATCTTTATGAATGTAAAAATATTTTTTCAAATCGGGCCAGTAGTTTTTGAGATTAGCGCGTTCAAACAAACAAACAAACAAACAAACTCTTCAGCTTTATAATATTAGTATATAATGCCAAAGCGCGGCAATGAGCCCCTTCTAGCGCCTAGTCAGTAAGCGCAACTTACTGAAAATATATTAAAACTAGCGGACCCAGTGAACTTTGTTTCGCCCCCAGACCCGTCCCGCCGAGTCCCGTAATTTTAAATGTTAAGGATTCCCAGTGAATTTAGTTTCGCCCTTAAATTACTAAAATGGCTATTAAAAAATAAGGGTTGATCGTAGAAGGGTGAAAATTGAGGATTGTATGTATTTTTGTATGTTGTATCATAAAAAAATATAAATTAAAAATTTTGTCTAAAAAATAAAAATTTAGGGGTGGACTACCCCTAACATTTAGGGGGATGAAAAATATATGTTGGCCGATTCTCATAGATACCGGATAAGCAAAAAAATTTCATCAAAATCGGTCAAGCCGTTTCGGAGGAGTATGGTAACGAAAACTGTGACACGAGAATTTTATATATTAAGATATTAAGCAAATATCATTGTTTCTGGTCTTTATTTGCTTTTATAATAGTATATTACCAACAAGAAATTATAGATACAAGTTTTATTTACAATATAATATCATAACTTTTATGTGCTGTTTAGTAACCATTTGTTTTATTATAGCCATAATAAATGGAAGGCAAGTATGGTATTTTTGGTCCTATGGTCCTCCTGTGCCAATTTTTTTATAAAACCGAGAAAGTGCGAGTCGGACTCTCGCACTGCGAAGGGTTTCATGCCAACATGTTTTTTTTGTACCATGTTATGAAAAAAAATCTGTTTCCGCAATTTTTCCTTTATCAGTGCTTTAAGCTGTTGCCTTGTACCAAACGTTAAGATTCTGAGTACACAGGGTTTTTTTTTACAAATTTAACTAGGAAGTCAAAATTCAAATTATAAGGATAATTAATTAAGTTAATAAATGTAGTTTTCAGTTCGCTTATTAATTTATTTAAAAAATATCGTTTTTGAACTGATAATGACATTCAAAGTAGTGCATATCTTGCGTGTTCTGAAAACTTCAAAGATCTACGAGGGTCAAACTGAAAGTTCTTAGAACTGGCCACTTATAAACAATATAATAAAAAAAATATTCTAAAATTTGAAAATAGAACTCTTTGCTAATATTACTGAGTATATATTTCATTCATTTGTCATTTGTTTTACGATTTGGCGGCAAATTGAAAATTGTCTGTGTCACGTCAACATGAATTTAACACGAGAAAATTTTCGTGCAATGATTTTTTATGACTTTCGATGTCATTTAGGTCAACAAGAAAGTTATGATAGACTACGATTGGCCTTTCACGATGAAGCCCCATCTCGTGCGACTGTTTACAACTGGTTTAATGAGTTTAAACGTGGTCGCACTAATCTCACTGATGATGTACGTGAGGGACGGCCTTCTACGGCGACGACTGAAAATAACATTTGTGTTGTGCGGCGTATGATAGAGACTGACAAAAGAGTGACCTATCAGCAGATTCGGACAAGCTTAGGCATCGGTATGAGTCAAATGCACAAAATACATCACGAACATTTAGCGGTCAGGAAGCTTTGCGCCCGGGCCCCGGTGGATACCTCATAATTTGACTAAGGCTCAAAAACTCCATCGTGTGGATTGGTGCCGTAAAATGATTGAAAGATTTAAAGGAGGTGACTCAAATGCTGTGTTCGACATACTAACAGGTGACGAAAGCTAGATATACTGTTATGATCCTGAAACCAAAAGACAATCTGCTCAGTGGGTGTTTCCTTTCGAAGAGTTGCCAACTAAAGTGAAGAGAGATCGAAGTGCGAGAAAAAAAATGGTGGCCTCGTTCTTTGGAAGGATAGGTCATTTCGCAACAATTGTGTTAGAGGATCAAAAAACAGTTTCTGCAGAATGGTACACTACTAATTGTTTGCCACTTGTCTTGGAAAAAGTTCGAGAGAAACGACCTCGCAGTAGGATCCTCCTTCACCACGACAACGCCTCGTCGCACACCGCCAAGCGAACGATCGACTATTTGGCGACATCAAACGTTGAATTACTGGGTCACCCGCCGTATAGCCCCGACCTCGCACCTTGTGATTTTTATTTATTTCCAAAAATTAAAGAAAAACTTAAAGGAAAGCGGTTTATGAATGCTGAAGAAGCGGTGGCTGCGTATCGCGATGCCATTGAAGAGACCCCTAAGAACGAGTGGGCAAAGTGCTTTTCCCAGTGGTTCCATCGCATGCAGCGTTGTATTGACGTCAATGGACAATATTTTGAAAAGATATAATAAAACTAATAACTGGCTAATGTAATCAGTTTTTGATTTTCTAAGAACTTTCAGTTTGACCCTCGTATATTTTGAAAACTAGGCCTGCAAATAGAAAAAATATTACATATTTGTAACAAGGGCGTGTACCGAAATATAACTATAATCGGAGACCTGACCCTTTTTTCGGAGCCCGCTTCACATGAAATGCCCGAGATATTATTGTTATAGTTAGTTCATGAATAAAACTAGGCTTGAAAATGCAAAAAATATTACATATTTGTATACAGGTGTAACATACCAAAATATTTAAACTAAAATCGAAGACCTGGCCCTTTTTTCGCAGCCCGCTTCTCATGAAATGCCCCAGATATTATTGTTACTAGCGGTCCCCCGCGACTTCGTCCGCGCGTTTTGAGTTTGCTCCCTCCCCTCCCGTCGCAGCGTCATGTTTTATATCCTAAAGCCTTTCTCGATAAATAAGCTATCCAACACAGAAATATTTTTTTCAAATCGATACAGCAGTTCCTGAGATAAGCGCTTTCAAACAAACAAACTCTTCAGCTTTATAATATATTAGCGCAAGCGCACGTTGTACTTAAGCTGCGAACATTATTTTGGTGCGGAGTTATGTTAAAACTGTGATAGCTCCTAAGATATTTATTGAAATCAAATGATATAAAGGGCAACTCAGTTTTAAATGAAATGCTCGTGATGACGAATGTATTTATTTTGAAAAGAATAAATACCTGTGTGTATAATACACCTCTAAAAATAATGCATTATTTTTTTACAAATTTATTTATAAAAAAGGTTGTAGTAAGTCAACCATAAAAGATAGACATAGGCTGTCGCGGACTTTATTATAGAACTCTTAATGCTGAACAATCCTGTCATACATGATTTTTGTGTAACTAAAGCGGTTTCCGCAGCGTATGCAGTGGAAGCTCTCAAAAGGAATATCTTTCTCCCGTTTTCGCAACATTTTTAATTTCTGCTGAGGTCTTATGAGTCGTATCTTTATATTATATAGCCTAAAGCCTTCCTCGATAAATGGACTATCCAACGTAAAAATAATTTTTCAAATCGGGCCAGTAGTTTTTGAGATTACCGCGTTCAAACAAACAAACAAACAAACAAACTCTTCAGCTTTATAATATTAGTATAGATAGTTAGTTCATGAATAAACTAGTGGTGCCCCGCGTCTTCGTCCGCGCCTTTTGAGTTTGCTCACTCGCTTCCCGTCGCAGTGCTATGTTTTATAGCCTAAAGGCTTTCTCAATAAATAAGCAAATCCAACAAATAAACATTTTTAGAGTTAGTACCAATTTAATTGTTTAAGTACCTGATCCTGGCCGAATGGTCGCCTCGGCTTTACGACAGCACTCTTCTTCCGCCAAGTACCCCAGTACGGCGGACGCTTATTTTCCTCGAAACTCAGAAGTTTTGGACGCAGTTTCTCTCGCACTGTAGGCTCTAAAGTTATTATTTCACCTGCACCATCTGATGGAGGCAATTCATCCTCTGAAAAACATAAAATAGTTGTTAAATAAGCAAAATTAGAGGTTAGTTAGGTTTACACACATACATATACAAAGACAGTGTGCACTGGCACTACATATTTAATTTAACACTGTTTGTATTTCTCTTTATTTTCATACACATTTAAAATCTCCCATCTTCTGCATTTACAGCATAGAAGATATAATCTATAGGTGAGGCCTGGCAACCTGTATCCTCAGTTTTTTTAAAACCTATCTAGGTATATCACTAATGTGCTGGAGAGAAATGAATGAATTATTAATTTATTTATTAGTATCAATCAAGGAAATATTAATTATAACTGACTTTTGTTATGTGCAATAAAGATTTATATTTTTTATGAAGAGGCTTATTTACTTGTTACAGTAATAACTTACCAACAATCATAACATCGTCATCATCATCTTTATCAGTAATTGGCCATGTCTTCCCACTAGACAAAGGCTTGTGACCTTCCTTCAATGTTTTTAAGTACAACACACTATCAGATTTTTGCTTTTCCATCAAACTATCCAAAGTTTGCTTCTTTTCATCGCTTAAATTAGTCCTTATTGTGGGTGCTAGCCTCATATCACTTTTAATGGCAAAACTAGATAGAACACAACTTTTGCTGACAGGCCCCAATGTAGGTGGATCCTTTTCAGCCTTCTGTTTAGGAACAAAGAAGTTGGCGAATGCTTCAGCAGCTTTCTTCTTCTTTAACTCTTGTTCCTGCTTCTCTAGTTCTAATGCCTCTTGCCTCTTACGTTTCTCCTCATCTCTTGCTTCTTTCTCTTTTTTTCTTTGCTCTTCCTTCTCTTCTCTTTCCTTTCTTTTTTGCTCCTCTTTTTCCTCTTTTAGTTCTGTAATAATAAAATTTTAAGTTAGTGTTTAAATTAAACATTACAAAAGAAAATAAATGCTTCATGAACTCACTTTTTTCTAACTCTCTCTGTCTGTCCTTTTCTTCTTTTTCTTTCCGCCGCTGTTCCTCTTTCTCTTCTTTCTCCCTTCTCTTAGCTTCTTCTTTCTCTTCCCTCTCCTTCCTTTTTTGCTCTTCTTTTTCTTGCCTTTGCTTTGCTCTATCTTCTTTTTCTTGTTGTCTCTTTTTTTCTCGTTCTAATTTCTCTTTTTCTCTTTCTTCTTTTTTCTTAGCTGATTCTAGCTTCTTTTGCATCTAAAATTAAAAATAATAAGTTTTACTACTTCTTGTATACCTATATCTACTGCAAACAATTAAAAAAACACTACCAAAAAAGCATAACACAATTTGTAATACCTGAAAAAGGATTTTATCTTAAATATGTCCATTTTAATTTTACAATAATATACAAGGTATTCAAAAAATAAAATATTATAACTAGCAAATTGCACTTGTAAAAAGCAACTTTGGCTGTGACCGTGACAGTGTTCCTTGTCTGTCACAACAGCCAAAGTTGCTTTTTACAAGTGCAATTTGCTACTTATATTATTAAGTTTGTATAGTGACAAAACACTATAAAAACAAAATAATAATATTATAACTGCTAGCCCAGTATTACAAGCTGAATAACCTATAAATATTATTTCTAATACTTACTTGTTTCGGTGTGAGATTGGCTGATGTGGTTGATGTATTCAAAGATTCATCCAAACTGGTTGTTACTGATGAACTCCTTGTTTGTTTAGGAGTTGTTGGATTGGAACAGATTGATTCATCCTTGGAGTTAGTCTTTTCTAGTATTTTCTCTTTTTCTTCTGCTTTTGCTTTATTTCTGGCACTACTTCTTTTTGGAGTTTGTTGACTTTCTTCATCTGTTTGAGAACTATCCTTAAGCTCTGCCTTAACAGGAGATTTTTTAATTTGTTTGTCTAGCTTAGAAATGTTTTCATTTTTGTCTTTTTCAGGTGATTTTGTAGTATTTTCTTTCACCTCAGTACTACTTTCATCCAAGTTCTTACCTTCAACAATGTCTTCATTTAAAGATTCAGAAGCAGCACAAGTTTTCTCTTCAGTAGTTGCAGACACATTATCAGGTAGATTAGAATATTCCAAAACTACAACATCTTGGGAATCATTTGTTTCCAAAGATTTCTTAGTCATTTTGTTAGATGTCCTGACTTTTCTAGCTCCTCTTTTAGTTGGTATAGCTTTCCTAGATTTAGGAGACGGCTTGACATCTGCCTCACCATTTATGTTTGTTTTAGTTGTGTTATTATCACAGTCTTTGTCTTTTTCCTCTTGCAAGGGTGAATCAACATCCATATCTTCAACTTCATCTTTGTCAGTTACAGGATGGACTTCAGTACTCACTGTGTTGTCCGTATCATTTGTTTCACTTTTCGCTTCCTTTTTAGAGCTCCGCCATTTTTTTGACTTTTGAAGCTTCTTCTTCCACGCTGTATCGACTAATTTAACAAAGGGATTCTGAGGTTTTTCCTCTTTAGAGGGTAATTCGGTGTCAACACTTTCTTCATCACTAATGACAACGGTATTCTCCGCCAAGTCATTCTCCTTGCTTATCCTACCAATTTTAGGAGGCGTTTCGGCATCAGCAGCTGAGAGTTTTCTTTTCCTAGTTTGAGGAGTGGTAGGCGACGCCGATACCTCACTAATTAATTTAAATGGAAGTCGAGCTTGCTTTAGTATTTTTTTGGAAGGAGTCACCTCAGTCTTCTCAGGAGACTTACTTGTTTTCATGATTGTTTATAACAAACAATCATTCACAATAGATAAAACCGTTTAATGGTAGTACTATTTATAGTCGGTTTTTAATAAAACAATAATAGGAACACTCATTACCTACTCCGAAACTAACAACACGATGAACTTTTGACACATACTTAAAAACGCGGGAGTTTTTGACAGATGACAGCTGACACCCACCAGCCGTTCAGAAATTGAAACGTAAATCATGCTGAACTCAAAAGTGAGTTCAGCAGGCGATAGAAAGAACTAAAGAGAATTTACCTACCTTACTTGAAAATAATTTGTAGTTTTAACTACTAATATATTAATCTGTGGTTTTAATACACATAGATCTTTCTGACTTATTTATTATTGTTGTATTCGTAAATTTAAAAAAAGGATTTTTGGTCGGTTTACGATGTAAAACCACAAAATTCAATTCATATTCAAATTTAAATATTTTATTTCAGAATAAAATTCCATATAAATTGTAAATACTTCTTAATTTTACATTAGTAGCATTCAAATTAAATAAAAACCAATTTCAAATAATAATTGAAATACACGTCTTGTCAATTATCCAGAAACACAAAAATACAATACAAAAATAGAAATACAAAAACATGGCAAAAATTCTTTCGAATGACTACTTCTTTGCGCCGATCAAAAGGGCCGTCAAATGACCAGCGATAGGACACTCGGGCCTACTCACCATCACACTCAAAATGGCATTGGAGTTGCCGCATATTCTATTCTGCTCATCAGCGAGGTCACTTTCTTGCGAATGATCGCGTAAAATCCATCAGTGCATGCCTCGGCGAACATACCCGACGCGCTGCAGAAGCGCGACAACCTCAATAACATCCGGAAGGCGTTGTTCTATAGAACCCGCGGGGCGCTGTAGGCCTTCTGCGTCTCAGATTAGTAAGAGCAGTATTATATTATCTGGGGTAAGAGTATGTTCTGTGTATATTTCACCCATAGGCTGCTCTTATAAAATGATTAATGGCAGTACGCCTAAAGGTGTGAGCACATTATGTCAGGCCGCAGCGGGGCGGAGCGGGGCGCATCGCATCGCAAAATGTTACCCTAGCACATTAGTGACGGGCCGGGGCGCAGCGCACTGACGGATTTTGAGAACAGTATACTGCCAGAATTTGCATAGAACTGTACGTTATGGATAGCTCTGACGAAGAACTTTCTTTTCTTTTGTCTGTTGTTAGAAGAAGAAGCTAATGAACAGCACAGACAAAAAGTTCGCCAAAAGAGAAAACGTTAAATATGGATACATCCAATGTTGTTGACGGGGCGGGGCGGGCCGCATCGCACGGACGCAAATCCGCCTTGCAATAATGCGATGCGCTGCGGCCTGGCATAGTTTGCGATAGTTCATATAAAATGTTTGCGAGCGATTTGAGCGGATTTTTGCGCTGCGACCCGACCCGCTGCGGCCCGACATAATGTGCGCGAACCTTTAAGGTCAAACTACGCCGGGCCGCAGCGCATCGCATTATTGCAAAGCGGATTTGCGTCCGTGCGATGCGGCCCGCCCCGCCCCGTCAACAACATTGGATGTATCCATATTTAACGTTTTCTCTTTTGGCGAACTTTTTGTCTGTGCTGTTCAATAGCTTCTTCTTCTAACAACAGACAAAAAAAAGAAAGTTCTTCGTCAGAGCTATCCATAACGTACAGTTCTATGCAAATTCTAGCAGTACACTGTTCTCAAAATCCGTCAGTGCGCTGCGCCCCGGCCCGTCACTAATGTGCTAGGGTAACATTTTGCGATGCGATGCGGCCCGCTCCGCCCCGCTGCGGCCCGACATAATGTGCTCACACCTTTAGTGCGCCTTCACATTAGAGCGACAGCAGCGCGTTTCTCTGATGTGAAGGGCTTACTGCTGTCATTTTATGTACCTATGTAATTGACAGCAGCGCGACTGCCGCACGACCGTCACGTCACGCTGTTAAAAACGCGCAAGTGTGAAAGCGCTCATAAATAGGGTATTTTTTTAATTTATGTAAGCGAGTTTTCTTTGTCTATGGTTAATATACACAAACGACACAAATACATCACGATTTCCAAACGTAGTACCCACATTCCGATCCACAGATTAGTAAGAGTATGTGTTCCGATCTACGCAGCGCAGCTGCAGCTACAGTGCGTAACATAATCGTTATAGCTACCTAACGAATATTTATTAAGAATAAGAATATTCACGAATACAAACTATTATTTTCAAATAATAAATATAGTTTTCATCAGTACCTGACGATATAATGCCCACCTCGTGTTCATTACCACTCCACTGGTCTCTAAATCATATCCTTAGATCTACATTAATTCAATAATTTATAACCTTTTTCTTTACTACTTTAAATTTTAATTTTGGCGTTTGTTTGGCGTTATTCATTGCTGTCTTACGTATTTGTGCATTGTATTTCTCTTTTATCCGCAAGTTGTAAATTAACAAAAAGTAATTTTCAAAACAAATGTACAATGTCTAGATCTAAATGGGAATACAGAGATGTTTCTGTTATACTGCACGCTTTTCGAGACTTTTTGTTAGGAAGGAAACACACTCTTCATGGACGGTTCCCTGGGAAGATGGCACCTAGGAGCATACCACCTCCAGCCATACCCCGAGGTCCTGAGGACAAGTATTCGAAAATGCGCTACCACCAAAGGAACCCTTTTGAATCTGTGAAGCCGCCAGTGGTAGCGCCCGTGGCTGTCGGATCGAAGTATGGGACAATGAGACCTGAGAGGGTTAGTATTGATACCGGTCTAGATAAACGATTTTATCCTTCATCAAATATTTACATGTTCGGGACATACGTACCTACCTACACGACACGAATTGTGGAAATCATTCCTCTACCTATTTAAATATTTTTATCACGACGCGTTTGGTGTAATGGTTAGCGCTCCTGACTATTGCTCCGGCTGCCGCGGGTTCGAGTCCCGCGAGGGGCAACTGTTAGTGTGATGAGCACGAAGATGTATGTTATTTATGAAAGCTTAAAAAAAATGCATAAACATTTCCATTACATATTCATAAATGAAACCACTATTAAGCAGTTTTAGAAATGCTCCCCGTATACTCGTAACACGAGAAAAATAGTCCTTACTTCGAAACTATGACAATTAGTGTGTTGTCTGGCGCATATGTATGTACTTTAAAAATCAAAGTCAGTACCGACGACCTTATTTTAGTGTCAGCATCTTCGACAGTAATGACAGCGAGAACAGTTCATAATCTCTATAAAACTGCTTCTGTTGCCATCTTTCTGTCTACATAACCTAAAGATTTGACTGGTAGAGAATGCATTTAACAATAAGCCACTTTTGTATAGCATTTTTTGTTCAATAAAGTCTATATATAAATAAATAAATAATTTCTTCTTATGAGCCGCACAGACATTGCTGGTGCTTGTTCTCCAGGTGAAACTCAGCGGTCTGCCGACGCCAGGCGATCCGTGGTGGTGGGACGGGCACTGCTACTACGAGTGTGCTCCCCCGCCCCCCGAAGTGGCCCAGCCGACACCGCGCCCAACTATCTCCGTCCCGCCGCAGCCGACGTGCAGCCAGCCGGCTGAACCGTGCGAGCCACCCCCTGAACCACCCTGCCCCCTGTCGCCTGATAAGAGACCGAAGCACTGAACGTTTGGTCTGGTGGTTATGAACGTAATAAATTTCAAAAAGTACGAACCTGTAGTTATTGTATAATATATCGGTTAGTGAAATGAAGCTTGAACCTAAAAAGATCTCCAAGAAATTCAAAGTACTTACTTATCCACAAGACAACGGTTGTCACAGATAGTTACCCGTTGTCATTTACAATTGAATGCAATGAGGAAGGGCGACCAGTGTAGTTTTTGTGTTTGTTGAGGTTCGGTGCACTTACTGTCCGTTCGCGTGTTTCATTAATTGTATTAGTTTGTTTTAGGTATAAGTTGAAAGGTCTCTAAAAGGTTGTTTTGTATCACTGATGGAAACAAAACAATGGAATTTCTATGGGATTCAATATTTTCTCTTTGATAATATTCCAGTGGAACGGAATGATCAACGCCGAATTAAGTACCTAGTGGAGTTGGATAGTTTATGTTCATGTAAAATAATGACAACTGTACGCTTACGTAAGGGTTTTAAACTTAAATAAAGTTTAATTATAATTAGCAAAGATTAACCGTTGCCCATAACCTTCTTAAATATTCAAACATTAAGTAGGTAGGTGTGAAGCAAGCGGTCACGTTCGAAATCACGTCCGACAGTTCATTATTGTGTGTGCGGTTTGGTGGCGTTAATATAATTAACAGTTCCGTGATAATTAGATATGCGTACCAGGCAGTGGACCCTGTCTCTACGCTCGCGGTTCCGTACAAATGTAGTATGCTACCTGCTGTGTGTAATGTAACAACATGGTCTCTAACTCTGGACCACATAAAGAAGCTCAAAATCACACAACGAGCGATGGAGAGGGCTATGCTGGGTGTTTCTCTACGTGAATGAATCAGAAATGAGGAGATACGTAGAAGAACTAAGGTAACGGACATAGCTTTGAGAATCAGTAAGCACGAGTGGCAATGATCAAATCAAATCAAATCAAAAGTAATTTATTCAATTTAGGACACAAAATGCCACTTATGAACGTCAATAATTAGTGTAATATCAATCAATTTTGGCCCGTATGGGGCAAGAACATGTCTCCTTATCTTTTGGGCCCTACTAGCGCTTCGAGACAAAACACAGACAATTTGGCAAGTGCTGAGAAGAAACGCCGGAACAAACTCAGTCACCACTAGCTGCCTCAAAAATGATACAAATCAAAATAAACAGGTAGGTACATCAGTTTGGTGCAGGCTGGACTGTCCATACATTTTCGTCATTAAGATAGTCTTGAATTTTATAATACCCCTTCGACATTAGGGTAGTTTTGACATGTAACTTAAATTTGTGAATAGGTAGTTCGATGACATTATTAGGTATATTGTTGAAAAATTTAACACAATTTCCCAGGAATGAATTCATTGTTTTGGCTAACCTGAAGTTTGGAATGACAAGTTTGCTTTTATTTCGTGTGTTATACGAATGTATGTCACTTTTTTTGATGAAAACATCTAAATTTTTACGTACGTACATGATATTATCAAATATGTATTGAGAAGCGACAGTGAGGATGTTAATTTCCTTAAAGAATTCTCTCAGGGATTCGCGGGGACTAAGTTTGTAAATGGCACGAATGGCTCTTTTCTGTAAAATAAAGATGGTATCGATGTCCGCAGCAGAACCCCACAAGAGAAGACCATAAGACATTATACTATGAAAGTAACTAAAATACACAAGCCTGGCTGTTTCAACATCAGTCAAATGTCTAATTTTTCTAACCGCAAAGGCAGCTGAAGCGAGTCTCCCAGCCAGAGCGTCAACATGTGGTCCCCACTGCAATTTCGAATCCAATGTAATGCCCAGAAAAACAGTGGAGTTTGATAGATCTAATTTTTCACCGTTAAGTACAATTTCTGTGGTAGGTTGCTTCACGTTAGGCATGGTGAATTTAATACATTTAGTCTTTTTTGTATTAAGAAGCAAGTTATTGCTAGTGAACCAATTTGATACCTTAGAGAGAGCTCTGCTAACATTGTCAAATGATTTTTCGCCTCTTCTTGATTTAAAGATTAAAGATGTATCATCAGCAAACAGAACTATCTCACAGGAGTCCTTTGAATAAAAAGGAAGGTCATTAATATAGATCAAAAACAGCAAAGGTCCCAATATTGAGCCCTGGGGCACTCCCATTTGAAGCGGGGCACCTGAGGAGTTAATGCCATTAACGTTTACTGTTTGTAGTCTGCCTGAGAGGTAAGAATTCAACAGTTTTGACGCATTATTAGATACACCGTAATGTTCCAGCTTGATAATGAGTGTTTGATGATCGACACAATCAAATGCCTTCGACAAGTCACAGAATACACCTATCGCATCATGTTTATCTTCATAGGCATCCAAAATGTGTTTGACGAGTGCCACCCCAGCATCTGTTGTATTTCTACCTTTGGAGAAACCAAACTGTTTCTCATGCAGTAATTTATGAAGTTTAAAATGAGAGAGCAATTGATTAAATATAACTTTTTCAAATATTTTGCTAAATGCAGGTAGAATGGAAATTGGCCTGAAGTTGCTTGGGTCACTTTTTTCTCCTGACTTAAATAAAGGTATAATTTTACTATATTTCAGTAAAGTAGGAAATTGACCTTGATCAATACATTCGTTGAATATATGTGCTAAGTGAGATGCTACGAGAGGTATAATGGGTTTTATTGTGTCAGTTGATATTCCCCATATATCCTCAGTTTTTTTTTGTTTTAATTCCTTGAAAGTTTTAACGATCATCAAAGGGTTAATATAAGTGAAATCAAATGAGGAGTTACACCTGTCAACACACGATACCAGCAGTGATTTAGCATGCAGAGCGCACGAATTAAGTTGTTTTGTGGTTTCGATGGGTATATTACAGAAGTACTTCTCGAAGGCACCTGCAACTTCATTGTCAGATTTAATATTTTTATTATCAATTTTTAATGTAAACGTATGATCACGTGGTTTATTTTTACAAGTTTCTTTGTTTATAATATTCCAAGTCTCTTTAATTTTATTACTGGATTTATTAATTTTCTCACGTATATAATTAGATTTAGCTACCATGCAAACATTCTTGAATAACTTTGAGTATTTTTTAACATATTCTAAAAATATTGGGTCATTATTTCTATATACTTTTTGATTATATAATTCAAACATTTTTTTCCTACTGATGTGTATACCTACTGTAGCCCAGTCACTGAATTTTGGTTTTAGGTTGTTTATAACTAATTTCTTTGTAGGAAAATTTTTGTCAAATTCACTTTTAATTAATTCAAAAAAATACTTATATTGGTTATTAACATTGTCATTAATAAAAGGCAAAAGCGGAATTTTATCACTTAAGTTAGATTTAAATTTTTCTTTACGGTAATCAGTGACTGGTCTAAATTTAATTTCATTTTTAGTCGGCACAAAACGGTGTTCAAACGTGACTGACTGTCCACAGTGATCGGATTTTACAAAATTTACTATAGATTTTTTAATCACACTAGAGTTACAAAATATATTGTCTAAGCAAGTAGCTGTTGTAGCAGTAATTCTAGTTGGTTCAGCAAAAACAGGAATTAAATTAAAGGATTTGAAAAGGCTTAAAAACCTCACTCGATAGGTTTTTTCTTCATCTATAATATCGACATTGAAATCCCCACATACAACTACTTTCTTTTTATTTGTAAATAATTTCCTGAGTGAGTCCTCCATAATAGACTCAAATAATTTAAAATTACCAGTAGGGGGCCTATAAACACAAACAATTATGTAATCGTCCAGCTCTGCACATGATATCTCAATAGTTCGTTCAACAGAAAGAGATACAATATCTTTGCGCTCTTTACATTTTAAATTATTATTGATTAATATAAGTGACCCGCCATGGATGGCTGTTTCCCTTGAGAACGAACTAATAAGGCTACAATTTTCTATAGACAACATAAGTTCATACTTTTTGAGCCAGTGCGTGCTCAGTAACACACAAAACATGAATATTCCTTTCTTGTATGAATAATTCTACTTCTAATTCCTTCCCGGATAAGCCTTGGATATTTTGATGCACTATGTTTAAATGATTTGAATTTTTTGAGCTCGCTAAGTTATGTTCTAAGCAAGAGTTTTCCTCTATTGTCTGAATATTTAATTTAAATAATTGTTAATTGGAACGGATTCCAATGGTAGAATATTCATGTCAATGGTCTGCTCAATAGAAGCAGACTTGGTAGCCAAGTTCTTGGCTGAACAATCTATACAATATGATAGCGAAAAAGCTATTTGTCTTTTGAGATAATTATTCACATAATATTTATCTCTCGTCAGGTAAATCTTATTTTTAAAATAATTATTAATGTCAATTACATGGAATTTGTGAACATTATAGAATGTCAATTTATGCATGTCTAGGTTTATTTTATACCTGTGATTATTTTCTTCGTCTGGCAAGCCGCTGCTATATGGTAAGGTAAACAAAACAATTTTACCTATATTTAGAAATTTTAAACTTTCAAAAATATTTATGAATTTCCTTTTGTTTACATTACCTCTATTTCCTATAAAAATTATTAGGGTAGAATTTACACTGAATTTAAAACTAAGTATTTTATTGATAATAACATCATAAGATGCTCCAGGCATGCAGTGATTTATCACACTTTGTCCCATATATTGTGCAAGTATGGGCCCCATGTTTTTACCAATCTCATCACTAAACATAACTATATTATTTGTTGATTGGTATGGAGTTTTGTTAGGCAGGAAACTGTTGGATTGTACACAGGACAGTTTGAGAGGGCTTGTGGTTGATTTGTGAAGTGATGATGACTCACACCCGGACCCAACAAACATCAATGGGCTGGAATTTGATTTAGAAGGGTAATTACAATCGCAAGAAGTTATGATGTCTGTTAACATCTGGATGTGTTCACCACACTCTTTTTTGGTACATTTATATGTCTCAGTCATTATTTTTAATGAGAGTTTGAGATTTTCTAATTCATTTTCTAATTTCAATATGTCTTTTTCATATTTTGTCACACTATTTTGTAATATTAAAGAACATGCATCTAACTCATCGCCAAGTTGCCTTCTCTCATTTATATATTTTACTTTAGTAAACAAACAATTTTGTTTTTTAACTAATTTATTTGTTTTTTTTATAAACCTGTTAATTCTAACATATTTCTTAAATTTGTTTTTACTGCACCTTGAAATCCCTGTAGAGGTTGTGGTAGGGGAATCCGTTGTTAAATCTATAGTTACAATAGGTGGACTTCTAGGTGCAGTTTGGATCTGGCTGGGCGCACTACCAACTAACTTGTCAAATAAAAGGCTGGTTTGGCTGTCAATGTAGTTTTGCTTCTCCATCTCCAAGTGGTGAATATGATCTCGGGCCTCCTCAAGATCTTGTTGAAGGGCAGTTATGCGATTGAGGTTCTGCTCGTACTCCTCACAGCACTCACCGAACCCACTTATGACGGATTGCAGCTTGTCACGTTCGTCAATTAATAAGCCGTAGTTGGTGTGCAGCTCAGCCATCTCTTTCTTCAATTGACTGTTACTATCCAGCACATCCAACAGTATCCTCTCATTGTCTTCGCTTTCCCTATTCAGTTGCTCAATCCGTTCCTTGGCCGCCTGCAGTTCCTTCAAAGCCAGTAGGAGTTTGGATTCCTCCTGGCGAGCATAGGCTTTGCGAGTAAGCATCTTTACGCTCAATGAAAATAAAAACACGTAAAAAGTAAGCCAAAGAATTGGTTGATCAACTAGAGGTTAGATATTTGTTAACGTAAATACGTAAACAATATAACCTCAACGCGAGAAAAAAAATGTTCGTAAGGCGTAATTTTATAGTTAAATATGTGTTATACGTGAACTATGACGCATAAACAAGATAATTAGAAATATCAGAAAGAGAAAACAATGATTCACAATATTTCACAAGTTCGAATTCGCAATGTCATTGACCGGTTATCACCGTTACACATAAACACTAAAGTCCGTGAGTTGTTGCACTTTTTTTACACTAGCACTTAATTATACAGCTTAGTTATGTTTAATGTTGATTTTGAGCCGCTAAATAACTATTAAATTAATTAAATTCAATGTCTAAATATGAGACAAATGCAATCCAGCTGTTAGCGGTAGCTTCTCCTAATGGGCAGGGCACATAGCGCGAAGAACTGATGGCCGTTGGGGCAGGAAAGTTCTGGATTGGAGACCCTTCAACCAAAGACGCAGCGTAGGACGTCCACTAACAAGATGGACAGACGACCTTATAAAGATTGCAGGATTAAACTGGATGCAGACCGCTAGTGATCGGTCGTTGTGGAAAGCCGTGGGGGAGGCCTATGTTCAGCAGTGGCCGTCCTTTGGCTGAGAATGATGATGATGATGTGTAATGTAGGTAACAATGTTCATAAAGCCGGGTCCAGACAAATGTAACGCGTAATGTAATCCACCGTGTAATGAAACACGAATTCTACGTGTGGACGTACTACGAGCATATCGTGTAACGATCGTAGAGCCGTCCACACGTAGAATTCGAGTTACATTACGCGCTGAATTACATTTCGCGTTACACTCGTCTGGACCCGGCCTAATACGTGGCTAATACTCGTAAGAAGCAGTTAACTGTGATGTTTAAATGGTTTCCCTACTATCTATGCCTGTGTCTACCAAGGTAGGTAGATCAACCATAGAAAACCATTGTTTCATCCCGGCAGGTTGGAGATCATAAATTAAATACCATACATATTTAGGCTGCGTTTCCATAGAAGCTAAGCGAGCAGCCTAGCCACAATAATGCTGTAGGATAGGTAATAAAGATCGACGAACTATTCAAAGGAACTCTGAATGACAGTATCTATCTAAAGCATCGTGAGAGAGTTTGTGTAAAGTAGACTATAATAAAGAACATGTTATATAAAGAAAGAATATCGTTAAACTTGAAATGTAACACTTTTAAGTTTTTCCCATAGTTTTTCCTAGCTTCGCTTGATATAACAGGATATAACAAAGTATCACAGGTAACAAAGATGTGATTAAAGCATGAGCTTTAAAGCATCGTAAAAAATCTCTACCAACAGTACCAACTAACAAGGTAACGCTGAAACATCGACAAAATAAAAACAAATAGACACGCGTGTCAAGCCAAGTTCAAGCAAAAGAACTGGCGACAGCACCGTGTGAATATTTACAACGAATCATTTCGAGCGACCTCTGATCCCTCCATTACTCAATGCCTATGCCTATTCAACAGAACACGTCAATTGCGTTTATTTATTTATATACAGGAGGACAAGAACAACCCTCAATGTTCCACTGACTGACCTATAGATCAAAAACCAAACCAAACTACTTCCAGATGACCTAGGCAGTTAAAATGTGGCATCTAGCTAGGTAATGTATGGTATGTGTAAGCACACAAAAATAATAATATTGCAGCGTCTAAAACCGTTGCAATAAGAAGTACAGGTCGCGTCATGTAAAAAGAACGCTGGCTATCAAGCTGCGCATAGGCGATTTTTGGATCTATTTGGTGGTATGAAGTGAAGCGCGGGGAGGGCGGGTCACGCGCCGCATGCTTGCTGGGCCGCTATTGGTTTGTCAGTCGACCTTAGCTTGCCGCGCTGTGTCCACGTAAATTTTGCTCTCAAAATATCATCGCGTACAAAAGTTTTTAATTACAAAATGGTTTTACATAGAAAAGTGAGGAAAATGATTTATGACGTATATTGTTTTATGAAGAGAGAGGCTGATAGTAATGCAGTTGATAATTTAAAACAATGCATGAAACGGACCACAGAGGCTACAAAATGTTCAGAGTCTACGGTGAGACGGATTGTAAAAGGTTCAAAAGATTCGGAATTTCTTACTGTTTTTCGAACTCCTGGCAAAAATATAAGAATCAAACAAAAAGCAATTACAGATATTGACAGCTTTGACCAGGGTGCTATAAAAAGAATCATCCACAATTTTCACGTTACTGAAAAAGAATTGCCTACCATAGGCAAGTTACGAAGAAAGTTGCAGGATAACCTACATTTTGAAGGATCTGCAGCAAGTGTCAGGCGGATAATAAAACAATTGGGTTTTAAGTGGAAAAAAACAGAAAAAAATTAATTGAGCAGTCACAAATTCGATATCAAAGAATTGAATTTCTGAGACAGATAAAAAAGTATAGAGAAGACGGAAGATCTATAATTTACACCGATGAGTCATACGTCGATAGTTCCCACGGGTCCCACCATTCTTGGACAGACGGTCCCACCAAAGGCATTAAAAAACCTTTATCTAAAGGTAGCCGCTTGGTCATAGTTCACCGCGTCCTCATCTGGTTTTCACGTCACTCGCGATGACCTAATGGAAGGAGTTTCAACAATACTATATATTTTTTGTAATTAGATTATAGAGTATGTATTAGATTATCGCAGTTGTCTGAAATAAATATTTTTATTATTATATTATTATTATTATTAAACATTCTAGACTGGATCCAACTCTTTTAATTCAATTTAATTACTATTTAATAATGTATTTTTCAATTTACCTATCACAACCATATATACTAAGTCGAAAGAGTAATTAAACAATAGGCCTAATTCTTTTGCGCGCGATTGTACCCATGCGCAAACACGCCCCCTTCACTTTCTTCCAGCGCTCTTTTTACATGACGCGGCCTGTAGACATTTGAAACTTTGAAATTATTTTCAGTTTTATGTGGTGTTTTAGTTTTACTGGCACACACATCTCTTATGAGAAACTCTAATTTTAAATTAGGGTAGAAACATGGTTTTATATTAATAAACCATGGTTTTATTTTAAAGTGATTATGATATTGATAAACTAATGTAACATTAATTAAAAGAAATAATTGTGTGCAAGCGGGAATTTCGTCGTTACTCGTCTACCCAATACTAGATGGCGCGACGTTCCAATTTCCTGCGCTATTTTCCTAATTCATAATCTTAAATAATTCTCATACTAATGATATTATGAACGCAGGAAAGTCCGTAATTTTATTTTAAATGATTTTTCTTATGCAAGTAAGTCAACCCAGCTAAAGTTTTGGTTTAAAAGTAATGCAAACATTCTTTTAAAGTTTGCGGCAGCCATTTTTATCTATGGAGTTCTTGTTTTGCTTTTCGCTTGCTTTCCGCGAGTGTAAGAAATCTTAAATTTCAAGTATACAATTGTATTTCAATAGAATGAAAGTGTTTTCGGAGTTTGTATATTTTGCATTTGAAACGATAGTGAAATTGCAGTGTTACTACTTTGAGTGCCATTAAAGTGGTATTGTGTGTATTGAGGGTTCGAAAGAAGATTCGTTTTGTGTTGAAAGTTTTAACTGTGCGCTGATCCCCTAACTAAAGGCAAGATGTTTGCTTGTGAATAAGGAAGGTCAAAATCGTATCATAGCCACTATGGGTATCAGTTAAATGGCATGTCATTAGAAAATCATCCATTTCCTTGATACTTGTGTGTGGTGTTAAATGATCGCAAACACAGTTTGGCTGCGTTTCGTATTGCGCTGACAGCGAAAATATCACTGATATCGCGCTTACAAACCGTTCCGATTTGGCGTTAGCGAGTCAACGATAGCTGTAGTGACGTCACGGCTGACGTCACTATCACCGCCATCTTGCGTTCACAGTGCAATCGTTTTGCTGCGTTAGCACCGTGAGCGGCTGTGAGCGGACTGTCACATTGACGCATTTGACGTCTTTTTGCTTCAAAGAACAGCAAATGTGATCTAAAGCCGTTCCGAAATGAAATCGCGTCAACAGCGCTGTCAGCACGCTAATCAAATCGGAACGGCTTTTGACGCTCACAGTGCTAACAGTGATATTGGCGCAATACGGAACGCACCCTTTGTATGCTTCCTTCATAAATGGCACAGAAAAAACTAGGTAAGTTGTTATTACACCGTCATTTTCGTATTTACTAGACACAAAATCCAAGATCGATATTGAATTTGTTCCGAATTTAGGACTCAAATGCCTACTCCATTAAATTTTTTACGCACGCCCCTGGCTCTTAACAACACCATTGCTTGTTTACGTATTTTGGCGGGTTTGTACACGTGATGGTTATATTGAGTAGACAGGGCAACATTTTAATGAAGATTTTTTGAAAAAAATTATCGTTATTCCAATCAAACTTTTCTCAGGTTTTGCGCATTTAATGTTACGCTTTGTCTAAGAATCAAGTAAACACATTCTTAGTATTGAACTTGGCTGTCATTTTTCACATTTATATTTTCAGTGGGATTCAATTTACGATGTATTAAACTGGGGGAGTGGCTGTGGGCCCATTGCTTGTTTATAGGTTTTCATTGATTTCCCCGAAGCTTTTAATTTTAATTAAAGAGCCAAGCCGACGTGGTTCCAATTTACCAGGTCCACAGCTGAGTGCTGCAAACAAGAACCTACTACTATTATTTCCAAAAAAAGAGGGTGGTTCGTTCGCGAAACGAGTTGTTGGAAATGAATCAAGTTTGAGTGTTGAGTACTAAAAGTACTTCACTTTACGATTGCTTTTCTTAGGCTGTTTTTACTTTTCTTTTAACATCCTAGATAAAATTTGAGTTTCCTAGTCGGAACTAGGTACATGTTTCCAATTTATGTAGGTAATTCAGGCATTCTGTAAGATTTATCGTACTTCATTTTGTGTATATTTTGGTAAGCACGTAAAAAAGAATTATCTTTTATATAAAAAAAAACCGGCCAAGTGCGAGTCGGACTCGCGCACTGACAGTTCCGTGCCAATTTTAACTGAATGAGGGAATCTACTTACTTCCACTTCGCTCAAATACCACAATATTTTGTTAACAGCAAATATGTAAATACTTATATAACTTTGTTTTTTATAGTGTTTGTATAAAGAACAAAGTTATGTTTGCGGTTGTTAAAAAACTACTAGTTAGATCCCGTCTTAAACCAATTTTCGTTAAAAGTATTTGTTAAGATCTACACTTCACTTTTTTTTCAAAATTTACACTCGCTTAGTTTAGAAGGTAGAGTGGGGGAGGGGGACGCCCATTTTACCACTTTGGAAGCTTACCTATATCTCTCAAACGTTAAACTTTAAAAGAAAATGGTTTTAGAAACCTCTATGTCAAGACCTATCCATAAACCCCACACCACACGCATAGGTTTGACTAAAATAATATATTTCGGTTTAAGTTTCATGTTTGGGAAATAAATATATTTTTTTTGTATAAGAATCGTATAGCGGTTAACAGGATACATCTTCCTACCAAATTTCAACAGCGTGATGCTTATAGTTACAGAATAAAGTGGCTGTGAGCCTGTGACATACGGACGGACAGACAGACAGACAGACTTGACGAAACTATAAGGGTTCTGTTTTTTGCCATTCGGCTACGGAACCCTAAAAAACTGCAGTAATGAACACTACCGAACCAACCTGTTACACCCGGCTTTCGAAAACCAACGTAGGAAACTAGGTGTATATTGACTTCAAATTGAATGTAAGAAAACTTGTAGCACATACCAAGAACAAATGGCTTATTGTGTGTGCGTTGTAAGAGAACTTAAGTATACCGCTTATCTGTGTAAAAATATTAGGGGCAAGCGTGAATAAATCGTTGCATCTTGAATAATTTTAATTATCAACTCGAGGATCGTTCATCGTTTGTGATAGGGCTAATCTCGGAGAAGGCGCGAGAGGCGCTCCGTCCGTCACGTTCGGCGCATGATCGAGCGAGCCCGGCCGCCGCCGCCGCCGCCAGTGCCTCCCGCAGCACGGCCCCCGACACACGCGCCCTCGCACCGCATGCACTCGCGTACAATGACTGACAACACCCCCCTCACTAATCGACAGACTACCCCACGTCTGTGAAGGGCCCGCGCCCTCCGACACAGCATGGCTAGCACCGACGCTGCCGCCCACCCGCAGTGATAAACCAGTGAAGTTGACTTTATTTACAGTGAAAAATTGCATTTACAATTCAAAATGAGACACGACAGCGATGCCTCGGCCTTGGCTGAGAGAGTAGCCGCGTTCAAAAGCGATCCGGAAAAACTACGACAGGCGACTGAATTCGTAGACCAACTTATAGAACAAGCTAAGAAAGAGGCTGAACTTAAACAAAAAGAGAAAGACAGAAGTAAATTCGTAAGTATCAATGTATATTTAACAACGTAAGGAAAACGGAATTTGATAGGGCGGTAAGTGTTAACAGAGCCGTAGTGCTGCTGTAGATTGCGAACTCGCTTCTTCGATAGCAACGCTGAAACAAATTCATCTAAAAAGTTTATTTAAAACAATTTTATCCTAAATTTGCATGCTCTCATTCTGAACGCGAAATAGATAAATCAGTCTCATGCATCCTCATATTTCATTAGCAGCGTAATCAATATCTACGCAACGCGTTCTTTTCACATTAAGAGAAAATAACAGAATTGTTTGTTTACAGTTTCATTCCAAAAGCAATAAAATCCAAACCAAACATTGGCAATTTCAAAGAGATTTTTAATTAGCTCATTAATCTCCCGCACACAAACGCTATCTGCTTTTACGACAACTTTTTCATTGAGAGCGGGACGATAATCTCTAACGTTATTATCTGTCCAATTTATATGCCGATAATGTTTTGGTAAAGCCATATTCATGTTCAGGAGATTACCTGCGACCGTCAATTCGCTCGCATGTATCAGATAAACCGTGAATAATGTGTTTGATCGATTGTCACTTGGGTCAACACACTAGATTGCAATTTGCAGTCAACGCTTTGGCCGGGCACCAAATCATTGGCTTACAAATATAACTACGAACCACTACGAAATTAACTGTAGAATGGGTGGCGTTTAATGAACTTTTAAATTTGTCACACCACCAATTAGGTTAATTTGCACTTTAACCGCATTAAATTTCGTAAATTGTAATAATTATTGGGGGACCAAGTCTGCTAACTAGTAAGTTTAAGTGCAAAAAACAAACTAACAGCAAGGTTTTGCGAGTTTATTTAATATGAGCTTATTGTCAATATCAAGAATTCTTTACGGTTCTATTCAAATAGGAGTAGCAGAATTTAGCCCCTTCAAAATATCTCCAACATCCATAACATTAAACCTTATTTATTTATAAGGATACTATTCTATTAGGACATTTGAAGAGAAAGGATCTTATTGTGCCTTAGATAAGAATCATTTGAAAATGGTTCGATGTTTACTCTAGGTACATTTTTCTTTTCCGATGTGATAGCGTGACTTTAGTCATCATCATTATTGCAATCACCTTTGTTGTTACAAGAGTAACAATCTAAAACTAATAATAGTTTGTGAAAAGATTCACAAACTATTATGTAAGTATTCTTTGAAAACGTTTAATGCACTAGCAGTGAAATTTCCGTTTATTTAAAGCAATGCAAAAATATTAAGTATTTCTTTTATAATATTTATGAAAGGACAACAATAATACCTGTTCTATTTGCTTAATTCTGGAGAATATGTATTATTAAGCACTGAATCTTAACAAAAAAACTTATACTAAAGAATCTACATTCGCAGATAAGTTGAAGATGAAATCTTAAGTCATAAACATTGCCTAACTTTTTTTTAATTACTACTTGATTGCTAGCTTATGCAACAAAAGCAATAGTTTTAACATTCAATTAAATTTTCGTAATACCTCCCTACAGCAAGAAAATTGAGATTATTTTTCTTTTTTTCAGGAACCACAAGACGCAGCAGCGGGTAAGTTTGCTTCGAAAGAATCGGATGTTTTTATCATTTTTTATTGAATCATATCGTTATTTAATCAAGTATCGTTATCAAACACCTTAGTTTCGGCAGGGGGGTGTCACTCCGAAGTTTAGGTACGTTCGAGCGACTCGGTACGCCGAGCATAAATGAACGCGGGGCTGCCGCTGGCGGACCGCGCCACGCGCTTGTGACTCTTGTGTTTATTTTCTCAGCCTGTGACTGACTTCGTTACAACGAAATAACTGTTAATAATTTGAGATATGTGTTCCTAATTATATCATTATTTATCAAAACAAATTTTGTTGGTAGGTACTCAACATTTCTTGTTCAAAGAAATAGATTTGAGTTTAAGATACATACCCAGTTACTTACGTCAATCTGACTTACTTTAAATTTAGCATAATATTTATAAGTACCTACCAAATTACTTAAGTAATTGGTAGGTACTTATAAATATTATGCGCCCACGCAACATTCTTACCGCCCTAACCTATGACCCAAACTGCACGGAGAAAATAATTCTACTATACAATTTTATTTGGTTAAGGGCTGATTTTTCAATAGTCAGATAAGAAATATTCGTCGAACAAAATACAAACTGGCTTATTTGAAAATGTCACCTAATTGTCAACAATCACAGGTACCTGTCATTTTTGAAATCTGTCGCTTTATAATTTATCAGTCTGATAAGTTTTATCTGGCCATTGAACAATCGGCCCTAAGTGTGATGTACAGTCGACAGCACATCAGGCTATCCACTTTTGTTGCAAACTAGCCCTTATTACAACTGCATAAGATACCGCAGTGTTTACCTTGACGTGCTGTTGTCCATACAAACATGTGTGTTTGGTTTCACTTTCATTTCTCCGAATTCAGTATTTTGTACCAAATAATTCAATTAGACAGAGTAAACACTTATTTTAATATTAAACGAACGCTGACACTATCAATTACTTTCTCCGATAGAACACAGTCAAGAAATGTGCTAGGTCCTCTAGCTAGACTATTTCTTTTATTTGAATAGTGTACCTACGCGTATGTTCGTGCCACGCGCCGCTCGCAACCCTGACACATTCAAGGCCGCGAAACAGGGAAAGCGTTACGTGTTAGAAAGAGACAGGTATATTTAGGTAGATGAAACAACCTTGAATTAAAATCGTGCGAAGTGAATTGCACTTCATTGCGTTGCAGCGAAAGTTGTATTTACTTTATCATTCTTAGCACAGTGATCCTTCTGTACGTAGTACTATTATATTTTCTGTGGTTTCGGTTCCACAAAAGTCAAACGACAGTCAAACTAGACTTATCTACGGTTATAGTTATGGTTAAATAAGATAGCGATACCGTGATTATAGCCTTTATTTTTTTCTTAAAAGGTAGAAAACATCTAAGTTCATTCCAAACCGTCCTTCAAAACGTTCATTGAATTTCCACTTCAATGAGGCTCAGACTAAACACTGTACCTAAATAGCTCAATGTCGATCTTATCACCCGAACCTTATCATGATCTTGTTCTCTGCAAATTAAGTAGCTAAGATATCTTCAAATATTTATCACCGCTACGCTTAGTTGTAACACTTTCATCAAAGAGTAATCTCATACCACATAACTGCATATTACCAGAGATAACTAGGCTGTTCTGAATAAAAATTTGGTAAGACTAGGACGCCCCGACCCGAGTACTTGAAATAGTGCGTACAATACTTTTAATAATAATATTAAATATTTGTTTATTCAGACAACTTGATCTCATTTGTTAGTAGCAATATAATCTTAAACTATGTCAGCTTAATATGAATTACGATACAATAAGAGGCAACTGCTAAGAAGCGCTGCAAAAATTTTCATTTTAACAGCCCATTAGTGTCGCAAAAAGGGAGAATCAAATCTCTCTGCAATCACTTTTAGGATGCGGTTGTGACTGCCTCGCAACCCTGTGAGCAGAGATGCTGCTTTTTGCGCATATTTGTGTAAAAATAATCAGTGCGTGCTTCAGCAAACATGCTGGACGCGCTACAAAAGCGAGGCAGCCCCAAAAGCACCCTGAAAATGTTATTATATTGGACACGGAGGGCGCTGTAGGATTTTTGAGTGTATTTGATCCACACGCTGCTCGCCTAAAAAGACTGGCAATATGCCTTGAATAGTGTGACCTTAGGGTCCTGTGAGCAGGGAGCAAACGATACGTGACCATAATAGTACATTATGATACAAGTGTGCTAAGTTGACCATTATATACAAGGCGATATTGTGTGCGCACGAGCGAAAGCGAGTGCGCCATAAGAAAGCCGCGTATATTATGGTCACAGGCACACGTGTTTCATACGACGTTTTTCAACACACTTGCCACATTAATCCAAACTTCATTACACCACAGCCTCCAAAGAACTATTTACGTAAAATGGCGCGTTGTTTTTTTTTCTTGCCGCGAAACCGATGCGCGCGCAAGGTTAAGGCGCGAACTAGATCGGCCAACAGCCAAGATTAAAAATGTAATAATTCGTTATTTAAAACACAAATTACAGAAAATTTTAAATGAATTTGAGTTATTTTAAGTAATAAAGCTGGATTTACCATTTATTGAAATAAATATGTACATACTGTTATTTTTCGCATAAATACTGTTTGTTGTGTAAGTTATAACCCGACTAAATTATATCGCTTCATCTTCTTACTTACTACTTGGTACTAGGGTACAAATGTAAATTGTTCGGGTTAATAAACAAAAGGCACTAGTGCAATAATATACTGAAAAAGCACGCGTGTTTAATATCTATGATTATGTGCCAAAAATCGGTGGAATAAAAGCGTCATTTTGAGCAAGTGTGTTGAAAAGATTATTATATTTAAGTAGACGTCAGAGATCTAGAACATAAGTATTTGCAATTTATTATTTGGACAAAGCAATCGCAGCATTGGTGACCTTCAGTGCAGACAGCTGCAGTATTTCTAACGTACACATAATACGTTACCTAAATGGAAAGACAAGTCGTCGCAAGGTTGTTAAAAGGAAAACACTCACAAAACCGTGAAATTCTGTACCTAACAACATTAAGATTCCATTTGCTTGCAGACAGTCAATCAATATTCAGAGGGACGCGGACGCCAAGATTGGTTGGAGAAAGTCATTGACATTCCAATAACGTAGGTCAAAGGTTCTCGTAATAAAATAAGCTTTCCCTGTTAAATAAAAATCACGTTTTCCAAGACTTTTGTATACGTGTCGTGCGTGCGTAATAAAGGTTGAGAGTAAACACAGAGTGATTCAATTAGTACGTTCGACTCGATCAGTTTCAAGCCTTAAAAGGGCTATTCTTCTTAGGCTCGAGTTTGACAATCGAGCAATTACCATATCTCACAGTTATTCCGAAACGTTAAGTAGGAGGCACCGCTGCTTCTGAGTTTACAGAGTCATAATAGGGGTACATAATGCGGCTCGCTGAAACTTCAGCATGATTATGTTTACAGTATTTAAGGGCCTTAAGCTTTTGAATCCTTTAATCAATAATATTTTTTTATAAATAGTAGTTCAGAGAGTGTCTAGAAAATACTCATGATACTTACTTACTTACTTATAGTACTATTAGGGTTTTTCTTCTTTACTCTAGGGCTATAAAACTGGGTAGGTCTAAATATAACTTACCTCAGGGGAATATAATAAAGTTGTAGAATGTGAAAGCATTCGCGCTGTATCATTATTTAAACCCAAAGAACGTCTGTCAACATCCTTTTTCCCAATAACTCGTAAAGCGTAATCGAACTGAAAAAGGAAAAAAAATACTGTGAATTCGCGTTTTTTCGTTATCGACTACATTTGTGAAAACAGCGCTAAACCCCAACTCAAAGCCGTGAATCAGCATCCCACACAGCGAACACGTCTGGCGGCGGAAATTCTTCATCTCCGCGCTCCGATTGTTTCCCGAGACTGAATAACAACAACTAACTACCTACCTACACACATTTCTCACAGTAATATTACGAGTGCACTGTATGTAGTTAATGCGACGTTTTCGCGCGGCGGTTTTGTATGCACGGCAAGTAAGTGGCGCGTAGATAGTTTTGTCAGTTTTTCGCCCGTTACGTAAATCATATTATACCTACTTATTAATAAAAAATAGTTTATCTCATTAGCAAGATAGTACAGTTATATCTATTAATATAACTTTGATATCTTTCAATGATTTATTTACTTTTACACGATTTATTTATTATTCGGAACCCTCTTCCGATTTCTTTAAATATCGAATATAGAATTAGCACTCGACTTTTCCGATCCGCGAAATATATTATCTTCAAATAATATTATATAAATGCTAATATTGAACGTATTATGTGAATTCCAGGACTGAATGTTTACTGGTTGTGTTGTAATATCAAACCCGGTTTTCAAATTTCATCTCCATGCGGTGAAAATTAAAGCAAACGGGAAAAGAGCATATACATTGCAGTTGAAAAACGTAACTGTGTCAAACGAGGTGAGACCAATCTCGCAACATTGATGAGGTCGCGCAGCCTACGATTTAAACAGAAAGCACTTGCAAAATTCAACAGGCTTGCCAATTTGTAGGTGGCCGAGTGGCATAGGCATACGCCCGGATAGCGTAAGATACGGGGTTCGATTCCTCGTCTGACACGGTTGCTTTTTTTCATGTGCAATTTATATTATAAAGTTTGTGTAGTGACAAAACACTATAAAAACAAAAATATAATGATAGAAAAAGAGCACCTTGTGGAAGGAAGTACCTACTTGCACTTGTCGTTATTTGTTTTATTGTCATGCAAGATGCTGATAGAGGTGCTCCTAGCGCCGTGGTAGCAGCGCTTTGGTAGGGATACTGAAGTGAAGCAACCTACAGCGCGGTCGTGTTTGGATGGGTGACCATTCCGACCATATAAAGTAACGTATTATATCACGAGCATCTCCGTGCTTCGGTAGGAACGTGAAACCGTCGGTCCCGGCTAATATCGGTTGATATTAGTCGTTAAGCCTAGTCAGAGGCCTTATGGGCGGCTTGATAACATCTGACAGCAGGGTTAGTCTTGTTAACACACCTCCACCAATCCGCACTGAGCCCGCGTGGTGGAGTATGGCTCGAACTACCTCATAGTTGAGTTGAGGCCCAGATAATGGTTGACTTTTGCCCTGCAGTGGGCTGTAACAGGCTAACTTAACTTTAACTTTACTGCAAGATGCCTATGCAGATTTTCATATTACCTGACCAATTATGACGACAATAAGCATTAGCAATAAAGAGTGGTGTATGGGATTGGAAGTGTTACAGCGAGGCACAATTCAATTCAATACAATGCTTGAACGACCGGTCGCGTCGTAATGCCTTGCCGTTAACAGTAATGGCTGTTATTTTTAACTTTTATTCACCGAACCACATACGAAATGCAAGATTATGCAAATGAGTAGGTAGGAAGGCAAGCAAATATATACTAATATTTAAAGCTGAAGAGTTTGTTTGTTTGAACGCGCTAGTGTCAGGAGCTTCTGGGCTAATTTGAAAAAATGATTTTGTGTTGGATAGCTTATTTATCGAGGAAGTTTAGGCTATAGTACATCATGCTGCGACGGGAGTAGAAGTAGCAAACTCATAACCCGCGGACGCTGTCACAAGGGACCCCTAGTACTCAATACATATATGATTTAGCGAAAGTGTTATAAGCAGGCTATTTGAAACACGTAACAAATAATAAAAAAAAATATGGGTTTTGTATGTGGTATTGTCTTTACTAGAGAAGAAAATACTTAAATTGAATGTAAAGATCACAGAATAAGAAAAATACTGCATTTGAAAGCTGCACAGTTTATCACCCACGCACGCAATAAATCATTTAGATAGGCTCGTATATCAATCCACCATTCCCCATCATCTTCCCATTTTAGTTTGGAGTAAACTCCAACACAGTACTTTTACTGTATCTATACTAATATTATAAAGCTAAAGACTTTGTTTGTTTGTTTGAACGCGCTAATCTCAGGAACTACAAAACCGATTTGATAAATTATTTTGTGTTAGATAGCTTATTTATTCAGGAATGCTTTAGGCTGTGTACCGCTAGCGTTTGCATAAGTTCAACGACAGCTTTCTATTTCTTCGCAGTTTTGTAATAATAACAGACATCAAAGAAGGCTTAACCATTAGGTTGTTCTCTAGAATCTAGATAAAAGCAACGCAAGTTTGGTACATAAAATATATTATATAAAGTAGCCCCACCACACTCGCCCGAACCGGACGGACCCATCAAGTGGATTTAATACACTAAATGCAATTGATTACCAATCAAATAAGTGCGTTTATTTCATAAAAGCCAAATGGGTGTAAATTACTTTTATTTCACGCAATACAACGCATACTTATTACGTACTTACGTAACGTATTATTTATCTATGACTAGTGGACCCAGCGACATTAGTTTTGCCATCGGCCCCGTCAAGCTCCGGTGCCCTAATTTTGACGACTCCAACAAAGTAAAAATCTTCGTATTCTTTCCTTTCATAAGAACCTTCTCCTGCAATAAAAAACACAACAAAATATAAATCAGCGAAATCGATCCAGCCATTCACGCGTGATGTCGTGACCAAGTTAAATATGGATTCATTTTAATATTCAAAATAATATACAAAAAGATTGCGAGTAATTGCGAAATATTAATAACGAAAACCAATGTGCACTTCTGTAAAAAAAAATAACTAATTAAATACCGACTTCAAAACCAAAATGCACTAAAAAGTCTGAAATAAACTCTTGACCCTTTATGGAGTCGATGGTCTCTGATAGGCGATACTTGAGATAGTCAAAGTGATGGCACCGAATCCAAAAAGAAATTGTTCGCCTAAGGATCAAGATTTTATTTCAGCCTTTTCATGCATTTTGGTTTTGAAGAAGGTTATTACTTTTTTGAAAGTTTATTTTATTTGTTCATTTGTGATTATAGGAGAGGGAGGGGGTTGCACCTCATGCAGAGTCATGATTCTTAAGGATTCTTAAGGAACGATGGAACGGAAGCTACAAATTACCTATATCATAAGTTTTGTCATTATAATCACTGAACTCCTAAGCGTTCAGGAGTTTCACCATCAACTCAGCTCCACACGATGGCGACTATCAGATGTAACAACATGTCAACATTAAGATTCTAGTACAAAGGGGTAGAAAGTTGAGGTTTTCCCTCGATTGCATCAAGGCCCCATCATCAGATCCCGACTTGGCAACAATGTGACCAACTAGAAGGTGTGACGTCTAGGCAGGCGAAACAAAATTTTAAATCAGTCCATCGCGACATGAGGTAACAACACCACAAAAAAAACATACAGCCGAAATGATAACCTCCTCCTTTTTTTTTTTAAGTCAGTAAAAATAAGTTAAATGAGCCAGTACACGCATAGATACAATTGGTAGTGTTTAGTTTTATTCAGAATGTAAAAGGGTTAGTGATCGCATAATTTACCATCGTGTTAGCCAATGTATTCTGTCCCAAGAGAGTTGGATGACGCCTCTCTCTGTTATCGCGAGCCCATTAGCATTTTTCTCGGTCGCCAGATAACGATCTTTGTTTACGGCTCAGTATAAGACAGACTTCATGCTTCAGGCAAATGTTGTCATTATGACCTTGAATGTGGCGCACTTTTATGAATAATAATTTATTAATTACACACCGTGACATTTTAGTGGTTGTTTTCCCGCAGCAGTGCCGTGCCGTTACCATGAGTTTACGGCAGTTTTACTCGCTAGCGACGACGTAACTTTTTGTATGGAAAATGTTAGTTCTGCAAGTGACCGCTAGAGGCGCTGTGCAAATTTCAATGGCAATGCAATGGCAAAAATCGGAACCCTTATAGTTTCGTCAAGTCCAACCTATTTTTTTTGTCAATAAACCGACAGATTACAATCCAGAGGATTTATAACCTAGTTAGAGGTTTTCACAATATTACGGTGACAAATACATATTTAATGCGGTTACAAATTAAAAGTAGAGGCTACGTATCCTCTGAACGACCATACGAAGACGCGAAGTAAGTTCAGTGGCCAGCACATCAAGCTACCAACTTTTGTTGCAAACTAGCCCTTATTGCAACTGAATAAGATACCGTAGTGTTTACGTTGACGTGCTGTTGTGCAGTGTGCCTAATTGCAATATTTTAGGCACTGTAACACCAAACGTATTGTCCGCTGCCAGTGAGCGCATTCTTTGTATTTTCGTATTATTCCTATTCTAAATTCCCGTTCAAACTGAGATACTTCATCATCATCATCAATAACAGCCAAAGGACGTCCACTGCTGAACATAGGCCTCCCCCACGGCTTTCCACAGCGACCGATTACTAGCGGTCTGCATCCAGTTTGATCCTGCAATCTTTATAAGGTCGTCTGTCCATCTTGTTGGTGGACGTCCTACGCTGCGTCTTTGGTGGAAGGGTCTCCAATTTAGAACTTTCCTGCCCCAACGGCCATCAGTTCTTCGCGCTATGTGCCCTGCCCATTGCCACTTGAGCTTACTGATTCTCAAGGCTATGTCCGTTACCTTAGTTCTTCTACGTATCTCCTCATTTCTGATTCGATCACGTAGAGAAACACCCAGCATAGCCCTCTCCATCGCTCGTTGTGTGACTTTGAGCTTCCTTATAAGGCCCATAGTTAGAGACCATGTTTTGGATCCGTATGTCATCACTGGTAACACACACTGGTTGAAGACTTTCGTCTTCAGACACTGAGGTAAATGAGATGAGAAAACACTCTTGCGTAATTTCCCGAACGCTGCCCAGCCGAGTTGGATTCGTCGATTGACCTCTTTCTCGAAGTTGGACCTACCCAATTGGATCACTTGTCCCAGGTAGACGTACTCGTCGACACTTCGAGAATTGAGATCCCAATGGATACTGGAGTGGGTACAACAAGGGAACTCGACATAATTTTCGTCTTCTCCATGTTCATTTTAAGACCCACTTGTTGGGAGACTCGGTCAAGGTCTTCGAGCATAGTGCCAAGATCGTCCAGCGTCTTTGCCACAACGACTATATCATCGGCAAATCGGAGGTGTGTGATGTATTCGCCATTGACATTGATGCCGATACTTTCCCATTCTAGAAGTTTGAAGGCGTCTTCCAATGCCGCTGTGAACAGTTTCGGAGATATAACATCTCCCTGTCTCACACCTCTCCGCAGTGGAATCGCCCTCGTATTCTGCTCCTGTACTCGGACCGACATGGTGGCGTTATTGTAAAGTGAGATACTTACTTCGCGTTAATTGCTTTGTAACATGAGCATGTTTACAAAGAATTCCAACATGTTAACAAAGCTTTCACAAGGTACGCTACGTAAAATTAAGTTACCATTTATAAATTCAATATAACAAGCAAGGCAGGCACCTTTACAAACCCTTACCTTTACCCTCGGAATATAAACACCTTTTCCTTTCAAAGTTAAGTCAATACAAGCTTTGGTAAAATGACATGACACTGCCCAAACAATTCAATAATACTCTTCCATCAACACATCAAATATTTAATCATAACTTCGGTATATTTACTAGAATAGAAGTAAACAATTTTAACCAAATTAAGATACGACAAGTAACACGATGTTAAATATTACAGGGTGAAGAAATGAGGGCGCATTTGTACACGTCTGAGTGCCAAAATCGATATGTTCGCTCTTCTGTGCGTTCTAGCGTTGAACACAACAACGACAAAGCGGCGGCTTGCTCCCCTTCGACCTTTAACTTTCTAGGCTGAATTACACCACACAACTACATGTCCAAGCCTTATTTAATATACAAAGGTTCTGCTAGTTACACAGTGATCATGTTGATGGTAGGTGAAGAATATAAAAATTGAAAAAAAATACACAACAACAGTACCTACTCACAAATAACATTCATCATCATCATCATTATCAGCCAAATGACGTCCACTGCTGAACATAGGCCTCCCCCACGGCTTTCCACACCGACCGAGTAGCGGTTTGCATCGAGTTTGATCCTGCGATCTTTATAAGGTCGTCGTCTGTCCATCTTGTCGTTGGACGTCCTACGCTGCGTCTTTGGTCGTAGGGTCTCCAATCTCATACTTTCCTGCCCCAACGGCCATCAGTTCTTCGCGCTATGTGCCCTGCCCACTGCCACTTGAGCTTACCGATTAACAAGGCTATGTTCGTTACCTTAGTTCTTCCACGTATCTCCTCATTTCTGATTCGATCCCGTAGAGTAACACCCAGCATAGCCCTCTCCATCGCTCGTTGTGTGATTTTGAGCTTCATTATGAGGCTTACAGTTAAAGACCATGACATGTTTCGGATCCTTACGTCATCACTGGTAACACACACTAGTTGAAAATTAAAATCATAATTAATGATACATACCATTTTAAACTTTTTTACAGCTGTTCAAATAAGGTGTAAAAATCGCATTTAGAAAAGCCTTAAGATACAAAACGTAATAGTACTTATTGTTTTGTTTGAGCAAAAAATTCACAGATCTCAGACGTAAATTATTGTTTTTGACCTTCGTACCCGTCAATATTATTTACCGCCTGATTTTGCGAGCTATCCAAAAGTTTTTCAAGCAGACGTTTAGCTATTTACCTCTTCCATTAAGTTTATAAAGCCTCTCCAGTGAAACTTATCCACTCGAGTAAATAAAGGCGTGTTAGGAAGTGCTCTCGAGACTCCGGCCTCTTTGAAGGCTCTCAAATAGGCTTTTCCTCAAATTCCCGCATGTTTTGTTTGCCTTAACTCTTATAAGTTTAAGAGGTTATTGGGAACTTTGATTAAATTAGTAATTTACAAGTTTAGGCGAAGAATGAAAACGTAATTGCAGAGCATTTGTCCAAAAACTGTGATGACTAGGTTAAATACCGAATGAGTCTTATCTGTCTGGGTCACAAAAAGAACACAACAAATTTAAGACAGAAGTCCAATAAAGGTATTATACCATTTTATAAACGAATATTCAAACGTGTGATAACGTGAACTTATATGTGTGGTAGGTAACTGAACTGTTAGTAAATACACCAGTAGCTAAATGCCAGTCAAACTTTGGCATTAAGTTTTAGAGGTACTAGTTTAGTTTACACCTCAGCAACGTCATAATCATAACTCTTCAATAACCCGTTTTGGAAAATTTGTACTTATCCCTTTCAGACCGGCGCCGAAACTAGATGGATTTTCACAAAAAAAAATATCAGTTCCTAGGGTAAAACATCAGCCTAGTTTCAAATCTGAGCTGTTTTTCATTTTCCCGGCGCCATCTTGGAAAATTTCTGCCCACACGATCATATTAACAGGGCCCCTTGCCAGAAAACACACAATCATGAAGTCGCGCAATTGTGTCTAGTCGGGCAAAAACTGTAACAAAAACAAAATTGTAATTTTAGGGTAAACTAACTGTTTATTAAAATTATAGCAAAATCTTTCTAAACATGCACAATCATGAAACAAATATATAAACTTTAGGTAACAATTTTAAGTTTTTTCTAACAGTCTTTAATGTATTAATCAGCCTTTGTTGTGTCTTAAAATTAAGATCAATTAAAATTCGCTGTTATGGAAATCATAAAACAATTCCTGTCATTTGTAAGGCAAATGTTTACATCACATTTTGAGCAACGACAGCGTGATCGAATGGTGCATCTTGGAGCACGGCAGTCCTCCAAGATGCACCAGTTGCAACGTCCTCTTGTTCCTCTTCGTCGCTGCCCTCATTCCCAGACCCATTCAGCAACAAGTCAGTGTCGGCTTCCACCGAAAACCGTATCATGATTGATGTTTCTGTACAAAAACACAGAAAAAATATTAAGTTTCAATAATGTCTAGATAACTCACGGGACGGCTCCCCACAAATGTGTCGAAAAACTTCGTTGACTCGTCTAAGTACCAACAAAAACCATTACTTGAAAGAAAATAGCACAAAACGATAGATAAACTATTATAATGTTACTACATGCACAAGAAAGTACTTAATTGGGGTAAATATTTGTAAAATTGTACTTACATTCGCTAAAAGTGGAAGCAGAAAAATTAGGTGGACTCGACGGGTCACTGTGCCACCTGTCGCCACACTGACTGGCGCGAAAAATTCAAACGCGATACCTTAGCTCCCGCACAAGCGTGCGGCGGTGGGCCAGTTCATTTCGGACAAACAGTTTTTGCTTACAAATGAATAATAAGAATAGTGAAACACACAATTTTAGGGCAGAGTTCTGTAAGGGTTATATTATCGGACTCACGGACTGCATTAACATATTTTTTTCATATCACTGTTATGTGAATTGGACCCTATAGGCAGGGCTAGGTTATTAATAGTACATACACTTTTTGGGTTCAATTAATAACGAAAATAACTACTTCAGAGGACGTTAGCCATCATGTCATCTTTGTCTCTGCTAACGGAGGATACTAGACTAGTACGAAACTTTCTTTTTATTCTTTCTAACGGAAATTTCTTTCTACAGTTGCATTTCATGAAAGAGATACTTACTATAGCACTTGTAATTAGACGAACGATTCGCACCAATTAATAAGTAAAATAACTCATAAGTTTAGTGTTTACGCCATGCAGTCACTGCTATAATATTTTACAAACAAGCGGTCCCCTGCGATTTCGCGCGTTTTGATTTTAGTTCGTTGAAGATTATGGCAATCATCCACAAAATCACAAACAACATGAAACTACACAAGCATGCAGTGATAGCTAACTTTGTAGCGTCTTAAAATGTCGTAGCATAGCACTGTTGTTATGTTACGCCGTAATTTTCGTGTTGTGCTCTTTAGCCACCCACCATTTATTTTTTTAATTTGATATAACCCATTTTTATGTACGGCTAACGGTCATGTCGTACATGTATTGTTTGTGAATGTACGACTTTTAATTTAAAAGAAAAAAGTAAATTAGTGTGGCGTTGCTACAGAAAATTCTCTGTAGCCACGCCACCTGTTATCAATATTTGTAGATACAATTTCAACTATTTCTCTAAAGTTATATAATGTACGAACGTTTCGAATTATGTACAAATGATAAGAATCTAAAAATGTGTTAATTTTAATTCTAAACTCACAAATTGTCCCTTATATTATTTTTAGCGACAGGAAAATTAAAACAACACAAATTTCATGAATAGAAGTTATTTATTACAAACCCGTATAATAAAGTGTTACAAATATTTTACCTTTATAATAATAAAGGTAGAAATTAAACAGAATGTTTCTCTTAAGAAAAATCGGTGAAAATGTATGTCTATATTATTAACATACTAGCGGTCCCCCGCGACTTCATCCGCGCGTTTTGAGTTTGCTCCCTCCCCTCCCGTCGCAGCGTCATGTTTTATATCCTTAAGCCTTTCTCGATAAATAAGCTATCCAACACAGAAATATTTTTTCTAATCGGTCCAGCAGTTCCTGAGATAAGCGCGTTCAAACAATCAAACTCTTCAGCTTTATAATATATAGCGGTCCCCCGCGACTTCGTCCGCGCTTTTTGAGTTTGCTCCCTCCCCTCCCGTTACAGCGTGATGTTTTATATCCTAAAGCCTTTCTCAATAAATAAGCTATCTAACACAGAAATATTTTTTCAAATCGGTTCAGCAGTTCCTGAGATAAGCGCGTTCAAACCAACAAACTCTTCAGCTTTATAATATAATTAGCGCAAGCGCACGTTGTACTTAATTTATGTTAAAATGTGATAGCTCCTAAGATATTTATTGGAATCAAATGATATAAAGGGCAACTTTGTTCTAAATGAAATGCTCGTGATGACGAATGTATTTATTTTGATAAGAATAAATACCTGTGTGTATAATACACCTCTAAAAATGATGCATTATTTTTTTACAAATTTTTTAACATAAAAAAGGTTGTCGTAAGTCAACCATAAAAGATAGACTTATGCTGTCGCGAACTTTATTATAGAACTCTTAATACTGAACAATCTTGTCATACATGATTTTTGTGTAACTTTAGCGGTTTCCGCAGCGTATGCAGCGGAAGCTCTCAAAAGGAATATCTTTCTCCCGTTTTCGCAACATTTTTCATTGCTGCTGTGGTCTTGTGAGTCGTACCTTTATGTTATATAGCTTAAAGCCTTCCTCGATAAATGGACTATCTAACATAAAAATATTTTTTCAAATCGGGCCAGTAGTTTCTGAGATTAGCGCGTTCAAACAAACAAACAAACAAACAAACAAACAAACTCTTCAGCTTTATAATATTAGTATAGATTATATTATTGTAATTTCAAAAAAAGTTCCGAGTTAAATAAACTCATGGAAATATATATACAAATGGGAATTTATGTTTGTATTTTTTTAACCCTTGTTTTACTAATCATGTCGTCATAACACTCCCATTCTGAATTACGACGGTAACAATATTTTTTATGATGACCCAATCCTCCGTTTTCTCTAATATGGTTCTGATTTCCTTTACATAAACGCTTAAAAGGGGCTCCCCGAATATTTGACGCGCACACTAGCACCACTTTAGTAGAAAAATCATAACTCGTTAAATAAAAGACCAATCAAAAATCACGATTGTAGTACAGGTTCTATAGTTTATTTAGTACGTTTAAACTGTTTCTAAAGTAGTTTACTGTAGTTAGAGTTAGAAAAGCTGCTAAATATGGCCACTTTTGGCAATTTTTCTAACTGTAACTGCAGATAACTCTGTATTATTGAACTTAAACATTGTATCTAAACCACATAACCAGAGCTACAATCAGATTTCCGATTGGTCTTTTATTTAACGAGTTATGATATTTCTACTAAAGTGGCGCTAGTGTGCGCGTTAAAAATCCGGGTAGCCCCTTTAGCTAAGTAATTGGGGTCAGATCAATTAATGTGATGTTGTCTGATATTTTTATATCCATTTACAATTTTTTGACGACCCGTCTGGTGTAGTGGTCGAGAAATCGCCTACTACGCAACGGGTGGCAGGTTCGATCCCCGCACAATACAATCATTTGTGTGCATGAACATGTCTGTTTGTATTGGTCTGGGTGTTTTCTATTTATATCATGTATGTATTTACAAACAAAAAGTATTTAAGTATTATATCCGTTGTCTGGCACCCATAACACAAGCTTTGAGTAGCTTACTTTGGGACTAGATGGCGATGTGTGGGAATGTCCAAGGGATATTTATATATAATTAAAGTTTTTTTTTCATTCGTACATACTGTATAGCATTCCGCTATAATCATTTTTTTTTAAATAATCTCTTTTCATGAAATTTATTTTGTTTTAATTTTCCTGCCGCTAAAAATAATATAAAGAACAATTTGTGAGTTTAGAATTAAACCTTAAAATTGACACATTTTTTGATTCTTATCATTTGTACATAATTCGGAGCGTTCGTACATTATATAACTTCAGAGACATAGCTGAAATTGTATCTACAAATATTGATTACAGGTGGCGTGGCTACAGAGAATTTTCTGCAGCAACGCCACACTAATATACTTTTTTCTTTTAAATTAAAAGTCGTACATTCACAAACTACACATGTACGACATGACCATTAGCCGTACATAAAAATGAGTTATATCATAATAAAAAAATAAATGGTGGCGTGGCTAAAGAGCACAACACTAATTTTCGTAGTCGAGTCGTAGTGCGAACACTTTCCAGCGCTCTTCATCATCTATCATTCATCAAACTTAAATTCACACATAAAATAACATTTGGAACATTTTCATGTATGAGGTGAGCGTATAGTCCTTGCAAAACGATTCTGATATAATTGATGTTACTATACAAATACTGCAACAATGCAATATATAACAGACATCTATAATTGGTAATACACAGGTCGCGCTAAAAGTTTGCGGACTGGACCACTTACAACAAAAATATTTAAAAAGCACTAACTGTATTCGAAACTTTTATTCTTTAGGAAAATATATGTGATACATAACTCTTTGATTTGAAAGCTTGTCATTTATTTTGTAGTTATGGTGCCTATTTCAAAATCGCGCGTCGCAAGCACGACAAATATTTTTGCTTACATTTTTTTTTGTTTTCGTCAAGGCTTGAGTATCATTGAGGGAGTTACCAGAAACTTCAACGAGTACTATATAGGGAATGACGCGATTATCTCTATGATGATTTACATAAAGGTAGTCCGACAGCTGCAGTTACATAATTTAAAATGGGCACTATTCGCGAACCACTTTAAACTGAGAAGGGAAATACTTATCAAAAGATTTGTATGTTATTAGGCTTTACTATGAGAAAAACAAAACAGTTTGAATGCGCACTTGAGGACTTAGGAGCTGTGCACTCGCGGGATACCATACCACATGCCTCGACAAAAAAACAGAAACGACTGCACTTTTTTCCGTAAAGTGATAAAAATAAAAAATGAGGGCAGCTATTTAGGTGTCAATTAAGTGGTGAAAAGTGATTAAAAACCACGTGTAAGCTTTGAGTTAGAATGAAAAAGCCAGTCAGAAACACGGGCTTCTTCAGCTGTGTCGAATGCGATTCACACAGCCTTAAAAAACCTACGGTAGGAAGGAAAAATCCTTTAAAAAAGTTCAATAATTATGAGGACATTATACCCTACAAAACATAAGTTATGTATCTGGTCTCCTGATATCAAAGCCCGCAAAATTTTAATGCGACCCAGATATACTAGTCATTCAGAATTTAAATTAGGATTCCATAACATTTTTCTGTGTGGATATGAACTGTATTCTCTATAGAATAAGCACATTATCAGACAACTCGGATCTTGTCTTGCAACAGATTTTCTTACATGAATGTTTTCTTTTCAGGTAATCTGAAGCGACGGCTGGGCCGCGCGCGCGGTTTTGTGCTGCGGGTGTTCGACGCGCTGTGTAACTGCACGCAGACCGCCGCCGCCGCCGCGCGCACCACTGCTAGGAACAATCCCTTCACCAAGCGCTAACGTGGCAGAACAGCTGACGACCTATTGTTACGTTCTGACATTTGTCACCAAACGGACTCAAAATTATAGCCCGTAGAACTCCAAGCCCTTAATCACGCGCTAACGTGGCAGACTGGCAGACTATCAGACAGTCTGTTGTATCTTAACTGACTTAAAATACAACCCCTTCATCAAACGCGTATCTGCTGGCAGACCGGCAGATCGAACGACAAGCCTTGTGTTGTTCCTCGCAAACCAATTAAATCTTCTCTTCTTCATTATGGAGTCGATTGTGTGGATCCTCTACAAGCAGTTTGGGGTAAAGAATTATGCTGGACAAGCGGTTGTTGCTGACAAAGATAGCCAGCAGGTATTTAGAATTGGCATTTGTGACCACCTGCCCAAACCGAACATACCAACCGTGAATTTCACGACTGAAATTATCTAACTAACAACAAAGATAGGAACACATAAATATGTACGTGTGGACCCAACGGCAATGATGTCAGGGTGATTTAGTTACGTCCGCCTAATGGACACTGGTCTAGAACGGCAGGAAACATAACATTATCATGGATAATAGAAAGCATTACTGTCGGCTACACCTGTGCCTGGTCTCTGGAACACAACCCCATTTTCTGTAATACTGTGCTTGCTGCTGATTATGCTGACGTAAACTGCGCCTTATGTCTACATTGCACGCACATGCTATCTGTATAAAGACTACAACAAGACATTGCATAAAGCTACATCATTTGCAAGTTAATTTTCCAACAACGTTTCAGCAAACGTTCAACGTACAAAGATAACTTTTTAGGTCAGTTTGGTTGATAGAAACCGCAGCCTCAAGATATGACTATATTTAAATCTGACCATCGGCAAAGCCCTTAAATAGAGTAAAGTTATAAAAATATACTGTAACTACAGGGAAACTCCAGTGTATTGAAAGTTAAACGATAGAAGTACTCATTTGATACAGAGTTCGATTAATTGGATATTATGTAACCTAAGACATATACAGACGTGGTCACGTAAATAGGGACACTATCAAGCATGGGCTTTTATCAACACCGATAAATCTTTTTAAACACGAAGCTTTGAAGTTCTATCTTCACGAACTAGTAAATGAACATCTGTTTTTAATATATTAATGTTATTAAATAATTGCAAGTTTCTAATGAAATAGTATTCTACACCACTACGAATCTCACATAGAGGTTGAGTTTGAGTGCCGGTTCGTTAAGTTGCAACTTTCTTCGTTACTTCGTGCCATAATTGCTCAATAAATCTTATTAGTTATGGCCTGTTTGCGGTTCAATCTCGTTCCACCATTTCATATTGTCCCTAGTAAGAACAGACTAATAAACCACAGGCTGACAGCAGGATGGTCATTTTCATTAAGTCAGAAGTTAAGCGGCGATTAGTTAAGTCGAAGCTAGTAGGAAACAGTATGAGAAATAGCATTGTAGTTTACATGGGAAAAATATTGATGGCAAGTAGGAATCTATTTTCTTGGGCACCAATAAATATGTGTTCAATTACTTGTTTATAAACATAAATTTCAAAGCTACGTGATTTAAAACATTTATTGGTGTTAAGAAAGGCACTTAATATGCCTATTTTTTTAAAAGGTGTCCCTAATTAGATGATCAAGACTGTATATTATGTATGTATATCAGCAGCAACTCCACAAAATAGCATCTTATAGCATTTCTTAACCCTTTCTTCAACAACAAATTAGTGTCTTCCCTTAATTAGAACTACCCCCTGACATGGTGTTAATGTGATCGGTGTGACGACGCTTATAGTGTAAGATGATGTATTTAGCAATACTTAGTAGACAATGTTCTTTCTTAATACCTACACCATGTACAACTGTCCAATCTACGCCTTTTCGAATTTTTAACAATTTGTATTAAGCTTTTAATTTATTTTTATGTCACGCACAAATTCATTAGTGCGTTCTTTACATTTCTGACGTCACTTTTCTAAGATTTTTACGAATATGTATCTATAATAATAAAACAAATTAATGTAAGTTTATTTAAGGTTGTTTGTTAATTATGTGAAGTTATTGTTTTGATACTTTCAATGGCTTGGCACAAAATATAACCAGGAGCTCAAAAAATCTTGATAGTTTACTTGTAAGAAGTATCAGTATTCTATGTGGACTATCTTTTGTTTGGTGCCCATTATAATATCGTATGTATAGTTACATGTTTTCCTATAAACTTAATGATAAGGATATAGACTTATTATTATAACTTATATTGATGGATATCTCGATGATAGGTAGTCTTTGTTCTCTGAAAGAAAACAATTAAGTAGGTACTGTTATATATCTAGAATGAAACAGAGCTTGTATCAGTCATAAAATGTATGAATGTATCAATGTTCAAACACATACAAAAAACAACATTGAAAGAAATATATTTTTCAGTGGCACGAAGTAGTTTACATTTAAATTAAAATAAGATGAATCTATGTTTGAAATAAATGTTCAATGTGATATCCTGCCTATAACCTTTACTTCCGGTGTGTTTTCTCTTATAATAAAGTGGTTTTGTAATCATTTTCGCATTTTATTAAAAAAAACTGCGGCTAAGAAGTCGTATGGATGACTGAAATAAAGCAAATCAAATCGCAAATGAAATAAGACCCTCAGTATATCATATCGTAACGTATAGATAACATAACGTATAGACATGTATCAAATAAAGGCCCCAGCAGTTTGGTTCAGATATCAGTAAAATTAGGTTTATTAGGGTCGGCTTGGGCGGGAGATCGCTTCGCCTTTGAAACCTTGGGGGGTTACCCCCCTAAATAACTCTACCGAGAAGCCGAGGACTTTATACTGAGGATAGATTATTATGTATACATAATACAGACGTAGAACTAGATCCATATATAGGAATTCAAGCTGGTTGCGAGGCAATAAAATCATCGTCTTTTAAAGAAGGGTCCGTACTACTCCGTCCGTACATAGACATTGGCAAATTGATTAACTACTTGAATACATAATGCCACATTGGCCACACACAATATAGGTAACCGTCTCAACTAATAAGCCAAGTGATAATACCAACTTAAATAGGTTTAAATAATAAATGATATGACCTGATAAGTTTATTTCCAATATAGGAAGTTTAACCCTCAGAGAACAGCAGGGATTGGTGATTAAATTGAGTAAACCTAAAATATGTAATTAGGTATTGCTTTTGATAAATGCAGCAAAGTTCCGTAAAAAAATTCTTGAGTAAAATTTAGGGAGAGGAATATAACACAGTATTGACCCAGTATAATCATCATTTTAAAACCGAACGCCTATCACAAAGTCACTACAATATTCATAAAGTTTATAGTACCTACACACGTTGCCTGTGGAGTTAGCGAAGGGAAAATTGTGCAGCGGCTCGATAGGCGCCTGTCACATGCAGTCTATTGGTCAATATGTACAGTACAAAATACATAAGCATGCATATATTACACGCTTATGGTAATAAAACGGCACAGGGGCCAGGGGCAGTTACTGGCCTATTTTTTCATCACTCGCATCAATACGGCGAGTGTTTTCATTTATTAATGTTCATGAAAATCTGTTGAACTCCACACATTAGGGATTTGAAAAAATATAACTGTATTTTGTAACTACTTGCGTCTTTATTTTGCGTGATTTTCGGTAATTTTTATTTTTGAAGGAAAACCATTTAGAATATTGAAGCAAGTGCTTCAAAAATAGGGCTCCAGGAAAGCATGAACCATACATTAATTAATCCTGTTCTAACGTTAGCACAAAAGGAAATGTAAGAGGTACCTACCTAACATTTACTTTTGTGCTCATTTTCTAGCATAAATAGTGAATAAGTAAGAAGTAACTATGAAGGCGAGGAGTGCGAACATGCAGTCGCGGTGAGTCAACTTACTTACACGGCATGTGAGTAATTAAGAAGTTAATATCAACCACACGCAGCAGGGCGTCAATTGCTGATGATGGCTGTCCATCTCTCCGACACCGACAAGATGGACAGACGACCTTGTAAAGATCGCAGGATCAAACTAGATGCAGACCGCTTGTGATCGGTCGCTGTGGAAAGCCGTGGGGGAGGCCTATTTTCAGCAGTGGACGTTCTTTGGCTGATAATGAGAGAACTGTACTTAGCTTTACATATACTGTACATATACGTACCCTGCCCATTGCCACTTGAGCTTACTGATACAGAGCATGTCCGTTTCACAGGTTCTGAATAGATTGAAATAAATATTTTTACATCATTTATTATGTATTTATTTACGTACGTAGTATTGGCGTCTCTTTCCGTGTACGTCACTCGGCAAGGGCCCACTGAAAACCAGCGCCAGGGCCTTCTGGGGGTCTGGCATATGCTGAGTGAGGTCCTCTTGATTGGGACATTACAGACGCACAACGGAGACTGGCTATGCTTATTAATAGTTTTGTTTACTGTTATTATTTTTTGCTTCCACTTTTTTATGTTTTATTTTAATTTTGTGTGTGTGATGTCCTTAATTAATAAATGTATTTTCTTTCTTTCAATTAAATTATTTTTGTAAATTTAAGTATTATTACATGGCTGGCTTCCGGAAGAAGCACCCCCTTTAGGCATATGAATATCTACTTTTTCCTGACCCAATGATGGACTGGTAGAGACCGCATCTAGCGATAAGACACAGAAGACGACATGATATGTCTTATACCTAATATGAGTAATAATTATCCATGTCTTTTAATAATGGGGTACTAAATATGAAACTTCAAAATTTTATTAAAATTAAATGATTTATTTGACTTGACACTTATTTTCTATGCTTTTTATAATGGTGAGGAGATCGATCCCTATCCCTCTTTTTCTTCTTGCCCTTCCTCTTCTTATCAATATCACGCTTCTTCACTGGAGTGCGTTTTCTTTTCTCCCTTTTTGGTGAATCTGAATCTGAGTCGGAACTACTGCTATATCGCCTGCGGCTTGACTTTTTCTTAGTCTTTCTATCCCCATCAGATAATGAACTCAGAGAGTCACTACTGCTGTACCTCTTTTTATTCTTCTTCCTTCTGTAAGCTTTCTCATCACTGCTTGAAGAATCTCTCCTAGACTTGTCTCTTACAGACACTTCCGAATTGCCATCATTGGGGCGAGAGGTATGATTACTTTGAGTCCTATCAGGTTTGGAATTTTTGGTACCTGAATCTTGTGTCTGCCTGCTTGATGAAGCTTCGTCCTGAGACCGTGATTCTTGCTTTGATGGCTTATGAGCAAGCTTTTCAGATCTCTTGTATTCATCAAATGAGTCAGCATCTACAAAAACATTCAGTTATGCATATTTCATAAAAATCTGTAACAGAATAAATGTCCAAGTGTTGTACCTTGTATTATTTACATCTGCAGGAGGAGTCAACTTAAAATATGAGCTGATGTCAAGAGATAAATCTTCTATGGCATCTGTGAAGAAAATCCTATGTGGTTTATTTGTTCCAAGTATTAGAAAAAGCAAGTTGCAATACTTGGACAATATTCAGTTTTGGTAATAAAAAAATCAAGTCATAGAACATACTTATAACTTTAGATTCCTTATCAAACTCTGCTTTGGTGACAGGCTGCATCATAAATTCACTCAAGCTGACTGTTTCCTTTTTCATTGTTATGTCTACCATTACACGCCCATTGTCTTCATCTAAGCTTATGACCTGAAAAATATTGTTTTAATACATTATTAACCATGACGACCTCCGTAGTGTAGTGGCTAAGCACGCTAGTTTCAAGGCGTCGCCGCTACGAGGTCTCTGGTTCGATTCCCGGTCGGGTCGGGTATAGAAATCAAAATTTTCTATATTGTCTCGGGTCTGGGTGTTGTGGTTCCACTGTATTGCCTGATTTCCATAACACAAGTGCATTAGCTATTTACTTTGGGATCAGAGCAATGTATGTGATTGGTGTCCAATATTACTTTACTTTATTACTGTGTCTTTAGATCATTTGAGTTCATTCAAAGTTTTAGTATTACCTTTCCATAATAGCCACTGTATTTTCCAGTTGTTATCTTAACAAAAGAGTTTTTTACTATAGTCAATTCTTCTCCTTTCTCATTGACTGAAGCCTTTTTCTTTTGCTTTTCTGTAACCACTTTATCAGCTCCCAAACCTAAGCCCTTGGGTCTCAGTTGAGGTAGTTTGTACTTGGATCTGAAATCAAGAAGTAAACATTTATTCATAAAGATGAAATAAAGAACCAAAAATTTGCAGACGGGCGAGACATGAACCAGCAACTTTCTGGCTAACCGGGCCAAACGCTCTACCTATTGAGTGAAAGTGGCATTATCTTCCAAACTTTGAGACTTTAACAGAGTCATTTTAAGGCTAAGCTATCTCCAGTTTCAGTTTGGCACACTCTATTTGGGTCACTAGTATAATGTATCTAGCTCAGGTTGCACAGTCACAGTCAAAATAATTACATCATCCTTATTAGCTCCATATACAGCAAAATAAATAAAAACAATTACTGCTCTTTGCTTGGAGTCCATCCCATGCCACGGAGCATTGCCATACCAAATTCTTGAATAGGTACATTTTCATAGTCCTCAAGGGTGGCCTGAAATATTAATTCAATCACTGTTAAGGATAAGGATCTTTAGTTATTAACTTACTAAAATGAATTTAAATCAATATCAATCATCATTGCTAACACATTCACTTAGAGCAATCAGGACAAAGGCCATCATATAGTGGTAATTTTAGATTTTACTAAAAACATACCTCTTTTTGAATTTCAACTGCAGACTTTTTAGTTACTGGAAGTGTCAATTCCATTGTTTCAACCTTTACATCTTTCTTAGCATTTTCTAGTAGTTCTCTTACAGCCATTTGATCCAAAGATTCATTTTCAGTTTTTATTTGCTGCAGTGGGCTCTCTTGTTTATCTAAAGGCTCGGGTTCATTCAAAGCATTCTCTACTTCATTTGCAATTTGCTGCAACCTTTCAGCTGTCACTAGTGTGTTGGGTTTCATAGGAATAACCAAAGGAGCTGCTTCCTTGACTTCTTCTCCACTAAAATGATTAAAAAAGATATGTTATAAATTAAAGGTTATTATTTTAAATATTTTTATTTCGATATAGGTACGCACCCCACGACCTTTATCGATTTCTCTTCCATACATTCTATAAATTCTTTCTTTTCTTCAGCAACAGGTTTTTCTACTTTTTTGGTTTTCATAAAACCAAATGATATTTTCTTTCCTTCCATGGTCACCGATCAGTAAGCTGACAGATGATGTAGGTATATAGAAGTTTGTATCAAAACGATTTTTAAATTTAAAATTACATTTTGAACAAAGTGTTTTTACACAAAATTTACAAGAAACTAAGAAAATCTAAAGAAAATGCAATGCAATCAAATTAGCAAACGCCAAACTGCCAAGCATCTTTAGACATACTCTTACTAATCTGTGCTCCCAAGCAGAGCAGGCAGCAACAGCAAGCTTCACGTCACGCATGCTTAACCAAAGACCAAAGACTTTTTTTTTTCTCTTCTTCGTCCATTGAATTGGACCGGCAAAGACTTTAAAAATAGACTGTCATTTATGACAATGCCAGTGTCTGGCAGGACTTAGATCGAATAGTGCTCCAGGGTGGGATGGCGTTTCAGTTAGGTTTTTAAAAATGGCAAAAGATATTGTGATTCCAGTTAACAGTCATATTGCGAACATCTGCTTCAGGAGAGGGATCTTCCCACTTAGCCTTAAACTAGCCTTGATCACGCCAGTATTCAAGAGCGGAGACAATGAACACATAAATAATTATAGGCCAATCTCTGTACTACCAGCCATATCAAAGATATTATAAAAATGAATTAATAACAGAATTACTGACTACCTAGAAAAGTACAGCAGGTGCCTTGGTGCCTTTATCGACCTTAAAAAAGCATTCGATACAGTATCGGTCCCTATTCTTATTCAAAAACTCGAGAATATTGGCATTAGAGGTCAGGCCTTGGCATTGCTTAAGGACTACTTGAGTGACAGAAAGCAAAAGGTTAAGATAGGAGACAAAATTAGTGATGATAGGGAGGTCACTCACGGGGTGCCGCAGGGTAGCGTTCTCGGACCTACACTATTTTTAGTATATATAAATGACTTACTAAATCTTAAGCTCTGTAATGCTCAGCTATTATCGTATGCGGATGACACAGCGGTTATTTTCTCGGGAGCTACATGGAGTGATGTTCGTAAATACACATTAAGAGGGCTGGCGATTATTGCAGACTGGCTAGACTCCAACTTACTCACACTAAACGCAGAAAAGACTAACTATATATGTTTTTCTATTAATAATAAAACAAAACCGGGCCCTAATTATGATATTAAAATCCACCGATGTTGTTATTACACGGATCAGGACGACCATTGCGACTGCCCCACCATTAATAGGGTAACCTCAACTAAGTACCTAGGTGTGATTGTTGATTATCGACTAAGCTGGCACAATCACATGGACCTAGTGATTACTCGAATTAGGAGAGCTATATGGATCTTTAAAATATTAAGACATGTCGCAGATAAACCGTTGCTACATAGGATCTACCTAGCATTAGTACAGTCAATCTTAGGTTACTGTATCACTGCTTGGGGAGGTGGTTCTAAAACAAAATTATTAGAAGTCGAAAGAGCTCAACGGTTATTACTTAAGGTCATGTATTTTAAGCCACGTAGATTTCCTACAGTCGAACTGTATGAAATGTGTCATATCCTTAGTGTAAGGAAACTTTATATATATCACGTTATCTTAAAAACTCATAAAACACTACATTATACACCACAAACAACAGAAAAGAGACGCAGAAATAAAGCAGTTCAAATTTCCAATAGTAAAACTAAATTTGCAAGAGACCAATTCAAACATAGTGCAGGATATCTTTACAATAAGATTGACAAAGAGCTTCAAATCTATCCACTGAAAACCTCACACTGTAAAAATATACTACAAACATGGCTTGAAGGTCTTACCTATAATGAAACAGAATATTTAGTATCATACAGGATCTATTGTTAACCTATTAGAGTCAAAAACTATTGTATTAAAATATTTTAAATTTATTGAAACTTATTGTTAATTGTATTTAAATGTTTAAAATGTATTAAATTTCATAAAATGTATCAATATCCAGAAATGTATCAATTGATTATACATACAATATAATTTCATAATTTATTTTTTTGTAGAAGAGCGAGCCCTGCTGGCACAAGTATTTAAATATACTTAAAAGGAGGACTCAACAATGTATCATAGCTTATACTAAAGGAAAATAAATAAATTTCATTTCATTTCAAAATAAATTTCATTTCAGTGTCATGTCAATAGTGTAAGTAAGTAAAAATAATGCAACAGTTATGATTACGACTCGCACTATTGATGGGCTTGGGCTCACTGCTTCACATGCTGAGCTCACTGTGTGACACACACCACACCATATTCTCACAAAAGTACCACACACATTGAGCATACACAACACTATCCTGCTGTGAAATCATTATTTTTCGTACTGGCAACAATTAAAAAATTCAAAGACAATTTTCTTACAAACAAAACACGATCATTTTTAGTTTGACATTGACGTGGGTAAAAATAATTCAAAAACAAAAATACAAAAACATGACGCAAAATCGTAAATTTTGATAAATAAAATTACTGCGTACCTAGACTTTCGAAAAATCTAAATTTGGGATATATTTTTTTTTGTTTACACTGTTTGAATGTAAGTAACATTGGCTTGTCTGATAGTGCGTATCAGACCTGTATTTGCGCAGATGTTTTGAAGCTAAATTACATCGAATATTTTGCAGAATCATTTAAAATGGACGGATCTTACATCGATCACAGCGATTCCGATTCAGGAGAAAGTTGGTCCTTGGTAGAGCACATTCCATTGTATGGAGACGACGTCCCAGAATTCCCGGAAAGTACTCCGACAAACAATCGGTACGTTTGCTAGTTCTTTCTTTATTTCATATATTTAGGGCATTAAACATAAATAAATAGATAGCAACAACTTACACAACCTAATCGAAATTTTGGTTGAACATTTTCAACATTTTCAAGCTGAAACATATTGACCTTGATTTTGTGATATAATTTAGTAAAAGCTTGATGCCCGAGCACGCTGTGCAATTTCAATATTTTTATTGTATGTAGACATTAATCCAAGATTCAGTATTGTTGTATCATAATATTACTGATTAAGTACCCACATGAAGGACATTATTCAACATATTTGATAAAAAAGCAAAACAAATCTGTTCTGGTTTCAATTTATAAAACACTGATAACACTATCAGCCAAAATCTGCTAAGTAAATTATTTTGTTTCAGTACAAGTTTTATTATCCATAAGGTCTAAATAGTTGTGCATCTACAAAATGGTTGATAAAGTAGGTAAATTTTTGATGTTCTACTTACCACAAACATTTATTCTTTCTTTTAGAGATATGGCAGAAATAAATGCTGAAAAAGATGAAGACACTGATGGTATATCTATCATAAGTGACAGTGATCCCGAGCCATCCATGCCCTTTGAGCCTAACTACAAGAGCAATTGTAATGATGACTCAGCACCCCTACTGCCCGAGTATGTCACTATAAACCCTTCAGACCCCAGCGCCAATGAGCTTCATGAATCTATGAGGAGTGAGGATGATTTCCTTGGTGATAATGCCAAGCATAAAACATATGTTCATAGAAGGAATAAGCGATTGAGCACAGTCCTTAACATAATTGTTTTGGGAAGTGTAATAACTGCTGCAGGTGTTGCTATTGGGCATATGTGGGGAGCCAAAAATGATTGTTCATTCAACACTACTCCCTCAGTAAACAAGATATTATCAAATCTTTACAAACTTCAAGAAGAGAATGCCTATTTGCGAAGTAAACTAAAAGAATTAACAATGAACAACTTGCAGTTGCAACAGAGAAAGTCTGGTACTGACAATATTCATAAACCATCCAACAAATGTAAAAAGGTTTTTGAAGATTCACTCAACAATATTTCAGATAAACCTACTAAATGTGTTGACAATGGTGACATTCCAAACATATTAGATGATCATAACATTATAAACTCCGAACATGAGAGAGACTTTTTAAGGGATATTGACAAACTGAAGCAAATATACAAGCAAAACAAAAGTTGGTTAGATGAAGAAGTGACAAAAAGAATGCATAATGAGCAGCTGTCACTCAAGAGAATGAAAAAGGACTTAAAACTGAATGGAAAAAATAAGCTAACAAAAGAGATTTCTGCATCTATGCAACCAAAAGAGGAACATTTTGGAACTACTTTGGAGCCTATTCTTGAAGCCACTACGGACACTTTGCCCATCACTGCAGATGAACCATTTGTGCCTAACAATGCTGAAGACAAATCTTCACCAGAAACTGACAGGAAAATAAGTTATGCTGACTCTCTTAAATCTAACCAAAAACCAAATAATGATGAGAAAAACAATGGATTTGTCATCATTGGTAACAATATCAAGGTCTTCAAGAAAAAAACTAATAAAGATGTAGACACAGTTTCTGGACTATCACTAAGTGAAGATGAAATCAAAAAGGATGATAGGTACACAGGAAATAAATATAAACAAGAGAGAAAGAAACATGACAGAAAAAAAATACACAAGAAGCAAAAGAGAAGGAATAAATATGAGCAGTGGGAAATGAAAGGGGGTTATCTAAAAGATTATGATGACTTTTCTGTATCATCGGCCCAAGAAAATGAATATGTATTGAAAAACCCTGACAAAAATGATATGGCCAAAGATTTCGAACGAGACAATTACATAAATCAATTTATCGAAATTGACATCAAAGATGCTGACAAAGACGAGGCAGGAACTAAAAAGAAGCGCAATGGAAAAGATAGAGAAAAGGAGGTTACATGGTATGAAAAACGTGCCGTTATCAGGAACGAAGCTAGAAAAAGATTAGAACATGAATTGTTTGGCGAGACCAGTCCCAATAACGCCGGTTGGTACTTTCGCCGTGCAGCGCCGCGAACAGTGTCGCGCCAAGGCTGACAACAGCACCCACAGGAAGCTATCCAAACGGAACATGAACTTTAAAATGAAGCATTAGAAGCATTATCAAGTACTCTTTTGGAGTTTGGTACATTTAAATGTTGCATTTAGGATTTGAACCACAAGGTCGTAGGACGAGAGCTCGGGGAGTCGCTAGTGGATGGATGAATGAAAACAGTATTCAGCACCAATAAAATCACCATCATACTCATGAACAGCAATAATACTATTAGCAAATGTTATCCAGCAATCATAATTACAATAATATTCTATTGTATCTTTTAATATATCAAGTAAAACTATGTTATATTTAGAGAATAGAAAGTTTGCTGTTTCCAATTGCTTATTTAAAACGTCAATTTTCATAATTCAATTTACTTAACTTTCTAGAATATTACCTTGTTAGATGCATTGATAATTAGAAAATTGATTAGTTTTATATAACTACAATTTACTTTCAAATAAACACGTACTACTGCGTCATACATAATGTGATTTATATAGAGACAATAGTATTAATAAAACACCCAGTGCCCTGTTAAAGTCCACCATGCAGTCTCAATTTGAATGAGAAATATATTTACTCATTGTTTCTTGCCTTCTTAAATATCACTACTTATTTACTATCTAGCATAGACTATATTTTGAAAAATATTAAAGGTTGTTAAAATAAATAAAACATTACATAATACATGTGGCAAAGTATTTTATTAGAATACACTTATTACAAAAATCAAAATTACCTACGTACAGTCACAATGGGGTCTTGCTACAATTAAAAATATGTTGTAGTGTGAACACGAGAAAAACCTACTGTACCAACCATGTACCGAGACGAAAATTACGCCTAGACCCTTACATACTGCGACTTTTAGCAGCGATGCAGTCGCGCGTTTTGATACGTGCTTCAGTATCGCGACTCACGCGATGAACAGATAAATTAATAGCAGTCATGTCATGCATGCAGTCGCGCGTCAGCATCGATACAAAAGCCAGAAGCGCGACTGCATCGATGCTAACGAGCATTTGTATCGATGCAGTCGCCAATATACAGTTCACAATTTGTCAATGTCCAGCTTCTGTATCGATGTAGTCGCAGCGTGTAAGGGGCCTTAGAAAGTAGCGCTATTCGGCAGGTGGTCATACTGGGTTCAATTCATTTGCGCCTGGTTAACGTGAATTTAGTCATCACCAATTGCTCCACTGAATACCAGGTTGATTGCGGCATTCACGTCACCTGCAAAAATAGATTACCATTATTAAAATAATAATAGTCCCCCTAGCCGATTTCGACTACGGTGGCCAGTCACAATGACTAACCGACTGCGCGGGACATATTATAGTGCACAAGTGTGTGCGCAAACACAGGTGCACTCTCTATTCCTTTCACTCTCATAGCCCGATGGGACAGCAATCTGACACGATCGGAGAGAGTTAAGGCGCAGGACCAACGGCTTTATACGTGCTTTTCCGAGGCACGGGGGTGAAACACCGCCAATTTCCAAACTCCGGGCTACCCTAAGAATTTCTGAACAGAAAAACTCAGGTATATATTTTGGCCCGACCCGGGGATCGAACCCGGGACCTCTGGCGCAGCCGTCGCTTTAAAGTGCGACCCTCCTACCGCTGCGCCACCGAGGCAGTTAAAATAATAGATAATTATTTAGGGCCGGTGTCGTGATCGATACTCGATATTAACTCTAAAGTAATGGTTAAAAAGTGTAACCAGTGGTTAAATAATAAATGTGCATGTGAAAGAATTACTATTTTAATAACCATTGATATAGGTACTTTTGCAGGCATTGTTCATAGAACGCACGCACGTTACATATAAGTATTTATGGGAGACGCCCCCGTCATATAGTCCGGTCAAATTAGACATCCAAGGTTACAAAAATTCCCACCTAGCTGAAAATTGGTAGGATTGTTTAAAACACCATCATAAATGAAATGTAGAAAGTCCCCATCGATCCGATACCTGGAAAAAAGTTACTCGGGGTCAAATGTCACAAAAACGGGTTTTTCGCGATTTTCAGCAAAACGGTAAGTTTTATCATAAAATTAGCCAGACAAAAATTGTAGAGCAGATAAATATCTACAAAAAATGTCTTTATACTTTTCTTCCTAAGAGCCACCGTTTTTGACATATAACGATCCAAAAAGTTTGAAACTATTGAATAATAAAAGATATTGGCAACGGTTGAAAATGATAAAAGTAATAAAAGCGGTGTAAGTTAAAAAAAATAGGGATATTTATCCATCTGACTCATAATTCTCTAATACTTTTGCTTCTTCTTCTCCTTGTTCTTCTTCTTCATCCTCGCTGCAAGTAAATTGCTCCAATAATGACAAATCGCATGTCTCCTCGTTAACATCAAATGAATCCTAAATTGTTGGTGATTCAACATTGGAGCACGACCGGTCTTGACAATTAGTACATGCTACAGAACAAAACAGGTCAACTTTTTTGCAACCACATTTAGCACTACATCCCTTTTTACAGTTGCAAAAATTGTATTTAACAGTTTTTCCGGCGCAGGTGGGAGTAAAATTTGAACTGGTTCTGATGTATTGTCGACCAACTTCCAACCCCACTCTTTTGGGTCTAGCTGATAACCAAGCCACACTTGAACTTGGTAATATACCCGAAAAAGATGTTGATGAGCAGCCGCTGAGGTTGGAAGAAGACAAGCTAACTGCACTTGTTTTTTATTTCGGGTACTTTTAACGAAACATGCATATCGAAACTTATCTAAGCACGTAGTTTTTTTAAGGAGCTCCATACATAGAGAGAAGACACCAAATTCCGTTGGTGATAACTTCTTCTTGAGTTACCCGACATTCTCATAATTATAATATTTTATATGTGTAAGATACACTGACCGATAGAATAATATTTTTACTTGTATTACAGCTTCAGCGATGTATAGACGTGGTGTACTTATACAAATTATGACGATTACAACTTTTTCAACTTTTTGGATCGTTATATGTCAAAAACGGTGGCTCTTAGGAAGAAAAGTATAAAGACATTTTTTGTAGATATTTATCTGCTCTACAATTTTTGGCTGGCTAATTTTATGATAAAACTTACCGTTTTGCTGAAAATCGCGAAAAACCCGTTTTTGTGACATTTGACCCCGAGTAACTTTTTTTCCAGGTATCGGATCGATGGGGACTTTCTACATTTCATTTATGATGGTGTTTTAAACAATCCTACCAATTTTCAGCTAGGTGGGAATTTTTGTAACCTTACCCCTATTTTTATGTCTAATTTGACCGGACTAATAATCGTTTGTGTATTCGTAACACATGGAAGGAAATTTCTTACTTCGACCAGCGCGGGCGAAGTCTGAAGCAACATTTTTGTCATTTAGCGTAGAATATTTCAATTTTCTGCTGCATCAATATAATTTTAACAACTTTTATTTTTAAAAATAAGCTTAATTAAAAAAAATAACTTTTCAATCAATAAATACACAAAAACACCAAATTTGCCTAAGTGTTTTTCAAGCGTCACCTGGTGGTTTTACGGGGAACTATGTCGAGAATTCCGTACTAGGCATAGGTCGTACGTCCATAGATGAGCACCGGGGCTCAAAACCAGGTATAAATACGAGCAAGTTTAAAAAAAACGTTGAAAACTAAACCTTATAATTATGTTCATAAGGAACACTATCGCGTAATCTCGTTTGCGTACCGAAATACTTGCAGTTTGGAAGATAAATACCTACCAATTTGTTGCATAGTGGACAAATTACTTATGAGCAAATACTTTTCGATTTAGCCTTCGAGTTTCTAGCGCCCCACGCCGCGGTGCGACACGGCTGCCTAGTGCCTATTAAAATACGTAAAAAAAAACATAGAAAATGCATCCCTATTTCGATACGTATTAGGTGCAAAATAGCGCTAGCAAGAAAAATACATTTTAACATTTCTTTTATTTTTCGCAATTTTAGACCTATTTTTAATGAGAGAGATGGTTTAATTTCATAACTACGGTCTTTTCAAAAGTATTTCGAAGAAGCGGGTGCAGCTCGCTGCTAAGTAAAATACTTTCATGGTCTTGGAAATATTTTGAGTCCGTACCTGTTATACGTACCTACTTTGAAGCAAGTACTAGCAAACCTGGTATGTTAAATATGTTCCATCACTATCCGTACCAGCAGTATGTTGTCTGGCGCGTATTTGTTATTTTTGTTTTCTTATTTAACATTTACGTAGAAGAACTAAGGTAACGGATATTACCTTGAAAATCAGTAAGCTTAAGTGGCAGTGGGCAGGGCACAGCGCGAAGAACTGATGGCCGTTGGGCCAGGAAAGTTCTAGATTGGAAACCCTTCGACCAAAGACGCAGCGTAGGATGTCCACCAACAAGATGGACAGACGACCTTATAAAGATCGCAGGATCAAGACCGCAGACCGCTAGTGATCGGTCGCTATGGAAAGCCGTGGGGGAGGCCTATGTTCAGCAGAGGACGTCCTTTGGCTGATAATGATGATGATGATTTAACATTTACCTGAGCATATGAGCAGGGCGCGTACATTGAGCGCGTCGTCCAAGAGCCCCATCTCGTGCATGTGCTGCAGCTGCGCCGCGAAGTCTTCGTCGCGACCGCCCGGACTCTGCGACGATGACGCTGCGACACATAGTTTAACGAGTATAGCATACAGTTATAATAATAATAAATACGCAGGGCAGCTTGTGGCGAGCTGTTGGGCAGTGGCGACCCCCCGTACATCGCTCCTGGTAGAACCCCTGTTCTTCACTTCTGTCTTCCTTTCACTGGCCGGGCAGAGTGAACGTTGACGAGGGACAGGATCTCCCAAAAAAAATATAAAATTATGATATTTAATGCGTGAGGACTGTCTATGGATAGGTCTTTTAAAATGACATGGAGGTTCTTAAAACCATTTTCTTTTAAAGTCTAATGTTGGATAGATAGACGCTTACAAAGTGGTAAAATGGGAGTTAAGAGTTCTAACTTCTAAACTAAGCGAGTGTAAATTTTGAAAAAAATATGTAATGTAGATCTTAACAAATCCTTTAAACGAAAATTGGTTTGGACCGGATCGAACAATTAGTTTTTAAGATATAGCTCATTTTCAACAATATACATAACTTTGTTCTTCATAGAAATACTATGAAAAATTAAGTTATACTCGTATTTGCTGTCATCAAAATACTGTAGTATTTGTGCTAAGCGGATTCCCTAATTCAGTAAAGTTAGCACGGAACCCTCAGTGCGCGAGTGCGACTCGCACTTTGCCGTTTTATTTACCTGCCGTGCTCTGCTCCATCGGCGTGCCGGCAGAGTTCGTGTTGCTGCCGCCCGCGCGGTTGATCGCCTCCGATATCGCTTCGCTGAACATCTCCGGGGTTATCATCGATCGGCTTGCACCTGCAGTAGGAACATACAAACAAAATTAAGTTAACAATGTGAGTATTCATAAAGTGCACATAATATGATAAAATATGTCATTTTATGATTAATTTTATCGACAGAAATATATTTTTTTAATCTTAGAAATACAAATAAAAAAACCGGCCAAGTGCGAGTCGGCCTCACGCACTGTGGGTTCCGTGCCAACTTTAACTGAATTAGGGAATCCATTTACTTCTACTTAGTAAAATACCACAATATTTTGTTGACTGCAAATATAACTTTGTTTTCTATAGTGTTTGTATGAAGTACAAAGTTATGTTTGCGGTTGTTGAAAATGCGCCCATTTTACCACTTTGTAAGCGTCTATCTATCCAACATTAGACTTTAAAAGAAAATGGTTTTAAGAACCTCCATGTCATTTTGAAAGACCTATCCATAGACAGGCCTCACGCATTAAATATCATAATTTTATATATTTTTTGGGAGATCCTGTCCCTTGTCAACGTTCACTCTGCCCGGCCAGTGAAAGCAAGACAGAGATAAAGAACAGGGGTTCTACCACATAAAAATACCACAATATTTTGTTGACTGCAAATATAACTTTGTTTTCTATAGTGTTTGTATGAAGTACAAAGTTATGTTTGCGGTTGTTGAAAATGTCCTATATCTCAAAAACTACTCGTTCGATCCCGTCCGAACTGAATTTCGTTGAAAGTATTTATTGAGATCTACATCATATATTTTTTTCAAAATTTACACTTGCTTGGTAGGAAGCGTCTAGCTATGAAACGTTAGACTTTAAAAGAAAATAGTTTTAGGAACCTCAATGTTATTTTAAAAGACCTATTCATAGACACCCCACACGCATGGGTCTGCCAAAAAAGTTTTTTTTTGGTTTTAGTTTCATGTATGAGGTTCCCTTAACTGTCATTATTTTTTATATTTTGTATGAGAATCGGTAAGCAGCTAACAAGATAGATCTTCCTACCAAATTGCAATTGTGTAATGCTTATAGTTACGGAATAAAATGGCTGTGACATACGGACGGACAGACAGACTTGACGAAACTATAAGGGTTCCGTTTTTGCCATTCGGCTACGGAACCCTAAAAAAAAGTTCAAAAATCCATTTTATATTTGTCCCGCGTGAAGTTTTTTCATGGAATAAATTTTATGATATGTCTGATCACCTCCGATTATAATTAAGTGAAAGTGTTTGGTATAAATTCATTAGTACACGAAGGTCGCTTGTAGGCAACAAACATCCTTTATAAAAAATAGTGTTTTTTTTTTAGATTTTTTTAAATATGTTTTTCGTCCATTAAATTATTTTATTATGTGCAGTTTATAAAGACTCACACTGTATTTATTTTCGCGACCTGTAAACACTATGTATGATACATGAAAAGATGTGTAGAACACTTAATGTGCGGTCATAGCGTAGGACGTCCACTGATAAGATAAGCTCCATCAGTCTTCTGAGCACACTAGCGGTCCTCCGCGATTTCTTCTGCGCGTTTTGAGTTTGCGTGATGTTTTATAGCCTAAAGAATTCCTTAATAAATAAGCTATCCAACACAAAAATATTTTTTCATATCGGTCTAGTAGTTTCTGAGATTAGCGCGTTCAAACAAACAAATTATTCAGCTTTTTAATACTAGTGTAGATTATTGAAAAGGCTGGATTGTCCTATAACTAAGCATTGGAATGCAGTTCACATGTTTGCCAATGTAAATGAATAAATAAATGAATTGTAATTGAAACTTAAAATCACACAACGAGTCAGATCAAGGATGACTCCGAGACAGGATCGAATCAGAAAAGAGGACATACGTAGATCTAAGGTAACGGACATAGCCTTTAGAATCAGTAAGTTCGAGTGGCAATGGGCAGGGCACATAACGCGAAGAACTGATGGCCGTTGGGACAGGAAAGTTCTAGATTGGAGACCCTTCGACCAAAGACGCAGCGTAGGATGTCCACCAACAAGATGGACAGACGACCTTGTAAAGATCGCAGGATCAAACAGGATGCAGACTGCTAGTGATCGGTCGCTGTAGAAAGCCGTGGGGGAGGCCTATGTTCAGCAGTGGACGTCCTTTGGCTGATAATGATGATGATGAAAAACTAACTTAGCATAATGGATTGCACTACGAGTATGACTGAATAAATGAAATTTAAAAAGATAGACAGACCTTGTAAAAATTACAGGATCACACTGTAAACGGCCCATTTCGGCAAATAAACACCATAGTTATGAGTATTTTTTTTAATTGTTGTGGAAAACTGTGGGTAGGTCGATGTTCAGAAGTGGACACCTTTTGGCTGACAATGATACACTATGCCACGGCTCCAACCTTCGTGAGCCGGCCAATACACGGCTCGGTCGCGACACGCAAGCATAAGAATCATCCTTAATGCTGCCTGTCCCCCGGAGCCGAGCGAGGCCGCGGAGCAAGAGAAACAGAAAATATTAATCAATAGGATTACACAAAATTTCCAGAGCTGAGATTTTGTTCGTTTCGCTCCAGTGGACAGGCAGCCTAACTTCGGTATCGCTACAACTGCGCTACGAGCACCGCGTGACAAGTCGTAGCGGGCACCAACCTCTAACGGTTAACGAACATTTATCCGAGCCGAACGCGCCGAACGAATCGAAGTCAAGGCCTCGCACACATATCCGATTCGGCCGAATCGACCGCGTCGGAAAATTCATGAGATAGGTAGCGCTATGCGAGATGCGCTATGAGCGACATCTAAGGTGGGAGTGAATATGAAGATTTTAATCGGCGAGTCGTCCGAGTCGACCGCATTAGCCGCGCCGCAATCTGATGACGTCATCCGAATTCGTCTAGGATTTTTGAGGTTCTTCCAGATTCGGACGAGTCGACGCGGATAAGTGTGCAAGGTTTCGTTAGATTTCATATAAATTCTAAAATTAGTTTCGTTCGGCGCGATCAGTTCGAATGAATGTGCGTTCACCATCAACCTCTAACCTTGAGTGGGCGTGCCGGCCTCGGTCGCGGAGTCGGCGGAGCGCGCGGGGTCGTCGACCGCCGCCAGCAGCCGCAGCAGGCTGTCCGCGCGCGCCCCGCCCGCCCGCGACCCCGCCACCGCCTCGGTAGCCGCCTGCGTATAAACTTAACACGTCTCTAAACACAATATAAGCATAACCCCTCATCACCTTCTTATCTTAAGGATATGTTCTTCTTTTTATGTCAATCACATGATCGTGCTCTCCGTTCTTCCGAAGATCTCCGGCTAGGCATACCGGCTCATCGCTCCTCCTACCAAGTCCTATCAATCCAAGTCGTTTACAGCGACGGCTACGCGGCTGTGGAATACGCTGAGATCAGGAGGTCAGAGACGAAACTGTGTTTCAAAAACAAACTGCGAAGGTTTCTGTTTCAGTGATTGCGAAATATGTAAACTATGTATATTTTTAGTTATGTATGCTTTTGGAAGTTATGTATCTTAACTCTTTTATACTGTATATTTAGTTATGGATATTATGGTATGTATATAATATTATTATTTTACACAATTGTATTTGTTGCACTATTAATATCTATTTACAATATTCTCCTGCACTCATAACAATCTCTCTGCATGATCTAAAGGTATGACTGGGAGAGAATGCTATTAGCATTAAGTCCACCTTTTGTAAACTTTTATTTGTGCAATAAAGTTTTTAAATAAATAAATAAATGACGACGACGATTGACGACGCGTTTGGTGTATTGGTTACAGCTCCTGACTATTACGCCGGCCGTCGCGCGTCGCGAATCCCGCAAGGGGAAAATGTTTGTGTGATGAGCACGAATATTTGTACCTGAGTCATTTATATTTATGGGAGACGCCCCCGTCACAATCGTTGTCTGGTATTGGCAGGGGGGTGTCACTCCGAAGTTTAGGTACGTTCAAGCGACTCGGTACGCCGAGCATAAATGAGCGCGGGGCTAGGGCTGCCGCTCGCGGACCGCGCCACGCGCCTGTGACTGTGTTTATTTTCTCAACCTGTGACTGACTTCGTTACAACGAAATAACTATTAATAATTTGAGATATGTGTTCCTAATTATGACATTATTTATCAAAACACTAAACAACATTTTGTAGGTAGGTATTCAACATTTCTTGTTCAAAGAAATAGGTTTGAGTTTAAGATACCTACCCAGTTACTTACGTCAATCTAACTTAAAATAAACGGAAACAGGTCACTAAACTTACTTTAAATTTAGCATAATATTTATATGTACCTACCAAATTACTTAAGTAATTTTGTGTTACGATTTTACGTAATCCAAAATCAAATAGTCCAAAATCTAATAGTCCAAGAGCTACAGTTCATTATTTTACTTTAGCTATATAATATCACCCTTAATTTTTAGGTATTCCAATAAAATTAATCTCGATTTTGATAGCATTTATAAAGGTACGATAGATAGGGTTCACATAAACAAATACATAAATTTTAAAACGGCGGTGCGCCCGCGCAACCTTCTCACCACCCTAACCGGGCTGAGGCCGAGCTATGATTTATGTATACTATTACTATGTATGTTATGTATAGTATACTATAAAATTTTATTTGTTTGAGTGTGATGTACAGTTGACAGCAAATCAGGTTATCCACTTTTGTTGCAAACTAGCCCTTATTACAACTGCATTAGATACCGCAGTGTTTACCTTGACGTGCTGTTGGCCGTACATACATGTGTGTTTGGTTTGTACTTTCATTTCTCCGAAATCATTAATTTTGTACCAAATAATTAAATTAGACAGAGTAAACACTTATTTTAATACTAAACGAACGCTGACACTATCAATTACTTTTTCCGATAGAACACAGTCAAGAAATGTGCTAGGTCCTCTAGACTATTTATTTTATTTGAGTAGCGCGTTGTGTACCTCCGCGTATGTTCGTGCCACGCGCCGCTCGCAACCCTGACACATTCAAGGCCGCGAAACAGGGAAAGCGTTACGTGTTAGAAAGAGACAGGTATAGATAGGTAGATAAAACAACCTTGAATTAAAATCGTGCGAAGTGAATGGCACTTCATTGCGTTGCAGCGAAAGTTCTTTTTACTTTATCATTCTTAGTACAGTGATCCTTCTGTACGTAGTACTATTATATTTTCTGTGGTATTGGTTTCACAAGGAAGCAAATCCCTTACTTCGAAACCAAGACAATTTGTGTGTTGTCTGGCGCATATTTATTTATTTAATGACGTACAAAAGGATAGATATGTTATACACCAAAATTAAAGCATTTTAAAGTGGCGCAAGGATTACTCTATATACGAACGTATAGTTGTGTATTACGACACTAAGCGCTAATAGAGAAAAATGATGGCGCATGCCTGTTGATAGAAAGAGATAAATATATAACATTCGTTACGTACCGATGGCTACTGAGCGCTCAGCGCTCATTGGCGTTAGCGCGTGACATCTCGCTCTGTAGCCTAATGTCAGCCATTGCCAAATTATGGTAAAAATTAAATACGTGATCTACACTTAATGATCAGGTGATAGGTGATAGGATGTCGAGGTGATAGAAAATGTCGTGATACAAACGTAAACGACCGATTCCGCCGAGTGGCTAATTTGCACTGATTTATTAGTTCATTATAATTAGTGTCAATACATCGAATTGTCGAACATGATACGGTGACTCGTACATATTGGGCCAATAATTATTTAATCTAATTTTCGTTGAAAGTATTTGTTAAGATCTACCTTATACATTTTTTTCAAAATTTACACTCGCTTAGTTTAGAAATTAGATGGGATGGGGGAGGGCATTTTACCACTTTGGAAGCGTCTAGCTATGAAACGTTTGACTTTAAAAGAAAATGGTTTTAGGAACCTCTTTGTCATCTTAAGACCTATCCTATCCATAGACATGCATAGGTTGGACTAAAACAAAAAAAAAACGGTTTTAGTTTCATGTATGGGAGCCCCCCTTAAATATAATTATTTTGTATTTTTTGTATAAGAATTGTAAAGCGGTTAACAAGATACATCTTCCTACCAAATTCTAACAGTGTGAAGCTTATAGTTACAGAATAAAGTGGCTATGACATACCGACGGACCGCCAGACAGACAGACAGACAGACAGACTTGACGAAACTATAAGGGTTCCGTTTTTTGCCATTCGGCTACGCAACCCTAAAAAGAAAACCAAGTGAGCCATGCTCCACTAACTACACAATAGTTAATTTCACCTGCAAAGCCGCAGCTAACTGCTCCTGTGTGATGGGATTTCTTTCAGCTCCCTCCTCAGTTTCCTCTTCATCCGCATCTTCGTCCTCCGACAGAGCCTCCAGTGAATACGCGAACCCAGAGGTTGGAACTGCAATCACATTATTACAAAATAAACTAAAAAATCTGTTAGCCCAATAAAATTTAAAAAACCTGTGTTCTCTCTCTTAAATCTTATATGTATACTAGTCAAAAAAAATAAGGGCCACTTGGTTATTTCTATGTCTGGTCCGAATTAATAATTTTGAAGCGATCATAAGTGGCAAACTTTTTTTAGTGTGTTCTTCTCCTTTTTTACGATCAATTGGTGACTGTACCACTTCCATAAAATTGAAAGTGGGTATAATTTAAATTTTTTTTTAACCACTTAAATTTACCCCACTTTATGACGAATGTTTGACACATTTAAACTGTGTATTTCTTTGTGAACAGTTAAAGCTTTGGTGGGTTATTGTGTAGGTAAACATTTCAAAAGAGTAATGCCTAGGATTCGAATACATATGGACCTCCAAACCGCAACTAGAGCCATTACATTAATACAGGAGGGCCATTCGCAGCGTTCTGTAGCTTTGCAGCTGGGTTTTTCACGACGAGCAATCCAGAATGCTTGCAACCGCTTTCAAGAGACTGGGAGGGTAACCAGAAGAGCAGGATCAGGCAGAGTTCGAGCAACTACGTCACAGGAAGATCGCTAAATACGCCTGACTGCACGCAGAGAGCGATTTGTTACCGCCCGCTCTTTACAAAACCACTTGCACCAAGCGACCGGTACCCATGTTAGTTACCAAACGATTAGAAATCGGTTGCATGAAGACCAGCAATTCTCCGGAAGACGTGTAGTGCGAATTCCATTGACAGAAACGAATCGTGCGAACCCATTATCATTTGCAAGGGAGCAACAGGATTAGGACATGAGTGATTGGAGCACAGTATTGTTCACAGATGAAAGCATAGTGATTTTTTTTAGTGACGATCGTCGCATAAGAGTTTGGAGACGAGAAGGTGAGCAATTTTCGGATGCTTGTATCCATGAAAGTGATTGATTCGGGGGTCCCAATGTTATGGTGTGGGTAGGAATTTCTCTATCGGCCCGAACTGAGCTCGTAATCCTAAATAAAGGCACGGTAACGGCTCAACGATACATTGAGCAGGTGATCAGACCCCATGTGGTGCCATTTGAACAAAGATTTGGGACAGGATTCAAATTGATGCACGACAACGCCCGCGCCCATACAGCTAGAGCCACCGGGGACGCTCTAGAAGAAGCCGGAATACAGGTCTTGCCGTGGCCCGCGAACAGTCCAGACCTTAATCCCATTGAGCATTGTGGGATTTGTTAAAAAGAAAGTGTCCGAGACACAAATCAAACCGTGCATAATGAGAGACAGCTCATCAACGTGCTCAAAACAAGCTGGGAACAAATTTCAAAAGAGACTGTGCGACATCTGGTAGAAAGTATGCCTTCCAGGATTCGAGAATGTGTACAGAAAAGGGGACACACGCGATACTGAAAAAAGTCCATAATAATTTTAAAAAATCCGATTATATTTTCTTTTAATTTTTTTAAAATGGTTTGCATCCTTAGGTAAAATTCAGTGATAATGTATTTAGACATGTAGATGACGCCTCGCGAACTAAAAGAGTACACAAATATAGCACTGATCATGTAAATAGCACCGTCTGATTAATGGATGTCAATGGAATGACATCTATCACATCAGACATCAGTTTCGGAACAGAGTCTTAATAGAGTAGCTTTCTTAACATATTTTTTAAAGTATGTAGGTACATTACAATAGACTCGTTGGCCTAATTTTAAAATTGAGTTCACACTTTAGCTCGGTAGTATATTAATCAACAAAAACATTTTATTTTCAAACTATTTAACATTTAAAATATTGAATAATTATCTAATAAATTCAATTTAAATGTTTCACATGAATGCTTGAAATGTCGTGGCGCCAATATCAGAGTCACGTTCACTGCTAGGCATTCACGATCACGTGACCACATGTATATTTTTTACAAATTAAATTAATTCAAATATTTACAGCTCTTATTTAAATAAATAAAGAAATATTTTTTAATACACCATAGTCATCTGGCATTATGTAAACAGGATGATTCCTTCAAATAGTATGCTAATAGTGAGCGTACATTTTTTATACAATCGTGAGGATCATCCGTCACAGATGTGTTTATCAACAGTCTTTTTTTATACTTTTGTTAACACGAGTGCCGGTGACCTTTTGATCCGTGAGTCTCCGCTGTTACTTTAAAAAAAATTAAGGTGTAATTTATAGTTATATAACAGACATATTAACATACATTTCCATAGACATATTTGTTAGGGTCGTGCGGGCGGGATTCGAACCCGTGACTGCTTATCTTTGAAGTCGGAAACGTAAACCACCACACTATCACGGTCGTTAAATTATTATTAAAAAATATAGTACTAAACTACTCCATGTATGGCAGTGTCTTAGAATATCGACCATGTTAGTCCGTGGGTTGGGTAAGAAACAAAACTCACTGATTTTATTGAAAATACTTCAATCATGAATGATAGGCATCATTATAGAAAATATGATATTCGGACTGTTTTTTTATTTAGTTTGTTGTTTCTGTAGTTTAAAAGGCGCACTGAGGCATTGAGACACTGACGCCATCAAAAATAGACTACGTCAAAATTATGACCCCAATTTTAAGTGAGGTGTTGTTTAGCTGAGCCATCTTTTAGCCTCTCACCGGTGATCTAGTTCTTAATACAATATCATTGGTAAAATTGCGTATTTTCGAAAACATATTGAATATTCATAATTTTTCAATGCTTATTGTTTTATGATTTTAACATTAAAAAGTTATCAATAAATTTGATTTAATCATTTCATTACCCCTGAACCCAAATCATTTTTCACAAAACTTAAAATTTACTTTGGCCCTTATTTTGTTTGACTAGTAGATATATATATGAAATTCTCGTCACAATGTTCGTTCCCGTACTCCTCCGAAACGGTTTTACCGATTCTTAACAAATTTTATATGAGAATCGGCTACTATCTATTTTGAATACCCCTAAGTGATAAGGGTTGTTCACCCTTATTTTTTTTTAATTTTTGGCCTATTTTTTGTTTTTATTTTTTTATAATGTGGCATTAAAAATACATACAACCCTAAATTTTTAATTTGATCATTTTTCATCCCGCTCGATAACCGATCAATTATAGTGTTTTTCTTAACTTTTCAAATTACGAGGCTGGGCGAGACGGGGCCGGGTGCTAGGGGCGAAGCAAAGTTCGCTAGGTCCTCTAGTAAAGCTATAAAAATATATCCGACAAATACCACGGCTATTGAGGCCGTACGCGACGACCACGCCGCAAACTATTGGCGGACGTTAAAATGACAAATGACTGGCTGTCATTACGAAAGTACGAAAGTTTTAGGGCCGATTTTACAATGGATAAGATAACTCTTTATTGCACACCAGAAAGATTAATAACAAATTCATTTCGAGAAAATAGTATATAATATAAGCGATCTCCTCCAGACAACCTTTGGGTAAAGAAGTAATGAGCTTATAGGAATTAAACTAGCTAAGCTATATTATGCACATAAGTGCATAATAAATCAAGACCAATTATAAAGCGACAGACTAAAAAAAATCAGGTAAATGTCACCTACTTGTCAGCAATTATAGGAATTGCTGACAAGTAGGTGACATTTCTAATTAGTCATATTTTATTTTGTTCTACGAATATTTCTTATCGGACTATTAAAAAATCAGCCCTTAATGGAATAATATATTATCCATTCATTATATTTAAATCGTCGATTATTACAATAAAGTGCACGGCTACGTAAAGAACAATGGCAAGGCCCCATACAATGTTTTACCTGAAAAATATTTTAAGCGTCTACGATTGAAAAAGTGATTAAATGATAGCAGTTGCACTGAATTATCATAATCAATAAGAATTTCGTTTTGTCGAGGCGACAAAAAAAGTTATCTTTATTTTTGTATTTTCAGGTTATATCGAAATGAACGCGTCTTATGTAATAAAATTCTGAAAAAGCTACTAAAGAACGTTCCTTAGAGGTAATTTGGCAGTCAAAATATAACAATAATGCCCAAAAACAGCCAAGCGAGAGTCATTAAAGATAATCCAAATCCAAAACCGATTCAAAATAAACACCTTTTTTTTAAATAACAACGTAGCGAAGTAGTCAAGACAAGCTACTGTCAAAGTGACGTTTGACTTTTGTTTTTTTTTAGACGGATGTCAGTGTTGCTGTTGTATTTTATGATTTGTGTTAATAATCTATTCCCTTTTTCAATAAATCCTTTTGCAATCAAGCTATATTATATTGTTTTAAAATACATTTACATCTTTCTGTGTTGAAAACCTTAGCTATTTCTGTCATGTTTTTCTTAAGAGTACAATTAAATTGAAAAAAATATGACGCATACAGTATTTTTTCTTTAAATGGCAGCACCAGTGAATTTACTTTTTAGATTCAAATGAGAGCTTTTTATTACATTTACAATTTAAGCCCGTCTTTTAAATGAGAAACCATTTTCGTGAAAAAAACATTTTAAATAAATGATTAGTTTTTGCATAAGTCACATTTTTAGACGCCTCAAAATAAACTCAGGTAAATTTCTGCCATTGTTCTTTTGTACTAAAATTGCTAGAGAAATGGTGACAGAGTTCCACCAGTGTTGTAAATTTTTGGTCACTTTCAGCTCTGTCATCGAATCAATTCGGGTTCCCCCACCACCTACATAGCACACAGAGAATATTATAACACCTACTGCCTAAGGCATGAATACTAAGTACCTACTCTGTGGCGTAACCCGACGGTGTACATCGTAGGAGTTTTGACGACAGTTGGTTAAATTTCTGATTTACGGTAATCTACGTTTTTTGTAAAAAAAGATATCTTTATTTCATTCCACTTATATTCAAGGTGATCAGATGTAATTTCGGCATATTTTTTGTATTTAACGTAACGTTTTTTTTTAAAAGTAGTTGTGCGCATCGCGTTATTTAATTAGCTACAAATCATGTGAGTTTTAGCCTCAATTTGCTCTACGCATTTAGAATGGACAACGTGGCCTTCTATTTGACCTGGTTACAATTGATACATACCATCAGTAGACGCAGCAGCGTTGTTGCTGGAGCGCACAAGGCGCATGAGCGTGCGCAGCGCGTTAGGCAAGTCGGGGTGCGCGTTGGCGCCGCGACGCATCGTCTGCACGTTCGCGCCGAGCGCGGCCAGCAACTCGACTTCGTGAAGTATGGATAATGTCACGCAATCATCAACCAGTGATGGCGCATTATCTATTATCTCTGACATGGCTGTTTCATCATTTAGAAGCTGAAATATATGTTTTTTAAATGATTATACATATTATTGTAATCTATGTGAAAATTTTTGGTAAGATCAATTTAGTTTCACTCAACAGAGAAATTGAAACTGAGTTTACAGGGTGGAAAGCGTTTCATAACATGTAAAAAATAGTAATAACCATTTTTTTTTCTATTTAAGCCTTACAGATCCCTAAGATGCTAGTGGTCTTGTAAACAAAAGAATCCGTGAGGGGTATACAAAGATTGTCATCAGATCAGATAATAAATACATTTATGAGACCCAGGCGCGGTCCGAAGGCGGGGGTCACAGGGGACATGACCCCCCCCAAAATCTAAGGTCTAATTAAAAAATCTCAGAAATTTTCCAAAAAACAAAAGGGAAAGCTAGTAGTAGAAGCTAGAAATTACTATTAGGGGAACAGTAATAACTTTTTAGTTTGCTGACATCTAGTACTGTTTTTATGAACTATGTACGATGTCCAAAAAAACTTGAAAATGACCTAGTTTAGAAACAAGGAACTAAACTACGTTGTTTTGTTAATACTAGTAAAATCGATAAGCGATGTAATGATAAAGATTGTTCTTTGATAAAGGTTCAAAATAAAGGCTGTCTTCTTATTATTTTATTCCAGATACCTTTTTTTAGGTTTTCGTAGTCGAATGGCAATATACGGAAACCCTTGTAGTCTCGTCAAGTCTGTCTGACTGTCCGTCCGCATTTCACAGCCACTTTCCAAAAATATTAGCATAATACAGATGTAACTTGGTTACCGCTTTACAAATGCTATACAAAAAATAATGACTGGAACTAAAAAAAAAATTTTTTTTTGCTCAAACCTATGCATGTGGTTTGAGCAAATATGTGTTTATGGATATGGATAGGTGTCTCAAAATGACATTGAGGTTTCTAAAACCATTTTATCTGAAAGTCAAACGTTTGTAAGATAGACGCTTCCAAAGAGGTAAAATGAGTGGTCCCCATCTAACTTTTGAACTAAACTAGAAAAATTAAAAATAGGACAATGTAGTGTATCTAACAAACACTTTAAATGAACTTTAGTTTGAACGTGATCGTACTAGTTCCTACTTTTTGAGATATAGCACATTTTCAACAACCGCAAATATAACTTTGTCTTGCATACAAATACTATGAAAAACAAACTTAAATTTGCTGCCAACATGCCTTAATTTAGTTAAAGTTGGCACGAAACCCTCAGTGCGCGAGTCTCACTCGCACTTGGCCAGTTTTAGGGTTCCGTAGCCGAATGGCAAAAAACGGAACCCTTATAGTTTCGTCAAGTCTGTCTGTCTGTCTGTCCGTCCGTATGTCACAGCCTTTTTATTCTGTAACTATAAGCCTCCCACTGTTGAAAGTAAGTAGGAAGATGTATCCTGCTAACCGCTTTACGAAAATTCTAAGGGGGGCTTCCATACATGAAACTAAAACCAACCATTTTCTCTAAAAGTGTAACGTTTGCGAGATATACGCTTCCAAAGTGGTAAAATGCCCCCCCCCCCCTCCCTTTAACTTCTAAACTAAGCGAATGTAAATTTAAAAAATAATAATACTTTCAACGAAAATTGGTTTGGACAGGATTGAACTAGTAGTTTTTGAAATATAGCACATTTTCAACAACCGCAAACATAACTTTGTTTTTCATACAAACACTATGAAAAACAAAGTTATATTTGCTGTCAACAAAATTTTGTAGTATTTTAGCTTAGTGGAAGTAAGTGGATCACTAATTCAGTTAAAGTTGGCACGGAACCCTCAGTGGGCGAGTCCGACTCGCACTTAGCCGTTTTTTTTTTTGGGGTAGTGAGTGACCCCCTCCAAAATATCAGGCTGCAACCGCGCCTGAGAGACCTATTGCACTCTCAAATCAATTAAAAATGATAAGCAGTTTACCCTACTGGCAGCCAGTCTACCCTACGTAGTAAGTTCCTTGTTCATTATACCTGCATAGCTCTTGTCCACCCAGGGGCATTGGGTGTGCATCCTAATGTCCTGAGAGATGTGTTTAGCTGCTGCAGCTCGGCATCTGTGTATGTAGGGGGTGCGGGCGGGGGTGGCTGCACCTTTTTCTTTATGACATGTATCATTTCCCCATTCTTTACACCACTGTCCAACAGGGTAGCATCATCTTTAAGAATCTTGCCATGGTGTATAAGTTCTGTAAATAAATGAGCACATTTGGAATTTGATGCAGAACAAGGCAATGTTTAGAGTTCGGAATAAAGACTAAGGATAAAGAAAGGAATGATTATTTAGACACAAAAAAATAAGCAACAGGGGGACGTAAACACCACGAATGCCAAGGCAATGCCTCTGATGTACCACTAACTCTTTGAATTTGTAGAAATCAAGATTGTTCTGTAACTGGTCAGACTCTCTCAAACGAATTCATATAGACTACTATACAATACATAAATGCAAACCCAGAGAAGCAGATGGAACATTTGATTTTTTTTCAGCTTCTGATCTGAGACGCTCCACTGTGTTGTCCAGGCTGAAGTTTTCAAGTTTGTGACGCTCAATGGGTCCTGGTTTAACCTTTATGCCTAAAAACACGCAAACAACTCCTTCCATATCTTTGAATATTGTTCCAGTGACACAAAAACAAAGTACCTAGTGCTTGCTTGCACTATATAAAATTACTTTCCAAAAAATTCGCACTGAGGAATCAAAATCAAAACGTAATCGTCAGTGACAGGTGTCATGTGTCATGAAAAACATATGATAATGACATTAGACATTACTTTTCTTAAGGTGAACGCACACACAAGTGTGAGACGAACGCATCGAACGAATCTAAGTCAAGGAGGCCTCGAACACATATCCGCATCGGACGAATCGACCGCGTCGAAGAAATCATAAGATAGCGCTATAAGTGACAGCTAAAGGAGCCTCGCCGGGTGTACTCTCTCCCAGTACAACCGGCGAGTCGTCCGAGTCGTCCGCATTAGCCGCACCAAATCTGATAACGTCATCCAAATTTATCTGAGATTTCTAAGGTTCTTCAAGATTCGGACGATTCGACGCGGGTAATTGAAAACATTTCATTTTTGTAAAGGTATGCAAATTCGAAAACAATTTCAAGATTTTGCATTTCTTGAACACGTTGAAAATTTTTTCAGATTTTTTTTTCACTTCGTTTTTAAAGTTAAATGAAAAAGACTGAAAAGAACATGGAAGTTGGCATTTCACAGGTTACGCCTTTGCAATGACATTTCATGCAGAAAAAAAAATACTTTTGAACTTTGAGCATGCTGTCAGTTGTCACTTTGAAGTTTAGTGTTGTTGTTGTTTCCGGTATTGTATTGGACATTATCGATAAATTTCGATGTGGTAAATTTAAGATTATTAAAAACAAACATTTTCATCAAACAAATTTTTAGTTCATATACGAAATAACCACCACGATTCCTCATTCGAAATATGATTGATATTTGTGAGGAGAAAATATTGGAATTTCCTGATATCATAATAATATTAAATAAGAAAGATTGCTGCATTGTTTTATTTGGTAACTTTTAACATAACTTAAATTAGGTAATGTTACATAATAAAGTAAAATTAAATACTCAATGGATATACCATTGATATTGACATCTTAATTCTACAATTGATACGGACCACAACACTATAAACGTCAGATATTTTTTTTATCGAATAAATCAAAGACGTGACATCGAAACATCCAACTTCCTGTATTTACGCTCTTTTAGAATGGAGAGTTTTTAAACAATTAATATTAGAGAAAATACTGAAAAGAAATGAAAATGAAAAAATGTGCGTATAAAAATTTTAAAATGTTGTCAATTATGCGAGGTTTCATGAGATATCATAAAGAATTCTAAAATTCGTTTCATTCGACTCTTTCGACGCGTTCAGCTCGGATATGTGTGCGTTCAGCTTTAATGTCCATTCTCATTAATTTTTGGTGCTACCAACTTATCTGAAAGAATAGCCTACAAAATTAATATCCCTTTGGAATAGAACGACAAAAGCGAGATGTCACCAGCAGAAAGCTGTGTGATAAAAAGAGATGCGAGATGCGAACCATTTTTAGCGGCTGTCAATCATAAAGATGAAATAAGAAACCAAAAATTTGCGCACGGGCGGGACTTGAACCAGCAACCTTTTGTCAAACAGTTGGTCGCCCCATAGAGGCTCGTTGAAAACAACTTGCATTGGATTTTTTATAATTTCAAGTGAAATTGTGTATATTTTGGAGAAATAATGCTCCTGAAACACGATGCCTTGTTCGGTGATTGATTATTATTCAACATAGCGAAATAATCGCAACAAATTTTCATTTCCGAGGTAAAATATTCCAAATTGACTCGTCCTAATTTACGATTTATTTTTGCCAATGTGCTTCAATTTTTAAGTAGTGAGTATGATTACTCTTTTCTATAAACGTTAATTTACGTAAAAAGCAAAGATCAAATAACATTTAATGCATATTTACGAATATTTTGTGTAAAGAAATAATTTTCGTTTTACACTAGGGATGCATCAGGTTATCGATATTTCGTGTCGACTGTTGATCACGCGGTAAACTAATATGTTTAACCCATGACGATTTGGTATAAGTCACCTGGGCGGAATGTAATCTCATTTATAGTTACTTCGCTGATTGATAAAACATCTGAGTATTGTAATGTTTGGCGCATATATGGCAGTCATTATAGGTCATTACAGGTTTTGACTATCATAATAGTGTAGGACTAATTGCAACCGTTTTATTATTATTATTATTATTTATTCACATTTGCGTACTAGGTGTATACATTATAAGGATAAAATATATAATACAATTTGTGAACTTATGACCTAGTTACCCAGAAGGTATGGCAAATTTGAGGGCAGCTCAATGTAAGTAAAGTAGTAGGTCTAATATTACAAAATAAAGATATTATGTTATAAGTAGATATAGAGCAGAACAGTTTTAAAATATCTTAATATTTAGTTATTAAAATATTCATCCAATATTCACCGTTATTATATTGTTAAGATAATAATAGAATAGTAAAAAAACATGTGTAATTTACGTACCTTTTAGTTTTCCTACTACCCATAATTTCACGATTCCCGCAAATTTACCTACCCGCGACAAATTTCGGATCTCAAAAATATCGTTATGAATTATAGCCTATGTACTATTCCTATGTATGAGCTATAGTGTTGTAAAGTTTCATCACAATCCATCGAGTACTAGTGGCGAGAAGGAGTAACAAACATCCATCCATTTATCCATCATTACAAACTTTTGGATTAATCATATAAGTGGTTAGTTGTATGGTATAAGTGGAATTATTTAATAAAATTTAAAGAAAATATATTCTTTTTATTTATTAAAAATTAGCGGACCCTACGAAAACGAAACCGTTTGTGCGTGAGTCCGACTCGTACTTAGCCGGTGTTTTATATTGATACCTACTATAGTAACTGATACTAATGAAATTTATCGATATCGATATTAATGTAAAAAGCGGTATGGCATACATCACTGACACGCATACATAAACAATTTTACACACATAAATGTCATTCTAAATCGGTTTCGTTTAACAGCTTTTATTTGTTCTTCTATTCCAATAGGGGATAGTACTTCTATGGAATAGCCTTTATGATCAATTCGACAGATTTTCGTTTTGTCAGCAACGAAATTGTATAATACAACTTTTCGTCAGATTTTCATTTCGACAGATTTTCGCCGCCAGATTTGGTTTCGTCAGTAAAAGTACAGTCACAGTGGGGAATAATTTGGATTACTTGTTTGATGCACCGCGTTTTATAGTGTTTTTTATTTATTTAATTTATATTCATTCTTGTAATAGTTCAACAGCTAATTAAAATACCTATTCGCCATTAACTCGTACTTTTTATTACTCCTTAGGATAATACATAGGTTTTCAAGCGTTTCCATTTAAAAAAAAACCGTCTATGTGCGAGTCGGACTCGCCCACTGAGGGTTCCGTGCCAACTTTAACTGAATTAGGGATCCACTTACTTCTACTTAGTTAAACTACCACAGTAGTTTGTCATAGTGTTTGTATGAAAAACAAAGTCATGTTTGCGGTTGTTGAAAATACAATATCTGAAAAACTATTGGTTTGATCCCGTCCAAATCAATTTAAGTTCTACAAGTAAAAAGTATTTGTTAAGTTCTACAAAGTGTAAATTAATATCATTCCTTCCATTTAGTGCGGTAGCTTTCGTAGATTTCATTTAGTTGCATGAAGAATTAATTCTTGTAAGAAATAAATGGTCTTTGAAAAATAAATCTGATTTAAAATAAATCATGATCTTTTGACTAAAATAGTGTTTATCATTTTTTTTAAGTCATTAAGTTTCATTTTCATTTCATTTCATTCAACTGTGCTCCAGTTTCTTTCACAAGCTGCGGACTAGATTGTCCTAGCAATTGGACGCATAAAGTTTGGACAAAATGCAGTCAGCATTGTTTTGTAGAAATCCGTTCTTTTACCATGATTTATTGTGATATTTTGCAAATTTCTTAACAAGGCTTTTGATTATTTATTTTGATATCGTTTGCTTTTTTATTTTGTTTTTATGTATTCGTGCCGTTACTCTTTCTTTTTTGTGTTTAATGTTTTTTTATGGTTCTGCAAATCAACTGTTATTTTGTGCAAAAATTGAATATTCATCTCCCGCATAATACATCACCATGACATCTAAAACCACTTTTGTAAATTAAATGTTGCTGTTGTCGAAATGAGAAACACTAAGTTTATCTCGGGTGAAAGCCTATTTCACTCTCGAATTTTTGGTAAAACATCGCACAAACAATGAAGTTGGTCGCTTTCTCTCTTTGTATAATAATATACTATTGTTTTACTATTAGCCCAGATAATACAGGGTGTGGCGTAAATAGTGGTCCAAAGCAAAGGTGTAGATACACTGTACACTGAAGCACCACATACCAGTATTTTAAAAAATGTATGTACAAAGTATTAAAAAAAAAAAATTGTTTAAAAAATCGTTACCTTGCCTAACAAATTTCAGTAAAATGTTTTTCTGTCACTAAAGTAGCCTAAAATTTAAGAAAGAACTGAATATTAGGTCCAGAAAAATTTACAACAATTGTAATGTACCTAACTTTTAAAAAATTGATTTCCTTTATTGTTCCTTTTTGTTTCGAAAAGTAATAACTTTTTTTCTGTAAGTCGTAACACTTATTGTTGCACCATTTTAGAATCTGCAAAAGACGGCCATTTTTTTAAAATAATGGGCACTAACAGCGTGGTACATTTTTTTTGCACCAAAAGCATTTAAAGTCAAACGATTTGCTAGCAGTGAGTATTGAATTTTGAAAAACACTTAATTTTTTAAAAAAAATAATTCAGTTTGTAAATAAAAACCAAATGAAACACTTATTACATGTAATAAGCAATAACTTTAAAAAAACTGCATAATAAAATACCGTCATTTTTGGAAATTATAACCAAATTTGTAAGGCAAGGTAACATTTTTTTTTTTTTATGGCAGTACTTAAGACAACGTACATTGATGGCAAAAAACTCAGGTGCAAGGCGAGCGACGGAATTTGAAATACAAAAAAAACAAACAAGAAAAACGTCATTAATTTTGATCTGTCATGTCACGTACGTCATTCCATCTTGTTTTGTCATAAAAAATTCTACTATAAAGTATAAAATGACGAAGAAATGATTCAACACATCAATAAAACGAAGCTAATGGAAATACCTCTAAATAATTCTCAATCAACATCTTGACAAGGTAGTAAAATGACTTGAAAAATGAAGAACGGATGTAACGATTTATCGGAGGCCAAAGTTGCTGAACGCAATGAGAAAGCGAAAAAATTGTATCGGTAAGGCCCTCGGAACACTCCGCTTATTATTGTTATGGAATTGCATGTGTCACAAAATGTAGCACACACAAATCACAAGTTACATACAACCTTTAATTGTATTTTGATACATCATTCTGTTTTCAGCTATGTGACAGATGTAGCAAGACGTATCAGCGAACGGACCAACACCTGTAAATCCATTCCTGACCTTTTCTCCACCACCATCGAAGTGCAAAGACAGAAACTCAGGGACAACTGTGAAAAACTGTTTTTTCTTGATCCTGTTAACTTTGGGAAAAAATGCTTAGAACTGCTGTGGCGTAAAGTGTACTATGATACTGTCTGCTTAGCCAAAAAGCTACGGGAAGTAGACAGTGAAAATGACAGCTATCTATTTACTCACATTATTTGCGGGATAGGTCATTACCATCACTTTATAGATCGAATACAATCTGAGTTTAAAGTCAACTTTAAGGATTTGGATTATACAATGTTGCAACAAGATGTAGAGGGAGATGAAATCAATATTACACCTAGTGACGAAGTGTTGCAATTTGGCCATTCTGCTCTGCACTCATGCCTGATTTATTTAGGAGACCTGAGCCGCTATCAGGTAGAGATATTCCAGTCCTTTGACCCATCAATAGCAGCTCGTTACTACCTGCAGGCTGCTCACATAGACTTGACATCTGGCATGCCATATAACCAGCTTGGAAATTTATATATGGATAAAAACTATAACTTGGATTCAGTTTGTTATTATATTCAATGCCTTAGTTGTGAATCGCCATTTGAAGGAGCAATGGGTAATCTGACAAAGATTTTTGAGAAAAATAACCAATTTACTAAAACCCTTCAAATCTCTGAACTTTTCACACAATCTGAACATGTGCAGAGTACAATTGCCAACTTTCTGTCTCTTGTGGAAATATGGTATCTGGGCAAAGATGATACCAACATACCTCAAAGATGTAATACAATTGCTCATCAACTTAAAATATGTATGGAATTTACTAAGAGTTCTTTACCAGATATGAACAAAAATCATGTAGAATACATGCAGGCCATTGAAGAAGAAAGTATCAACCCAACCTATTTGAATGCCAATCTTGTTCATAAAATGGTGCAAATCTGTTTATTCACTATGATGAAAATGATGGAGGCTGATGAAGTTAAAGCCTTTGCTTGTAAGGCCTTTACATTGGCACTGCTTTCACAACTTCTGCAGAAATCATTGAAACATATTGAGGCCCTTGGCTTAAAGAATCCTGCAAGAAAATATAAGGCAAGGAGTATTCCTGTGCAAGAGGCAGACAATGTTGTTGATGATAAGGAACCAGAAAAGGAAATTTCAAGTGTTGTGGAAATCCCAGACACCAATGGAAACATAGAGAGCTGTGACGAACTGCATTTCAAAGAAGTGAATTCTAATGGTGAGGGTGATCATGAGAAGCTACAGAATGGAGAAAAAAATAAAAAGCCTTCCAAAAGGCGCAGGAGGCGACGTGTGGCTTCCTCAGAGAGTTCTGACTTGAGCAACGCAGAAACAGAGAGTAGTGAAGTTGAAACTGATGAATCTTGTTCTGAGGAAGAACTTTCTGACTCTTCATATTCTTCTGAAGATGATTCCAAAAGTAATGCCTCTGGTACTGAAGGCTCTGATATTGAAGAAGAAACAGATAAGCAAAATGGGGATTTAGACAGTGATTCCATTAAAAAGCCAGTAGAAACCAATGGTACAACACATGCATTAAACATACAAGCAAACAAAATTGAAGATGGTAAAGAAAATGACAATGAAATAAATGAAGTTGGGATTCAAAATTTTCTCCTTGGTGATAACTATTTGGCCAGTATAAAATTGTTGCAAGATTGGCTTTACAACGAAAAAGATTTGATTCTGTCATGTGGTGACAGTGGAGAGTCTCTCTTTCAATGTGTTGTAGATTTACTCAACATTCTAACATTTTACTTCAAGCCAAAATACACCAATACAAATGAAACTAAAAGTAAAATATTGAATTATGCTAAACATATAGCCAAGAACTGGAAATTAGAATACAAAAGCATACCCCTACCTGAAGACGTGAATTTGCGTGGAGCAAGTTTTTGCAAATTCGACAAACATGCAGCTGAGTGGCAAATGTTGGACAGATACAGACCATCTCAATACGAGGAGAATGTCATAAGAATCCTCAATTTCATAGATTTCGGCAACCACATCGCAAATATCGTGCCAAGAATCAGGTTCAACAGGTCCATGAAGATATTCTACTTCAAAAAACTTCACCCTCCTAAAATGAATACGAAAGTTAACCATAAGAAAACCAGGGAGTGGCACAACACAAAGAAACATCATGTGAGTTACAACTATTTTTTTAAAATAACATTAAATGATATGGTGATGTGATAAGAGCTCTCTGTAATGTAGCAATTGATTGAAATCGGTTGATGCACTTACCTTTCCCTATACTACAGTATGCACACAGTATGTGTCTTCTGGACTAACCACCTATAGAGCTATAATTGATTGCATCTTACGTCGTCTTTTGTTTGAAGTGATGCCGGTTTTGAGTAGTGCAAGAAATATTCAATTATTAAAGTAACAAAGACCTTAACTGTGCATGCAAACGTTATTAGATAACTTATAATGACGCGTTGATGTATTGGTTAGTGCCCCTGACTATTACGCCAGCCTGCTTTTGATGAGCATGAACATTTGTACCAATGATGTATTTGTATTTTTTTATTTGTACCAACGTGTATTTGATAAGTCATGGATGTTTATTATGTATTTAAGAATTTATGAAAGACGCCTCTGTCATAATCGTTGTCAGGTATTCATAACACAAGGAAAAAAAAACCTTAGTTCAAAATTGCCACAGTTGGTGTTGTCTGGCAGGGCTATCCAAATATACCCTATGTATTTTAGCCGAATTTTCGTTGATTTCAAGTTTTTTTTCGCTAATTTTAAGAATGCTCACACAAATAATTACTTCACTTTTTATGGTGTTATGTTGTTGTTTTTATTGCAGTATGATCTATACAAAATCTATTTTCTTAGATAAAATTATGAGCTAGCAAAAAAATTTAAAACAATAAAAACCTCGATAACTACAAAAACATTACTATTGGATAGCCCTGGATGTTACACTGACACTTTTTTGGCCACCCTGTATATTTTAATGGTGTCAATACTAAACTTTCGATATTGATCATTTCTATCCGATCGTAAAATGGTACATTGATCATAATACCAGTATCGTGACATGCCTCGCGCTGTCACGAATTATACTGAGCGGACATTTTCGACACAAGTATTGGACACTAATCACATACATTGCTCTGATCCCAAAGTAAGTAGCCAATGCACTTGTATAATGGAAATCAGACACAACGGTACCACAACACCCAGACCCGAGACAATATAGAAAAGATCGTTTTCCACATTGACCCGACCGGGAATCGAACCCGGAACCTCACTAGATGAAACCAGCGTGCTAGCCACTCGACCACGGAGGTCGTCAACAAGTATCATTATATTCATTTGGATTGTTGTTTTTTATTTCTCTTTCTTTCATTGTACTTTGTGTCGAATAAAGTCGTTTCATCGTGTCAGGAGGCGGGCGGGACGGGGGCGGGGGGCGGGCTGCTGCGTCGTCTGGGCCGGCTGTGGCTGGCGGCGCAGGTGCGGGACCTGGAGCGTAGCGGCCGCGCCGCGGACGCCGCGCCCGCGCTGCTCGCGCTTGACGCGCCTGCGCTAACGCTCCATCTCAGACGCGTCAAGCAGCTGCTGCGCGCGAGGGCGTTCGTGCTGCTCGTGCCCACTGTCGGTCAGTATTAGCATTTGTCGCTTTCAGAGACTTTCAGAGCAGAGACAATAACCTGACAAATCAGCTTCTTTCACTAGTATTTTAAAAATCTTTGTCTGTTTAGTATTATTTTAACTGTAACAATTTTATTGTTTGTATTTGCACTAGTGTAACTTTGTGGTTTTCCTGCCAATGATGTGTATACTTATAATTGGCATATGTAGAAGAATGATACCTACCTAATTATTTCTTATTAATGTTGTCTATATATGCTGTTGGTGTACCATATTTAATAAAATAAAAATAAATAAAAAATAAGTATTATATTTATAGCGAGACAGCAAAAATGATAGTACTCTGACCTTACCTATCTATGTAAACGTGAAATTCGGTCCACACACCCTCGACTTATAGTTAGTTAGTGGTGGAACTAACACGACTTTCGTTTATGTAATTATATTTTTATTTTTATAGTGTTTGGTCACTATACAAAACTTAATATAAAATGCATTCAAACCCAGTGACTTACGCTATCCGGGCGTATGCTTACGCCACTCGGCCACCGACACATTGGCAAGCCTGGTTGAATTTGGCAAGTGCTATTATGATATAATTAGGTCACGCAGCCTACGCGTTAAAAACACTTGAGAAATTCAACAGGCTTGATGAAACGAGTGGCATAGGCATATGCCCGGATAGCGTAAGACACGGGGTTCGATTCCTCGTCTGACACAGTTGCTTTTTTAACTGACTGTATGTTTTTTTGTATCTATGTTACCTCATATCTCAGTCGTTTGTCGACCGATTCGAATTTTTTTTTCACCTACTTAGAGGGTATACCTTCTAGCTAGTTGGTCCCATTTTTTACAATTTAGGATTTGATGATGAGATCTTGCTATAATCGAGGGAAACCCTCAAATTTTAAAGGCACGTGTTGTGTTTCTTTACTAGAATCTTAATGTTGACGTGTTGTTATGTCTGATAGTCAACATCTTGTGGGACTGAGCTGATGGTGGAACTCCTTAACGCTTTGGAGTTCAGTAATTATAATGACAGAACTTATGAAAGGTAGTTTGTAGCTTCTTAAAGAACCGAGTCATATGCAACTCCCCCCCCCCCCTCCTGTAATCTCTAAAAAATTAAGAAATAAAATTAACTTTAAAAAAAGTAAAAACCGACTTCAAAACCAAAATGCACTAAAAAGTCTTAAATAAACTCGAATCTTGACTATTGAAAGGAAAGGAGGAACCCATTTTAGGCAAACAATTTCTTTTTGGAGTCGGTGCCATCACTTTAAACATCAAGCATCAACTATCACAGCACCGACTCCAAAAAGAAATTGTTTGCCTAGAATGGGTTCCTTTCCTTTAAATAGTCAAGAGTTTATTTCAGACTTTTTAGTGCATTTTGGTTTTGAAGTCGGTTTTTACTTTTTTTTAAGTTAATTTCAAGTTCATTTTATATTATTTCGTTTATTTTCGTACTCTAGCATCCAATCGACTGTTTCTTTATCACGACTATCTACGTCATATCAAAAACATAGCAGAGACAAGAGTTAAATAGGTTGCTATCTAACAGAATCATAATATTTTCAACCTGCGAAATATCATAGTCCATATTACTTTTCCAGTTCTGCAAGAGCTAGACGAGCTCAAACGCGAGCAAAGCGCCGCCCGCGACGCGATCCGCTGGCTGGAACTCCAACTGCGCTCCGGGTCGCGCTTCCTGCGCGCGCAGCGGCCCGGCCAGGCGCGGCCGCTGCCCCTGCTCAAGTATCCGAAGAAGGCGCCGCCTCACGTGCACAACTTCATACAGATATTGGAGTTCTGCAACCACTTTGTTGGCGATGAGAAGAACCAGGTCTGTATTACTCTCTTCTGTATCTTAGAGGCGACATCGTCGCATGTCGCTCTACATGGATCCGGATCTTTCGACGGTGATACTCAGAACTAACTCTGGCATCTTCAAAAATGCGGTTGCCAGATCTAGTGTAGCCAAATCTCCTAAATCTTACAGGCGATTTTCCGATTTTATTTATTTATTGAATAAAGGTACACTTACAGATTACAGTCAGACATGCATAGGTAGCTAATATTGATAAAACATTAATAGACTAGACGGCAACCTAAAATTAGTGTACACAGCATGTTTTTTTTTAACAAACAGATACATTTGAGGTAAAGTGACATAAATTTTGCCTTACGTTTTATTTTCGAACGTATTTTATGTAAAATTTTAAAATGATATAGATTTTAATACCGTATAATTTTCAATGGTTATTTTTGTACATACAATTGTTTTGCGTTTATAATTAGTGGCACATACATGCTTTTACTGCTTTAAATAGAAACCCTTCTCTTTGACTTTGACATATTTGGGTAAAAAAATATTCGTTAAACAGTTTCCTTAACTCCTTAAATCAAGGAAGACTTTTGCATTGGCTATCCTGATTGAAAGCTAGCGCCACCGGTCAATGTCATCTATCGGCCAGAAGATCCTTGTTGCACTGTACCCATCGGGTATAATCGAGGCCAAATGTCTGGCTAAAAGGCATAAAAGCTAGATGATGGTTTTTTCTGTGATAAGAAGAATCAGGTTTGGGATTTTTTTTTATGCAAAATTGACTACATGCCCACTAAGCCTAGAGGCTTTTTGGCCAAAACTATTGTCTGTCAACATAACTGTATTATTCTAATAAATTACATACTACGATTACTTTCGTCCACCGTAAACACGATTGTCGTAGCCAATAAGGGGCGACCAATCAGACCAAACCAAGTGCGTTTTCTCAAGTTGTTGACAGATTAAGTTTCATAAATCAAATCAAACATTATCCGTGTAACTAGTAAGTGTGTGGTCGATGCTTATCTAAGAGAGATAAGCTACAGCCGCGCTCCGGGTCTCGCTGCTCTGGTCAATCGCGCCCGCTGCCCCTTCTGAAATATCCCAGAAAGGAGCCTCCGCAGCATGTGCACAACTTCATACAGAGGTGGAATTGTGTAAAGCAATCGTATTCATTTAAAAAAATCAAAACGTACGGTATGATCTGTCAAACGGCAAAGAACAAAGCGTTTGACAGACCATACCGTAAGTTTTGAACTGTCACATGAATACGATTGCTTTACACAATTCCACCTCAGGTACTACCTGGTTATCGTAATCACATGTCACTGCGCGGTGAGAAAAGTGTGCAAAAATGAACTGTATTGACACGAAATGGACGATCGCGGGCAGGTGAGCGGGGAAGCGGGAGGAATGACATGCTTAACAGGCCCATTCTTATGGTACCCGGGTAGTACTCGCGTTTTGTCACCAATTTGCTGGTGATGAGAAGAACTAGGTGAGAGAGACTCCACCTTTAATTTCCCTGCCATCTTGTCTAGACTAATATAACTTTAGGCAGTTTAGAGGTTAATCAGCTGAATGAAAGTAGGGTAGGTATACTGCATATGGCAATGATAATGTAGACGTTTGGAGCTTCGCGTAAAACCTCTATGTCTCAACCGTTCGACGAATCAAACTTCGGATGCATGGAAAAACTTTCTTTACTTATCAATTTTGAAGTAACGTCAGATTGAAACAGATGGTAGAGAGATTGAAACAGGCTAGTAAGGGATTAGAAACAGTTTTCTGAAAGTTTGTGATTTACTTAAATTTGACATGATTTATTTTAGACTAGTATAAAACTAAAAGAGAGAAATGTATTGAAATAAGACTAAAAGTTTGTGAAATAACAAATAAAAAGAGATATAGCAAGTTGTGTTCATCTTTTATTAACAGATTTTTAGTGATAGGAAACACACTCCGTACACTCGGATTCCCATTTATAGTAAATTCTTAGAAAACTATTTCTAATCCCTCTCTTGTCTGTTTCAATCTATCCACCACCTGTTTCAATCTGACGTTAATGCAAAATTGATTATTAAAGAAAGGTACCTATTCCACGCATTCGAAGTGTGATTCGTCGAACGGTGAGACTTATACTCGTAGGTTTTACGCGAAGCTCCAAACCTCTACACCTGTATACCCTTTAACAACTGTGTTCCATATACAAAACAAAGGCAATCAATTGTTATCGCGACCGATAACGTTAGTAGAGCTAAATCGACGACACATAATACTTATAATAGGTGAGCGTTGTTGTGCCTAATTGATCAGATAACACAATGCTACATTTAGTTTCGACCACTTCCGTTAAACACGATTGCGGTAGGATGACAAATCAGAAGCGCTGCACACTTGGACTTGGCGCAGAACACCCTATTTATAATAATTAGTACTTTACTCAACGAGAGTCTTTAAGTGGATGACATCGCTTTTTTTATTTTAAAAAAAGTTTTACAAATTCGTTAACAGTCGAAATGTTCAATTTAGACGATCATATTGCTAGAAAGCGATCTCTTAATTAAAGAGATAACCAAATTATTAATGCACATCAGGTTACCCACTTTTGTTGCAAACTCGCCCTTATTACAACTGCATAAGATACCGCAGTGTTTACGTCCACGTCCTGTTTTCCGTACATTTTCTGTAAATAAGTATGTAAAGTTAGCCTTTAACATCTCACTGCTGCACATCACACTGCTGGGCAAAAGCCTTACCTCAACTATGAGGTAGTTTGAGCCATACTCCACCACGCGGGCTCAGTGCGGGTTGGTGGAAGGGTGTTTGCAAGGCAAGCGACTAACCCTGCTGTCAGATGTTATCAAGCCACCCATAAGGCCTCTGACTAGGCTTTACGACTAATAGCAACAGATATAAGCCGGGACCAACGGCTTAACGTGCCTTCCGAAGCACGGAGATCCTCGTGATTTACGTCACTTACGGTCGGAATGGTCACCTATCCAAAAACGACCGCGCCGTAGGTTGCTTCTCTTTGGTATCACTACCAAAGCGCTGCTACCACTGCGCTACGAGCACCTCAAGTAAGTCAAAACAAGTATGACTGACCTTTATTCTATTTTACAGGGCGGCAACGGCGACTCCGAGAACTCTGGCAAGTGCGCACCACTGCTAGTCCTGCTTGTAGGCAGCGCGATCGGCGGCGAAGCGGACGAGTACAAGGAGTTTAGCCTTATGGGCGCCGCGCGAGCTGCTGGCGTGAGCGTAGAACACGTCGAAACCTTCTACGCCAAGTGGCGTCGCGACAGCCACAGGAACGGCAAGAGATGAGAAACCCCCAACAAGAACTCAGGTCTCCAGAAAGAATCGAATTTCGAAACGTGTCGGAAAGACGTCGATTGACATCGTCGGGTGATGCTGTCGATGGGCGTGACGCGATTATCATGATATCGCTATCTAATTATCAAGAACGGCTGAGAACGCGTTTCTGGCCTCTTATGAACATAGATCAATAATATCTTCATCCCCATATTCATCGTCTCAGTGTCGTAGACATAGTAGGTACTCATATAGATTGATTTATCATTTCATACTTTAAACTTTACATTCAAAATGTTCTTATTTCGTACATATTGAATACAATTAAGTATGTATTTTGGGTTCATGTTTGATTTAATCTAAAGTTTAATTTTCTATCCTTAAATAAAGACATTCATGAAAAGTATTGTTTACTTTCACCTTATCTTTAGTTTTTAATTAGGCTACCATACAAACTTTACCTCTTTAAAGAGTTGAACTATGATGGAAGTCAAAGCATATAAAAATAGTTTGTTCTGAAATGAGCCTAAGGAATAATAAAAGTTCTAGTTCTTTTACGAAATCCCGCCATACTCTTACCTGTCAGCTGAATCCGGTTTGTTGGCAAACAATGACGTGAGGGATTACAATGTTCAAATAATTGTGCCCATAATTGACGAATCCAACAAAGTAAAAATCATGAAAATCGGTCCAACCGCTCAATTTTCGTAATTTTTACATTCATTTAAATCTTCAGACAATAACAAACAACAAAAATATGTACACGGACTGTTATAATAAAAAAAAAAGTTTCTCAGGAATATAAATAATAAGCACAATAAGTACATATTTCACTCTATATATTTATTACTATTTAATGCATTTTACACTAAAATACTAGTTAAATAAAAAAATAAGTTATGTAACAAACATAATATACACATGTGAATCCAAACCATAGCCAAAATGAGCACAAATGTTTAGAGAATTTCATTTCCGAGAGTAGTTTTAACTACTTCTTAAAACTAATAATATGCAAGATTGCAATACCAACATTTATCAAATAATATAGGTATCGTAAAATTTAATTAAAAATGTGAATAAAATTACGTAACAACTTAAGATTATGATGCTTTTCCGATTTGTGTTCTTAAGTCACATATCCTTAAAAAATAAACTCAAAAATGAGATTTAACATTATACACTACCTATATTACAATTATTAACATAACCACAGACATATTTTTGGCTGCCGAGGTTAATTAAAACTCTTAATTTTTTTAACTTACATTATTTATGATTCAATACATTAATGTACAAAATATACATTAAGTTGTAACAATCTTTCAACAGTCTTATACTTTAGATACCTATACAGTATTGCACTTAAATCTCTTAGAGTTAGTGTAATTAATTAGGTAGTCATTATTGCAATAACATAGCTTCTTGAGATTGTCACCAGCGGATAATGTTTTTGTTAAAACAGACACAGACTTGAATATTATAGCACACAAAAAAAAACTAAATTTTAAAATGACAGAATCTTAAAATGCACACACATCTGTATTAAGGCCATAATAACTCTGTACAATGTGCTGTTAAATTAACAGTGGCAAAATTTTAAACATAACTAACTGTAATAATAATTTATCAGCTAGCAACCCACTAATTGTATTAGCTGCTGTACAGTTGAACGGTCCAATAAACACAAGTCAAAATCAAATGTCTGAGTAGTAACTTCATATCTTCCTGTCTCTGCTATGAGGTTCACAACACGTTCCAGCTCTTCATTATTACTGATTGTCATAATTCTCTGCTGAAGATGTCTCAGCTGGCCCATGTACTCGGGGGAAAGGTCACCAGGCTCTGCATCCTCACCAAGGCTACTTGAAACTCCATTGTCCTGAACTTTAGTCTCAACTGATGTAGAACCACTACTCTCTCCACATTCTGGGTCATTGATTGGAGGTGCTGCATCACATGTTTTTGCAATTTTTCTATTCTCGGCGTCTTCTTCCTCTGCTGCTTTTCTTTTACGCCTTTTTTCTTCACGTTTTGATGATTTGTCCTTGTGCTTTTTAGACTTCTCTTTTTGGGGAGGAGGTGCTTCAACAACAGCTTCTGGTTCAATCTCAGGCTCAGGATCAGGTTCTGGCTCAGGCGTTGGTTCACGTTTCAGTGGCTCTGGTGATAGATTTTCAACTTTAATCTTAGTTTCCTCTTCTTCAGCTATTACAGAGCTTTCAGAATCAGAGTGACTACTGTTAACATCTTCTACACCTAGGTGTGATGCTTTAACTATACCACTTTTTGAACTGCATTGAGATGCTGTGTCAATTGATATAGGGGATCCTGGATCTGGCATAGGAGGTTCTTTTGGTATTGGAGTTTCCCTGCGTTCCACCACTTCGGGTTTTTCTGCAGGCACTTCTCTATTTTTGTCATGTTTATGTTTTTTCTCTTTACTTGATTCTTTATGTTTCTCTTTTGACTCATCTCGCTTCTTATCTTTTTTCTTATGTTTGTGCTTTCCAGATTCCCCCTTTTCTTTCGGTTTTTGAGTTTCTGTTCTGTCTACATTTTCTGATGGTGGAGTTTTTCTTAAATTCTCAATAGAAAATTTATTTACAGGCTTTTCAGGTTTGGGTGGTTTTTCTTTAATAGGAGGTGATTCTTTAACAGGGTCTTTTTCTTTAGGTGTTTCTCTATTTTTCTGTACTTCTTTTACAATTTCTCTTGGTGTTGATTCAAATGATATCTTTGGAGAATCTTTATTTTTATGACTTTCCTTATCTTTCTTGTGCTCCTTCTTTTCTTTTCTTTCTTTATCTCTATCATGACTCTTTTTCTCTTTCTTTTTTTTCTCTTTTACATCTTTTTCTATTTTAACCTCTGTTGGCTTTTCTTCTACCTTTGGTTTTTTCTGTTCCACACTGTCTGATGCATGTTTTGCAGGTTTAAACTCTTCTTTAAAGCTAGTTGCACTACTTGAACGTGGGGGAGGACTGGCTGCTTTTTTCACTGGGCTAACACAGCGTTTCTTAGCCGTTTCTGGAGACGGAGGTCTATCATTAGGTCTTTTAGCAACTTGGCTTTTCTCTTTTGGTCTTTCTTGATCTTTTGTGTGGCTTTTAACCTTATGAGGTTTAACTTTCTCTTTATCATCCTTAGATTTTGTTTTGTCAGGTTTGATTTCTTTATGCTCATGTTTAGATTTTTTGTCTGAGCTAGATCGATCTTTATCTTTTTTATCTGATTTAGGTAAAGATGAATTTGTATCAAGTTTCTTGGGATCGGGTGATACTTTAGGTGGCTTTACTATAGGTGCACCAAAAAGCTTTTCAAAACCGCTTGGTCTATGGGGTTCATCCTTGTGTTCTTTTGACTTGTGTTTCTTAGGATTATCAGAGGACAACTTTGGCTTGCTAGTAAGTTGTTGTTTTTCATCAGTAAATGAATCTCTGCTTCTGCTTTCTTGATCCGGATTGGTGTAGTAGGCATTGTTACTAACAGGGATTCCTCCACCTTTTAATAACTTCTTTTTAAATTCATCATTTGGATTTTGAAAGATGTAACGGTCCCTCAAAAATCCACTCTGTTGCAAAGTAAAATCATAAGTAAATTTTATCTTCTTAGGTTCATCTTTATTTTTCAGGTATATTTCAATGGGAAATATAAAACCAGCATATCCTGATTCTTTTATAGAAAAAGGTGGTTCTTTTACAACTGAAATAGAATAATAAACAAATTAACATATACCCATTTCGTCGATTTCTTACTAAAATCCTGAATGTAAACAAATAAATTTTGAGACAAAAAAGTATTCCTACTAGCAAACAAAAACAAAACAAAAGATCATAATTCATGTTTTGTTTTAAAACAATAACAGAAAAATTACCTCTCTTAGGTTTTGGAAAAGTTTCGTGAAGATGAAACACCACTTTATCCACAAAGTGACATATATCAGCTCCTCCTTGGCCGCGTACGAAAACTTCCCAGTCATGAGTGAAGCCTTCAGGAGTCTTTTTCGATCGCAATGAGGCTTCGTGCCCGATTTCAAAATTTACTTTTATTGCCGACATTCTATTCTGGCTCCAAATTTGCTGCACACTGAGCGTAATATTTACATCTCAAATCGTGCGACTTCAGTGGTTAGCAAAAACCTTACTCCTGCTAACCGAAATACATTTGCTTCGAAGTGGGTCATTAAAAAATAATGAAATTACGCATACGTAAGTTCGTGACACACAAATATTTGAAATTAATCACTTATTTAATTTATTTATCGAAAATAATATTTTAGGCGCCCTTGTTATTTTGGTCAGCCATATTTTAATAATCGACAAATATTTCTTTTTCTTAAGTCGTATATTATGTCACTTCAGATATGGACCATGGTATTTTGACCTAACTAATGCTACGATTGTCATTGCGTTTTTTGTCCGGTTTGACATTCAGCCAGTGACGTACGTTAAAATAATAAATCAATCGTAATGATTTTGGTGTGTTTTGGGCGTTGTGGACTAGAAGAGTAAATCTTAAAAATCGTAATAGAATTGCCGGAAGGCTTATTGTGTGTTTATAAGATATCAATAATTATGTCCGGGTTAATGACAGCAATATTTAACCCATTGCGGTATGTTTACTGTTTTGTCAGACTAACTCAAGGACATAACCTCTAACCATTTTTATAAAAACAATCTTTATATTTTCAGGTTTATTCGACAAGGATTACATGTTGCTTCTAGTTTATCACCGAGTATAAGTTTAGTTAAGCCGGAAATCTTTTCGCTATCTTCAATAAGAACAAAAGTTCGTTGTTATTTTCCCCGTCCTAACGAAGTACGAAGAGTTCGTCGTCATGGTTGGAATACGAGAATGTCTACACCAAATGGACGGAGAGTAATAATGCGAAGGCTGCTCAAAGGAAGATACGTTCTCAGCCATTAAATTGTAATGTAGTATACTAAAGTACATAATAATTTGTTACTTGTTTATTATAGATAAATAAAATGCTAGTTGTATTAAACAAATACACATATTTTTATTTATTCTGAGATTTAATTTAGGGATTTAACAATAACTTACAAAGCTTTACACTTAATGTCTAAACTCAAACAGTAAAAAACAATGTACAAAAATTAATTGCTATAATAAAAAAATATAAATGATAATTCTTGCAATAAACACTGTTTTGAGCATGATTATTTAAGTGAATATTTATTTTAAAAACTAACTGACTATTTAGGGATATTTCTACTAGTATGTATAATGAAATCTATGGTATGAAATTGTAATAAGTTTATTCTTAAAACCTCATCAATACTTGCTAACAGTAAATTTTTGGGACTTACAACAAATTAAATGTGTAGCTTTCAGTTAAACAAGTATTTTTGTTGTGATTGCACAGAGTCTTCTGAATTTGTCGGAGACTTAGCTGGCTTTAAAAGATTGGAGACTTCAGAAACCACAATAGTTGTTAATTTGATGATAGCCAGATGTGCAGCCAGTTGCAAAACCAAGGCTCCAAACCCTTTGTACAAGCCTGCCACACCTTCTCTGGCTATGGTTGTGTGGTAGCAGTCCATAAAGCCTTCATAACCAGTCAAGATAGGTATGACTGATGTGCCAGTATCCAAATTATCAATAATAGTTCTTGTACCCTGAAAGTAGTAAAGTATTTACTTATGTTATCCTAATTTTTAACTTCTCAAGATTGCAAAAAATAATCATTTACATACCTGTATATGCAATCTATGAATGATTGTTTCTACAGGGTAGAATAAGATCTCCATTGTTATAAAGGAGAATATATTGGCCTTTAAATTTATGTCCTCAATGAATGGGTTTTGAGAATTCTTACTGTAGTTCATATTGTAAGAGTCACTCAATTCATGTTTATTTCTTTGTTGAAATCTGATGATCCTTACCGTCACACTTCTTAATACCACACTGAAATAGAATAGAAATAATGTTTTAAATTCTAATATCTTTACTACTATCATATTCAAATATTTATGATTGGCTGATAATGTTTACTTACTGTGCCAGATATTTAGTAACTCCAAGTGCAGCTGTGGGCAACACAATAGCCCATATAGGCAACATTCTACCCCGACTAGGTGTACCCCATTCCAGAATACGAACAAAGCCTTCCCTGAACACATCCAGCAATGCTGGCTTGTCACTTGCAATATCACTTTGTACAGTCTCCACAAGGCTTGCAGAATAGAATGGAGTTATTATTGCCAAGCTTACACTGAAATTTTATGATTGTTTGTGAACAGAACCATTTTTATGACACATGAATATTTGTAGTTACAATCTATAAAAGAGACTCACCATTTTAGAGTTAAGTGTTGTAAAAATTGCAAGACAGAATTGCATTTGTCAATTTCCCTAGAAAAATAATAAATAAATGTGACTAAAAAAATGCTTTCCGATATACTTTATCAATAACAAACAAGAAAAAATAAAACTAAGACATGCTACATAAAAAAAATAACTTGAAATGAAATGCTTTCCTGATATATCTAAGTTTTCCAGAAGCGGGGCAGATCTGAGAGTATCTAGGGAAAATACCTGGAAATTTTATGTGAGATATCTGAACAAATCCAATAATAACAAGACATCATCATTATCAGCCAATAATGTGACAAACATAGGCCTCCTCATTCCATTTCTGTATGGTCAACAGTTCTACAGGTAAGACTGGGCAGAGAATGTCTCATGGTATAAAGCATTCCTTTTGTACGGAAATTGGTTGGTTGGTTGTGCAATAAAACTCGAGCATTGTTTCAAACTTACTTGGGCCAGCCTGTTCCCTTTGCCACAACATCTTCTACTGCCAAGTTAAGTCCTTTGACAATGCATGTTGAACCTATACCTTTCCATAGAGTTGTGACATCTTGCCGTCTATGCAGCCTTGCCACAACTGGGAGCAAAGTGTATGGAACTATGTGAAAACTCTTAAGACTGTTGTGAACCTGAAAAAATATAGGTATGTACTATATTTTGGTCAAACTAGATATCATCAAATTATTTAATAGTCATACACTTCAAAATACCTGACATTGTCTTCGAAGAACAATGAATGGATGGCTTAACAAGTTTTCTGTGATTAAACTTGCAACACTAATTGCAGTAGTAACATAAGTGTTATTATCTAAAACAGAAAAGTTTTTTATTTATATTCTACCAATATCTGCCCAGCTGTTTTATGTATGAGCAATCATATATTATATAAGTTCACACCCTACTGCATGTTTACTACTTGATTGCAAGCATACCTTCATCAGGTATATCATCCATAACTAAGGGTGGTCCTTGATACTCTTCAGTCATTGGTGTATGGTAGGCAGCACCGTATATTTGCTGATAGCGAGTATCATACAAATCATTTGTTTCTCTGTTGGGATCAAAGCCAAACGGCCTGTTATAAGAGCTGTAGTCTCCAAAACCGGCCATATTTCTACGTTTAGTACATTATCTGCATGGACGTATAGATAAACTGAAACCGCACAAAATAAAATAAAAATAATTGGAAGGGAAGGTTTACTAATTGTATGTAAATGGTATGTACAGCGCTCAAAAAAAATATATCCCAATTTGTTTTCATTTTCCACTATACAACTTTTCTTGACAGTAATATAAATGTCATTGGATCCAAACACCAATGATGTTCGTTAGACCAATGTAAAGTAGGTAGGTAATGAAAACGAACTTCTGAAATTTGACATTTGATTGTCTATAAATATGCTGCGTTTTTTTTTACATGTTTGATGTCTTTGGCTCTAGGCCATACAGACAATACTTAAGTGAATTTTCATTATTTTAACACTCAAAACTAAAACTAACACTCAACTAGCCTACCTATATCCTTTTTTTTTTTTTTTTTTTTAACGTCAGGAAATGCCAATTACGCACCGTACCTCTCCGTTGGGGAACGGAGGGGCGTGTGTGGGACTCCCCCGGATTCGCCCCCGGGTATACCCACTAAAACCTGACGACGCCCGCCGCGTTTGGTGGCTTTAACAGCAGGGGCCGCGGTGTCTCAACAGTCCCGCGACCCTTGCCAGCGCAACCTCCACCCTCTATCAGGAGGGCGGATCTCCACGGAGTAGGGCGATCCCAATCCCGACGGCACACTGGCGCCTCAGGAGGGTCCCTGGTGATTGGACAGAGGTGTCCCCACACCGTCTGTCCGAGACCCTCCCGACGAGGCGAGCCACGCCCGACGGCAAATGCACGCCGAGCTCGCCCAGAGGACCAAGTCCTCAGGACATCCCTTGCCTCCTCTGATAAACCAGAGGGGTGCCGGGAGTCCAACGACTGTTAGTGAGCCGCCGCTCGATGCGAGACAGACGCGACTCACTATGGCCACTGCCGCCCGATACGGGAACAGACGCAGCGGCACACTCCACGGAGCATCTTGGCTTCACCTGCCGCTGGATTGCGACAGGCTACTGAGCCCCCTCGCCACGACAAGGCGTGCTCCATTCGAGGGGGATTTTTTTACATGTTTGATGTCTTCGGCTCTAGGCCATACAGACAATACTTAAGTGAATTTTCATTATTTTAACACTCAAAACTAAAACTAACACTCAACTAGCCTACCTATATCCTAGCTTAACCTATCTAACCTAATCCATTGAAATGCGAGGTGGCTCGCATTTCAATGTTCGAAAAGGAATCTCAGCGCAGGAACAGCGATCCGGGTAAGACGGCGCTATCAGAGCTCGCTTCACTTAATTCCCCACTTTAATTGCATTAAATTATCATGACAATTCCACCACACAATCACAATAATTGACCCAAAAATAACAATTTCTAAAACGGAGAAAAAAGATCCGTCCTTCCCTTTTCATTTCCTGCGCTGAATATGCTGAGAGAGAAGTAGGTATAGTGATTAAACATAATAGTGGAAGAAATGCGAGATAGTCGATTAATGATGGATGATACTTGTTGTTTCTAAATTGAACGATTATGCATCACTAGTAAGTTAGGTACATAAAAGCCAAGTTCTAATCTAACAACGTCAAACCCTCCCTGTGCGCACCGATAAGTGTTGCTAACATATAAAATAATGGCCCTGATTTTCAAACTAAGTTGCAGAGATCGTTAATGTAACAGAGGAATATTCCAAGCACAGATTAGTAAGAGTATATCTAAAATTCTTCAATCATTCTTCATTCTTCACATCAAAGACAGCTCCATCTGCGAATGTGGTCTTGATGAAGGTAATACCAACCATATCTTCTTTAATTGTCCAAATATTGGTATTTCCCTCTATGATTTCCTTCCCAAAAGCTTTCCCTTACCTTGTAACATTAAATCTATTCTTAATTCCCTGAGACCCCCACTTTTAAAGTCCTTGTGTAAATTTATTTTATACTCAAATATTAAAATATAAAATAATAATATACCTAATTCATCCTCATAATAACATTTCCCCTTCTTCCCCTTGTACAAGCGCATGTATATAGTTCGTACTAACTTTTGTTGTGTATTTATGTGATGTCCTATTTGTGTTGTCTTGTTAATGATTGTGATTAAGTTTCATTTTCTACCCTCAATCTTTTCTTGTTTTTTTAATTATCAATAACACCCGTGTAAATGCTCCACACACGTGACCATGAATTTATAGGAAAAAACATATATACATAACATACATATACATATATACATAACATATAGTTATAGGAAAAAGGTTTTTCCTATAACTTCATGCACGTGACATTGGCGGAACAGCGAACCACCGACATTGGCAAGCATAAGTTCGTTCGCTATTTATGAAGAAGAAGAAGAAGACCTTCGCTAATGACAGTGACAGCTATGCATTATTTATGACAGATGACATGACCGTCCGAGGGAGGAGTGGAGTGGAGTGAAGTTTGATTCGTTCAAACGATTTCGACGCGAATTTTTCAGAGATCGGCGCAATCGCAAAACCAAAGCAAAATACCCAGGCCAAGACGCATGTTCAAAAAGATTTAACACAGCCAGCGAACAGCAGCGAGCCAATATCGATTATAAAATAGAACAAAAGTGTATTGCTCTCAAAATGAGGGTTAAATTATTTGTTGATATTTGATGTATAGAGTTATAAACCATGTTACGGAGGGCTTTGCTGTGTTTGACGACCTTGCACATATACAGTCAGTATGATATGTAGTAAAAGTACATCTGGTGTTTGGTGTTGTGATCTGGTGAGTATAGTTGTTGTCACTTACTGTGGTTGCAGGGGTGTGGGCGCAAGGCGAGTGCACGGACTTCCGTGGGCGGGTGATATCGCACGGTTTGCACTACGTTCCGGGCCCTGACACTTGCACGCTTTGTGTCTGTGACAATGGAATCCCGAAGGTCTGCAAAGCAGTGCTCTGTTCACCACCTCAGGTGAGTGATAATAATACTCAGTGATCAAGTCAGTGTCATCAGAAGGGTGCTTATATTTCATAACATTTCAGTAGGTGATCATTATTGGAATTATTATACCTGTATGTGGTCTATTAGATCTAGATAAAACAAGCAGACTAAAATATTTTTTAAACAAATCTGATTAGCCAATAAACTAGCCAATAAGACCCTTAGTGGATGGAGAGTGTACCTCTCATTATTGTTGACCTTTAAAGTGTGTTGAGTTCATAGTCTTTGAATTAATTAATTATGTTATTGTTTGAAGTGAATAGATGCAATAAAGTGTTTAATGTATTGCTTATCTTTTTTAGAAGAAATGTAAATTTCTTTAACTCAAAAGCTTAAAATAATGTATTTGTCTTCTATTTAACCCAGAAAGGTCAGTAGTATACCTTTTAAAAGGACACCTTAGTTATTAGAAAGAATGTGTAGTTATATCAAGTATTATTTAAAATTCAAATTAGTAAAAAAAATCTTTTCTGTGAACCTGAAACTTAGCTTTACCTATTTTTAATTAAATGTAGTTTTGAAAAATATAAATGGATACCATAATAACTATTTTTAACAAACAAGTTTTGTTCCTATTTTGTACTTGACTATCTTGACTTTATGATTGGTGGACAAGAGACTTAGTCTCACACATCATGTTTATGGCAGCCAATGCAACTGTGCTCGTGTGGACTGCAGCATTATGCAGTCTTATAATATGCATCTTAATTTATGCAACCCAATTTGGCCCCAGTATGTTATATTTATTTACCAGTATCTAATATCTATTTATATACCTAGATATATTATTATAAGACCACTAACACAACACATCCTTTCTTGCTTCTTATTTATTGTTTGCCCCTTTGTAAATATCAATTTACTTTTTAGCATAAAAAAATACCATTTATTTAGTTGTCTTGTCTCTCTATTTTCTTGGGTATTGAGTGGCCTGCTATACTAACTTTATGAACATATTACATGAGATACACTTGAATATTTGAATCAAACTATTCTTTCACTATATTTATTAGAATACATGGAAGGATAAAGTGTAATCAAAACACAGTTCACACACTTCGTACAACAGTTTGAGGCAGGGAATCAAACCCTGTACCTTCATTATCTGTTTGAATGCCTTAACAATGGGCCACCCAGCCAATAATGTAACTGTTCTTAATCTATATATTTTATATCCATACATCATTGATCTATTAACTTCCAATTGAGCTACCCAATTTTTTCCCTAAATTTCAGTATCCTCTCTTTTAAATCGACACTGGTAATGCGCAAATCGTGCGGGCCATTAAAAAAAAATCTGTTCGTAAAGGACTGCCGTTCCTTCCGCGTGGGTCACACGTGCTGCGAGTTCATCTGCCTTGATGACGTGGTGAAGCCGCCGGAGGGCGCGGAGGCGAATGTCCGCGTGGCGGCGGGAGGCGCGGCCGGGGTAGTGCTTCTCACTGTCGCGCTCGTCGTGTACCGCGTGCGCAGGCAGAAGCGTCGCCGCCCGCCGCATGCGGACGACCAGCGGAGCCTCACCAGCATTGGGTGAGCTACTGTGTGTGTGTGTCGTCACCACGGCAATGCTGTATGTCAATGGTGCAGTGCAGTGCATTTTGGTAGAAAAGACATGATGAGCTTTGAGTAGGCAGTGAGACATTCAACTTTTTCTCTTCGAGACCTATTAATAGCAATCCATTTGGCGCATCCTCCGTCGCTGGATATGATTTTCGCAAATCACGATATTCGCAAAACATGGTAATCACAAGAAATCATTTTCGCTATAATTGATGAGCTTCGAGTACACAGTGATACGCTCGTCTTTTTCTCTTCGAGACCTCTAAATAGCGATCCATTTAGCAAACACTAATCCGGATACCAAATATTACAAAATTAATTAGTGAGTATGCAAGTTAAATAAATTTTCTTTGGACTAAAGTGAGGGTATTTTCCAGATACATAAGTGGCAGCATGGGCTACATGGGCGGGACGTGCGAGACTGCGCTGGCGGCGTGGAAGCCCCCGGGGAACTATCTGCCGCGCGGGGAGGCGCCCCCGCCCTATGACGAGGTCGTGGCGCAGTGCCGTCCTGATCCTGTCAGGTATACAACGTTATGTATATAATATAATATAATCATTTGTTTGCGTTCAAACGGGGTACATAGAAGGTTTATAATCAATTTGATTTCAGGCCCATTTAGTTATTGTAAATTTACCATCTGTCCGTATTACCACTGATATCTTAGCGAACCGAATACACTGGTGCTCAGTGACGTCAGGAAGGTTGTTGATATAAACTAAAAAGAAAAGCGGACCTAAAACACTTCCTTGAGAAACACCAAATCTAATCTCCTTGAATTGCGATTTATAAGTTAGGACTACTACCTACTTTATTTTCATCTATTGTCAGATTTCGAACGATTGTTTTCTATTTTGTAAATATACATTTAGTACAAAAAATATTGTCTATATTCTTTGTGTGCCTTCCTAAGTAAGGACACAGTTGTGTATATCTGTTTCCGTTGGCGCGCAGTTTATTCTCCGTTTTTTCTGAAGGATAACTTTGGCTAAAAACTTGTATGTGCAGTGCTTCTATAAGTACTGACTTGTACTAGGATCTGTTATTTTACTCAAAACATCAACAAAAAAAGTATTCAGAAGCGAATACACATTAGGATTTCAAGTCAATATTATTTCCTATTTATTAATCGTTTAAAAACTAAATTTTTGTTATTAACTTTGTAAATAGGTTAATCTTTTTTGAAATCTTGCTCTATCAAGAGGCAGAGATTTGTAAATGTAATAAATCAATTCTTATCACTTTGACTTTGGGGCTTTGAGGATTAAACATTGATTGATAAAAATCCATAAGGATTAGTTAACATATTTTTCAAAATCGCGAGATAAGACGCTTCAATTGCAATATGCAGAAACCTAGCTTGACTAGCGGTCCCCCACGGTGTCGCCCGCTTATTATTGGGATGTCCCGATTTTTAACGCAATACACGTATTTTCATTGTATACTCTGATTTTAAATTAGATAAACCAGACTGACAGCGCACAATCGCACTTTTTTTTATGTTGCAAGCGTATTGCTAATAGTGTTGTTACTATTCAATTGTACGCGATCATTTGAACTTGTGATATGATTTTTCAATAACATGAATTTGCTCTTCATGATAAAGAATACAAGTTAAATATTATATTTAATCATAATAATATGCTATTACTATTACTAAATATTATTTCTGGGGTGCGATTGTGTAAAGCAATCGTATTCATTTGACAGTTCAAAACGTACGGTATGGTCTGTCAAATGGCAAAGAACAAAGGCTTTGACAGATCATATCGAACGTTTTGAACTGTCAAATGAATAGAATTGCTTTACACAATTCCACATGTGATATGATAGAATGGGCAACGAGACGCCGTACCACCGCACGTACCCGACGAGCCTGGAGGCGCTGTCGCGGCCCGACGAGCCCGCGCCGTGCGCCGGCCACGCGTACGGCAACGTGCCGCGTCCGGTGCAGCAGGTACTGGCATACACGACACCCTTTACACACTGCGACTATTTGCAGCGATACAGTCGCGATGCAGAAGCTGGGAATTGACAATTTAGGTACTGAATTTTGGCGACTGCGTCGATACTAACGCGCGTTAGCATCGATATAGTCGCGCGACTGCATCGATACTACCGCGCGTTAGTATCGATATAATCGCGCGACTGCATCGATACTGCCGCGCGTTAGCATCGATAAAGTCGCGCGACTGCATCGATACTGCCGCGCGTTAGCATCGATAAAGTCGCGCGACTGCATCGATACTACCGCGCGTTAGCATCGATAAAGTCGCGCGACTGCATCGATACTACCGCGCGTTAGCATCGATAAAGTCGCGCGACTGCATCGATACTACCGCGCGTTAGCACCGATATAGTCAGCGACTGCATCGATACTACCGTTAGCATCGATATAGTCGCGCGACTGCAACGATACTACCGCGCGTTAGCATCGATATAGTCGCGCGCCTGTATCGATATTACCGCGTGTTAGCATCGATAAAGTCGCGCGACTGCATCGATGATAAATTTAATCTGTTCATTGCGTGAGCGGTAATGCTGAAGCGCGTTTTCAAAACGCGTGATTGCATCGATACTAAAAGTCGCAGAGTTTAAGGGGTCTAACACCTATAAATAACAGAGTATGAAAGATTGTTTCTTCTCGCACATACACATTGAGCTCCTAGTAGCGGTCACTATAGACCTTTTCTTTATGATGAGTTCTGAGACATTTCTTGACATGACACATTTTTCCGTTCTAAGCATACCAAGAACGAAAATAAGATTTTACCAAATAAATTAAATATTTTTATAATATTATAAAACAATGCCATATTTAATATAAACATTTATTTTGATCTACCGTTAATGATTTGTAATTTTATTTTATTATAAAAAGACGAAAATTATGCATGGAACGAAACTCGAACTATATGGATTGATAAAACCTAATCTGTCTAAATTCGTGTATGCCTGAAATAATCGGTATGGTCGTAATAATCAATCAATATATTTATCTATGAAAACCGCATGAAAAATACAATCGCTATCGATTAATAAGGTATACTTATTTAAATGACTGGTATCCTACTTCCTAATGTTTTACTGCTGTTTTCCTACTTGTTTTCGACAGAATTATCTGTCAAAAAGATTTCAAAATTATATGTTACTTTTAGGCCCTGAGCCTGGAAAAGGATTTAAATACACGCCAAATTAAACTACAACGAAAAAACGTCAGACACTAATCGATTACTTTGACCGATCGGTTCTATTTTATAGAATTACATCAATAAATATGTCGAGATGACAACGTCTCAGCGATCGCCTTAAAATAAATGGACTATAACTAACGCGACCAATAGCGTCTCACTCGACAAAACACTAGAAACGCTCACTTAATGCAATACTAGTCGCCACAACTTAAATTAATTATTGTTTACTTTTAAATTTAACCTATTGTCAAGTTAGGGCGCGATGCAAGCGACTTGTGGCTCAAATAGGGCCTCTCAAACGCTCGGTTTTCGACGAAGCTATACAAAAATGTATAGAATATCTCTTTCGCAGCTCGCGGTCACGTCTATTGCCCGCAATCTCTTAATGTTGTGTGCAATATTCTTCATCATTATCAGCCAAAGGACGTCCACTGCTGAGCATAGGCCTCCCCAAAGGCTTTCCACAGCGACCGGTTGTGAGCGGTCTGCATCCATTGTGATCCTGCGATCTTTACTGTCTGTCCATCGTTTGGTGGACGACCCACGCTGCGCTTTGGGTCTAAGGGGCTCTAATCTAGAACTTTCTGCCCCAACGGCCATCAGTTCTTCGCGTATGTGCCCTGCCCACATATGGATATGTCCATTATCTTAGTTCTTCTACGTATCTCACGTTTCTGATTCGATCTCGTAGAGAAACACCGAGCATAGCCCGCTCCATCGCTCGTTGTGTGATTTTGAGCTGCTTTATGAGGCCCATAGTTAGAGACCACGTTTCGGATCCGTATGTCATCACTGGTAACGCACACTGGTAGCATATCGGCCAATATTGATTGGTAAATAATCTTTCGAGCTAATCACAGCAATCCCACCACTTCCCATGAGTCTTCCTGCCGTCTTGGCATACGACCCGAATCTCGGGAGACGTCGACCGCACTTTCTCCTGTGTGCCTTAATCACAGCAGTGATCATTAATGTGTGCGGTCAGATGGCGAACCCGGCGACGTGCTACGCGGCGCCGCTGCTGCAGCCCGCGCACGCGCCCGACGCGCCGCCGCGCCGCGCGCTGCACCCGCTCGCCGCGAACGGTACGCAAAGCGACACCCACTCAACGGGCTCCCCGAATTCTGAACGCGCACACTAACGCCACTTTAGTAGAAAAATCATAACTCGTTAAATAAAAGACCAATCGAAAATCTGATTGATGCGATTGTAGCTCTGGTTATGTGGTTTAGATACAATGTTTAAGTTCAATAAAACTAAGTTATCTGCAGTTACAGTTAGAAAAATCGCCAAAAAGGGCCATGTTTAGCAGTTTTTCTAAATCTAACTACAGTAAACTACTTTCGAAACAATTTAAACGTACTAAATAAACTATATAACCTGTACTACAATCGTGTCTACCAGATTTTCGATTGGTCTTTTATTTAACGAGTTATGATTTTTCTACTAAAGTGGCGCTAGTGTGCGCTTTAAAAATTCGGGGAGCCCGTTAACGCATACTACAACCGCTTTACCGTTCTGTACCGATACCATAAGTTTACTCAATAGCGACGACGGTTTTACTCGCTAGCGACGACGGAACTTTTTGTAAGGATTTTTTTTAGTTCAGTCAGTGACCGCTAAAGGCGCTGTGCAATTTTCCATAGACTTTTTTACGTCGTCGCTAGCAAATAAAACCGTAGTAAACTCATGGTAACGGTACTGATATTCGATGATGTATGTGTTGACCACTATTTTTGGTGGTTCAGAATGTTTTTAACACTAACAGTGCCATTCACAAAGATTTTCGCAAGCCACTGTTGCATTAACAGACGGGTAGATGGCGCTAAACGTCACGCGTAATGTATCCATAAGAGACCACAAATTTGGCAAGGTCGAACCGACAGCACGGTTGCTCAATTGGTAAAGCGTTTGGCCCGGTTAGCCAAAGCCCGGTAGTTGCTGGTTCGAGTCCCGCTCGTGCGCAAATTTTTGGTTTCTTATTTCATCTTTGTGAATATAAAATATGACACTGTGAGTGTTAAAAAACATCCTAAGCCACTAACAGTGTCATATTTTATATTCATAAAAATGCAATAAGAAACCAAAAATGCTCGCTCTTCCAATTGAGCTTTCGTGCTACGCACGCAAGAGCGTTTGGCCCGGTTAGCCAGAAAGTTGCAGGTTCGAATCCCGCCCGTCATCAATCATGACATATTTTATATATTCATAAAGCTAAAATAAGAAACCAAAATTGCGCATGGGCGGGACTCGAACCAGCAACTTTCTGGCTAACTGGGTCAAACACTCTTCCAATTGAGCTACTGTGCCGTCGGTCCGCTCGTGCGACATTTGTGGTCTCTTATGAATACCTACGTCATTACGCGTAACGTTTGCGCTACCTACCCCAACTGTTTTAAGACAGCAGTGGACCAAGTAGTTATTATATTCTTTATTGCACTTAAAAGTTGTGTAGGAAATACATGTAGTCACAATGTGAACAAAGGTGGGCTTATCCCTAAAAGAGATCTCTTCCAGCCAACCCATAGGTGTTGGAATTGTAATATTTGCGGTTATCGGCAGTGCTAAATTAAATTACAGAAAATAAAAGATATAATGTTTTTATATTTTTAAATAATAATAATTAACTAAATACAATAAATATACATACATATATATTGAGATAACGTATATATCCATAATTATATATATCGTAATAAAATAAATATATGAATAAATTTATACTCTATGAACAAGAGGGTATTTGAGAAAGCAGATGTTCTTTTACTCTTTTCTTGAATATATGTATATTAGAGCTTTCTTGCAGTTCTAGCGGCAGTTTGTTCCAGAGTCTAGCAGCGTAGACAGAGAATGAGTCAAATAAAAAGTTTGTATTGCTCCTTGGAATTTCGAGTGTGGCGGTGATGCAAGGTCTCCTAGAGCGTGTGGAAGGGGGCAGTCGTTTGAATCGATATTGGAGATAGGTTGGGGACTGAGGATTGTAGAGGATGTTATACAGGAAAGTGAGGATATGCATGTCACGACGGAGGCGAATCGGAAGCCATTTTAGCTGGGTGCGATAGCTGGAGATGTGGTCATATTTCCGTAGGTTAAAGATGAACCTTATGGCCAGGTTCTGGAGACGCTCCAGTTTATTAAGCAGCTCCTCTGTCAGATCCAAAAAGGCAACATCGGCATAGTCGAGAATTGGCAACAAAAGAGACTGCGCAAGCATAACTTTTGTTTTAAAAGGTAGGAAAAACTGGAGTCGTTTAAGAGAGTGAAATGTGTAATGCATTCGTTGGCTGATATTATTAACATGAGCTGTCCAAGACATGATATTAATTACAGAATTGAATTTAATGCTTGGAAATTGCTAACGTTTCGCTATCCAATGGTTTAGAATGTTTTTAACACTCATAGTGTCATATTTTATCAGGGTTGGCTATTATCAAGATAATTATTTTCTCTGATAATTATCTGATAATTATCCGATAATTATCTGATAATTATCCGATAATTATCCGATAATTATCTGATAATTATCTTACTATCATATCAAATAAGGTATATATATATTTTTTTTTTTTTTTTTTTTTTTTAAGGAAACAAACAGCTTTACAATATTACATTAGGCTTAATATTAAGAAGTCACGCATTAGCATTTAAAGTTTCCAATGATAATTAATACAATTTTGCCAATAAGGTGACAAATGCGAGAAAAAACAAAAACAACAGCAAAAATAATAATAACATGGAACTGGGAACTTAATAAAGTAAGATTAATTTACTAATACTAATAGGCCCTAGCCTAGACAGATCTCAGGAGATAGCGAAAACGCGTCAACCGCTCATGAAAAATGTCAATACTGCAGAAACTATATTTTTCTATATTTAGATATTACTTTTAGTTTAATGTAAACTTTTAGTGCAGGCAAACTTTCACCATATTGGATTAAGTTTTCTAGGCATAATGTTATTCTTTATTTAATTTCGCGCACAAACTACAGTTAACGAAAAGGAAAACAAATAACAGTGACAGTGAGGGGAATTCTCCTGTAGATGAATGACATTTGGCGTTCGTTTGGATACACTCTTGATGTTGTGACGAAAAAACATGCGTTTGTATACACATTATATATTGTTTCGTTTTGTTTTGTACAATAACAGTTACTCGTTATTATCAACGATAATTATCAACACGTAATCACGATAATTATCCGGACCAACCCTGTATTTTATACTCATAAAGATGAAGTAAGAAACCAACGAGTCCCGCTCGTGCGCAATTTTTAGTTTCTTATTTTATCTTAATGAATATAAAATATGATATTGTGAGTGTTAAAAACATTCTAATACATTAAATATTGCAAGATTGTATTATTTTATGTATAGTGGCCAGCACATCAGGTTACCCAATTTTGTTGCAAACTAGCGCTTATTACAACTCAATAAGATACCACAGTGTTTACCTCGACGTGCTGTTGTCTGTACATATTAGTAGTAGTTTTCATTTAATAAAAATATTTTTAGGGATTTGAAAAATGCTTTGAATTTGGTTTAATTCTTTATGTATCTAGTATCATGTACACGTTGTTGCCATTTTCCCGATACAAACGTAAACATGTCCTCGCCCAGTTATAGGGTTCCCGAGCGCGATCCGTCTGACCGGGTCGCTCGGCGCGATCAGCAACCGCACGCTGCTGAGCGTGGCGGCGCGCGAGCCCGACCACGAGCGGCCGCAGAACGTGCCCGGGTTCTACACCAACAGCGGCAACCTGCACGCCTCGCTGTGAGTACCAGTCTATACAATATGTACAATACAACCTGTCTGACCCTGACCGGGTCGCTCGGCGTGATCAGCAACCGCACGCTGCTGAGCGTGGCGGCGCGCGAGCCCGACCACGAGCGGCCGCAGAACGTGCCCGGGTTCTACACCAACAGCGGCAACCTGCACGCCTCGCTGTGAGTACCAGTCTATACAATATGTACAATACAACCTGTCTGACCCTGACCGGGTCGCTCGGCGTGATCAGCAACCGCACGCTGCTGAGCGTGGCGGCGCGCGAGCCCGACCACGAGCGGCCGCAGAACGTGCCCGGGTTCTACACCAACAGCGGCAACCTGCACGCCTCGCTGTGAGTACCAGTCTATATGTTACGCAAAAAAAATCTAAAACGCCCATTGAACGGAAAATAGCTCACAACGCGTTGTGGTCACAGTAAAACATCCACATAGCGAAATCCGTGTGATGGCTCTAATGAAAACGCGTACGATGCGTTGAGGCAATCAAAGAAAGACCAAATAGCGAAATTCGTGTCGTTTTAAAGGCCCGTATAGTGTTTTCTTCACAAGAACCTTAGTGTGGACGTTTTGTTGCATCTGATAGTCAACATTGTCTGGAGCTCAGCTGATGGTGGAACTCCTTAACGCTAAGGAGTTGAGGTATTATAATTATAACTTAAATCTATTAAAGAACAGTCAAAGGTGCAAAATGCCCCCCCCCCCACCTCCTGTCATCACATAAAACAAAAAAATAAAATTCAAGTTAATTTTATTAACTAATCCCAAAGTAATCAAGTTAACGACCCCCCTATGTTACGTAAAGCGAAAAACAAGCTTTTGCGACATATGTACACAGACTGGCCATAAATACTGTTACAATTAAAAATAAGAAAGATATTACATTTTTATCTAATTTTGGCGCTACTACATTTTATAATATTTTGCGATATTAAAATGGAGTGGGGTGATAAAGAGAACCGAATCGCTGTGATTGCATTACACAAAGTTGGTATGGAGCCAAATGCAATTTTTAAAACTCTCCATACGCTTGGTATTATTCAAATGTTTGCGTACCGGGCTATCAATAGGTACAATGAGACCTCCTCTGTTTATGACAGAAAAAGATCTGGCCGTCCACGTAGATTTCGTACGAAAAAGGTGGTCAAAGCAGTAAGGGAAAGAATTCGCAGAAATCCTGCCCGAAAGCAAAAGTTTTTATCTCGGGCGATGAAGATAGCACCCAGAACCATGTCACGTATTTTAAAAGATGACTTAGAACTTGCAGCCTATAAGAGACGCACTGCTCATTTTTTAACTGATAATTTAAAGAAGAATAGGGTGGTAAAATCGAAAATTTACTGAAGCGGTACGCAAAGGGAGGTCACAGATTTATTTTATTTACGGATGAGAAAATATTTACAATTGAGCAACATATTAACAAACAAAATGACCGTATTTATGCTCAAACCTCTTAAGGAAGAAGGAGGAAGGAAGCTTCCCAATTAGTCGGCAGAGTGCAACGTGGGCATTACCCGGCTTTAGTGATGGTTTGGTGGGGTGTTAGCTATGAAGGAGTGACTGAGCCATATTTTTGTGAAAAAGGTATCAAAACATCGTTACAAGTGTATCAAGACCATTCTTGAGAAGGTAGTTAAGCCCCTAACAACACCATGTTCAATAACCAAGCATGGTCTTTCCAACAAGACTTGGCGCCGGGTCATTAAGCTCGGTCCACGCAGTCTTGGTTAGAAGCGAACGTTTCGGACTTCATCAGAGCTGAAGACTGGCTGTCGTCTAGTCCCGATCTTAAACCGCTGGATTATGATTTATGGTCAGTTTTAAAGAGTACGACTTGCTCTAAACGCCATGATAATTTGGAGCAGAATGTGTAGGGCCTTTAGCGAGTTAAAAAAACTAGGGCGTGTTTAGCAGGTTTTCTCTGTACAAAAAAAAAACATTTCAGATATTATAAAAGCCTAATATTCTCAATCACCCTCCAGTATTGAATAACTGCTGATTTGTTTAATTATTGTCTATTGTTATGTTTCTAATATTATTTCATTTTAACTTTTAATTGTTGAATTTCACACTACACTTCGAATTTTAAAACCATGTTATGTACACTATTGTTGGACTATAGTTTCGTCTGTAATCTCTTAGTTATAAGCTAGTTAAGACTGTAATCTGGTTGTGTACTCAATAAATAAAATAGAATAAATCCAAATCACTTTTTATTTTTTTCCAGACACCGCACGATCCCGCGGATATCAACAGCGGCCGACACCAGCATCCTGGATGCTTGTTTCATCCGCGGCGACCGCTCGCTCCACGGCGAAGTGCGGCGGTCCTTCCACCGCGCCGACCGCGACCGCGAACGCGACGCGAGACACGACGCGAGGCACGACACGGGACGCAGCATGCCTAGGAACCTGAACCTGGCCGATAGAGAGAGGGTGCAAGAACCGCCTTTGCTGGACCAGTAAGTGATTTAGCTACAGTCGCTATATAAGTACGTCCTGCGTGAGGCACGGCGCGAGGCACGACACGGGACGCAGCATGCCTAGGAACCTGAACCTGGCCGATAGAGAGAGGGTGCAAGAACCGCCTTTGCTGGACCAGTAAGTGATTTAGCTACAGTTGCTATATAGGTACGTCCTACGTGTGTTTTGTGACCGCGAATGTGACGTGAGACACGACGCGAGGCACGACACGGGACGCAGCATGCCTAGGAACCTGAACCTGGCCGATAGAGAGAGGGTGCAAGAACCGCCTTTGCTGGACCAGTAAGTGATTTAGCTACAGTTGCTATATAGGTACGTCCTACGTGTGTTTTGTGACCGCGAATGTGACGTGAGACACGACGCGAGGCACGACACGGGACGCAGCATGCCTAGGAACCTGAACCTGGCCGATAGAGAGAGGGTGCAAGAACCGCCTTTGCTGGACCAGTAAGTGATTTAGCTACAGTTGCTATATAGGTACGTCCTACGTGTGTTTTGTGACCGCGAATGTGACGTGAGACACGACGCGAGGCACGACACGGGACGCAGCATGCCTAGGAACCTGAACCTGGCCGATAGAGAGAGGGTGCAAGAACCGCCTTTGCTGGACCAGTAAATGATTTAGCTACAGTTGCTATATAGGTACGTCCTACGTGTGTTTTGTGACCGCGAATGTGACGTGAGACACGACGCGAGGCACGACACGGGACGCAGCATGCCTAGGAACCTGAACCTGGCCGATAGAGAGAGGGTGCAAGAACCGCCTTTGCTGGACCAGTAAGTGATTTAGCTACAGTTGCTATATAGGTACGTCCTACGTGTGTTTTGTGACCGCGAATGTGACGTGAGACACGACGCGAGGCACGACACGGGACGCAGCATGCCTAGGAACCTGAACCTGGCCGATAGAGAGAGGGTGCAAGAACCGCCTTTGCTGGACCAGTAAGTGATTTAGCTACAGTTGCTATATAGGTACGTCCTACGTGTGTTTTGTGACCGCGAATGTGACGTGAGACACGACGCGAGGCACGACACGGGACGCAGCATGCCTAGGAACCTGAACCTGGCCGATAGAGAGAGGGTGCAAGAACCGCCTTTGCTGGACCAGTAAGTGATTTAGCTACAGTTGCTATATAGGTACGTCCTACGTGTGTTTTGTGACCGCGAATGTGACGTGAGACACGACGCGAGGCACGACACGGGACGCAGCATGCCTAGGAACCTGAACCTGGCCGATAGAGAGAGGGTGCAAGAACCGCCTTTGCTGGACCAGTAAGTGATTTAGCTACAGTCGCTATATAAGTACGTCCTACGTGAGACACGGCGCGAGGCACGACACGGGACGCAGCATGCCCAGGAACCTGAAGCTGGCCGATAGAGAGAGGGTGCAAGAACCGCCTTTGCTGGACCAGTAAGTGATTTAGCTACAGTCGCTATATAAGTACGTCCTACGTGAGACACGGCGCGAGGCACGACACGGGACGCAGCATGCCCAGGAACCTGAAGCTGGCCGATAGAGAGAGGGTGCAAGAACCGCCTTTGTTGGACCAGTAAGTGATTTAGCTACAGTTGCTATATAGCTACTTCTTATGTGTGTTTCGTGACCGCGAACGCGACGCGAGGCACGACACGGGACGCAGCATGCCTAGGAACCTGAACCTGGCCGATAGAGAGAGGGTGCAAGAACCGCCTTTGTTGGACCAGTAAGTGATTTAGCTACAGTCGCTATATAAGTACGTCCTACGTGAGACACGACGCCAGGCACGACACGGGCGCAGCATGCTTAGGAACTTGAATCTGGCTGATAGAGAGAGGGTGCAAGAACCTCCCTTGCTGGACCAGTAAGTGATTTAGCTACAGTTGCAATATAAGTACGTCCTACGCGAGACACAGCGCGGGGCACGACACGGGGGCGCAGCATGCCTAGGAACCTGAACCTGGCCGATAGAGAGAGGGTGCAAGAACCGCCTTTGCTGGACCAGTAAATGATTTAGCTACAGTTGCTATATAGGTACGTCCTACGTGTGTTTTGTGACCGCGAATGTGACGTGAGACACGACGCGAGGCACGACACGGGACGCAGCATGCCTAGGAACCTGAACCTGGCCGATAGAGAGAGGGTGCAAGAACCGCCTTTGCTGGACCAGTAAGTGATTTAGCTACAGTTGCTATATAGGTACGTCCTACGTGTGTTTTGTGACCGCGAATGTGACGTGAGACACGACGCGAGGCACGACACGGGACGCAGCATGCCTAGGAACCTGAACCTGGCCGATAGAGAGAGGGTGCAAGAACCGCATTTGCTGGACCAGTAAGTGATTTAGCTACAATTGCTGTATAGCTTCTTCCTACGTGTGTTTTGTGACCGCGAACGCGACGCGAGACACGACGCGAGGCACGACACGGGACGCAGCATGCCTAGGAACCTGAACCTGGCCGATAGAGAGAGGGTGCAAGAACCGCCTTTGCTGGACCAGTAAGTGATTTAGCTACAGTTGCTATATAGGTACGTCCTACGTGTGTTTTGTGACCGCGAATGTGACGTGAGACACGACGCGAGGCACGACACGGGACGCAGCATGCCTAGGAACCTGAACCTGGCCGATAGAGAGAGGGTGCAAGAACCGCCTTTGCTGGACCAGTAAGTGATTTAGCTACAGTTGCTATATAGGTACGTCCTACGTGTGTTTTGTGACCGCGAATGTGACGTGAGACACGACGCGAGGCACGACACGGGACGCAGCATGCCTAGGAACCTGAACCTGGCCGATAGAGAGAGGGTGCAAGAACCGCCTTTGCTGGACCAGTAAGTGATTTAGCTACAGTTGCTATATAGGTACGTCCTACGTGTGTTTTGTGACCGCGAATGTGACGTGAGATACGACGCGAGGCACGACACGGGACGCAGCATGCCTAGGAACCTGAACCTGGCCGATAGAGAGAGGGTGCAAGAACCGCCTTTGCTGGACCAGTAAGTGATTTAGCTACAGTTGCTATATAGGTACGTCCTACGTGTGTTTTGTGACCGCGAATGTGACGTGAGACACGACGCGAGGCACGACACGGGACGCAGCATGCCTAGGAACCTGAACCTGGCCGATAGAGAGAGGGTGCAAGAACCGCCTTTGCTGGACCAGTAAGTGATTTAGCTACAGTTGCTATATAGGTACGTCCTACGTGTGTTTTGTGACCGCGAATGTGACGTGAGACACGACGCGAGGCACGACACGGGACGCAGCATGCCTAGGAACCTGAACCTGGCCGATAGAGAGAGGGTGCAAGAACCGCCTTTGCTGGACCAGTAAGTGATTTAGCTACAGTCGCTATATAAGTACGTCCTACGTGAGACACGGCGCGAGGCACGACACGGGACGCAGCATGCCCAGGAACCTGAAGCTGGCCGATAGAGAGAGGGTGCAAGAACCGCCTTTGCTGGACCAGTAAGTGATTTAGCTACAGTCGCTATATAAGTACGTCCTACGTGAGACACGGCGCGAGGCACGACACGGGACGCAGCATGCCCAGGAACCTGAAGCTGGCCGATAGAGAGAGGGTGCAAGAACCGCCTTTGTTGGACCAGTAAGTGATTTAGCTACAGTTGCTATATAGCTACTTCTTATGTGTGTTTCGTGACCGCGAACGCGACGCGAGGCACGACACGGGACGCAGCATGCCTAGGAACCTGAACCTGGCCGATAGAGAGAGGGTGCAAGAACCGCCTTTGTTGGACCAGTAAGTGATTTAGCTACAGTCGCTATATAAGTACGTCCTACGTGAGACACGACGCCAGGCACGACACGGGCGCAGCATGCTTAGGAACTTGAATCTGGCTGATAGAGAGAGGGTGCAAGAACCTCCCTTGCTGGACCAGTAAGTGATTTAGCTACAGTTGCAATATAAGTACGTCCTACGCGAGACACAGCGCGGGGCACGACACGGGGGCGCAGCATGCCTAGGAACCTGAACCTGGCCGATAGAGAGAGGGTGCAAGAACCGCATTTGCTGGACCAGTAAGTGATTTAGCTACAATTGCTGTATAGCTTCTTCTTACGTGTGTTTTGTGACCGCGAACGCGACGCGAGACACGACGCGAGGCACGACACGGGACGCAGCATGCCTAGGAACCTGAACCTGGCCGATAGAGAGAGGGTGCAAGAACCGCCTTTGCTGGACCAGTAAATGATTTAGCTACAGTTGCTATATAGGTACGTCCTACGTGTGTTTTGTGACCGCGAATGTGACGTGAGACACGACGCGAGGCACGACACGGGACGCAGCATGCCTAGGAACCTGAACCTGGCCGATAGAGAGAGGGTGCAAGAACCGCCTTTGCTGGACCAGTAAGTGATTTAGCTACAGTTGCTATATAGGTACGTCCTACGTGTGTTTTGTGACCGCGAATGTGACGTGAGACACGACGCGAGGCACGACACGGGACGCAGCATGCCTAGGAACCTGAACCTGGCCGATAGAGAGAGGGTGCAAGAACCGCATTTTCTGGACCAGTAAGTGATTTAGCTACAATTGCTGTATAGCTTCTTCCTACGTGTGTTTTGTGACCGCGAACGCGACGCGAGACACGACGCGAGGCACGACACGGGACGCAGCATGCCTAGGAACCTGAACCTGGCCGATAGAGAGAGGGTGCAAGAACCGCCTTTGCTGGACCAGTAAGTGATTTAGCTACAGTTGCTATATAGGTACGTCCTACGTGTGTTTTGTGACCGCGAATGTGACGTGAGACACGACGCGAGGCACGACACGGGACGCAGCATGCCTAGGAACCTGAACCTGGCCGATAGAGAGAGGGTGCAAGAACCGCCTTTGCTGGACCAGTAAGTGATTTAGCTACAGTTGCTATATAGGTACGTCCTACGTGTGTTTTGTGACCGCGAATGTGACGTGAGACACGACGCGAGGCACGACACGGGACGCAGCATGCCTAGGAACCTGAACCTGGCCGATAGAGAGAGGGTGCAAGAACCGCCTTTGCTGGACCAGTAAGTGATTTAGCTACAGTTGCTATATAGGTACGTCCTACGTGTGTTTTGTGACCGCGAATGTGACGTGAGATACGACGCGAGGCACGACACGGGACGCAGCATGCCTAGGAACCTGAACCTGGCCGATAGAGAGAGGGTGCAAGAGCCAGCCACCGTTGTTGGATCAGTAAGTGTTTTAAGATTTATGTTGATAGTATACCGCGGTGGCGAAAGCGCTTAAGACATGAAAACGCAGCCAACCCAAGGAATCAAACCTGGTTGAAATAGAAAATGTTCTGATGCGGAACCAGTTAGAGTTAAATCTGCTGATTCTAAAGGTGGCAATCAATGACCTATTTGTAGAGATAGACTAGAAAAAAAAACTGTCACGAAATAGTACACCGTGCCATTCCGTGCTCAAAAATCATCATCTTTAAAATATATGCACCAAATTAGTTATTTACCACGATGAGACCAGTAGTTTTTTTTCAGCCTAATAAAGTTGCAAGTGAAATTTGAGTCAATTATTTTCCACAACTTTGCAAATAAATTAAAAAATACACTAGATCTCTCGTGTATGTGATTTCGGTGTTAATGAAACCGCAAAATAATGCCCAATAACATACAGAAATAATATGCAAAAAACAAGTATAGTTTTTTTTTAAAAAATGCCCGTATAATATGTGTACACTGTTTATGTCATCTTTCTTATCTAGCGCGTTTTTCCCTTGATGTAGATCTGTCGCGCGGCTCGCGGGCGGGCGGTCGCGCGCGCACAGCGAGGAACAGAACGTGGGCGCCGAGCCCGCGCCCGCGCCCGCTCCCGCTCTCGCTCCTGCCCCCGCTCCCGCTCCCGCTCCCGCTCTCGCGCCCGCCGCGGCCCCGCCCCCGCCGCCGCACGCCACGCTGCCGCTCACCGTCGACAAGGTATGTATACTCTTGATTTTTAATTAGATAGACTAAAATAACATACGGTGGGTGGCCACTTTTTCGTAATTTTAAAATAGTGTTGTTCTTAAATGATCGCAAAATTCTATTGTTGGTTTTAATTGATTACAAAATTATGAAATATTTGTTGTTTGCGTTTGGGCTGCACTGAAGTATATTAGCATGAATTATAACAGTGTTATTATAAAAAATCTACAAAAATTACATCTGTTCAAACATTATTTTTATTTTGTACTAATTTCATCATTATTTGTACTAATTTATTTAATCAAAGTATTGAAAAGTAAAAACAGGTAAAATCATACAAGAATATTGCTATTTTAAAGGTAAAGTACCTATATTCACTCCTTACAAAAACTGTTTTTTGTATTACGTTTATTTTATTATCCTAGTGAGTAAAATCGCATCATTGAAAATTAATATCATAAGTTCAATTAGTACAGTACAGTACAGTGATGTAACAATTCAATTGTATACGATTATACAATTGAATTGTTACATCACTACTGGTACCATATGCTTGTCACAATAAAAAGTAAAGAGTTCAATTGAAGCTGTCTTTCTGGTCTATCTAATTGAAAATCAGAGTATGTAAATAGTGCATTATTTGTGACCTCCATTTTGGTGTATTAGTCAAATAGGGCATTATTGAAATATAATGTCTTCGCGTTTTGAGTTTGCTCCCTCCCCTTCCGACGCAGCGCAATGTTTTATAGCCCTTATCCTTTCTCGATAAATAAGTTATCTGGTTTCACTTCATGAGATTAGATCGTTGAAACAATCAAAATCAGACGGGTTTCAAAAACTAGTCCACCATTATCTAACACACTGTAGATTGCTCCAGCCTGATAGTACTATCAGGCTGGAGCAATCTATAGTCTACAGTGTGTGTGTCGATCGATCTTTGTCATTAAGTATTGTCATTAGGCATGGGAAATGATTGCTACTTTTTTATTTTTATTAAATGTATATTTTACTTCATTTTAAATCACATGTGAAATTTAGCTGCCTATGATTTTAAGTCAGTGTTAATTGTGACGCGAGTACGTGACTAGTGAATTTTATATGAATTTCACTACCTATAAGCAAATACATAATATGACTTATGTACCGACCCGCTACAAAATCGGTAAGATAATCTCAACATTATTGCGATGATTTAAAAATTGACATTTAAATTGCTGGGCGTATTAAGTAACGTACGACCGCATAGAACATAGTTATTCCTACTCGCTCGCACGCGCTCAAGGACTTCACCCGCTACATTTCATTCGTCAAAGAAATTAAATGCTTATCATCTGTGATTTCGCAGAGTGCTATTTGTAGCAGTCTATGTGAAAAAAAGTAGCAGGTGTGATTCACGTTCATTCACACATCAAATTATTATTCACATCATGTGAATAATGATTTTCATTTCACATATTTATTATGTGCTATTCCTGAAATTTTCCGTGCCTAGTTGTCAATAGTAGCCTAGTTGTGCTCAATGACGGGCGCGCATAAAGTTTCAACTCGGTGACATAATTCTTAATTTGGTGCAACTGAGTAAGGAAGGCAAAGTAAAGCGCTTCTTACCGACCGGGTGTTAAGGTCCAATGATCACCGTCTTGGTTTATTCATATGTAGTCAAGTTCGCTCTAAATCTTTAATATTGCGGTTCAGTCTCCATTCTTCGACTATAGCGCCATCTAGTCGCGTCGAGCCGAGTCAGCGTGTTGCGATGATATGTAGTGCCAGCGGTTGATCATAGATGTCGCTACATTAATATACTATAAAAAAACTTAATTCCTAACCAATGATATTGAATTTAGAAGTAGATGACGCCTCGCGAACTAAAAGAGTACACAAATATGGCACCGTCTCATTAATGGATATCAATGGATTGACATCTATCACATCAGACATCAGATTCGGAACAGAGTCTTAATAGAGTAGCTTTCTTAATATTTTTTTAAATGTATGTAGGTACATTACAATAGACTCGTTGGCCTAATTTTAAAATTGAATTCACACTTTAGCTCGGTAGTATATTAATCAACAAAAACATTTTATTTTCAAACTATTTAACATTTAAAATATTGAATAATGATCTATTATAAATGCAATTCAAATGTATCACGTGAAACGCCATGGCGCCAATATCAGAGTCACGTTCACTGCTATGCATTCACGATCACGTGACCACATGTTAATTTTTTACAAATTAAATTAATTAAAATATTTACAGTCCTTATTTGAATAAATAAAGAAATATTTATTAATACACCACAGCCATCTGGCATCATGTAAACAGGATGATTCCTTTAAATAACACGCTAATAGTGAGCGTACATATTTTTTTCTACAATCGAGAGGATCATCCCTCACAGATGTGTTAATCAACGGTCTTTTGTTATACTTTTGTTAACGCGAGTGCCGGTGACCTTTTGATCCGTGAGCGTCTACGCTGTTACTTTAAAAAAATTGAAGGTGTAATTTATAGTTATATAACAGACATATTAACATACATTTCCATAGACATATTTGTTAGGCGGGATTCGAACCCGCGACTGCTTATCTTTGTAGTCCGGAACGTAAACCACCACACTGTGGCGGTCGTTAAATTATTATTAAAAAATATAGTACCAAACTACTCCATGTATAGCACTGTCCTAGAATATCGGCCATGTTAGTTCGTGGGTTTGCTAAGAAACAAAACTCAATAATTTTATTGAAAATACTTCAATCTTGAATGATAGGCATCTTTAAATACAATTTACTTAATGAAAATATGATATTCGGACTGTATTTTTTTGTTTAGTTAGGTGTTTCTGCAGTTTTAAAGGCGCACTGAGGCATTAAGACACTGACGCCATTAAAAACAGACTACTTCAAAATTATGACCCCAATTTGAAGTGAGCTGTTGTTTAGCTGAGCCATATTTTAGCCTCTCACCGGTGATCTAGTTCTTAATACAATATCATTGTTCCTAACGGATGTGTTTATCAACAGTCTTTTGTTTTACTATTGTTTACGCGACCGCCGGCAAACTTTCGATCCGTGACCGTATCAACTCAGTAGCAATGTATATTTTCAGCCATCATGCGTGTGCAGTTACGAAGGCGCGGCCGCGCCGGGCGCCGAGGACGCGGAGACGGACGACTACCGCAGCGAGTGCGAGAACTGCAAGTCCGCCAGCAGCTCCAGGTACAGTGGCCAGCACATCAGGTTACCCACTTTTGTTGCAAAGTAGCCCTTATTACAACTGCATAAGATACCGCAGTGTTTACCTTGACGTGCTGTTGTGTGTACATATCACACACGACGTAGTTACTATACAAACAACGTGTAACGTTACGTGCGCAAAAGAATCAGTTAGACGACCTCCGTGGTCGAGTGGCTAGCACGCTGGTTTCAAGCGTCGCCATCTTGTGAGGTTCCGGGTACGATTACCGGTCGGGTCAATGTAGAAAACGACAATCTATATTGTCTCAGGTCTGGGTGTTGTGGTACCACCGTTGTTTTCGATGTACATAACACAAGTGCTTTAGCTACTTAGCTTGAGATCGGAGCAATGAATGTGATGTTGTAAAATATATTTCAAAAACACAAAAAAAAAACAATTTTCATAGAAGTCACATTTAAAAAAATAGTATTAATGGAAATTTTGCCATGTCTATTTACTAATAAGACAAGCCATCCTTTGCGCAAACACGTTACGCAATGGTTAGTTCTTTATGAGCGTAAATAGTAATAATAATAATGTCAGCATGATATAACTACCACCTACCGACTCCTCTCTAGACACAGCGTCGTCCGCAGAACAAGAAATTATCATAAGTGCCAGTAAAACTTAAACTCAACATAAAACAGTTTTTTCTTAGGTCAGTTGAAATAAAAATCATTTGGGGGTCTGAGGTTTCGCGTATTTAACTTAACACGTTGTATAGGGTCTAACAAAATCAACTGCATTCCTTCTTGGGGCTAATTCTGATTCTCAAATACAACAACTTTTTGTATGGGACCAACATCGTAATCCAAAAAAATATTTCATCATCCCATACTAGAGTGCCGATCAGCTGATGCTGGTTTGTATGAAGAAGACAATTTTCTCTTTTGCACTTGCACTGTTTATGGGTGACGTCACACAGACAAAGAAATGCATGTTGTTTGTTACGTGCGTTTATGGATAACAAAACGTTTGAAAATTGGTTTTTGCATGCATACAAACAATAGCCGGCAATAACAATGATACGACATTTTATGTTAATTTGTCTAACTTTTCGCACATCACAATTCTTTCTTGTTCGAAATCATTACATTGCAAAATAATGCACTTCCTGGCATCATCATCGTACAGATTATGGAGACTAATAATATAATTAAGATTTAAAATAAGAGAGAAGTTAAAATATAATTTTAAATTAAATGGATTACAGCTAACGCCATCTATTGACCTAAGCAGCAGTACTAAACGTCATCTACGAAAAGCGCAACACGAATAGTGTTGCGCGTTTCGTAGGTACGTAAAATAACCTTTGGGAACATATCAAATCAAAAACTTTACGGATTTATTTCGCGCTCATTTTATTAAAACTAAATATGCTTGACATTTCGAATGCTTTACAGCATCCGTGGTCACAGGCACGTCTATGACTCTTTACACACTGCGACTTTTAGCATCGATGCAGTCGCGCTTCTGCATCGATGCTAACGCGCGACTGTATCAATGCTAAATTAAATATGTTCATTGCTCGAGTCGCAATGCTGAAGCGAGTTTTCAAAACGCGCGAATGCATCGATGCTTAAAGTCGCAGTGTGTAAGGTGATATTTGTCAATAACATCGTTATGTAAAATAAAACTACCATCACTTATCAATATTAATTGACTTTTCTATCCTCGCATAAGGAGCTCACTGTGTCTTGATGTCTAGCAGTATGTGATGTTGCTCGGGTCTTCGAAAGATCCCATGCTGGTGGAATATTCCAACCATCTTCTCTGTTGTAATTAGAATATTTTCTTATTTACATGGCGTCCCGTAGCATGCGAGGAACGAAACGCCGTTCTTTAGCGAGTATTTTAGGTTGGTCAACAAAACGAATGAAATGGTTGGCTTTATCTAAATCATGTTAACATACTGCAGATTTTGTTGACCGTCTACAAAATATGTGTATGTGAACATGGTTTAGATAAACCCAACCATTTCATACGTTTTGACCAACCTAAAATGCATAATGTATAAATACCCAATCGCGCTACTGACACGTTCTATGTGTGAAATCGCCATTACCGATCGACCACGACCATTCCGCCTTCAGCAAAAACTTAGCGCGGCCGGGCGAGCTGTAAGAAAAATGTCCTAAAATGTTCAATCGTGTGCGTTCCCCCTGAGAGCGGCATCTCGTGGCGTGATTGAACATAATTAAGCGGTTCAGCGCACTGGTGACTTTTGTCACCTTGACAATGTAGTACTTTATCTTTCTATTCTCATTAATAAAGTGTGAAAAAGACACTAGATATTTTGCCTGTGTCACTGTGATAAAAAGGCACTATTGCGCGCCTAGCCTTAGTGCATTTGTTTTTACTGCTCGTGCAGCGCGGGGAGGCTAAGTTTTCGCTCATATTGAAAGGTTGTGGTCGGGCAGTAAGGCTGAACGGGTCGGGAGTAGGGTTGCAGTGATATATCGGAAGACCAATAAATATCGATATATCGAAGCCAAATTTATCGATATATATCATAGAAAAAATAAATAAGGTTAGAATGGCCGCGGTCGGTGCGGCAGCGTGCTAATATTGTAGGCATATGCCTGCATTGAGCCGTAGCTACTTCAGTCGCGTGACAAGAGCGTTGCATTATTTTTTGTCAAAAATGCCGTCTTTTGCTATAATTACTTGAAGAGCGTGAAGCCAGGTCATAAAAAATGAGAGAGAAAGTGAATTTTTACACCAATGAGTAATAATACGTAGTTATTTCGACATTATTTGCAAAAAAACACTTTTAATTATGATATTTCAAATGATAGCGGTTTTATTGCACTAAGTTCAAAAAAATATTCATTGATGACTGTCCACGCATATTTTTAACAAATCTGCTATCTTAGTACGCAATGTATCGCGTCCAATTTGGTTGGTTCGCTTGCATACGCATCACTAGGGATGTAACTCATAGCACAGTAAAAATATCGATAAATGGTAATATCCGTACCGTTGTATTAAGAGATTAACAATAAATATTTGCAAAAAAAAGTAATGTTTATATTTTTTTTGAAATACAATAAATAATTAAATGCAATTAATCTGAAGAGTTTGTATGTTGGGACGCGCTTATCTCAGGAACTACTGGAGCTATTTGAAAAAAAAAAAACTTTATTATATTCTTATTCATGCAACCAAAATAACGTATTCCTGCAATAAAAATATAACTCGGCAAAAACGCACTGCTTAATTCACAACTTAATTTTGTACTTTCGTTGTTATTAATTTCGATTTTAATTTATCGGTTGATCTATTTATTTGTAAAATAGGGTACGCCATTTTAATAAACACACAGTTTAATAAATAAAATAAAATGTATTTAACAGAAACATGTCCATAAGTGTTAGTAACATTTTCTCTTAATAACTATGTCAGTAAAAAGTGATTATAATTATTTTTGGTGTCTTTGGTGAGTTGAACCTGAATCCAGTGTCGTATAATGACACTGGATTCAGTGCAACCTCGCCGCGACCGATCTCAGGAGGCTGTTGGAGCTGCCGCTATAATATCGATATGTATTCTATACTCTTTCACAAGTTGTACATTGGTTTACTGTCAAAAATGTACTTCCTTCGGTAGTGATATCGAAGTTAAACAACATACGGCTCGCTCGTGTTTTTAATGGGTGACCATTTCGACCATATAAGTGACTCCATATAAGTGCTCGTGGTTTACCTCGAGCATCTCCGTGCTTCAAAAAGCACGTTATGTTAGGTTAGCTAGTATCGGTTGATATTTTCTTACACCATCAAAAAGAAAATTTCCTCAGAAATGGTTGAATTTTGAAAGTACTATGGGGTTAAAACTGATGAAATACTTTTGTAAGACAGTTATTTGAAGTCAGTACCTACATATAAATTTATTGTTAGTTTGCATATAATTCTGTAATTTTTCAAACCCCTACAACGCTCCTTTGGTGACATGATTAAAACACGAACAAAAACACTGCAAAGTTAACTGTTAAAATCATGCAGTTGTACATTTCTTAAACTTAACCACCATACTAACTTGAGTCATATTTATCATACTTGGCCTACTGTTTCATAAACAAGACGAGTAGATGGCGCTAAATGTTACGCGTGATGACGTATCCATGAGAGACCACAAATTTCACAAGGGCGAACAGACACCACGGTAGCTCAATTGGTAGAGCGTTTGGCCCGGTTAGCCAGAAACTTGCTGGTTCGAGTCCCGCCCGTGCGCGAATTGTAAGCATTGTAAGATATAATACCTGAATAATTTAGACCATGCAAATATCTTTAAACACTTTTCTTACCCTTTCTTTACATTGGAATCTACATATATGTTTTTTTAAACATAGAATGATTCAATTCTACTAATAAAATTATTTTTAGATACTACTCTTATGTTTATGCGTATTAGTTACTATATTTCAAGTAACGTTTAGCAACTCATTTTTTTCTTTTATTGATTTTACCGAAAAGCATTAGTAAAACCCCTTGCTGCAATCCAATGAGCTGTGAAATCATCCAAATTAACTCAAACTTAAATCCTACATGTTGTTCATATTGAGAAACAACATTACACCGGTAATTAAGTTTATCAACGGAAATAATCGACTTTTACCACATCACTAGTATTTTGACATAAAAGAACGAACGTATATGAATGAGGATTGGTGGTTTCACCGCTAGCAGCTCTGTGATTGGTAGTTGGTTTCAAGTACTAATGACACCAATCACAGAGCTCCTAGCGGAAAATGTGATTGGTTTGTAATATAGATGCGTTGATTCTTTGATTGGTACTTGAAACACTGCAGCAACAGCGCGGTAACTCCCACCGGCGACAGAGGTTCCCATACAAACGAGCGATCAAGCCCATTCTAACCTTATTCATTTTTTCTATGATATATATCTATAACGCGATAAGCCGATATCGATTTATATCAATATAGAAAAACTCAATATATTGTAAGAAAATTTCGACGAACCGCCCTACCTACCTACCTATAAACCGTTATAATGCTTTAACTGGCAAAGGCAGCACTGTCTAAAGAATTGATTCCTATCAAAACGTAGTGTTTACATACTCTTTGTAACTACTCTAACTAATCTGTGTTGTTTAAACTGAACTTTTAGATTATAATCTGTTTTTCTAGTTATAATTAAATATTTCTAAAATTAATGTCTGGAAATGATTTTATTTTTTTTAAACATTATATTATACTTCAAAGATTTGTATTTTTTACATCTTTACAGTAAACGTTTAATATAACCAATATCTAATATGATCTATCTAACTTCATTGAATAATGTTGAAAACATGGGTAAATATAGATCGATCATCGATAAATTATCGATATATCGGGTGACTAGACCGATACATCGATATATCAATATCGACATAGATCGATAAATATCGATATCTTTCAAAAACTTGCATCCCTAGCGGGAGTAGTGTGTGGGCAGTGGCAGTGAGCGTGAGGCGTGTCCGGCAGGTGGGTGCTGGAGGAGGGCTGGGAGGCGGAGGGCGGCGACGGCACGCAGACGCTGCAGCGCCGCGCGCCGCCCGCCGCGCCCGCGCCGCCCGCCACCGCCACGCTGCCGCAGCCCGTCACCAAGCCGAGGTGCGTACTACGTAGGCAGCGAGCGTGAGGCGTGTCCGGCAGGTGGGTGCTGGAGGAGGGCTGGGAGGCGGAGGGCGGCGACGGCACGCAGACGCTGCAGCGCCGCGCGCCGCCCGCCGCGCCCGCGCCGCCCGCCACCGCCACGCTGCCGCAGCCCGTCACCAAGCCGAGGTGCGTACTACGTAGGCAGCGAGCGTGAGGCGTGTCCGGCAGGTGGGTGCTGGAGGAGGGCTGGGAGGCGGAGGGCGGCGACGGCACGCAGACGCTGCAGCGCCGCGCGCCGCCCGCCGCGCCCGCGCCGCCCGCCACCGCCACGCTGCCGCAGCCCGTCACCAAGCCGAGGTGCGTACTACGTAGGCAGCGAGCGTGAGGCGTGTCCGGCAGGTGGGTGCTGGAGGAGGGCTGGGAGGCGGAGGGCGGCGACGGCACGCAGACGCTGCAGCGCCGCGCGCCGCCCGCCGCGCCCGCGCCGCCCGCCACCGCCACGCTGCCGCAGCCCGTCACCAAGCCGAGGTGCGTACTACGTAGGCAGCGAGCGTGAGGCGTGTCCGGCAGGTGGGTGCTGGAGGAGGGCTGGGAGGCGGAGGGCGGCGACGGCACGCAGACGCTGCAGCGCCGCGCGCCGCCCGCCGCGCCCGCGCCGCCCGCCACCGCCACGCTGCCGCAGCCCGTCACCAAGCCGAGGTGCGTACTACGTAGGCAGCGAGCGTGAGGCGTGTCCGGCAGGTGGGTGCTGGAGGAGGGCTGGGAGGCGGAGGGCGGCGACGGCACGCAGACGCTGCAGCGCCGCGCGCCGCCCGCCGCGCCCGCGCCGCCCGCCACCGCCACGCTGCCGCAGCCCGTCACCAAGCCGAGGTGCGTACTACGTAGGCAGCGAGCGTGAGGCGTGTCCGGCAGGTGGGTGCTGGAGGAGGGCTGGGAGGCGGAGGGCGGCGACGGCACGCAGACGCTGCAGCGCCGCGCGCCGCCCGCCGCGCCCGCGCCGCCCGCCACCGCCACGCTGCCGCAGCCCGTCACCAAGCCGAGGTGCGTACTACGTAGGCAGCGAGCGTGAGGCGTGTCCGGCAGGTGGGTGCTGGAGGAGGGCTGGGAGGCGGAGGGCGGCGACGGCACGCAGACGCTGCAGCGCCGCGCGCCGCCCGCCGCGCCCGCGCCGCCCGCCACCGCCACGCTGCCGCAGCCCGTCACCAAGCCGAGGTGCGTACTACCTTAAGGCCCAAAATCGCTTGCACCTCGCTTCATCTTTTGTTTGAAGATTCTCCCACTTTTGGGTCGGGTACAAGAGCAAGTTTATGTTTTTTGATATTATACAATAAGGTTCAAAACAACCCGTAAAGAATAAAGAGAATTAGCAACTGAACAACTTTCTCTTAGAAATATGTCAGAAAAATATTAATGTTTTCGATTTTATACTTCTTGGTAACATTATTTTTTTAGAGAAAAAATATCACTCGCCTGTGTAGCCTTAAGGTGATCGAGAATTGAAGCTTTATTGTACTCGCATTACCAAACATCATATCGTGTCATCAAAGGATGCAAATAGCTCATTCCTTCCGTGAGTATTTCAAATATTTAATAGGCATTTCAAATATATGTGGAAGAATAAGCTGTTTCTACTTCCTGTGATAATAAATTGAATGATATCTTTGGATTCCACGACACCATTAAATTCTCATTTAACTTTCTCTGTGCAACTCCAGTCGCCAAATCTCTTTATATATAGTTACAAAATTAAAGTTAAAAACCGCTTTTCCGTCCGTTTTCAGCCGAACGGCGATTGGTCCCCCTTCCAACTGGGAGAACTGGTTTAACACCATTCCGGACTCCGACACCGAATCCGAGGAAGAGTAAGGTATATATTATTCCTTTAAAGTTTCTACAAACAACTATTGCATTCGGGTAAATTACACATTCCGATTAACGAGAAAAACACATCCCACCATGACTAAAAGTCGCAGAAGTATCTCTATGTGAGCAGCCATTGATGTATTTATTTATTTAAAGCCATTCCAGTTTATTATTTACCAAATGTGATGTGGATAAAACGCTGAACGTTCTTGAGCTAAATTAAGAAAGTAATAGATTTATTTCCTATATGTTTCCTACCTAAAATATATGGCAATTTGTTTTACTAATTTCGGTTGCTTTTAAATTAATATATATTTGAACCATATTTGTATGTTATTTAACAGATTCACTGAATTTTTACAATAATTATTCAACGGTCATCACAATTTGTGCACAATTAAAATGTGTGATTTATGTTATTTATTTTACACATAAAATGTGTTTTAATATTTTTGACTATAAGTTTATTTATTACTATGCCAAAGATTATTATTGTTGTATTTTGTAACAAATTTTATATTTTTTGTGTAATTTATTTTTTTATACTTGATTTGAATACTAAAATTTGCTATTTTTTATATTAGATAGTAAGGAAATGTCAAATCAATCGTTTTATAAGTTTAATTAACTATAGAGATTGTATGAAGGCGCATACAAATAGTATTAGTAAGTGTATTAATTATAAGTATTTAGGTAGCTATAAACAGATTCTATCATAGAGTATAAATTGTCGTAATTTTCAAACAATGATAAAAATAATTGGTGTTGAAATTATCCTGTTCAAAAATTGCTAAAGCTCTCTTAGAAAAAAATATTGAAAGTTGACGTTTGTAGAATATGACTAGGATACATGGTGCCAAAATGAGAACTGAATACAAGGAAATTTCTAGATTGAAAACAGTCAAAATTCTACTTGGATGTAGTTAGGTAGGTAGGTAGACTTCAGAATTATTAATTTTCTAATAACTAAAATTGATAACTTTAACACACTGCTGAAATATTTAAACTTGTTTTAACCAGGCTTCTTTACACGAGACCTTTTATAACCTGCCTTTAATGAGACTGCTTCTCTATTACAAAGCAGAAAGTCTAAAACATGGGACAGTTTAAAACTGACATGCTATAAGGGCTCATGCTGCAGGTCCAGGGAATGAACGGTTTTTAAGCAACTCAATACGATATCAGTAATGTCAATGCTCAGTATGTTTCAAAATTTCAAACAAATTAACTCTTGGAGTGGTTACTTTATAATTAATAATCGGGCTATATTTATAAAATGTTCAATTACTTGTATTCTTATAATTGCGATTAAGCAGTTTTCTTGCTTTTATACATTATTTAATCAGACTATATTGTGTAATTCAACCAAAGATATTAATTACTGGAGTTGGGTTGTCGTTGTGCAGCTATCGATAATATCGCGTAGAAACGCTGGGCTCAAAGTTGATATTTTAAACAAAATATTGAAATTATTAGCGTTGGTTACAAGTAACATAGCGTTTTGTATTCTCTAGAAAAAAATATCCACTGATCTATTTTTGTCTAAATAAACTATTTATGTATCAATTAGAATGTTCATAATGTAATAAATACTTGTATGAGAGATTGTGATTTCGCATTAACGCATGGCAGATGCATATTTGTTGTATTTCGTTGAATAGGTCTTATTCTGTAAAAAAGATATTCCACTTAGGCCGTTCAAGACAAAGGATTAGGGTTAATAATAGTCTGAATTTGCAGGGTTGTAAGTATTAAAAATGACGGTTGTATAAATAACAATTAATGATATCCAGTGATAAATTGAACCCGTGGATAACATTATATTTCTTTGCCATTCGCAAGTCTATGATCCTGTATTTTTCAGCTATTGGAATGTTCAAATGATTATTTTCATATAGTTCGAAAATGCATTGCATTTTTACCCGCGAGACGGAAGGGTGAAGATGTTTTCCGTAGTTAATGAAGATGAATTTCTGATACCTACAAATGCAATATTGTATATCTTATACAAATAAGCTTAAGTATTTACTTTGTCAAAACCAAACAAGAAAGCTCTCGATTTGGATATAGCCATCATCAGTATTATAGATGTTTCCGAACCAAATCCTATGTATATAATTGAATTAAACAAGTTATTGGAAAATTATTTTTATTTTTATTTCTGAGATCAGCCTTATAGGTTATAGTTTGGCATTAAATATGAATAAATATTGTAAATAGGAACAGTGGTCGCAGTAGCACAGATACTTGTAGACTCGTGCCTTTGTTTTCCTCTTCTTCGGGGTTGGGGAGCCACGGGCCGCATTGACGGTAGCCAGCTTCCTGCAAGCACATTCATAAACTAAAACAAATCGGACGCCTGGTAAAGATGCTTTGTTCAGGCACGGTATAGCAGTCTATTTGATCTGTCACGTCAACGCGCATAATATTAGGTTAGCATTATAACGTTGTAAGTGGCTAAGCACGCTGGGTTTCAAGGCGTCGCCGCTTCGAGGTCCCGGGTTCGATTCCCGGTCGGGTCAATATATAAGTCAAACTTTTCTATATTGTCTCTGGATGGGTGTTGTGGTACACCATTGTGTCTGTGTTCATAACACAGTGCTTTAGCTACTCACTTCATCAGAGCAATGTATGTGATTGGTGTTCAAAATAAAAACAAGTAAGCTGCTTTATTTATGCATGCAATTACTGCAGCAGCTACATAATGTTCGATCGGATTAGTGGCTTGCGTCCTCTCCGAGACACGGTTGTATCACAAGTCCACCGCCACCTTTATGACATGAGTGAGCTAAACAGCATCTGGGTAATTTAAAGACAGAAGCAGAACCTACTTTTGGCTAATCCTAGTATTCAAATCGAAGAATTTCCAATAGAGACCAAAGAACTGACCATTACAACACCAACAAAGAAGTGTGGTTAGCATATTATAAGTTTTGATTTACTTGAAGCATACCTGCGAGGTCTCTCGCTCCAAATCACTATAAGAGCCAAAATATCTAGCAGACCCGCATCGTTTTTTGTTTAAATTGACGCATGTTTTTATGTCGTGTATACACAACGTGTTACGTTCAATGCGCAAAACCTGAAAATAGGTTAATTGCAATAAATTCTGCACATTAAAATGTGCAGAATCAATTGAACCACTTTTGAATATGAGTCATATTTTTCAAAACATCTTCATTTAATATTTCCCTGACAATTAATTAATAAGACAAGCCATCACGTGCGCAACCCCGCTAAAATACGTAAATAAGCAATGGTTAGGTTTCTATGAGCGTTGATAGTAATAATAATAAGAAATGTCAGCGCGGCGCAGTGGCCCGGTGAAATCCACTTTCGACAGAGCGTCATCTGCAGAGCAAGAAATGATCAGAAGTTCCAGTAAAACCAAAACACCACATAAAACCTTTTTTTTTTAAATATAATTAGATCTATTGAAATAAAAATCATTTGTGGTGTCTGAGGTTTTGCGCATTTAATATAACACGTTATAAACGATATTCGTTGGAAAATGGTTGGGAGCGAGAGCGAAGCGAGTTATCTTCGTCTACATCGACATCGATGTACCTGCGTGTAGTTGTGCTCGAAGCAAGGCACGCGCGGCGGCCGCCCCGGCAGCGGCACGATGTTCCGGAAGCACGCCAGCTGGCTCGCGGTGGACATCTTGCCCCAGTTGCGGTCCTTAAGTAGCCTGTCCACGTCCACCTGGAAGTATTGTTTTTGTTGTCAAGTTGGCAGAGAGTGTTAATCTATCGCTATTTTAGAGCGCTTTCACAGTACGGCGACTTTAGCAATTATCAGCAGCGACGCTGTTTTTATTTATGGACGTCAGCTGCTGCCGCGCTGCTGTCGCTCTAATGTGTATAGAAGTACTTTAATAACAATCTTTATAGAAGTACTTAACTTCTATATTTTTATTTATTCTGTATTTTAATTATTATTTTGTATTTTAATTTAAATTTTAGCTTTGCACTTCAAGTTAACATTGTTTACCTGCGCAACTTGAGTATGGCTCACAGGTGTAAACAAAACTGGCGCGTGTCCAATATCAATAGTTGGTGTATGTTTAAAGGCATGCACAGACGCAAATTGCAATAGCACATGCCAGTAACTAGCATGCAAGTTACTGGTCCGTTTTACGGGCATGTGTATCGCAGCCTTTACAGCCCCCCGCGTCCCCTTCCGGACATAGCATGCGAGTAAGCGTAAACCTACACTTAGAAGATGGCACGTGCAAGGAGCTGGCATGCAAGTGTGCGCTTTAATAATGTAAAGTACCGGTTTGTTGACGAGCGAGTCGTGTACGGTCTGGGTCCCTATTTTTGAAGCACTCGCGTCAAGATGGCGTGTGAAATTCATTGATTAATGTTCAATTTCCCGATGCAAACTAGTATAATTTCACGCAAAAGTGATTTGAAAAAACATAACTGATTTTTGTGAGTACCTATGTATATTTTGCGTGATTTCCATTGATTTTTAATTGGTTTTCGTAAGATACTCACACCATATTCAAGCGAGTGACTCAAAAATAGAGCTCCCGCTCGTGGTAGCGGCAGCGCGTGTAGACGGTCAGTAGCATTAGGTTGATGCCGGGCACGGGCGCGCCCACCAGTGGCCTTCTTCTAGACACTCCTGCCTACTCCTTCACTATTGATAGTAATGAATATTCTAACTGCCTCGGTGGCGCAGCGGTAGGAGGGTTGCACTTTAAAGCGACGGCTGCGCCAGAGGTCCCGGATTCGATCCCCGGGTCGGGCCAAAAATATATACCTGAGTTTTTCTGTTCAGAAATTCATAGGGTAGCCCGGAGTTTGGAAGTTGGCGGTGTTTCACCCCCGCGCCTCAGAAAAGCACGTTAAGCCGTTGGTCATGCGCCTGATCTTTCTCCGGTCGTGTCAGATTGTTGTCCCATCGGGCTATGAGAGTGAAAGGAATAGAGAGTGCACCTGTGTTTGCGCACACACTTGTGCACTATAATATGTCCCGCGCAGTCGGTTAGTCGTTGTTACTGGCCACCGTAGTCGAAATCGGCTAGGGGGACTACTACTAATAAATATTTGACGACCCGTCTGGTGTAGTGGTCGAGAAATCGCCTACTACGCAGCGGGTTGCGGGTTCGATCCCCGCACAAACATTTGTGTGCATGAACATGTCTGTTTGTATTGTTCTGGCTGTTTTCTGTGTATATCATGTATGTATTTACAAACAAAAAGTATTTAAGTATTATATCCTTTGTCTGGCACCTATAACACAAGCTTTGAGTAGCTTACTTTGGGACTAGATGGCAGATAAAAGGATATTTATTTTATTTATTTAACACTTTCGTTCTAACAACATTATAGAACGTCCAAAAATGATCTTCGTGATGAGGCACATAGTCTTACCACGTCCTAAGTTTTTTATTATTTCAAAGCACAACGGCTGGCGACGTCGAATCTCTGTGTAATCTTCAGGTAGCTACGTTATTGCGCCGCATCGTGTCCAATTTTCAAAGTTCTAGTGCTACAATACATTATTTTTTTTGTTACTTGAACATTATTCACACACGCATTGAGAAATACCCACACACACATGAACAACGTCGTCAAACGTCCTTTTCGGTTGTACTGCCCGTCAACGTCTACGGACGTTAGCGACAAGCAATAGGCAATATTTTGTTTGCTATACGGCGATACGAGTGTGGACGTCCTCAAACTTTGTATGGAGTTCTTATGCGCCACGGCCCAAAAGATGACTATTGTGGTATGCGTACATGAACGTGTTAATATGTCAAGTACCGGTTTGTTGACGAGCGGGTCATGTACGGTCTGCTCGTGGTAGCGGCAGCGCGTGTAGACGGCCAGCAGCACGAGGTTGGTGCCGGGCACGGGCGCGCCCACCAGTGGCCAGCTACACAGTGACGCGCCTCGCCGAAGGTGCTCCATTGCTTGGGGAGTGCGCTGCAGATCAAATTTTAAACTATGATATAAGCCTAGCAAGTTGCTAATGCACTGAACGTTGCCATATTCATAACCTTAAAATGTTTTTCGGAACTAATAATCATTATAATAGTTTAAAAACTAAAAAACACGCCTTTTCATTTTTTTCGTACCCCATTCAGAAAACCTTTTCATTTAATACCCATATCATGGGGGTGCATTTCAAATAGCCATTCCGCCATCTTGGTTGTCCGCCATGTTGGATTTAAGTCACGTGACTATTCCACCATCCTATTTCATTGAATACCATATCATGAGGGTGCTTTCCAAATAGCTTGTCTTATCTTGGGGAGGCCGCCATATGGGATTTGTTATGACGATTCTTAGCAAGTCATGTATTGTCACCTGCGCTGGTAGTCTGATGCAACATTTTTGACATTTCGCGTAGACAATTTCAATTTTATGTTTTTCTAATTCATTAAATATCATTTTAACTTATGTAGCTTGTGTGTTTAATAAATCTTAAAAAATATTTGTAATTTTTAAGCTTCATTCGAAAATTCTTCTCGATCAATAAATACACGAAAACACTAATTTTGTTACGGCATTTTTCGAGCGCCACCTGGTGGTTTTACAGGGAACTATGTCGAGACTTCCGACACTGAACTCAGAGCGTGTGCAAAATTACATCCTAATCGAAGAGAAGTGGGTCAAATTAAGATTCAAAAATTTTCTTACATAGTTACAAGTGAAGCTAATATAACATACATAATAATAACAAGTGAAGCTTATATGACCGTGTTAAAAAAAAAACCCAAATCATCTTATTAATTTCTATTTTATTGATTGATTTGTTATAGTCAATAAGATAGAGTTATACAAATCAAGATTTCGAAAGAAACAACAACGAGCCAGGCGCATTAGCGATGATCAAATAACGATTTTAAGATAGTTAAGAAGATACATTTTCTCTGAATTTGAAGTGTACTTATTGATGCTATCGTCGCGACAAAGAATTCACTTTAGTCTAGTTATTTTTTTTGTCAGTTCATTCCTAATTTTTCAAGAGATCTCAGAAATCGTTATCATATCGCACACCTACTCGTATTTCTTCGCACTAAGAGAGTATTAAAGAAAGAAACCATCTGTGGTCACGACATAACTAAGCGGGGACCTTTTTGGCAAACTGGGCGCTTTGATTTTGTTTTTTATAAATTTGCTTTTTGTTGTTTTTATTTAACGTAATTTATTTTCATGACTCTGTGTCAAATAAATAATAATTCTAAGTATTCTATTCTATTCTAAAGAGTTCACTTGAGTATTGATCTCATCTCGGCTAGAATGCCATGACAGTTTACCTGTAGTTCGTACAGAGCTCGCGAGCGATCGCACGCCGCGAACCGCGATCTATTGACGAGCACCCTCTCGTCGTACTGCCGGTCGTACTTTTCGCGCTCGAAGTCTTTGCGCACGCGGTTACGACGCTTTTCTTTTTCTTTTTGCGTGTCGCCGTAAACCACGCTGCCTGAAAGAACATGGTCGCCCACTTATTAGAAAAAAAATATATTACCAGGCTTAACTTAAACCAACATTAACATGACCCGACTAGAATAGTACCTATTTCACCTACTGATTGTCGTCATTAATTTTATCAACTTCAGAAAAGGTTATCAATTCAACATGTCGGTATGTGATATAGTCTGAATATGATAATTATATGTTGATTTATGTATTAAGGCTTTCGAAACGTTAGGCTAGTCAATAAAGTATCGTTAAACCATAGAGGGGGAATTTCAAGGAACACGATTTTTGGCTTCGTAACTTTTTTTGGGCTAGCTTGACCTCCTCAACATATCGCAGTCCGTTCCCATTGGGTGGGGAGGACAGGGAGGGTTGGAAGTGTACATTTTTACGGTTATCGCATATACATACACATCAGAAACAGTGTATACTAGTGCAGAATTCTCGAAAACTATAGAAAAGATTCTTTTTTAGTTCAATCAGGTATTAAATTGGTCTGGTAGGTACAAAGTTTTTGGAATAAGAGGGTAAGTGTAAAACTAATCAATCATTGCGTTGACAAAATGTTGTGCCGCTAACAAAAAATTTGAGCAGCTATACTTACTTGAACTCAAAAATGACAACAGCATTACGAATTCATGAGCGACGTTTATCAAAAGATACGCAGTGCGCCATATTGATTTCAACAATGACGGTAAGACCTGAAACAATAGTGAATTATGTACTATTTATATTCCAACGGACTAATAAAAGTTATTGGCATTAGGAACCCACGCGGTTTTAAGTGATCGATCTTAATTAAATGCAAAGGTGGTGCCACCAATAAATAATAGATCAAGAATGACAACGCGTTTAGTGTAGTTTAGAGCTCCTGACTACTATGCCGGCGTCGTCGCGGGTTTCGAATCCCGCAAAAGGCAAATGTTTGTGTGATGAGCACGAACATTTGTACCTAAATTATGGATGTTTATGTATTTAAGTATTTATAGGAGACGCCTCCGTCGTAATCCTTGTCTGATATTCGTAACACTAGGAATAGAAAATCCTTAATTCGAAACCACGACAATGTCTACAATTGGTGTGTGATCTAGCGCATTTTTTTATTAATTCTTTTAGAAGCCATCATCAGTAACAGTGTAAAGTATTAGGCTACTCTACGCGTACCATTGAAGCAGAAGAGTCTTCAAGTCGGAAGCACACCCCCTGGTAGTCGTGTAGCCAGTGGACCGTGAAGACCTTGGCCTGGACTAGCGCAGCCATGGCAGTCGGGTAGGCCGTCGCGAAGTGGAATCTTATTGGGTCTTCGGTGGAGGCGTCCTTGCGGTCCGAGGGCTTCGGTCCCCCGGCCACGATCCAGCCGCCCTCGTCGATGATCACACAAGACCAGGTCTTCCCGTCACAGGTTGGCTTGCAGTCTGGCTCTTTGTCGTCGCACTGGAAGGTAAGATACGAGTAGACTAAGCGATTAAAAGAAACTTTCTAAATAGGCTCTTCTGCAAATATCTAACTGAGAGGCCCGGAAACTGGATTGATAGCGAAGGATGCTGAGTTCGGCTCCTCGCCTCAGACTTTTAGATTTATGCATATTTTTACATCAGAATCACAAAAGAACTTACAAGCTTTTCCTTTCGTAAGTATCCATTCGGGCTAATGATCACCTCTGGTTACGACTGTAATTTATGAAGTTTAAATACTATTTCTTAAGAAATATTAACAAGTGTATGATGTATGAATGATTTTCAGAAAATTTATGGTAGCTTATTTATTAATTTTAATGACTCAATCGAAGACATAAATAATAACAGAAGACATAATCAATATCAGGTACACACATTTAAAAAAAAAAGTTATCACTGGAATAAGCTGTTTTTTTAGGTATGAGTTAACCGTTACTTCGAAAAGTAACGGTTAACTCATCATATCCTTACTAACCGGCTCGTTAGTAATAGATTCGAGTAAATCTTCGAGATGTTGCGGGTGGAAGTGGAAGCCTGCCACGCCGATGACGCCCTTGTCAGAGCCCACCACCCTCGCCGCCGTCAGCCATTCTCCTCGAGTGCCCACCTGATAGACGAACAGTTTGTGAGTTGATCTTTTCAGCATTACTTTAAATAAATCATCTACATCATCATCATTATCAGCCAAAGGACGTCCACTGCTGAACAAAGGCTTCCCCCACAGCTTTCTACAGCGACCAGTTCTGAGCGGTCTGCATCCAGTGAGATCCTGCGATCTTTAAAAAGTCGTCCGTTCATCTTGACGGTCGACGTCTCACACTGCGCTTTCGGTCTCGGTCTCGATCGATGGGTCTCCCGTCTAACACTTTTCTGTCCCAACGGCCATCAGTTTTCGCGCTTATAAATTAATATTATAATTAAATAATAATAATATTGGACACCAATCACATACGTTGCTCTAATCCCAAAGTAAGTAGCTATAGCACTTGTGTTATGGAAATCAGAAACAATAGTGGTACCACAACACCCAGACCTGAGAAAATATGTATAGATAGATATGAGTCCACATTAACCCCATCGGGAATCGAACCCGGGACCTCTGAGCGGCGACGCCTCGAAACCCAGCTTGTTTAGCCATTAACTACGGAGGCCGTCAAACGTCATTACATAAATAAAACAAATAATAAATACCTATACTTCATAGTTGGCTCGTTTGCAACTGCTTTGTAAGTCCATAACGCAAATAGAGAGAAAAACTATAACGATAAACGACAGTTTTAGTATGTTTAAATAAGGTAAACTACTAAAACTATCGTCATCATCTCAGATAATTCGGTAAGTTCAGCATATGTTTACCCGATCCTTATGCTGCACCCCCACGTGACCGTACTCCGTAGCTGTCACTCGGGTGCAGCATCACCTCTAAACTTCGTCATCTCAGCTACTTGTAACGACTATCGGTACCACATGATTATGGCAGCTATGATGGCGTCCTGTTTATTCCTAGGTCCCTCGGTACCCTGGCCACTTACCGCTGGCGGTTTAGCTTCGGTATTTCTCATCCTGCGTACAGGTGTGACTGGCGCGTGTATTAGCAACTCAGCGGCGCCAGCAGCCACGGCGCGTCGGTACCACGGCTCGGCCGGACCGAGCGGCCAAGCGAACCCTGGCGGTGGAGGAGCGTGGGAACTCGTTACGGGGTACTCGCGCCATCTTGTAAGTCCGCTCTCTGGAATTCAGTAGAGTTTTCTTATTTTAACATAGGACTTTAAAGAGGTAATATCGTTTGGGTTTCATTAGAAATAAGTAATAAGAACTCCTACCAAAATCTATAGATACATTTGTTTGACAACTACATCACAATTATTACTAAGTTCACTTTGATTGCCTGAAAACTGACATGTTTTGTTGATAAGAAATACCCATGTGGTGTAGGGACTTAAGTATTATCAAATTATCAGTCACGGCTGCAGTGAACCGGCATCGATAACAGTGCACCCAAGCTTTGCTAGGATGAGTATTAATACGATACGGTATAGTACTTCCAAGAAATAATATTTGTTTTTAATAACATTTATCAGTTGCTGATAAGATACTTTAGTAAGGTACTACTATGTTTTCTTCAAATTAAGGCTGTCATGCAGTTATGTAACAAGGTTATAAATAAAAAATGATTCAAGAGAAGTGCCTATAGCTACCCACAACATACCACTAGAGAAGAACGCCGTGACGGAGCCCAGGCCGCAGGTGGCGCACTCCAGCTCCTCATGGTCTTCTACCCACTTGCTGGTGGCGACGGCCTCCCTGCACAGCCTGGCCATCAACTCTTCGTTACCTACAACCAGATTATCATTACGATAAGAAGGCGGAAAATCACCACGAACAACTTATCGGTGATTAACACTGATTACCTGATTAGCTACGTAAAAGTATGACTTTATTTGTTTTGTACAATTATCGATCTTTAAAGACGACGATGGCAGCATAAGTAAGACACGAGACGTTGACTGCAACTTTTTTGCGAAATTTAACCTTAGTTATAGTTCGAGAATTAACTATTTTAAGAAATGTTAGCCCAGCTCGAGGCCCATTATTTGATAACACTGCTCAATAACAAAAAACTTATCCCAAGATTTATATTAGATTTTTCTTATGTGGTAGTGTAATTAGTAATTTTCCATATCCATATTTTCCATTCAAAGTCAAAGTCAAAGTCAATTATTGTTTATTCAATTTAGGACACAATATGCCACTTATGCCATTAGAAATAAAGACAAATCAAATAAAGTAAAAACCATATGAATCGGTCCAACCGATCTCGAGATATAAATGATGTCACTTTGTTTTATACCGAAGCGGTCGGCTTTTAGAGTCTATTCACACAAAATGTCGGAAAAATATAATCGTGATAGGTAGATACAAAAATTTTGTTTGAATGTATAGCTCTAATTGATGAAAATTGATGTCGCATAGAAGCGTGCGCACATGAAATGTGGTTTGCATAGCCATATTGTGTTATCAAAACCGACAAAGTTATCAAAAATAGTACGTGATGAAACCTGGGTTATTCTTTATCACCCAGAGACCAAACAAGAGTCAAGGCAGTGGTATTATATTGGATTAGCTCGTATGAGCTAGGTGTTTGCGAAAATTTAAGACTAACATTGACTGAAAAAGACCATAATAAGTATGTTTTGGGATTATCGGAGGATATCGTGCATTAATGATACGAATAAACGTGTCATTATAAGGAAAATATACTTCGTTGACATTGCAAGGCGATATAGCAAAACAAGAGAGAAAATAAGTATTTTTTTGAATGAGAACGTTTCAGTATTATATTGCAAACGGTACGACATTCGACTTCAGGTTGGAAATTAAAAACCATTTACCGTTCAGTTCAGATCTGACCTCCAGTGCTTACTTTCTACTCTTTAACTTGACAAAATAACAAAATAACATTGGAAGACTTAGACTTATATATTTTATCCTTATAATGTATACACCTAGTACGCAAATGTGAATAAATAATAAATAAATAGTATTCTGACACACTTCCATACAGCTTTTCGAAAATATTCACCAAACGTCCTCTAGTAGGTGTACAAAAGCAAAGTTTTTAGGTCATATAGGTATTATTTTTTATTTAACTTATCCATCAAGCTTTCGAAATATAGAAGGTACTCTCATATCAAAGACAAAAATTATGTTGTCTGATGTACCTACCTAATCTATATTCTATCTATACAAATATTATAAAGCTGAAGAGTTTGTTTGTTTGTTTGTTTGTTTGAACGCGCTAATCTCAAAAACTACTGGCCCGATTTGAAAAAATATTTTTACGTTGGATAGTCCATTTATTGAGGAAGGCTTTAGGCTATATAACATAAAGATACGACTCATAAAACCACAGCAGAAATGAAAAATGTTGCAAAAACGGGAGAAAGATATTCCTTTTGAGAGCTTCCGCTGCATACGCTGCGGAAACCGCTTAAGTTACACAAAAATCATGTATGACAGGATTATTCAGCATTATGAGTTCTTTAATAAAGTCCGCGACAGCATATGTCTATCTTTTATGGTTGACTTATTATAACCTTTTTTCTGTTAATAAATTTGTAAAAAAATAATGTATTATTTTTAGAGGTGTATTATACACACAGGTATTTATTCTTATCAAAATAAATACATTCATTATCACGAGCATTTCATTTAGAACCAAGTTGTCCTTTATATCATTTGATTTAGATGAATATCTTAGGAGCTATCACAGTTTTAACAGAACTCCGCACCAAAATAATGTTCGCAACTTAAGTACAACGTGCGCTTGCGCTAATCTATACTAATATTATAAAGCTGAAGAGTTTGTTTGTTTGTTTGTTTGTTTGTTTGTTTGTTTGTTTGTTTGTTTGTTTGAACGCGCTAATCTCAAAAACTACTGGCCCGATTTGAAAAATTTTTTTTACGTAAGATAGTCCATTTATCGAGGAAGGCTTTAGGCTATATAACATAAAGATACGACTCATAAGACCACAGCAGAAATGAAAAATGTTGCGAAAACGGGAGAAAGATATTCCTTTTGAGAGCTTCCGTTGCATACGCTGCGGAAACCGCTTAAGTTACACAAAAATCATGTATGACAGGATTGTTCAACATTAAGAGTTCTATAATAAAGTCCGCGACAGCATATGTCTATCTTTTATGGTTGACTTACTACAACCTTTTTTATGTTAATAAATTTGTAAAAAAATAATGCATTATTTTTAGAGGTGTATTATACACACAGGTATTAATTCTTATCAAAATAAATACATTCATCATCACGAGCATTTCATTTAGAACCAAGTTGCCCTTTATATCATTTGATTTCAATAAATATCTTAGGAGCTATCACAGTTTTAACATAACTCCGCACCAAAATAATTTTCGCAGCTTAAGTACAACGTGCGCTTGCGCTAATATATTATAAAGCTGAAGAGTTTGTTTGTTTGAACGCGCTTATCTCAGGAGCTGCTGGACCGATTTGAAAAAATATTTCTGTGTTGGATAGCTTATTTATCGAGAAAGGCTTTAGGATATAAAACATGACGCTGCGACGGGAGGGGAGGGAGCAAACTTAAAACGCGCGGACGAAGTCGCGGGGGACCGCTAGTATATTATAAAGCTGAAGAGTTTGTTTGTTTGAACGCGCTTATCTCAGGAACTGCTGAACCGATTTGAAAAAATATTTTTGTGTTGGATAGCTTATTTATCGAGAAAGGCTTTAGGATATAAAACATGACGCTGCTACGGGAGGGGAGGGAGCAAATTCAAAACGCGCGGACGAAGTCGCGGGGGACCGCTAGTACTTAATATTATAAAGCTGAAGAGTTTGTTTGTTTGAACCTGCTAATCTCAGAAACTACTGGCCCTATTAGAAAAAATATTTCTACGTTGGATAGTCCATTTATCGAAGTAGGCTTTAGGCCATATAACATAAAGTATCTTTATACGACTCATAAGACCACAGCAGCAATGAAAAATGTTGCGAAAACGGGAAAAAGATATTCCTTTTGAGAGCTTCCGCTGCGTACGCTGCGGAAACCGCTCAAGTAACACAAAAATCATGTATGACAGGATTGTTCAGCATCAAGAGTACTATAATAAAGTCCCCGACAGCATATATCTTTTATGGTTGACTTACTACAACCTTTTTTATGTTAATAAATTTGAAAGAAAATTGCATAATTTTTTTTAGAGGTGTATTATACACACAGGTATTTATTCTTATCAAAATTAATAGATTTATCATCGCGAGCATTTCATTTAGAACAAAGTTTCCCTCTATATCATTTGATTTCAATAAACATCTTAGGAGCTATCACCGTTTTAACATAGCTCCGCACCAAAATAATGTTCACAGCTTAAGTACAACGTGCGCTTGCGCTAATTGCTATGGTTGCTGGCTTCTAAGTTACAATAAACTACGTATGTTTTGCGTTAAAATATTTTACTATATTTATTCGAACAATTTTTTTGATGTTTTTTACACTTGGGTATTGATTCTTATCAAAATAAATACATTCATCATCACGAGCATTTCATTTTGAACAAAGTTCACATCATTTGATTTCAATAAATATCTTAGAAGCTATCACAGTTTTGAAATAACTCCACAGCAAAATAATACTCGCAGCTTAAGTACTTATAACGCGAGCTTGCGCTAAGTATGGTTGGTGGCTTCTCACTTACATTAAAATATGTGTTTTGCGTTGAAGTATTTTCCTTATACATACTTAGATTAATTTAGTCGGCTCCCTACGGAACGGTTGTCCCGCGCAACTGCTTTTTTTGCGATATTTCAGATATTTTCTATTAGGTAGATTCAGTAATACTTTTGGTTAAAATTCTTTCTTCAGATTTATGCAGGTTATAGTTTTCTTTTCACCACTGAGAAGTTTTAATTTTGAATGCATCTATTAATTATTAAGTTTAATAGATTTAGTAGGTAATTACTTTTGTTATTCTTTCTTCTGATTTATGCAGGTACAAGTAAATGCGATAGCTCATCTCAGCATGTAATAAAAGTTTTTATTGACTTAGTAATAAGTACCATTTAAAGTAGGTAGGAGGTAGGTATTAAATCTAAATGTGCAAAAAATTGATTTTGTAGTAGGTAATTTGATTTGATATTGTACTTCTTATTCTCTGTAAAGTGATTGATCACATTAGGTTAATGCTTAATAAATAGGTTGGTTGACATAATTTATATTTACCAATCTTAATGCAAAATTTGATTTCATTGTAAGACGTTTTGGTCATTTTTTATGTGAAAATTGTTAAGTTTTGTTTATCTTCTCACCATTTTTAAATTACCAACCAAATTATAATTTTTAATAAAAAAAGTACATACTGAATTAATAAGTAGAATGCCTAGAAAAAGGACTCAACTTTCTCTGCAGTCTGCCACGTCTACAACGTCCATCCGTCTCAAACATGAATGCTATTATTTGAGAATATTGCTGCAACATATTCGCGGTAAGTATATCTTATTTGTAAAATAATAAGCCTAAATAATTAAAAAATCTTCCCAAAGTCACTATTCCACGCGGACGAAGTCGCGGGCACAGCTAGTCTATTCATACATTTTCAAACTTGGGGCGCAGCCGTAACTTGGCATAATCCCTACCGATTAAAGATAGGTCCCACCAGTTCCTTAATTTGCAGAATATCCCCCAACGTAAAAAGAGTATATTACATTGGTAAGTCTTATCCAGCAAGGCGGGCTCTAGCGGCGAGAACAGGTGCTTGAGTTTCTTCGGAGCGAAGTTAGGTTCGTCGCTCCGCCGCCGAATGAAATGCAACACCTCCGCCTCAGGTGTGTCGAAGTGGGGGTCCACGTGCTTGCAGTATAACCTGCAATTTGATCGCGTATTTCCAACCATTCCTTTATTCATGATAAACTTAGTTATAGAGAAAAGCCATCTGAATTTGCTGGGTCTGTCCTGTAAAAAAGTAGTTTTATTGTTTAAACTGATTAGATCATCATATGTAACGACCAACCTACGCTACCAACTACTAGAGTATGTAGGTAACAATAGTAAACAAATCGTGGACTTTACGTCAAATGAGATCGCTACCAGTTAACGTTCTTTGTTGGTTTCATGTATCTTGGGGATTTGTCTGTTTTTGGCACAGTCCTGCATTCCGTTACGTACGACGTCCAATGATGCAATCCAGTTACTAAAAAGTGTCTAGGATCTAGGTAAAACTGTATAATCGCGAAATCACTCACCACTCCGGATGGACAGCAAAGTCAGTTCTCGTCAGTGTTTTCAACGCTTCAGCGGCTATCTGCTGCGTAAACTGTCCGTCTGGCACAGCATGAAGTCTGCCATACGGCGGAAGCACCACTACTGCCGTGTAGTGGTCCACTACTCTTTTCCAGTGATACTCTCGCTGCTCCAGACTTACGCGCATTCCGCCCTCGTATATGTTCTTGCCATGCATCACTCGGATGCCTCTGGGGTGCTGCATGACGAGCGAACGGCGGAACTGGAATATTTAGTGGTACCTAGTTTTGCAATGTATTTAGTAACTATGCGTGAAAGAGACAACGCTTTACAATCCTAACATTTGTAGAACTAATCACTTTCAGTGATAATTTTCCTAATGTTTTGATTTCAGATAGTGGTGACTCGACCTTTCTAACATTTTACTCACTTCCAGCCATTTTTCCGGATAGTCCCTCGCCTGGTGTTCTTTTGCTGGTTGTTCCAGATCTATGAAGTCCACTGTTCGATATCCAGGTTTCAGGATATCGCCATCAAACTAGAGAAGAACCAAAAATTTTATCGACTAGTTCAGGTTGGAATTTACTCATAGGGAATCAACGTGAGCGTAAAATGTTGAAACTTACGGTCGGTCTATGGTTGTCATGCAAGACGATTTTGCCGCGATGATCGATCACGAACAAAGATCCACCAGGACCAAGCTGCAAAATAATGCATAATAATTTCATCCGTTTTAATTAGTGCTTTATTTAACCTTATTACATTAGGTATTTGCAAACACAATAAGACAATACAAGTGAAAATGATGCTTGAAGCAGTCATATTAATATAGAGACATCTACGCATCTTATTTACATAATATTATCAACCACTAATAGATTTTCGGCGTAATTTGATAGAGACGGATTACTACTTTAATTGACAATAATTGTCTAATTATCGAAGGTGATTGAATTAAGTACGATAAAGAGAACATTCCTCTATGCTATCATTCTGTTGAACTTTTTTGATCATATCGTTTTAATAATTTAAAGAAATGCATAAATTTTAAGGCATTTAAAAGAAATGAATAGAAAAGAAGCATTAGGTCATACATATACCTAAGCATTAGGTATACATATCTGAAGATATCAATTACATTATGTAAAACTCTTTGTATTTTTTTAAGACATAAGAAGCGTAAACATGGACTCAACATCAAAGTAGCAAAAAATTAAATTTTAGATTAATTAATTATTAATTTACCTGATAGTATGGCAGCACTAGTTTCAGGTGATCGACTGGTATGTCGATTCCAGCCACACCCAACAATCTGTTTACCGGGTACTGCAAAAGCAATCAACGATAAAGTATGTATAACAAAATAAAAATTGAAAGGTACTTCAGTGTTATTGCATTGCATAATTTTACCGTTCTGGTCGCATTCCTTTGATTCTCCTGCAAACATATGATTACTGATATAAATTATTTCTTCAATCAGCGCAAATTAACGATAGTAAATCTAGATATTTTATCTAATATGTTTAATCTCGTCGTACGAGTACATACCTCGTCCAATTTGATTGTTATGTTCTGTAAAAAAAAGCAAAACTGTTAGTCAGTGCAAACGGCATGGCAACAAGAATAATCAATTATATGTATAGAAAAGAAAATTAGCCCTTAATCCACAAAACTAAACTATTTGAGACAGACGTAGTGATAGTGAAACAGTCCCTTAAGTTTAATGATGAACTTATTTTGTTCAGTAAGTAGAGGCCTATAAAATGTGGTATTGATGTAGTTTGTAAAGTAAATGGATTAATAGCAGCAAAAAGGCAAATAACCAAGAGGCAAGATGCTGGGAAACATGCCGCAGCACGATGAACTGATAAGAATTAATGCAGGGGTAAAAGTTGAAAAAAAAAAGATTAGAAAGACCTAGAAAGTCAACATGATCTGAGTGAATATCAAAAATTGGATGTCGCGGACCTAGAGCGAAGGAAATGGTATGGAATAGAAAAAAACCCATCGCCAAGAGTTTTAGGGTAAAATAAAATTAGTCACAAAAATAGGTCACCTCTTGTGTAGTATTGTCGAATACTGGCACAGATACACTTATTTGGAGTCTGTAGTTGAGGTCTTGACCCTCGTAATATAGACCGAATTTATCCTGCAACGAAATAAAACTTCATTAGGCAATTATAGTCAGGAAGAGATCATTAAAAAGATAACCAGATTATTATCTGCCTGCTGTTATCATTAAAATTGGCAGATTATAATTAATTGCGTGCTCACGTGTCGTTTTAAATACGTTTAAGTACATTTTGTACAGCGATATGAAATGAAATAAAATAAAAATCCATATGTTAGTCTGCAGCCTTTCAAAATGCTTAGAAAGAAAGAAAGAAAACATGTTTATACAATACAAAATAGAAAAATACTTCTATTTAAATGCACATACACAAGATACTGAAAAGGTGGGCCACTCGGCATGTGTCGTAGCATCTCAGAAATGCCACGACGCTGGTCTTCCGTGGACACCCAAACAGAGAGAGCACTACTACGCACAACAATTGCTCTATCATTCAATATAGGTTATAATTAAACAACATTTATTTTTATTTATTTTCTTTACAAGCCAACTATCTATACTAATATTATAAAGCTGAAGAGTTTGTTTGTTTGTTTGTTTGTTTGTTTGTTTGTTTGTTTGAACGCGCTAATCTCAGAAACTACTGGCCCGATTTGAAAAATTATTTTTACGTTGGATAGTCCATTTATCGAAGAAGGCTTTAGGCTATATAACATAAAGATACGACTCACAAGACCACAGCATAAATGAAAAATGTTGCGAAAACGGGAGAAAGATATTCCTTTTGAGAGCTTCCGCTGCATACGCTGCGGAAACCGCTTAAGTTACATAATAATCATGTATGACAGGATTGTTCAACATTAAGAGTTCTATAATAAAGTCCGCGACAGCATATGTCTATCTTTTATGGTTGACTTACTACAACCTTTTTTATGTTAATAAATTTGTAAAAAAATAATGCATTATTTTTAGAGGTGTATTATACACACAGGTATTTATTCTTATCAAAATAAATACATTCATCATCACGAGCATTTCATTTAGAACCAAGTTGTTCTTTATATCATTAATATCTTAGGAGCTATCACAGTTTTAACATAACTCCGCACCAAAATAATGTTCGCAGCTTAAGTACAACGTGCGCTTGCGCTTATATATTATAAAGCTGAGACCGATTTGAAAAAATATTTCTGTGTTGGATAGCTTATTTATCGAGAAAGGCTTTAGGATATAAAACATGACGCTGCGACGGGAGGGGAGGGAGCAAACTCAAAACACGCGGACGAAGTCGCGGGGGACCGCTAGTATAAAATACAATTTCGCAGTTAGCATACAGTTAAAACAATAGTCATGTCTAATAAAATGAGAAGCTTAGGTGAAGTGAGTGTATATTTAATTAGTATACAATTGTGGTCTTATAATTAAGAACGATTTGATATCTTATCATACAGTTAGAGAAGCAACAAGTTATGTTATAAAATATCCACATTAATACAGCAGTCAACGTGACTTGGGAATAATAAATTTTTATTTAAAAAAATACTCAATTTAAATTTATTTTACCAAAATAACACATTCTTATAGCACTGAAGCTGGTCAAATAATTAAAAAGGTATTATTGAACTGCTGGGGATTTTTCATATTTAAAAGAAATGTGTAGCGCGGAATTTTTTATAAGCAATTTAATACATTTTCACTAAAATAAATAGCTAATAGCATACACACGGCGTTTAATTACTGCTTTACACCGGCAAGGTATTACGAGGGTCAAACTGAAAGTTCTTAGAACTGGCCACTTATAAACAATATAATAAAAAAAATATTCTAAAATTTGAAAATAGAACTCTTTGCCAATATTACTGAGTATATATTTCATTCATTTGTCATTTGTTTTACGATTTGGCGGCAAATTGAAAATTGTCTGTGTCTCGTCAACATGAATTTAACACGAGAAAATTTTCGTGCAATGATTTTTTATGACTTTCGATGTCATTTAAGTCAACAAGAAAGTTATGATAGACTACGATTGGCCTTTCACGATGAAGCCCCATCTCGTGCGACTGTTTACAACTGGTTTAATGAGTTTAAACGTGGTCGCACTAATCTCACTGATGATGTACGTGAGGGACGGCCTTCTACGGCGACGACTGAAAATAACATCTGTGTTGTGCGGCGTATGATAGAGACTGACAAAAGAGTGACCTATCAGCAGATTCGGACAAGCTTAGGCATCGGTATGAGTCAAGTGCACAAAATCCTCCACGAACATTTAGCGGTCAGGAAGCTTTGCGCCCGGTGGATACCTCATAATTTGACTAAGGCTCAAAAACTCCATCGTGTGGATTGGTGCCGTAAAATGATTGAAAGATTTAACGGAGGTGACTCAATTAATGCTGTGTTCGACATACTAACAGGTGACGAAAGCTGGATTTACTGTTATGATCCTGAAACCAAAAGACAATCTGCTCAGTGGGTGTTTCCTTTCGAGGAGTTGCCAACTAAGTGAAGAGAGATCGAAGTGCGGGGGAAAAAATGGTGGCCTCGTTCTTTGGAAGGATAGGTCATTTCGCAACAATTGTGTTAGAGGATCAAAAAACAGTTTCTGCAGAATGGTACACTACCAATTGTTTGCCACTTGTCTTGGAAAAAGTTCGAGAGAAACGACCTCGCAGTAGGATCCTCCTTCACCACGACAACGCCTCGTCGCACACCGCCAAGCGAACGATCGACTATTTGGCGACATCAAACGTTGAATTACTGGGTCACCCGCCGTATAGCCCCGACCTCGCGCCTTGTGATTTTTATTTATTTCCAAAAATTAAAGAAAAACTTAAAGGAAAGCGGTTTATGAATGCTGAAGAAGCGGTGGCTGCGTATCGCGATGCAATTGAAGAGACCCCTAAGGACGAGTGGGCAAAGTGCTTTTCCCAGTGGTTCCATCGCATGCAGCGGTGTATTGACGTCAATGGACAATATTTTGAAAAGATATAATAAAACTAATAACTGGCTAATGTAATCAGTTTTTGATTTTCTAAGAACTTTCAGTTTGACCCTCGTAACTCTATATTTTTTTTGAAATTTTGCAAAAAAAATAGAGTTTCATTCTTCTAAAAAACGTCGTACAGCTCTCTTAAATTCCCACACTGTGTTTTAGAACCTTGTATTGAGTTCAGACCACAGATTCTTAGATTGGGCTTAGATCTACTAGGGTGTTACCCTGCCAGTCTAAGACAGAAACTGAATCCGATGTAAAAAATCCTTTACGATGCGCGAGGTGTGCTTTGAATCATTGTCATGATGACGATGTAATGTCCAATTCTATAATAAATTTGAATAAATATATAAAGTATTTAGCGTTCTTTATTACGTGACCAGTCAGTAAATAGGAATACTATGTTTAGAAGTAATGTAAAATGTTTCCTTATTGATTTTTTGTCTAAACATGTGTGAATTAATAAACAAAGTGATATAATGGAAAAGTTTTCCGATAGCGTATGAAATAAAACAAAAAGCATGCATTTAGTGTACATGCACTGTATACAGTATATTTTACCAGGCTTTCCTGATGCAGGTGGTGTTTGTAGGTGTCGTTGAGTAGTTTCCCCTTGTTTTTGCGAAGCTCTCGGTATCGGAACACTTGTTCTAGGTTCTCTTTATGCTGCCAGTAAGACTCGCTTCTCCGTGGTTCCTTGGGAAAGTCATTGTTTTTTTACAACTAATTCTAATCTGAAATAGGTCTTTGAAGTTCCTATTTAGTATTATATCATATCATAGCATCAACTGATTTACACAACAGGTGTATTAATCTGTTACTAGTTTCTATTAATTATAACTTTGTGCTGATAAAAAGATATAACTGATTATAGTACCTACAACTAAAATATCGAAAGTTAACTACTGTTTTACAAGACTATGTATCCTTCAATGAAACTGGATACCTAGTCTTGAATTATATTTTTTTACCAGAAGTTGCATAATTTCAATAGAACATATACTAGGAGAGTCTAGTTGATTAGAATCCATAAGAGCATAGTTCAAATCGTGAGCTGAAGAAGAGTCTGTTTCTAAAAAGTTAGACCGGAAAAATAGGAGTATTTTCAAGATTCATAGAAGAAGGAAATGAATTGTACTGGTTGTTAGAGTTTACGTTGGACCAAAAAGCTTTTGGGTTTTTACCTATTGAGTTGTCAGCTATTAATTATAATACTTGTACGACAAGTCCCTATCTACCTCGATAGTTTGGAACGAGAAACGAGGTTTCACTACCCTTTGATGACATATCACTAATTAGACAGACAGTTCACTGGGTATATCTATCGACGCTGTAGCTGCGCCCTACCTCGACATGAGCGTAGACGTCGCTGAACACCCTCAGCCGCTCCTTCCTCTGCGCCACCAGGGGCCGCTCCAGCACGCGCAGGATCCGCATCACCTGCTCCGTGACGTCATTGCTGGAGAGCAGCTCCGCGTAGTACCCGTCGCGGTCGCAGCTGATGTACTCGCTGTATTCGCGCGTGTTGTCGCGGAGCCCGTACTGGTCGTGCAGCCACATCACGAAAAGCCTGTTAAAAAACAGTATCAATTTTTAAAACGTAAAGGGCATTTCTTCAGAAAGTGTTCTTCGTGTCACCTTCGTGGCGAAAATGTATACTGATATTATTAAAATGAAAAAATACTACTTTAAAGAAGCTATCAAACTGTAACAAAATCCGTAAGTTCATGAAAATCGGTTCATTATTCATGTAGATATTTAATATTGAAATTTCGTCAGCCACGAAAGTTACTCACCGTGACACGAAAGTTACGCAGCGTCTTTTTGTATAGATAATTCGGTAATAAAAGTATCAATTACTTGAAATATAACCTCATATTGAACTTTATACATAATTAAATACTGCATTTATTATACTTGCTGCTAAAAAGATAATTTGACATAAAATGAATTGAATGTTATTATCGGTTCATTAGCTTTTACAAACTTACAAACATCATAATAATAAAAATCTAAGTACATATCCATAAATGTGACTGGTTATTTTACAGCCATGAGTATAATTATTAATTTAAATGAAGATGAGACGAAAAGTAATGTGGTTAGGTATTACATATATTTTTAAACATTCATGATGAACACTAACATAAGAATAGTTTTTTACCTTCGACATTGCTACTATGTACCAAATTATTTATGAGTTTCCGATATTTCAACACTGTCGCAAGTGCCATGATCACAGGGTACCTAAAACTGTTAGGAGTGAGCTGTTATTTGCAGACTTAATTTTCTACCCTCCTTCGAAGTCTTTTATTGCACTCACTTGCGGTATCACTGACCTCTAATTCACTGTTTACTCGCATTTGTTATCGACACACAACACTGAAAGTATCTGCCAGCGATAGGATACTTTGTTGAATTTTACGGTTACACACTGTCGAATCAATGGTATTTTGACATTCGACAATTTAAACCCATACTCTCAATCGAATTTTTAGTATTTTGTAACCGAATCACTCCCTTGACCAATCTTGGTAAGTATTCGCATTCGGTCGAAACTATCTGGGGTTATAAAGGTAAGGGTAAGCTAAGGTAAATGGTAGCAAATCTGTATCAATCAACTCTTTACCCTCCAAAGTAGTGCCTCAAATTACATATGGGTAACCCTGCATTTTAGTAGTTAGATATTGGCCGGCTATTATGAGAAGATTCATAACTCATTTTCAAAGTCAAATGCATAAGGTGATTCCCTTCATAAACTTTACAAGCAATAAATTAGTCTTCCAGATATTTTTCTTGTCTGGAGTGAGACTATTTAGACTAGTAACTGCTGGATCATAGCTGTAAGAGCGTTCAAAATACGTCCTTTTCTCATCAAATTAAAAATTAAACCATTTCTTTAGCATCGTTGGAAATAAACACCAGACGTCACGCATTTAACGACACATTTGACGACCCGTCTGGTGTAGTGGTCGAGAAATCGCCTACTAAGCAGCGGGTTGCGGGTTCGATCCCCACACAATACAAACATTTGTGTGCATAAACATGTCTGTTTGTATTGGTCTGGGTGTTTTCTATGTATATCATATATGTATTTACAAACAAAAAGTATTTAAGTATTATATCCGTTGTCTGGCACCCATAACACAAGCTTTGATTAGCTTATTTTGGGACTAGATGGCGATGTGTAGGAATGTCCAAAGGATATTTATTTATTATTATTATTATTGTTAAACCTTGCATGTTATAGTATCAGTTTTTATTGTATTTTTTTCCCGCGAAGCAAACTCATGAGTTCAATTCTTTATCTAGTAGCCTCAAAGAAGACTCTTTTATCGGTCTAGTGGACAATTTTCAGCTTTAGACCAGGCTCAAATTTTAGCCATGCCGCTTGGTTAATTAAATTAACATGACTGGCATAAACTGCCATCACTCTTATTAGTGGCAAAGAATTATTTTCAAGGTTTGCTTTTGTGATATTCATTATTTTTTTCATGTAAACTACACAAATTGGGGTAATTACGAATAATGCACGAAAATTAATTAATTAATGAGTATGCTTTGTTTACAGTAACTTATTGTGATTATTTTACGCTGTTATATAATTAGTAAATAGATTGGTCAGGCGATTGAAAGCCGAATGAAAATCAAGATTTAAGACGTCATGTTCTACATATTTATCTAGTAAGCTACATTATTTCTATAAATCATATCTGGGCCTCTGGAAACTGTCTTAGTAGAAAAATTCAAATATAAAACGTTAAGGCGGTTATTTTAACTGCATTTAAAAACCATAAAATGTAAATTCTAGTAATATCAGTACACTTAGATAACCTTTCGTGGTATGATTTGTAACTTTCGTGGGCAATTGACCACGAAAGTTATGCCACGCATGTGACGAAAATTTTACATTTTCAGAAATATTAAATTAAGTAACTAACGCTTATGTAATCTAATCAGCTCAAATGAATCTTGACTATGAGTTTTATGATTCAATAGTAGACATTTATTCGTAACGCTGACTTATAATCTTAAAACATCACCCATGAAGGGTCACGTGAACTAGGATTTGAAGAAAATAAATAAAAAGCAAGGAGCTGTAATTAGCTATATCATTGCTGTGAGATGTTTTTTTGTCTTCTATTGGTGTTTTAACCCGTCTGAAGTTTCTGCAAACCTATGGTTTGTGTCGATAGGTTGAACCTTTTTGAAGTTAGGAGCATTTATGTGTCACTTTTTCGAAAATGCTAAAATCGTGTGACCGACACAAAATTAATTATATTAAATTTAAATCAAAAGACGGATTTTTTCCACCTCAATATAACTAATCCTGACTTATGTCCTATTTTTTGACATATATTATGTTAGTATAATGTAAAAGCTAAGCAAGACATAAGTGTTTAAACTGAGCGGCAACTCGGTGTGACGTGCGAAGAACAGCAGTTTTACTCCCGATTCCGATGGTAAAATATTTTTTCCTACAAAACTACAAATATTATTACACATTTTAAAGTGAATTCATATAGATAGATACATGATCAAACTTACAAAATTTATTCTTAAATTAAACATTGAGTATGTTTGGAATTAGAAACGTGTGACCATCAAAAAACGGTGCTCAAATAATAGCCCTAAAGCTCTTATTGAAACTATCAGATTTTCAAATAATACAAATACACGCGTAGAAAGTAGATTTGTTACCCATGTTTCATTCTCATTCATATACTCAAAAAACCTTCAATGCCCCTACAGTTCAATAATGCGTTCAGGGTGCTGTTGAGACTGCCTCGCTTCTGCAGTGCCTCAGGCATGTTTGCAGAGGCACGGGTAAACTGTTTTTTTGCCACAATACGCAAAAAATGCGCTTCGCTAGTGCGCAGAGTCAGGGGCAGTGGCAACGGCATCCTGGCCATGATTGCGAGCCACTCGACTGTGTATACGTGAATCATTACTGCGCCACTGCTTATGGAGTGAAGCGGCGATGATTCTCGTATAGTAGCAATTACGAGTCGTATACTTGTATAGCGGTCCCCCGCGACTTCGTCCGCGCGTTTTGAGTTTGCTCCCTCCCCTCCCGTCGCAGCGTGATGTTTTATATCCTTAAGCCTTTCTCAATAAATAAGCTATCTAACACAGAAATATTTTTTCAAATCGGTTCAGCAGTTTCTGAGATAAGCGCGTTCAAACCAACAAACATTATTTTGGTGCGGAGTTATGTTAAAACTGTGATAGCTCCTAAGATATTTATTGGAATCAAATGATATAAAGGGCAACTTTGTTCTAAATAAAATGCTCGTGATGATGAATGTATTTATTTTGATAAGAATAAATACCTGTGTGTATAATACGACTCTAAAAATGATGCATTATTTTTTTACAAATTTATTAATATAAAAAAGGTTGTAGTAAGTCAACCATAAAAGATAGACTTATGCTGTCGCAGACTTTATTATAGAACTCTTAATGCTGAACAATTCTGTCATACATGATTTTTGTGTAACTTTAGCGGTTTCCGCAGCGTACGCAGCGGAAGCTCTCAAAAGGAATATCTTTCTCCCGTTTTCGCAACATTTTTCATTGCTGCTGTGGTCTTGTGAGTCGTATCTTTATGTTATATAGCTTAAAGCCTTTCTCGATAAGTGGACTATCCAACATAAAAATATTTTTTTATATCGGGCCAGTAGTTTCTGAGATTAGCGCGTTCAAACAAACAAACAAACAAACTCTTCAGCTTTATAATATGAGTATAGAAGTATAGATAATCAAAAATATCATTCTTACTAACCATAGTTGTTTAAGTTTATTTATTGATACTAACATATTGAGTCCTGGCCACTTAAATAAACTTTTTTATTTTTATTATTATTATTCGCAAGATAGCAAGTAAATAGGTAGTACCTATTAAGTTTTGCAGCATAATCTATATACTCAGGTTCGATATCTACAGTACAGGACTTCCGTAAAGTTGTTGTACTTACCTACAACAACTTTATGAACATTGACATCCTCTACTTAGAGTCTTAGAGGATGGCGGTGATGACCACAATGGAATGCTGGAAGGGCTCTTCGACAGCTGAAATAGCAGCAAGTCAAAATACACTATGTGAATACCTGATCCGTCCAGTCGGGTCCAGCTTCCTCCACAGCTCCGTGTAGTTGTAGTAGAGGCTGTCAGTGACAACCACGATGGCTTGCTGGCAGGAGGCGGGCCGGTCTGCCGTTGGTTTCTGCCGCTGCAGTAGCCGCACGGCAGATGTGAACACAAACTCCATTTTCGATTCGTTCGTAAACGGTAGCTCTTGTAACTCGGACAGCATAGCGGCCGTGTTCACGTGGTCAGCCTTAAAATTAAAAATAGTGTAACGAATAAATACATATTACCTACTTTTGATCTTTAAACCTAAACTCTAAACTTATTAAAGGACATTGACGGCATGTTTGGTGCATTGGTTAGAGCTCTTGACTACTGAACCAGCGGATACTGAGCAAGAGGGTTCTAATCCCGCAAGGGGCAAATGTTTGTGTAATGAGCACGAACATTTGTAGTAACATTTGTAATTTAAGCGCATATTTATTTACCTAGATGCCATACAATATCCTCCAATACTTTCTTACATTAAGTTGGCATTGTTCTAGTTGTAAGATTAGTGTAGGTAAGGTTTTCAGAATTTTTACACGTGTTTGAGATAAAGGGAATTAGCAAATGTTATTTAAGGCATTACTTATCATATTGGAACTAAATTGCATTAATATGCATTTGATTGATGTGATTACCCCACGTTTACCTGTACCTAATGAACGGAGGGCGAACTGGCCTAATTACAAAACACGATACGATAATATAAAAAATATTTTTACACTCTAAAGGTGTGGGCGCTCACTCGTTAGTTGGTAATACCTTAGTACCTTTTGCACTGCCTCGGTGGCGCAGCGATAAGATGGTCGCACTTTAAAGCGACGGCTGCGCCAGAGGTCTCGGGTTCGATCCCCGGGTTGGGCCAAAAATATATACAGGATTTTCTGTTCAGAAATTCTTAGCTGCCCGGAGTTTGGAAATTGGCGGTGTATCACTCCCGTGCCTCGGAAACCACTAGCTTTACATGCTAAAGCTATTGGTCTTGCGCCTGATCTCTTTCCGGTCATGTCAGATTGTGTCCCATCGGGATATGGAAGTGAAAGGAATAGAGAGTGCACCTGTGTTTGCGCATACACTTGTGCACTATTATTACTCCCGCGCAGTCGGTTAGTCGTTGTGACTGGCCACCGTAGTCGAAATCGTCTAGGGGGACTATTACTATAGTACCTTTTCAAGTGTAGCGATTTTCTAGATTTAAGTACTTTCCTAAAGCGAATGATTGGGAATAAAGCAACACACAACAATTATGTTCACAAACTTATACTTACCGGCACGAGTTTATCATCGAAGCACTCGATAGGCGATTCGACCACTACGTTGAACCTTAGCACATTGACTTGATCGTCATCGGGCAACGCGTTCAGCAGCGCATGAGTGAATGAGTGCGCGGTGACCTGGTTGGACGAGTTGTCCATAGATCCCGAAGCATCCAGGAGTATGAGGATGTCCCTCGGAGCCCCGTTCGCGCTGACGTACCAAGGTCGTAGGCGGCAGTCGTAGACGTTGTCTGTGTCAAGTTGGAGCTGGAAGAGGCTGCTCCAGAGGGCAGCTGTAAGGCAGGAATCTTCGGTTAGTAAATACGTAGGACAAGTAGGTGAGAAGTAGATGATGGATTGTTATACTAATAAGTAGATTATGGTATTATACTAATACAGTATCTCATATTATCACAGATATAATGGCTCGTTTCCACTAAGAACATATCGGATAGTTTGTAGTTTTTAGTGATTGATGATGATATGAAATACCGAAAAACTAAATTAATAATAAACTTTATAAATGGGATTATTAATATTTAATATGATTAAATTCAGCAAAAATACGCATTTAGGCTCGTGACCACTGATCGTGTAATCAGTAAACGCCAATTAGAGAGCGTAACGTCAAGTCGTAAATTCCCCGCATCGCCCCTTTTTACCGACTTCAAGTTATTTGTTTACTAGCGGTCCCCCGCGTATATTTCCGATTTCCTGTATGTTCATTTGAACATCGATGTGGAATAAGACGAAACAGATTTAGCTTCGGTATGCAAGTAGAACAAGGGTCGAGTACACAATAGAAATTCTCAAAGTTATAATCCATAATATGTCAAAATCGCTAACTCGTTGTAGTAACTGATAATGTCAAGTTCTGTGACTGGACACATTCGTTTTCCAATACATTGCTGGTTGTTTTATTTAATTATTAAGTTTATAGAATTTTCTTTGTGACAAAACACTATAAAAATAAAAATAACATCGATTTATTTTGTTAGAAAATAACAATAAAGTTAGTTTTTAATTTTTAATAAATTAAAACCATTAAGAATTGATTACTGGTTACTGAAATCTATATTTAAAACTTTTTCGTCTATTACAGGCCACACTCTGTATATTTTAAGTATAGGATTAAATAATTTACGAGGAAGCTATAAGTATAATATGTCATACGTCAAATTCAAAACTTTTGACGTCTATCACGTGACGTCGATACTTTACCACGTTTGTTTAGAATTTTTACGTTCAAATTTACACCATACTGCTTTGGTGCAGCAAAGCGAAGCTTTTTTCTACCATCTATGGGTGCAGCATTGATTTGCCGAGTAACAATACATTTCAATCATTCGTTCTGTCCTGTTATGCGAGTTTAGTTTTTTTTATTAATATTTTATGTCGAAAAACGACTTTGAGCTCTTCGAGTACAAAATCGAGGAATGAAAATTATCCTTCGTATCGTTTTTACCCGCGTGTTTGCCTCTATGTTTGGTTAATCCAACCGAGTTTTGATCCTTAGTTTACATTTTACAGAAATATTTCATTACTGCATTTCAAAACTAGATTTTTTTAAGTTTTTATTCTACAACATTAACAGGATAGTAGTTAGGTTATCTTAAGAAAAGTAACTTCAAACTATCTGCGCTAATCCATATTATAAGGCTGGAAAAAAATCGCCTTGCTGAATAATCTCAGGAATAACGGATCCAATTTATAACTTTTTCCGTGTAATATAGCTTATTTATTTAGTAAAGCTTTAGGTTTTTAAACATCACGTTACAACTTATGTAAATGGAGTTAAAAGGATTTTTACTTTTACACCATACTGCTTTGGTGCAACATTAATCGTTCTGTTATGCGAGTTTTTGTAATTCCTATTACATTTTACGACGAAAATCGACAGTTTTTCCAAAATAGTTAAATCGAGGATCAAAATTATCGCCTAGTTACGCGCGAGTAATCCAAGGGTTGGTTGAATGCAGCAAAATTTAAGTCAACTACTATTAACATAAGGTACAGACAGACATAAATGTTATTGTAACTGATAACGGTAGTGTTGATAGTACATTGTTGTTGTAGTCTATAGCAATATTAAAAAACCTAAAGAATTTGTTTGTTTGTTTGAATGTGCTAATCTCAGGAACAACTAGACCGATTTAAAAAAAATATGTGTTGAATAGCTGATTTATCGAGAAAGGCGTTTTTTGGCTATAGTACATCACGCTGCGATGGGAAGGAAGGGACCAAACTAAAAACGCGCGGACGAAGTCGTGGGGATTGCTAGTAAACATTATAAAGGTAAAGGTAATAAGGGAGCGTTGTTTTGGTAGCTATCACGTTGCATTCCTGATAGTTAAGCCAAAGTAATTAATTAATAAGGATATTTACCAGGATAGTGTCGCAAGAAGCCCCTTGCGCTGCAAAAGTATTGAAAGTCCATTGAAGCATCTTGACCATAGTTTTCTTTGAAAGTTGACAGAAGCCCCTCCGACCAGTACAAATGCTTTTTTATTATAGGATCTGAAAAATTCAAAACATCGTCATTAGACTATTCTTAATACCATTCGTTCTCCGTACAGTCATAGTATCCAAAACTTGTTAACTTTGTTTTATGACATGAACCTGCACCTGAAAAAGTTATGAAGCAACATTCAGCATGGTGCCATGCACTTTGCTGTGCTATAGTTGACCGGAGATTTCGAGAAGGGAGGTCGCTTCTATATATACTAAAATTATAGAGGTGAAGAGTACATTTGTTTGAACGCGCTAATCCCAGACACTGGACTGATTGGAAATATATAATGTTTGTGTTTAAAAGCTTATTTATTGAGGAAAGCTTTAAGCTATGAAATATCACGCTGCGACGGAAGGGGACGGAGCAAACTCAAATTGCACGGAAGTCGGGGGACCGCTAGTTCACTATATGTTAGTAACTTATTTGGTAACCATGGTTATCATGGTAAGTACTCGTTATGCTAGCTGTAAGTATGCCTACGTAGCTGCCTAGTAAGGCGCTATACTAATCACATTCGAAGACCTCAGCGGCTGGAGTGCTCGAGCGACAAATGCTATGCCTAGGTAGCTGACTCGACACTGACTACTCAGCCGCTATAACTGACCGCAGTCGAAGACCTCAGCGGCTCTCAGTGCTCGAGGTACAAATACTATGCCTAGGTAGCTGACTCGACACTGACTACTCAGCCGCTATAACTGACCGCAGTCGAAGACCTCAGCGGCTCTCAGTGCTCGAGGTACAAATACTATGCCTAGGTAGCTGACTCGACACTGACTACTCAGCCGCTATAGCTGTCCGCAGTCGAAGACCTCAGCGGCTCTCAGTGCTCGAGGTACAAATACTATGCCTAGGTAGCTGACTCGACACTGACTACTCAGCCGCTATAACTGACCGCAGTCGAAGAGCTCAACAGCTCTCAGTGCTCGAGGTACAAATACTATGCCTAGGTAGCTGACTCGACACTGACTACTCAGCCGCTATAACTGACCGCAGTCGAAGAGCTCAGCGGCTCTCAGTGCTCGAGGTACAAATACTATGCCTAGGTAGCTGACTCGACACTGACTACTCAGCCGCTATAAGTGACCGCAGTCGAAGACCTCAGCGGCTCTCAGTGCTCGAGGTACAAATACTATGCCTAGGTAGCTGACTCGACACTGACTAGTCGGCCGCTATAACTGACCGCAGTCTAAGACCTCAGCGGCTGGAGTGCTTGAGGTACAAATACTATGCTTAGGTAGCTGACTCGACACTGACTAGTCAGCCACTATAACTGACCGCAGTCGAAGACCTCAGCGGCTGGAGTGCTCGAGGTACAAATACTATGCCTAGGTAGCTGACTCGACACTGACTAGTCAGCCACTATAACTGACCGCAGTCGAAGACCTCAGCGGCGGCGTGCTGAGGTACAAATACTATGCCTTGGTAGCTGACTCGACACTGACTAGTCGGCCGCTATAACTGACCGCAGTCGAAGACCTCAGCGGCTGGAGTGCTCGAGGTACAAATACTATGCCTAGGTAGCTGACTCGACACTGACTAGTCAGCCACTATAACTGACCGCAGTCGAAGACCTCAGCGGCTGGAGTGCTCGAGGTACAAATACTATGCCTAGGTAGCTGACTCGACACTGACTAGTCAGCCACTATAACTGACCGCAGTCGAAGACCTCAGCGGCGGCGTGCTTGAGGTACAAATACTATGCCTAGGTAGCTGACTCGACACTGACTAGTCAGCCGCTATAACTGACCGCAGTCAAAGACCTCAGCGGCTGGAGTGCTCGAGGTACAAATACTATGCCTAGGTAGCTGACTCGACGCTGACTAGTCAGCCGGTATAACTGACCGCAGTCGAAGACCTCAGCGGCTGGAGTGCTCGAGGTACAAATACTATGCCTAGGTAGCTGACTCGACGCTGACTAGTCAGCCGGTATAACTGACCGCAGTCAAAGACCTCAGCCGCGGCATGTACGCTGCTGTGCTCGAGCGACACGTCCGCGTTGAAGTGCGCGCTTCGTCGCAGGTACATTTTGGCAAGGCTGCGGCAGTACTCGGGGATGTCCCAGGAACTTTCTGGTTCCAGTTTCCTTTTCACTTCGTTTAATTCCTGTGAAATCAAAACACGTTATCAATAAGTTTAAAGTGCTCCTACCGATTCGATTTATATGAAGAAATAAAAAAGTGGCTAAATGCTTCCGAAGCTTGCGGCATTGATGGTCTTCTCAGCACCAGCCCAAAATTGGCCAAAGCTGTGGTAGGCTTTACATTGGGACGAGTAAAAGTGTCCTCAAGGGCCTATTGGCATAAATAAATTACTTTTATGACTTAATATTATTTAGATTTTACGAAAGGTTTTGGTTTAAAATATGGTTAGTAAAAATATGGTGAGTTAGTCTAATAAAACATAATATTCTAATTAAATAAAATCTTGTTTTATTAAATACTTACGATACTGTAGTCGTAAGTGTAGTCATCGGGAGGTCTAATCTCGTCATTGTACAGCGCTTCAGCCCGGCGCATTATGGCTTCGGCTGCCTTCACTCGTCTCGTCAACAGGTCTTCGAGATGCCCGGCCATCTGTTCTACGATGGCTGAGCCATTTCGAACCCCGATCTTAACGCCAGAGAAACTAGCCGCCAAGTCTTTAATGTGCACAACCTTTTCTTCGTTTTCGAGCAGCCTTTCCGATATCTCCTTAGCCCATTGTGTTAGCCTTAAAGTTATGATTTTAAATGTTATAGCCTGCCAGCTTTTAAAAACTCTTTAATTCCTTTACTTAGCACACACACATTATAGTAGCATTTAGTAACAGTAAGATTAAAGTATCTTAAAATGTTTTACTCTATGTACTTTGTATGGAATGTTTTTATTAAGAGTTCTGTTTGTCACATGTGGAAAATTTATGTAAGTCCGTATCTTTAAAACATGTGATAAAATGCACGAGATAACAACGCACGAAAACAAATCAATTGCACTTACGTTTCGGGTTGTATGAGTTGTATGATTTTCGTCTTCGGTATTTTAGATATTAGGTCCGGTATATCCTTTGGGTTTATTCTAGCTTTAGGTCCTTCCGGTTTTTCTTCGACTTTCTTCGGTTCAGGCACAGTTTTATTGGTCACATGTTTCTGTTTCGCGGAATGCGTGCAAACGAAGAGAAAATATAATGTGAGTAAAGTAATGTTCATGTTTATTGAGAATAATTTGCGTAAAAAAGTTGCGTAGTTCTGTGTGTTCCCGTCGATCCTGGGCGGGCGGTGCGGAGGGTACTGGCGAGGGCGGGCGGCTGCGGGCCGACTTCATGGCGCCAGCGTCTCCTGCTCGTCTGTCTGCCAATGGGAATGACCTACTAACCTATTGTTGAATCATTCCTATTGTATTGAATCCATAAGTATGCATGATACTTTATTAATGCGTCTGATTTGGTTTAATATAATATGAGATTTTAATCACGTCTGATTTATTTTATTATAGGTATTTTATGCAACCTGTGTGGTTCAAGTCGCTGATTTATCTAATCTTCCTATTTTTAATATTCGCCCCAGCTTCATATATTCTTGATACGAGTATTAAGGACTCCATTAAAGATATAGAAGCAGAAGAAGAAAATGACAAAATTTTGCTTTAGACTTCAACCGCAGGACTACTTAAGGTCAAAATGCAGCTAAACGAGTATATACAATTTTGTTAATCATTTAAGAAATGAGTAATTTCAATATCATAAAAACTTTATTTTTTTAAAGTTTAAAGTTTTAAAGTTTGTATTTTTATGGTTTTCACTAACATTCGGTGTCTTTTACCAGTTTTCCACTTATTGGTACATTTATTTTGCTCATAATAGATTAAAAGTCAAAAGTAACGGAAAAATTAATCAATGTTATGGCAAAAAGTAACTTCAAATTATACGTAAAATCCATACGATTATTTTGCTACAATTACTGATTTCTATGTATTCAGAATGCAAAATCATTAGACCCAAAACTTGATGATCATACAATTTTAAGTGTCTTTAATTAGCTGGTCATTGCTGTATACACAATACAAGTATGTTAGTACTACTATGAACTAACATTTCTGGAAGGTACAACGGATTGATAGATAAATAATATTTTAGTGTTCCAATGTTCTACATTTTGCAAATAGTTAGGTATTACGATCTAATATTCACGATTTCACAAAGATACGTGATTAATCGTATAAGATCCACGTGATTGATTATTTTATGTAATAAACAGCAACATGATAAAAAATCAAAGTCTAGGCAGTAATGTGCTAGCTACCGTTTTGACGTAACGACGGAGCTCTATTTTGCAAATCACTCGCATCAATATGGCGTGTGATTTGCTTTGATTAATGTTCGATTTCGAAAGAAAATCAGCAAAAATCCACAGGGAAGTGATAAAAAAAACACTTAAAACTTGTCTCGTCCATACTTACCGTGTTTTTTATTGACTTTTTATTGAATTTCTAATGAAAATCACTAGCTTGAGTATGGCGTGTGATTTTGATTATGAAAACTTATTAAAAAACAATGAAAATCACGTGAAATATATAGACATTAGTAGTGACAAAATTTAGTTATCTTCTTTCGAAAGCTTTTAGTGTGTAGTGGAATTATACTAATTTTCATTAAAAATCGAAGTAATCGAAATATTAATTAATGAATATCGCACACCATCTTGGCGCGAGTGATTCGAAAATAGGGGTCATGATTAGCTACCGATACGGATTCGGGGTATAAAAATTAATACATCAATGTCTCTTAAGCTGTCTCAAACGAAAACTATTATGAAAGGTACGTGACCACTTTACTGCGTAGTGTTTATTGGGATAAATAAGAATTAGCTCGGAAGTGACGAAAAGTTTAGCAGAGAGACATCTGAAACATCGAAAATAGAGGACTATTGTGTTTTTCGAAAGTTAGGTGTAATAGTTGCATTATCGCATAGGAACTAGTTAAAGTGAAAGTAACGATTGATATTCCACTCTCTCACAATAGAGCACAGTGATAATAAGTTTTAAATCGATGTCAATTTTATGAGTACAAAGAACCTACTTAGCTTCAAATCTTCTTTGAACATCCATCGTTAGTAATTTAGTTCGTCAAATTGTTGTCAAAGGTAACCGAATACTAACATCCTAAACTTATGATTTCCAGGAATTGCAGCTCTATTTTTAGCCGCCTTCGTTGCGGTTTCACACGCAGCCAACCAATGCCCCGTCGAGCAAGAAACCGACTGGAACATCGAGCTCCTGCTGGTCCACGGAGACTGTGATAAGTTTTATAAATGCACATATGGCGTGCCCGTCGAACAGCACTGCCCAGCTGGTCTGTTCTTTAACTCTGAACTCTTGCAGTGTGACTGGAGGAGCAATGTAGATTGTTCCGATAGAAATGTCCCCGGAGAAGTTCAACCTGAACCTGAGCACGAGCCAAAGCCAGAGCCTGAGCAGAAGCCAAAGCCCGAGCCTGAGCAGAATCCAAAGCCCGAGCCTGAGCAAAAACCCAAGCCTGAGCCAGAACATAAGCCCGAGCCTGAGCCTGAGCAGAAGCCAAATCCCGAGCCTGAGCAAAAACCCCAGCCTGAACCAGAACACAAGCCCAAGCCTGAGCCTGAACAGAAGCCAAAGCCCGAGCCTGAGCAAAAACCCAAGCCTGAGCCAGAACACCAGCCCAAGCCTGAGCCTGAGCACAAGCCAGAACCCGAGAACAAACCGGAGCACAAGCCTAAACCCGAACCCGAAAATCCCGAGATCGAGGAGATCATTCCTGAAGAGCCAGAACTAGAGATCGAGGAAGGTTCCGGAGATGACGAATACTCGATCGAATTCCAAGAGAACGGTTGCCCCGTAAACCCGTTCATCCACTGGCTGGTGGCGAGCAGCGAGGACTGCAGCGTTTTCTACCAGTGCGTGTGGGGAGAGCTCGTGCGCAAGCGCTGCGCCGCGTCGCTACACTTCAACCCGGATTTGCAGGTAAATTTTAATTTTCACTCCATATACAGTTTTTTGACACTTTTCTTGTTATTGAGTCCTCTGAATTTGATTGAGCGCCATCAAAGGAAAAGAGATTGCGGTACGAATCATAAATGTGTAAGTGCCCCCAGTTAGGATGTATGGATGTATATTTGATACTCCTTCACCCTAAAATCACTTGATCGATTTTGATGAAACTTTACAATTATAAAGGATATACACTGTAATATCACGTACGCTTTAATTTACAATGATGTTTTATGAGAAAGTATATTCACGCGGATGAAGCAGCGGGAAACTGGAAAAACGAATTGTATAATTGATCGAAACGTCTCCTCGGTATCGTTCTGATTCAGATGAGCTTAGTAATATCGACCGCCGATCGACCGATATACCGCCTACAATCATTTCTGCTTAGCCCTAAGGTATGACTGGTAGAAAATGCAATATGGCGTTAAGTCCACCTTTTGTACAAATTTTTGGTTGTGCAATAAAGTATAAATAAATAAATAAAATAATATCATTTATTTTGTTATGCGATCAATAAATTAACTTGTTTTATAAAATTTTCAGGTTTGTGACTGGCCCAACAACGCAGGCTGCGCCGTGTCTCACAACAAACACGCCCCGGCTAGTACCTACAGGAAGTGACGTGTTTCCTCACAAAACAAATGAAATATAAAGTATAAAGCCGGACGCAAAAGAAATAATCTGCTCTATTATTAATCACCCGCTCTTATCTCGATAATGTTCCAGCATATGTACTTACGCTTAGAATGTTATGTAATTCTTTGATTATTGAAAAAAAAATGATGTCATTCGATTACATTAGTTTCATAGTGAATCGGGACATGTTAAAGCAAACAGCGAGTTTGGATGGGCGTAAAATGACTATTTGTTATAAAAACCTGTTGCAAATATAAGTTTTTTTAATGACTTTTGCACTGTCTTTGTAAATCCAATTGCCTTACCCTGTTATGTACTTGTAGTGTACAATCGACTATCGCTAGGTTGATTAATTCCTTGCAGCATTTATCTGTAAGAACTTTTGGCCAACCGTGAGCAAAACATTCTTAAAAGTAGGTACTCGTATTTTATTTAGACAGTAACCCTCTATTTATTGACACCTTTTCCTTCACTTCATGAAACGCGTAACAAAATAACTATTTAAAAAAAAGTGAACGTACTTACTTGAAATCTGATAACTCAATATGGTTTGAAATGAATTAAATTGGGTTTTAAAATAACGTTATTTGTAAAGCACGTTTGAACGAGGACCGATTTCATAATCGACTTCAAGGTGATGAGTGGAGTCACAAAAAGTCCACAGGAAGGAACCCCAAATGAAACTAAGGTTCCGATAGCAAGACAAAATTTATTTGTTCGAAAGAACATATAAGAAAACACGTAAACGAAACGTCACCGCAAGTCAACTCAGTACAACGCCATCTAGCGACTGTTTCCGGAACTTAACTCTTAAACTTAAACATTGAACAATGAGCTTGAAGCTCAACAACAACCTTACAGCTCTAAAAGAGGTGACTGTGAGTTCTTTGGCGTTTTAGTATTTGGAAAAAAGAAAAAAAGACATCATGCTGGAACTGAGTTATGAGCAGTTAGTGATAGGAAAAAAAATGAAGAGAAAAAGGAAAATAAAGAAGACGACAGGATAGTAGAGGAATAATTCCTTATACTTCTGGAAACTGATTGGCCCACTTCCCTTTAAAATCAGCTCCAGTCCCGTCGTCACCTGACTGCAATGATAGCACCGACGCATAGTATATTCTTTAGTAAAAAGACAAGACAAGACTGTCAAGTTTTATTTTTCAGTCTAGACACGTCAACATTTGAGCTTAGCTGTCTACGAACTACGAAGAGTAGAGTCTACGGACTACTTCGACGAGTAGGGTCTACAAACTACGAAGAGACTACGACGAGTAGGGTCTACGAACTACGAAGAGTAGAGTCTACGAACTACGAAGAGACTACGATAAGTAGGGTCTACGAACTACGAGGAGACTACGACGAGTAGGGTCTACGAACTACGAAGAGTAGAGTCTACGAACTACGAAGAGACTACGATAAGTAGGGTCTACGAACTACGAGGAGACTACGACGAGTAGGGTCTACGAACTACGAAGAGACTACGACGAGTAAGGTCTACGAACTACGAAGAGTAGAGTCTTCGGACTACTTCGACGAGTAGGGTCTACAAACTACGAAGAGACTACGACGAGTAGGGTCTACGAACTACGAAGAGTAGAGTCTCCGAACTACGAAGAGACTACGATAAGTAGGGTCTACGAACTACGAGGAGACTACGACGAGTAGGGTCTACGAACTACGAAGAGACTACGACGAGTAGGGTCTACGAACTACGAAGAGACACCCCACTCTTACTTGAATAGGACCCCCTCCTTATTATCTTTTTTTTTATACAACGTACGAAACGTATACACTTAAGCAATAATTTACACTAATATGTATACACTTAAGCACTTAGTTCATAACAATATTTTTGAGATTCGAAATTTTTCGCGGGTAGACAAAGCCGCGGAAACTGTGGCGCGTATTACCGTATTACGATGCAGTTTTGATAGGTAAAGCGGCTCAGCTTTACAGTTTTGCAATTCCGCATGATATTAATAACATTATTATAATAAAACTAAATAATTACGTACCATTGTAGTGTTATTATAATATATTCCGTCTTCTCTGGTTTCTATCTCTATACCCAGAAAGTAGGATGCTGGTGTTGTGGTAATTTTGAAATGACGTTTCATCTTCTCAAGAAACTCATCAATCAACCTTTGATTTGACCCTGCGATCAGGTCATCATCAGCATAAAGAGCCACAATCAGCTTACCAGCTTGAGCTTTTCTTATAAACAGGCAAGGATCTGCATCGCTTACTTTGAAACCAGCTTCTTTAAAAAAAATCTAGTATACGCCGATTCCAACATCTTGGAGCTTGCTTCAGTCCATATAAACTTTTCTTTAATAGACAGACTCGCCCAGATCCATCATCATAACCTTCAGGTTGTCTCATGAAAATTTCTTCGTCTAAAGTTCCATAGAGAAACGCGGTAGAAACATCGAATTGCATCAAACACATATCCTCGCTTGCAGCTATACCGATAACAGTTCTAACCGTTGCCATCTTAGCTACCGGACTAAATCTTTGATCAAAATTAACACCTTTTCTCTGTTTAAAGCCTTTAATAACCAATTTGGCTTTATATTTGTCAACCGAACCATCACCATTCAGCTTGACCTTATATACCCATTTACATGGTAATGCCTTTCTATTCTTCGAAAGTATGTCCAGAACCCATGTATCTCTTTTTATCACACAGCTTTTGCTACTTAAATATCGCTCTTGTCGTTATATTCGAAAAGGGATTATAATTTTATGTTATATATAAATATTTTATTGTCTGAACAGAGTAAGAAGGCGGTAAAACTAAAACACCACATAAAACATCAAATTATTTCTTATTAAAGTTTTTCTTTCGTAATTGGGTCAATTTAATTAAAGTCATTTTGTTGTCTGAGATTTTGCGCATTTAACATTGCACGTTGTATAAGAATCGTAGTAAAACGGTCAACAGGATATACCTTCCTACAAAGTTTCAACTGCGTAATGATAAGTTTCAGAATAAACTGACTGTGACATTCGGAACGTACAGACAGACAGACTTGACGAAACTATAAGAGTTCCGTTTTTAGTCGTTCGGCTGGAATGACATTTTTTAAAATTTATTGAAGAATATTCCAATTCGGTGTTACATCACAACACAAAAACAGTGTTAGTTTCATCAAAATCAGTTAATGTCTTTTTTAAATATGTAAAAAAAGAAATACTATAATATTGATTAAAATTATTATGTTCAAACTAATAAAAAAATCCATAAAAAGGTTAAAAGATTCCAAATAAATTGTTTTTTTTTCTAGACAGCTGACAAAGGTACTATTGCAGTGTTTTAATCAAGTTTTTGAAGGCAATTTCAACTTTGTTTTTTTTTCTTTTGTATTTCATAGTATTTCTTTTTGTCAATATCTCAAAAACTACTAAACCGATATTGATGATACTTACATTAGTCCCTTAGTCGGAATATAATTAATAATCTCTACACAATATACTCGTCAACGAACACATTTTTTTACAATTATACAAAATATTAAGCATATATTTGCGAAATTTAACACCCTTATTTGAACGCCTATAGATCATCATACCCAAATTCTAATAGATTTCAACGATGTCAAAAAATACACGGCTAATTGACTGCCTCCTATTTTGAAGTCGGTTTGAAACTTGACTGAACAAAACTCGAGCAAACCTTATGAGCTTTGTTTTTGTAAAATAGTATATGCGAAAAACCAAAAAAATACCTTATATACCCCGTAATATATAACCCTCCTCCTATTTCGGCTCAGTAGGTGCGGACTGGAACTTTCAATACGTCTTTAATTATCGTCTTCAACAAAAATTGAGTAAGAAGCGAATCCTGTAAAAATCTTCCATGTGATATCTCTCCCTTCCTGAGCTAACTTGCGCACTATAGGTTTATAAAAAGAGCTGGGGGCCAATTCTCGTGAAGTAGTACTTTTTCCGTGTGGTAATTCGTATACGAAGTTCACAATTCTATTGTAAAAGTTCGAGTTATACATAAAACTGCTATTCTCATGCACCGATAGAACATTTCACGTTCGAATTTCATTACAATGTTCCATTGCAGAGATCGTACGGGCGTTTTTAAAAACGCCGAAATAAAGTATATTTAAGTCCATCTAAAATTTTTAATTTTGGTGAAATTAGACAATAAATCTATTTGTTTGTTTAATTTAATTTGGTGTATATATTCACAAAACTATACATATTGTTAAAAATATAATAACGGTAGATCAATTATTAAAATTTCATTATTCATACATACCATGAAATGAAACACAGCGACGCGCCATATTACCTTTCTCTATGGCCCTTAAATTACATGATCAGTGGGCCCTTAATGTCAATGTGTGTGTCAAAATTGTTCCAAATATCGATTTTTCAGTGACTGAGAAAGTTTATTTGTTTTCTCAAATTTTGCCTCAAGAATAAATAAGAATTACAATGCTAAATACAAACTAAATGTATATATTTTCTAAGGTTGGTATGATACGCTGTTTGTTTAATTATATGCTATTTTATTTACTTATCTACAAGAAACAGGCATTTAATTATTCTTTAGTAGTAATAGGTTCAGTTAACTAACATCACAGATATTAGTGCACCTTCTTATTGTGTAGCCTGGATAAAGTTTTTAATATCCTTTGTAGATATGTAGTGTTCTTACAAAACAAACTATTTTTATTTACAGATAGTCTGGATTATGTTGTAGCAGAGAGAATATTTAGTTGCCAATCTAATTCGATAAAATACTGGTTAAAATATATGGGAATACTTGAATACCTTAATTCTCTGGTATCTAGGTAAGTGCCTAATTAACTAGACACATACATAATGATAGTTTTATTTTCACAATTTATAAATCAAACCATCAGATTTTCCATTTATAATCTAAATCTGTGTGTTATAGTATTGCCTATAGTTGCCTTATTATAAACAAATAGTACATTAGCAATCTGTTCTATGCGTGCTTGAATGTGTTCAAACATAGTTTATGAATTCCACCTACAAATATCTACAATAATCATTATTATCCCAGAAAAGAGATACTAAGCTAGAACATGATGGTGTTCAAGTTTTGTTTTTATTTTGTGTGTAGTAGGTAACTTTCTGTGATATTTATGTTTGTTATTGTTTTTTACAGAAGCAAGCAGTAGAACAAATTATAATAATCCAAAAGGAAGGAGCACCAAATGAAGGGATTTTAAATACTCCTGGGAACACAACCGCATGTGTACGAGCTGATCTCGCACATTTCAATGTAATATGCACACACACATGTGTCGCGGCCCGATCGCAGCATTTTTGTATACGTAGCATTTTACTTCAGACTTTACAACTTCATAGCAATAAATCAGTGTCTTACAAACATTCATACGGGTCGGTTTTATTTAGCACTCTCCGGAGTAAACCCATCCCTTAGCATAGCAAGCAGTAGTAAATGTTAGGGTCTTAGCATAGCATCCCCTACATTTCTTTGGTCCTTCGAGCAACCCGGTTGCGGGACCCGACGGTAATCAAAAACGCGGTGGTTCAGCAATATTTCGCGTGTGATCGTTGTGCCGTTGGACACCTCGTGACAACTATGAACAAGCATCCATAGTATCATCAATTCAACACTTCGTGAGTGAAGTTTGAGTGAATGCAGCAGTTTACTCTTCATCACTATCTTGGGCCTACAAACGGCTCGAGGCAGTCACCACCATCAGCATTGTTGCGACGCAAGCAACGCAGCACCAACACTGTCGGAAGGTAGACCGTCAGTCAGCATCAGCAGGCGAACAGCCGGTGTGGGAGTCAATTCTGCACGTATCAGCATCATCCAAGTAAGATTGTTCCTTTTTCACTTGTGTCCAGTCCTCTATATACAAGATGGAAGCGCTCATATCACGTCAAAAGGAAATCTTAGACAAGTTACAGCAGATCCAAACTAACTTTAGAAAGGATCCATCTCATAGAAAAACTGTCGACTACATAAAACTACGCCTAGAAACAATAGATAATCTCTGGGGAGAGTTTGATAGCAATAACACACAGCTTGAAATCGTTGAAGATAAATCTCAGCAATATTTCGCAGAAAATATATATCAACAAGCATTAGACTTTTATCAAGCATTGCGCGGCGTTCTAACTTCATACAAAGCAGAAGACATAGCACGCTCTTTTTCTCAAGGAAAGGAAGAGAAAGCAATACAGCATGACGGAAAAGTCCTCGAACTTTTAAGTCAGCAAAGAACTAATTTTCGAGCTTTAAATAGGCTTATACATAGTATTAATACGAGCACTATCAGTGAAAAGTGGGAGATTGAGGATGAACTACGAAATTTACAAGCGCGATGGAATATCATAGATAGCATGCATTTACAGATTGATCACATACTGAAAGGTACTGATGTTTCTTACGAAACTGAATTGAGTACTCATGAGTCATCTTTTAAACACATAAAACGAATTTTGAATCATAAATTATCCTCATCTGTTCACATTCATCAAGCTACACCTATGTTAGAAATACCTATCTTTACGGGAAAGTACACGCAGTGGCCAACCTTTTATGATCTTTTTGTCGAAACTATTCATCATAGCAACCATTTATCAAAGTGTCAAAAAATGCAACACCTTAAGGGTAGGGTCAGAGGGGAGGCCGAGCGTCTCATACAGCATCTCACTATTTCAGCAGATAATTACGACACAGCATGGGACATATTAGTCCACCGGTATAATAACCCGCAATTATTATTTACTAAGCAAGTCGAAATATTTCTTAATTAGCCTAATATCAATAAGCAATCATCTTTTGAATTAAAAAGATTATACGACACTAGCACGGAATGTATCCACGCAATCCATAATCTAGGAGTGGACACTAGCACCTGGGATCCATTACTAGTTCACCTTTTGGCCAAAAAACTAGACATGGATACCTACAGTGACTACAAAGAGGCGCGTAAATCTCCTAGAGATTTACCGTCATTAGATGAGTTTATGGATTTTTTGGAAGCTAAATTCATTGCCCTTGAACCTATACATAAAAGAGAAAAGGACTATATACCCCCCAAAAATAATTCATCAGCTCAAAATCATCCAAAACCATCTATTTACAAGCAAGGTCAAGAAAAACCTTTCTCTAGATTTTATAAAGCAGCTTCTACCTATTCTACAAAATGTCCATTATGTTCCCACGATCACGAAATATATCGCTGTCACAATTTTATCAGCATGTCAGCAGATATGAAATTAAAGACAGTTGTGAAACATAATATTTGCCGTAACTGCCTTTACAAGCATGCCGGCAAATGCTATTCCGAGAAACGCTGTAAAAATTGTGCTGATTTCCATAATACCATATTACACGATGCCTTTGTGCAAACCACACACACAGCGACAAAATCAACTAACTCGAATTCAACACCTGCAATGCCATCAGCAAAAAATAGCGACAAACAACAGCATAGCGTAAATTACGTGGCTTGCGACAACGAGGAAGTTTTATTAACAACCTTGGCATTAAGGGTAAAGGCATCCGATGGCACCTTTATTACTTTAAGAGCATTGCTAGATCAGGGCTCGCAGATAGCTCTAATATCAGAAAACGCCGCACAAATGTTAGGACTTCAGCGGCAACGTTATCACGCTTCCGTTTCCGGCATAGGGAATGGTTCTAAAGCTAGTAAGGGAGTCGTATCAATTGAATGCCAATCAATATATAATGATTACAGTTTTACAACACAAGCACTAGTGATATCACGTGTCATTAGCAACTTACCTAATAGTTCGTTTAGCAAGCAGTCATGGCCGCACTTAGATCATATTGATTTAGCGGATCCTGACTATAATGTGTCTAAGCCGATAGACATTCTCTTAGACGCGAGCATCTATTCCGATATTATTATGAGTGGATTAATTAAAGGCCCCGCTCAGGCGCCAATAGCACAGCAGACCAAACTAGGCTGGATTCTCTCTGGAAATGTAAAAACTTTTAATTGCCATGTTGTAATTAACGACATACAACAAATATCAAAGTACTGGGAATTAGAAGACATCCATGAAAACGCTAGCACTTTGACCAGAGAGGAACAGTATTGTGAGGACTTTTATCAGGCTACTACAAGCCGGCTAGACAACGGTCGTTATGTAGTAGCACTTCCTATGAAGCAAGGTTTTGAGGAAAACTTAGGTACATCAAAGCCAAAGGCGATAGCACAATTTAAGCAATTAGAGCGCAAAATGGCCAAAAATAATACGTTTTCAAGCAGTTACAAGCAATTTATTCATGAATATCAAGAACTTGACCACATGCGTGAGGCAAGCAGCGTAAGTGAACCTAACTGCTTCCTACCTCATCACGGCGTGCTCAAGTTAGATTCTAGCACTACGAAGTTACGCGTAGTATTTAATGGATCATCAAAAACGACCACAGGCCATAGTCTGAACGACTTAATGGAATGCGGTCCCAACCTGCAAGTCGATTTACAAGATCTCATCTTAAGATGGAGACAGCATAGGTACGTTATCACCGCGGACATCGAAAAGATGTTCCGTCAAATACTTGTCAGGGAGTCGGATCACTCGTTGCAATCAATCATATGGCGTGACTCACCATCTGAGGCACTCCGTGAATATCATCTTACTACGGTAACGTATGGGACGAAAGCAGCTCCATTTTTAGCAATCAGAACTTTGAGACAACTTGCTAAAGACGACGCTTCAAAGTATCCTTTAGCAGCAGCACTAGAAAGCTCATTTTTCACCGATGACCTTCTAAGTGGACATCAAAGCATTGAGCAAACTAAGGAATTGCAAGGTCAGTTAATTCAAATGTTACAGGGAGCAGGGATGAACTTGCGGAAGTGGTCAGCCAATGATCAGGAATTGGTCTGTAACCTTCCATCTCAACAAGTCGATACTCCGTTTCATTTCAAGTGCTCAGAGTCCCGTAAGACCCTCGGGCTCAGATGGCATCCATCAACTGATAATTTCTCATTTCAAAGCACAATTGAGCATACAGAGAGTAGCCACACAAAAAGACAACTTTTATCAAACATTTCTAAAATATTCGATCCATTAGGTTGGCTCTCTCCTCTCACGATCAACGCAAAATTACTTTTTCAAAAAGCATGGACGTCCGGTATGGCATGGGACGATAAATTATCAAAGCAATTACAAGACGAAAGGCTTCAACTCAGGGACGACCTTCAAAATATCGAAAATTTCTCCATACCTAGATATTTGGGTAGCACACAAATAGCATTTCAAATACACGGATTTAGCGATGCGTCTGAAAAGGCGTACGCGTGTTCCGTTTACATTGTTACAAACAATGATAAAGGGGAGTGCACATCCACCTTAGTGATTGCAAAAACTAGGTTGGCTCCATTAAACAAGCAAGTGACACTGCCAAGACTTGAATTGTGCGGTGCACAGCTTTTGTCACAACTCATAAAAAAGGTTGTACAATCACTACCTCAAGAGCATATTAGTATCCACGCGTGGACAGACTCTATGGTGACCTTAGGCTGGATCCATGGAGATATCACGCGCTGGAAGCAATTTGTAGCAAATAGGGTTCAGCAAATCAGAGATGTAATTCCAGCAACACAGTGGAATCATGTGCGTTCAGAGGAGAATCCAGCTGACGCAGCAACCAGAGGTTCCACGGTGAAAAGTTTATTAGAGCATACTTTGTGGTGGGAAGGGCCCAAGTGGCTTCTTACATTTGACCCAAAAAATATTGGTGACAAAACATATCAAAGCCCTAATATAGAGGCCAAGCAAATAAGTGTAAACACTACTTTATATCAAGACAAGTTCCCCACATTAATAGCCGAGTTATTGCAAAATAATAATTCAATCACTCGAGTTGTGAAAACAATAGCATGGGTATCACGTTTCGTGGCGCGGCTTCGACACAAAACGTCACAGCATAGTCAGCATTTATCATCAGCTGAAATCAACAATGCTTACAACATTGTTATCAAGTACACCCAAGCTCATGAGTTTGAAGACGATCTTTTTGATTTAAAAAGCAAAGGTCAAGTTCGACCTAATAGCAAAATAGCAAGCTTTTGTCCGTATTTAGATGAGCATGGATTAATGAGAGTCGGTGGACGGCTAAATAATTCAAATCTAAGTAGCTCCGCTAAACACCCGATCATTCTATCAAATCATAGCCGATTGACCGATCTCATAATCAGTCAAGGACACATCGCCACGCTTCATGGTGGTCCGAGACTAACACTATCGTACTTAAGAGAAAAATACTGGATTCTTAGTGGCATGAATACAGTAAAACGACAAATCAGAATGTGCGTTAAATGCCGACGCTATAGCACTGAAAAGAGACAGCAAATCATGGCAGACTTACCTTGTCCTCGGGTAACTCCATCGCGCCCGTTTACCCACACTGGCGTCGACTTTACAGGCCACGTCGATCTTAAATCAAGTAAGGGCAGAGGGGTAAGGTGTCATAAGGGATACATAGCAGTTTTTGTATGCCTATCTACGAAGGCCGTGCACCTTGAGCTGGTCTCTGACCTGAGCACGCCAGCTTTCTTAGCAGCATTTCGTCGCTTTTGTGCACGTCGAGGTACTCCTACTCACATGTACAGCGACAATGGTACCAATTTTGTAGGTGCCAACCGATTACTGAAAAAAGAATACAAAGAGATAACAGCAAGTATAAATCATGAGTTCTTCAATAGCATAGCCGAATGGGATATAAAGTGGTCATTTAACTCACCAGCGTGGCCTACCGCAGGGGGTCTGTGGGAATCATCAGTCAAAAGTTTCAAGCACCACCTGAAACGAACTCTTGGAGAGCAGCGGCTCACGTACGAAGAGTTTACTACATTAATCCAACAAATTGAGGCCTGCCTCAATTCACGGCCTCTATTCCCTCTGACCGAAAACCCTGAGGATGATTACCTGACGCCAGGTCATTTTCTCGTAGGTGGATCATTATTATCACGACCTCAAGGTGACGACAGCTTAAACCTACCTATAAGATGGCAACTTGTACAAAGCATGTTAAAGCATTTTTGGAAAAGGTGGTCTACAGACTATCTACAGCAGCTGCAAGCTCGATCTAAATGGAGAACTCCAAGCAAAAACATTGAAATCAATGACATTGTTTTGATCAAGGACGATAACCTACCTCCTGGAAAATGGGTCATGGGTCGAGTACACGAAGTTTTCCCTGGTAAGGATGGTTACGTCCGAGTGGTTTCCATTAAAACACAAAATAACATCATAAAACGTCCAATCACCAAATTAGTCGTACTACCTGTTCACGAGATGACATCGGAACAGAATCAGCATGATGATCAGCAGCACATAAATCAAGACCGGACTAGAAAGGTTCGTAGTAAAGGTATCAAGAGCTTCCTACTAGCAGCATTATTGTTTTTTACTATGCTATTCTCTCCAACTGTACAGCAACCCTTTAACGTAACTCAAATTACAGATAATAGGGGCTTGTACTTTGATAAAATATCGAACTTACAACACATACGCGACGAATGGAAGCTTGTCGTTTATTATAATCTATCAACTTACTATCAAGGGCTTACGGATATTGAATCCTACGTAAATCATTTAAAAGCATCATGCAAGGGTTTACCACAACAATATCAAACACTTTCCAATCAAATAGAGCACGAGCTAAGCGAAATTCAGCACTATAATAAGATTCTACAAAATCAGAACCTAAACAGACAGAAACGTGGCTTGGTGAATGGGATCGGTTACATTGCCAACGCGTTATTCGGAGTGTTAGATGAGAGATTCGCGGAGCAGTACACTAAAGATATAGAGAAAATTGTCCATAACGAAAATCATATGCAAACATTAATACGAAATCAAACTATTATACTAGAAGCCGAGTATAACATCATTCAGCGAAATGAAAAAATCATGAACACTCAATTTCAATTTGTAAAGGAGCATCTTCGTAATCTATCAGTTGCGATCAATCACGTCCGTCAAGTGGTAGAAAATGATATCTATGTGACGTCATCTGCTTTAGTAGCTAACATAATTATCTCAAATCTTAGACGAATACAAGAAACTTTAATTAATACTATCACTAATATTCGACATGGACGCATAGATACTCATTTACTGTCACCCGAGCAATTACAATATCAAATGCTAACTATATCAAGTCAACTACAGGGTGATCTTACATTGCCCGTTGAGCAATCAAACTTTGCCGATATTTATAAAATTTTAAAGGTATCATCAAGGTTATTTAGCAGTTATCTTATCATAGAAATTAAGATTCCTCTAGTAAGCAAAGAAGTTTATGAGCTCGACAGAGTTATATCTATTCCTCAAAGTAGAAATCAGCAAACATACTATATAGTTCCTAGTCATCCATACATAGCTTTCAACCTCAGAAAGGATACAGCTATGTTCTTATCAGACGAAGATCTACGTCTATGTCTTCACGCTACAGAAGATAAAATATTATGCTCGTTAGACTCGCCTATCTACGACATGAAGATCAAACAATCAATTTGTCACTTAAACATAAGCAATGGTTACATAAAAACAACACCATGTAAACACGAACAATTAAGTTGTACGAACAGGTGGATAAAACTGCATGCACGGAACGATTGGCTCTTCTCGTGTTGCCAAGAATGCAGTGTCCGCATTTTAAAGGACAATGAACTATCAATCTATACACACAACAATTACATGAATCACATGGCGGTCCAAAGCGATATCAAAGTCCCAGAGTTATCTATCTTAAATAATATCATCAACACTACAATCACTGAAGCCGATCTGATCATACCAGAAAATCAAACGTATATGTGGAAGCAGTTGAAAGATCAAATTGAAGACCTGAAAGGACAATCTTACTCAGACTTCAGCATTCACGATGTACATCATTACACGACAACGTATATCATCGTAGCCATACTCATATTTGTGGCGAGCACATTCGCTTATTTGAAGATCAGACGAAGCAGGCGGTCGCGTTTGCCGCCCGCAGCAGCAGGCCCAGCCGCGCCGCTCCCGCCTCCGCGCAGCGCAGTGGGCAGCAGTATCAGTGACTTAGTGAGCGTTACAGTACCCAATGAGTTCAACTTGTTGCGTAAATCAGTGAGCTGTGTCAGTGTTGATAAAGGGACATCCCCCATGACGCCTATTGTGTCTCGTTCGGTGTCATTTCACGTCCCAAGTGTAGAGTCACGCGAGTGATTAGCTTAAGAAACAGACAAAACTTTATTATAGCACTTTAGCATTAGTTATCATAGTATTTTAACATTATTAATCACCTTGTATCATGTAAAACAAATTTATATCATTTAGCATAGCAATCATTAACTTGATTTTATATTAGATTATTCTTATCATCTTATTCTTAGAGGGCCAAGATGTACGAGCTGATCTCGCACATTTCAATGTAATATGCACACACACATGTGTCGCGGCCCGATCGCAGCATTTTTGTATACGTAGCATTTTACTTCAGACTTTACAACTTCATAGCAATAAATCAGTGTCTTACAAACATTCATACGGGTCGGTTTTATTTAGCACTCTCCGGAGTAAACCCATCCCTTAGCATAGCAAGCAGTAGTAAATGTTAGGGTCTTAGCATAGCATCCCCTACAGCATGCATTTCACAACAAAATAAATGATTAGTTAGAAATGTAAGTGAGTTGGATTAAAGGATGGAAACTTTCCTGATATGACCAATGGCTTTAAATTGTTTTTTTTTAACAATAACATTTCTGCTTCTTAAATGTTTTGTGTTTTGACTGATGTATGAAGAAAATAAAACCACTTGCTAAATTGGTATTTTTTATTTGTATGTTATTTATTTAATGCTTCAACACCCGAGCGGTCGCACGAGACTACATAACAATAGAATATCTATTGTGTCTCATTCACATACGCTTGAGGGATAATTGACATTAAGAAATTTAAATTCAGGATTGTTTTAAATACATAGGGGCAATCCATGTTCATGAGCTTGAAACAGAGTCAAAATATAAAACCAGGGTCTGAGAATGAAGCTGAAGGTGAACAAAGGTACTCCGTAATAAGACAACAAAACCTAATCGAGTTGGACTCGTAAGATTCGACTTGTGAACTACTTACTTTGTCTCTAGCGTATCCAGGGTTGGATAGCTCTTAACATAATATTAAGTCCTATCGAGGTCACCGCTGCCTAACCATCTTAAGAGCTGAAATCGCTTGCACCTTGTGTAGACTTTTGTTTGAACCGACGCCTGTTTCGTGTCTTGTGTGCAAGCGGTTTTCCTTTGAAAGTGGTAAGTCGGGAGTGACCACGGCCTAGGCATGCCGGACAAACGGAGATCCTGTTTTATGTAAGTCAATTCATATACTAGAAACTTCTCTAAATCGTACAAGTACCTACTCTTCTGAAAACCACATCAAAATCAGTTTAACCAAACATGATATAATATAGGGCAAATAAATCTTGATATATTGGACACACAGAAAACCTTCTTTATTTGAAGTCGGCTAAAAATCATTCAAAGTCAATGTAAATTTTCTCAATTTTAGGTTAGGTTATCATTTTGCCCGATTAGAACCTCAATAGTTCGTATACGAATTTTGAAATCTATTGGTCTCCAGCAATCGAAATGTTCGTGTGACGTTCCATCGAATTAGTTCGACTGTGAAGGTCTGAGAATACACAAGCCTTGTTTCCTTCGAAAAAAATTCGAGTAGTGAACATTTTTACGTGTGTGAACTTTTTTCGATCATGCGAGAATCGGCCTCCTGTTATAGTCTACGAGCTACGAACAGACCACGATAAATAAAGTCCCTTTTGCTTTGCTAATCGAATATCGTAAACAATCTTAACATTGCTTTACAATGTTTTTAACACTCACAGTGTCATATTTTATATTCATAAAGATGAAATAAGAAACCCAAAATTGCGCACGGGCGGAACTCAAACCAGCAACTTTCTGGCTAACCGGGCCAAACGCTCTTCCAATTGAGCTAGCTAGCGTGCGAATTTCTGGTCTAGTGTGACGCCTGTGCTATGCACCATAACTAATACCCAAGAGACCAGAAATTTACCAGAAATTGACTAGAAAGGCAGGTTAGCTGGTCTGTTTACATAGCTGAGGACAGCCGTAAGGTGATTGTCTGTCTGAGAAATCTCTACCGCTAAAAAATCTTTCTCCCATTTAAGACGAAGCTTCTGCTTATGCAAAATCTTTCATCCCTATCATAGACTACGCAGACTCTTGCTGCACTAACCTCATTCATCTTCGGCCTCCATAAATATGACCATGTCTCCAGTTTTAGAGCACAGCTTAACTGGCTCCCTATCCGTCAACGTAGAGACTCTCGAATCCTTTGCATTCTACATGATATTCTTAATAAACACTCGTCGCCTTCTTATCTTAAAGATATTGTACCGATGTACATGTATTACGTGTAATAAATTGAGTACCTTAATATATTTAATATTCATCGGACCCACATTAACATTTTCATCACATTATCTTTGTTTTTCCATGCTTTCATTTCCTTTTTCCATCCAAAGATTGCTGGTTCATTTGCTGTAAACACGAACATAGAGTTAATCATAGATTCTATCTACCATAACGCAGTTCGTATTTTCTCCCTAAAAAGTCGTACTGTAGACATTAAACTATAGGCATTACCTGCCTTTCTACTCTTCTTATACTATTACTCTGTATTTTTGGATTATTGTTGTTTTCTAATCTTTTATTAACAATATTTATTGTGAATATAAAAATGTCAAACTTTCAAAGCTCTGTTATTCTACTTTTCTGTACATAATACTGCAAAATAAAATTTGTTTGCAATTTTCCTTTAATTTATGATTCGTTTTCCAGATTGTTTGTGTAAATTGCTTGATTTTTGACAGTTTTTTTTATCTTTATTGACATGTTTGTTATGACAATATCTTTCAAAGTCTGACAACTTCTATCAAAGTTTATTACTTTTTCGGGTTTAGTCCTCTGTAAACCACCAGTATTCATGTTCTATTTTTGAACCTACCTCAATCTAAATTTGAACGGCCCAGGCCTCTATATAAGCCTTTACTTTTTTCATTCAAGGCATTCCATTCCTAGTTCTAAGCTCGAACGGTTCTATTAGTTCACCAAATTTACTTCAAGTTTTAACACTCTACATTTTCCCTCAAGAAGTCTTGAAGAACCGCCGGCGACTACTGAAACACCTCCTCGCTCTAGGGGAGGGACCTGTCTCCTTCTCGGAAGAGGACCCGAGACCAAGTACTTCTGGCACTCCAACTGATAATAACATTTTCTACATAGTTCCCGTTACCCTCATCACTGCTGAGAGTTACTTCTTCACGGCGCCTGTCACCGCTGCACATCGGCGTCGCTGCTACCTCCGCTGTGTCGGCCCTGCACTCCGACGCCGCCCTTTGCTGCCTCCAGGACAATACTTATAGAAGATCTGAAGACACTAACTCACGCCCACTGCACTCTATTTACATTTATACATACATAAATTCTATTCCCTCTTTTACCTCATACATTAATTCTATTCCCTCTTTTACCTCTTTCTTTTACCTTCTTCTCTTTGACTCCTTGTCGCTTCCCGACAAGTTGGAGGTTAGGTCATTTTTAAATCCCTTCTACTTCTTCACATTTGTCGCTTTACGACAAATTGGCGCCCAACTTTTAGTCTTCAGTCTTCTCTCTTTCTTTCTTTTCTTACATCTCATTCTTTTCATCTTCTATCTTTTTCTAAATTCAAAAACAACACTTTAACTAGTGTTCTTTACCTTTTCACCCTCTTTACCTTATCACCCTCTTTGGCTATTTCTTTTGGATAACATATTATTAACTCCTTCACTATCTTCATATCTTAACCCCTTCACTACCATCTCATATCATCCTAAATCTTAACACCTTAACTATCATCTCAGAACTTAACCCCTTGAAACTCGGAGATAGTAAAATTTTGTTTTGGTTAACTTAACTTGAGAATTATTAACTTAACTAAATCTACCTTAATTGGTCTTAAGTTAACTTTGTTCTTTTAACTTAACTTTGATTTAAATAACTGTTCTCTAATCAACTTAATTAACCGAGAACTCTTATTTTTCTTAAACTCTCTACCTATTTATTTTCACTCTCCGATTTTCTTTCTCAACCTATATCGTCACTAATTCACTTTAATCACTATTTGAAGAGGAATTAAGGTACCCAATTTTATTTTGAACTTTATTGAATTATTCGTAACTTTTTAACTTTACAATGTCTCGTTAATTAAGTTTGATTATCTTAACAAAGCTGAACTTATTTATGAAATAAAGATTAGACTTGAGGAACCAACAAACACGGTTATAGACTTAAGAAATTACCTTTCTACCTCGCGATATTTATGCTGAAAATGTTGGTTGTCTCGCGTCTTATTTTGATAAAATTCAAACTGCATTATATTTAGCTCATGCTAAAAACAGCGCGCGTTATGATTTGCGTCGAGCTTTTAAAGAATTTAATGTCGGTGATATAGTTTGGCGTAAGAATTATGTGCAAAGCAATGCAGGTTCTTACTTTAGCGCAAAACTTGCCCCTAAATTTGTAAAATGTAAAGTTTTTGAAAAAATTTCACCTTTAGTTTATATATTGGAAGATGCTAATGGTTCTAAAACCAAATGGCATATCAAGGACATTAAAATCTAATTTTCATAACTTCTTTTTTTTTTCTCTAACTTTCATTTCGTAACTTCATTTACTCATCATTCATAATTCATTCATCAATCATCTTTCGTGATTATATTTATTTCGTATTTAGTTGTATTCTGGCTTTTAAGCTTATACAACGTACTTTAAATACGTTATCCTTATCCTCTAGTTTTCTTTTCTTTTAGGAGCAGTTAATAGCTCTTATTAATTGTATCTTTAAATCTCTTTTCTTCTTTTCTTTCCTTAAAGGAGCTCTAAACCTTTGTCTATACTCTTTATCTTATCTTTACTTAAGGGACTCTAAATCCCTTACGTTAACTCGGGAGGCTCTAAACCTCTTCTCTTTACTTAAGGGACTCTAAACCCCTTAGTACTAACTAGTACGTTCTTTTGAGCGGTTGATTACTCGTTAAATAAGCCTTAGGTCCGAGCGGTTGATTACACGTTAAATAAGCCTTAGAATGGAGCGGTTGATTACTCCCTAAGTAGGCCTAGATCAAACTTTTTTGTTCCATCTATGGAGCGGTTGACAACTCCCTAAATAAGCCTGTCGTTATTGAGGAATTCTTTTCTAGAGTGGCAGTCATTGAATGTGAACTCCACCCTTACGGTATGAAGATGATAGAATGCTAGAAGAAGAATAAATATTTCTATTTAAGGTTGTATATTAGGCGAAGAAGATTCCTAGGTTTTCTTTAGGTCTTCTTTCAAAAATTTTCTCTAAGTCGAAAATTTTTCTGGGGTTGTGGGGGAAATGTACCGATGTACATGTATTACGTGTAATAAATTGAGTACCTTAATATATTTAATATTTATCGGACCCACATTGACATTTTCATCACATTATCTTTGTTTTTCCATGCTTTCATTTCCTTTTTCCATCCAAAGATTGCTGGTTCATTTGCTGTAAACACGAACATAGAGTTAATCATAGATTCTATCTACCATAACGCAGTTCGTATTTTCTCCCTAAAAAGTCGTACTGTAGACATTAAACTATAGGCATTACCTGCCTTTCTACTCTTCTTATACTATTACTTTGTATTTTTGGATTATTGTTGTTTTCTAATCTTTTTTTAACAATATTTATTGTGAATCTAAAAATGTCAAACTTTCAAAGCTCTGTTATTCTACTTTTCTGTACATAAAACTGCAAAAAAAAATTTTTTTTGCAATTTTCCTTTAATTTGCATTGGGTGATGATTCGTTTTCCAGATTGTTTGTGTAAATTTCTTGATTTTTGACAGTTTTTTTTTATCTTTATTGACATGTTTGTTATGACAATATCTTTCAAAGTCTGACAACTTCTATCAAAGTTTATTACTTTTTCGGGTTTAGTCCTCTGTAAACCACCAGTATTCATGTTCTATTTTTGAACCTATCTCGATCTAAATTTGAACGGCCCAGGCCTCTATATAAGCCTTTACTTTTTTCATTCAAGGCATTCCATTCCGAGTTCTAAGCTCGAACGGTTCTATTAGTTCACCAAATTTACTTCAAGTTTTAACACTCTACATTTTCCCTCAAGAAGTCTTGAAGAACCGCCGGCGACTACTGAAACACCTCCTCACGCTAGGGGAGGGACCGGACACATTTCCGGAGGAGGATCCGAGTCCATTTGAGACTGCAGTAACACCTCCTCGCTCTAGGGGAGGGACCTGTCTCCTTCTCGGAAGAGGACCCGAGACCAAGTACTTCTGGCACTCCAACTGATCATAACATTTTCTACATAGTTCCCGTTACCCTCATCACTGCTGAGAGTTACTTCTTCACGGCGCCTGTCACCGCTGCACATCGGCGTCGCTGCTACCTCCGCTGTGTCGGTCCTGCACTCCGACGCCGCCCTTTGCTGCCTCCAGGACAATACTTATAGAAGATCTGAAGACACTAACTCACGCCCATTGCACTCTATTTACATTTATACATACATAAATTCTATTCCCTCTTTTACCTCTTTCTTTTACCTTCTTCTCTTTGACTCCTTGTCGCTTCCCGACAAGTTGGAGGTTAGGTCATTTTTAAATCCCTTCTACTTCTTCACATTTGTCGCTTCACGACAAATTGGCGCCCAACTTTTAGTCTTCAGTCTTCTCTCTTTCTTTCTTTTCTTACATCTCATTCTTTTCATCTTCTATCTTTTTCTAAATTCAAAAACAACACTTTAACTAGTGTTCTTTACCTTTTCACCCTCTTTACCTTATCACCCTCTTTGGCTATCTCTTTTGGATAACATATTATTAACTCCTTCACTATCTTCATATCTTAACCCCTTCACTACCATCTCATATCATCCTAAATCTTAACACCTTAACTATCATCTCAGAACTTAACCCCTTGAAACTCGGAGATAGTAAAATTTTGTTTTAGTTAACTTAACTTGAGAATTATCAACTTAACTAAATCTACCTTAATTGGTCTTAAGTTAACTTTGTTCTTTTAACTTAACTTTGATTTAAATAACTGTTCTCTAATCAACTTAATTAACCGAGAACTCTTATTTTTCTGAAACTCTCTACCTATTTATTTTTACTCTCCGATTTTCTTTCTCAACCTATATCGTCACTAATTCACTTTAATCACTATTTGAAGAGGAATTAAGGTACCCAATTTTATTTTGAACTTTATTGAATTATTCGTAACTTTTTAACTTTACAATGTCTCGTTAATTAAGTTTGATTATCTTAACAAAGCTGAACTTATTTATGAAATAAAGATTAGACTTGAGGAACCAACAAACACGGTTATAGACTTAAGAAATTACCTTTCTACCTCGCGATATCTACGCTGAAAATGTTGGTTTTCTCGCGTCTTATTTTGATAAAATTCAAACTGCATTATATTAAGCTCATGCTAAAAACAGCGCGCGTTATGATTTGCGTCGAGCTTTTAAAGAATTTAATGTCGGTGATATAGTTTGGCGTAAGAATTATGTGCAAAGCAATGCAGGTTCTTACTTTAGCGCAAAACTTGTCCCTAAATTTGTAAAATGTAAAGTTTTTGAAAAAAAATCACCTTTAGTTTATATATTGGAAGATGCTAATGGTTCTAAAACCAAATGGCATATCAAGGACATTAAAATCTAATTTTCATAACTTCTTTTTTTTTTCTCTAACTTTCATTTCGTAACTTCATTTACTCATCATTCATAATTCATTCATCAATCATCTTTCGTGATTATATTTATTTCGTATTTAGTTGTATTCTGGCTTTTAAGCTTATACAACGTACTTTAAATACGTTATCCTTATCCTCTAGTTTTCTTTTCTTTTAGGAGCAGTTAATAGCTCTTATTAATTGTATCTTTAAATCTCTTTTCTTCTTTTCTTTCCTTAAAGGAGCTCTAAACCTTTGTCTATACTCTTTATCTTATCTTTACTTAAGGGACTCTAAATCCCTTACGTTAACTCGGGAGGCTCTAAACCTCTTCTCTTTACTTAAGGGACTCTAAACCCCTTAGTACTAACTAGTACGTTCTTTTGAGCGGTTGATTACTCGTTAAATAAGCCTTAGGTCCGAGCGGTTGATTACACGTTAAATAAGCCTTAGAATGGAGCGGTTGATTACTCCCTAAGTAGGCCTAGATCAAACTTTTTTGTTCCATCTATGGAGCGGTTGACAACTCCCTAAATAAGCCTGTCGTTATTGAGGAATTCTTTTCTAGAGTGGCAGTCATTGAATGTGAACTCCACCCTTACGGTATGAAGATGATAGAATGCTAGAAGAAGAATAAATATTTCTATTTAAGGTTGTATATTAGGCGAAGAAGATTCCTAGGTTTTCTTTAGGTCTTCTTTCAAAAATTTTCTCTAAGTCGAAAATTTTTCTGGGGTTGTGGGGGAAATGTACCGATGTACATGTATTACGTGTAATAAATTGAGTACCTTAATATATTTAATATTTATCGGACCCACATTGACATTTTCATCACATTATCTTTGTTTTTCCATGCTTTCATTTCCTTTTTCCATCCAAAGATTGCTGGTTCATTTGCTGTAAACACGAACATAGAGTTAATCATAGATTCTATCTACCATAACGCAGTTCGTATTTTCTCCCTAAAAAGTCGTACTGTAGACATTAAACTATAGGCATTACCTGCCTTTCTACTCTTCTTATACTATTACTTTGTATTTTTGGATTATTGTTGTTTTCTAATCTTTTTTTAACAATATTTATTGTGAATCTAAAAATGTCAAACTTTCAAAGCTCTGTTATTCTACTTTTCTGTACATAAAACTGCAAAAAAAAATTTTTTTTGCAATTTTCCTTTAATTTGCATTGGGTGATGATTCGTTTTCCAGATTGTTTGTGTAAATTTCTTGATTTTTGACAGTTTTTTTTTATCTTTATTGACATGTTTGTTATGACAATATCTTTCAAAGTCTGACAACTTCTATCAAAGTTTATTACTTTTTCGGGTTTAGTCCTCTGTAAACCACCAGTATTCATGTTCTATTTTTGAACCTATCTCGATCTAAATTTGAACGGCCCAGGCCTCTATATAAGCCTTTACTTTTTTCATTCAAGGCATTCCATTCCGAGTTCTAAGCTCGAACGGTTCTATTAGTTCACCAAATTTACTTCAAGTTTTAACACTCTACATTTTCCCTCAAGAAGTCTTGAAGAACCGCCGGCGACTACTGAAACACCTCCTCACGCTAGGGGAGGGACCGGACACATTTCCGGAGGAGGATCCGAGTCCATTTGAGACTGCAGTAACACCTCCTCGCTCTAGGGGAGGGACCTGTCTCCTTCTCGGAAGAGGACCCGAGACCAAGTACTTCTGGCACTCCAACTGATCATAACATTTTCTACATAGTTCCCGTTACCCTCATCACTGCTGAGAGTTACTTCTTCACGGCGCCTGTCACCGCTGCACATCGGCGTCGCTGCTACCTCCGCTGTGTCGGTCCTGCACTCCGACGCCGCCCTTTGCTGCCTCCAGGACAATACTTATAGAAGATCTGAAGACACTAACTCACGCCCATTGCACTCTATTTACATTTATACATACATAAATTCTATTCCCTCTTTTACCTCTTTCTTTTACCTTCTTCTCTTTGACTCCTTGTCGCTTCCCGACAAGTTGGAGGTTAGGTCATTTTTAAATCCCTTCTACTTCTTCACATTTGTCGCTTCACGACAAATTGGCGCCCAACTTTTAGTCTTCAGTCTTCTCTCTTTCTTTCTTTTCTTACATCTCATTCTTTTCATCTTCTATCTTTTTCTAAATTCAAAAACAACACTTTAACTAGTGTTCTTTACCTTTTCACCCTCTTTACCTTATCACCCTCTTTGGCTATCTCTTTTGGATAACATATTATTAACTCCTTCACTATCTTCATATCTTAACCCCTTCACTACCATCTCATATCATCCTAAATCTTAACACCTTAACTATCATCTCAGAACTTAACCCCTTGAAACTCGGAGATAGTAAAATTTTGTTTTAGTTAACTTAACTTGAGAATTATCAACTTAACTAAATCTACCTTAATTGGTCTTAAGTTAACTTTGTTCTTTTAACTTAACTTTGATTTAAATAACTGTTCTCTAATCAACTTAATTAACCGAGAACTCTTATTTTTCTGAAACTCTCTACCTATTTATTTTTACTCTCCGATTTTCTTTCTCAACCTATATCGTCACTAATTCACTTTAATCACTATTTGAAGAGGAATTAAGGTACCCAATTTTATTTTGAACTTTATTGAATTATTCGTAACTTTTTAACTTTACAATAATGTCTCGTTAATTAAGTTTGATTATCTTAACAAAGCTGAACTTATTTATGAAATAAAGATTAGACTTGAGGAACCAACAAACACGGTTATAGACTTAAGAAATTACCTTTCTACCTCGCGATATCTACGCTGAAAATGTTGGTTTTCTCGCGTCTTATTTTGATAAAATTCAAACTGCATTATATTAAGCTCATGCTAAAAACAGCGCGCGTTATGATTTGCGTCGAGCTTTTAAAGAATTTAATGTCGGTGATATAGTTTGGCGTAAGAATTATGTGCAAAGCAATGCAGGTTCTTACTTTAGCGCAAAACTTGTCCCTAAATTTGTAAAATGTAAAGTTTTTGAAAAAAAATCACCTTTAGTTTATATATTGGAAGATGCTAATGGTTCTAAAACCAAATGGCATATCAAGGACATTAAAATCTAATTTTCATAACTTCTTTTTTTTTTCTCTAACTTTCATTTCGTAACTTCATTTACTCATCATTCATAATTCATTCATCAATCATCTTTCGTGATTATATTTATTTCGTATTTAGTTGTATTCTGGCTTTTAAGCTTATACAACGTACTTTAAATACGTTATCCTTATCCTCTAGTTTTCTTTTCTTTTAGGAGCAGTTAATAGCTCTTATTAATTGTATCTTTAAATCTCTTTTCTTCTTTTCTTTCCTTAAAGGAGCTCTAAACCTTTGTCTATACTCTTTATCTTATCTTTACTTAAGGGACTCTAAATCCCTTACGTTAACTCGGGAGGCTCTAAACCTCTTCTCTTTACTTAAGGGACTCTAAACCCCTTAGTACTAACTAGTACGTTCTTTTGAGCGGTTGATTACTCGTTAAATAAGCCTTAGGTCCGAGCGGTTGATTACACGTTAAATAAGCCTTAGAATGGAGCGGTTGATTACTCCCTAAGTAGGCCTAGATCAAACTTTTTTGTTCCATCTATGGAGCGGTTGACAACTCCCTAAATAAGCCTGTCGTTATTGAGGAATTCTTTTCTAGAGTGGCAGTCATTGAATGTGAACTCCACCCTTACGGTATGAAGATGATAGAATGCTAGAAGAAGAATAAATATTTCTATTTAAGGTTGTATATTAGGCGAAGAAGATTCCTAGGTTTTCTTTAGGTCTTCTTTCAAAAATTTTCTCTAAGTCGAAAATTTTTCTGGGGTTGTGGGGGAAATGTACCGATGTACATGTATTACGTGTAATAAATTGAGTACCTTAATATATTTAATATTTATCGGACCCACATTGACATTTTCATCACATTATCTTTGTTTTTCCATGCTTTCATTTCCTTTTTCCATCCAAAGGTTGCTGGTTCATTTGCTGTAAACACGAACATAGAGTTAATCATAGATTCTATCTACCATAACGCAGTTCGTATTTTCTCCCTAAAAAGTCGTACTGTAGACATTAAACTATAGGCATTACCTGCCTTTCTACTCTTCTTATACTATTACTCTGTATTTTTGGATTATTGTTGTTTTCTAATCTTTTTTTAACAATATTTATTGTGAATCTAAAAATGTCAAACTTTCAAAGCTCTGTTATTCTACTTTTCTGTACATAATACTGCAAAATAAAATTTGTTTGCAATTTTCCTTTAATTTGCATTGGGTGATGATTCGTTTTCCAGATTGTTTGTGTAAATTGCTTGATTTTTGACAGTTTTTTTTATCTTTATTGACATGTTTGTTATGACAATATCTTACAAAGTCTGACAACTTCTATCAAAGTTTATTACTTTTTCGGGTTTAATCCTCTGTAAACCACCAGTATTCATGTTCTATTTTTGAACCTACCTCGATCTAAATTTGAACGGCCCAGGCCTCTATATAAGCCTTTACTTTTTTTATTCAAGGCATTCCATTCCGAGTTCTAAGCTCGAACGGTTCTATTAGTTCACCAAATTTACTTCAAGTTTTAACATTCTACATTTTCCCTCAAGAAGTCTTGAAGAACCGCCGGTGACTACTGAAACACCTCCTCACGCTAGGGGAGGGACCGGACACATTTCCGGAGGAGGATCCGATTCCATTTGAGACTGCAGTAACACCTCCTCGCTCTAGGGGAGGGACCTGTCTCCTTCTCGGAAGAGGACCCGAGACCAAGTACTTCTGGCACTCCAACTGATCATAACATTTTCTACATAGTTCCCGTTACCCTCATCACTGCTGAGAGTTACTTCTTCACGGCGCCTGGCACCGCTGCACATCGGCGTCGCTGCTACCTCCGCTGAGTCGGCCCTGCACTCCGACGCTGCCCTTTGCTGCCTCCAGGACAATTCTTATAGAAGATCTGAAGACACTAACTCACGCCCACTGCACTCTACTTACATTTGTACATACATAAATTCTATTCCCTCTTTTACCTCATACATAAATTCTATTCCCTCTTTTACCTCTTTCTTTTACCTTCTTCTCTTTGACTCCTTGTCGCTTCCCGACAAGTTGGAGGTTAGGTCATTTTTAAATCCCTTCTACTTCTTCAAATTTGTCGCTTCACGACAATATGTTCCCGTTTTTATGCCAAACTCACGATCGGTCTCTCCGTCCCTCCGACATTTTCCGGCTGGGCACGCTGGCACACTGCTCCATGTACGTCTCCAAGTCATTTTCAGTTCAGGCAACACGACTGTGGAACTCTCTTCCTTTGGATGTCAGGAGAGCCGAGTCAAAGGTATCATTCAAGAGGAAAGTCCGTCAATTTCTTAAAAAATAGGTAATTGCAAAATATATTTATTTATTATTTGTATTATTTATGTATATTTTTATCTATTGTATTTATTTTGTGTAGGTTTAAATATATTAATAAAATATTATATATATTGTTGCAGTTATTTAAGTAGGTTTATTTGTTACTTTAATTTTTTATTTATTTATTTATACTTCTATTTCTATTGCACAACCAAAATTTTGTACAAAAGGTGAACTTAACGCCATATGGCATTCTCTACTAGTCATACCTTTGGGCCAAGCAGAAATGATCGTGGGCGGTGCGACAGACAAAAAGAAAAAGAGTTACTATTAAAAGAAAAAAAGTTAAATTTTACACATAAAAAAATACATGAAAAACATATTTTAATTGTATTCATTATAATATTTTTTATTTTATAACCGGCTTTGCGGCTTTATCTATAGGGGCCTGTTTGAAAACCAGCGCTAAATTAATTTCAGCAACAGCTGAAACTGGTACCCATTGCCTTAAATTTATCTTTGTCACCTCTTTATTATAATTATTTTATGTATTTTATTTAAGTGTAGATTTTATTTTGTATTTGAGATCATATTGTTCAGGCAATAAATGATTTTCAATTACAATTTCTTACCAAGACTGCGTGGACCGCGAGCTTTATAACCCGGCGCCGAGTCTTGTTAGAAAGACCATGCTTTGTTATTGAACATGGTGTTGGTAAGGGGCTTAACTACCTTCTCAAGAATGGTGTCTTGATACACTTGTGCCGATGTTTTGATACCTTTTTCACAAAAATATGGGTCAGTCACTCCTTCATAGCTAACACCCCACTAAACCATCACTGAAGTCGGGTAATGCCCACGCTGCACTCTGCCGACTAATTGGGAAGCTTCCTTAGAGGTTTGAGCATAAATACGGTCATATTTTTTGTTAAAATGTTGCTCAATAGTAAAGATTTTCTCATCCGTAAACAATTTTTTTTTGGGACCTCCCTTTGGGGTACCGCTTCAGTAGTTTTTTTTTCGATTTTACCACCCTATTCTTTTTTTGACTTAAATGACCGTTGCGTCTCTTATAGTCTGCAAGTCTTAAGTCATCTTTTAAAATACGCGATATGGTTCTGGGTGCTATCTTCATCTTCCGAGATATTTTTTTGTTTGCTTTGAAAAAAAAATGTTTATTGACAGTATAAATATACAAACAGGATTTTACGGACATTTCTACAGAAGGGCACTTTTTTTCTCAATTCGGTGGTTGATTTTTAATTTGGATTTTGTAGTAGTTTAAATAATAAAAAATGAAGTTTACTCCATCCTGAAACATAAAATAACGATTTGCCTAAATTTTGTTGATTGATCTATGAGAAAAGTTAGGCTCCGAATTGAGAAAGCACCGAATTGAGAAAACGATGCACCGAATTGAGAAAATGAATCACCGAATTAAGAATAGATGCAACATTATCTAATGTATTGTATTGTATTGCATTCTATTGTGTATATATAATGTATTTGAATGATCAAAATAAAAAAAATACCTAAAGCGTTATGTTAACTGACTGCTGTTCTATCGGTTTAATAGTTTATGTGCCTATCTATATCAATAATTATTCTTTGGAATGTTAATAATAAAAAAAAACTGATCAACATGTTTATTTTTCGATATAACTAATAATCAGTCTTGTTTTTAAAACTCAAACAATTTAAACATTACAATTTTCAAAGAGGATAACACAAAACTATTTATTATCGATATATTTATATCTTTATTGTTTTATATATATATATTTATATTGTCTTTTTATCTTTATTGTATATATTTATATCTTATTCTTATCATTCTTCTTTATTGCTTTACTTAATTGAAGCGCTAAAGGAATCATTCTGCTAACTGAACGAAAGTTCAAATTAACCACATGATAGTACCTAGTTACGTATCAGGAGCCGGGTGGGGAGTTTTTCAAAACTAACTAAATTAATTAAAATTAAAATCGAGTAATGTCTGCACCGATTCGAAGATGATTTATTACTGGCTAACTTATTCTAAATACAGGCACGGGCCGTTGAGGCTGAAACGGCTAAGTCGATAATAAATACATGAGCTTGCCCTAAATATGCTGAGGCAACCCTAATCTCAGACAGAAGAGAGAGGGGGTTCCATAACTCCTCCCTCCCTAATAATGAAATTATCAGAACGATCATTTTCAATATCTTTCCGATCATTTTGCAAAAATTTTAATAACCTTTAACGCAGCACATATAAAGGGAATACCATTAAACATATTATAACTAAACATAATATGACAAAATAATCTAAATTAACACTAAAGTTAATGTCTTTTTTATCACTCAAAACACTTTCCACTTCCGCACTGTGCTTTAGAGCATATGACATATATTTTATTTCATCCAGGTTAACTCCAACCATGTTTAGTGTGTGTGTGCTGGATAGATTCGTATGACCGTGCATCACAGGTAAGTTATGATCGGGATCAGTTTCGCGGTATCTAGCGACTCGTAGATATGGTGATTGATTTTGAGTCCAAGGACTTCTAGGTTGCAGGGTTCATCAATAGTAACGAGGTAAGTCCCAAAAATAGGCTGCTTACTGTTCTGGTCGTGGTTATCACACAGACTAGTTATCGTTGTTGGTCTTCGACTATACAAGATCCAATTGTTGGTATTAACCCTCTGGATTCTTACTTCTTCGATTTGAATTTGATGCTGGTGACAATGTGTGAGAGTATTGTCAAACTCCATAAGCTGCTCCGCACAGGTAGGTTCATGGTAGACAGCTTGGTTGTCTGTCGTAAATAAGAAGTGGTCGCCAGCAGCGAGCGCGCGGCATGGCTTGGAAATTGGTAAGTAATTAGACTTTCTCGCCAATAGGTAAGGAAATTCAGGAAAGATTGATATTGTGATGTTTTGTGACTCGTGGAATATTGGTAAGAAATAAATCTTATAATAACTATAAGTATGATTATCAGTTATTGGTATCTCCATTATAAATGTTATCTTGTCTTTCTTAACGTATGATTTGACATACATTGTTTTCTCTAATTTAAAAAAAACCCTCTAATTTAATACCTCGTTAGGTAAATACATAAGATTTGCAAATTGAGCTATCGATTTTAAATGATTTAGTAATTCTTTCGAATTAACTATGGATTGATGTAAAACTGAAAATTTACTTAAGGCTAGAGCTGTTTCAATCTCCCTTAATTGTGAATTTAGCCACACAGGGAAAACGCGGAAACTCCTTGAAAAATACGATCCGGCGCCAGTTACATATCGGGAGCCGGGTGGGGAGTTTTTAAAAACTAACTAAATTAATTAAAATTAAAATGCGAGTAATGTCTTCACCAATTGGAAGATTATTTATTACTGGCTAACTAATTCTAAATACAGGCACGGCCCGTTGAGGTTGAAACGGCTAAGTCGATAATAAAATACATGAGCTTGCCCTTAAATATGCTGAGACAACCCTAATCTAAGACAGAAGGGCGAGGGGGTTCCATAACCAGCTACGTGGTACAGCATGTTTGTTAGTAAATTATGTCTTCATAATATTTTGTTACATTCAATATTTAAATTCAATTAATCACATAAAATATTTTATAATAATTTAATATTTAAATACAATTAATCGCATAAAATAGGAAATTGAATGTTAGGTACGTTCGTAATATGTTATTGTTGAACTGTTAATTTGACAATTTTAAGACACTTGTTGGTATTTTTGTACTAACTTACTGATAATTTATAGGGAGATCTGTAATTGGCCATACCCAATGTATTAAAACGTGAGTTATAGCAATGAATGTGCTGTTGATTTTCTCGATAAACAACAATAATCAACAACAAAAATTAGCTAAATTAATAATATAAAAGTAAAACCTCAATTCGGTGTAAGTTTTCTCAATTCGGTGCACCATTTTCCACGGAATTGAGATCCATGGAATTGAGAAAATAACACAATACATCAAATTACCCAAAAATTTTATGAGTTACAGTAATTTCTGCTAAACCTAACGATAGAAAGCTGTAAAACACTCAATAGTTTTAGCACAAATCTCATAAAATACTTTAGATACATAATCGAGGTGGCACACCGATTTGAGAAATTACCCTGTACCAAAAACACCGAACGATTTCGTACCTTTGAAAATTGCTCCTGAGTGCTACAGATCTCCCGTTTACACTGTTCGTCCGCTCGGGCGCAACTGTTAGGTGACGCGAACAAGAAGTGCGCGTATCTATTATGCATAGTTAGTGCTACAGGTACATAAAAGTAAATTTCACCGAATTGAGGCATAAGCCTCGGACAAAATTTAAATGTGTCACTGTATTCAAATTAAAGGATTCACGATATATGTGAGCACGTATATGGCTTCATTATTTATTCCTTGTTATAGGAATGTAGTAATAATAATCAGCAACTTATTATTTTAAAAGTTATGAAACGAAAACGAGTAAATTCTGGAAACCGGACACTCCATTTTAGGCCAAATTCTGCCCGTTTTTGAACTTTCCGATTTTTTTTGGACCGTATGTACAACCTGGTGGTCTTCTTGATATGCTCTCCATCAGGCCAAGAGTTGTATAAATACGTGTGATTTTTTTCAGACACGTTATTCAATTTTAAAGGTAGGTTTTTTGCTCCAGTCGGTCAATCAGTCGCTTCTGTAGAAATGCCCTTACCGGTCCCCATACTAGGCATGCCTGTCCTATGGGGAACAGTTTACGATTTACATGTGATTTTCACAGCACTTGTTAAGCAGAACAAAAACATAAACATTTTTGCATGTTAAACTAATTCAAACGGGTCCAAACTTACAGCGGGCAAATCTAGTGTGTGTGCGTGTGCGTGTGTGTGTGTGTGTGTGTGTGTGTGTGTGTGTGTGTGTGTGTGTGTGTGTGTGTGTGTGTGTGTTCGTGTGCGCGCGCGCGTGTGTGTGTGTGTTCGTGTGCGTGTGTGTGTGTGTGTGTGTGTGTGTGTGTGTGTTTATGTTGTGTGGTGTGTGTTAATGAGGCAAGTAATTGACTACTTAACAACTTTAATGATTCTTTCTGGTTCATCATAGCACCAACCCAAGAGCAGCTTAGTTACCATCGCTTTGACTTTATGTACAGGTTGGTTCCTAAAGTCTAACAGAGCAGACAATTTGTTGTAGATGTGAGGCATCAGAAACCTACAGAAACGCTGTACGAAAGTAGTCCTGGTAGCGGGAACGGGTATCCTGAATAGACGCTTAGTAAGCAATCTCTTGTATTCGTCCGACAATAGGACACTTCTATGTGTATGGAGTACAACTCTTAGAAGAAATAGTTTTCTAACGCTCAAAACCCTTTCTTTCGGACAGGATTTCTGCGAATTCTTTCCCTTGCTGCTTTGACCACCTTTTTCGTACGAATAGTACGTGGACGGCCAGGAGCTCTATTTTTGAATCACTCGCTTCAAGACGGCGAGTGATTTTCGTTTGAAGAAAAAAACTCGTTGTCGAACGAAAATCACTCACCATTTCGAAGCGAGTGATTCAAAAATATCTTTTTCTGTCCCAAACAGAGGATGTCTCATTGTACCTATTGATAGCCCGGTACACAAAAATTTGACTAATACCAAGCGTATGGAGAGTTTTAAAAATTGCATTTGGCTCCATACCAACTGTGTGTAATGCAATCACAGCGATTCGGTTCTCTTCATCACCCCACTCCATTTTAATATCGCAATATATTATAAATGTATTTGCGCCAAAATTAGAAAACACAATGAGCAATGGTATAAAAGTAACTGATTCCAAATTCAAAAGTCTTTCGTATTTTTAATTGTAACAGTATTTATGGCCAAACTGTGTACATAACGCAAGCGATAAAATAAATACATATACTATAATAATTATATACTGTGACGATGTATTAGAAGTTTTTGGATTAAGCTTTGTTGATGTTTCCGATATACATATGTAGAAAGTATGCACGGACGAGTCTCTTAAATAAAAAAAAATACTGGGAGCCTGTTGAATTTTTGCCGGAACTTTTCTTGTTGATTTTCTCTGATTTTTTTTCGCTGCACCCATTGTCATCTCTCTGCATGACCTAAAGGCTTGACTGGCAGAGAATGCTTTTAGCATTAAGTCCTTAAGTCGATTTTTGGCTCATAATCCTAGATATTAAACACGCGTGCTTTACCAGTGTATTATTGAACTAGTGCCTTTAGTTTATAAACCCGACCAATTTATAGCGAAGCGAAGCGATATAATTAAGTCGGGTTAAAACTTTTATTTTAGCAACAAACAGTGTTTATGCAAAAAATATCAGTATCTACATATTCATTTCAATAAATGGTTTATCCAGCTTAATTTCTAAAAAATAGCTCAAATTCATTTAACATTTTTTTGTATTTATGTTTCAAACACGAATTATTACATTTTTAATCTTGGCTGTTGACCGGTCTAGTTCGCACCCTAACCTTGCGCGCGCATCGGTATCGCGGCAAGAAAAAAAAACAACGCGCCAATTTTCGTAAATAATAGCCGACTGTGATGGTAATTGGTAATTTGTCGTTAAACACTCCGATCTTTTTAAATCAAATGGTTAATTAATTTTATATTTAAGACGTTATAAAAAGATTGTTTACAATATTCGACTAGCAAAGAAAAACATATACTATAGTAGTTAGGGAGGCGAGGTAGCTAAATGACTTAATTCAACGCCATCGCGACCTATCAAAATCGAAAGATAAAATAATTTCGAAAAGAAAAGCTCGTATGGTAAAAACCTTTTTAGCAGTGGGTTTGGTGTGTACGGTTTTTCAAAAATGTAAAATAAAAAACAGTTACTTGGGCATTCTCGAGCGCGTCAGATATTCATCATCAAGTGCCTCTGATAACAACGGTATACTAATCTGCCGGTTTGCGTGGTGGGGGTAGGCATATAAAGTTTTTTCGGAAGGGGTGTAAAATAGGCCCCAAGGAAGCTCCCTTTAAAAAAAACTGACGATTTGGGCGTGACCATAAGTTACGATAAATTTTTGAAAATGCAAAAAAATAAGTTTTTTTGAAATACTCGAGCGCGTCAGATTTACATAGGGGAGGTTTATCTCGGTATCCTGAAAGCATATTTTCTTAATCTGACAAAAATGTTGATGGGTTCTCTTAATCTGACCGGAAAAGGTTTTTAGGGTTCCGTAGCCGAATGGAAAAACGGAACCTATAAGTTTCATCGAGTCTGTCTGTCTGTCTGTCTGTCTGTCCGTCCGTATGTCACAGCCATTTTATTCTGTAACTATAAGCATCACACTGTTGAAATTTGGTGGAAAGATGTATCCTGTTTATCGCTTTAAGATTCTTATACAAAAAATAAAAAATAATGATATTTAAGGGGGGGCTCTCATACATGAAACTAAAACCGAAAAACATTTTTTTAGTCAAACCTATACGTGTGTACGGGGTGTCTATAGATAGGTCTTTCAAAATGACATAGAGGTTTCTAAAGTGGTAAAATGGGCGTTCCCCCCCCCCCCCCCCAATCTAATTTCTAAACTAAGCAAGTAAAAATTCTGAAAAACATATGTAATGTAGACCGTAGTACAAATACTTTCAACGAAAATTTATTCGGACGGAATCGAACCAGTAGTTTTTGAGATATAGCACATTTTCAACAAACGCAAACATAACTTTGTTTTTCATACAAACACTATGAAAAACAAAGTTATATTTGCGGTCAACCAAATATTATGGTATTTAAGCTTGTAACGTTGTATATTTTTGTCTAAGTTCGCGTGAAACGAAAAGCTAAATCGATGTAGGACTCCAGTCCATATTTTAGCATAGATATAATGGATGCTGACACTGACATTTGTCAAGTGTGACAGCTGCTGTATTTTCCGGTTCCGCCACTGTTGGTCGTGCGTCGGAGTGAAGCGTGTGTTAAAATGTAAAAAAGTCAAAATTTTGATTAAGGTGCACGCCCCATTTATTTTGTAGTTTGATAGTTATTCCTGGTAAGTATCTGCAGAAAGGTTTGAGTTGATTTTTGTTTGTTGCGAGACATTTCTTAGAGTCTGAGCACATGGTTCTTTTTATCGTTTCAGACGCCACCAACATGTCAATTTGGATGAATTAATTTCGAAAATGATTTGATATAAATGATTGGAAAATGGTAAGTACTTTGGGAAATTCCTTTGGAAATCCTTGTTAAGAAAATGTAGCCTACCTACATCTGGGCATATTGTATTGAGAGTTGTAATTTTTATCATTTCAGGTCTCTAATAGAAAAATTAGCATAAATGTTTAGTAATTAATTCAGAAATTATATGGCGAGCTAGCTGTTGCAGGTATTAAATTGGTTTATTAAAGATTTCATAAATAGGGTGATGAAAAGTATATCCACCCTCACTTAAAACAAAATTGGTTGTTAACTAGAACTTTCTTTTATTTCTAGGTTTCGCTTTTGATATGTGTCTGTAAGTTGTACAGTCACAATTTGGTGATCATGTTGTAACTTCAGGTAAATATTTATTATGAAAAGTTAGTGTTTTTTTTTAACTTTTACTTTGGTTTGTGCGTTGAACTAACATTTTGTAAATTCTTTTCAGTGACCTTACTTAGACCTTGTTTGGATTCTTTTGAAGTCAGATTTTACTTATGGAATGATTTGCTTCTTGTCTGCTGTTTTGAGGATGGATCGGTATCGGTGAAATTTTGGAGTAACGTTGCAGAGTTATTTGTAGTTTGATGCAACAAAGATTTGAAATAGTAACCTCCGTGAAAATCCAAGGTTGGTTTTTCTTGTATTTACTTGAACTTTAGTGAAAAGTGGGATAATTTAGCTATTAATTTAAGCATAACTTAGGAATCTCTTTGAGGATAAATTTATAAACAATTAGGAAATTAAAAAAATATATTGGTGGTTTATCTTTATTTAATTAGATTTTTGTGAACATAAAGATTTGTAATAGTATAGATATAGATAACTAAATTAGAACCTAACCTAGTCTCTACTGAATTCTGAGCTATTATTTTTGTATTTGATTTTTTTGAAGGTGTTAAAAGGTAATTGTGAAATAGCAAATTTGAATAAACTTTTGTTGCCAAATGCTATACCCGGATTTCTTTATTTCATTCGGATATTAGTACCTTTTAAACACCCTTTGTCCACACTAGCCGGGATTGACTGTGACAAGCTTAGTAGAAGTAAGTAGATCCCTAATTCAGTTAAAGTTGGCACGGAACCCTCAGTGGGCGAGTCCGACTCACACTTGGCCGGTTTTTTGGTTTCTTTTTTTTTCCTTTCTTCTTTCTTTTTAATAATTCTTCACTTCGTTTTGCTTACGGTACGTCCAAAAAACAATTTGAGGATCAACAGGCTATTGAATAATTAATATACATACATGAAACTGTACATGTTAATAATACTTTTGTATACAGATACACGTAACTTTTTCCGAGTCCACGAAAATTGTCGAGAAGCTTTAGAAAAAATATTTTTTTTGAGATATAATAAAAGTAACATAATTTTATCATCGTTATTTCATATCATTTTTTTAACACCCTCAGTTTTCAAGATATACTCAAAAAACCGGGAGTTTGAGTTTTTATGATGCTTCAAGTCAAAAAGTTTTAACTTTGGACAAAAACTTAATGAGACCTTTTTTGTGTAAAATAAAATTATCTTTTTTTATTTATTTTTAACCCTTTTACTTGTAAAATGTATCGTTCGCGACTTATATGCCGCAACGCGTTTTTCGGAAGAAGAAATGGCTCCTCCACACTCCCGGTCATGCGGAAACCGGCAGATTTTGTATTTTTAGTACGTTTCTGATTATATTCTTCAAAATAAAAAATAAAAAAATCGCGCTCGACAATGCCGGATTGACGTTTTTTTTTTACAAGTTCGCGACCCTATAACTCGGCGGCGTCAAGGACTTATCGTCAGATTAGTTAAATTTAGTCTTAAAACACTAAAATCAACCCCCAATATCTTATTTCAGACTATCGTTTTTTTTTTACTAATCTGATCTATCCTAGGCGCGCGTCACTACATATAGAGCTAAATACTTTACAAGGTTGTTCTATTAGGTCCAAGGTATCTCTCATATCTTAAACTGCCACGCTCGAGTATTACCGAAAATTCCCCTATTCGCCTCCCTAACTATAGGGTTTACTAGCTATGAATGAACCGACTACGAGGATAGGGTCTACAATTCTACAATTCTACATTACCTTCTACGAACAGCATTTACGATAGTATAGTGCCCTCAACTTATCTGAAGAATAGCCAAAAATGGAACTACAGTTGTCACTTTGAAAACAGTACAAGTCACTTTGAAAACGATGCCGGCACAAGTCAGTGTGACTGTGAACATTATGATATTCGAAGCACAAATTTGTATGTAAGCTCATTTTTATGAGCTTCGTTTTATTTTCAGCGCTGAATGCGCTGATATTTTAACGAGCAAGGTGGCGAAAACTAATATTGCCCACATTTCAAAAGCCCTTAAGTATAAGTAGCACAGAATGCCATTCGGCGTTAATATCCACCTTTGGTTGTTTTATAAAGTTTGAATAAATACTGGTTAGGGTTCGTAGCTGAATGGCAAAAAAACGGCCAAGTGCGAGTCGGACTCGCGCACTAAGGGTTCCGTGCCAACTTTAACGGAATTAGGGAATCCACTATCTTCTACTTAGTAAAATACCACACTATTTCGTTGACTGCAAATATGACTTTGTTTTTCATAGTGTTTGTATGAAGTACAAAGTTATGTTTGCGGTGGTTGAAAATGTGCTATATCTCAAAAACTACTAGTGCGATTCCGTCCGAACCAATTTTCGTTGAAAGTATTTGTTAAGATCTACATTACATTTTTTTATTCAAAATTTACACGCTTGGTTTAGAAGATAGATGGGGGGGACGCCCATTTTACCACTTTGGAAGCGTCTAGCTATGTAACGTTAGACTTTAAAAGAAAATAGATTAAGGAACCTCAATATCATTTTAAAAGACCTATCTAAAGACACCCCAAACGCATAGGTTTGACTAAAAAATATTTTTTTGGTTTTGGTTCCATGTATGGTAGCCCCTCCTTAAATGTCATTATTTTTTATTTTTTGTATGGGAATCGGTAAGCGGTTAACAGGATACAACTTCCTACCAAATTTCAATTATGTAATGCTTATAGTTACAGAATAAAATGGCTTTGACATACGGACGGACAGACAGACAGACAGACTTGACGAAACTATAAGGGTTCCGTTTTTTGCCATTCGGCTACGGAGCCCTAAAAACGGAATCCTTGTAGATTCGTCAAGTCTGTCCAACCGTATGTCACAGACACTTTATTTTAAAACTTTTAGTATAACACAGTTGAAACTTAGTAGGTAGATGTATCCTGTTAACCGCTTTATGATTCTCATAAAAAATATATAAAAAAAAATGTTTTTTTAAGGGAGGCCTTCCATACATGAAACGAAGACCTAATCATTTTTTTTGTCAAACCAATGCGTCTAGGGTGTTTGTGGATAGGTCTTTTAAAATGACATCGATCAAAAACATTTTTTCTAAGAGTCTAATGTTTAAGAGATATACGCTTCCAAAGTGGAAAAATGGGGGTCTCCCCCCCCCCTCCCCATCCAGGTTTTAAACTAAGCGAGTATATCATCAAATCATCAAATCAAAATTATTTATTTTCAGATAACATTGATCCATATATTCGTACAATTCATTAAATAAAATAAAGGGAAAATATGTAATAAAATAATAATAATATGTCAAAAAGAAAATACTAATAAGAATTAAATTGAAATGAATATTAAAATTACAAAGTATCAGAAATATATATTATTATTATTATCATTACAATCAAATTATATAAAAATAAAGATATTTACTTTTATTATTTTAGAAGCCCCTTACCTCAGCAACTACTGGGACATGTCTGTCGCAGCAGTGCCGGAGGAAGGGACAGTCCATTCTGTCTCCTATCGCCTTCAAGATGACATTGGAGCTGCCCCGCACTCTGCGCACCATTGACGCGCACCTCTTACGCATGGTAGCGTGGAAACATGCAGTGCGCGCCTCCGCAAACATGCCCGAGGCACTACAAAAACGGGGCAGCCCCAAAATCACCCTGAAAGCGTTATTGTACAGGATACGGAGATCGCTGTAGCACCGTTTATTGTAGTCGGCCCACAGGCTGGCCCCATAGAGCGATGTACAATAAGCTCGGAATAATGTTATTTTGACCGCCTGTGAACATCGCGCAAATCTGCGGGCTATCATATTTGCTCTAATGGACAACGATCTCCGCTCCCGCTCGATATCCGCATTGTCTTTGAGGCCATGAGTTATTACGTGTCCCAGGTACATAAAATGATCGACAACTTCTAAAGGGACATTATTCAATAATACCGGTGGTAAGTCCTTAGGACATTTGGTACCTGCCTTGAAGACCATGCATTTACTCTTCCTCACATTGTACTTTAAACCGTGTCCACTCGCATACTCCTCGCATATACGTATCAGTTTTCTTAAGCCACAGATCGACGCACTCAGTAGGACCATGTCATCGGCATAGCTTAAGTTGTTCACACATACGCCATCGACATAGCATCCGACACGCTGACTACTGAGAGATACAATTAAGTCGTTCATATACAAGTTAAACAGAGTCGGAGATGTTAATCCGCCCTGCCTCACGCCGCATTCAAGCCGATACGGATCCGACACTGCTCCCGCCCAACGCACGCTGTTTGATTGGTTTGAGTACCAGTACTGGAACACGCTGATGAGCTCCTCGGGTAAGTTAATGCTTCTCAGCTTCTCCCATAAACGGCCATACTGCACCAGATCAAAAGCCTTTGATAAATCAAGGAAGCAGGCGTGTACAGGCGTCTTACGGTTCGTATAGTATTTAACGGTATGCTTAAAACACAGTATTGCACTTTCTGTCGACAGCCGCGGTCGAAAACCGAACTGGTTATCATGAAGATTCACGTATTTATTTAACTGTGCATTAAGCAAACCGTCAAACACTTTTGCTATAACAGTAGCAATGGATATAGGCCTGTAGTTAGTTTTGTCAGTGAGGTCACCAGTTTTATTTTTGACGACAGGCACTACAACAGTCTTCATAAACTCAACCGGTAAGTAAGAATGGCTCACGCACAGCGAATAAAACATAGCCAATACCCTCGTGATATGTGGTCCGGCGTATTGCAGGTGCTCAATACTTAGACCGTCGTGCCCAGGCGACTTGCCACGTGATATGCTTTTTATGGCTTTTGAAACATCTTTGGCCAGAAATACCATTGGAGCCACTTGATTATATATATATTTATTGAGCACCTCCTCAGCCGGGCCTAGGGGTGATTTCACAGAAAAATGGTTCTTAAAAACATTAGCTATTTCTCTGGGGTCATTCACACCGTCAACGCTCACGGGAAGGCCAGGCCTTCCATTCATTTTACTGGTGTTTTTCCAAAAGCCCTTAAAGTTCCTCTTCGTATGCTTTTCGGCCAGTGAGTCCATTTTTATTTGTTCTTGGTGTTCTTGACACCACTTTAATCTAGATTTGAAAACTCGCCTACTTTCACACATTTCTCGGTAAACACAACCCGACTTCGGTTTTCCACACATCTTCCATTCATGCAACTTAGACCTGGCCTCCCCGTGAGCCGCACTGACGTGTTTGTTCCAGCCCGCAATGCATGAGCCACTCCCCCTCCCTTTCCCGCTTCCTCGACCCACCACCGCTGCGTCACGCAGGGCGGTCACAATGTCGGCGTACAGCGTATCTAGAGTTTGCCAGTGGCCACGGTCCTTACATGCACGGTCAGCACAATTCACACAATCAGAAGGAAAGTCAATCAACCTTAGCCTCTTATGACACTCACTGGTATACATATTGATTTGTTCTACACTTCTTTCACTCCATACTATATCTTTATTTGCATTTATAACTTTAGGCAATATTTTGGGGGCTAGAAACTTTAAATCGCAACGTACAAGCAGCGGGAAATGGTCTGACCACTGAGCGTCGTACAATACATCAACATCAATTACAGACTGCTTTGCCGACTGAGAAGTTATACAGTGATCTAACCAGCTGCAGGTCCCGTACACATCACTAATAAATGTAAACGTGCCTGAGTTTAACCCTAAAAACTCCGTGTCTACACATGACCATAGTTGGTCGTTACAAATATTACAAAGTTCACTGTAAAACAACTCACCCGGGTCCGCATTGAAGTCTCCCAAAATAAATACAGCATCACTACCGTATTCGTCAACAATAGCACTCACTGCACTCAAACAGTCTATAAATTCAGGTAAATTATCAGCCGAATTAGTAGGCATATAAACACTAATTACGATCATAGGCTTATCACAAGTTATTATTTTTATACCACATATGCGGCTAAAAGTATAAGTTTTGGTAAAAAATACATAATATGTAAGTTTTGACAAAGACTTTCAACGAAAGTTCGTTTGGACGAGAGCGAATTAGAAGTTTTTGAGATAGAGCACTTTTTAAAAAACCGCAAACATTACTTTGTTGTTCATACAAATACTATGTAAATAAAAGTTACATTTGCTGTCAACAAAATATTGTGGTATTTTGGCTAAGTGGAAGTAAGTAAATCTCTAATTCAGTTAATGTTGGCACGGAACCGTAAGTGTGCGAGTCCGACTTGCACTTAGCCGGTTTTTACTAGATTCTGTTTTTAAAAAATATTAATGGCTGCATTCATTACCCAACCGTAACCTTTTATCCTCTTTTTGTAGCAAACTGTGTAGTAGTCAAATATAAAAAATATTGCTCAGACCTTTGACATTCAGGCACACAAGATTGTTAGGTTTCCACCTCAGTGAATCTAGCTGAGTAAACTCTTAATTTAAGCACATCGAATTTCGACAGAAGTGTGCGTCCTAGCAGCTATGCCAATAACATGAATTAAAATCAGAAATTTCTGCATGTGTATAGATTCATATTTTAAATACTAATAAACCTATTACCATCTCGAACAGCATCATACAGGGATCAGCAGCTTTTTTTAGATAATCACAAAAAATAAAAGGTATAATTGTTATACTTTACGTATATTTGTACAGATTTAAGGTAATTAAAAAACAAGTGTATAATATTATGTACCTTCAAGTTAACAAAATGTTAATAAATTATATTGAAATCAGTTCAAAACAAATTTGAATTTCAGTATATTATATCGTTTCTTACTTAGGTAATCGCATTAATTTACGTCGAGAATCAACGTGTTTGTTGAAAGACATATCGAAGTTGCTGGGAATGAGTCTGCTGCCGCAGTCGACGAGGTGAGGCCAGTCGCACTGGTCGGTAGCCGGGCTGAACAACAGATTCGCTGGGCAATGGAGCGCGATGGGCTTACCATTATTGCAAGTATAGAATTTGGAACAGATTTCATGTGCTACGAACACTCCATTAGCCTTTTCATCTGCGCAGATAATAGGCGCCTGACTCGGGTCGCTATTCCCAGCCCCGACGGCTCCAACTTCAGTATCATCGTCATTCGCATCGCTATCTTCAACCTCTGGGACTGCCTTATCAGTACATTTGACGTTTTCAGGCCAATCACATTGTTCGATGTATGGGTTATATAGAAGATTAAATGGACAGCGGAATGCTATCGGCTTTCCGTTAGCACATACGTAGTATTTGTTACATTTTTCGTGAGCAACAAAAACGTTGTTTGAACGTTCCGCGGCACAGATTTGCGGCGCTTGACTGGAATTACAGTTGCATGTACCTGGGTTTCCTCCACCGTTATTATTGCCACCATTGTCGATACTGCCATCGTCATCACCGCTGTTGTCATTTCCATTGCTGTCCTCGTTTTCTGCATCAGGAATTATTCGATCACCACAATTTACTTTCTCCGGCCAATCACATCGCTCTATTATGGGGTTATATAGGAGACCAGCCGGGCAACGTTGAGTAATTGGTTTTCCATTACTACATACAAAGAACTTATTGCAGTTTTCATGAGCAACTAAGACACCGTTAGATTCTTCAGCAGCGCAGAGTTCAGGTGCTTCGTTCGGATTACAGTTACATTGTCCCCCGTTTTGGTTATCGTTGTCGCTACCGCCATTATCACTACCACCGTTGTCGCTACCACCATTTCCATTATTTTCGTTATCACCTGTGTTGCCGTCAGGAATAACTCGGTCCCCACATTCAACATTCTCAGGCCAATCACATTGGTCTGTATGGGGGTTGAAGAATAATCCAGCAGAACAGGGCCTAGACACTGGAGAACCATTGACACAGACGTAGTATTTATTGCATTTCTCGTGCGCGACAAGCACATTGTCAGAGTTTTCAGTTGCGCAGATTTGTGGTGCCTGACTGGGATCACAGTTACCACCACCAGTGACTTGATTGTCGTTATCGTTGCCACCGTTATTATCGCCATTACCATTATCACCATTGTTTTCACCATCGTTGTTGCCATCTTCACCATTTCCGTTATTTTCATTATCGCCATTACCATTACCATCAGGAATGACACGGTCGCCGCAATCAACGTTTTGAGGCCAGTCACATTGTTCCTTGAAGGGGTTGTAAAGAAGGCCAGATGCGCAACGCTGAGATACAGGAATGCCATTACTGCAAACGTAGAATTTATTGCATTTTTCATGAGCAACCAGCGCGTTGTTAGATCCGTCAGCAGCACAGATTTCCGGGGCTTCATTTGGATTACAGTTGCATTGGCCGGCGTTGGGGCCGTTGTTGTCGCTACCACCGTTATCACTACCGCCGTTGTCGCTACCACCGTTGTCACTACCACCGTTGTCGCTACCACCGTTGTCGCTACCACCGTTGTCGCTACCACCGTTGTCGCTACCACCGTTGTCGCTACCACCGTTGTCGCCTTCACCATTTCCGTTATTTTCATCATCGTCATTATCATTGCCATCAGGAATGACACGGTCGCCGCAATCAACGTTTTGAGGCCAGTCACATTGTTCCTTGAAGGGGTTGTAAAGAAGACCAGATGCGCAACGCTGAGTTATGGGAATGCCATTACTACAAACGTAAAATTTATTGCAATTTTCATGAGCAACCAGCGCGTTGTTAGATCCGTCAGCAGCACAGATTTCCGGGGCTTCATTTGGATTACAGTTGCATTGGCCGGCGTTGGGGCCGTCGTTGTCGCTACCACCGTTGTCGCTACCGCCGTTGTCGCTACCACCGTTGTCGCTACCACCGTTGTCGCCTTCACCATTTCCGTTATTTTCATTATCGTCATTATCATTACCATCAGGAATGACACGGTCGCCGCAATCAACGTTTTGAGGCCAGTCACATTGTTCCTTGAAGGGGTTGTAAAGAAGGCCAGATGCGCAACGCTGAGTTACAGGAATGCCATTACTGCAAACGTAGAATTTATTGCATTTTTCATGAGCAACCAGCGCGTTGTTAGATCCGTCAGCAGCACAGATTTCCGGGGCTTCATTTGGATTACAGTTGCATTGGCCGGCGTTGGGGCCGTCGTTGTCGCTACCACCGTTGTCGCTACCGCCGTTGTCGCTACCACCGTTGTCGCTGCCACCGTTGTCGCTACCACCGTTGTCGCTACCACCGTTGTCGCTACCACCGTTGTCACTACCACCGTTGTCGCTACCACCGTTGTCGCTACCACCGTTGTCGCCTTCACCATTTCCGTTATTTTCATTATCGACATTATCATTACCATCAGGAATGACACGGTCGCCGCAATCAACGTTTTGAGGCCAGTCACATTGTTCCTTGAAGGGGTTGTAAAGAAGACCAGATGCGCAACGCTGAGTTACAGGAATGCCATTACTGCAAACGTAGAATTTATTGCATTTTTCATGAGCAACCAGCGCGTTGTTAGATCCGTCAGCAGCACAGATTTCCGGGGCTTCATTTGGATTACAGTTGCATTGGCCGGCGTTGGGGCCGTCGTTGTCGCTACCACCGTTGTCGCTACCGCCGTTGTCGCTGCCACCGTTGTCGCTACCACCGTTGTCGCTGCCACCGTTGTCGCTACCACCGTTGTCGCTACCACCGTTGTCGCTACCACCGTTGTCGCTACCACCGTTGTCGCCTTCACCATTTCCGTTATTTTCATCATCGTCATTATCATTGCCATCAGGAATGACACGGTCGCCGCAATCAACGTTTTGAGGCCAGTCACATTGTTCCTTGAAGGGGTTGTAAAGAAGACCAGATGCGCAACGCTGAGTTATGGGAATGCCATTACTACAAACGTAAAATTTATTGCAATTTTCATGAGCAACCAGCGCGTTGTTAGAGCCGTCAGCAGCACAGATTTCCGGGGCTTCATTTGGATTACAGTTGCATTGGCCGGCGTTGGGGCCGTCGTTGTCGCTACCACCGTTGTCGCTACCGCCGTTGTCGCTACCACCGTTGTCGCTACCACCGTTGTCGCTATCACCGTTGTCGCCTTCACCATTTCCGTTATTTTCATTATCGTCATTATCATTACCATCAGGAATGACACGGTCGCCGCAGTCAACGTTTTGAGGCCAGTCACATTGTTCCTTGAAGGGGTTGTAAAGAAGGCCAGATGCGCAACGCTGAGTTACAGGAATGCCATTACTGCAAACGTAGAATTTATTGCATTTTTCATGAGCAACCAGCGCGTTGTTAGATCCGTCAGCAGCACAGATTTCCGGGGCTTCATTTGGATTACAGTTGCATTGGCCGGCGTTGGGGCCGTCGTTGTCGCTACCACCGTTGTCGCTACCGCCGTTGTCGCTACCACCGTTGTCGCTGCCACCGTTGTCGCTACCACCGTTGTCGCTACCACCGTTGTCACTACCACCGTTGTCGCTACCACCGTTGTCGCTACCACCGTTGTCGCCTTCACCATTTCCGTTATTTTCATTATCGACATTATCATTACCATCAGGAATGACACGGTCGCCGCAATCAACGTTTTGAGGCCAGTCACATTGTTCCTTGAAGGGGTTGTAAAGAAGACCAGATGCGCAACGCTGAGTTACAGGAATGCCATTACTGCAAACGTAGAATTTATTGCATTTTTCATGAGCAACCAGCGCGTTGTTAGATCCGTCAGCAGCACAGATTTCCGGGGCTTCATTTGGATTACAGTTGCATTGGCCGGCGTTGGGGCCGTCGTTGTCACTACCACCGTTGTCGCTACCGCCGTTGTCGCTGCCACCGTTGTCGCTACCACCGTTGTCGCTACCACCGTTGTCGCTACCACCGTTGTCGCTTCCGCCGTTGTCGCTACCACCGTTGTCGCTGCCACCGTTGTCGCCTTCACCATTTCCGTTATTTTCATTATCGTCATTATCATTACCATCAGGAATGACACGGTCGCCGCAATCAACGTTTTGAGGCCAGTCACATTGTTCCTTGAAAGGGTTGTAAAGAAGACCAGATGGGCAACGCTGAGTGATTGGTTTTCCATGGTTACAGATGAAGTATTTATTGCATTTTTCATGAGCAACTAACACGTTGTTGGATCCATCAGCATCACAGATTTCTTCAGCATCATTCGGGTTGCAATTGCATTCTCCAACGTTTTGACTGTCGTTGTCGCTGCCCTCGTTGTCGCTTCCGCCATTTCCATTATCACCATTTCCATTATTATCGCCATTACCATTGCCGTTATTACCTGAATCACCATCAGGAATTACTCGGTCTCCACAGTCAACGTTCTCTGGCCAATCGCAACAGTCTGTATTGGGGTTGAAGAGAAGCCCGGTAGAGCAGAGCCTTGAGGCTGGTACTCCATGAACGCAGATGTAGTATTTATTGCATTTCTCGTGAGCGATCAAAACACCATCAGATCCTTCAGCTGCGCAGATTTCGGGAGCCTGGCTGGGGTCACAATTGCCACCACCTATGACTTCGCTGTCATTGTCGCTTTCACCGTTATCGTTGCCTCCGTTATTATCACCACCATTTCCACTGTCACCTTCGTCTGTACCTGCATCAGGAATGATTCGATCCCCACAGTCTACGTTTTGAGGCCAGTCGCATTGATCCGAATCAGGGTTGAAATACAATCCAGAAGAGCAAGGCCTAGCGACAGGGATTCCATTAACGCAGATGTAGTATTTGTTACATTTTTCGTGAGCAACAAGCACACTGTCAGAATCTTCAGATGCGCAGATCGCAGGTGCCTGGCTGGGGTCACAGTTGCCTCCACCAACGACTTGATTATCATTTCCACCGTTGTCGTCGTCACCACCTCCATTCTCGTTGCTACCAATTTCAGGGTTGTTTCCATTGTTGTCCCCGTTTTCGTTACCGCCTGAACCACCGTCAGGAATGAGGCGGTCACCGCAGTCTACATTCTCAGGCCAATCACACTGATCATTATATGGATTGAAGAAAAGACCAGCTTGGCAACGTCTTGCCACAGGCACGCCATGTTGGCAGATGTAGTATTTATTGCATTTCTCGTGAGCGACTAGTACACTTTCAGATCCTTCGGCGGCGCAGATCTCGGGTGCTAGGCTGGGGTCACAGTTGCCTCCACCAATTACTTGATTATCACTACCACCGTTGCCGTTGTCACCACCTCCATTCTCGTTGCTACCAATTCCAGGGTTGTTTCCATTGTTGTCCCCGTTTCCGTTATCGCCCGAACCACCGTCAGGAATGACGCGGTCACCGCAGTCTACATTCTCAGGCCAATCACACTGATCATTGTATGGATTGAAGAAAAGACCAGCTTGGCACCGCCTTGCAACAGGCACGCCATGATGGCAGATGTAGTATTTATTGCATTTTTCGTGAGCGACTAGTACACTTTCAGATCCTTCGGCAGCACAGATCTCGGGTGCCTGGCTGGGGTCACAGTTACCTCCACCAACAACTTGATTATCATTTCCACCGCTGCCGTTATCACCACCTCCATTTTCGTTGCTACCAATTTCAGGGTTGGTTCCATTGTTGTCGCCGTTTCCATTATCCCCTGAACCACCGTCAGGAATGACGCGGTCACCGCAGTCTACATTCTCAGGCCAATCACATTGGTCTGTTTGTGGGTTGAAGAAAAGACCAGCTTGGCATCGCCTTGCCACAGGCACGCCATAATGGCAGATGTAGTATTTATTGCATTTTTCGTGAGCGACTAGTACACTTTCAGATCCTTCAGCAGCACAGATCTCGGGTGCCTGGCTGGGGTCACAGTTACCTCCACCAACAACTTGATTATCATTTCCACCGTTGCCGTTGTCACCACCTCCATTCTCGTTGCTACCAATTCCAGGGTTGTTTCCATTGCTGTCGCCGTTTCCATTATCCCCTGAACCACCGTCAGGAATGACGCGGTCACCGCAGTCTACATTCTCAGGCCAATCACATTGGTCTGTTTGTGGGTTGAAGAAAAGACCAGCTTGGCAACGCCTTGGCACAGGTACGCCATAATGGCAGATGTAGTATTTATTGCATTTCTCGTGAGCGACTAGTACACTTTCAGATCCTTCGGCAGCGCAGATCTCGGGTGCCTGGCTGGGGTCGCAGTTACCTCCACCAACGACTATATTATCATTTCCACCGCTGCCGTTGTCACCACCTCCATTCTCGTTGCTTCCAATTCCAGGGTTGTTTCCATTGTTCTCTCCGTTTCCGTTACCCCCTAAACCACCGTCAGGGATTACACGATCACCGCAGTCCACCTTGTCAGGCCAGTCACATCTGTCGGTAAGTGGGTTGAAAAAAAGACCCGCTTGGCAACGCCTTGGCACAGGCACGCCATAATGGCAGATGTAGTATTTGTTGCATTTTTCGTGAGCAACTAGTACACTTTCAGATCCTTCGGCGGCGCAGATCTCGGGTGCTTGGCTGGGGTCGCAGTTGCCACCGCCGATGCCCTGATTGTCGTTATCGCTATCTCCATTTCCCGGGTTGTTGTCATTGCCACCGTTGTTATTATCAGTTTCGTCACTCTCCTTATCAGGGGCGTATGTGGCGGAGCAGTCGATAACCTGGGACCACTCGCATCGGTTCGCCTCTACACTGAAGTAGAGATGGGCTGGGCACGAGTGCTCCACGAGTTGGCCGTCCAAGCATTGGTAGAACTTACGGCAATCTACGTGAGGCAGCAGTTGCTCCACCGACCAGTCCAAAGGACAGCCGATGGGGTTTTTAGCGCCGCTCTCAGTGTTTGCTAGTGCGAAGGCACTGAGCAGTATCAGCGCTGTGTCTGAAAGCAGAATAAGATATTACTAGATGACATAAATATTAAAACGAAAATATTAAAATATTTATTACTAAAAAAGATAACTATATCTAATAATTTATATTATAAATAAATTTAAATTTAAATTACATTATATAATTTAAACTTAATAAAATTTAAACGTAGTACGCGGTAAGATACAAAAATTATTTAAGTAATACGATTGGATTAGCAATAAATTTAAAACCTTTTTATGAAATAAATCTTTATTCATAAAATGCTGAGGTATGGATTCACAAGTTAGTGTACGTAAGACTGTAAGCTTTACGTATTATTCATTTAAGGCGGAATAGGAACATCATTAAATTGACGGAAGACTATTAAATAATTCAAATTTCAAAGCACTGTAGGGGTTTACTTACTTATAATCGAAAAATGTTTATTATTTGGTTCACAACAAAAAAAAAACAAAGCAATCATGATTTTTGAATGGAAACATGAGGTAAGTAAATTGTAAATAAATGCCTCATTACAAAATAATTTAATTAATTGTGAATTCTCAATATTTTATTGTAATTCGTAAAGACATTGTTCTAAAACTTATTTAAAGTTATTTCAATGTTATATGAAAAAGAAAAAGCTATTTACATTTAATGCACTGTAAGTATGTACTACATATATGCGATGACGTGTTCCTGAATACTTATACAGGATGTGGCCTGAGATAGGACATGTTAAAAAAAATATAGGCCCTCTGAAAAACAAGTCATCAATTCTAAATTGTTTTAATTAATAATATTTAAAAATAAATTTATTGTTATTTTCTATCAAAATAAATAGAACTAGCAATGTTTTGTATACAAATCGGTCTACTACAACGCATTGGCGATTTCGATATACATTGATTAGTGGTTATAACTTTAGAATACTATAACTCTGAGCTTACGCATTTTAGAGCACTATGGCCAGGCCAAGGTAACTACGTATACTCTTTAGAATCATTGATTAAAATTTTTGCTTCTATTACAGGTCACACGCTGTATAAAATAAAAGTTGTTAAAAAGTATTAGATTGTACTTACATTTCATTCCAATAAATCCTTCAGATATTTTTGTATTATTAATTAATTCTGTAATTACTCAACACAAACACTGGCTGGCAAGTGCAGTGCACTGGCATTATATACCCCTATTATTGTCACTATGATCATTTTGATTTAATCACGGCGATAACATTGATTTTAAAAGATTAAGCAGAAATAAAGATTAAAAGTATGATGAAATTCGGTAAAAATGAAAGAATTTCGTGCATACAATTATTATCAGTGAGATATCATAGCTTTACGGATTTGAAAGTGAAATACCTTTATAGATGCATTTTGTCTTTATGCAGCCACCATTTTCTTTTACTGGCCGTTTAACGAGAGAATTCTTCATTCATGACAGCAACCGGGAAACACAAATTGCTTCGACTTTTCTATCTTTTTTAAAATAAAAGTTTAAATAATAAATTATTCTAAAAACGAGCTGTTTCCCGCGGTTTCACCAGCGTTAACACCGTATGTCACAAAATATCAACGGCTATAATTTATTCCATTGTACAAGTTATATGATTGTGTTAATTCGTCAAAATCCATTGAGTAGTTTTAGCGTGAAAGAGGACAAATACATGCATCTTTACAAAATTTCGCGTTTAAAACGTTACTTGCGATACCCCGCGGCGTTGTTTGCGCAAATTTTGGATTTCCTGTAAAATATTTCAACGCAAAACGCATATTTTCATCGGAAGAAACCATAGCGGTTAGCGCAAGCGCGTGTTGTATTTAAGCGCGGAGTTATATTAAAAAAATAGATAGCTTTTATAAGAGATTTATTGAAATCAAATTATGTAAAAGGCAATTTTATTCAAAATGAGATGCTCGTGATATTACGTATATTCATTTTGATGAGAAAAATACACGTGTCCATCAAAACGCATTTGTAAGTATAAGTAGTAGTAGTTTAATAATATCATGTGACTTAATTATCTTTAACTCCCCTTGGGATGGAAAAGCTATTTGTCACCCGCCTATCTTCACACGAAAGTACAATTTTCCGTACAGAAGTTTTTTTTTTTAATTCTTCACGTAGGCCCTAAGATTAGCGCGATCAAACAAACGAACAAACAAACTTTTGTTTTTATAATATAGCACAAGATTTTACTCCATGCCATGCAAATTAAAATTACTTTCCGCCGTGGGATGGAAAAAGGTATTTTCCACCTGGCTTTCTACACATGAAAGTTCAAGTTTCCGATCAGAAAAGGTGAAAAGATAGTTGTTGTGCTTGTTTCCCACATAATAAAATCCGCCAAAAATGTTTCCTTTATTAAAAAAATAACTTGTGATTGAAATGGTAATTAAAAGTTTAACTTATGTCTAATGGTTTCCATCTTCGCTTTCATTGGGAGAATACTTATTTAAAAATATTATTTCTGCTGTCTCATAATACAAAAGTACGAGTAGTATCAGAAATTATAAGTTGGGTACTTATCCTAATCTTAATATTATATTATATTATAACATAAAAAGAAATTATTATATTATATTATTTTATAATAATATTATATTATATTAAAATAAATTATTATATAATATAATATTATTATTATAATTTCTGATACTACTCGTACTTTTGTATTATGAGACAGCAGAAATAATATTTTTAACCCAGATATTCCGGAAAAAATATGTCTTAGATACATAAGGTACTATGAGCCAAATAGGAACAAAACTTGTTTATTTTAAATAAGGTATTACATAGTTTTAGAATATTTTCAAAAGATCATATTTATAATAAATGGGTTGGTTAATGTATTAAGAACAAATTGTTAATTTTTTGAACTTACTTTATATGGAAACACACGTAAAAGTGATAAATACTCAGCTCCTTGATAAAACTACATGTCATTTCTAATAACTAAGCTGGGTCTTTTAAGGAACAGTAGTAACATCTGGGATAAGTATTCTCCCAATGAAAGCGAAGATGGAAACCATTAGACATAAGTTAAACTTTTAATTACCATATCAATCACAAGTTATTTTTTTAATAAAGGAAACATTTTTGGCGGATTTTATTATGAGGGAAACAAGCACCACAACTATCTTTTCACCTTTTCTGATCGGAAACTTGAACTTTCATGTGTAGAAAGCCGGGTGGAAAATACCTTTTTCCATCCCACGGTGGAAAGTAAATTTAATTTGCATGGCATGGAGTAAAATCTTGTGCTATATTATTAAAACAAAAGATTTCGGTACATTTTTGCCTAGCCATAAGTACATTAAAAATGTGTGTATTATGATTGTTGATATTAAAAATAGACAATAATATTGGTCTAATTGTTTACAATGACACAAATTCAATAAAAATATTCGTCTGCCCGCCTTAGTTCTATGGTATCATTTTTTAATTTATATTACACTAGCAGTCCCCCGCGACTTCGTCCGCGCGTTCTGAGTTTGCTACCTCCCCTCCCGTCACAGCGTCATGTTTTATATCCTAAAGCCTTTCCCGATAAATAAGCTATCCAACACAGAAATATTTTTTCAAATCGGTCCAGCAGTTCCTGAGATAAGCGCGTTCAAACAAACAAACTCTTCAGCTTTATAATATAGCAAGCGCACGTTGAACTTAAGCTGCGAACATTGTTTTGGTGCGGAGTTATGTTCAAACTGTGATAGCTCCTAAGATATTTACTGAAATCAAATGATATAAAGGGCAACTTGGTTCTTAATGAAATGCTCGTGATGATGAATGTATTTATTTTGATAAGAATAAATACCTGTGTGTATAATACACCTCTAAAAATAATGCATTTTTTTTTTTACAAATTTATTAACATAATAAAGGTTGTAGTAAGTCAACCATAAAAGATAGACATATGCTGTCGCGGACTTTATTATAGAACTCTTAATGTTGAACAATCCTGTCATACATGATTTTTGTGTAACTTAAGCGGTTTCCGCAGCGTATGCAGCGGAAGCTCTCAAAAGGAATATCTTTCTCCCGTTTTCGCAACATTTTTCATTTCTGCTGTGGTCTTATGAGTTGTATCTTTATGTTATATAGCCTAAAGCCTTCCTCGATAAATGGACTATCCAACGTAAAAAAAATTTTTCAAATCGGGCCAGTAGTTTTTGAGATTAGCGCGTTCAAACAAACAAACAAACAAACAAACTCTTCAGCTTTATAATATTAGTATAGATTGTCAATTGGTGGAGCGGTTTTTGCAAAGCAAACGACAATCACCTTCCACCAAGCCGCACTCATCCCGCGTGGGATGGCTCGAACTACCTCATAGTTGGGGTAAGGACTTTGCCCAGGAGTGGGACGTTACAGCAACAACTTTACTTTTTTACATTGTCAATTTTATTTCCCTTTCTGGATTCTATGTATTTTTTTTATTTTGTCATTATCAGTGAGAATAATTGATCGATATTTTTAAAAGATTTTTTGTAACTGTATAATAACGTCTGCCTGTTTTGTACTCCTTCTTATTGTGTTTTGGATGTATTATTGCCGAAAATAAACTGTCTTTATGTGCAAAATCTTGAGTATTCATCTCTCGCTGGACTATTTAATACCTATCATCATCTACAACCACACAGGCAAACTTAATATTTTCCCTTACATTTAAAATGAAAAACATTATGATTGACTCGGGCGAAAGCACACAAGTTTAAAAGTGAAATGCAAAAATTGCATTGAATTGCAAAAATATCTTGAGTGCACTGGATCGCTTTCTTCCCTGGTATAAAAACCTCCCTCTGTCTCTAGACATTTTTAATAAATTATCTTTATAGATAGACATTATCAAAAGTGTCTTCCCACTGCACTACAGAATATATCGGGGATGAGATAAAAGAGGGTTAAAAAAATATCTCTGTTTAATATTTTTTAAACCCGTCACTTTCCAGAGGTTTGCAGTAGCAATATTATTTTCATTAGAATAAAGTCATTTTTTCTAGAAAATATGTATCAAAGCCATTTGCAGAGTAAATAGGCGATAACAATCAAGACTTATCTTTTTAGATAAAATCATTTAGATTTTTTCATGATAAAGGTTTGATACCCATCTTCGGATTATATCTAGGGCTATTTTCCAGGAAATCAATTATAATTTAATACTAAGGTATTTTTTTAAAACGAATGCTTTTTTACTTTAACTAAACTGATTTATGTTGTTACTGTTAGATTGAGAACCGCTCACTCATAATAAAACCGGCCAAGTGCGAGTCGGACTCGCGCACTGAGGGTTCCGTGCCAACTTTAACTGAATTTGGAAATCCACTAACTTCCACTTAGTAAAATCTAAAATATTTTGTTGACAGCACATATAACTTTGTTTTTCATAGTGTTTGTATAAAGTACAAAGTTATGTTTGCGGTTGTTGAAAATGTGCTATATCTCAAAAACTTCTCGTTCGATTCCGTTCGAACCAATTTTCGTTGAAAGACTTTGTTAAGGTCTATATTACATATTTTTTCAAAATTTACACTCGCTTAGTTTAGAAGTTAGATGGGGGGACGCCCATTTTACCACTTTGGAAGCGTCTAGCTAGCGTTAGACTTTAAAAGAAAATGGTTTTAGGAACCTCAGTGTCATTTTAAAAGACCTATCTATAGACCCCACACGTATAGGTTTGACAAAAAATTTTTTTTTGGTTTTAGTTTTTTTATTTTTGTATGAGAATCGTAAAGCGGTTAACAGTGTCGGAAGTCTCGACATAGTTCTCTGTAAAACCACCAGGTGGCCCTCGTAAAATGCTGAGACAAAATTAGTGCTTTCGTGTATTTATTGATTGAGAAGAATTTTTGAATGAAGCTTAAAAAATTACAAACATTTATTAAGATTTATTAATGATATAGCTACGTAAGTTAAAATTATATTTGATGAATCAGAAAATCATAAAATTTAAATTGTCTACGCGAAATGTCAAAAATTTTGCTTCAGACTTCGCCCGCTGGACACATACTCCTACCAAATTTCAACAGTTTACTGTAGTTAGAGTTAGAAAAACTGCTAAATATGGCCACTTTTGGCATTTTTTCTAACTGTAACTGCAGATTACTACTTTAGAAACAATGTAAACGTACTAAATAAACTATAGAACCTGTACTACAATCTTGTTTACCACATTTTTGATTGGTCTTTTATTTAACGAGTTATGATTTTTCTACTAAAGTGGCACTAGTGTGCTTGTTGAAAATCCAGGTAGCCCCTAACTCTTTACCCTTGAAAGGAAAGTAAGCCATTTTACGCAAACAATTTCTTTTTGGAGTCGGTGCCATCACTTTGATCTTCAAGCATCAACTATCACAGCACCGACTCCAAAAACAAATTGTTTGCGTAAAATGGCTTACTTTCCTTTTAGGCTTTAGATATTTAGAGATTTCTGCACATCCTTATACACATGTAGTTTGTGGGCAAATTGTTGGAAAAAGTCGCTTACCGCTCTCATGGTGAAATATAATAATGCGTTCAGGGCGCTGTTGGGGTTGCCGCGCTGGTGCAGCGCCTCGGGCATGTTCGCGGACGCGCGGGTGGACGGGTTCCCAGCGGCGCTCCGCGGCTGTGCGGCCGGGGCGCTGCGCAGATTGCGTGCTGGCACCAACAGCCTCCTGGCCGTAATTGCGGACAGGTGGGATAGTCGCTTTATTAAGCACTGGATCTCGCTTCATTCCAGTGTAAGAAAAACTAATGTTAAATGAACACATTAATAAATTTAATTTTGTATAAAATTTACTTTTTTGATTAAATAAATTAAATTAAATTACATTGGATTAAGTGAATTAAATTTAAATTGGATTAAATTGAATTGTATTATCATTTAATGGAATTGAATTGAACTTAATTATATTGAATTTAAGGATTGTATTTTATTGGAGAATTAAATTAAATTTTAATTAAGAACATACTAACATAGTTTATAAGTCATTTTGTGCATTACTAACAAATTATGGATGTAAAGTCTGAATTAAATTATTTTTATTTATTTATTTTATTTTTTTAGGGGCAAGAGTTTATTTAAGACTTTTTAGTACATTTTGGTTTTGGAGTCGGTTTTACTTTTTTAAGTTAATTTTATTTTTGATTGATATTTGTGATTACAGGAAAGGAGGGGGAGGGGGTTCGAAGTCACACCGTACGACTTTGTCATAAGTTCTGTCACTATAATTACTGAACTCCTAAGCGTTGAGGAGTTCCACCATCAGCTCACCTCCACAAGATGTTGACAGTCAAACGTAACACGTCAACATTAAGATTCTAGTAAAAAACACTATACGTGCCTTTAACAAGATTCCATCATTAGATCCCGAATTGGCAAAAATGAGACCAACTAGAAGGTATATGCCCTCTAGGTAGGCGAAAAAATAAGAAGATATGAGGTAACAAGATACAAAAACAACATACAGTCGAATTGATAACCTCCTCCTCTTTAGGGTTCCGTAGCCGAATATGAGATATAGTACATTTTCAACAACCGTAAACATAACTTTGTTCTTCATACAAACACTATGAAAAACAAAGTTATATTTGCTGTCAACAAAATATTGTGGTATTTTAGCTAAATGGAAGTAAGTGGATTCCCTAATTCTGTTAAAATTGGCACGGAACCCTCGGTGCGCGAGTCCGCCTCGCATTTGGCCGGTTTTTTTTAAGGCGGGGCGGGGCCATCTCGATTTTCAAATTATATATTTTGACCTCTTTGGTGCAACCTCGCGCACACTGTCGCGTTCATACGAGCTCTCCTTCCAAATTCAATCTTATTACACGTCATGGGCCGCGATGGATTTTCATACAATATTTCGGCTCATTAGCTAAGATGTGTCACTTTCAGTCATCATTATGTGAATCAAGCGAAAAATAGTGTTTAATTCTATATCAACTTATGGTTTAAAATCGTTACCATTAGTTTGAATCTTAATGCGTTTTTTAAAAGTTTAATTTAAATTCTTTGTAACATAAAATACCTAAGCCAGTGATCAATTCAGGTATATTTTGTTCAAACACGTAAAATCGTTTATAGTTAGGGAGGCGAGGTAGCTAAATGGCGTAATTCAACGGCGCCGTCGAGACCTATCAAAATCGAAAGATAAAATAATTTCGAAAAGAAAAGCTCGTATGGTAAAAACCATTTTAGCGGTGGGTTTGGCGTGTACGGTTTTTCAAAAATGTAAAAAAAAACAATTACTTGGGCATTCTCGAGCGCGTCAGATATTCATACTACGTATGCCCCAAGTGCCTCTGATAACAACGGTATACTAATCTGCCGGTTTGCGTGGTGGGGGTAGGCATATAAAGTAGTCAAAAATGCAAAAAAAAAAAAACTCGAGCGCGTCAGATTTTTGGAAGGGTTGTTAAGAAGGCCCCAAGGAAGCTCCCTTAAAAAAAACTGACGATTTAGGCGTGACCATAAGTTATGATGAATTTTTGAAAATGCAAAAAAAAATAGTTATTTTGAAATACTCGAGCGCGTCAGATTTTCATAGGGGAGGTTCATCTCGGTATCCTGAAAGCATATTTTCTTAATCTGACAAAAATGTTGGTGGGTTCTCTTAATCTGACCGGAAAGGTTTTTTGGTTTCTTGTTTTTTCCTTTCTTCTTTCTTTTTAATTATTCTTAACTTCGTTTTGCTGACGGTACGTCCAAAAAACAATTTGAGGATCAACAGGCTATTGAATAATATACATACATGAAACTGTACATGTTAATAATACTTTTGTATACAGATACGCGTAACCTTTTCCAAGTCGACGAAAATTGTTGAGAAGCTTTAGAAAAATTTTTTTTTTTTGAGATTAAAGTAACATAATTTAATCATCGTTATTTCATATCATTTTTTTAACACCCTCAGATTTCAAGATATACTCAACAAACCGGGAGTTTGAGTTTTTATGAAGCTTCAAGTCAAAAAGTTTTAACTTTAGACAAAAATGTAAAGAGACCTTTTTGTGTAAAATAAAATTACCTTTTTGTTTATTTAAACTTTTTTTTGTAAAATGTATCGTTCGCGACTTATATGCCGCAACCCGTTTTTCGGAAGACGAAATGGCTCTTCCACACTCTCCTGGTCATGCGGAAACCGGCAGATTTTGTATTTTTAGTACGTTTTAGATTATATTCTTCAAAATAAAAATAAAAAAAACCGCGCTCGAGAATGCCGGATTAACGTTTTTTTTTACAAGTTCGCGACCCTATAACTCGGCGGCGTCAAGGACTTATCGTCAGATTAGTTAAATTTAGTCTTAAAACACTAAAATCAACCCCCAATATCTTAATCTGACGCGCTCGAGTATTACAGACTATCGTTTTTTTTTTACTAATCTGATCGTCTATCCTAGGCGCGCGTCACTACATATAGAGCTAAATACTTTACAAGGTTGTTCTATTAGGTCCAAGGTATCTCTCATATCTTAAACTGCCACGCTCGAGTATTACCGAAAATTCCCCTATTCGCCTCCCTAACTATTATATTCAACCAGTGTTACTAACTTTTATCTGTTAGTTGAGTTTGCCATCAATCACGCACTCGGCCCTAAATGAAACACCATTTTATGTATTATAATAACTTTAAAACATTGTTGTTGACCAAGTTTTAAAATACTTATGTGGAAAAATGTTGCGAGAATAGTAATAATGATGATAGGAGTGTGTTAAGTATGTGCGCTCGGGTAAATTTGATGGGCAATGAGTACCTATATTTGGTATGAAAATATATATATTTTGCGCATATAACGATTTAATGTCGTGCATTTGAGAAAAAAATAATAGTACCCTGTTGCTCTATGTTTTGATTTTAGATTTTAGTTGAACAAGTACTAGTTTTGTTGATTTATATGCATTTAGAACACAGAAAAACAATTTATTTTTTAAGTTCTTTTTTATATGTATTCTAGATTCGATTCCCATGAATTCGGCTCGTACTTTTTTACACCCGGAATAATAAAGAAAAAACTAGATATCTATAAGATGAAATGATCATGGATCCTTAAAATTCTGTACAGAGTAAGCCTACGAGCCAAATCAAGGGGGTGGTTTTGATTATATTATAAGAGACGAGTCTAGTATACAAGAAAATTACAAAAAAATATTTTTTAAATAATTTTCTTCATATTTTTCATGTATTCTAAACTCGATTGACAATGAATTTGGCTCGTACTTTTTATTAAACCCTGTAAGTATAACTAAATACTCATCTTCATTGCTACCGCCGCGCCGTGCCGAGAGAGTCACTAAACGGATCACCGGACCTTTAGGCCACTATAGGTATTTTATTGTAATAGAATGTAGGTACCCACAGCAAATGAGAAATAGAACGTAATTTACTAATATATATTTATTGATTGATTGATTGTTTGATACAGAACAATAAAGAGTCAATTTATACATCCTTAATACGTCTTGCAGGTTTCATTAAACTATATGAAAAATTTTGCTTAAAAATGCAATTGAATACCTTTGCAAATAGTCAAGAGAGCACAAGTAACAATGTAATACGAAAGTAATTAAGTTAATAAGTAAATTCAGAATGTACACAAAACAATTTCAATAGTGCCTACATGCAATATTCTGACGCCAGTCACACTTATCTATTTTAGGGTTGAAGAAAAGATTTTCCGGACAACGTTGAGTAACTGGTTTTCCGTGGTCACAAATGAAATATTTGTTGCAATCATAATGCGCTATTAGCACACCAGTTGAATTCTCTTTTGCACAAAGATATGGGGCTTCATTTGGGTTGGAATGGCCTCCACCGGGATTTTCATTGCTGTTCTCCTCGTATTCGTGCTCGGGAATAACACGGCCATCACAGTGAACATTCTCTGGCCAGTCGCACCGATCGGTTTTAGGGTTAAAGAACAGATTTGCTGGACAACGCTGGGCTAATGGCTTCCCTTGGACACATATGAAATATTTATTGCAAATATAATGCGCAATCAGCACACCTGATGAGTTCTCTTTCGCACAAAGATATGGGGCTTCATTTGGGTTGGAATGGCCTCCACCGGGACTTTCATGACTGTTGTCTTCGTATTCTGGATCGGTAATAACTTGGTCATCACAGTGAACATTCTCAGGCCAGTCGCACCGATCGGTTTTAGGGTTAAAAAACAGATTTGCTGGACAACGCTGGGCTAATGGTTTTCCGTGGTCACAGATGTAATATTTGTTGCACCTTTCATGAGCAAGTAATATTCCGTCCGCGTTCAATTTTGCACAAATATAATGAGCGTCGATTGGATAGTCGTTTTCAAATTCTTCACTTGAGATATCGCTTTCATTTTCTTCTGGTTTAGGTACCTCAGTTGGGTTATTTGAATGATTGCAGTTTGCTATCGATTGCCAAACGCAGCGGCCTCTTTCGACGCTAAAGTGCATCAAGGGAGGGCACGTTCGCAACAAGCGCCTCCCCATGAAACATTCATAGTACAGGTGGCAGTTCGGGTGCGGTAGTAACTTTCTCACTGCCCAGTTTGTAGGGCAGCCATTTTGATGTTCATCTGCTGCATATATCTGGGCAACAGCTGCACAAAGAAGCAAAAGTACTTCAACTGAAAAGAAACATAAATATTATGTTAAGCCAAATTATGAATGATGGTATAGCTTACGGTGGCTGTGCAAACTATGATAAAAAATTTGGACTCAAATCACATACACTGCTTTGATCCCAAACTAAATAGCCAATGCACTTGTGTTATGGAAATCAGACACAATCGCGGTACCACAACACCCAGACCCGAGACAATGTAGAAAAAGATAGCCAGTTATAAAGACAATAAAGATTTTTTAACATTTTCGAAACAACAACTGTCGGTGAAGTCCGTTCCTATTTGTTTGTCAAATATTGTAAACAATCTTGACATTCCTTTATACCGAAATAATTTATTTTAAAATAAGATAAACACTATCACATAGGTAAATCATAGTTTAACACTGATATCTTTTTAAATCAAATAGTAAATGAATTTTATTCAATGATATTATTTTAAAAGTTATAAAAAGATTGTAAACATAATTCGATTTGCAAAGAAAAACGGTCTTTACATTGCTAAATGCTTTCAGTAATCTCTGAAAGCGTAATCCACCGATATTCTAGCTAGAGATCGACCGACACTCACTTTTCATTTTGGGTAAGTAATAGTTGTTTTACTGAGTACACTTTAAGTCGGTGCAAGAACTATACTGATAATATAACCAAAGAATGGTTGCATCCCTTTTTATATGTATATTTTTTGCTTATGTTTTATTTTGTTTTCCTTTGTGTACTTTGTTTTTTTTTATAAAGATTAGATATATTTATTATCAATCTAGTAATCAGTAGAAAATGCATTATGATAAACTGGTCTAATAGATGTACTGAAAAACAAGTGGCATTGCTTGCAAATGTACAGGACTTCCCACAGTACCGGTCATGATATAGATAAAATCTTTGAACTTGCCGAGATGACAATTTTATATCGATCGGTATATATTCACAAATAACGTGAGAAAATATTGAAATCCGTACGAGTAAGTGCACCTACTTATCTATATGAAAACATAATGCAGGCAGTCAGATTAGATATTTGACATTAAAGTTTGTTCTTCTGTTGTTGGTAAAATAAGTACGAATTTAACTGCCTAGTTGGTGTAGTGGCAGTTTACTATAATCGCGCCGTTCGCCACTCAATATGTCCCGGGTCTGGGTTAAACCAAGATCATGCGCGGATACACCGTTGTGGGCACTGTGGGTATGCCTACAACCCTAATCACAATGCACAAAGTGCATGGTAGAAACTTATTTTCGTTTTACAAAATTGAGAAGCATCCTAAACAGTCTCGTGCTCACTTTGTACGTGAACAAAAGTGTAGCGCGCTCGCTTTGCTCGCGCAATACGTTTTTTATCCTTCATGGTTTGTTGAGCGTCGAAAACCAAATTATAGCACACTTGCTTCGCTCGCACTTTAATTTATATCATGTTCTTGGTGTGATATGCGTCAAAAACGAATTGTAGCAAGCTCGCGCTTAAAGTTTAATAGATACGTGTTTTCAATTTTGCTTCGGGAATTCATCTTTCGTGTCATAGTCGTATTTTGTAAAAATTTCCTCCCCCTCCCCCTCCTCCATCATTGAAAAACCATAGCGTGCCCACAACCTTTTCAGAGAGCTGGATCCGCGCCTGCCCAAGATGTTATCCTATATGTTATCCAAGTAACTATACAATGTAAAGGGAGAGGTACTTATAAACCGCTAATGTTTTTTGTCGTCTTAATTCATCTACAGAAAAAAGGAGGTTTAAAATAATCCTCCCCCTATAATTTAAGTATTTTTTTTATAATTTAAACAATTTCAAAAGTTTTATGTCGTAGAATCATGTAAAAATTAGCAAACGGTAGTTAATAATGCCACTGGTTAACTAATCAATTATTATGTTCCATATGTTTGAGACGGTTTTGGTGCGAAAAAAGTATAATTACTTCTTTAAGTCATCATGACAACGTTTTGTTTAAGATTTCAGGAGTGGGTCGTCGATGAATTTAGATGTAGTCCATAGCCTTAGCGGGTAAGAAGGGGGTACTGGTCCTTCTAGTAGCCCTCGCTATCACATTGTGTACCTATATCTCATTATATTTCAAATTAGTTTCTTGGTTTTCTGGCCTGAATACTCAGAGTTAGCATGAAGTCAGGAAACTGGTGGAGATGACACCCTTCTGTGCCTTAGAAAAGCACGCGATGATGTATGTAAACACTTTATGTACGAGTAAATGGCGTGTCACCGAAGAGATCACAATCAATTGCGCTTACATTTGTGCACAATACATATCTCCTCCTCCTTTAGGAGATGTCGCTCTGTGATATCAAAAGATAAATAAATAAACATTGGAGACCAATAACATACATTGCTCTGATCTCAAAGTAAGTAGCTATTGCACTTGTGTTATGGAAATCAGATACAACGGTGGTACCACAACACCCAGATCTGAGACAATATAGAATATTTTGATTTCTATATTGACCCGACCGGGAATCGAACCCGGGACCTCGGAGCGGCGACGCCTTGAAACCAGCGTGTGCCAGTAGTAGTAGAGTTGGGAATCAAAAGTTCTCTGAATTACGTATTCAAGAGATATTGCAAATATAAGTATATTGGGAAGTGGCTATTAATTAGTAGTTTAAAATACTAAGTCAGTGATTAAGAGAAAAACTATGGAAAATGTACATTAACCATTCGGCAAAAACAAAGGAACGTTCAAAAGATTAGATTGTCCTGATTACGCACAATTATTAATAAATAAGTATAAAAACTACGAAGATTACTCACATGATTAAAATCAGATCTAGTATCTGTAAATCGATATTATCGCAGTGAAAAACATTTAAGGTACCTACCGTAAGACCAGGCATCTTTGCTCGTTTTTAAGGTTCCGTAGCCAAAGGGCAAAAAACGGAACCCTTATAGTTTCATCAAGTCTGTATGTCTGTCTGTCCGTCCGTATGTCACAGCACAGCCACTTTATTCTAAAACTATTAGCATTACACAAATGAAACTAAGTAAGTGTTAACCGCTTTTCGATTCCCATTCAAAAAATGCAAAATAATTACATTTGAGTGGGGGGGCTCCCATATATGGAACTAAAACCAATTCTATTAAGGGCTATTTTTTCAATAGTCAGATAAGAAATATTCGTCAAACAAAATACAATGTGGCTAATTTGAAAACGTTACCTAATTTTCAGCGAAGGTACCTGTATTTTTTTTAAATCTGTCGCTTCATTATTTAACAGTCTGATAAGTTTTATCTGACCATTGAAAAATCGGCCCTTTTTCGAAAGAGTGATGGCATGGATGCCCGGTTTCACGTTATTATCTATAGGTATTTTGTGTTGTGCAGAAAATACAAAATCAAATATGTTCAATAATCTTTTTTTTTAAATTATCGACATTATTTCTTATAATTTATTAATAGACGTAATTCATAATCATTTACGGAATAGGCTATTCCACATTTTTTGCAAATATTTTTTAAAATGTTCGTATTGATTCAATAGTTAACAGTTATTTTTATTTCTTAGAAAAAATACCTCTTTATGCACTAAAATATTTTTTCAAATTCAAACGATATTCAAATGTTTGCGCCAAAACGACAGCCTCCATTTTTGTGACGTCATAAGAACAGAAACAAGTAAACGTCAAATATACTTGGGTAATTCCTTAACTTTAGAGTTCGATAAAAATCCGAATATGAGCTTATATAGTCTGTATCATTGGTGTATAGTGCCAAATTGTAACAACACAACATTAAAGACTCCAAAAAAGTTATTTATCAGAGACCTGAAAGGAAAGACAAAAAGTTTTTAGATATTTTATTTACACATAACCTTGTAAACAAAAGAAAATGTTTTCAGGAACACCAAAATCAAATGATTAAGATTTTTAAATGTGATAATTTAGTTTTAAAAAATTAACAGAATATACTTACATGGCTGTTTTAACATTTCTGAATTCGGCTGAAAAGAAATCGTTATTGCACGCAAAGAATTTTGCTATCATAAGCGAGTCAATTTTAGCCAGATTTGTACTGTCTGCTTTTACAAATCCTTCCTCCATTGTAAAACGATGTTTTAAATGTGCAAAAAACTGAAACAAGCTACAAATTCGCAGTCAAGAGATTTTAATATAATTCCTTCAAAGAAATCTACATTGATTCTGTTCTTATGACGTCACTCTCGAATAGAACATGGCGGCTGGCGTTTTCGGTCACGTGATATACAGATAATAAAAATTCAATTTTATTTTTGAAATTATAAATGGACCGATTAATTATTGAACAAAACAGTGCTGTATACGTCTTTCCTATGATGAATAACATATAAATTACACACTTTTATAATTTAATTTTGATAGATGAAACTACCCTAATGGAAACGGATTCTCTTTTTTTATTATTATAAGAGCTGTTTAAAGTATGACGTATATAAATAGCTACGTGTAACGTTTTACTCTCATGATTAAAATCTTCATTATTAAAATCTTATATCCAAGTTCAATAAATCGCGTACCTACATACAGTTGAATATTTACAATTATTATTATAAGTCAACTTAAATTATTTATCTGCGCTTGCAACATTTCACAATATAACATCACTACCACAATATAACTTTGAATTTCGTAGTATTTGTATGAATAACCAAGTTATGTTTGCGGTTTTTGAAAATGTGGTACTCGTATATCTCAAAAATTACTAGTTCGATCTCGTTCAAATCAATTTCAGTTAAAAGTCTTTGTCAAGATCTACATCATGTTTTTTTTTTTTCAAAATGTACATTCGCTTAATTTAAAATTTAGATGGGGGGGGCGCCCATTTTACCACTTCGGAAGCATGTATCTCTCAAACGTTAGTCTTTTAGAGAAAATGGTTTTAAAAACCTCGATGTCATTTTTAAAGACTTATTTACAGACACCCTACAAGCATAGGTTTAAGTTTCATGTATGGAAGCCCCCCTTAAATATCTTTTTTTTTTTTTTTTTTTGTATGAGAATCGTAAAGCGGTTAACAGGGTAGGTACATCTACCTAATAAGTTTTAACTATCTAATACCTACTAATAGTTTCAGAATAAAGCGGCTGTGACATACAGACGGACAGACAGACAGACAGACAAACTTGACGAAACTATAAGGCTTTCGTTTTTTGCCATTTGGCTACGAAACCCTTAAAAAGCATACCGGTCTATTTGATTAAAATCAGAGAAAATTAACTTTTATAACTTTACATCTTAGAAAGTATATGGTGAAATACAAAATCTTTGGTTTTAGTACCTACATTGGGGTAAAATTAGGTATACCATGTGCGCCCATCTATGTTTAAAAAACCCGGCCAAGTGCGAGTAGGACTCGCGCACTGAGGGTTCCGTGCCAACTTTAACTTAATGAGGGAATCCATTTACTTCTACTTAGTAAAATACCACAATATTTTGTTGACTACAAATATAACTTTGTTTTTCATAGTGTTTGTATGAAGTACAAAGTTATGTTTGCGGTTGTTGAAAATGTGCTATATCTCAAAAACTACTTGTTCGATCCTGTCCGAACCAATTTTCGTTGAAAGTATTTATTAAGATCTACATCACATATTTTTTTCAAAATTTACACTTGCTTGGTTTAGAAATTAGATGGGGGGGACGCCCATTTTACCACTTTGGAAGCGTCTAGCTATGAAACGTTAGACTTTAAAATAAAACGGTTTTAGGAACCTCAATGTTATAAGACCTATCTATAGACACCACACACGCATAGGTTTGACAAAATTTTTTTTTTTTGGTTTTAGTTTCATGTATGAGAGCCCCCCCTTAAATGACATTATTTTTAATTTTTTGTATAAGAATCGGTAAGCGGTTAACAAAATACATCTTCCTACCAAATTTCAATTGTGTAATGCTTGTAGTTACAGAATAAAAAGGGTGTGATATACGGACGGACAGACAGACAGACAGACAGACAGACAGACAGACTTGACGAAACTATAAGGGTTCCGTTTTTTGCCATTCGGCTACGGAACCCTAATTATAGTTAATCTATACTAAATTATAAAGCTGAAGAGTTTGTTTGTTTGTTTATTTGTTTGTTTGTTTGAACGCGCTAATCTCAGAAACTACTGGCCCGATTTGAAAAAATATTTTTATGTTGGATAGTCCATTTATCGAGGAAGGCTTTAAGCTAAACAACATAAAGATAAGACTCACAAGACCACAGCAGCAATGAAAAATGTTGCGAAAACGGGAGAAAGATATTCCTTTTGAGAGCTTCCGCTGCGTACGATGCGGAAACCGCTAAAGTTACACAAAAAATATGTATGACAGGATTGTTCAGCAATAAGAGTTCTATAATAAAGTCTTCGACAGCATAAGTCTATCTTTTATGGTTGACTTACTACAACCTTTTTTATGTTAATAAAGTTGTAAAAAAAATAATGCATCATTTTTAGAGGTGTATTATACACACAGGTATTTATTCTTATCAAAATAAATAGATTCATCATCACGAGCATTTCATTTAGCACAAAATTGCCCTTTATATCATTTGATTCCAATAAATATCTTAGGAGCTATCACAGTTTTAACATAACTCCGCACCAAAATAATGTTCGCAGCTTAAGTACAACGTGCGCTTGCGCTAATCTATACTAATATTATAAAGCTGAAGAGTTTGTTTGTTTGTTTGTTTGAACGCGCTAATCTCAGAAACTACTGACTCGATTTGAAAAAAATATTTTTATATTGGATAGTCCATTTATCGAGGAAGGCTTTAAGCTATATAACATAAAGAAACGACTGACAAGACCACAGCAGCAATGAAAAATGTTGCGAAAACGGGAGAAAGATATTCCTTTTGAGAGCTTCCGCTGCGTACGATGCGGAAACCGCTAAATTTACACAAAAATCATGTATGACAGGATTGTTCAGCATTAAGAGTTCTATAATAAAGTCTGCGACAGCATAAGTCTATCTTTTATGGTTGACTTACTACAACCTTTTTTATGTTAATAAATTTGTAAAAAAATAATGCATCATTTTTAGAGGTGTATTATACACACAGGTATTTATTCTTATCAAAATAAATACATTCATCATCACGAGCATTTCATTTAGAACTAAGTTGCCCTTTATATCATTTGATTTCAATAAATATCTTAGGAGCTATCACAGTTTTAACATAACTCCGCACCAAAATAATGTTCGCAGCTTAAGTACAACGTGCGCTTGCGCTAATTTTATTATAAAGCTGAAGAGTTTGTTGGTTTGAACGCGCTTATCTCAGGAACTGCTGAACCGATTTGAAAAAATATTTCTGTGTTAGATAGCTTATTTATTGAGAAAGGCTTTAGGATATAAAAAATCACGTTGCGACGGGAGGGGAGGGAGCAAACTCAAAACGCGCGGACGAGTCGCGGGGGACCGCTAGTAACTGATAATTGTGCTTTCTCGGTAAGTGAATTAAATAGTCATTCATATGAGAAGTGAATAAAGATCTTTAACCAAAAGTAACTTTACCTAAATTAAATGTTCTATACAAAATTAAGAATTATTTTAACACTTTAAAACTGAGAAATCAGCTGAAATTGTGAATAAACTACATCGCAACACAATCGCAACAACACAATCGCCAAAAACCTAGGCCCCTATTTTTGAATCATTCCAAAATTAGACTTCAATCATTGGATATCACATGCCATCACGACACAAGTAATTCAATAATAGGGCCCTTAATCAAATTATCAAAGTGTTGACTGTAGATAATGATTGCTATTCCCTCGAAACGTAAAGATAACAACGATTGCAATCCGACCCCTAGGTAGATTCAGAGGATACGAATGAAAGCTTCGGTTATCAAACAGAAGGTATGAAATGAAAATCTTTAAATCGCGAATGCTGCAAAAACTATTGACAATAGAGCATGCCGGCGGCATATACGTCAACTAGCGGTTCCCCGCGACTTCGTCCGCGCGTTTTGAGTTTGCTCCCTCCCCGTCGCAGCGTGATGTTTTATATCCTAAAGCCTTTCTCAATAAATAAGCTATCTAACACAAAATTTTTTTTTCAAATCGGTTCAGCAGTTCCTCAGATAAGCGCGTTCAAACCAACAAACTCTCCAGCTTTATAATATAATTAGCGCAAGCGCACGTTGTACTTAAGCTGCGAACATTATTTTGGTGCGGAGTTATGTTAAAACTGTGATAGCTCCTAAGATATTTATTGGAATCAAATGATATAAAGAGCAACTTTGTTCTAAATAAAATGCTCGTGATGATGAATGTATTTATTTTGATAAGAATAAATACCTGTGTGTATAATACACCTCTAAAAATGATGCATTATTTTTTTACAAATTTATTAACATAAAAAAGGTTGTAGTAAGTCAACCATAAAAGATAGACTTATGCTGTCGCGGACTTTATTATAGAACTTTTAATGCTAAACAATCTTGTCATACATGATTTTTGTGTAACTTTAGCGGTTTCCGCAGCGTACGCAACGGAAGCTCTCAAAAGGAATATCTTTCTCCCGTTTTCGCAACATTTTTCATTGCTGCTGTGGTCTTGTGAGTTGTATCTTTATGTTATATTGCTTAAAGCCTTCCTCGATAAATGGACTATCCAACGTAAAAATAATTTTTCAAATCGCGCCAGTAGTTTCTGAGATTAGCGCGTTCAAACAAACAAACAAACAAACTCTTCAGCTATATAATATTAGTATAGATTAACTGTTAGATACTATGGATAAAGCCGCTGCGGTATCAGCGGCAGACCGCAGCGGCAAAAAGAAGGCCACATTTTCCGTATTTCCACTTACTTCCACTTGGCCATAATACTAAAAAATTTTTTGAAAGCAAATACAACTTTGTTTTTAAAGTGTTCGTATGAAGAACAAAGTTATATTTGCGGTTGTTGAAAATGTTCTTTTAGTTGAAAATATTTGTAAAGCATTGTGCACTTTTTTCGAAATATTCACTTGCTTCGTTCAAAAGTTATAGGGCCGCCTATTTTACCACTTTAGACGCGTCTCTCTCGGAAATGTTAAACTTTTAGAAAATATGGTTTAAGAAACCTCAAAGTCATTATAGGATCAGTGGATAGGTTTGAATAAATGTTTTAGTTCCATGTAGAGAGCCCCCTCCCCCTCAAATATCATTTTTTTATAAGTAAATCGTGAAGCGGTTAACAGAATACATCCACCTACCAAGTTTTAACTGTGTAATGCTAATAGTTTCAGAATAAAGTGGCTATGACATACGGACGGACAGACAAACAGGCAGACATACAGACAGAGAGACAGACAGACTTGACAAAACTATAAGGGTTCTGTTTTTTGCCACTCTGCTAGGAAACCCTTAAAAAACTCCGCACCAAAGTAACTAATAAAGTAAATAACTCTCATTCTAAAATATAATTCTCATTCTGCTCATTTCATCAATTAACTGTGTTTCCGAGTAAGTACACAATAAAGAGCCTGTATAAAAATATTCGCAAATATTATCATGGACGATTGTGTTATGCTTGTTGTTAATGAATTTTATACACAGGCGTTGATGTCATTTCATTGACATTTAACTGAAAACTGAATTTCAATTACTGAGTTTCATATTTATTAAAGACATCAAACAAATGTTCGCTTTTCGAATATTTTATTGGCCTAAAAGGTATTTCATTGAATAAGCAAAAAAACAGATCCGGTTGGATCGATGTCTGTGTGAAATGGAACGTGATGGCACACGTCAAGCGCGAGCGGGGGGGCCGGGGCGCGGGGCTTGCGTGTGCGCAGCGCGCCAAACGTCATCGCGCACCTCTCTGCCTCTTTCCCGCCCGCGAGCGCCGGCCCATTCAGCGACTCAGTGATAAACAAACCTCGCCGCTGCCCTCTTGTCAGACATGCCGCGCGTTTGACTTCCCGCTCGGCCAAGAAAACCTGCCTTCATGCATCTGTGCCTACGATCTACGCAGCACAAGTGAGCACTGTTCCGGTCTCCGCTCGCCCGTCGAGCGCTTAAACATATCGGTGTGCTAGTAGGAAACTTATATGACCTCGGTGGCCTCTCGTTACAGATGTCAGCCTTCACCGCAAGAGGAACGGCGGTTTTATCACATTTTGGAAAATGACTGAAGGTCTCCTAGCTCAACATGATAAGCCGGTGAGTATGGGTGACGTGTTGTGATGTGGGGGAGTGCGTGGAGTGCGCAGTCGCGTGCCGCGCGAGCCAGCCAGCTGCCCGTCGACTGCCATCGGTGATAGGTTCATCAATGTTGCCATCTACCGGACTACGCCAGTTGTTCCAAGGCCGAACCGATATTGGTCCTCAATCAAGTTCTTAGCAACACATAAGCATTATGTATGTATGAGCATGTGCTTATGTTAAATATACGTCACACGCAACAATATACGAGCAGTGGTCAATGTCACTAATATGTTAGGTTAGTTATTTAAACTAATCAAACCAATAATTTACTTAAATACCAACTTGTTTCATCATAGCGTGAAGTATAAATTAGTTTAGAAAACTATGTTAAGTTACATTGAAATAAGTATCATTTTATCATCTGTAGTTAATTATGTAGTGATAGCAATTAACTCATATACGAGTATGTACCAAAAAAATAAGTATCATCAAATTCCACACTAACACAACACTGCATTAGACTTTTATTATTAGCAAAAGTTATAACTCGACCTAACCCATAAAACTGTAATCTCTTAACTCATTCACTAGCCATACCTAAGTAATTATGTAAAGAACTTTCATGGTTGATTACTCAGGTAGCTAGTCAATTGACACTCAAACAAATAACCAATACAAAAAAGTGACCTGTCATTCAAATTGCACCTACCTGATGTTATTTTACTCATAATTTAATTTGGTAGGTACGCTCATTCCTAGAATAATTGGTGTTCTGTGAGTAGTTAATAAATTGGTGACACGTGTGGTGGGTGTTTGGTTCTAGTTTAATTTCTTGCATAAAAACATCTCGTTTTGTAGAACGAGTTCATTGTGAGCAATGCTTCATCTACCTAATGCATTTGTTTGTTTGGCATCAGAACGTAATTTTTGACAATCTTTCGAGTCCGTCATCAATCCAAGGCCAGTTAGGCCGAAGATATTCCAACCGAAACCGAAAGTAAACATATTTACGTTTGGAAGTTTGTTGATTTCCTATATCGTAGTATATATGTCGTACTGCTTTAAATAGTATGGTATATGTACAACTTTCCATATCGTCATTTTGTGTCTCGAGATGACGCAGTGCAAGCATTACTCACATGGACCACAATTTCTGCCAGCACTTACGATTTTCCCTGCATGTGCCGAACTGCGGCATACGAATACTCTAACGTCAAGTAAAGTGATTTTCAGAAAACGTTACCAAAAGTCTAAAAACAATAAAAATTATTACAGCTGTTATTTGATGTAAAACCTCGTATAGTATTTTTAGTGTGAATGGTTGTCAATTCGTAGCTTACATTTAAAGAAGTTGACCCAATCGCTCACAAAATTAGCAGATAGTTTTGGGTTCATCCCAATCAACCAAAAAAAAAATGGGAATAAATTCACAAAAATTTAAACCACACATATCGTTGTTACACGTGTTGTACGTACAGTTGTTAAAAAATATCTTAGGTTTTACGAGTATTTCAGGTTCAAAAAATATCGTTTTGGTATGCTAACAGTACCTACTATGTTTTCCTGTTTGTCACACGAAAAAGTTAATTCGTTATACTCGAAAATAGATAAGGCCCACATACTAAAGTTATTAAAAGATACCTAAGTTATTAATTATAAGTTTCCAAAACCAATAATTTAGGCTACTTAAGTAAGTTAACTATCGGTAATTATGAATTCCAGATCTGCGATTAGTGGAATAACAGCCATTTTAAGTATTTTAAATACAACTGATTGGTTATAATTTCGAAAAAAGTTAACCAAGAGTGAACTCTGATACCTATCCCGCTTTAAACTTCGAAATGTTTACTGGTATACCTACGTATCTTCAGGTGTTTATAAGATCCAAGAGAAACAGGTGTGATCTGCCCGGCCAGCGCGCGTGTATCGAATATTACAACTGGTTTGACGATACTCACACGCCTTCCTTATTAAAAAGTTGACTGGTAAAACCGCGTTCTTCTTCGGCAGTTTTAACAAAATCAACTCAATTCCAATGTAACTGCTACGTGCAGTTTTTATGAGAACTCGTAAAGTGGGACACAGTAACACACACACACTGCCCAAGTATTTGAAATTCTATTGTTTTACAATTTACCTATTGTAATGTAATTTTAAATCAGTTTACTTTATTTTGGCAAATCGGTGTTATTTTACTCAGTAGGCGGACAGTAGGTATAGTTTAAGGTTGCTAACCTGATGTGTCATCAAATAAGTGGATTATGTGCATTCGGGAAGTTCAAGCACCGGTCATTGATGACTAGCTAGTTTAAATGATTAAATTCGGTTGTAGGTAAACAAATGATTGCATTTTCATACTCGTTATTGTGTGTTCCGGACAAACTACACCTCATTGAGGCCATGTGGTTGCAGGTTTGAAAAATCAGCAAGAGTAAAAATACTGTGTGTACCTATTTGAGCAATTGAAGTAAATGTTACAAAAAGTAAGTCAATATTGTAAACATACTATCTCCCTGTCTATTAAAAAAGATATAGGTAACACTTACTTTCCAAAAAACAGGTATTGTTTCATTTATCAATTATTATTTTTACGAGTATTGACAGTTATGGTATATCCACACACACACGATATGGTGTGGATACACCTTTAGATCTCGAAAAATAGAACATTAATGAATTCAGTATAAAACTTTACTATGATGAGTTAAGTGTTGGGTTATTTTGCTGGATGAAATTAGGTTTATCCGCACCGCACCATGCCGCTCATGCGACAGCGGCATTTTGCATAGTTCCCGCCTTATAATTAAATACCGTAAACGTATACCGCCGGCAATGCCGCTAGCCGGGCTAGATACATCATAATGTTTTATCCACATCGCCCGGCGGCATGTGCCGGAAGCCATGCCGTTCATGCCGCAAGCGGCATTTACTATAGAATCTGAGAGTTAATTGACGTATGCCGCCGGCAAAGCCGCTGGTCGGTGTGGATACACTATAATAATGGCCGTCAATTATGCCATCAGCGACGATCATAGATTAATATTCTTAATGACATCCCACACAATACTTTAATATTGTCATACTTCTATAAAATAGTCATATGGCGAAATTTCGTCGAAAAGCTGCACTTTTATTGTGGTATTTTGACTAAGTAGAAGCAAGTGGCTCCATAATTCAATTAAAGTTCAGTTAACTAAATATTTCAACCTCGTGACCTCATAAAATGCCTTCACATTTTTTTGAGTTCACAAAAAAAAGGTTTGGCTGCTTTTTACTTTAATTTATTAAAAATATTAATCAAAGGGAATTTTTAGTGTCATTAATATTATAGCCAATAAATTACAGAATTATATAAAGAAAATCGCATGTTCAAATTTTCAATAATTACTGAGATATAAATGATGCAATGATCTTTTGTTCCACAACTGTTTCATCAAAATAATACTATAGGTTTGACTTGTAAAAATGTATAATTGTTCTTTTAGAAAAGTGGCGCCATCTCTGCTAAGGAGTGAAACTATCGCTGTTGTGGGTGAAATCGCATATTTGGTCCCTCCTATCATTGTGCAATGTAGCTTGCTTTATTTAAAAAGTGCAGCTTTTAATTCCTTAGACGTATGACTAAAATTTCAGAACATTCGCAGAGCGATTTGATTGTGGTTACCTGAACCATTGTGATATGGTTCATGCGACCTTAGTCAAGTTTATTTTCTAATTTCTTTGCAATTAATGTATTTTTTTACATTAATCTAATTTAATTTAATTGAAATTGTAACAAGTTCATTTGGGTCTATTTTAATAAATCATGATACATCATGATGTATCCTTTACACAATTCAGCACGTTGTTGTCATATTTATTTGTTATTTTTCGCTATTCACGATTTAGCTAGGTATCTGAAAAAAAAAAACATTTGTGACTTAAATGCCCGGCTTTAACCGAGCCTACTGCATTTACTGTAGTTTATTTATCTATTCGTATATGTAATCACTAATCATCATCGAAATTAATTTGTTTTCAGTCCATAGAGTGGAAATAAATTATTATCTTCCTTTCAGTCAGCCTATTAATAGAGTTCAGCTATTGAGTATTGCGTATTTTAAATAAAATATCCTGTACCTTGTGAACTCCGCTGCATCGGGTAACAACTGACAAATTTGGTAAGGTTGGTTGTAACAAACGACTTATCCGTCACTATATATAAGATCACCATTAAGCAATCCTTTTCGACTTTAAACCAGGAAAATCAACAACAATAAGTAATTCAATATTTTTCTGTTATGTTTTCGATAATTATTATAAAAGGTAGAATGAGCAACGGTACCTGGCGGGTCAATTCTCGTGCAATTGGTATATAAAAAAAGTTCACTGAACGTTTTTTTTTGTCAAAGAAAAAATAGTTTTTTATTTCCAAGGGTCACGATTTATATGTATTTAGAATTTGTTCGTGCGATAGTTTTTAAATTGAAGATATTTATTTTAATTTTTAGGTAAAACGGTTAAACTCGCAATCGAATTACCACACGAAAAAAAGATCGATTGCCGCGAGAATCGGCCTCCTGCGCACAGTGTCGCAAGTCCATACTTCAACTTATCATTACTCAAATTTTTCATCATCATTATCAGCCAAAGAACGTACACTGATGAATATAGGCCTTCCCCACGGTTTGGTCCTGCGATCTTTGCAAGGTCGTTTGTCCATCTTGTCGGTCGGAATATGTCTTACACCGCGTCTTTGGTCGAAGGGTCTCCAATCTAAAACTTTTTGCCCCAACTGGCCATCACTTCATCGTTGTGTGCCCTGCCTATTGTCACTTGAGCTTACTGATTCTCATAGTTCGATGCTATATTTTGAAATACTCAACATTTATCAGGAGGTCAGGTTGTAGGAGTTAGGACCCAAAAACAACTCAGATCTCATGAATCGCAAGTACAGTCGCCAACACATCAGATTACCCACTTTTGTTGCAAACTAGCCCTTATTACAAGCGCATAAGATACCACAGTGTTTATCTTGATATTCTGTCCTCTGTCCTCTGTCTGTACATTAAGAGTTTTCTAAAATAAAGTATACACATTAAACTACAAAAAAACGGGAGATGTATTTTTTTAACTGTTAGAATTTTACTTTCGCTTTTTATGTTTCTTTATTAATCCTGGCTAATTACAGACATAATTAATGATTATAAAACTCAAATTCAAAAGATAAATAATTGTCCCTCTAGTCTAAACTAATAAAATAACTTCAAAGTGATAAAAGATAAACTTATTATGCTTATTGTGCAAGTAAGTTACTCGTTCGAAAGCATAATTTTATTGCAACGTTGAAGTTATAAGTTTGCTAGTACCTAGCCCACACTAGCCATAATATTAATGCAAAAAAATACTACCTTCATTGGTTGGACCATCTATACAAAGTCAGCAATGTGTATTATGATAAAGACTTACAACACTGTGCAGCGCCATCAAATGAGTAGGTACCTATGCTACACTGAATTCATTCGAAACAGCTGCCAAATAATTAGGTAACACTTATAATTAGGTTCAAGTAAAATGGTAAAATAACCGAACCATCGAAATAAAACTTACTTACCTCCTTATTCGTAATAACGCAAATAGTCTAATAAACCTGTTTTAATCCTGTTTCCCCGTTTTACTTGTTAAATGGCAACTCACAAGCCGTGTAAGCCAAAAACCGAAAAAAAAAACTGTTACACTGTTTTGTTTCGTTCTTTCTTGGCGCTATCATCATTTGACAGATAGTGACTAAACAGTGTACAGTCGCCGTCAGATATATTGGAGCAGACAAGGTGACCAAATACTTCTGAACAGTTTAAAATGTCAATAAGTTCCTAACACTACAAGTTACCATTAATATCAGAACATTAATAACTTCATTAATATCTGAGCAGATGTTAGTCAATAATTTCTATACACACAACCAACCAATAATATCTGAACACTCACTTGTCTGAATTTATTTATTGGATGACACATTCATGACAGTGATGACAATACTGAAAACTACCAAGCATTACAAACTGCCAGCGTCATCTTACTATAATAAAATGAAAAGAGTTCCTATTTTAAAATAGTATTTATAGTTAAGGTGGAAGCACTTCCTGCTGCAATTTTCCTCGATTGCTCAGATATTTAAGACCGGCTGCGTAGATACATTTGACGTTATGAATGTTCAGATATTATTGGTTAGTTGTTTGCATAGAAGTTATTGACTAGCATCTGCTCAGATATTAATGAAGTAATGAATGTTCTGATATTAATGGTAACTTGTAGTGTATGGAACTTATTGACATTTTAAACTGTTCAGAAGTATTTGGTTACTTTGTCTGCTCCAATATATCTGACGGCGACTGTACATAGCTAAAAGAGGTTTATTAGACATAAGTTATTGTGAATAAGGGGGCTAAGATCCTATTGAACGTCATTTAAAGGGGATTAATCTTTAGTTATTTTTGAGTATCTTTAATAATTCGTGGTGTATAAATTATGCAGTAATACTTATTGTTTTAAATACAATATCATTGGAAATCGAGTTTCATTCAATATTTTTTTTTTACTGTCAAAATTTGACTTTGACGGATTATTTAACAACAAAAGTGATAAAATATATCTATTTGTTGTGGTGGTGGTGTGGTATATTAGTTAATTTGTAATTTATGTATGCTGCAGTGCTACTATTTATTTAAAATATAATATTTAAAAAAAACTTTACAGATAATTACAACGGCCTACTCCATAACGTAAGTGTAGGATTACTACCAAAGACATCTTCAACTATAGCTGAATTCATATTCCACTTTGAATGGACAGACCAAAGGACAAACAAAAAAAAACCGGCCAAGTGCGAGTCGGACTCGCGCACGAAGGGTCCCGTATCGACTAAGCCAATGATATTATAAACAAGAAAAAGATAGATTTCGCACTATCCGCAAGTAAGAGGTTCGGCAGTTGTGTCCGTGTAGTCAAATACCAAATAATTACTTACAGTGCGACAAGGATCTTCTACATTGACAGAGGGCGCTAGCATTCAATCAGGATAGCCAGTGCAAAAATCTCCCTGGATTTAAGGAGTTTAGGCAGCTATGTAGCGAATATTTTTTATCCAACCATGGCAAAGTCAATGAGAAGGGTACTTATTTAAAGCAGTTTAAGCATGTATGTTTGTATAATGTTGATTTTAAACACAAAACAATTGTATAAACAATAAAACCATCGAAAATTATAACTTTATTAAATTTTTATAAGTTTACACAGATTATGTAAGAAAATAAAACATTTGGAAAAATTGGAAAATCGCCTGTAATATTGGGGAGATTTGGCTACACTAGATCTGGCAACCGCATTTTTGAAGATGACCGCATTTTTGCCGTCGGCCAAAAGGTTCATGTAGCACTATAGGTTAAGTGAGCGAATGCTTCGTCTATCACTTTATCTGACTGAACAATAATATCTTAAATAAAATACCGGGTTGTGTTTTATAAAATTGAAGAATTATGTTCAAAAAATAGGAAAGGATCGAACACGAAGGAATCACAATCGTACCACTCTCACAACCTTTTAGTATTTTTTTATAAAAATGCCTTACAAGTCGTATCTAGTGGGTTGTGTAAAAAGGACAGAAACTACAATATCAATTCAGTGCATTTTTTTTTGTTTGTTAAACCTATGCGTGTGGGGTGTCTTCGGATAGATCTTATAAAATGATATAGAGTTTTCTAAAAGCATTTTCTTTTAAAGTCTAACGTTTCATAGCTAGACGCTTCCAATGTGGTAAAATGGGCGTCCCCCATCTAAATTCTAAACTAAGCTAGCGTAAATTTTGAAAAAAAATATATTGTGATCTAGGTACAATTTTTTTTTTCTTCAAAATTTACGCTTAACAAATACTTTCAATGAAAATTGGTTTGAACGGAATCGAACAAGAAGTTTTTGACGATATACCTAGCACATTTTCAACAACCGCAAACATAACTTTGTTCTTCATACAAAAACTATGAAAAACAAAGTTATATTTGCTGTCAACAAAATATTGTGGTATTTACAAAGTGGAAGTAAGTGGATTCCCTAATTCAGTTAAAGTTGGCACGGAAGTCAGAGCGCGAGTCCGACTCGCACTTGGCCGGTTTTTTTAAATTGACACTTGCTTTGTTCTAAAGTTAGAGGACATTTTACAATGATATTGTATTAAGAACTAAAATATCATTGGCATTTTACCATACCAACGAGCACGCCCATTTTTCCACTTTGGAGCGTCTATCTCCCAATTTTTAGACTTTAAGAAAAAATGGTTTTAGAAATCTCGATGTCATTTTAAGAGACCTATCCATAGACACCCAACATGCGTAGCTTTGATCAAAAAAATGATTTAGTTCCATTTCCCATGAGGGATCCCCACTCAAATGTCATTATTTTTTATTTTTCGTATGAGAATCGTAGAGCGGTTAACAAGTTACCAAGTTTCATCTGTGTAAAACCAATAGGTTCGGAATAAAGTGGCTGTGACATACAGACGGACAGACAGACAGACTTGTCGAAACTATAAGGGTTCCGTTTTCGTCATTCGGCTACGGAACCCTAAAAATGGTCGCAATGCGCAGTAATATAAATTTGTAGGGTTCACAGTAGTACCTGACTGAAAATTTTAAAAATTATACATTCTAATTTAATTTTCTGTAGGTTGTGGATCTTTTAAAACTAAATTTATAGGTTTAGAAGTTTAAATTACTGGTTGGTAAGTGGCTGTAGGTAACCGGAACGACTGTTGAACGAATGTTGGTTGTCTTCGCTGATTCACGATCAAGGCCATACAGACCTACTCGTAATTACTTTGAGGCATTTTTTATTTCTCTTCGTGAATTGGGTAATTTTATGTGTTTGGATGTATTTATTGAACAACTAATTCGCTTAACTTACTCTAACAAAAGATAGTTTTAATCGCTTCTGATTAAACAGTATTTTTTGGATCGGACGACCGATTCTTCACCCACTATTCTACAGCAAATTTCATTATTAAAATACAATCCAAAGGAGCGTCGCATCCCTCATCCCTCTAGTGAGAGGCGCTTTAAAAACTAATTTTGCGAAACTTCCAGTGCTAATTCAAAGTCGTTTAATTTTCATCGTCTGTAACTCACACACACAAATGACACCTCCTTATAAAGGTGAAAAATATGCTATCATTTGATTGTCAAGATTGTGTACAATATTAGACTTGCATAGAAAAACTGACTTGTACAATATTGTACATAAGTAGGTACGGTAAGGGTTGGTGGTTTTATCTAACTTAAACTTTGGTTGGCGAAGTTTAGCATGAATTATATTACTTCACATATTGGTATTTAGGGCTTACTGCTAACTAAAAATAAGTCAATTCGATGGTGTCCAATATTGGCCAAATTTACTATAGTCTGGTATTTTTGCCTTTTCGTACGTGGGTGATGTATCGGAGGTCCGATCCAAAACACACTGAAATGTAACTTGAACTTCGGATTATATTCTGTTAATTACCATTAGAGTTGCTTGTTTTATAAATAATTGAATTATATTTTGATTAGACAATTTGACCACAGTGTATTTTATTATTGGAATAAATGACTTTGAACTTTTACCATTTGAAAGTGCTTTGCTGTTCGCGCTCTCGAAACGAGCATTGATTTGATAACCAATCTCGGACATATCGGAATTTTTGTCTGTATCAATATCAGTTATATAAGCCAGAGCTACTGGCAACAGGCAATATTTAAATAAATTAACATCACCAAATAACTGTATTTATTTGGTGAATTTGAACATTTAGAACTATTAATATTTTAAAGGAAACAACTTTTTTCCTGTCTTGTTACGAAACGAATTTTAGACGGAACAAACGTATACTTATATATACCTCTATGTAGATACGAGTAAATTGTCATGTTTTTTTTTATTGCCGCCCTATTTTATATGAGAATAGTGTGATAGGCATGCGCCTGTATGTATGCGCAAGACGCGCGGTTCGATTCTCTGTGTGACGCACGAGTTATGACAAAAGACGATCTTACTGATTTATTTTCATTTGTCAAAAAGTAGGTAGGTAATCCTAGAATCTGTACTAGTGAGTTTGACGTTTCGTTCAGAATAATGTACCTACCAAAGTAACAAAAGGTCAGGCAGGGATTAACCAGAGCAACAGGAATTTATCGAGCTACAGGCTTAAGAATATTAAGCATAAGTGTACCTACAGCTACTACGCTTGATGATAACACAAATCCACATGTCATAAATGGCATCTCTATCTCGTTGCGCAAATGTCACCTAATAAAATAAATATAATAATCTTGGTGATTAGTGACGTCAGGCGGCAGCAGGACCCCAATTCTCATGCAATTCACATTTGTATGAAGTTTCGAAGTCGAAAATTCTTCAGAATTATAGTTTTTGCTTTCTCAGGGTCACGATTTCTGTTTAATAGACTCGATTGAATAAAAATCGTGACACGATCGGTTTGTTTACATGAGGATATATTACTTGTTTTTTTTTGGGTACGAATGTTAAACTTGAAATCGAATTACCACACGGAAAAAGTTCGATTGAGAATTATGGCCCCGATTGTTGTTTGTTGGCAGATGTGTGTGCGCATATGGCTAGAGGTGGGGCACGCGTGCGAACCGCGCTCGTCTGCGCTCGGACGCTCGCTCGCGCTCGACTGGAGGCTGTGGGTGCGCGGCGCCAGCGGCCGCGACATCAGCGCCTTCGTGCATAAGGTCGTCTTCCACCTGCGCCCCTCCAGCGCCTTCGTCTACCCCAAAAGAGGTGAACCACTCCGCCCATAAATTAAATATTATGTATAAGTTGGTTCAGTTTCCAACAGTCCTCGCTCGCTGTGAACCTTTAAGACTATCTAGCTACAATTCGCCCATGCACTTGAAACACTACTTTAATTGGTCTCCTCGACGAACAGTTTCATAATAAAACACGCTCATTATCGTTATCTTACGACTCGATAGCCCGCTGCGGTGCCACCATTTATCTCTGCTACTTAACTGTGAATTCGTTTTATGTTTACAGTTCGAACTAATTCACATACGAACGTTACGCTTACAGTGCTCCAGGAGCCGCCGTACGAGATCCAAGAGTCCGGGACGGTCTCGATAGACATACCGATACACGTGTACCTGAAATACAGCAGCAAGCCAAAGAAGATCCGTCTGCGGTACAGCCTCGAGATAGAAAACCATACGACTAGCAGCACGGAGACGCGCCGCGTGTACTACGACCTGCCGAACCCGCCGGAGCCGCTGTGCCGCGCGCTCATGAAGGCCGGCGGCGAGGTGGTTGAGCGAGCCGGGGCCCGCGCTGGTCGCCTCGTCCTGCTCGCCGACCGCATCAGGTCCGTCAAGCCGAAAAAATACAAATTCGTCGAACCACTCCACTGCCGACACCTCAAAAAAATCAAGCCGTACGTCGTCGAGGAGATTTGCCCGAAATGCGGCGAATCCACCCACGCCGATTTCAAGAAACAACTGCAGTCGGTGGGCATGACGGAGGACGAGGTGAATCGCGTGTCGCAGTTGTATATGGCGTACAGCAGCTACGAGAAGAGTGCCGAGGCGCTGCCGCTGCCGCCACTCGCAGATCCCATTTATCGGCTGCCCGATCCGCCGCGATCCCTCCGAGCCGCACTGGAGACGCCCGAAGTCGACTTTGTCATACAATAACCCGGAGCACACCCGTCCCGAGTCGTTGTGATAATAAAGGTGCCATGAACATATCGCTATTTAGAGTACTATAATACTATTAGATTGAGAATTACCGTTATTTTTTAAGAGAATACTTTTCATTTGTTATCTATTTATTTAATTAGATCCCTATTTACTTTGGTTACTTTTTAAGTGTGTGCACTAGTTAATGATTCAATTGATTAACCAACAAGCGCTGTGAGACAGATCTCAAATGTTCAACTAAGAAAAGTTGCTATGATTTTTATATTTTATCATTACTGTTATCTTATTTATTTTTAGGTAATTAATTTGTGTCATAATTTATCAGATAATGTAAGTCATACCACTTATTTGTTTGTATTTGTAATGAATGTTGTTTAAGTAAATTTTTGGTTTAGAGTAGAATAATAGGTAAATATGTTATTAAATTCATATACAGTCGTTAAGACAGGTTGTGCGATTTATTAACAGGTGCAAGCACTAACTTGAAATTTCTAGTACCTAATGAAAGGCTGTTTATTTTTCTTATTATAGTTATGGAATTGTTTACGGGTGTGACTCTTAGAGTCAGTAATAGTTTTATGTACGTTAAAAATAGGTTTTACGAATTTTCTAAAGAAAAGTAAGTAGGTGGATGTGTACTTTATGTAATTAAGGGGGAATTTTTCGAACGTCGGGTAAGGCCTTTCAGACTGAATAAGTTTAAAACGACTGATTTTAAAATGATATTCAGGGCAGCGGGGCGGCGACCATGGCGTTGCGGGAGCGGCAGGATCTTATGAGTAAAACAAATGGACCGGATCCCTTACATAAATGATTGCTGACGAATAAATACTTAGGTGACGTTTTCAAATTAGGCGTGCTGTATTTTATTCGACGAATATTCCATAAATCTGACGTTGGAAAAATCAGGCCTTAGAAGGTTACTTACTCTCGTTAAGGCCGATTTACGCTACACCGTGACGGCACCGGGCCGGTGGGCCGGCACGATCAAACATTATTGTATACATTTTGTATGAAATGAATGATTCATGCCTAACCTTGCTCCGCCCGGGCCCGGACGGGACACTGCGTTGGATGTCGGTGGAAATTTATCCCGGCTCCGGCACGTTGTACCATGAATCATCCTATAATCTGGCTGTTCACAGTCACACGAGTCACATTTGCCCTGGGCCTCGATTCTCGTGCAGTTCACATTCGTATTTTATTTTTCGAAGAATTTTAATTAAAATGTGTATAGCATTCTTACAAGAAAAAAAAACGCGGACGCGAAAATTGAGGCCTTGTGCTGGACGGGGAGTAGCAAATTGATATTTAAATTCCATTTAATAGTTTATAGTCAAACCTTTCAAATTATTATACCTAAACGATTACTTATTAGGCCGATATAATTACTGATTGATTACCCTGTAGTTTTTCAGCGTGATCAGATTTTAGCTCAAAAATTAAAATCATAAAGTAAATTTATTAAGTTCCGGACTAAGTTGCTTAATAAATACTTATTTATATTTTGTTATTTTTTTATGTAAGTATGTACCAGAAATTATTAAAATTTACTACAAAAGAATATTTTTCACGTACCTACGTGTTATTAATATGATTTATTTCTTCTTTTGTAAAATACCACAGATGTCTTTAAAGTGTAGGTAATTAATTTATATTTTTTAAGTAGAGAGATAGTAGAGTACCAACCATCAGTGTTTACTACCATAATTAATGTTGAAGAATTATTTGTGAACCCTGGTTGTCCGTATAAATAAATTTAATGAAATAAGAAACTTGCCTTTAACTACTTAGTTTATTTCAATGCCTAGCAAAAGGCGGGAAATAACATTTTATTTTGTATTTGGTGAAGGAACACTAGTAATATTGTATTAAGAAGTAGATGACGCCTCGCGAACTAAAAGAGTACAGAAATATGACACCGTCTGATTAATGAATGTCAAAGGATTGACATCCATCAAATCAGATATCAATTTCAGGCAATGATATTGTATTAAGAACTAAGTCACCGGTGAGAGGCTAAAAGATGGCTCCGCTAAACAACACCTCACTTCAAATTGGGGGAAATTTTGACGTAGTCTGTTTTTGATGGCGTCAGTATCTTAATGCCTCAGTGCGCCTTTAAAACTGCAGAAACACCTAACTTAATAAAAAAATACAGCCCGAATATCATATTTTAATGATGCCTATCATTCATGATTGAAGTATTTTCAATAAAATTAGTGAGTTTTGTTTCTTAGCCAACCCACATGGTCTAACATGGTCGATATTCTAAGACAGTGCTATACATGGAGTAGTTTGGTACTATATTTTTAATAATAATTTAACGACCGTCACAGTGTGGTGGTTTACGTTCCGGACTACAAAGATAAGCAGTCGCGGGTTCGAATCCCGCCCGCACGACGCTAACAAATATGTCTATGGAAATGTATGTTAATATGTCTGTTATATAACTATAAACTACACCTTATTTTTTTTTAAAGTAACAGCGTAGACGCTCACAGATCAAAAGGTCACCGGCACTCGCGTTAACAAAAGTATAACAAAAGACTGTTGATAAACACATCTGTGAGGGATGATCCTCACGATTGTAGAAAAAATATGTACGCTCACTATTAGCGTGTTATTTGAAGAAGTCATCCTGTTTACATGATGCCAGATGGCTATGGTGTAATGAAATGTTTATTATTTGCGTAAGAAAAAGGTTACATTTTTTAGATGGTATTCAAGGCACAGTTTCGTTCCTCTTTTTCAAACTGTATATTATAGCATGCAAATATTCAGTTACACAATTATAAGTTTCTAATTCATTTACGCAAGAATGACCGAACAGAAGAAAATAAATCTGTTACTAACAATAATGAGAGTACAATTTCATTATTACATATTATGCAAGTCAAGTACATATTGAAATCATAGTATGTCAGGTTTATCAATATTATCATATGTCAAGTATATTAAAATCACGTATCAACTTAATTAATTAAAATAAATCAAAATGCAAATTAGTCATTCATTAAAATACTACTAATAAATATTTGTTTATTTAATAAAATAAGGACCGTAAATATTTTAATTAATTTAATTTAATTTAAAAAATATACATGTGGTCACGTGATCGTGAATGCATAGCAGTGAACGTGACTCTGATATTGGCGCCCCATGGCGTTTCACGTGATACATTTAAATTGCATTTATTAGATAATTATTCAATATTTTAAATGTTAAATAGTTTGAAAATAAAATGTTTTTGTTGATTACTATACTACCGAGCTAAAGTGTGAACTCAGTTTTAAAATTAGGCCAACGAGTCTATTGTAATGTACCTACATACTTTAAAAAATATATTAAGAAAGCTACTCTATTAAGACTCTGTTCCGAATCTGATGTCTGATGTGATAGATGTCAATCCATTGACATCCATTAATCAGACGGTGCCATATTTGTGTACTCTTTTAGTTCGCGAGACGTCATCTACTTCTAAATTCAATATCATTGGTTTCAGGACAGAGTCATAATAGAGTAGCTTTCTTAATAGGTTGGATGTTACGAAGTCACGTCTTTGCTAAATTCGATTTTAAAAAAATATACGCTTATAGTGTTGTGGTCTGTAGCAATTTTAGAATAAAGATGTCGATATTAATGGGATATCCATTATGTATTAAATTTATCTTTATAATGTAACATTACCTAATTTAAGTTATGCAAACAGTAACCAATCAAGGCTAACGTAGCTCCTTTCTTATTTAATATTATTATAATATCTGAAAATTACTTAAGTTTTTTCTCATAACTACAAATATAAATAATATTTTGAATGGGGAATTATGATGACTATTTCGTATCTGACCTAAAAAATGATTTGAATGCAAAATGTTTTTTTTATAAATAATCGTCAATTTACCATATTATTCGATTATGTCTAATACAACACCGGAAACAACAACAACACTAAATGTCAAGTGTCACTAAATGTCAATCCATTGACATCCATTAATCAGACGGTGCCAAATTTGTGTACTCTTTTAGTTCGCGAGACGTCATCTACTTCTAAATTCAATATCATTGGTTTCAGGACAGAGTCATAATAGAGTAGCTTTCTTAATAGGTTGGATGTTACGAAGTCACGTCTTTGCTAAATTCGATTTCAAAAAAATATACGCTTATAGTGTTGTGGTCTGTAGCAATTTTAGAATAAAGATGTCGATATTAATGGGATATCCATTATGTATTAAATTTATCTTTATAATGTAACATTACCTAATTTAAGTTATGCAAACAGTAACCAATCAAGGCTAACGTAGCTCCTTTCTTATTTAATATTATTATAATATCTGAAAATTACTCAAGTTTTTTCTCATAACTACAAATATAAATAATATTTTGAATGGGGAATTATGATGACTATTTCGTATCTGACCTAAAAAATGATTTGAATGCAAAATGTTTTTTTATAAATAATCGTCAATTTACCATATTATTCGATTATGTCTAATGCAACACCGGAAACAACAACAACACTAAATGTCAAGTGTCACTAAATGTCAATCCATTGACATCCATTAATCAGACGGTGCCAAATTTGTGTACTCTTTTAGTTCGCGAGGTGTCATCTACTTCTAAATTCAATATCATTGGTTTCAGGACAGAGTCATAATAGAGTAGCTTTCTTAATAGGTTGGATGTTAAGAAGTCACGTCTTTGCTATATTCGATTTTAAAAAATATACGCTTATAGTGTTGTGCTCTGTAGCAATTTTAGAATAAAGATGTCGATATTAATGGGATATCCATTATGTATTAAATTTATCTTTATAATGTAACATTACCTAATTTAAGTTATGCAAACAGTAACTAATCAAAGCTAACGTAGCTCCTTTCTTATTTAATATTATTATAATATCTGAAAATTACTCAAGTATTTTCTCATAACTACAAATATAAATAATATTTTGAATGAGGATTATGATGACTATTTCGTATCTGACCTAAAAAATTATTTGAATGCAAAATGTTTTTTTTTTTTTTATAAATAATCGTCAATTTACCATATCGTTATTAATCGATTATGTCTAATGCAACACCGGAAACAACAACAACACTAAATGTCAAAGTGACAGCTGACAGCAAGCTCAAAATTCAAAAGCATTTTTTTCTGGGACTTCCGTTTCTCGTTTGGTTGCGGCGGCACGTGCTGTTGAATTTTTGTGCACTATTATTTCTCTAATTGAGTCTTAAATCTCCCGATTTGCGTAATTTAAGCCTAGTTTTCTGTGTTAGTTGGTAGTGGATCCATTTCACCGGGTTAGTAGCTAGAATGCATAATATTCCTCCCCCCAAACCGGCCTGCGTCGCCAATGGATTTGCCAGATCCCGAACTATCTCCTACCGTGTTCACGCAATCGGGGTCTGGAACTAAAAGACGTTTAGCAAAATTCAGAGATTCGGTAAGAGGTCTACCGGCAAGCCTTCTTTATCTTCCAGTAGTCAACCGGTGTGTGTTCATCCTTCAGTCGTGATCGAACCAAAAGCATAAGGAGCTAATGACAAAGGGCCATTTATTGTCTACGTATCAAAAGAGGAGACAGGGGTTACTTTTGGAGCACATATTCAACCCGTAAAATTCGGTAAGTTTTTGGTCAATGATAAATCCAAAATGTTGTTAAGGATGGTGTGAAAAAAATAGGTAAAAACCGCATCTCTGTGGAATTCACTACAAGCGTTGGCGCGAAAAACTTCCTTCCCAGTGAAATTCTACAACTTCACAAATATTCAGCTTCGATCCCCACCTTCGCCGTAACGCGTATGAGTCTCATATGAGGTATCCCTACGGATATGGCAATGGCAGAGTTGGCCGAAAGCTTGACAACTCCAAATTGTTGTGGCATTTTAATAAAAGCTAGACGGATTAACCGCAAGGTCACCAACAACGGTCAGCCATCATGGATCCCCACCCAGTCAGTTCTAGTTACATTTAAATATAAAAATAAATAAAAATCCTTTGGAAATTCCGACACATCGCCATCTAGTCCCAAAGTAAGCTACTCAAAGCTGGGTGCCAGACATCGGATATAATACTTTTTGTGTGTAAATACATACATGATATACATAGAAAACACCCAGACCAATACAAACAGACATGTTCATGCACACAAATTGCGAATTTCAGGCACTAAATTTAAAGGACACATTTTACCCCCAAGAGTATACAGCTACCACACCTCAATACCAGTAGAAATATACCAACTTCCTACCATACAGTGTCTCAAATGCTGCTGCTTTGGGCACGTTACAGCTCAGTGCCGATCTCAACCCAGGTGCTTAAAAAAAATGCTCCAAATTCCCATTGCTCCGATACTTGCAATATCCCTTAAGATAATGCAACATGCATCTTCTACTCCTTACGTGTTGTTTTTTATTTCTTTTTACTGTGTTACTTGCTATTTACTTAGAATATTGTGCAATAATGTTATAAGTACTTTAAGTATAAATTAGTGATTAATGAGGTCTATGTTAATGCTTTAAATTAATAAATATTTGTACGCTACTGCTAGCAAATTTTGGCGCACTCTTGTCTAAACCATAAGATGGGCAATGTACCTAAAATTTTACAAAAAAGAAAGAGTTGAGTTATTTACGGGCTCCCATTATGCACTAAACAAATCTTGCCAGGAGCACTAAAGACAAAAATCTATAAAGATTGCAATGTCTCAAGACAACATATCGTACAATCAGGCAGCTTCCCAATTTCCATCTGTTCGCAAATCCTACGCAGACACCGCGAAAACCTCATATACCCCTTCACCATCCCCAACTCAATTGTCCGGCCCTAAACCATCAGTCCCCTATAAAAAGGTTCTAACCCGGCCCCCCCGCACCCACGCTCCGAGAGACGAAAATTTAATAGAGTTAATAATGTCTCTCATTCTCTGCATTGGCTCTGGTCAAATAACAACTGTACCGTCCATCGTAACGCAAAAACTTACTCAAATTTCTCAGGATTTAAGTGATGAGCACCAAGGCAGTTCAGTGGAACTGCAAGAGCATTAGAAGGAAAAAACACGAACTAACTTATTTAATACATTCACTTTCTCCATCGTCCTAGTTAATACCCGTTTCACTTTTCCGTGTCTCGGGATTTTCATACCTCCGAAACGATAGGCGCGATGGAAACGCAGGATGTGCATTACTTATAAGGCGCTCTCTCACTTTCTCTCAACACCCCCACCGCCCACATAGCCAAGATATTCATGTCGTGACTGTGCGTGTTTTTGATATATCCATTTTATCTGTGTATATATCTCACCCCACCTCCGCAAACATCAACGAATTACGAAATGCTATTCTTGTAGTTCCACCTCCTGTTCTCGTCATAGGAGACTTTAACTCTTACCATGTTTCCTGGGGTTCCTACCGTACTTGCCCCACAGGATCATTGCTGATGGATCTTTTGGATGACCATAATTTGTGCCTTCTGAATAGTGACCGCGCTACCCGTAGAGTTTCCCCCACCCAAAACCCAGGTTCAGCAGTCGACCTATCGTTCTGCCCAGCAAATATAGCCTCTCTTCTCTCATGGCACATTTTGGACAGCGCTTTCGGCAGTGACCATTTTCCGATTGCTATCACCTTTTCTGACAAAACATCCCCATTCTCCTTAAGTGCCCCTTTACTTCGATATAATTAACATATAGCTGATTGGGGGGCATACTCGTCATCCCTAGACAGCAAAGTTAGTTGCCTACCGGCAGTAGATATTGAAAACCGCCATATTTTCTCTTTCACACTTTGAAGAAGCCATTAAATCTTGCGCAAATGACCACATCTTTCTTAAAAACCTCGTCGCAAAAAGATCTCACCCTTGGTGGGACGCAGAATGCCCAGCTGCTATAGTTGAACGCAAACAAGCCGAAAAAAGATACAACTCGGCAATGACACTGGAGAACTATACATCCTACCAACAGATAGCCGCTCGTACTGAAAGACTACATTCAAAAAAAAGCGGCTGGATCAAGTTCTGCGAGAGCATGTCCCCGAGAACACCTTCTGGTATGGTATGGAACCAAATTAAGAGATTCCGTCAGGCCCAAAATATTATTAACATTACCTTCAATGACTCATCAAGCTGGCTCGATGCGTTTTCAGATAAACTCGCTACCTCATATTTCCCCTCTCCATTTGTCTCCCCTTTGATATCGGTCACGTCATTGCTTCCTCTAATAAATTGGACGCCCCCTTCTCTTTCGACGAGCTTTTATGTGCCCTAAGCGGCCTCCGCGATTCTTCTCCGGGTCCGGACGGAATCCCGTACTCCTTTTTCATAAACACGATAGTGCAAAATTATACTACCTTCAATTAGTTTTTTTTTTAAATTAACTCTTTCCATCTGCAATCAGCCCTTTTTAGCTTTAATCAGATTTGCTTATCTTTGTAAGATGACTGATGCGAGTTTACATCCAATGATGTGTCATCTCGTATTTTTATCATTACAAAAGTTTTGTTTGGTGAGTGCTTCACTATACAGAAGCTTGTCGCTTTCTTTTCAGCTGAGCTATGCCGTCACTCGTGTCCATGAGCTTTGCAGCTAGATGGTTTTGTTGTGTTTTAGTCTCTGTTTACAGGGCTCTGAAGACCTTTTTATTTCTTCTTTAACAGTGGACATTTCTAGGTATTCATGCAATTCTGTGTTTCGAATGAACCATGGTGCGTTGGTCAATATCTTCAATACTTTATTCTGGAAGCGTTGGACAATTTCTACCTTCAATTAGTTAACTCTTTTTTCGACTTAGGTACAGTTCCCGACTCCTGGAAACAGCAGATTGTTATACCTATTCCAAAGCCTGGCAAGGACCCATCCAACCCCAACTCGTATCGGCCCATTGCCTTATCCTCTACCTTGTTAAAAATTATGGAGCACATGATCAGAAGTCTTTTGGAGCGGTTTATAGAGTCACACAATCTACTGGCAAAGTCCCAATTCGGATTCCGTAAGGGATGTAGTACTCTCGATAACCTAAGCATTTTAACCAATGACATCCTGTAGAGATGTGCAGGTGCTATAAAAAACAATGATATCGTATTGAGAACTAGACCACCGGTGACACGCTAAATGATAGTCAAGCAAACACCACCTCACGTCAAAGTGAGGTCTTAACTTTGACTTAGTCTGTTTTTGTTGGCGTCAGCGTTCATACTGTCTCAATGACTGAGTGCGCCTTTACCAGTGTTAAGCTTAACTTTAGACTCAATGCGCCTTTAAAATCTGCAGAAACAAACAACTAAATAAATAAAAAAAAAACAGTCCGAATAACATAATTTCGTTAAATAAATTGTAATTTAATACTGCCCATCATTAATGATTGAAGTATATTCAATAAAATTAGCGAGTTTTGTTTCTTAGCCAACCTACGTATCAACATGGTCGACATTTTGTCATTAAAAAGACAGTGCCATACATGGAGTAGTTAGGTACTATTATTTTTTTAACAATAAATAACGACCGTCGTAGCGTGGAGGCCACCAACGTTACGGACTACTAAGATAAGCAGTCGCGGATTCGAATCCCGTACGCGTGACCCTAACACATATGTCTATGGACATGTATGATAATAAAATATCCGTGTCTTTGTTATATAAAGTACACCTTTTAAATATATTAAAGGTGTACTTAAGGAAACAGCGTAGACGCTTACGGATCAAAAGGTCGCCGTTCCTTGTGTAAACAAAAGACTGTTAATCCCTCAAGCGTATGTGAACGAGACACAATGCAAATTCTATTGTTATGCGGTTGCCTGCAACCGCTCGGGTGTTGAAGCATTAATAAACACATCCGTAAGGGATGATACTCACCATTGTAGAAAAAAATATGTAACTGTGTAGTTTTTACCTGTGGCACATTCAAGTGGCAGGTCCCTGATCCTGAGATTATCTTTGAAGCTGAAGCAATTCCTGTGAATAATCAAGTCAAATTCTTAGGTCTAATTCTTGATAGCAGGCTTAGTGGGGTTCCCCACTGCGACTACACCATGAAAAAAGCGGAAAAAGGTGTGAGCATTCTTCGCGCCCTGTCCGGGGTCTGGTGGGGTGCTCACCCTTATTGCCAAAAGCTGTTATACAATGCAGTGGTTCGCAGCCATCTGGACTATGCCTCCTTTCTTCTAGACCCATGCAATCAATAAATTTGCTCTGGATAAATTATCCAAGATACAATCGAAATGTCTTCGCGTCATTGTAGGTCACCAATCAATGCTCTTCAAATCGAGAGTGTTGACCCTCCTCTCTATCTACGCATTTCTGCATTTCACTATATAGCTTATAGTCGTTGGTTGTGGCATTGTTTGTTTGTGTTTGTTTTAGCGTATTGCAACTGTGACGTCCTATGTGTTCTGTTTGTCCCACAGATAAAGCAATTATAAATTACAATTTTTATTTAAATCTCACGTTAAAAAAAATATTATAAATAACGTGCCTAAACAACTGACGTGTTACTGGCGGAATTGTATACGCAGTTAGAAACCATAGTAGTACTTATTAGTATACTGTGACAACACTGTAAATGTTTTTTTTTAATCGAGCATAGCAAAGACGTGACCTCGTAACATCCAACCTCATGTACTTACGCTCTTATAGAATGGAGAGTTTTTAAACAATTACTTTTAGAGAAAATACTGAAAAGTAATGAAAATGAAAAATATTGGTGCCATCATTTTTGAAGTTCTTTCAGGAAATAAACAATTAGCATATAAATTTTTTAAAATGTTGTCAATTGCAGGAAATTGTAATTTTCGATTTTTAGGAACAACTCTAATTTGAAATTTCGACACAGTGGCCTGGCCACCCACTAAATGTCATTTTAGTCTATTTAAAAAATCAGAGTAGGTTTAGGTTGTTTTATGAGTTAATATATTATATAGCTTTGTTTTAGATGTGATTCAGTTTGAAAATATTCCAATTTACGCTTTGTTCGAGTCCTATGTCCTAATGTCACGTGCATAACTTTTACATGACCAAGTCATGTAAAAGCTATGCACGTGACATTGGCGGAACAGTGAGCTGAGCCGTTGCGTTGCTGGCAAACGTACGTCGCCATGCCAACGAAGAAGAAGAAGAAGAGTTATGACTGACACTTTATTATAGAGTATGAAAATAATTAGTTAGTCTACATTTAATCTCTTCTCTTGCTTTTGTCTTCGTCCAAATTATTAAGAATTTCATCTCCATTGCAAAATAATTATAATTAGGACTTCCGAGTTATAAGTCACCTTAGTCCTTGATGCAATACACGTATTTGTTTGAGTAACAAATAAACCTTAAAGATGGTGTGTGTTCCTTGTTTCATCATACCTGTTTTGCTATTTTTATGGCACAAGTTTATACAGCCTTATGTGCTGCGTTTCTGGAACCCGTGGGCTGTGAAAGATGCAGACGGAAATGTGAAAACTGAATTCCCTTTTAAGTGTGAAGCTGGAGTTTGCGCCTTCAGTCGTGGATCAAGTAAAAAAGATAAGATAAAAGAAGAAAAGCCACTAGATGCACCAGTTGATCCCGGAAATGAAACTATACCTGTCTCGGCCGAAAGACTGAAAACAGAATAGCAAGAGATGTAATAGATAGTATAGTTTATTGATTTAGTTGTCTAGTTTTACACACTTGTAGTATTCTTTGTGTTTGCATTTATCAGTCTTGATATGACATATTGTTATTTATTCATAAAGATGAAATAGGAAACCAAAAATTTGCGCACGGGCGAAATAAACCAGCAACCTTTTGGCAGACCAGGCAAAACCAAAAGGTTGCTGGTTCAAGTCCCGCCCGTGCGCAAATTTTTGGTTTCCTATTTCATCTTTATGAATATAAAATATGACACTGTGAGTGTTAAAAACATTCTAAAGCATTACCTATTGTTATTTATGTTAGTAAATGTTTGCTTTCTCGGACCAAATTAAATTTATGTTATTATTTTAGTATAATTATCATTAGTCCCTCAGGAGGTTTTATATCACCAATATTTTAACAAAGCAATTTTGTAACCAGATTTGGCTGACAGCTAAAGTATGAAAACAAAGTGGTGACAACAACCAGCAAATCTAATAAGAAAAATAGTTTTAAAAATGGTGTATATGTAATATGTATTAAAGGATCATTAAAATATTATATTGCACAGAAATATTTTTTATATTATTTCTGTTTATTATATTACATAAAAACCCATCATTTCATTTAGTGAACTCACTCTCACAATACTGGATAACACCACACCATGAACATAATATGATCATGATCATCTCAAAAAATATTCACTACAGAACCATTATTATAGATATGTAGATCAATTTACAGTAATTATATTTAATCCCTCAAGCATATGTAAACGAGACACAATAGATATTCTATTGTTATGCAGTTGCCTGCAACCACTTCGGTATTGATTTGATGATTAAATATAATATGTATTTTATCTATTCAAATCATGAATGACTAGATTGTCACATTTGAGTATTTCTCAAAATTTTTGTACATCTGTGGAAAAAAAAGTGCGCCTCGAAACAATTAACGAGTTCCCTAAGATTTTATTATATTATACAAAAACTAATATTATTGCTGCGGAGAAAAACTATTGGCCTTTCAAAGAAAAATAAGAAAAACCATAAAATGTAATTATTTATGTACCTAAAATTAACTCTTGCAGGACAATATTTTTACATTTCATACAAAAAGCAAATTGACACCCTACATTGATGACATTGTTAATTAAATTTTATGACATATTTCATGCTTTAAGACTTCATAAAATATTACACGTCTCATTATTATTTTTTTACATTTGTAGGTAATATTTACCCTGATTAAATGTAGTTTTTGTTAAAAATATCTTTCTTTCTTATCTTATTAAAAAAATAAAAAAAAAACTATGTGAGTCGGATACAAAAACTTTTTAGTTATTACTATTTAGTTACGTTTTATTTCTATTCAATTAACATTTCCGAATACATATGTTACATTTAATTATAGGCAACGCTGCCTTTATCCTAGTTGGATGTTTTTTTGACGTCTACGCACCTTCTTTTCATGTGAAAATCAGTGCGAACATATTTCGTTATTGGAACTACTTTTTCGAGACAGAAGACTATATTGTCTTTTTATTCACAACATACACGCCAAGTTGAGAAATGCTGCCGTCCAGAGTTGGGCAAAATGTAATTAATTAAAAATTAACAATTACAATTACATAATGTAATTGGCAAGTTCAATTACAAATTAAGTACTTGAAATTATTAAAGAGTAATTCAATTAACAATTACAAATTGTAATTGGTAATTGAAATTACTCAATTACTTGTTTATTTTAGTTAGGGTCGTCATTTAAATAAAACGATAAATCAAATATCAAATTCCGAAATATCTAAATAAAAATGAATTACGTTTTACACTTTTCTTTGTTCAAACTTCCGATAAGAAAGTTTGTAAGATTTTGGTAAATTAATCATGGTAGCATATGAAACAACGATATTATCAGTGAAATGAAATTAATCTCTCGACGAGACCAGAAGAAGGCATAAATGTATATTTTATGATCAACTGTTTAATTTCTAAATGATTAGGTCAAAGCACATTTATCATCCCCTATGTACAGTCGTGGTCAACTAATTAGGGACAAATATAACACTAAACAATATTAAATATTCATACCTCTGTATTACTCATTAATATTAATACTTCTACCTATTACACTTAGTGATAATAACTATTATGAAACCTTACCAAATTACACAAAATAAACAAAAATAATACATGACTAAACTAATAAATACTTCAATCAAATCACTTGGATCGATATTTATGGTATTTACGTCCTGGCCACCTAATTAGGGACAGTAAAATTCCGTGTTCTAAATTTAAAAAAATAAAAATAAAAAACTTTTTTCTGCGTAAAATTGATTTTGGCGCCATTCTGAATCGTAACATTAGTTTCGTACGTACAATACAATAACAGTAATTTTTAAAATATGGGTCGAAACAAGAGTTGTGACGCAACAATGAGAAAAGTGATAATTAATTTTTATCAACGTGGATGGCCTTACAGGAAAATAGCTGATCATCTGAACCAAAAATAATGATATGCAATGCAGTGAGCCATTTTAAAACCCACAATACAACTGAAAGTGTTCCTAGAAAGAAGAGGCCAAAAAAAACTACCCCACAAGATGACCGCAGGATGGTCATTCTAGCCAAGAAAGACCCCTTTAAAGGTTCTGCAGTTATTAAGGCTGAAGTTTTTGGACCTGAACTGAATGTCGGCGTATCAGCAAGAACCGTTAGAAGGCGTCTAGTTGAAGCAAAGCTTGGACGAGTTGCACGAAAAGTTCCGTTGCTGAAGAAGGAACACAAACAAGCAAGGCTGGCGTTTGCTCGAAAGTATAGACATTGGACTCCAGCTCAGTGGAAAAATGTATTATTTTCAGATGAAACTAAGATAAATTTAATTTCATCAGATGGCCGACAATACGTGCGACGTCCTATAAAAACAGAAATGAATCCTAAATACACCAAGAAACAAGTAAAACATGGGGGCGGAAATATTCAAGTCTGGGGATGTTTTTCTGGACATGGAGTAGGGCCCGTAAAAAAAATTGAAGGCAAACTGGATCAGTATCAGTATAAGCAAATCTTAGAAGAAAATATGATACCATATGCTGAAGAAGTTTTACCGGTGACCTGGACGTTCCAACACGATAATGACCCAAAACATACAGCTCAATCAATGAAATATTTCCTGGCACAGCAGTTTGTGACGGTACTAGATTGGCCTGCAAACAGCCCAGATTTAAACCCAATCGAGCATTTGTGGTACGACGGTTGCGGCTCAACGTACCGGCACTCAAAATCAGCTCTACGAGAGATTTACAGAGGTGTGGAATAATATTTCAAAAGAAACATGCAACAATTTAATTACATCAATGCCTCGCCGTTGTCAAATGGTGATTACCAATAATGGCAACCATACTGGTTATTAAAACTATGTTTTTTATTTTCTTTGTTATTAAAAAATTAAATCGTTGAAGTATGGAGTTTCATACAAAGACTACTGAACACCTCGAGTTGATATGGTATTGTTCCCGTAACGGGTGGATAACCCTTAGCATTGAAGTATCTTCATCGAAATCAGAAAGGTACTTACTTGTTTTTAATAATTTCAGGTCTTGTAAAACAGAGTGATTCAGTATATTTGTGTCAAAAACAAAATACGAATCATCGAGTTACCACTTAAGTAACTATGCAAAAGTAATTGAGTAATTTGAATTACAATTGATGTAATTAAAATTACATGTTTAAATGAATGAATTACAATAGTTACAATTAAATGAATTAAAATAGTTACAATTACATGTAATTTGAATTACAGTAATTGAATTACTTACCATGAAATTAGTAATTAAATTACACATATTAATTAATTACGCCCAACACTACTGCCGTGCCTGCCTAATTGTTTTCTTTTGTTAAGCATATATTAGACACATACAGTTGTGGTCATTTAATTAAGAACGATTAGAAGTTCTAGATTTTTTTATTTCAAAATATGTCATACCCAGAGATGTGTACCATTTTAAAAACAACTAGTTATATTATAAAATAGCTACATTACTAGAGAAACGTAGTTTAGGAATAAAGAATAAAATAGCAAACGTTTTAGTCTCATTTTTTATTAATTTTACCAAAGTAAAACATTTAAATAGTACTGAATCTGGACAAATAATTAAGAACGATTTATTCAACTGCCCAAGTTTTTTTTTTTTTTGTAAAATACTTACATTTAAAAAAATCACAACAATTTGTAGCGCCGCAAATTTTAAAAACTTTTTCATACATTTTAACTAAAATTAATTGTTAATAGCATATGCACGTCTTTTAATTACTGTTTTACACCGGTGATGCATTGACTCTATAATTTGTTTACATTTCGCAACAGAAATAGGGTTCTATTCTTCTAAAAAAACGTCGTAAAGCTCTCTTAAATACTCACACAGCGTATTTGAGACCTTATTCTTAACTTTAAACCACAGATTATCTATTGGGTTTAGAACCGGACTGTTAGCTGCCCAGTCTAAAACAGAAACTGATTCCGCAATAAAAAAATTATTTACGGTACGTGCAGTGTGTTTTAGATCATTGTCATGCTGGAATGTCAAAATAACCGGTAGAACGTTATCAGCTTATGGCAGCATTGTTTCTTCCAGTATATTTTTGTATTGGAATTTATTCATGTTGAGCTTCTATAAACTTTACAAGTCCAACACCATGTCCAGAAAAGCACCCCCAAATTTTCTCATTTCTACGACCGTGCTTTAATTAGGTCTCGTGTACTTAGGGTCGAATGTTGTATTTGGGGGACGAAATACATATCTTTATCACTTTATCTATCAAAATATACTCTGTTAATTTTTGTCTCGTCACAAAAACGATCATTTTTCACTGTCGCATAGACCAGTTTTCATAATTTCTCGCATATGCAAGCCGGGCTTCCCTGTGGTTTCAAGTTTCAACAAGTGTAACTTTCTTGCTATCCTCTCATGCAATTTTTTCTCCTAACAAACGTCTTCGAATAATGCGTGCTGAGATTGCTGAAGAGTTGTTTTCACCAAAATATTATTTTCTTATCTCATTGGACCCTTTAAAAGGATTTTGTTTTGCCAGATGAACGATGTTTCGGTCTTCTTGAGGAGCTGTTTTTCTATGTTTAGGTACACGAAGAACATTCGAAGTAGTTAGATACGTAGCAAAATGCTTTACGGCATAGTAAACCATCGTTTTTAACATTTCAGATGGTCGGCAATCTTTTATTAGACCAATTCTTCCGGCGAAGTTTTATTATTACTTCCCTGTTAGATTTATCACAGCTTTTATTTTTCCCAAATATTTTTTTATAAGTAGCAATCACTTTTAATCTTTACAAATAGTCATAATAGTGCCAAAATAAACAAACAGTGACTAAAACCACAAATCTATTCAGTGTTCTCTTTTAAAATTTGAATAAAGTTATAAACTATTTAGCATTGTTATTTCGTGACCAGCCAGCTAATAGGAATATAATTTATGCGATACCTACTTTATTTAGAAGTAGGTTAAAAAGTTTATCTTTTTATTCTAAGCTGATCATGTGTTTTGATTGAATAAAGCTTTGTTAAATGAACAGATTTACGAAAGCGAGACAAATAAAAAAAAGCATGCAACTAGATTTACGACTTAGTTATAAAAAATCTTACCCATATAATCAGCGTTCTTAATAATATGACTACCACCGTATTTATTTTCTGCTTTAGGTTATAATTAGCCATTGATGATAATGAACATAGTTAAGTTTAAATTATATTACTTTTTCGTTACGTTTTATCTACATGAAGTAGGTATCTAGAATTTACGTCATTTTAGGTTTTTATTAATAAATGTTTTGGCTCACTTTATTACAATAAGTACCTAGATAAAAAAGTAAGACGTATTAGGCCGAGTGGCATAGGCATACGCCCGGATAGCGTAAGATACGGGGTTCGATTCCTCGCCTGACACAGTAGCTTTTTTCAAGTGCATTTAATATTATAAAGTTTGTAGTGACAAAACACTATAAAAACATTTTTTTTTTATTCTAGATAATTTACAGAGAGTTTTTTCTTAAAAAGAAAATGCCACTCTCATAGTGCTACGTACATGCTCCTAAAAAAATAACAATTACAACAAAGATGAAATAAGAAACCAAAAATTTTGCGCACGGGCGGGACTTGAACCAGCAACCTTTTGGCAAACCGGGCCAAACGCTCTTACCAATTGAGCTACCGTGCTGTTAGTCCGACCCTGCGAAATTTGTGGTTTCTTATGAAAACGTCAATTGCGTGACGCTTAGCGCCATCTAGCCGTCTGTCTATGAAACAGATGGCCCAAGCAGTTATTCTTTACAGAATAAATTCAACTTGGAAATTGATGTCGCTTCGCTATCTAATGCTTTAGAATGTTTTTAACACTCACAGTGTCATATTTTATATTCATAAAGATGAAATAAGAAACCAAAAATTTTGCGCACGGGCGGGACTTGAACCAGCAACCTTTTGGCAAACCGGGCCAAACGCTCTTACCAATTGAGCTACCGTGCTGTTAGTCCGACCCTGCGAAATTTGTGGTTTCTTATGAAAACGTCAATTGCGTGACGCTTAGCGCCATCTAGCCGTCTGTCTATGAAACAGATGGCCCAAGCAGTTATTCTTTACAGAATAAATTCAACTTGGAAATTGATGTCGCTTCGCTATCTAATGCTTTAGAATGTTTTTAACACTCACAGTGTCATATTTTATATTCATAAAGATGAAATAAGAAACCAAAAATTTTGCGCACGGGCGGGACTTGAACCAGCAACCTTTTGGCAAACCGGGCCAAACGCTCTTACCAATTGAGCTACCGTGCTGTTAGTCCGACCCTGCGAAATTTGTGGTTTCTTATGAAAACGTCAATTGCGTGACGCTTAGCGCCATCTAGCCGTCTGTCTATGAAACAGATGGCCCAAAATTTTTGGTTTCTTATTTCATCTTTATGAATATAAAATATGACACTGTGAGTGTTAAAAACATTCTAAAGCATTAGATAGCGAAGCGACATCAATTTCCAAGTTGAATTTATTCTGTAAAGAATAACTGCTTGGGCCATCTGTTTCATAGACGGACGGCTAGATGGCGCTAAGCGTCACGCAATTGACGTTTTCATAAGAAACCACAAATTTCGCAGGGTCGGACTAACAGCACGGTAGCTCAATTGGTAAGAGCGTTTGGCCCGGTTTGCCAAAAGGTTGCTGGTTCAAGTCCCGCCCGTGCGCAAAATTTTTGGTTTCTTATTTCATCTTTATGAATATAAAATATGACACTGTGAGTGTTAAAAACATTCTAAAGCATTAGATAGCGAAGCGACATCAATTTCCAAGTTGAATTTATTCTGTAAAGAATAACTGCTTGGGCCATCTGTTTCATAGACAGACGGCTAGATGGCGCTAAGCGTCACGCAATTGACGTTTTCATAAGAAACCACAAATTTCGCAGGGTCGGACTAACAGCACGGTAGCTCAATTGGTAAGAGCGTTTGGCCCGGTTTGCCAAAAGGTTGCTGGTTCAAGTCCCGCCCGTGCGAAAAATTTTTGGTTTCTTATTTCATCTTTATGAATATAAAATATGACACTGTGAGTGTTAAAAACATTCTAAAGCATTAGATAGCGAAGCGACATCAATTTCCAAGTTGAATTTATTCTGTAAAGAATAACTGCTTGGGCCATCTGTTTCATAGACAGACGGCTAGATGGCGCTAAGCGTCACGCAATTGACGTTTTCATAAGAAACCACAAATTTCGCAGGGTCGGACTAACAGCACGGTAGCTCAATTGGTAAGAGCGTTTGGCCCGGTTTGCCAAAAGGTTGCTGGTTCAAGTCCCGCCCGTGCGCAAAATTTTTGGTTTCTTATTTCATCTTTATGAATATAAAATATGACACTGTGAGTGTTAAAAACATCATAAAGAATTACAACAAACTTAATTTATCTTCTCTTAAGACCTAATTGAACCAATTTACATAATTTCTTAGCGTTTTTAGATAAAGGATTTGCCAAAATACTATTACAGTAGCCGACTTCGCTGAAGAAGCCGGTTTGGATTTTAAATTGAACCCTTTCAGCTTCGTTCCGGACACACTCCATCATTATGTGATAAACATCCTCAATAATGTCACACTCGTTGCAATTCGGTGAGTTAATCTTTTTCATTAAATATGCAAAACTATTTAACCCTTTCCTAACGGCATGTTCTATTTTTTTAGGGATGTGTCCTGAACGAAGTCTTAGTCCGGTAACAATGTCGTTCCTGCTCATATCCGCTCCATCAAACCACGGGCCCCTGCACAAACCAGGTTGAATTGTCTTGTACCAGATGCCCTTGGTGAGTGATCTTACGTCGAAATATTCAGACCATTGTTTGCGACAATGTTCTTTAGCCACGTATAGCATATCGGTAAATATAGGTAAACAATTAAATTGGACTCCTTCGTTAACAGCTTCCTTGGCAAGTCTGTCTACGCGTTCGTTTCCTGGCACACCAATATGAGCAGGAACCCACTGTAGTACTACGGTCTTTCCTTCATGGGCTAGAGCAGAAAGATATTCTATTATTAAATAGGCGATCGGTATACCAACATTAACATTACAGTGAGATAAGTGTTGTAAGCCACTTTTAGAATCTGAAAATATGACAAATTGTTTATGGTTAATTGATTTGATGTATGATAATGCTTCCAAAATTGCTACCAGCTCTGCGAACATTATGGACACATTGGAATTAACTTTCAGTCTGCAAGAGGTCCCATCCTGTGGGTCATAAAAAGCAGCCCCCACTTTACAATTTAATTTTGATCCGTCTGTAAAAATTTTATAAAATGTGGCATATTTATGGGATAAAACTTGCATACATAGGTTTTTTAATTATTAATTATATTAGGTTATTTAATTCAATTTTACTGTAGTTTTTCTTACTTTGTACAATTAAATCAATTTTGCTTTGAATGGAGTCCGAGAGGTCCACACTGCTCATCCAAATGTCGAGAGAGTATATCGCTAACCGTTTACTATGATGTACAGGTATATCACCGAGATATTCTTTGACGCCTACTTATAATGGGATTTTCCTTTGTTGCCAATAACGGCCTCGACAAAGTACCTGAAGATTGTCTAAAATATCAATGATTTCACTGTCGGTCCTCGATTTGCTCTTTAAAAAGTATTTTGATGCTAAATATTTACGCCTTACCGACAAGGGAGGGATGCAGAGATCATTCTCCATAACTTGAATGGGTGTAGTCTTAATGCAACCTCCAATGAGTCTCAGGCAGCTATTTTGGAGTCTATCAATTTTATTCAATCGAGATTGGCAACTATTGTCGTATAAAATACAACCATAATCAATTCTGCTTCGGATCAGGGTTAAGTACAGCCTTCTTAGATGAGAGGGATGAGCTCCCCATCCAGTTCCTCGAAAAATTTTAAGTAAATTTATATACTTCATAAGTTTTTCCTGCATCTCGTTTAAATGTTTTGCCCACCGTAACGATCGATCAAGCCACAGACCCAGATATTTAATATTATCGACAACCTCGAGGGAATTATTGTTAATTTTCAATACTACGTTATCTTTCTTATATCCTCTACTGAATATACACGCTTTGGTTTTGGTTGCCGAGATATCTAAGCCGACGTTTGATAGCAAATAGACAAGGGTATCTAAAGACTTCTGCAGATCTATCGTAGATGAGGTCAAATTATCCCGAATACTATACAGAACAAAGTCGTTTGCATATTGCGACACAAATACGTGATTTATAGTTTTGCATATTTTGTGTGTCACGAGTCACGATGTTAAACAGTAGCGGAGACAGCGGATCGCCCTGTGCTAAACCTTGATTGGTGCATCTTGAAATACGTTCATTGGTCAACTGGATAGAGAGAGACCTTCTACTGAGGAAGTTCCACAAATACGAGCATAGTCTGAAGCCTGCCCCTATATCGTCCAAAGCTTTTAGCAAAGAAAACGCGTCAATATTGTTGTACGCATTGTTTATGTCCACAAAACATGCGACTGTGCTTTTACCTTCAGAAAAACCGACTAAAACTCTGAGAACAAATGTGCTCAAATTATCGTAGCAAGAATATCCTTTTCTGAAACCGGTGGTATTTTCTGAAAATAAAGCTTTCTTCTCACAAAACCATTCTAATCTCTTGGTTAGTATGTTGTGAAAAACTTTGCAGAGACATGACAACATAGAAATGGGACGAATAGATGACAAATTACCTTGTTCCCGGCCCGGTTTTGGGATTGGAACAATTTCAATCTCCCTCCATTGAAATGGTACAAAACTTGACTCATAAAAGCTATTAAATAGTTTGGTCAGTATGCGTTTTCCTTCAATCGGTAAATTCTTAATCATTAAATAGCTTATGCAATCCGTTCCTGGGGTAGTATTAGTTGATGGTATGTTACAGTCTAATTCAGCAACGGATATTTTACGGTCTAATGGTTCGTTGTAAGATGCAAAAATTGGGTGATTAGATGATGATAATTCGGGTGCTAAACTGTTTAATATCTCCTTCGCTAACTTGTCGCTTACATATCGGTTGTATGATGACTTATTATAACCCTTTATCCATCTCATTTTTGACCAGAGGTCATTAGGATTAACAGTGTGATCTAAAGAGCTGCAAATTTTTTGAAAACTAGTGAATTTGGCCTTCCGAATTAGGTTCTGACCAAAGTGTATTTTAGATTTTAATTTATCAAAATTACCTGGGGTAGGATTTCGACGGAAGAACGCAAGTGCTAGGCGACGTTGAGCTACAGCTTCAGACAATGCTGGGCACCAATAAACTTTAGGTTGGAACTTAGTGGAAGGGTTATTATTTATTTTGATATATGGGATGTGTAGGTCGGCGGCAATATTTATCAATTCAATAAAGGTGTCGTACGATTTTTGAAGGTTACTTGAGAACGAGAAATTTTCAAATAGTTTTTCTAATAATTCTTTATAATTCTTTTTCTAAAGTCAGCCTTTTTATAATTTCGTTTTTTTTGAGGTAGGCAGAGGTAAGGGAATAGATTTTGATAACTTTATTAGTCTATGGTCGCTACCTAAAGTTTCGTTTAAAACCTTATACTCAAAACTTAAGGCAATATCGGCTGAAGCCATAGAAATATCTGGTGAATACTGTTGTAAAGATCCGTTTACTAATTTTATTCTCGTTGGGGTGAAATCATTTAAAGTGATTAAATTATGTTCCAGTAGGGCGTCGTATATCTGTCTTCCTCTTGTATCAGATTTACGTGACCAGTTAGTATGATGCCCGTTAAAGTCGCCAACTACCATCGACTTACTACTGCACCGGGAAAGGATGTCGTCCCAGTCATGGACAGAAGTGCGCGCCGAAGGGGGACAATAGACTGCAATGATATTTTCAATATCGGAACAGTTGAAAATTTTAACGTGAATCAGCTGGATTTCAGGATTGTTGTGACTTAAACTAAATAGTTGAGATTTTACCGACTTGTGGACAAAAATTGCCACGCCCCCATAGGAGTCATTACGATCATTTCTATAGACACAGTAGTCTTTAATATTAAATAATATATCAGGGTCTAACCAGGTCTCGCAGATGGCAGCAATGTGGATTTTCTCGTTTGACAATATGTTTTCAAAGCTCACTAACTTAAGCCTTAAACTCTGACAGTTCCAATGGAGTATATTTAACGTTATTCTACTAGTTAGGTTAGTCCGCACACATATTCTAGAACTAGTTTGAGGAATGGCCACTCCGCAATGTTTTCTACCATCACCAATATCGCCCACTCTACACAACACTTTAGCGCATCGAAATTTTTTTGTTGAGTAGAATCGTTCCTTCTACATATAATATATTTCCTTGAGACGTAACAGTAGTTCTCCAAAAGTGACATCCTTCTGGTAGTAGTCCTTGCTTGTTGAAGATCCTGAAGAGCGATGTTGAGTATCCGATAAAGATGTGGTATTTGTTTCATCGCTGTCTTTTTGTGTATCCTGCCTCTTTTTAAGCCCTTTCATACCTCTTGATTTGTTAGAAGACTTTTCAGAGTGTACTTCAGCCTGGAACTGTACTACGTTAGCATATGATCTTGCACTTTTGATTGGTTCGCTGGCGTCAGCCTCAGCCAGAAGGGAGAACATATTACGTGAGACAAAGCCATCTGTATGTTCTGAGTGCCGGTCCGGTAATCGATCCAAGGATAACTGGGAATCTACTGGTTCTGTTACGGGAGATTTCGGCACGTACATAGTAAGTGCTTGTCTATATGTGCAATTAAATTCTGACATTAACTCTCTGAGCCTTTTTTCTTTCAGAAAAGCGGGACAGGTCTTACTCATTGCCATGTGGTTATCCTCACAATTCACACAGACGAATATTCTAGTTTCGCAGTTCTCATGTTTACCGCTACACTTTGGACAGATAACCACGTCAGTTGGGCATCTCGAACGGGTGTGTCCAAACCTCCAGCACTTTGAGCACTGAGACACAGGAAATATATATGGCTCCACGCTTATTCTTAGGTCATCTACGTAAACATGCGACGGCAAGAAGGTGCCCTTAAACCCCAGTCTTACTGTTTCACTCGGAATCCATTCCCCGTTCGCTCCTCGTCGTTTCAGTCGAAAGACAGATGATAATGTCGCGCGGCCGTCGTATTTGATGCAGTTTTTAATGTCTTCAAGGTCAACATTTTTAATGATTCCATATGAGAATGATACTTGATACGATTTTTGGAAGTTCCAGCCTTTATTAATTAATTCATTGCATGTTATCATTTATTCCATACAAATTTCGTTTTCAAATTCCACGCGTATTTTATATGGGCTTAAATACTTGATTTTTAAAATATCTAAGATATTGTGTTGTTTGAAAAGTTTTGCGAGTGCAAATTGTTTAGGTAACTGCTCTCTTGATGAAATATATACTTCGATCTTACCGGTACTTTTTATCTTTTTTGACGGTCGCCCACTCACCTTCTTCGTCTTCTTCCCTTTCTCTTTTACTCGGTCCGTTGTTTTTGTTCTCCATCTCACTTATGCCTTTTGTATGTTCCGACTTTATCAAATACTAGCGGTCCCCCGCGACTTCGTCCGCGCGTTTTGAGTTTGCTCCCTCCCCTCCCGTCGCAGCGTCATGGTTTATATCTCGATAAATAAGCTATCCAACACAGAAATATTTTTTCAAATCGGTCCAGCAGTTCCCGAGATAACCGCATTCAAACAAACAAACTCTTCAGCTTTATAATATATTAGCGCAAGCGCACGTTGTACTTAAGCTGCGGACATTATTTTGGTGCGGAGTTATGTTAAAACTGTGATAGCTCCTAAGATATTTATTGGAATCAAATGATATAAATGGCAACTGGTTCTAAATAAAATGCTCGTGATGATGAATGTATTTATTTTGATAAGAATAAATACCTGTGTGTATAATACACCTCTTAAAATAATGCATTATTTTTTTACAAATTTATGAACATAAAAAAGGTTGTAGTAAGTCAACCATAAAAGATAGACATATGCTGTCGCGGACTTTATTATAGAACTCTTAATGCTGAACAATCCTGTCATACATGATTTTTGTGTAACTTAAGCGGTTTCCGCAGCGTATGCAGCGGAAGCTCTCAAAAGGAATATCTTTCTCCCGTTTTCGCAACATTTTTCATTTCTGCTGTGGTCTTATGAGTCGTATCTTTATGTTATATAGCCTAAAGCCTTCCTTAATAAATGGACTATCCAACGTAAAAAAAAATTTTCAAATCGGGCCCGTAGTTTTTGAGATTAGCGCGTTCAAACAAACAAACAAACAAACAAACAAACAAACTCTTCAGCTTTATAATATTAGTATAGATTCGTTCAGATAAACACAAGGGCTTGGTGTTCTTTCCTCCGTCGCAACTATCATCTCGTCATTATTATTTAACTCATCTTCGCTGGCCATATCGTACGTTGTAAACAACGTACATATTATCAATTATGGATGCGCCCGACGCCGCAAACAATAGGGCGGGCGATAAGCGCGCAGGTGTGCCGCGCGTGAGATACCTATTCCGTACAACTCAGGTAATAGCTATTGACGCGCACTCGACGATACTGGACACGACTGGCTCGCACGAGTACCGTCGCGAGACTACCATTAATATAATTATTTTATACATAGTTACGCACGAAAAACATTACACTCTGGCCATCGGGAAATAAGTACTTATCAAATCAATAAATCATATTTGCCATTGTAAATCAAGCTTAACGTTATAATATGGGTACTATTTAGTTACAGTTCCAACTATTTCGTAACAATGTTTCGTTACAGCATTTTCGTTACGTAGGTACATTTATTTTGAGAAATACTAATATATTTCTACAAGTCCGCGACAGCGTGTCTTAACTGAAATGGTTTACTCGCTACAAACTATTAATGGTCATAAATTTGTTAAAAAATTATATACTGTTTTCAATGGTGTTTTGATGCACAGCACACGGGTATTTATTCCTAACTTATTGAACATATTTAGGTTACACGACACAAGTATTTAATTTTGAACAAAATTGCCCTTTACATAATTTGATTTCAATATACGCGCTTGCGCTAACTGCTATGGTTTCTAGCCTCTTACTTCCAATTTAGTTTTGCGTTGTTATATTTTGGCGGATGACGCCGCGCCGCGTGGGGTTCGCTAGTTACCTATATTTATTTAGCAGCTGCATCGGCATGATAATACTATAGGTACATGAAAATGATAGGAATGTTTCCTAACATTTTAAAATTAAAGATGATATAAGTATGTAATTTGAAACTTTATTTCCATAAGAACTTTTATTGCAAATTACTGCTGTAAAACTGTAATTTATATGCTGCAATTAAATAGTTGTATAAAATACAATAAAATTTGGTTAAGGCGTTCAAGTGAATACTCAGTTGAATATTTATCTCAAAGGTCTTACAAATCTGCAATGATACATTGTTATGATTATGGCTGACTATTACCTTATCTACTTTAATGATCAATACATACATGGATATGACACTTAATTATTAATTAAACTTACAAATAATAGTCGGAATTGTTCTTAACTCAATACTATGAAGATGCAATGTCAGACAGTATCAAATTGGCACAATACATACAATCCATTTTGTTAAAATCTGAGAATTATTCTATGGTATAGACAAAAAAGCTGCAAGGAACAGAAAATAATTCTTAGTAAAAAGTCCAGTTCAATCCTTACATACCTACAAACTTATTTTAAACACAGACCATTGTGATAATAGCAAATATGGCGCATCTGCAACTTACATGAAACATAAAAAAATGATTATTACATATCTGAATAAGGTTACAATTTCAATTAATATTATACATATTAGTGTAAGCAGATTATTTAAAAATATATCCATGGACTTAAAAAAATGGTTGTAGATGCGTCATGTTGGCTTGGTACTCCTCTTAGCGTACATCAAACAAGATGGCAACCTTTCAACAAACATTTTTAACCAAAATTTAACAACCACTCATAATTTCACATTCAACATCACTGGCATACCCTATTTATTGATGGTTCTATAACAATTTACTTGACGTTCTTCAATTCTACATCAAATACTAAAGTAGAATTTGGTGGAATCACTGGTGGGGATCCTTTAGCACCATACCTGCGTGGGAAAGATAAGTTTATTGAAATAATATGACATAACATACATCATTCTAATAAATAACAATATGACAATGAAGTCACTTACGCCATAGCGGGTGGACAAACAATCTTCCTCTTGCCTCCGACCTTCATGCCGGCGATGCCAACATCCCACCCAGAGATAACCTCCTTAGATCCCAGCTTGAACTTGAAACCAGGGCCCTTCAGGCAGTTGTCGAACATTTTGTTGTTTGACTTCAAACGGCCTTCATAGTAAACCTGTAATTATTAAAACATTTATACTACTTAAAATTAGAGCTATAGTACAGTCGACAGCAAATCAGGTTACCCACTTTTGTTGCAAACTAGGCCTTATTACAACTGCATAAGATACCGCAGTGTATACCTTGATACCTTTGTTGTACAGACAACAGCACATATCAATTGTGGTGTTCCATCTTTCTGTTTTCATTATTATCCATATAATACCCACCACAACTGTTTTGCCCGGTTTGGCGGGAGCTCCAGTTCCGACTTTGGTGTCTTCAATGAACACTCCACCATTGAGGGTCTTCTTTTCTTTCTTGTCAGCAGTTTGACTATCTTGACTTTCTTTTTTGGTGTCTGGCTTTTTTTTCTCTGCCTTTTGCTTTTCTTCAGGTTTTTCTTTCTGTTAAATTAATAGGTATACGATTATGTTAATTAATGTAGTGTGAAACAAATAAATATGTGCTTACAGGCTATCAGAAAAATTAAGGTAAAATCAACTTTAAGTTGTTGTTGGCAACATTCCTGTGAAAGTATGGAAGCAATATCGCTAAATTTGCTGCCAATTTAAGAAAACACTAGCGGTCCCCCGCGACTTCGTCCGCGCATTTTGAGTTTACTCCCTCCCCTCCCGTCGCAGCGTGATGTTTTATAAGCCTTTCTCGATAAATAAGCTATCCAAAACAGAAATATTTTTTCAAATCGGTCCAGCAGTTCCTAAAATAAGCACGTTCAAACAAACAAACTCTTCACCTTTATAATATTATTAGCGCAAGCGCACGTCGTACTTAAGCTGCGAACATTATTTTGGTGCGGAGTTATGTTAAAACTGTGATAGCTCCTAAGATATTTATTGAATTTAAATGATATAAAGAGCAACTTTGTTCTTAATGAAATGCTTGTGATGATAAATGTATTTATTTTGATAAGAATAAATACCTGTGTGTATAATACACCTCTAAAAAAAATGCATTATTTTTTTACAAATTTACTAACATAAAAAAGTTTGTAGTAAGTCAACCATAAAAGATAGACATATGCTGTCGCGGACTTTATTACAGAACTCTTAATGCTGAACAATCCTGTCATACATGATTTTTGTATAACTTAAGCGGTTTTCGCAGCGTACGCAGCGGAAGCTCTCAAAAGGAATATCTTTCTCCCGTTTTCGCAACATTTTTCATTGCTGCTGTGGTCTTATGAGTCGTATCTTTATGTTATATAGCCAAAAGCCTTCCTCGATAAATGGACTATCCAACGTTAAAATATTTTTTCAAATCGGGCCAGTAGTTTCTGAGATAAGCGCATTCAAACAAACAAACAAACTCTACAGCTTTATAATATTAGTATAGATTTTTATCATTCTTTGATTGAAATGTGAATAATTATAATTAATATTTTAATGCAAATATGATAAACTTGATTATTTCCCTGTTTTAGCTGTGTAAATATTCCTTTTTATGACACAGGAATGTTGCCAGAATAACATATCTACAGGCTGCATACTTCACATTAGAATGTTGATAATCAAATGCGCAAGGGATTAAGTATTAAAAGTTCATATTGAACTGACCTTTGATTTGTCTACCCCGTTGACCTGAGGCTGTTCCTTGGCAGCTTGCTGCAGTTTTTTCTTGAGGCGGCGGCGCTGAGACTTGCTGAGCTTGGACATGTCTACTTTTGCTTCCTCTTTGCTGGTGTCTAGGGTAGTCTCTGCCTCATCTGACGAGTCTTTTTCATCTTCTTCCTCCTCCACCTCCGCCTCCTCTTCATCATCTGATCCTTCTTCATCACTAAATAACATTAAGATTAAACTTTAACATGTTTTTTTTTGATAAAATGAGAATAAACAAGACTATAATTGAATCAGCAACATCATCATTATCAGCTAAGGTGTCCACTGCTGATCATAGGCCTCCCCCCGAGTTTTCAACAGCGACCGGTTGTGAGCAATATTTACAAGGTTGTCTGTCCATCTTGTTGATGGAAGTCCTATGCTGCACCTTTGGTCGAACAGTTTTCAATCTCAAACTTTCCTGTGCCATAGGCCATCAATTCTTTGTGCTATGTGCCCTGCCTATGGCCCTAGAGCTTACCAATTTGCAGGGCTATGTCCATAACCTTAGTTATCCTATGCATATCCTCATTTCTTATTTGACCTCGTTAAAAACACAGAGTAAAACTCTAAAGGAGATAAAAATTTAGTACAATTCACAAATTTATTTGCTTAAGAAATAGGAATAAAACTTACCTGTCAGTCTCACCAGATGTGTTCATTTTGAATGACTCATCATTCTCGTCGGTGTCAATGTCCTCCCCGTCCAGGAACTTTTGGAGTTGGTCCTCCTCATCATCATCATCATCCGAACTGTCAGCAGCAGCTTTCTTTTCTACCTTTTTGTCTTTCTGTAAGAAGTGAAACTAATTTTAGAAGTTGACAGGTATTCTTTGATACCACCAGACTGATCTTCCAAATAATCCATTGACAGAATAAGACTAAAAGCGTAATGCTTTGGCCCAAAGGTATAACTTGTAGAGAATGTCATTTGGTGTTAAGTTTACCTCTGGAACAAATGTTGTGCAATGAAGTATAAATATAATTTATTATTTTATAAAACAGATATACCCAATATATGCTTACCTTAGCTTTTTTGTTAACTGATGTGTCATTGCTGTTGTCAAGCTTCCTCTTTGTTTTGGCGGGTGCAACGGGGGCAGCCTCCTCTTCCTCTTCTTCTTCTTCCTCTGCATCATCCTCTGACAACTCTTCATATTCAGGGTCAAGATAGCCAGTTAAATGAACATTGCATTTACCTATAAAGAAACATAAATATTTTAAATGAGCATAAAACATACTGCAGCACAGCTAAGGTAATTTATAAAATGTGAATTAATACTTCTTAGAAAATTTTGTATAGATATATTCTGGATATCAATTTCTGAATAAGAAAATAAAGGGCTTTCCATGACTAACAAAATTCTTCTCCTTCCATTATGAATTTAGAAGATGTTATTAAAAAGAAATAAAAATACAAACCATTGGTCAAGAAAGCAATAGAATCTCCACTCTTGAAATACAAGTCAAGAGGCACCTGCACATATTTGGTTTTTTGGAGTGTGCACACAAGGAAGTTCTTGCCGTCCACCACTACCATGACCTGGCAGGGGTCGTTGTCGCCGGTGGAGATGTCGATTGCGGCCTGTGATATGTGAAATGGCTTTTCCACCACTTGCGCGTACCGCTTATTCGGCTCCATAATGAGTCCTGCAACACATTTTTAGGTTCTGGGAACTGCTTTCTTCTGCTTACAACATAAGTAAAATGGGATATAGCATGGTACAAGTCACAGGACAACCCTGTCAGATGAAGTCCATGAATTTATTTGTAGGGTAAGTAAATTAATATATTGCAACATTGCCTTCATCATCGGATTTCATTTGACACTATTTTAATTATGTTGAGAATAAAATGCAAGGAAATATCTAAAACCTAGGTAGTAGGCGATAGCACGTGGTGATCAATTTGCCGGTTAGTTACTTACCCCAAAACATCTTGAGTAGCGGTGTACTAAATCGGAAACAACAAAACAAGAATGCCCAATGTGTGATTTATAATAGCACAGTACCTACTAGGAACTTAAATTAGACTATATAATCTAAGAACATGTGGATTTATTTCGTGAAACGCGGCAAAATCAACCACTCCGAACACGAAAGGAGCAACGAGAAGAAACTTTTTTTTTTGCGTCAATTGACCAAAAAATTTTTATTATTTGACACAACAAAAGTATTGTAAAATCCGTGCCTTTTCTGGCCTCCGGCAATTTATGACCACCTGGCGACAAATATTCAATTATTAAGGTTTTGACCTAAGAAATTCTATAGTTTGTGATTCCAAAAAAATAATTAACTACTTAGCAACCGTTTTATTAACAACATATCCTTTCAAAGAAACTCGAGCCAATTTGACGGCAAATTTTAGACTGTCGGTCTTGAATTTTCAGAAAATGGATTTGATCACTAACGGAAACCTAAGCATAGCTTTAGTTTTAAGATGGTTTGATTAGTAACTAACTGTACTGCATACTAACTGTGAGTTGATTAATAATATTATCGTATTAGTTAGTATAAATAACCGTTTACTATTTCACTTCATTAGATAAATTCATACAAAATACAGAATCGTAGGGATGGCTAACAACTGCAATGGAAATTGTAACGTTTTCAGTTATTCGCCCACTTGGCAAGTAGCGTATTTTTATATTTTGTGGTCACTGGTCACTGGTCACTGGCATACGACCTTGTATCAAGATTCTCTTATGTCTTTAATACACAAACTCATTCATCGGTAATCAACAGAGGTCGGAATTAGGTAGAAATATTTATGTACTTGCTTCGAAATATTGATATTAATGTGGACCTTCCCAGAATTTTTAATGGACAAAACCGTGTGGCCAACAATATTACAAATAAATATTGATACGAGCACGAGCACCGAGATTTACTAGGGTCATTTATTTTCCAACCGTGTACTCATCCGAGTAACTCGGTTTAAAATCAAATTCCTGTTTCGGATGAGTCCGATGATACCAAAAGCCCGATCACTTAACAATAAACTGTCAAAAGACAAGAGTCCTTTTGAGTAGTGGGCAGGGCAACAAACACGGTATCCAGAACTGGCACGTTTAGCACGAGTGTTTCTAAGTGCACCCGCAAGCACCATGCATAGCGAGTGATTATTTTCAGAGACTGGTAACGTCTGCCTACGAAGAAAAAAAAAGAATAGGCTGTTACCAGAACGTGCAGAGAGCTTTATGTTACTGCATCATCATTTTACTATATAAAATTTTACAGACTGTTTTTTTCGTTAACTAGCTCTTTTCATTTTACCTCATAGCTACTTATTCATTACCATAATTGAGATTGTGACATATCTTTCCTGTTGTTTAGATGATATCTTTACTTAATATATTAACTTAACCTTAATATATTGTTTCACATTAACCGAGTATACTCGGCATTAAAACCGAGTTACTCGGCCAAGTTCGAGTATCAAAAAACCTGCCCAGAACGCCGAGTACCGAGTATTAACCGAGTACTCAGCCCTTCTCTAGTAAAAACCATATAGTCAATTAAAGTATTTAAAAAAATAGTCCCGTATGTTAAGCTTCTTCAGTAACATTTGAAATTAACAAGAAACTTAACAAGTATATCACCAACTTCAAATATCCTATCATCCAATACAGTTAGGCCAAATCAAAGTCCATTAATGCGTGCCGAAATAGTCGTATTAAGTCATACAAGTGAGCGCATTCGACAAACCGAGATAAGCGAATGAGCTGTGTGAATGAGTAAACTGATTTTGCTAATATATAGTTTGAATTCGGTAGAAAGAGACAAAATCTAAAGTCTGTTTTTCTTTGCTAGTCGAACAGTGTCAACAATCTTTACACTGGAATAGAATAGAATATATTTATTTGCACTTGAACATTCCTTTTTAACGAAAGAATTCATTTAAAATAAGATAAGCTGAAAACTAACAACCTACATAGGTAAATCATCGTTGAACACTGAGATCTTTTTAAATCAAAAAGTTAACAGATTTTGTTCCCTGAAATTATTTCCAAAGACCAAAAAAGATTGTTTACATTATTTGAGTACCGAAGAAAAACGAACTTTAGAATATTCCGTTAAGCGGGGAATGCTCCGCATTTCCGCTATGTATCCTTTTGTTCTCATAAGCTATTTTGGGCGAATCGCCCGTGCAGTAGTTTAAATTGTAAGTAAAATTAAATAACTTTTTATGTATTTAAAAAATCATGGGATGTTCTGCTCCTTAAAATTAATCTCGTAATTTGAGGATATCCTCTTCATTCTTCCGCTGTATGAAATCAGTGTAAGTACATGAATAACTCTACCTAAAACAGACCTTTGGTGTGTCTGGTGATGATATACCTACCCTTAACGTGCATGTTAAACTTTTTCACCAATGCCTACCTTAGCTTAGGATCGGCAACTTAATTTTTCTTGCTTATTTTTGCAAACATGTCTACCTGTCTAATTATTATAAATTCCAATAATAATAAAACTTTTGTCAAGCGAAAGATCTAACAGGGACTTGCGCTATAAAGATGTGAATAGTAAAAAAACTAAACAATATATTCAAAAATAAATTACGAACACGATTATCATTATTGAAGTTGGCTATCGTTAGTTCGCGGTGTGATTGTTTGAAGTCCTCATTGTATGTAAGGATATATTTATTTATGTGAAAAAATAATTTTATTACAAAATCTGGTTGAAAGTCAGCACGGCCAATAACTGCTCATTAGGGGGGCTAAAAACTAAGAAAAGGATGGGAAAAGAATATTCTGTTTTATACATAAAACACATTCAGGTTCCCGAGAGTAAACCGAGAGCAAACAGATTCATGACAAATAATTATATGAAATAATATTATGTGCCCGTAATGCAGATGAGAGATATTTTTAAATTAGTCAAAGTCCTGAAATGGCCAGAAACTACACGAATGACTTTATTATCTCTAATCTTTATAAATTTTTAATTTCTATTTTTTTATGATACAACATACAAAAATACATACAATAATCAATTTTCACTCTTCTTCGATCAATCCTTATTTTTAATAGCCATTTTAGTAATTTAAGGGCGAATTTAAATTCACTGGGAATCCTTAACTTTTAAAATTACGGGACTCGGCGGGACGGGGCTGGGGCGGGACGGGGCTGGGGGCGAAACAAAGTTCGCTGGGTCCGCTAGTATATAAAATTCTCGTGTCACAATGTTCGTTCCCGTACTCCTCCGAAAGGGCTTTACCGATTCTTACCAAATTTTATATGCGTAGTCAGTAGGTCCGAGAATCGGTTACTATCTATTTTTCATACCCCTAAGTGATAAGGGTTGTTCACCCTTATTTTAATTTTTTTAATTTTTGGACGAATTTCTTTGTTTTTATTTTTTTATAATGTGGCATTAAAAAATACATACAACCTTTTTTTTTACTTTTTTATCACCAACCCCTATTTTTTTATATCCATTTTAGTAATTTTATCATTTTTCATCCCGCTCGGTAACTGATCAATTATAGTGTTTTTCTTAACTTTTAAAATTACGAGGCTGAGCGAGACGGGTCGGGGCGGGACGGTGCTAGGGGCGAAGCAAAGTTCGCTGGGTCTGCTAGTGATTTGTATTATTTTCTGTACCCTCCGCGGCTCCGGAGCTTCCCTTCGCTTATGTTCTTGATACTCTACTATGTAATTACAATAATTGAATGCATATGAATATATTGTTGGCAGCACTTTTTATTAATTCTGTCCGAGTCAGAGTTTCACCAATATACGTAGAGCAGGGATGCACAGACTTATTAAGACTAGGGGCCACTCGGGCAAATTATGAACTGATGGCGGGCCGCCAGAAGTATAGGTAATTAAAGACAATAAAGAATTGATAATTATGTATTAAAATTGAAAAAGAATTTATTAATTTGAAGCGTGGCACTGCATAGTGCTTACAATCTTTTTTATATTTGGCTCAAATTTACTTGTAGCAACACGTAAAACTGCTTCCAAACTTTCATTTGCAAGGCGGTTTCGATTTTTTGTTTTATTATTATTTAGTATTGAAAAGGTTTGTTCACATATATAGGTAGAACCAAATAAGCTGGCACATTTCAGAGCGTTTATGCGCAACTCTTTGTACGTATTTTTATCAATGCAGCGGTAAAAGTTCAGCAAGTCTCCTTCGTTGAATTTGTTGCGTAAATCTTGGTCGTTTTGAATGTCGATAATTTCTAACTGCATTGACTCTGGCGCATTTTCAACTGAAATCGTGAAAGGATTGCTGAATATGTCCAACAGAGGTTTCACTTTTTTAAACTCCGAAAATCTTTCTTGAAAAGATTGAATCAAAATATCTAGCTTTTCTACATAACTGAAATTAATCGCAGTTTTGTTGAATTTTTCAGCCATTTTCTTATAATTCGGAAAATGATTGTAATTTCCAGAATTCAATTGCGATCTGAAAAGTGTCAGCTTGCATTGAAAGGATGATACGTGAGCGTAGAGCTGGGATATCAGTTGATTTTTGCCTTGAAGCCGTGTGTTCAAGACATTCAAATGATTTGTAATGTCAACTAAAAAAGCCAAATCACACAACCAATCAGGATTTTTAAGTTCCGGGACATCCTTTTGCTTTTCCGCCAGAAATATTCCAATTTCTTCTATTAAATTTAGAAATCGTGCCAGGGTCAATCCACGACTTAGCCACCTTACTTCTGTATAATACAGTAAATCTCCATATTCGCTTTCGATGTCATCAAGGAATTGTTTGAATTGCCTGTGATTGAGTCCTCGTGATTTTATGAAATTTACAGTCGAAACTACCACTTTCATGACATTTTGAAATTCAATTTTTTTAGAACAGAGGGCTTCTTGGTGTATAATGCAGTGAAACTGCATGAGATCTTCAGCGTTTATGTTTTTTTCTTGCAGATGCTTTTTCAGCAAAGTAACTAGCCCAGAATTGACACCAATCATCGAAGGAGCACCGCACCGTCAGTGGCAACTCCCGATAATTTTGATAAGTCCAAATCAGTTTTTGAACACTCATCCAAAAGTACATTGAGTATATCAACTCCTCTGGTTTGACCTTTCAATGAACACATTCCTAACAACTCTTCTAAGACTTCAAAATCTTGAGTAACACCTCGTATGAATATGAGAAGTTGAGCTGTGGAAGTAATATCAGTGGATTCGTCGAGTGCTAATGAAAAAAATTCAATGATCTTAGTTTTTTTATTTAATTGTTCCGCAATATTACCTGACAAAGACATAATACGTCTTTGGATAGTCATACGATTCAGTTGAATTTTCTCAAACTTTTTTGCTGCTTCTGGACACATTTTCTTAGCGGCAATTTCTATGCATTCTTTTACAAAATCCCCATCATTGAAGGGGCGACTGCGCTTTGCTATCATTCGAGAAATTTCATAACTAACTTCTGTAGCCGTTTCTGAATCTTGGATGGGTTTTGTAAACATAGCTTGCTGACCAATAAGCTCCCGTTTTAAAGACAACATTTTTTGCTTTCTTAATTCGCCTGTAAACTTGGTAAAAGTAGGATGCTGCGTTTCATAGTGCCTTTTTACATTATATTCCTTTGCAATCGCAACAGAATTCTTGCAAATTAAACAAACGACTTTATTATGCGACCATACAAAAAAGTATTTCTCAGTCCAAATTTCTTGAAACTGCCGATTTTCATCTTTAACCTTACGTTTTTTACTAGGTCCTGGCTTGTCCATGTTGCGTTCTAATCCTGGCTAGGATTAACACAGCACCTAAAAACAATTACAGTACCTACTTAAATTACCCATCCTTTTTTAAATTAGCAAAAATAATTGATTTAAATAGGTAGGGAAACACTTATTAATAACAGAGTTTTACTTACGATTTCACAACACAATTATACACGGCACTTGACGGGAAATCTACGTTGAATGTGGATCAAAATATATGACACCGGCTAGTCGAGTTAAAATCTACACTAGAACTATTGACAATTCACTCAAATTAAAACCGAACTATGGGTCGCTGCGGTTAGCGTGGCTTTTATACCGCGCGTATAGAGTCGAAAACTGTCTGGAGAAATCTCGAAACCGACTCTGGAAGCTTCGTGTATCTACCTACGCGAGCAATCGGGAATTCGTGTACGAGAGTATTATTTTTGCTGTCGGCGGGCCACCAGTATTCGACCGGCGGGCCGCAAGCGGCCCGCGGGCCGCGGTCTGTGCATCCCTGACGTAGAGTGTAAGTTTTAAAAGACGTTTTCTGTTGAACACCAGCCGTTAATCTCTTTAAACTCCGATTTTATGACCGCATTGAAGAATTTATAGGAATTCATATGTTTGTTTAGTTGACTAAAGATTGATCGATTCATGTAACATCATTTACTTACATCACTACTCAACTCTATACTCTAGAGCAGGGATGCAGAGACCGCGGCCCGCGGGCCGCTTGCGGCCCGCCGGTCGAATACTGGTGGCCCGCCGACAGCAAAAATAATACTCTCGTACATTCGAAAAATATTGAATTCTATTCCAGAATAAAACCAAAAAAAATATGTTCGAAAAGTAATTTGAATCTCGCGCGCGCGCTCTTAAGTGCACGAATTCCCGATTGCTCGCGTAGGTAGATACACGAAGCTTCCAGAGTCGGTTTCGAGATTTCTCCAGACAGTTTTCGACTCTATACGCGCGGTATAAAAGCCACACTAACCGCAGCGACCCATAGTTCGGTTTTAATTTGAGTGAAGTGTCAATAGTTCTAGTGTAGATTTTAACTCGACTAGCCGGTGTCATATATTTTGATCCACATTCAACGTAGATTTCCCGTCAAGTGCCGTGTATAATTGTGTTGTGAAATCGTAAGTAAAACTCTGTTATTAATAAGTGTTTCCCTACCTATTTAAATCAATTATTTTTGCTAATTTAAAAAAGGATGGGTAATTTAAGTAGGTACTGTAATTGTTTTTAGGTGCTGTGTTAATCCTAGCCAGGATTAGAACGCAACATGGACAAGCCAGGACCTAGTAAAAAACGTAAGGTTAAAGATGAAAATCGGCAGTTTCAAGAAATTTGGACTGAGAAATACTTTTTTGTATGGTCGCATAATAAAGTCGTTTGTTTAATTTGCAAGAATTCTGTTGCGATTGCAAAGGAATATAATGTAAAAAGGCACTATGAAACGCAGCATCCTACTTTAACCAAGTTTACAGGCGAATTAAGAAAGCAAAAAATGTTGTCTTTAAAACGGGAGCTTATTGGTCAGCAAGCTATGTTTACAAAACCCATCCAAGATTCAGAAACAGCTACAGAAGTTAGTTATGAAATTTCTCGAATGATAGCAAAGCGCAGTCGCCCCTTCAATGATGGGGATTTTGTAAAAGAATGCATAGAAATTGCCGTTAAGAAAATGTGTCCAGAAGCAGCAAAAAAGTTTGAGAAAATTCAACTGAATCGTATGACTATCCAAAGACGTATTATGTCTTTGTCAGGTAATATTGCGGAACAATTAAATGAAAAAACTAAGATCATTGAATTTTTTTCATTAGCACTCGACGAATCCACTGATATTACTTCCACAGCTCAACTTCTCATATTCATACGAGGTGTTACTCAAGATTTTGAAGTCTTAGAAGAGTTGTTAGGAATGTGTTCATTGAAAGGTCAAACCAGAGGAGTTGATATACTCAATGTACTTTTGGATGAGTGTTCAAAAACTGATTTGGACTTATCAAAATTATCGGGAGTTGCCACTGACGGTGCTCCTTCGATGATTGGTGTCAATTCTGGGCTAGTTACTTTGCTGAAAAAGCATCTGCAAGAAAAAAACATAAACGCTGAAGATCTCATGCAGTTTCACTGCATTATACACCAAGAAGCCCTCTGTTCTAAAAAAATTGAATTTCAAAATGTCATGAAAGTGGTAGTTTCGACTGTAAATTTCATAAAATCACGAGGACTCAATCACAGGCAATTCAAACAATTCCTTGATGACATCGAAAGCGAATATGGAGATTTACTGTATTATACAGAAGTAAGGTGGCTAAGTCGTGGATTGACCCTGGAACGATTTCTAAATTTAATAGAAGAAATTGGAATATTTCTGGCGGAAAAGCAAAAGGATGTCCCGGAACTTAAAAATCCTGATTGGTTGTGTGATTTGGCTTTTTTAGTTGACATTACAAATCATTTGAATGTCTTGAACACACGGCTTCAAGGCAAAAATCTACTGATATCCCAGCTCTACGCTCACGTATCATCCTTTCAATGCAAGCTGACACTTTTCAGATCGCAATTGAATTCTGGAAATTACAATCATTTTCCGAATTATAAGAAAATGGCTGAAAAATTCAACAAAACTTATATGTAGAAAAGCTAGATATTTTGATTCAATCTTTTCAAGAAAGATTTTCGGAGTTTAAAATAGTGAAACCTCTGTTGGACATATTCAGCAATCCTTTCACGATTTCAGTTGAAAATGCGCCAGAGTCAATGCAGTTAGAAATTATCGACATTCAAAACGACCAAGATTTACCCAACAAATTCAACGAAGGAGACTTGCTGAACTTTTACCGCTGCATTGATAAAAATACGTACAAAGAGTTGCGCATAAACGCTCTGAAATGTGCCAGCTTATTTGGTTCTACCTATATATGTGAACAAACCTTTTCAATACTAAATAATAATAAAACAAAAAATCGAAACCGCCTTGCAAATGAAAGTTTGGAAGCAGTTTTACGTGTTGCTATAAGTAAATTTGAGCCAAATATAAAAAAGATTGTAAGCACTATGCAGTGCCACGCTTCAAATTAATAAATTTTTCAATTTTAATACATAATTATCAATTCTTTATTGTCTTTAATTACCTATACTTCTGGCGGCCCGCCATCAGTTCATAATTTGCCCGAGTGGCCCCTAGTCTTAATAAGTCTGTGCATCCCTGCTCTAGAGCTTGCCACAGACCACATAAGAAACCGCTTGACTTAACTGAACAACATATTTTGTATAACGGCAAAAAGCAGAACTACATATACAGTAATAGAAAGAGTAAAATAATACGTCATTGGTTTGACGAGGGAAGAAAACCTAATCTATTAAAATTAAACTAATGTTGTTTGTGCATTTTATCTATTTTGTTATTTTTGCTGCCAATATTTGATGGTTAAGACTGTTTTTAACAAACACTCACAGTGTCATATTTTATAATCATAAAGATGAAATAAGAAACCAAAAACTTTGCGCACGGGCGGGACTTGAACCAGCAACCTCTTGGCTGACCGAACCAAACGCTCTTACCAATTGAGCTACCGTGCTGTCAGTCCGACCCTGCGAAATTCGTGGTCTCCTATGGATACGTCATTGCGTGACGCTTAGCGTCATCTAGCCGCTTGCGACGATCGCAACGCGACTTGTTTTTTGACCGAATATTCTTCGAAAGAGGTTAGAATAATTATCAGATTCTACAGAATTATTCCTTTTGCCATTTTATTGTTTATATAATGTAATTAAAATTTCCAAAAATATGTCGAACAATTACCACAGTGTGTATCTGATAGGATATATAAACAAAATAAGTTTTATTGAATAAAAACAAACGATTTAACGAAAGTTCCACCTGAATTTTCGTTAAACCGGTTCAGAAAAAATACCGGTTTCCAAGCCCTGCTATTTATAAGATATTCTCAGGAAGCACAAGCAGCGTCTTTTAAAAACACTTATCATGGTTATGTTGGTACTTCTGTTTATGCTTTTGTCCATTATACGATAGATCCTCTTTCATTACTTCCCTGATATCCCTTCGTATTCCGCTTCCTAGTTCGATTACCACTCTATTATATATGTGTAACTCTGATATTTATAAAATTCTCTCTATTTTTATAAGTAAAAATAATATCAAGTTGTAAATATTTATGTAATTTAAAATTCATATGTACTTTCCTGATCCTTTCCCTTAATACTCCGTTATTTTTCCGTCAAATCCGTTTCCCTACCTTTAAATCATCGTCTCGTTCCCTCCTTTCGCTGTGGCTGTGGCACAAACCGTGCAAGGCCAAAAAAATCAAAAAAAAAAAAGATATACTCTTAATAATCTGTGCAATAGTTGTTGTGTCAACTGCCAACTTGTGTCAATCAGTTTTCTTTTTGTTATCTGTCAAATACGAGAACAGTGTTTCAGCCATGGTAATTTCAATTTTAATTGTAAAATCCACATAAATCTCTGTAATCTTTCTAGTTTCCGATGTGTCTTACTGTTTACGAATGCCACTGAATAATATGAGTGTTGTAGAATGCTTATTTATCAACTTTATTGTTGTAATTTTTAGGGTCGTGTCAGGACCAAGACCGTCAAGAAAGCGGCTAAAATCATCATTGAAAAGTATTACACCAGGCTAACCCTTGATTTTGATACCAATAAGAGGATATGTGAGGAAATTGCTATCATTCCCACCAAGCCTTTGCGGAACAAGATTGCAGGGTGAGTAACCTACTTCAGCATCAGTTCTAAGTACTAAAGCTTTAAAATCGAAACATAACCTCAATTTACACTACAATATACCTCTTGATTTCAAGATTTTGTTTACTAACACTAAATGGTTAAACTTCCCTTGGTTGCCCATAATTTTGTAATGTTTTTTTCAATTCAAAGTTGCCACAATCTATGGATATTATATTTATTTTGGTTGTGTGCTATCTATAACTATTATCATTTTGTTATGTTCAGCTTCACCACTCACTTGATGAGGCGTCTTCGTCATTCACAAGTACGTGGGATCTCTATCAAACTTCAAGAAGAGGAGCGTGAGAGACGCGATAACTATGTCCCAGAAGTGTCCGCCCTTGAGCATGACATCATTGAAGTTGACCCTGACACCAAGGACATGTTAAAGATGCTAGACTTCAATAACATCAATGGTCTGCAGTTGACCCAACCTGCCACTCAGGGGGGTTATGGCGGTAGGCGTAATTAATAAAAAAAAATTAAGCTATTTTTTCTTTTATTTTAAATTTCCAAGACAAACTATTGAATGTAAAGTCTGTGATTTATGTATATTATTGAAAAGTAATCTAGCTTTACATTCCTTTTAACACATTCAAATGAATTTGAAATGATTCACTACAAAATAATTTATAAACAACAAAAGGTAGGTACTTCATTGTTGAACACAGATCTAAAGTCGCATCAAAAGTGGGTTTTGGGCTAGTCACCGGCCACATTTATAATAAATTTTAAGACTGCTGCTAACTGTCATAGGAAGTCTCTCTAATCTTTAGTTTACGGTCAGATTAGGAGTGTGAATAATGCGCTTATTTATTGAGGTTTTGGTGACCATCAAACATCATAGACATTCAATAACATGTGAACGGAAGAAAAAAAAAGCATACAACTCGCAAAATTTGTCTAAATTAATAAGCAAATCAAAATATTTTTGTAGATTATTACTTCATTTCATGATTATTAATTAGGTATTAACCCATATAAACTACTGGAGCGATTTTGAAAACATTTACTCTGTACCGTAAAATGGGGTGAATAGGGTAACTTTCCAACTTTGAGATAGAAGTACCCTAAGTATAAGTAAAAAATGAGAATTTTGAGAACTTTATTATTTGTCCGGATATTTATATTTCTGAATGATGTATAATACTTCATAAGTTCCCATAACAAAATTATGAGAAAATCGCAAAAAACCTTCAAAACCCTATTCACCCCAGGCACGGGGTCAATAGAATCGAGACTGGGGAGAATAGAGTTTATACCTAGGGTTGACAATAAATAAATTTGTAAACATATTTTTTACCGACTTCGAAAATGGAGGATGTTATCAATTGTTTTTTTTTTTTTGTGTGGCTATGTTACCTCATATCACAGTAATTTGTAGACCAATTTGAATTTTTTTTCGCCTACTTAGAGATTATACCTTCTAGTTGTTTCCAAGACGGGATCTGATGATATTGATCTTGGTGCAATTGAGAGAAACCCTCAAATTTCAAAAGCACATATAGTGTTTTTGTACTAGAATCTCAATGTTGATGTGTTGTTATGTCTGATGGTCAACATTGTGTGGAGCTAAGCTGATAGTGGAACTCATTAACGTTTAGGAGTTTAGTGATTATAAATGCAGAATTGATGATAGGTTATTTGTAGCTTCTGAAAGAACAGAGTCGTAAGGTGAACAACATTTCGGTGTTGTTGCAAGTAATAACTTGAATCTTTTAACATTTTAACAAATGATTTTTTAAATTAAAGCTGTACTAATATTGGCTTACTTAAACCCCAAATGATAAATTAATTAGCGCAAACTTCTTTTGTGACAACCCTATATCAAAACCCTTTTCCCCCCTTTGTTGACTCTATTCACCTCGCTATTGAATCTATTAACCCCATAATATGACCGTATCCACCCCATCCTACAACTCTAATGACCCCTTAGAAGACCCTAATAACCCCAAAAATCTAAAAAACTTATATGTGCAACATATTTCATGGATTATATCTTAACCAGCAATAAACGTTACTTAATTTTTGTTTCCTTGGCACCTTTATGAAATGATTAATTTGATGAAATCACAGAAAACACTCACAGTTGTGTAATTTAATGACAAAATCAAAGTTTTGATGAGCTAAAATTTGGGCAGTTTGGGCGCTTACATTCAAATGGATTTTTTTAAATATTGCCTATGGTTTACGAATATTCCTCTATTACCAATACGAAAAATGATTTGTGATCTGTCATAAAAATCTAATTAACCATAGTTGGCCTTTAGAGTAGGCACAGCAAAAGTCAGCAAAGAAAAAAATCGGTTTCTACCCTATTCACCCCTCGGACCCTATTCACCCCATTTTACGGTACATTAAGTTGAATATACGATAAAACTAAAAAAGAATCATCTGGCTATGACTTCTTTTGAATCAAGGAACTCGTGGACAAATAGGTACCTATACAGTATTATATTAATCTGGGGTGTAACTATGTATGCTATGTGTACACTCACGCTTTTTAACAGATCAACATATCGATATCACATTATACCTACATTGAATGGATTACCTACCTCCTTTTTAGGGTTCCGTAGCTGAATAGCAAAAAACGGAACCCTTATAGTTTTGTCAAGTCTGTCTGTCCGTCCGTATGTCACAGCCATTTTATTCTGTAACTATAAGCATTACACAATTGAAATTTGGTAGGAAGATGTATTCTGTTAACCGCTTACCGATTCTCATACAAAAAATAAAAAATAATGACAGTAAAGGGGGGGCTCTCATACATGAAACTAAAACAAAAAAAAAAAAAATGCACACCTATCCGTGTGGCGTGTCTATGGATAGGTCCAGATAGGTCTTTCAAAATAATATTGAGGTTCCTGAAACCATTTTCTTTTAAAGTCAAACGTTTCATAACTAGACGCTTCCCAAGTGGTAAAATGGGCGTCCCCCCCATCTAATTTCTAAACCAAGCAAGTGTAAATTTTGAAAAAAATATATGATGTAGATCTTAATAAATACTTTCAACGAAAATTGGTTCGGACGGGATCGAACGAGTAGTTTTTGAGATATAGCACATTTTCAACAACCGCAAACAACCAAAAATTTTTGCGCACGGGCGGGACTTGAACCAGCAACCTTTTGGCAAACCGGGCCAAACGCTCTTACCAATTGAGCTACCGTGCTGTTAGTCTGACCCTGCGAAATTTGTGGTTTCCTATGAAAATGTCAAATGCGTGACGCTTAGCGCCATCTAGCCGTCTGTTTATGAAACAGATGACCCAAGCAGTTAATCTAGTTTTCGGAAAACAGAAACATTACCCGGTTCAAGTAAAAACGAATCCATGATGCTTTTAATCATAGCATTATAAAGGAGTTTCATTAAGTATGGGTGGGAACCCCACCAAACCCCAGAAAGGCGTCTTAACATATTTAATAATGGTCTACACTTTTCAACCACCAAGTTGCTATGAGAAGCTCCTGTACGTTTCAAATCAAGAACTACTACTAAAAAAATATTTTCTATAAAACTGGGATTAGCCAATTTTCTTAAAATAAATGAGCTGACGGAAGTATGCGCATACGAGAAAACACAACAACGACACTTTTAGATGGTGATATTGATAGGCCATTAGTATCCATCCATATCGCTAGAAGAGCAAGAGCTGAAATTAACATTATATGGGACTTTTCAATTGAAGTACCAGCAACAAATCATCCGCATATTGCAAAATTTTCACTTGGTGATTCAATGATGCCGCTAAATCAAGTGTGTATATATTATACAGTAAAGGGCTTAGAACCGTGCCTTGAGGTAAGCCTTATCACACAACACGGTTTGAAGGATAATCTGAAAACGAAATTTGGATGTGGCGTTCACTAAGAACGTTTACAATAAAGTGAACCATAATTTAAGGGAGTCCTAAACTTACTAATTTGTTTTTAATACAGTTAACAGTACGAGTACATTATCGTATGCAGAATTTACATCAAGGAAAACCCCGATAACGAATTCATCAGAAGTAAAAGAGGGGCGTTTATCAGTTACAAATAAACTAAGGCTATCCATAGTACTCCTGTCCTGCCTTCCTAAACCCAAACTGGGTATCATCTAAGTATACACATTTTTCTACATACCACTATAATCTATGTTTAATAGGTGTTCTGCAATTTTTAGTAATGTAGAGGATAAAGCTATTGGTCGGCAGGAACATGAATCAGCGGAACTTTTATTAGGGTTTCAAATAGGCCAAACCATTTTGTTTCTTCAAGAAGATGGAATAGATCCAGTAACAAAAATGAATTTACTAGATTTAAATAGTAATTTAAAATCTGGTCGTCAAAACTACGAAATAGTGTGTTATTCCATCGACCCCCGGAGCGGAATAATTACTATACTATAGTCACAGAAAATATAATAGTCACGGACACGTTAGTCCACGTAGTGATTTCCATTTCACATGAAAGTAATATTTAGCGAGCCTTCATTGGGCGCTAAACATTTTGACAGCCGCCAAAAATGATTCTGCTACACATCACATCTCGCATCTCTTTTTACCATACAGTATTCTGCAACCTACTCAAATCTCGCTCTTGTCGTTCTATTCCAAAAGGGAAATAATTTTACTCTGCTTGCTTGCAGCTCTGTCTGCGTATCCGAACACACAAATCGTTTTTTTTAAGGTAGAGGTATAAGCTATCTCACTCACTCAAGTAAAAAAATATATGTCGATGTCCCTCGCTCCCATATTGGCTCTCCTGCTTGTATTTTTCTGTTTCTTTGATATTTTGGCTTGATTGTGAATGCAAGCACCTTGAGTTAGCTGTGATGTGCAATAATTACATTTAAATTAAAAACTTTATTGAATTAAGTCACCGCATTATATTTTTTCACATCTTCCTGTTCGGATTATGAAGAATGGAATGTACACATTTATTAGATAACGTCAAGGTGGAAAGCAATCTCGTCGTTGAGGACACTGCGATCACAAAGGACTTCAGTTGTTCAGGTAATTAAAGCTTCATTTACAAGAGTGCTGAGATATGCTTTATGTCAATTAGTAAGACGAATTTAGAAATACGATAATTTGATAATCAAATGGGAGGTTAGTTTAGAAAAATCAATACAATGAACTCTATAATCAGCTGTTCGAGGGGCGTGGGAGGAGGGGGGGCTCACTCGTCATGGATGACCGTGACTGAATTGATGTAAATGTTGCGTTTCAAATTCCTAACGCGTTAATTTACCAGCAATATGACAGTGGTTATCTATTTTCGACCACTTGCTTGTAAAATATCCAAACAAAAAACCTGAAATGCGATTTCCATATCGGGAGTACGCGGCGCGCCCGGCTCCTGCGGCCAGCCGTCACTCGCCTCGCATTTTGCATTTACGCAGTTCTTTGACTTGCTAAGTGAATGAATGTATAAACAAATTGGACTGCTACAAACTGGTCATTTGGAGATTAATCTATACCTATGTATATCCTGTGGGTTAGATAACTTTAAAATAATTATGAAGAAATTTGAAAATTAATGATAAGTCCATCTCCAAAAGCTTAAGATTGATCTTGAATTGGATGCAGCTTAGTTCAAAGTATTCTGCTTAGATTGTATAAAGTAGTCTTATGTTTTCAGAATGTGGAGTAAAGGAACACAACTGGATATGCCTGCAATGTGGAGTGGTGAACTGTGGTCGTTATGTGAATGGCCATGCCAAACTACACGCAGAAACACAAGACCACCAGCTATGTCTCAGTTGTGATGTCTATTCCGTGTATTGGTAATGCTCAGTTTCATGTTAATTTAATTATTATTATTGGGCCTAAAAATTAATGATTGATAAAATTAATTATAATTTCCCTAATGACTCAGGGTATCAGTGAAATAATCAGTTTTTATAATTTATCATGATTATGATATTGATCTGTTTCCAGTTACAAATGTGATGACTACATTTCTAATGACACAGAAGATAAAATAATTGATAAAATAAGACAAAGTATCATGAAACCTGAAAAAGATAGTGATGATAATAGTAATGAATCAACAGAGGCCATGAATGGGAACAATAAAGAAACTGGCAAACTTGAGGATTTCACTGTATCTAACACATCAAATGGTGATAAGGGGGAACCCTCTACAAACAACAGTTTAGAGGAGTCACCAAATGCAGATGTGATGTCTGGCAGTCCAATTAATGAGGCCTTTAGTCCTGATATTAATCTGGAAACTGGTGAGAGTAAATCATCAAAAAGCAATAAGGTAAGCATAAAGTTAAGAAACAAATTCCAAAATGCTTACAAGCTAGTTTCATCACACTTATGAACTTATATGATATTTCAGAATTTAGAAGAACCAATAAGAAGTTTACGGCCCCGTTCGCGTAAACGATCTCATTCAGAAGATAGTAGTTCAGCTGAGAACAACACTACACAGCCATCTAGAACTAAGGAGAAGAAATTATCCCCTTGTAATGGCAAAAGCCAGAGGGAAAAGAAAATAGTAGGATTAAAAAATTTAGGCAATACCTGCTTTATGAATGCTGTGTTGCAGAGTTTGAACAATATACAGGAATTTAGCTGTTATTTTAGTCAGCTGCCTTCTTTGGAGGTGAAGACAAATGGGCGGAAAGTGTATCATTCTAGGAGCTATACTAGACAAGAGATGCATGATGTTGTCATGGCGGAAGAACTACGAAAGGTATTTACTCCTCAAAACAACTAATTTTTTATTGCTCTTGGCAGCTTCCTACTTTTTGCAGTATCCATAGCCGTTCTAGAGCCATTGTTTTGGCCGTATTCACGGATGAAGATCTTTTTTTGGCTATGCTTTGAAAGGTGTAATGGTACTAATCTATTATCATTTAAATAATCAACCCTAATTGGGACCCAACATCTTAAATATTAGGTTTTAATACCAATCAGATTAGAATAATAATAATAATGCTAGCCAGAGAAAATCCTTATACGTAAATGCGGCCGAAACTTCGGGCTAAAGGTGAACGCATTCGTTCGGCGCGTTCGGCTCGGGTAAATGTGCGTTCACCTTACAATGATTGCAGGTGCTAATAAACCTAAACGGTGGAGGGTGCGGGTCGAAAGCGGCGATATCGCCCGAGTGCCTGTTCCTCGTCATATGGAAGGTGGTGCCGCGGTTCCGCGGCTACCAGCAGCAAGACGCGCACGAGTTCCTGCGCTATATGCTCGACAGGTGCGTTGTTTATGGACTTAGTATATCATGGACTTGGAACTATATGAGATAGTTAAAGCACCTAGTTTCGATACAAAATAGTCACTAATTGTTTCCGGATTTTGGGGTTATACCTACGGCTTTAAAGCAGAGGATGTAATGTAATGCACATTTTATTTGCAACTAGTGTTACTGGAATATTGGAAGCAAAGCGAATGCCAAATTTTTATGGTCAAATGTCATCTGATAATTTGCAAATGTCAATTTTTTATAGACAGAAAGATGTACGCAAAGCAACACCGCAAATCGATGTACATTTAATCCGTTTTGCACACGGATACAAGAGGTCAAAATATATTTTTTTTACCCACAGTACCGAAAAAACATCATCGGTAGATCATCATCATGGGGCTAGTTCGACTTAAGGCGAAAAGTAAATACTATTTTTATTTTTTCATATAATACAACATTTTTTTATATGAATAAGTTTCAAAATAGCTTACCTACTTGAGGTTATAAATGAGGATGTTAAGTATCGTTTGTAATTTATTCTAAAATCGAAACATCAGCCCAAACTTAGTATGGTTAAAAAATATTTTTGGTTTTATTTCATAACAATGACTGAAATGTTGTGATGTGTGCTATATTTTCGGAAGCGCCTTAAAAATCGCTTATAAATGATATCATATCAAACACGACGGTTTCTGAAGATTTAAAATAAAACTTGTACAAAATATTATAGTGAATCAGCCTACCAATTTTTTTTTGTTCTTCGGGTCAAAAATTTTGTTTTGTCTTCTAGTATGCGTGTGCCAAAACGACAAACCTGAACATCGATTTGCGGTTTATACTTATTATTTATTTTTATTTTTAATTTAACAATATAAACACAAATTAACTAAATTGCCTCGCAAACCACTTTAGTGGTTGACTGCGAGTGCGAATCTCGCTTGGTTTAAGTGTGTAGCTTTAACTAAACAATGATAATTATATGTATAAGAATACACATACACGAAAAAAAATAAAAAAATAAATAAATAAAAAAATTGAACTCATACGCCGTTCCACTATTGCACTCAAGTTCAGCGTAGGACAATAATCATTATTGCTACAAAACTACCCTTATGTTTTTAGTACTTAATTTGTTGTTATTCATATATTATAGTATGTACTGTTATTTATTAACTGAATTGATGATGTGAGTGATGCTCTAAGAATACTTCGTAAAAATGGCGCCAACGAATCGCTTCTTGGAAGACGAAATTTTATCAAAAAATCGGTCTCTTAACAACGGATTATTACGCATACTTGATTTTCATACGGCTATACAATGCTCAGATAAAACACAAAATTGTAACGCTTTTTGAATATTTTAGTTTGTAAATTTTGTAATACAAGAAAATAAATGCAGCACAGCTCCGCTCCGAAATTGTTACCACGCTGTTTCAGCTTGGCCATTGGTCAGGCATCAACTTATTTACTTTTTTTAAAAGTAATAGTAATATTGGACACCAATCACATACATTGCTATGATCCCAAAGTAAGTTAGCTATTGCACTTGTGTTATGGAAATCAGACACAACGGTGGTACAGTCGCCGTCAGATATATTGGAGCAGACAAAGTGACCAAATATTTCTGAACAGTTTAAAATGTCAATAAGTTCCATATACTACAAGTTACCATCAATATCAGAACATTCATTAATTCATTAACATCTGAGCAGATGTTAGTCAATAACTTCTACACACACAAGTAACCAATAATATCTGAACACTCCTTGCCTGAATTTATTTATTGCATGACACTTTCATGGCAGTGATGACAGCTGCCAGCGTCATCATACTATGTTATAAAATATGAAAAGAGTTCTTATAAATACTTTTTTTAAATAGAAATTTTTAAAAAGTATTTATAGTTAAGTTGAAAGCACTTCCTTCTGCAATTTTCCTCGATTGCTCAGATATTTAAGACCGACTGCGTAGATACATTTGACGTTATGAGTGTTTAGATTTTATTGGGTAGTTGTGTGTATAGAAGTTATTGACTAGCTTCTGCTCAGATATTAGTGAAGTATGAATGTTCTAATATTAATGGTTACTTGTAGTGTATGGAACTTATTGACATATTAAACTGTTCAGAATTATTTGGTCACTTTGTCTGCTCTAATATATCTGACGGCGACTGTACCACAACACCCAGACCCGAGAAAATATATAAAATTTTCATTTCTATATTGACCCGACCGGGAATCGAACCCGGGACCTCGGAGCGGCGACGCCTTAGCCACTAAATCACGGATGATTTTTCTGCATGTATCATAATCCTTCGTGTTTTTTATCTGTTTATTCTGTTCGTGTGTTATAGATTACACACAGAACTGCAGCAACTGCTGCCGCCGGAGCGCGAGGCGGCCGTGCGAGCGCCCTCCGCTTCCATAGTCACAGCTGTCTTCGGCGGCACGCTGCAGAGCGAGGTATATACAATACTAGCGGTCCCCCGCGACTTCGTCCGCGTGATGTTTTAGACTAAAGCCTTTCTTGATAAATGAGCTATCCAACACAAAAATATTTTTTCAAATCGGTCTAGTAGTTCCTGAGATAAGCATGTTCAAACAAACAAATCTTCAGCTTTATAATATTGTGTGAGTGAGTAAACCATATAAGATAGACATAATTATGATGTCGCAGACTTTATTGTAGAAATCATAATGCAGAATAATCTCGTCATACATGATTTTTGTGTAACTTAAACGGTTTACGCAGCGGACATTCTCAAGAGAAATATTTTTCCCCCGTTTTCACAACATTTTTCGTTGCGGCGCTGGACTTATGAGTCGTATCTTGATGCTATTTAACGTAAAGCCTTCCTCGATTAATGGGCCATCTAACGTAAAATATTTTATATTTATATATTATATTTTTTCAAATCAGCCCAGTAGTCTGAGATAAGCGCGTTCAAACAAACAAATAAACAAACTCTTCAGCTTTATAATATTAGTATAGATATGCTGCCAATTGAGGAGGACCTCGTAGGGCAGTGGTAGCAGTGCTTTGGTAGTGATAGCGCGGTCGTGTTTGGATGGCTGGCCATTTCGACTATGTAAGTGATGTATATCACGAGCATCTCCGTGCTTCTGAAGGCACGTTAAGCCGTTGGTCCCGGCTAATATCGGTAGATATTAGTCGTAAAGCCTAGTCAGAGGCCATATGGGCGGCTTGATAACATATTACAGCAGGGTTAGTCGCTTGCCTTGCAAATACCCCTCCACCAACACGCACCGAGCCCGCGTGGTGGAGTATGGCTCGAACTACCTCATAGTTGAGGTAAGTCATGCCCAGCAGTGGGGCGTTACAGGCTAACTTTACTTTTTTACTGCTAATAGATGTACAGTGGCCAGCACATCAGGTTACTTACTTTTGTTGCAAACTGGCCCTTATTACAACTGAATAAGATACCGCAGTGTTTACCTTGACGAGCTGTTGTCCGTACGTTCTGTGCTACCCGGATATCGTAAGAAGAATGAATGGAAATGAAATGAATATTTTATTTGCCTTTGGAAAAGGATACATTTTGAAGGTGTTGTGTAATATTGCGGTTCAGCTTTTCCAGCTATCAAAAATAGCATGCAAATATTTTACAATCTAATGGACTGTCAAACACGTCACGTTCCTCTCGCTGCCTCGCTAGCCCAACCGCGTTCGTCCACTTCGTGTTAATACGGTTCATTTTTGCGCACTTTTCTCACCGCGCAGTACAGAGACGGATACTCTAAAATATCCAGATAGTACACACGATGAAAAGTAGGCCTAGAGAAAAGATAAACGCTTGAAGCGTTTGTAAAGTTCATTATGCTTACGCTTCATAGTAGTAGTGCAACAGATTGCACTCTCGTCTTATGACGTTACCCACCATTGATGAACGGATAGCAGTAGAGTAATTAAATCTAGCCGTTAGACCAGTCGTTTATTTATCTAATACCCACCTACCGCCTGCGGTATGTGAGCGGTGAGACGGGGGTGGTGGATAAATGTCAGTCTATCATTATCATCATCATTATCAGCCAGAGGACGTCCACTGCTGAACATAAGCCTCCCCCACGACTTTCCCCAGCGACCGATCACTAGCGATCTGCATCCAGTTTGATCCTGCGTTCTTTACAAGGTCGTCTGTCCATCTTGTCCGTGGACGTCCTACGCTGCGTTTTTGGTCAAAGAACTTGAATCTAGAACTTTTCTGGCCTAATAGCCATCAGTTCTTCGCGCTATGTGCTCTGCCTATTGCCACTTGTGCTTACTGATTCTCAAGGCTGTGTCCGTTACCTTAGTTCTGTCAAGTCAGTCTATACAAAGACTTATTTTAAAATTTAATGCAAAACAAAATATTGTACATATAGCGGACTTTATGCCAAAAGTATTTTCTTGCAGTGAAAATAAAATTTATAGAGGCTAGGAAATAAAAATATCTATGATCAAGTGTGCGTTTTGACATTTGTGCTCATCCCCTGTCACCGCACACATACTTCAGACGGTGACTATACCTTTTCCAATCACTTTTGATAGATGAGAGGACGCACATAAAGTTTTGCAATAATTTTTGAGGAAATTCTGTACTTCTTGGACGGGCTACACCCACATTGAGATGTGTCATTCGTATTTGATGACCACAGACTATAAAACGGTTTTAAAATAAATCGATTATCGATTATATTAATCAAACATACAATAATATATTGTGATTATAGTATTTTATATCAATCAAATAAAATTAAATCAATACGGAGGAATATAAATACTCAACTCGACTTATGAAAATGTGGATTAACGCTGACAACAAAATGGCGTCGCGCGTTGCCGCCGCGTCCAGTGTTGCCGTTTAATAATTGATAAAATTACGTAATTTTTTGAAATAATAATGAAAGTGTTAAATCGATTAAAACTTCATACATTAATTCGATCGATAAAAGAAATCGAATCGGTAATGGGTCAACGTATAACAATTTGATTAAGTATTAGAGCTATCGAAAGTTAAATGAACGATTGGAAAGGGTATAGCGGTATCCGCACGTACCATACCCATCTCTCTTTATTTATTTTTTCGAACAGGTTCGATGCCTAGCGTGTGGCACGGAGAGCAAGAAGTTCGATCCGTTCCTGGACCTGTCGCTGGAGCTGCCGGAGTCGGGCCGCCACGACGCGGTCGCGCTGCACGACTGCCTCTCTAGCTTCGTGCAGGTCTGTCGCACCACTGTCATTATCATGCATCACTTAAACTTATATAATTCCTTTAGAATTGATTGTCGTAACAACTGGTGGCTGGTCAGTAACGCCGTGACCATGGCACTTCCAACAGTGCCGAAATATCGGAAACTCAAAAATAATAAGGTACATGGTAGCAATGCCGTTACAATCAATTCTAATGTTAATGACTATGTAAGTTTAAATCATAAAATTTACTGTCCGTTTAGGAATAGAGCTTCACAGGAACGATTGGCGAATTTGCCTACACTTGCGGTTGAAATAAATAAATAAATATTGGACACCAATCACACTCATTGCTCTGATACCAAAGTAAGTAGCTAATGCACTTGTGTTATGGAAATCAGACACAACGGTGGTACCACAACACTCAGACCCGAGACAATATAGAAAATTTTGATTTCCATATTGACCCGACCGAGAATCAAAACCGGGACCTCGGAGCGGCGACGCCTTGAGACCTAGCGTGCTGAGCCACTACACCACAGAGGTCATTAATAAAAAAAAAGCTTGCGGGCGACACCGTGAAGATTTTCAGAATTCCGACCATTTTTAACCGACTTCAAAATGGAGGAGGTCATCAATTCGACTGTATGTTTTGGGTGGGTGGAGTGCCCTGACTAAATGAAACTCCAAAAAGAAATTGTTCACCTAAAATGTAGTCCTTGCCATTACAAAATCAAGAGATTATTGGAGGCTTTTTACTGCATTTTGTAATTGAAGTCGGTTTTTTCTTTTTTTTGTAGTAAATTTTTAATCAATGATGCCTTAAAATCGAAGTCGTATAAGCCTAGAACTAGACGTGAGAAAACGTTTGAGACCAAATTTGTCTCATTCCATATAGGTTTACGGGTTGGAAAACGGTGTCGCCCGCAATCCTATATCGGTCGATATAAGCGGAACAATTGGCGGATTTGTCTACATTCGTGGTCACGAATGTAGACAAACCCGCCAATTGTTCCGCCTGTACACGATAGTCTTAAGAGATCATTAGAGACTCTGTTGTGGTCTGAACTACGGTGGATGCGTTGAAGTAGGTAGCAGTAGTTTGAAGAGAGAGTTTATGAGTCATATTGAAAGGGAGAACTTAAGGAGTTAAAAGTGATGATGTGTTTGAACGCAAAACTGATGTACATACCTGTTTATTTTGATTTGTATCATTTTTTAGGCAGCTAGTGGTAACTGAGTTTGTTCCGGAATTTCTTTTCAGCACTTGCCAAATTGTCTGTGTCTTGTCTCGAAGCGCTAGTAGGGCCCAATAGATAAGGAGACATGTTCTAGCCCCATACGGGCCATAATTGATTGATATTACACTAATTATTGACGTTCATAAGTGGCATTTTGTGTCCTAAATTGAATAAATTATTTTTGACTTTTGTCTTTTCGCATCCGAGCGGTGGAGCGTCTAAATATGCACTGAATATTAAAAGACAAATTGACGACCTAATTACCGGCGCGTGCGTCATTAATGTGTTCAGTTGCAATGCACCGAACAGACTCAAACACGATCGTTATCGCCCAGGTGGAAGAACTGGCGGACACGGAGCGGTATTTCTGCAGCAGCTGCAAGTGCAAGCAGAAGTCTACAAAGCAGTTCTGGATCCGCCGTCTGCCGAACGTGCTGTGTCTGCACCTCAAGCGCTTCAGGTGGCACAACTACTTCAGGTAACTAGTCGATTCATTTAATCTGATTTGTAAAAAATACTGATTTTTAAATACAATGCACAAGGATCTTCACAGAGAGGCGCTAGTAATCAATCAGGGTAGCCGATGCAAAAAATCTTTCTCGATTCAAGGAGCTCAGAAACTGTTTGGAAATCTTTTACCCAACCATGAAGAAGTCAAGCAGAAAAGTATTAATTTAAACCAGATAACCGCTCAGCTGTCCAATGGCATTTTCAACTTTTTATATATTTATAACTATTACCTATCTACCAGTATTTTTGTTTTCGTAATCACAACTATACTTTTCTTTATATAATCGTTTTTATCGCGCGACAGTCGCGCGATTTTTATCATTTAACCGTCGCGCGATGTTGCCGGACAGTTCTCCCACATCATAGTCTGACAGCGCGGACAGTCGAGTGGTTATAAGCATGATAGAAAGAGTCAATTGTACGAACGTCAGATAAGGAATATTATTTATTTACCCAAGGTTGTCTGGAAGCAAGGGCGGATCCAGCTATGCCGCCAGGAGGGGGTCACATAGTCGTGGTCAAGTCAAGAACTTGCAATTTAATTTTGATAACAATAGATATAAGTAAAAAGTAGGTATTTTATTAATGTGCGTAAGTACTGTACTAAATATTTATTCTTTATTGTACACTTAAAAAACTTATCACATAATAACTTGTACATATACGTGCATAATGCTATCTTCTCTTAAAGACATCCAGTCCAGAGAAGCCATAACCGTGGTGAATGATTTGTCAGTCATAGCAGCTAGATGTCGAGGGGTATGACGCAAAACTCCGCAAAAGTGAAGAGGTGGTACGACAAGGGATAGAAACGGGCAAAGTACATATAATTATTTAAATAACAAAATCATTTTTTCTTTGACGTCTTCTCCCGAAATGGGTTATTACGTCATTTACGTCAATGGGTACGTTTTTATGAACGTGGAGAAGTGCCAGTCCGGTCAGGCGATCTTCAACCATTGAAGATCTTAGCCACGATTTAATTCTGCGCAACGTGGAGAAAGACCTTTCTGCTATCGCTACACTGACAGGTAGTGTAGCCATAATGCATAAAAAATTTCTTATATTAGGCTACATATCGATGTCACAATTTAAAATAAGATCCGAAATCGACTGAGGTATGTCTTGGCTCCGCTGCCACGCCTGCCACTTCACCATCTACAGCCGATATACATTTACAATTACAGAAACTGGAGTGTTATCTAGTAATAACGCAAAGTTATTAATGAAATACTGGAGATATGTAGTTACATAAAATCTGTATGGTGACAAAATATATAAATAAAATCATTATGTTCAATTAGTGGTCCACCTAAGTCCTGGAACCAGCTCAGGGGGGGGTCATGACCCCCATGACCCCCCCCCTGGATCCGCCGTTGTCTGGAAGAGATCGCTTATAGCGATAAGACCGCCTAAATTGTACATTTTTCTCGAAATTAATTTGTTATTAATCTTTCTGGTGTGCAATAAAGAGTTATCTTATCTGAATATTCGTCGAATGCATATAAAACGCCTAATTAAAAACGTCACCTATTTGTCAGCAATCATATACGTAAATGTCATTTTAAAATCGGTCGTTTTATACTTAATCGGTCGGATAAGTCCTATCTGACGTTGGTAAAATTGACTCTAAGTACTTATATCATGTATATTCCACCGATTTAACACGCAAAATTTTATTAACAATAAAAACAACTGAAAATTATAACTTCTTTATTTCAAAAGTTTAGCTTTACGAGGTGTTTAAAGAGATCATTTTATTTTAAACGAAAAGTCTAACGAAAATGAAACATCAGGCAGATATTAGGAAATATTGGGAAATCTCTTGTAAGATAGGGGAGATTTGTCTACGCTAGATCTGACAACCGCACTTTTGAAGATGACAGCGTTAGTTCTCTGTCGGCCAAAAGGACAGAGGGCGCGAGCATTCATGCATGAGGATAGCCAGTACAATAAAATCTCCCTTGATTTAGGGAGTCTATTTATTTATTAGGTTATTTTTATTTTTCTTACCTTATATTGTTTTCCCGATCAAGACAAATGGAACCAATGGCAATAATAAACACTACAAACAACATGACACTGATACTAATAATACAACATGTATGCTTATGTCATTGTTAAACAATTGTATTAACAATGAAAAACATTGAAAATTATTACTATTTATTTAAGAAGTTTAGCTCTACGGTATATGTAAACAATCATTTTTATATTTTACACAGAACACGCATGAAAAAAAAAAAAAAAACGAAAACAGGAAAATCTCTTGTAAGATTGGGGAGATTTCGCTACACTCGATGTGGCAACTGCATTTTATAATTTGACAGCGTTTTGCCGCCAAAAGATCCATGTCGCACTGTAGACCAGAATGACACCTACAATTGCACGTTTTCTTAAAACATGTATTCTCAAACGTAAAACATGTATAAAATTTTCTAATGAGTAAAAATTCAAACCCTTTCACTTGCAATAGCAATATTCTTGTATGACTGTTACCTATTTCAAGCTTTTTGTAATACATTTATTAGAAATAAATAAATATTATTTATCGTCAAAATAAGGATACAAATAAAAAAACAAAAATCAATATTAGATTGTGATTTATTTTTAGTAATAACACTAATATTTTATTATATCTGTACAATATAATTTCAAACTCTGTCTTTTTATACTACGAGTATAATCATAATTTGATTATACGCGTATGATATGATGATATCGTATGATATCGGTATTTATTTGATTTTGTATTAGATAGACCAAATGTCATTTTGGTCTATCTAATACAAAATCAGATAATAAATACTTTTCGTTATGACAATTACCCATTTGTCATTTTAAGGTCCTCCAATAGTTAGTGACGTTGTCGTCGCGCAGGGTCCCAATGTTTCAAAATTAAAAACTATTTTTTCAACACACTTGCTCAAAACGACGTTTTTATTCCACCGAGTTTTGGCACATAATCCTAGATATTAAACACGCGTGCTTTTTCAGTGTATTTTTGCACTAGTGCCCTTATTAACCCGACCAATTTACATTTGTACCCTCGTCGTACCAAGTAGTAAGTAAGAAAAAGCAGCGATGTAATTTAGTCGGGTTATAACTTTTATTTTAGCAACAAACAGTATTTATGCGAATAATAACAGTATGTACATATTTATTTCAAAAAATGGTAAATTTAGCTTTATTACTAAAAAAAACTCAAATTCATTAAACATTTTCTGTAATCTGTGTTTTAAACATTTTTAATGTTGGCTGTTGGCCGATCTAGTTCGCGCCTTAGCCTTGCGCGCGCTTCGTATCGCGGCAAGAAAAAAAAACAACGTGCCATTTTTCGTAAATGATTGGAGTTTTGTTTTTTCCTCGCAAGTGTTGAAAAACGTCGTATGAAACACGTGTGCCTGTGACCATAATATACGCGGGTTTCTTATGGCGCACAATATCGCCTTGTATACAGGGTGTCCCAGAACTCAACGTCAAACCGAAACGGGGTGACAGGATTGATCGTAAGCATCATGACAAAAATCAGAAAAAAAAAACTATCCCATGCAGTTTGAAAATTATGGGCATTTTCTAGTCTAATTTTTGATTCGCACAAACTCATGACAGGGTCTTAATTTTACGGCAAAATGATGACAGAGATGGATACTGGACATGTTGGCCATGAGTGAGCGAGACAGATAGTTTTTTTTTATTGGGGCATTCTCAAAGAAAAAGTATACTCAAAGCCTATTGAGAGCGAAGCCGAGCTGCGTGAACGAATTATTTTAACAGAGTAAAATTGGTTAGGAAAAATCGGGTAACATGAGGTTTTTATTTTTTACTCGTTTTTTTTTAGTATGAAACTAACAAGTATTGTACCATTTTAGATTCCTGATTAAATGCGCCAACTTTTAATGGCACTTGCCAAGGCACTCTAGTACATTTTTTTTAAAGGAGGGCCTTCCAAAGTCGACAAATTGTGAAAATTTTAAATTCATAGTTTAACAAATCAGTCTTATTTCTGGGCAACTTGGGGCAACTGTGTCATTATTTTTGACTGTCATTCTGAAATGCTATTTAGGGTTATGGTTCCAAAGTATAAATGAACAAAAGTAAAAAAAAATAACCATAATAACCGATTTTTTTTACAGTTTGACTAAATTTCTAGGTTTTTCTTAAAATGCCCATAATTTTCAAACTGCATGGGATAGTTTTTTTTTCTGATTTTTGTCATGATGCTTACGATCAATCCTGTCACCCCGTTTCGGTTTGACGTTGAGTTCTGGGACACCCTGTATAATGGTCAACTTAGCACACTTGTATCATAATGTACTATTTAACTGTGGAACAGAACCAAAGTGGACACGACCATCTCGTTCCCGCTCCGCGCGCTGGACGTGTCCCGGTTCGTGCTGGCCAACGTGCCGGACACGCGGCGCTCGGGCCGCGGCTCCTGCCTCTACGACCTCGCGGCCGTCATCGTGCACCACGGCTCCGGGTCAGTATACATACCTTGTACATATAAATACATACTATGTATACCTGAGTACCTTCATTCATTGACAAATAATACAGTACAAGTTAAAAATTATAACTGCAGGTCTATACGAGACGCATATTATGTAGTAGTATTGTTACTACTTACACCCTCGACGTTTTAACGGTGTTGCAATCGTCGTGGTCACGAGGAGACTTATAAGTTATGATGCAACGCAAAAGTTTAAAAAAAATATAATACAGTACAATTGAGAGTCCAAAAATGCCCCACGTCCTACAGAAATGAAACGTAACTAAAAAATATTTAAATTGAGTAGGAAAATATATATTTACCATAATTTTACGATCTGACATGAAAAATATGCTATGAAATTCTTTCAGTGACTAGTATGAAAAACCCATTTATAGTTAGAATCTAAAAAAAATATTCTCTGATTATACAGGATGACTTTTTTATCAGTACCGATATTTTGTGTAAAGACTCCACTGACGAATATGAACAACTTTTACTATGGGGGCAATAGCGAAATCGAGAATAAAAAATCAGCTGTTCCATACATTTTGACCGCGCGCCAATTGAACTTTTGTATGGAACAGCTGATTTTTTTTTCTCGATTTCGCTATTGCCCCCATAGCAAAAGTTGTTCATATTCATCAGTGGAGTCTTTACACAAAATATCGGTACTGATAAAAAAGTCACCCTGTATATATCTATATATAAATCTATATATTATGTGATTGAAAAGGTGTATCTCCAGAGAAAATACAGGGTGTTTGAAAGGGAGCAAAGCCTTAACGAGGCGTTACAGTAGACCATCTGGAATATTCAAAGGCGATTTTTTAGGCCAAACTCTTTTATTATGGAATGTTTAAATGCTTTGCACATTACTTTTTTGGGCACAATGGTGGTTCAAATTGCTTTGTTGCAGTTGGGGACAAATGATACTAATAAAATTAATACAAACACGAGGAAATTTTAGCTAGAACTAAAAGATATTAGCACTTTATTGATTCATTTTAGATTTTTCGTACTAAAAGCATAAAAATAATAACAACAGCCTTGGCATTAAATTTTTTGGCCTCAGAATGTTCTAGATATTAAATATTATAGAAATTACTTAATTTGATTATTTTTGCAATTGTGATTGAATTCAATGTGTTTTTCTTATATATTTATATTGACAAATAGTATTGTAATCCTGACATGTTGTATTTAGATTTATAAGTTTTTTTTCATTATACATGATTATGACGTACTGTATGACTACCTACCATACTGATCATATTTATTATTTATTGCCCCACAGCGCGGGGTCGGGCCACTACACGGCGTTCGCGATGAACGGCGAGCAGTGGTTCCACTTCAACGACCAGACGGTGCGCGCGGCGGACGCGGGCACGGTGGCCGCGTGCAAGCCCTACATACTGTTCTACGTGCGCCGCGAGCCCGCGCTGCCCGCTGCCTCGTGACGTACGCTACTCTTGTTCTTATTCGGACACTGGAAAGAGAACGAACTAGCACAATCGTTGAATGGAACTAGTTCCGTCTTCTAGTACTATCAGTTCAATAGTTCCTCGATTACTCGGGCATAAGTCGTCCAGTCGTACACAGAGCCGTATTCTCTGTGATGACGTACGTGTCATTCAATCTAGTACATTTTCTATCGCGCTCAAGCACACGCGTGTGTCTCGTTCTCGCTTAACTAGTACATGTTCCGTCACGCTTCGGCCCGCGCGTGGTCTCGTGACGCACGCACACAAATCAAATCATTTCACTACTCAGATTTGACAAATAATGACAGTTACAGGTCTTCAAAGACAATGGCGCCGCCAAAGCGGATATGTTTGGAACCGCTTAGTTAGTTCTCTTTCATTACGGCGATGGACAAGGGTCCGACACCGTTCTAAAACGAATATTGTAACTTTTGACTTTGCATTGTGGCCGCGTGCAAGCCGTACATACTGTTCTACGTGCGCCGCGAGCCCGCGCTGCCAGCCGCCTCGTGACGTACGCTACTCTTGCTCTTGTTCGGACACTGGAAAGAGAACGAACTAGTAACTAGTTCGGTACTATTCGTTCAATAGTGCCCCAAATACTCCGACATAAGTCGTACACAGAGAATATTGTCGCACTTCCGTGTCGTTCAATCTAGTACATCTTCTATCGCGCTCAAGCACACGTGTGTGTCTCGTTCTCGCTTAACTAGTGCATCTTCCGTCACGCTCAGGCCTGCGCGTTTGACACATTTTGAGCCCGCCATTGTCTGGTTGACCCATAAAATTATTAATCTCATTTTAAGCTACAAATGTTTCTTACTTAAGTTAGTTATCATCTTAAATCGGTCTCGTTTGGCAGCTTTTACTTGTTCTCCTCTTCCTGATAAGAATATTAATTGTATGGGTTGAGGCAGTGGAGCTGCCCAAGCGTAATTATTTGGAACTACTCAGATTTGACAACTAATGACAGTTGCAGGTCTTCAAAGACAGTGGCGCCGCCAAAGCGGATATTTTTGGAACCGCTCAGTTAGTTCTCTCTCATTACGGCGACGGACAAGAGTCCGACACCGTTATAAAACTAATATTGTAACTTTTGAGTTTGCGTTGTGTCACCATAAAGTAATGGTTGTAAAGGAATCCCAGAATCCATACACAATGTAGTAAGAACCTTAAAAGATAAGTTTCCCTAACAAAAGAAAAGACAAATCCGCAGAAAAAATGTCTTGAGCATGTTGTCGAGAAATTATTGTCCAATATTACCTATGAAATAATAAGCCGCGCAACATGATATACTTCGAGGGGGCAGATTCTCGTGCAGTTCGTATATGAAAAAAGTTCATCGATCGAAGTGTCTATATCAAACAAAATATAGTTTTTAGTTTCTCACGGTCACGATTTCTATGCATTTCGATTTCGTTCGTGCGATAAGTTTTTACGTGTAGATTACTTACTTGATTAAATTGGTAAAACGGTTAAACTCGCAATCAAATTACCACACGAAAAAAGTTCGATTGACGCAAGAATCGTCGTCCTGGTTATCGTAATATTGGGACGCAAAACGGACGAACGCGGTAGAGTAGAGTGAGCGGGGAAGCGGGAGGAATGTGACATGTTGGACAAGTCCATTCTTGTAATAAGGGGCCGTCCATTAATCACGTGAGGTCGTTTTTCTCATTTTTTGACCCCCCCCCCCCCTCCCCTCTGGTGATATTTGGTGAGGTTTGGGAACACCCACCCCCCTCCCCCCCTGGATCACGTGTATTTTTTTGGAAGTCAATGTAAAGGCTATTTTTGACTGGAAAAAAATATTAAAAAAATGGTGATTCGAAAACATTTATATGTTGTAATAATTAATTAATGTTGTCTTCGTCCCACGGAGTTGCAAGACTTTCATTTAAGGTTACAACTGGTAAAGCTTCTTCTTCATTGGCAGTTGTTATTGGCAAAGAGGTTTGTGACAACAAATCGTTCAAATTTTCGCGCCGTTCAAAATTTCGGTTCAGATATAGCGCTTTTTGACAAAAAATAAATAATATTAATACACGTGATGTCTAACGAGACCCCCCCTCCCCCCTCGTGATGTTTCGTGATGTTTTCCGTACCCCCTCCCCCCCCCTTTTTAGCCTCACGTGATTAATGGACGGCCCCTAACCCGGTTATTAGCGCGCGGTAAGTAGCGCTTAATATCAATATTAGGGCTTTTTAATGCTAAATTTTACTGCTGGTATCACCATTGTGTTGTAGGTATAAAAGAAATCTGGCGACACAATCGCAACGTACATGGCTATTATTTTTCATCATGGCAATTAGAAAGTGTTAATCTTTTTGATTTTACCAACGTCAGATAAGACTTATCCGACTAAATAAGTATAAAACGAACGATTTTATAAAGACATTAGATGATTGCTGACAAATAGGTGACGTTTTTAAATTAGGTGTATTGTATTATATTCGACGAATATCCCTTATCTGACGTTGGTTAAAACGGCAATTTTATTCAACTTAAATAATGTAAAAAAAAGCTTCGCTTTGCCCCGGCATTGTCAATACTATTTATCGCAAACTATACATATATTACTGATACATAAAATATTGAATTTATGAAATGTAGCTTTTTTGAGCTAGAGAAAAATCTAAGTCAATATTAAGAAAAAATATAACAAACAAATATTAGTTGATAGGTGAAAAAATCAAGCTTTTTACTCTTTTGGATTTCATGGGCATTATAAAAAATGTGATTTATATAAGCAAAAAAATAAATTATTAGAAGTATACTAATCAAAGCTTGTTTCACTTTCAATTTTAAACCTATCACACATAATATTGAATGCAGAGGTAAAATGATTTCAATGAGATGTAATAGGTTAAGCTCAGGCAATATTTTCTTGGGCTAGAGAAACATTGTAACTCCAGTAACGTTCACAAATCACAGTTCTATTTATATGCTTAAAGTGAAATGTCCAAGTATCTCAATCATGGCCAGTGAATGTTTTTAAAATCATGTTGCAATATATTTTCGTACATAAAATAAAAAGAAAATGTTCATGTATTATCTTAAAATCAGAACAGCATTCCTAGGTATATGGTTTATGAGCTGGTCTCAGGTTGTGTGTTTAAATGAATTTATTATGATAATTTTACGTTGATAGTGTAATATTGCTTCAGTAAAATTCTTTGTTCTTCATTTGGCCCTTATATATGATAAGAAATGGTTCATCCGTTAGTTAATACATCTTGTCGATTCCATCACATATTGACAACCGCAAGAGATACAAAAAGCTACAATGCAGCTTTAATAGTTTCTTCGATATAGCGAAGGTCAAATGTTTACTTAAGAGCTGATTTTTCATTGGTCAGATAAAACTTATCAGACCTAAGATGTTTTTAAATTATATAGATACGTCCAATGCGCTCGAAAATGGCTACACGCAAGGCAGGTAATTGCCCGGAGTGCATTCAGTTGGGCACGCTTTCTCTTTATGGCTATACGTCCCGACAACGCCTTAAATTATTTTTCGTTTGGTGGTAAAAATGCCTTCCTGTGTGTTTAGGAGTATTACCAATTACACGGCAACTGTTAGAGACAAGAAAAACGTGTCATTACATTCATTAGTATAGTTTTTTTCATTTTAAAGTATTAAAACTTAAAACACGTATTTATGCTTTACAATAATTTAGCAATGGCTGGCATTAGGCTAAAGAGTGAGATGTCACGCGCTCTCGCCAATGAGCGCTCAGTAGCAATCAATACGTAACGAATGTTATATATTTATCTCTTTCTATCAACAGGCATGCCCCATCTGTTGTCTTTATTAGCGCTTAGTGTCGTAATACACAACTATACGTTCGTATATAGAGTAATCCTAGCGCCACTTTAAAATGCTTTAATGTTAGTGAAGAACGTGTCTATAGTTGTACGTCATTGTATCAGACTGATAAATAAAGCGTCAGATTTAGAAAACAGACAGACCTACCTATGATTGCTGACAATTAGTTGGCGTTTTCAAAGTAGCCATAGTGTATTTTGTTCGATGAATATTTCTTACTGACTATTGAAAAATCAGCCCTTAGTCGAGTTAATAATGTACAGGTATCATAGCCTAACAATGCCTTCAAAGACAGATCTATTAATGTTTATTTGTAAGTAACAAAATACTCATAATGAACAGTTGAACAGATGTTGATGGTTACAGACGTTACAATAACGTTGTACGTACTATGAGCCTGCGGTGGTTATAAAGACGATAAGAAATCGTCTATTTAAGTAGTTTTTATGAGTTAACGAAGTGGTATACCTAAGATGCATTTTACAATAGTTAGTATAAGTTTTATAGTTCCGCGTTTTTGCCGGTATAGACCGGTCGACTTTCCGTTCTCACTTGCATGTCATTCTACATTCCTGTAACAAATTGTGCCGACATTTGTTTCACCTACCGATGCATTCGATCAAGCGAGCTGCGTGTAAACATTATGTGATAGTCGAACTCGTGTATATAACGATTTTATTGTATGAAATATTTTTCGCATAGTACCTAATTTGAATAGCAAGTTTATTTGTAAGTACTTCAATTACTGGAAGTCGATAGTGATTGAATTTAATAAATTCGCTAATTTAAACACCATTGAGTTTGTTTTATTTATATCCTTATTATTCGAAGCATCGAAAACACTTGGTGACTAAGCGCTTCATCCACGATTTGCGGGTGGAATCGCTGTCTATTGATAGATGTAGGGAGGGTACGCTATCTGCGATAGGCAGGAACTCTTCCCACGCGTGTGGCCGGAGCAAGGACATATGCCGAGCCCAGAGACGCGCGCTCGCGGATCCGTCACCAGCTACATAACTCCTGCCGATATCATCCACTTGCACCCCTGAGTCATTAGTGCCAAAATCTACCATATTCTGTTGCTTATCATCGCGGATCCAGTTGTTGCTTTCCAGCTTCTCGATGGGGTCAGTGATGAACGCGCGCTTCGGACGACCCGGACTTATTGTTATTTGAGGTTTGTGCAGTCGCTTTACGAAATCTCCCCTTTCCGCTTCTTCAGGTTTGATTTCAGTTGAAACCGTTTGATCACGCTTATCTGAATCTATTCTCGGCGTAGATGTTGTCGTCTTTTCTAGATCTTTCTTACCCATAATATTAATTTCTGCCGTTGTTTGGACCTCCTTCGCGATTTCGTACACGGAGTCGCTTGAAATCGGTTCAGTCGATGGTATTTCCACCAATGCTGGGAGTTTAGTTTTGTATGGAGGACTAGATTTGGTGTGCCAGGACCGACGTCGCCTCTCCCGCGGGGAAAGACACATCCAGTTGAAAGCGTCGGTATTGCTCGACTTGTCGCGTTTATCGATATGATTCGAGTAAAAGCCGTTCATGGTGATGTTTTCTTTGCACCAGTTGTTTGATCTGTTGGTCGTCGGAGGACTGTTATCAGATTTATTTTCTTTACCGGGTAAGTTTCGTGTCGGCTCGGTGATTTCGGTGACGGTCGGCAGCGTCACCGCCGTGGATAGGTTTAGGCGCGGCACGTAGGTCGCGGGGATCGGCGAAGCGACTCGAGTCGTAGTTTTGCTCACGTTAACCTCCTCGCTAAAGTTATCCAACGAACAAGAGGTGGAGCTGCTGCTGTCTTGCGTGGGAATGTTTACCAGCTCGAATTCATTATCCGACAGGCGACGCTGGTTCCGAAACGAATATATCCATATCATGTGCTTGTTGGCCTCTTCGTCTTTGTCAAATGTAATTATTTCGCCATCGTAAGGTGTGTCACCGTTTATGTGATTGGTGTCGGTTTGATTTATAAATTCTATTTCGTCCGAAGATGTATCTGAGTTGAAAGATTTATTGATTATTGTGAAGCAATTGGTTTGGCGATTTTTTTTCTGGTCAGAGATATCATTTGTGGAACCGTAAAAACTCGAGTAAACGATGTCGTTCACGACTTCTGTGAATTCATCTTCGAGAGTTTCAGGCGAGTTGCTGTCGTGAGAATTGTGCATCATGCGTCTCTTTTCTCTAGCCCTTTTGTTCATTTTATAAATCTTGGCGTCCGGCATTAAGAAGCGGTCCTTATCCACATATTGCCAATACTGGCCAAAATTGTCATCCTGCGCTCTGTTGTCAGCGGGAGTTATTTCTGCGTCGTCATTGTCGAGTTCGATGATCTCCACTTGCGTCGTGTTGTCTTGAAGCCATATTTGACCCATAAGAATTTCGGGTGAAAGCGATTTGGGACTCTCTTCGTCGGAATTGAAATCTGAAATAAAATTATAATGTCAAAATTTATCTGTCATTTAAATGAAATTCAGTTTAATGTAATCTCAGTAAGCAAGAATCAAGTATTTAATGGTACAAAATACATACTTGTACAACAATTAAACTAGATAGGTACCTACCTATCTCTACATACTTAGATCCTCACTTAATTTACAAAATATACATAATAATAATAATACTTTATTTCACACCATATATAATAAGGGATAAGTACAGAATCATCTTTTATATTAGTAGTACAATTTAGGCGCTCTTATTACTTGCAGCACACGGACGAGTAAAAAAAGTAAGGACTCCGCGTCACCTACATAAAAAGTGAAGCACCCAAAGTAAGCCAGCATACGTGTAAATACGAACCTCCACGCACACACTGACGCAAAAGTAAGCCGATCGGCGGCCATTACCCTCTCTGCCATTGTCTGTGACAGTGCAAACCTTCGCGTAGAAAAAATTGAAAAAAATGCCGGCGTGAGTCGTTAAACAGTGTAAAAATATTACATTTCTACAAAAAAAGTGCCAAGGAATTACCTTTCACAGGCTACCCAGTACCTATTACATTAATTTCTGTTCTTTTTAAAATACAAAAATTATTTATTTGGAACACAAAACCTCCACTCCACGTGATTTGCCAGTGACAGTAACAACCAGTGTGGCCGGGAAATAAATAGGGACTTTACCCGAAACAAAAGGTTAAGTGCGAGTCGGACTCGCGCACTGAAAAACTACAAGTTGGATATCGTTCAAACCAATTTTCATTGAAAGTTTTTGATAAGTTCTACATCATGTTTTTTTTTTCAAAATGTACACTTGCTATGTTTAAAGATTAAAGAGGGATGGGGGGACACCCATTTTACCACTTTGGAAGCGTCTTTTGGTTAAGGAACCTTACTGTCATTTTAAAAGGCTTATGAGGTTAGACAAAAAAAAATTGGTTTTAGTTTCATGTGTGGGAAGCCGTAAAGCGGTTGACAGGATACATTTATTTACCTACCAAGTTTCAACTGTGTAATGCTAATAGTTGCAGAATAAATTGACTGTGATATACGGACGGACAGACCGACAGCCAGACAATGAAACCATAAGGGTTCCGTTATTTGTCATTCGACTATGGAACCCTAAAAATGAGGTTTCGCTGTTGGTCCCATACAAAAAGCCGTGTTAAAGCAGTATTCTACTTCATAAACATAACTTTTTTTTACTTAATGATAAAATTTAATCAGTTCTTTATTTTTTGGCATTTCAATAAATTGTAGTGTTTGTGTAACAGAAAATCAAGCAAGTTAAATGTTTTTTTGTATTCGTAATAATAATTGGAAGAAGAAGCAAGCACTTTTTATTTAAATAAAAATATAATGAAATCCAACCAAAAGAATTACAGGTATGAAATTTATCCAGCTATTCCGATCACAGGTTGGCGACTTACATTATTTAAATTTTAATTGTGGTTTTGAAACGCACGTTACTTCAAATTTTACGCACATTGCTCACATGCATTAATCAGTAAAATTTACACCTACACAATAAAAGGAGAAATATTTGTGTCAACTGGTATCCCAGTAACGCACACACATACAGCATAAAAGTGGCTTCACTTGCTAATATCGCAGTGCGGAGTCCTTTCTTTTTTACTCGTCCGTGTTGCAGCAATATTATCTTCCAGATAACCTTCAGGTTAGGAAAATCATAAAAAATGAAAGAAGAGATGACAATAATACAATATCCAAACAATTTATCGTACTGCCGATGATTTGTATATTCTACGTTCTACCATACCATACTCGTGCATATTTATGAATAATTAAAGTACTCAGATAATCTGCTTGCAATCACCCACAGACCGTTACGATTCACCTGCTGACACGTGTTCCACCTCCTCATTTTTCAGCTAAACTTCAGTATTGCTACAGATTTGCTGATTATTTTGATATTCAATGCATGAATTTTATATCAGCGTGTATGAGCAATCTTACTTTATTTCTTGCATGCTCGGTTATTAACGCAGGTAAATAAACACGAACACCAAATGATTGTGAGTGTGACATTTAGGTATCATGTCATTTTGTCATGTGCCAACAAGCCGCAATCATTTGCCGCAATATTTATAATGATAAAAAACAAAAAAGGATTCGCTTGAAATAAAGTACTTTTTCTTGTTTTTTTTTTACATGTAGGTAACCTGCTGATCAAAAGGTAGATACTCGTATATTTACAGCCGTCCTTACAATATAAGAAAACAAAGAATTGTGATTACAAGATACAAGCAGATTTGTCCCGTAGTTTCGGATATTTTGTTTATCATGTTTTACAGAAGTTACTTTTTTTAAATAGTTTTTAAACAAAATGTTTAAATATAAACATAAAATTTTATTAATGATTTTCAGTTTAATACGCTTACTGACTTTGAGATTTAGTGTTGTTGTTTTTTCCGGCGTTGTATTGGACGGTACCGATAATTTACAGAAAGGTAAATTAAACATTATTTTAAAAAACTTACATAATGCATTTAAGTAATGATTTTCTATTCAGTCACGAAATTATCATCATACATTCTCTTCACAAATATGATCGATATTCGTAGCTATTGGAAAAGGTTTTAGTAATTTTAACCTACGGGAGGCAACAGGGGTGACACAACACCCCGACACTCGAGAAATGTATCAATACCTACATAGTTTACTACTTATGCTTTTTTCTCTCTAACGCTCGATTTTTACTCTAATCGGAGTGACTTCGTTCAGTCGCATGCGTCGATGTTTTGAAGTAAGTTGTTTTATTTGTTATATTAACGTATCTGGGATGACTCGTCACCCCTGTTGCCGTATACGTTGTTTTTTTTTCTCGTTATGCTGAAGTAATTGCTTCATTATTAAGGTAAATGGCTTCGATGTCGGCTGAACAAAATCGAAACTTTGCAAGGGACTGTTGATGATAACTAAGATGATAAGTGCTATTCGGAAGAAAGCAACGTCTCTAAATATGAAGACAACGTTTCGGTGCATTAGGAGGAGGAGGATCTTACTTCAAACGGGGAAAATACTTACAAAGATGATGTACCGCTTGCTCAATTACGCAAAAATGTGATAATAAGTAAGAACAGAGGACACGTTTGGTCATCAGTTCCACCACCAGCACGTACATCTAGGCGAAATATTGTGACTATTCGACTAAATTTTCCGCGCGAATTACAAGCCACTTAACATGACATGAGTCTACAGTAAAATTACATAAAACAAGCAAGATGAACAATGCGACCAAGAAAACGGGATAAAAAAGTCAAAACTTTTTGCACAAAATGCCTTCACCCTGTATGCACTGAACGTCGCAAAAATATTTGTTTAAGTGCATTTAAACCGAAATAATAATAAAACGGAACGATATGTGCCATGATTAATATTATTGTCATACTTTTCATTGTATTAGCAATTGATATTATAATCAATAAATATGATCATGTTACATCTCAGCGTTTTATTATTTTAAAAAAAATCTGGGGTGGTAGGAAACCACTGTTGCCATTTATATATGCAAAAAAGTGTTTACTTCTGAAGGTTAAGACATCATAATAATATGTTTTGTGAAACAATACTACGTAAGCTTTATTATAATACATAATAAAGTAATATCGACATCTTAATTCTACAATTGCTACAGACCGCAATAATATAGACATCAAATGTTTTTTTTAAATCGAATATAGCAAAGTCGTGATCCAAACTCCATCCTCTTCAACATCCAATCTCTTGTACTACGCTCTTTTAGAATGAAGAGTTTTTAAACAATTATAATCAGGGAAAATACTGAACACAAATGAAAAACAAAATGCACGGGTGCCTTCATATTTCAAGTTCTTTCAGGAAATAAATAAAATATGCATTTTTTAAAAATGTTATCAATTGTTATCAACCGTCCAAACTGGTCTCATGGATACGTCATTACGCGTGACGTTTTTGGTTTCTTATTTAATCTTTGAGAATATAACACTGTTACAAGCAGTCTAAACGATTGGTCTGATTTTGATGAAACTTACAATGTACCCTTAGTTGTAATATACCTTGGCTCGGGGTTTGGATATTAGAAAATCGTTTTTGAAAAATCCATGGACAAATATACAAACAAAAATATGCAAATAACATACACTTACGAAATTATGAACACGTGCCTAATTAGATCAATATAGGTACTCAAATATTATCAAAGTCTAACGAAATCAAACGAATACAAGTAGAATAGATAAATTCCTTTAAATCCGTAAAAAACTAACATAAAAAATCGAGGTGACTCCACTTCTTAAATCCATCCTTGGGTCATAACATAAGGACCAATTCTACGAAAGGAAATCTTAAGTTTAGCAGTAGCCGTATAATTGACCGTGCGCAACTAATATTCACGTACCCCAGCAGCTTTAATGGGCTACAATTATCGTTTTAATTTAGATTACAAGAGAGTTTTCTGTTCTACGAAAGTAGGTGACGACGACAATGCTATGGATTTTGAATATGAATTGGTATTACACATTTTATTATAACGAGCATGGACTCTAAGAAACTTAAATTTCAATATACCTAGTTTCAAGCGAAAGCGTTATTCAGATTTTTCAGCCCGTCAGTAGATAAGGTACCTCTCAAGTATTTACCATCACGGCCTTTTCAGTTTGAGTGATTCCCCCTTTCTGTTATATTGTTTAAAACAAAAAAACGCAACAACTTCAAACAGGGGTGTAACAAGTACCATCAAAGGTACAAAAGCGACACGGATAGTGCAAAAGGTCGGGAAGCAATTTACTTCAGTTAAAAGGCGTCTTCGTGCGGTAGTGCGCTTTAGAAACAAAGTGTAAATGGATTGATTGCGTCAATCCAGTCACAAAGGGAGGCAAATTGTATTAAAAGCGTGGCGCGGGCCATTTGGGAAGCACTTACTCCATTAGAAGCGTCCAAATAACGTTACCTTAGTGTGTTGCGAATATACGCGGCATAATGGACAAAGCTGACTTTAATTCGAGTTTCGCTACTTTGATACAGTGTCGCTTGGGCTTGGAGACATATTAAATTAAGGCTGGCGATAACTCGCCTTTGCCGAAGCTTCGTCCGCACGACTATATCAGCTTATCTCATGATTTTGTATCTTTTTAGGTTGCCAATGATAATACATATGTTTGTAGCATTTTTTTTATCCTTGTAAGCCCATATAGATGCAGGATATCATATGGCATATAATTATGTTGTTATCAATTTATTTCAAAGACACCAACAATCTGAAAATCTGCGCTAAGATTTTGCTAAAGCAGCGTTCAGATAAATATCTGTATCTCCTTCGTAAAGGCTTCTATTTCCTGCGAAGGGTGATTCCTAAGTTAAATACCTATACCTAAACGCTTTGTTACAGTCACTGGTAGTTCACAAAGGTAACCGCGCAACTTGTGCAAATGCCGCGGCCCTCAGAGCTAATTAATCACATCACCGCGCCTGAGTGGTCCACTCTGCCGCTCATCGCGACTAATTCGCAATTAGCGACAAAGCGGGCTTTCATTCCCGACGGTACAGCGGATCTCAACCTTTTGCAAGCTAAGGATCACTTCCGATTCTCGGCAGCAAATGTGTTAATTGTACAAAATATGAGATTCTCATTTTGGAAACGTTTTAAATGAACGTAAGAAAAACAATGATGCAAGAAATTAACAAAAAAAACTTTCTTTCTATTCATACATACCTACCTACATAAAGATAAAGGATGCGAAGATACCTTTTGGCACTGGCTGGCAGCGACACCGCTTCTACAGAATGAAAAGTCAATCGTATATTTATTATATTAGTACAAGCATATCATATTTCATTAATAAACTTGGTTACCTCATATCACAGTCATTGTAGACCGATTTGAAAAATAAACTCGCTAATCTACAGGTTATACTATCTAGTTGGTCTCATTGTTGTCAAGTCGGGATCTTATGATGGGATCTTATTGCAATCGAGGAAAAACCTTAAAATTTTAAATGCAAGTGCAGTGTTTTTTACTAGAATCCTAATGTTGACGTGTTGTTACGTCTGTTTGTCAACATTGTGTGGAACTTAGCTGATGGTGTATTGATTTTAATTAAAGAACTTATGACAGGTAATTTGTAGTTATTTAATGAACGGAGACATAAAGTGCAACCGGCCCTCTGTAATAACTAAATATGAAAAAATAATTTTAGCTAAAAAAAACCGACTTCAAAACCAAAATGCACTAATAAGTCTGTAATAATCTGACGCACGCCTTCAGTTTATAAAGCATATGTATGGTGTAAATAGAGTTAGTAATAAACCACTCTTGAAGGAAATAATATCTTTCATTCCACTACTCCCGGATCCTGCCATTACATTATTTCTACTTTCATTCACAGGCAGGCAGGGTCGCCATGCAATGGCAGGACCCGGGAGTAGTGGAATGAAGATTTTATTTCCTTGAAGTGTGGTTTATTACTGGCTCTATTTACACCTAAAATATGCTATATAAACTAAGGGCGTGCGTCATCATGCACTACATTCATTTTAGGTGAACAATTTCTTTGGAGTCGGTGCCATCAATTTGACCATCTCAAGCATCAACTATAAGAGCACATACTCCAAAAAGAAATTGTTCGCCTAAAATGGATTCCTTTTCTTAAAAGGGTCAAGAGTTCATTTTACTTTTTTATAATAAATTGTGAAACAAAGCTTAAAGTACTAACAACGGGTGCTCCGAGGACCTAAGATTGGGAACCATTGCGCTAGTACGAATTTGCGACACTGTTTCATCTCTCTATTTCACTTAATTTATGCTCACTCCATTATGTATGCCGTTCGATTAATACCTCCGATGATACGTAATTTCTTTCACGGCTGACGTTGCGTTTTGTAATTAGGTTTCTGCAATTTCATTTGGATCGTATTGATTTCTGATTATCATGCTGGGCTGAGTGGCTGGGAATATTAAATTAGTAATTTGATTAAGCTAATACTTACGCGTTACATCAATACTCAGGATGTAATGTTAAAGTATTCGGTCATAGATACTACTAAATTGCTTGCTTATTCATAAAAAATAAATAAACATATTTTCGTAGCAAAATGCAAAAATGATAAGTGCTTGTGGCTATGCTTTTAAGATAAATAATCAATTACAGAGATAACAATGTTTTTGTTTCCGTGAATTAATGACTCATAATTGATGTTTGCGTTTGCGTTCCTTTACACAATAGTGGTCACGCATAAATTACACAAAAAGCGCAGATAGCGAGTTTGTCGCGGAAGCGCTTGTTTGGCCACAAGCCCAACAACCGGCCATTAGCAGACCCTGAGAAGTCTTCAAACAAAATGGCCGCGCTCACAACATGTAATTAGAATTTGCTTTTATCTATCAAAATATTTTTAATTGGTTTTACCAGCGAAAAAAATGTGTAGTATGTGATTACGCTACGAAGCTGTATATTTGCTTAATGGAAGAGTGTCCGAGATAAAAGCTCGCGCTATCGGCGGATCGCGTAATTAGAGGGGCGGTCGGTCTTCCTTGGCCGCCACTTAAAGCAACACCGCCTCACACGACATTATCTCATTATGTAAAGCGTGAATGAGCCGAGTAATAGCAGCCTGTAAATATTTACACGAGCCGGTGTACGTATAAATTAAATTGCTTTTACAGCGAATCAATGCGTGCTCCGTTACAATTTAACGATGATTGCGCTGGATAGTCTGAATTGCGGACATGGCGTCTAGGCAAGCATTAGCTTTTGATTTGGTATTGTGCGGCTGGGCCGAATTTATTCGTAATAGATAGTAAAGTATACTAGTTGATAGATACCTTTTAATATTGGCCTAAATAGAATCTACATTTTATTTCTTGATAAATAAACATAGGTCATAAATTAATGGGCATTGTTAAAAAAGAAATCAGTTAATATAAGTAGGTAAAAAGAAACATCGTGCATGTTCACAACTTACGCCTTAACTTATAAGTAAATATTAAAAATAATATGTCGTATAATAACTAAGCAGCGAGCTGCAATGGTCCCGGCCGCTCAGTCACTTCCCCATTTTATTCAACAATAATTTTGCTTTTAGTGAAATTACCCTATAAATATTCAGTAAGAAAGCAAAAACACTTAATGACCCGCTATCGGTGGACGCTAATTGCGAAAAGCCTGCATTAAATGCCTTGTAAGTGTAACGGTCAGAGTTGCATTTCAGTTTTTAAATACCTCTAATAACTGCTTAGTTGTTGTAATCACGCTAAATTAATAATCTAGGTGCACAGCACGTACCTTATGTTACAAGAGATGCTAATATGTATGTAAACGGCTGAAAATTTCCTATACAAAACTTATTCCAGATACCTAGAGACATGCGTCAAAATATTGTAGCAAACAATACATCTTCGTTTTACTTATCAAACAATCTTGTAAAATCATCTTGTTGCCGCCGTATTTATTCTTCGTGCCGAATAAATAAACAATGTAACACTCTGTTTTAGCTTTGTAAATGACTATTAAGATGTAATCAGTTAATCTACTAAAGAACAACATTTCCCCTATTGTGTGACTGTAAAAGATTGTATCACGCTTGTGCGTGTCGCGTAAACAACAAACCGCGTTCGCACTTTACCAAAACTCTATTTGGAGCTTGCAGATGTTTGCAACATTTTATTTACATTTTCAAGTATTTTAGTTATGCACTATTATTTATAGAACGCAAAATTTAAGCTAGCTAAAATTACCATAGCTTACATAAAAACTCAAAGTAAAACAACCTATGAAAATATTCGTGAGTAAGTAATTTTTAGTCTTGATTTAAACGAATTAAATTAAAACATCATATAAGTCAATATTTATTTAAAATGTAGATATTAATTTTAGATGCTTACACATCCACAGCTCTTCACATGTTTATACAAACTAACTTAAGTTCGTTTTCAATTAAGGACATGTAATAAATGACATTATTTTTGTATCTAGTTGCGATTTATCTATTTATTTGATAAAAGTTATAACTTTTGAATAGTACGCTGGACCCAGCGTATAAACAACTGTCCATAACACTTTACATCAAGGACACTCTAAAACATATCCTGTGATACTCTGCCACTTACAAACATTTTTTACAACGTAATTGACCAAATGTTTCGAACAACCGAATATTATGGCGTAAATGGAAGGAATGATTGGACACTTTTGTCGAACAAATGTTTTTTGGAAACGCCGCGCGGAGTCTGTTACCCAACGGCACTCAGCCGGTGGCTAATTCACACGTTTTCACACAAATTACTATTTAATCTCACACTTTCTATAATAACCCAAATGTGGACGCGAACTTTAATTTTATTTTTACGATTTGTGAAAGGAAATCAAAACGTTTTTACACAAAATTGACACGGTTTTGAAATAAATGGACATGAAATTGCACATCGTGTCGACATTATTATTGTAATGTATGTGTTTTAACATACAGAAAATACTATTTACTCCATGAAAGTCGCGTTTGATTTGCTATGCATATTTTTATTTTAAACGCAATTTCTCTAGTAAAACACAAATGTAATAATTCAAGACGGTTAAATTGCACGTCAAAACCATTTAGAACGAGCGATTCATTGATGATTCACATCAGGCCGTGTGAATGTTTTTTTTTTTGTAAACAGCGCATAAGATAACATGTCAATCTTAAAGCGTTTAGTTATAGATCACTCGTATATTCGGCGGGTTTCAAAGATTTTGTTTTTTGCGGCTTGAGTGTCAATTATTTCATCATAGATCTATCGGCGCCGGCGCAGCGATGTTATCGCCGCGTTTACACGTCAGCATTAGGGGTTAACCCCTCGGCCTATGGTCAGCCCTTTTTACTGACTTCAAAAAAGGAGGTAATCAATTCAATATGTATGTACGAGTATATGGTATTGTTGGAGTTAATAATGTTTGAGTTTGTTGACCTAGTTTGTGGTTTTTTTCAATAAAATCGGCAGAATGTAATAAATGGTAGAAATATCCAAGTATTTTGCTATAATTTATTTATACTTCATTTAGATATTCAACTTGGTGCTGAAAACAGGTACTTTAGTATGTATAGATAATTGCGTATAGAAAAAAAGCCGTAGAGCCGGATACTGTACCAGCGGATCTATGGAAATTGCTTGGACCTATTGCTGTATAAATAGATAACGTAACTTTTCATGAAATCCCTGAGTCGTGACGTCAGCGAATGTGGCAATTATATATAGGGGCATCAAACTTACCTCTAACGCCATTAAAAATATGGGAATGACTTCATAATATCCGATTTAGCCAAATTGTAGCCATATCTAATCAAAACGGTTTCATGCCGGGAAGATCCACGCAGATGCAATTCAAACAGTCAGAATATACAAGACGTGACTCAAAGAATTAATGCGGGATGGCTTAGATGTAGAACTCTCTCTGGAGTACTGTGTGATTCCAAAATGCCTATATAACTTAAGGAAAAACTGCAGCGAGGCCTGCTATGATGAATGGAACTGAAAGCTGGGCAACAAAGAAATAACATGAACAGAAGATGCCCACAAATGAAATGAAATTGCTGCAATGGGATGTCGGGGTGTCGAGACTTGATAAAGTCCGAAATGAGTATGTCAGGGGATCATTAATAGTCACTTCCATTGCAGAAAAGACGGCTGAAAGCCGAACGCGTTAGAATGATGTGATGAGTCGTGATAAAGGAAGGTTAGGAAAGTTCTAGCCATCCCAAATAAGATGAGAGGCAAAGGACGACCACAGGCCACATGGTGGCCAAACGTTTCCGATGACATGGAACGAGCGTAGGTGGAGGCACGGACAGTCGAAGACCGATTGCCTTAGTCCCTTAAAACAAGAAGGGCTGTTCCCAAAAGAAAAGCAAAAAGGCAAATCAGAAGAAGGTTTAGATGCCATACAAATGTGCCCAATATTAATGCGGCTCCATTGTTGACAGTCCAGACAGATCCGAATTAACTTATAGAAGGACACACACAGTAATGTATCGTAATACGGATTGATATGTATTACGATACTTTACAGTGCGTACTTACTTCTACAAGTTAAGTTGTATCTGTCTAAACTGTCAACTATGGAGATTAATAATACGTCACTTTTTAGTGTACATCTCACCTTTGATGACGACCTCCATGGTCGAATGGCTAGCACACTGGTTTCAAGCGATGCCATCTCGAGAGGTTCCGGGTTCGATTCCCGGTCGGGTCAATGTAGAAAACGATCTTTTCTATATTGTCTCGGGTCTGGGTGTTGTGGTACCACCGTTGTGTCTGATTTCGATAACACAAGTGTTTTGGCTACTTGCTTTGGGATCAGAGCAATGTATGTGATTGGTCTCCAATTTTTATTTATTTATCTTTTGATATCACAGAGCGACATCTCCTAAATCAACTAACACAACCAGTAACAAGCATCTTGATATTTGTAAGTAACAACCAGCATTAGGCACTAGTTTCGATTTTCATCCAAAAACTAATCGCTCAAATCCGGATAGGTAAGGACGTCAAAAGCGGGCGGCGCAATGATTAGAGACCGCGGTGATTGCAGCCTTGCTAATGCACGGAGCGATGCACTTACTACGTCTATTGATGTTTATTTTTCTATTAAAAAAAAGGTTTGTGGATAAAAAAGATAAAAAATTAGATACCTAAAACAGATTATAAAACCGTGACTCTGGTTCAATCTGGGCAATACTAAAATAAGTTTTATTATTAAGAGCTAAATGAATATTGAATAAGTACCTACTTACGAGTACCAAAAGAAAGGAGCATTGAAATCATGAAAGCTCGTTGATGTTTTTTGTGTGACGCCTATCGCGCGACTACGGCGTACTACGAAGATTTCTCGTAGCGTCGTAGCGTCCTTTACGTAGTAATTAATAAAACTGTCCCTTCTCTCTGTTTAATTAATTATTTGAGTGGATAAAAGTGAATAAATAACTTTTGTATTCATTATTAAAAAAACGTACATTTCTAATAGTCGGGACATAAAGCGTCTTTCAATAAAACGTTTGTATCATCACAATGAAAAGGATTAACAGAAAAACTAGCTGTCATCAATTAATACAGTTTCCTTTGATATCAATCAGATAGAAATCGGGCATTGTGGCGCGGCCAGTAATTGAAACGAGCGAGGCTGGGCGGCGCGGGCGCGGGCTCGACGCTTTACAAATATAAAACAATCATTTGGACACATCAAAGAGCGGCGAGGTTTTAACGCAACGCATGTGTGTGCTACAATTTACGAGAGGGAGCGAAAACTTAAATTTCCTGTACATTTTTCTGAATTAAAGTTACAATGAGACGTACTGCGAGTCTTATCTGTGACTGAAACAGAGCAAAAAAAAACCGGCCAAGCGCGAGTCGGAATTGCGCATTAAGGGTTCCGTGCCAATTTTAATTGGATTTGGGAAACCACTTACTTCCACTTAGATCAAATACCACAATATTTTGTTGATAGCAAATATTTAACTTTGTTTCTCAGTGTTTGTATGAAGAACTAGTCTACTAGTATGAAGAAAAAGAAAATATGTTTGCGGTTGTTGAAAATATGCTATATCTCAAAAACTACTGGTTAGATCCCGTTTAAACTAATTTTCGTTGAAAGTGTTTGTTAAGATCTACATTATATAATATATATCTTTAAATTTATATTTGCTTAGTTTAGAAGTTAGAGAGAGGAGGGGTTTAGGAACTCTATGTCATGTCAAAAGACCTAGCCTTAGACACCGCACACGCATGTTAAAAAAAATCGCTTTTAGTTTCATTATTTTTAATATACCTATCATTTATTATAGCATTATTTTACCCCTTAATAAAGATATCATTATTTGTTAATTTTTGTATAAGAATCGTAAAGCGGTTAACATGATACATCTTTCTACCGAATTTCAACAGTGTGATGCTTACAGAATAAAGTGGCTGTGACATACAGACAGACAGACAGACAGACAGACAGACAGTCTGTCTGTCTGTCTGTCTGTCCGTCTGTTTGTTTCCGAAAATGCCACAATGTCACAGCCATTCTCGGAACCAAAAAAAACTGCTGTTAAAGCAATCAAACAACGGTCTACCGTAACACCAATATCCTTGATTTCTTTAACAAGTACGAGCTCTCGCTCCTTCAACTTGCGTCAGCATGAGCTCGCGCCGAGTCATCCCGCGGCGCCTTTCAATCCGCATCTCAAACGTTCGGCACTCCCCCACAATGCGGCACAAAGCGCGTTTGCCGCCTCGTTATGTAAAATCGCCCAAACAATGCCTCGTATCGCTTTCGGTAAGAACTCAATCGACTCAAATTAACAATGGCCCTCGTAAACAACACAAAAACCGATTCATACTGATCCCGAAAGCTTTGAACCTCTAACTACGACAGAGGTCTACGCTAACGGGTGGTTATGTAACAATGTGTAAATAAAGAATGGAGATTGCAGCGGCCATGTTGTGAAAACAAAGACACGCGCCAATCAACGCGCGCGGGCGGAGTGGAAATGTCGCTCAAGCGGCTCTGAATGAATAATGATAGAACTTATGGCGAAATCATGGCACCTACATAAGAAAACTTTATGAAGTTTTGTTAAATTATCTTGTCTAGGATTTGTGTAACATTTAGAATAGGGGTGTGTTGTTATATAACTAGGTATAGAGAAGCTATGAAAAGCAAAAAAAATGTGTCGCAAATACGACGACAGTATTATGATGTTTTCCTTGAAATTTGAATTTTGAATCCATAATTCTGCTACCATGTCGTCAATTCATGGAACACGAAATTTGTTGTTCGTGGTGGGAGTTCCATGCCACGCCAGTAATAGTAGTTCAATGGTACGCACCGACGCGGATATCCAACAAGTTATAATAACTAACCAAGAAAGCTATCTCGTCTTGAAATGCAGAATTACTTTTGTGCTCTGCTCAAACTGACATTGCAGTGTAGTTAACGTTCAGTCAAGTGTGCACATTAACAGCCAACAACCCGCCAGGTATTCGGTATGTATCATAGAAGTTCTATCCCCTATCGGAAGGGATAATAATTTAATAGTATGTATAGAGGTTATTAAGATATTTATAAAATGCGATGATTATTTCTGGATTTTAAAACACAGTGTCGTGGATATCAGGTATCAGCTGGCAACAAAACGCTAAAAAACATTCGTTTTGTATTCCGCCTGAGCCCCTAGCCTGAGCAGATAGCACAAGCATGGCGTCAGAGGCATGGGGGCTGCCTCCCGCTAACCCAATACACGGTAGGTATGTGCTGCCATTTCGGACTACGGGGCCTCGGGAGATATGTGGGCAATGCAAGGTGGCTCTGTTAGAGCTGTCTCCGACTCGGCGTGTGGTTCGAATACCTGCATTCTGTAATCGCTTATAGATAGGGGTATTGTTTGCTAAGCCAGCGTTTACAAAGCTGTGAATCTGTTAAAAGTTCAAAATGTACGATATGTTTTGTCAAATGTCTTCTGTTCTGCCGTTTGACAGATCATACTGTACGTTTCGAACTGTCAAATGAATACGATTGCTTTATACAATCGCACCTCTGTTTGCAAAGATGATTTACGATTACAAGAATTACAATTGACTACCATCTAAAATGAAATTTTAACATCTCTAGAAGCTTACAAACTAAATTATGCACAGTTAGATGTGTAAACAAAAATCACATTGTTTGTATAGCCTATTAATACAACGTGTAATGTTAAATGCGCAAAACCTCAAACAACCATATTTGTTTACGTATTTAGGCGGGTTTGCGCACGTGGTGGCTTGTCTTATTAATAAATAGACAGGGCAACATTTTAATGAAGATTTTAAAAAAACCCAACTGGTTGAAGGTTTTGCGCATTTAAGCTAATAAGCAATTCAAATATAGGTACTTTTGCATCTATAATGTTTGTGCTAACAACATGACCGCACTGATTTATTTATTTGGTTTCGTAATCAATATTTAACTTAATTATAGGTTAAATGTCGTTACCAGCAGTTGAATGATTACGATTGTGCGTGTTTTAAAGAAAAAATCCTTGTACAAATTTCAGAATGACTAGTTTATTGACCATTGCCTAGTAGTATTATATTATCTGGGCCATTGCTTAAGGTATTTTTCTTCAAGATACGTAGGTACAATCCGGAATATTTAACCGCTGTTTCAATGACATTTAACCATTAGTTAACTATCAAACATACAACAGGGCCTTTAGTTTCTAAACAAAACATTACCTACATTCTTACTGCGGATTCTCTTGAGTTCCTCTATTTATCCATGCAACTGTAAGGAGAGCTTTTTCAACAGTTTTCAAATTGTTCTCGGCTCTTAAACCCAGTTGTCTTAGAGGTCAGGTCGAGGCTCTCAGGAGAAAGAATGCCAAAGCAAACGAGTGTCAAGAGGGCGGACAAACAATAATTCCTCGCCCAGACTCGAACCCACGAAAGACACCTTGCACTTGACGGCTCGAGTAGTTTACTATGCGTTCCAAACTATCCATCGAGGTTAAAGTTAAGTTAAAAGAGTTCATCGGTCACATTACAAACACCAACTCTAAGAGCTTTGTAAACAAATTTCAAGTTTACAGTCATTGTTCCTGGTAACAACTTTAGATGTTACCTGTTTAATTTTACAAAGAACCACGATCTTTGTTTCATAATAATATCACGTCGATGTTAAGTAAATAAATACAAAAGACAACTTTAGATTAATGAGTCCAGAATCTGTCATTAAGTACTTTAAAAAGTATATTAAGTCAATGATTACAGATTTCATAACACGGCTCATGTTTAGATATCAGAAATTCAAAACAGCCGTATTCCTTTCTTCCTAACATCGTTAGGAATAGTAAGAATAAGAGCCTCCATATTATTTCTATCCCAAGTGCCATATTAAGTATCAGCGATCGATTTTCGAGTGTTCTCTGTTTGGGTAGAGGAATATGAGCCGCTTCCGTGCCGGCCTACGCTCCTTGTTTATAATGATCGCGCGTCTTACGTAAGAGGAGTAAGCATTTTAGTAGGTCCTTGGGTTGTAATGGACTACTAGTGGATATCACAGCTAGAACTACATAAAAAGTGTCAAATACAACTCCACTAACCGATGACATCGTTAAAATGGCGTTTCTATGAAATATACCTAAGTGACACCGTTTGCTTCGATCGGTCGAAGTCTTCAGTTGGATAGGTTTGCTTTAAGGTAATCGGTAGACGCGGGCGTCCTATTAATGCTGTCTTGCTGAATTTTTGTACATGAGCGTAATCACGCATCTAAAATCTGTTCTATCTTTGAGCTATGAAAATGATTTCAATCATTTACATCATAACAATATTGAATGTCGCAAGCTGCGGCATGCTTGCGCGCACTCGCACGCCGCGGCCGCGTCACGCTCTCGAGCGCGCATCGACCGCTGAGATGTTTGCCGCGCCGTGTTTGTGTGCATGTCGCGCGATGTGTTTCTAATGAGCTCCCAGCTCCGACTACGCAAACACGGATCAACTACTTGTCTTCGAACCCGCTCCACCGCACCACCACAATTCCGTAATTACGATCAAGAACCCAACACTCAAATATTTGCCCAAACTTTCGTCCATTAATGAGCTACCGATATTGTCCATGGGAGAGTTTTTTGAACTTTGTTTACGTAATGTTCGAGTGGAAAACGTGTCTCACAAAGTAATTAAGAAAAAATCTCCGACCGACCATTTGTTTGTCGTGTTTGCGCTCGTATTCAGAAAGCGCGTTTGTTATTGCGTCCGAGATACGATTTACCTGGAATTTCTCGAGGATCCGACCAACAATAACATACGATGGGAATGCAAACACGCTCCGTCTTACGGTATCATCAATATTTAAGTGATTTCACATTAGTTGGTATTATAAATATTTGCCCAAACCGTTTATATGTTTCTGAAGTTGATTTACCATTGAAACGAACAAAAACCATATTATTGTGTGGTACTGTGGTTATGTATAGTTGTATATGAGTTTTATTTACCCGTTCTTCATTATTTTGTTATAACTCGTTAATTAAGCACTATATTTTGTCAGTAAATTAACAATATCAGCTATTACTTTATTTTTGTTTTCGAACTACATATGAAGCTCTTCATGAAAAACCTACTGTTTTTATGTGAGTTACTAATTGTACTGTTTTTATGTGAGTAACTAATGTATTATTATTATTTGATGTTACCTTTTTGTGGTGACTACTTATTCTAGAAATGGCTGGACTAGACTTTTGGAATTGCTGCAGTGGATCTAATGTCACGACTGAAATTTAACTTCACTGAAAGGTAATTTAAAGAATATCTGGATTGAAAAAAAAAATGCTTAAATTCTTCGAAAATCCAAGTCTTGGTATAATCCAAATATCGTTTAGTCACGGTGATAGTGACGGGTCGACGTCAAAATAATCCGTCGAGAGCGCGAGTTTGGGCGCATTGTACGCGCGAGTCAACACTCGAGGTTTCCCCGAAACCCTTTGTCATTGCACCAGACTTTGGCCGCAGGACTATTACAAAAATAATATGTTTATATGCGTGAGTATTACCCATGGCAGTAGTGATGTATTTTCCTATAAACAGTGCGCAATACGAGTCATTCGATAATGACTTTTTAGGAATTACAGCAGCAGAAAATATTTAAAGGCGGACGGAACCTTGTGATACAGACTAAGGTTAGTGTGTATCATATATCCCTCTGAAAAATTGCAAATTCTTTTTTCATATCGAATTATAAATGTAATCTATAAACGTCTTAAAAATTCTTGCAATTGAAGGGAACATTTGAGCCAAAATTGGTAGTCATGTAAAAACATAAAGATTATAAGAATACTTCGTACTCCTACTTGTCAGTTTTAACTCAGGCCCAAGTGGCCCTTATGAAATTAATATATAACTTAACTAATGGCTAAAAGTGGTTACCAGCCGTTGAGTAATTACGACTGTTCGTGTTTTGAACAAAATATACTCTAATCGATTGACAAACTGGTAATTTTGATGACTAATTGTAAGGTATAGGTAGGCAGGTGAATATTTACGACTGGAGTTGTTTTGAAGAAAAACTTCCTTAACCAAATGTTAGACAGGCTATTTTAATGACCATTGTTTAAGTTATTTTTTCTTCAAAACACACATAATCGTAAATATTCAACCACTGGTAACGAATCCTTACCATTACTACTGGTCAAAAAACTGGCCCTAGTAATTTTTTGGTATGAAAAACTAATCACATCACTAGTTAGAGTATATTGACAATATTCGTGCTTGTCCAAACAGACTGCGACGTCGATGAAGGATTGATCGCATAAAAAGCGGCTGTTTTACAAAATAACACCGGCCATAGAGAAGTCTATGATATTCAACAACGAGCTTGGATAAAACCTCTTTAACAAAACAACATCGTGCCATAGACACCTCTATGATAGCGTTCGATAGCCATTATATTCTCTGGACACCATCCACTCGGTGGTCTGTGTTGACGATAAACACTTGTAGCACTGAATAACTGATACGTTTTATTATTTTTATGAAATTTTGTAACGATCATTCTTTGTTGAATATATATATTCGTGTTTGATATTGTTTATGCCTTATATTTCATTACAGTAAAAAAACTGAACATTCCATTTCATTAGAAATCTATAGGTGCGAGTCTATACCTACTTAGGTAGGAAATTATGAACCAACCATAAATTAATATTCCAAGAACCAGCTGAGTTTTCAGCACAGTTTCACCATCATCACGTAATCCGTAAGAATACACAGTGTGACCATTAATACTGTTACAATTAAAAATAAGAAAGATATTACATTTGAATTTGGAATCTGTCATTTTATACGATTGATCATTGTGTTTTCTAATTTTACCGCCAATACATTTTATAATATTTTGCGATATTAAAATGGAGTGGGCTGATAAAGAGAACCGAATCGCTGTGATTGCATTACACAAAGTTGGTATGGAGTCAAGCGAAATGCAATTTTTAAAACTCTCCATACGCTTGGTATTAGTCAAATGTTTGTGTACCGGGCTATCAATAGGTACAATAAGACCTCCTCTGGTTGTGACAGAAAAAGATCTGGCCGTCCACGTAGTGTTCGTACGAAAAAGGTGGTCAAAGCAGTAAGGGAAAGAATTCGCAGTAGGTAATCCTGTCCGAAGGCAAAAGATTTTATCTCGGGAGATGAAGATAGCACCCAGAACCATCTCGCGTATTTTAAAAGATGGCTTAGGACTTGCAGCCTATAAGAGACGCACTGTTCATTTTTTAACTGATAATTTAAAAAAGAATAGGGTGGTAAAATCGAAAATACTACTGAAGCGGTAAACAAAGGGAGGTCACAGAAAAAAAATGTTTACGGATGAGAAAATCTTTACAATTGAGCAACATTTTAACAAACAAAATGACCGTATTTATGCTCAAACCTCTAAGGAAGCTTCCCAATTAGTCGGTAGAGTGCAACGTAGGCATTACCTGACTTCAGTGATGGTTTGGGGGGGTGTTAGCTATGAAGGAGTGACTGATCCATATTTTTGTGAATAAGGTATCAAAACATCGGCACAAGTGTATCAAGATACCATTCTTGAGAAGGTAGTTAAGCCCCTTAACAATACCACGTTCAATAACCAAGCATGGTCTCTCCAACAAGACTCGGCGCCGGGTCATAAAGCTCGGTCCACGCAGTCTTGGTTAGAAGCGAACGTTTCGGACTTCATCAAAGCTGAAGACTGGTCATCGTCTAGTCCTGATCTTAATTCGCTGGATTATGATTTATGGTTAGTTTTAGAGAGTACGGCTTGCTCTAAACGCCATGATAATTTGGAGTTCCTAAAACAATCCATACGATTGGCAGTGAAGAATTTTCCTATGGAAAGAGTGCGTGCTTCTATTGATAACTGGCCTTAGCGTTTAAATGACTGTATTGTAGCTAATGGAGATCACTTCGAATAAGCTTTTTATATTTTAAATTGTTTTATAGTTGTGTATAAAACTATTACACTGTAATAGTAATAAATATTATTTGCATTAATTTTTTTATTCTTTGTGACAATATTTATGGCAAGACTAGGTATAGTATAATGGTTCACTGGTCCACATAGGTACCTAGCTACATGTTGATTAAGGATAAGTTAATATTACATTATTAACCATTTATGACAGTCGTTAACAAGTTCTTTACAAGAGTCACAAATTCAACAGTCTTCTGTGACCCCACAAAACAATCGGAGATGAATGCGTAATCAATTCAATGAGCGTGTCGTCAGTAAAGAGCTGTCATCCGTTTCCTTTGGCTCCCTCGAGGCAATTAGCGTTTAGCTGGTGCCACGTGGCTGACCGTAGTTACCTACTGTAAATAATGAATAATGCCTATGCCAATCGTTTGGAAATGCTTTAGGCCATTAAAGGTCCGTTTGTTTAGTGACAACATGAATAGTCATTATTGATTAAGAACTCTACACTGTTTTAGAATGATTTTAAACACTCACAGTGTCATATTTTAGAATCATAAAGATGAAATAAGAATCCAAAAATTTGCGGACGGGCGGGACTCGAACCAGCAACTTTCTGGCTAACCGGGTCAAACGCTCTACCAATTGAGCTACCGTGCTGTCAGTGCGACCTTGCGAAATTTTTGGTTTCTTATAGATACGTCATTACGCATGGCGTCTAGCGCCATCTGCCCGTCTGTTTATGTAACAGTGGGCCAAGTAGTTATTCATTACATTACAGAATAAATACAACTTGGAAATTGATGAGGCTTCGCTATCTAATGGTTATAAAATGATTTTCACTCACAGTGTCATATTTACTGAAAATTTTGATCATAAGACTTAGTTAACACGTTTTGTTTGCTGAGAGATTAGATTCAAGATGTTTGAACATTACACAACATTACATAACCACCAATTTTTCTAAGGCAATATATTTTTTACGCAAAAGGGTTTGTTAGTGAATTCCCCACAGCGTTGCGTCGCCATCTACAGACAAAACAATTTCCTCTCAGTCACAAGTTTCTCCACAAATGCAGTGGGTACCGTGTGTGGTGACAGCGACTCGAAGGCAAGACATTGAGAGCCGGTGGTGCAGATACATTTTATTGTGTCGCGGCGGGGCAGAGAGTGGCGCCTCGGACGTCAACAGATGCTGATTGCTACGAACCGACCCCTGTCCCGGGGAGCAACACATTATAAACTTTTTTTTTTTTAAATATTGGACACCAATCACATACATTGCTCTGATCCCAAAGTAAGCAGCTCATGCACTTGTATTCTGGAAATCGGACACAACGGTGGTACCACAACACCCTGACCCGAGACAATATAGTTTTTTTTTCCTATATTGTCCCGACCGGGAATCGAACCCGGGACCTCGTAGCGGCGACGCCTTGAAACCAGCGTGCTTAGCCACTACACCACGGTGATCGACAAATGATATTGAATGTGACTTGCTGTTTCTGGGCTTGTTATTGTTATCAAAAGTAAAGCAAATAAAATCTTACAGTAGCATAGAACACGTGACTTGGAGTGATGGAAATCTGAAACTAGTCTTCTTTTCTTCAGTGCAGTCAAGTCAAAACTTTGAACACGTCCAGTCTGGCATTAGAATGAAAAAGTCACTATTGTGATTGTGTTAGAATCGATCACTGTAGTCTAGGATGGGAGTTGCAGATTTTACGTCTGTTTTGTCCATGTCTCGTAAAACTCATACGTCATTAAATAACAGCCTAACACACACATAGCATCAACCTTACTGCCTTCACTTAAAGACACTTATGGAGATGTTCACATAAGGCAAATGTGCACAATTAAATGTCTCCGCGCCACCAGCTCTCAATGGCGGCACACGTCACTGCATCGCATTTGTTCACGCTCGTACCCAGCTCGTGCGAGCGGGTTTAGATACTCGGTTGTGTGTTAGACAAGTTTTGATTCAGGATACGATGAAGCAGCCGCGTAATTTACTCGAATCCTCAGCAATCACCACTACATGCTATAAGCAAGAATAAAAAGATCGAACCATTTTAAATCCAAATCCAGCGCAAAAAAGTTTGAGCAACAATCTCGCAATAGACTCTGACAGATAGACACAGAGAGAAAACACAGTAGGTAGGTACCTACTTTTTCATTGCACACCACAGATAGATAGTGAAATAAGTTAAAGTAATTAGCATCAAGATTAAGAAGACATGCAACGTTGTACAATGCTACATTTTTATGTATGCAAATCCAACCATCGTCAACCATTCATCAACGAATCCCTTTTTAACCGACTTCAAAGAAGGAGAAGGTGTTATATTCACAAAGATGAAATAAGAAACTAAAAATTTACGCAAGGGTGGGACTTGAACCAGCACATTCTGGCTAACCGGGCCAAACGCTCTACCAATTGAGCTACCGTGCTGTCTGTCGCACCCTGCGAAATTTGTGGTCTCTTACGGATACGACATTATGCGTGACGTTATCAATTCTTCTGTATGTTTTGTTTTTGAGATTGTGTTACCTCATATCACAGTCGTATACCAATTTGAAAAAAAACGGTTACCTAGAGGTTATACCTTCTAGTTGATCCCATTCTTGCCAAGTTGGGATTTGATGATGGGGTCTTGGTGCAATCGAGGGACACCCTCAAATTCTAAAGGTACGTATAATGTTTTTATCCTAGAACCTTAATGTTGACGTGTTGTTAGATCTGATAGTCAACATTGTGTGGAGCTAAGCTGATGGTGAAACTCCTTAACGCTTAGGAATTCGGTGATTAAAATGACTGAACGATAGGAATGATATGTACCCACTTTGTAGTTTCTTGAAGAACGGAATAATAAGGTGTCCCCGTCCTGTAATCACTAAAAACCGGCCAAGTGCGAGTCGGATTAGCACACTAAGGGCCAACTTTAAGTGAATTAGAGATCCACTTAGCCAAAATACATACAAATTTTCATAGACATTTTGTAGACAGCAAATATAACTTTGTTTTTCATAGTGTTTGTTATGTACAAAGCTATGATTGCGGTTATTGAAAATGTGCTCTGTCTAAAAACTAGGTACTAGTTCTATCTCATTGAAACCAATTTTTGTTGAAATTGTTTGCCACGATCTACATCATGTATTTTTTTTAAATTTACACTCGCTTAGTTTAAAAGTTATATGGGGGGGGGGGGGGGGGTTTACCACTTTGGAGGCGTCTATCTCTCAAACGTTAGACTTTTAGGGAAAGCTTATCTTTAAAGAAAGTAAAAATCGACTTCAAAACCAAAATGCACTAAAATTCTTAAATAAACTCTTGACCCACAATACAGGCGAATAATTTAGCGGTCGGTGCCATCACTTCGACCATCTCAAGCATCAACTATCAGAACCGACCGACTCCAAAAGAAATTGTTCGCCTAAAATGGATTCCTTTCGTTAAAAGGGTCAAGAGTTTATTTTAGACTAAAAGTTGATTAAAAAAAAGTAAAAATATTATTTTAGATTTTTGCTTGCAAAACACTTTAAATGTGTTGTGAATAGCTTGTTTTTTCAATGGGCAGTCTGATTGTGCAATAAAATTCCAATTTGAGACTTTTTTTTTACAAATTTAATATATATTTTTTATAATAGCAAATGTTACAACCACTTATACAAGTTCAATAACTTGGCTCCGATTTACACGTGACATGATTTGGCAGGGTTTTTAATATTCTCTTTGCGCGCGTGGTTCCGGCTCGGGACAAATGCGCGAATCATTTGACATCGAACGGGAGCTTGTTTGCGCCGGTATTTATTAAAAACATACCAAAAATTATATACAAATATAATAAAACATTGTTGTGAACACTACGAATTTCTTCGATGAAAAAAAAAACAATCTATTTGTGACCGTCAATTTAAGAGCATGGTTCCCGAAAATACTTTGATATCACAGTCGAGTCACAGTTGGCTACCACCCACGTCTATTCGTGCGTAGCAGGACCTGCCTGAATACTAAGTCCAATACATTTGTTTAGTTTCCAAAATCAATCCTTATTTTTTGACGAAACACTAAACTCTGCCAAACAAAGCTGTAACACCTATTGAACAATGCAACAAAAGGGTTAATTAGACACAAATTGTCGGGGCACGACAATAACTATTACCGATGTGAAGTCATCGAAGCATTTCGCTTTTATAAGTAACTACCCTTTTTCACCAAACACCCTATGTTGTTCTGAATTCTTCAAGAGTGCAGCGAAACTGCGGGGCATGTTTCTCTGTTTGTTTTCTTATGGGTAAGTCGTACAAGAGTAGTGCGAAATAACAAGGCCTGAGGCGAAATGTATTTGTAGCAGCTCATATTCGAAATTGTTACTTAAATCTATAGATCATTTTTAAGTAATTCCACGTGATGACTGTTTCGTACCAAAATAGAAGAAATTAATAAATAATAAATGTTTGTAATTATTTAAGTTTATTATAGGAACTACTTGTGTTTATTTACGTTTTCACAAGATAAATAAATACGTGAGCAGGTACAGTTGATAGTTCTCTCGTGTAGATCTTCTGTTCTTCGTTACCTTTTTTTACGAACTCCCGACGCAAAAAGAGAGTGGTGTTATAAGGCTGTGTATCTGTCTGTGGTAGATGTCGTAGTTTCCGAATGGATGAACCGTTTTCATTTAGTTTTTAGGGATCCGTAGCCGAATGGCAAAAACGGAACCCTTACAGTTTCATCAAGTGTGTGTCTGTGTGGAGGTAAGTGGATCCCTAAAAACTATATCCCATCAAAAACAATACTTGTCAAAAAACAACAAGTCTCGCAACTCAGTTGTTCTGCGGTAAAAAGTTGTGAGATCCATGTTATACCAAGTCGGTTATTAATTTATTCAGTCTCTACTTAAGCGACTTTCTGTCTCAATACGTCCAGTCTCTAAGACCACGATCGTGGTCCATAACAATTGAAAATCAATTGTGTCTGGAATCTCCGTACTCGAAGCATTAAGTTGTTACGTAAGAATTAACAGCATCTAATAGTGACGCATATCAATACTTGGCCATCGCCTGAAAACACGTGTAAATTCAATCGCCTGAAAACACATGTAAATTCAATTATTTAGTGCGATGGCCAAGTCTCAATATATTTATATAAAACATTAAAGAATTTTAATATTGATATGCGTCACTATAAGATGCTGTTAATTAAGAAATTTAAAAAAGTGTTTTTGTTAATTAAAAAAGTGTCAAAATTAAGAAATTTGACCCGTTATAATTCTTAAAATACTGGTTCAAATTGAATGAAATTTGAAATATACCGTGTCTTTACAATGCTGCATGGTTATTGAAAATTTTAGTCTTCTAGTTTTATCCACAACGAAGTTACAGGGGGTCGAAAATGGTCTGAATTGCTTCGAGAAAAGGATGGTACGGCCGTGACGCGTTTTTGCTCGACTGGTGCGGTGGTGGTGGTTGATAATCCCTAATTTAGTTTTAAAGTTGGCACGGAACCCCCAGAGCGCGAGACCGACTCGCAGTTAGTCGGTTTTTTGATACCGGTACCATAAATAACTTTATCCCAAGTGTTCTTAAAGTCCGTTTGTCTTTGCTAGTCGAATAATGTAAATAATATTTTACAATATTTTAAATAATAGCAGTGAATGAAATTCATTTATCATTTATTTAAAGATGTCTCAGTGCTAAACGATGAAATATATATGTAATTGGTGAGATATTCCTAGTATATATATCCTATTTTAAAATAATAAATTGGTAAAAAGGAATGTCAAGATTGTTTACCAAATGCGAAAAGCAAAAAGGAACGGACTTACGCCATGTTTCAAGAAAATATGTTTAGCAGTTTTTTTTCCATTTGAGAGGGTTTTTTTTTAATTTAATATTTTATGTTATAATTTGAAATGGGACTAGAGACTACCTAGACTCAAGCAAAGCTCTACGAAAAAAAAATAGAACAAATCATTCCTAAAAGTACAAAGTTTTCCACATTTTACACCAGCATTATTTTAATAAAACTATTATTTTTATACAGGTAACCACAGATTTCCAAAATCATGCTCCAAATATGATTTTGAAAGCAGTGCAAATATCCAAGTGCTAAGTAGGTATCGTTTCGCCCACTTCCCCGAAGAGTATGGTTGCGTGCGGTCGGATGTGCGCAGGAGTGTCCGTTGAAGCGATCTGTTTACGCAGGCAGTTTGTCTACGCAACCAGTATTTGCGATTCATGGGTCCATTTCCAGGATCTATATTTATATTATATTTGCACCTGCATTTTGATAAGCGAACTTTTGCACGAGTTGAGTTTGTAGTTTTTATTTGCGGCATTTGAGTTGTCTCACGTGCAAATACTTATGTCAAAACAAAAAAAAACTTAACTACCTACTACCCTAGTTACTCAGAGAAAATTATATACCGAAAAATAATCATTAGAAGATTTCATCTTTCCATACTCATGTAATAAAGTAAGCCTATAACGTCCCACTGCTGGACAAAGGCCTTACTTCAACTATGAGGTAGTACGAGCCATACTCCACCACGCGGGCTCAGTGCGGATTGGTAGAGGAGTTTGTTTGCAAGGAAACGAATAATTCTGCTGTCAGATATTATCAAGCCACCCATAAGGCCTCTGACTAGGCTGAACGACTAATATCAACCGATATTAGCCGGGACCAACGCCTTAGCGTGCCTTCCGAAGCACGGAGATGCTCGTGATATACGTCACATATATGGTCAGAATGGTCAGCCATCCAAACACGACCGCGCTGTCGTGTGCTTCACTTCAGTATCACTACCAAAGCGCTGCTACCACTGCGCTACGAGCTCCTCCCATAGTCATGTAGGTATATGGTAATGAATGGAAATAATTCATTCATTCTTGCATTGATTGATATTGCTTATGGTCACTGCGACCAATTGGCGGGTCATTTATCAAAAACAAAACACCCTATTAAAAATTAAAAAAAAAACCTGTTTTCTCTAATCGTGACTTTCTTATTATGAAAGCAACTAGCGACCCACCCGGCTTCGCACGGGGGGAACCCATCACTTAATTGAAATTTTCTTCATCGATTTTCATTCCCCATAAAACGATTCGCAGATGTTTCAAAATAATATTCAACAAATTCTAGAATCTAGTTACATCACAATTTCATTTGGTCGAATGCTTATTATCTACAAACTTACTTCATCGTTACTTCTTTTCATAAATTACGTATTTTATCGAAGTAACGTTAGCATTTTATTTTGTTACCCATAATTTTATTTCCTCGTAAGTTTCAATATGCAGAATTCTTGAAACATCGAATTTTACTTCACTAAAGTCCGTATTTCCAAACGAATTTGTTACTAATATTATATTGCATACTTTATTAATAGACAATTTAAAGCATAACTGATATAAATATGTGATAAATAATGATCAAATAAATAAACTGCGTTAATCCCGACTCGCCGTGGTCTCCTCGCCGTGGTACTAGTCTGCCCGATACTAGAGTGTAATTCAAAAGCCGGAGGCGCGGAGGGAGAGCAGCCTCCGCCCGCTGTAACAAGGCGTTACGCAAGGGCGACGAGGCTGCTATTCCCGCAGCGCCGGAGACGAGGAAATCCTAATGCATGCTGCTTGTTTGCATACCTACTTGCTTGCTGCATGCATGCCTGTATGCTTGCATGCATGCATTAATACATGCCTGCTTGCATTAATGCATGCCTGCTTGCTTACTTGCATGCATTAATGCATGCATGTATGCCTTCTTACTTGCATACGTATGCAGGCGCATGCCTTCTTGTGCTTACTTGCATTAAAAGTTATTTGAGGAAAAAAAATATGGGAACCGTTACATATTGAAACAAGTTTTTATGAAAGGTTATATCGATAACTTAATAATTCTATGAAACATTCATTTGATATATCGTTATTCTGCTTAACAAAACAGTTGCGAATCATTTTTTTCGTGAACTGTTATTCGATGTTATGAAACGACGATTATTAACTATTCGATTAATCAAGAAAAAAAGATATTAACATTCATTGAATAGTTTTCTGTGAAATAAAATTCGATATCAAAAAATTCTGTGTAATGATAGATACCCTCGCACGGGTGTAATGTATTGTACATATAAACCTTCCACTTGAATCATGTATCTACTCGTGTTTTAAAAAAACGCATCAAAATCCCTTGCGTACTTTTAAAGATTTAAGGATGCATATATACAGACATCGTTAAGCGACTTTGTTTTATACTAGTAGTGATACAAACATCCAGGTGTCAAGTATTGCTTGGCCGTTTTCCTCGAATCATTCGAAAGGACATAGTTGCTACTCTGAAAGACTATGCCCGTTCGACTCGTATCCTTTGTCACTGACACAATACTTTTATCTATGTTCGTATAAGATCGATGACTATAGCCTAATATTTATTGTCTTTAGAGTAGGATCCCTCAAGTGGCGCCCGCGCTGTTTGTTCTAGTTGTTGACCATTGGGCAATGATGCCTTCGCCCCAGGTCGGGTTACCTCCGACTCATACCTAAGGATGTAATGTAAAACCAAAGGAAACCGGCACTCCTCGACCTCGGAGTTTTTGGTAGTCCAGCCTCGTTGTTTGACTTTTGAACTCGATCATCTTTCTTTGAGAACAATTTTTGACTAGAAGCACAAGATTTGAGTGACTTTTGTTGTACAAGAGTTTAGCTCGATAGTTATGTTTTCGATGCAATTTCTGCAATAAGTTTATGTAGCTGTTTTAATGTTTAAATCAATCGAACTATTTTGCGTTAAATCCGGGTGCATATTCACAAAGCACACCCTTGAATTATTAAAACCAAGCTACTTCGTTAAAAATAGAACCGCTCATTCGAACCGTTTGAACACTTTGAACGTCAACAATAAACGCAATGTTGTCAATCATCGAAACGAGGATTTGTTATAAAAATACTGGCAGCCTAGCGGGGTTTGCGCGGCGGGAGGGCGCGCCCTCGGGGCTCGGGCTCCGCATTCAGATTGCTCAGCGATTCCGACGCATTAACACCTATTGCTGTACGCCCTTTGTCCCCGCGCACTTCCACGCAAAATACTACACTTTCCTTTTTACTGTTTATTGTTATCGTTTGTTTCGAGGCGCAAACGGCCGGCGACAATGCCGATGCGTCCCGATGGGCGCTTTCAAGTGTCGAAAAGCGGTAATTTGCTTCATTCACTCATTGTTGCCGCTAAAAGTCGGCCTTTGTCGACACTTGACGGAATTGGGAGCGTTTAGATTCAGGAGTGGGCAATTCGCAGAGAGTGGACGTATTTTGTCGCCTGCACGGCGCGGTCCGTTGTAGCGCCTCCTCTCGCCTCACCTCAATGGCGTTAATGGACTCTTTCAACTCCCAGCACTAGAGATTTTGTTTCAAATGTTGAGTGTGTTGACACTACATTGATCGATCAGCTATAGCTATACCTATGCTGTTTCTGAATGGCTCTTTGTATTTTTGGATTTCAGTCTGAAAATGTGTTACCTATATCTACTTATTGAAAGTATTTTATTTCTTAAAATAAATAAGATTCAGCCTCAAGCGCGGTAGTATAATTAAAATCGTACCTAAACGTCATACCATAATCTTTTGCTCCACTATCTACACCTTCCACTGAATTACTACCTGCTCATTTAGAAATCTCAATATTTTTTAGTGACCATCATATAATCTTAGGTGAGTTACAGAACAGGATTTTATATTCTAAAAGCCACTAAAACAAGGACTTAAACGTAACTCTAATTCCAAAGGAACGCCTTAGTCTAGCTTGTTAGCTTTGTGTTCAACTGCGCGTATGTTTCGCAACATTTGAAACAATAACAGGGCGTTCATTAAGGGCCCTGGGCTGCGGACGGTGAGGGTAGCGCATTTGCATACCCGCCGTGGCTTGCCTCTGGCTACACGGTATTGGATTAACGATCCTGCTGACCACCTTCGAGTCTCAATACATGGCTATAGTTACTAACGTATGTTTTGGCGGTGTGGGGGTAAAGCATATACAGTCTGTCCCTGGATTAATTGCAATCCAGATGGGAGGGCATTGCTAAAATGGTGACACCTTTTGTACATTATGAAGCAATAAAAGTATTGAGTTTTGAGGTGAAAGTAGACCTAAAAATATACAAAAAAAGCGTTTCATTTAGTGACTATTAAGAGGTTCTAAGATTGAAGAATGAAATTTTCATTTTTACTGGGCCGCTATGTGCAAAGATAACGTCAAATGTCTATTAAAATTGTAGGCATATTTTGATGAAATAAAAAACGTGCTAAGACAGTAAGTACATAACAATAAAGTTCAAATAGTAAAATCACAAAAAGTTACATCATAACTTATAAAAGAGTTACTAAACAACCTTGGCGACGCCATTGGTGGTCACTTATGGTAAACCTTACTATATCGTAGCCTGAGTGTGAATTAAGTTAGTAATCTTTATTACTACAAACTATACAAACAAGAAAAAATAAAAGAAGACATGCAGCATAAAAAATAAGCTTAAAATCTACTTACTTACTTATTACTTTACTTAAGTAAAGTAAAGTAATAAGTAAGTCTTAAGTTAGTCGTACATTTTCATATTCAGTGAGAGGAAATTATAATATTGATACTTGTTGGTACATAAGCATATAACAAAATAAAATAACTGTAGCACACTTTTTCAAATAAATTACAATTAATTAAATTAGTTTTTAGTTTTTTGTTGTAAGTTAAGTACCTACTAATCAAAACATTTGTTTCATGAACATTTTATTTAAATTTTAATACGTAATTACAGCAACTTGCTGACTGCCATTTAACCGGACACAAAATTCATCACAAAGCTCATCTCATATTTTGGCGCAGAAATGCATTATCAAAAACGACAACAAAGCAAAAGTGTTCTATGTGATTCCCAGCCTTACTATCGGCCATGTAACGTAAAATTATGGCACAAACGATGTTATCAGCGGCTCATCCCGGCTTAGACTCCACAATGGACAGCACACTCAGGAAGTTGACGCATCGACTCTGCTGTTTAGTTTCCACAGATTAATGCTAATGCCTTTGTTTGGCTGATAACGACTGATAAGTTTGGGTTGCGAAATAACCTGTTGCTTGGGAAATATACTTATTAATAGAGTTATCATTTTGCCTTGTAGGTATTGGATGCATCTTACTTGAACTATTAAAAACTGTAAAAGTATACCTACTGTAAATTTGATTTAAGTTATAAAAGAAAAGGAAGCCGAAACATAAAAACAATAAATATTGAATAATATGATTTGATAACAAAATTAGGAGTAACTAGCAGATCACAGGCTCTGCATAATGAATAATAAAGTCGCAATGTTTAATTTCTAAATGATATTAAAAATGCAAAACAATGCGGAGTTGTTATTTCTCATAGTAAGGATACTTTGAGTGATAGTGTTCTTACTTTGAATGATAACAACTATAATTAATATAATGTAGATTTGAAATGAGAAGGCGAGTAGGTAGTCGTATTTTTCTAGTAACCAAATGTACAACAATGTTGTGGACAGCCATAGTTATTATATAATACTTTACTCGTGCTTCGCATTAGTCACTTACTTTTTATACCGTATTACTAATATCACAACGAATAGAAAGCTAATATCAATAGTTCTACATTTTTTCACTTAGAATTAGCCGAAAGTTACCTAAAACTAAATAGATGGAGTAAGATATTAGTCTGATTCTGATTTTCAACAATCCTTCTATTATCCGCATATTGTTAGAGGCGTGAGAAGGCATATTGCACACATTTGAAAGGATCATATAGAGCACAAGTGGGAATTGTGGGTGATTTAACGATTTATCAGTGTATAGATCCTCAACTAATCCTATCCTAATACCTTGGAACATTTTACACTTTATCATACAGGTAAGTGGTTATTATAGTTTGTTATCAGTTCTTCCGCTTTCAAAATGGTTATCGCAGCTTTGAAAGTTTGGGTAACACAAATCTATGAAGACCACATTTGGAATCCAGCGTAAAATGGAAAGTTAATAAAACTTTGTAAAGACTACCTACCTACTAAAATAGGTAGTAGGTTTTCATTTAGGCGGGCTTAGGCTTTCGAGATACAGGACAATAAAAGCACATTCATCTCAGAGTTTCTTTCCCTTTTTAGGGTTCCGTATCCAAATGTCAAAAAACGGACCCTTATAGTTTCGTCAAGTCTGTATGTCTGTCTGCCTGTCTGTCCGTCCGTATGTCACAGCCATTTTATTCTGTAACTATAAGCATCACACTGTTGAAATTTGGTAGGAAGATGAATCCTGATAACCGCTTTACGATCTTCATACAAAATTAAAAAAAAAATAATAATAGGGGGGCTCATACATGAAACTAAAACGAAAACAAATAGTTTTGTCAAACCTATGCGTGTGGGATGTCTATAGATAGGTCTTTTAAAATGACAGAAAGGTTCCTAAAACCATTTTCTTTTAAAGTCTAACGTTTGAGAGATACACGCTTCCAAAGTGGGCGTGTAAAATGGGCGTCCCCCCCATCTAACTTCTTAACTAAGCGAGTGCAAATTTTGAAAAAAAATACATAGTATAGATCTTAACAAATACTTTCAACGGAAATTGGTTTGAACGATATCAAACCAGTAGTTTTTGAGATATAGATCATTTTCAACAACCGCAAACATAACTTTGTTCTTCATACAAACTCTATGAATAACAAAGTTATTTAAGAACTAAACATGACGGGTCTACGCTAGTGAGTAGCGTTTACTCATTTTAATATTTCGTGTTTAGACCCGTCATGTTTAGTTCTTATTTTAATGCAACGGGAAAGTTTAAAATCTTATAAAGTTATATTTGCTGTCAAAATAACATTGTGGTATTTAACCAAGCGGAAGTAAGTGGATTCCCTAATTCAGTTAAAGTTGGCACGGAACCCTCAGTGCACGAGTTCGAATCGCACTTGGCCGGTTTTTAAATTATTTCGAATCAGCTTGTCCTAATATTAATTTAATAAAGAAAAAAATAGGCATGTATCGTAACTGACTAACTGAATTCACGCCACAGTGACCAAAAAAGTATCTGAACACAGAAATAAAATAAAAAATCTATCAAAAATCGCCGAACACATGAGGGTGATTCGGATAGCCCTAGTGATGCTCCACCTCTGGACTTTGGCTTTACCCAAACTTTTGGGACACCCTGTATTATAGTAAAGTTTCATCCAAATCTATTCAGTCGTTTTTGCGTGAAGGAGTATCTAGACAACGATAACATTCACTATTACAAACTTTCGCATGTTTAATATTGGTAGATATGTTAACAGAGTCATACCTATCTATCCAGAGAATCCTATTGTGGCTACCTAAGTACCCCATGTGAGCAAATACCTACTTAATCACAATAACAGTTTTCTCAATCACTCTATAAGTTTTCTCACATATTTCCGGCGACCACACACAAGCAGAACAATATTTATATTTAGCGCATCTTAATAAAATTACACGAAATATTGATCCTTCGTCGAAAAGCGAAAAATAAGTAAGTTTTCACGTGGGAATCGGTCACTACCGCATTGAATAAAGGGTGATTCACCACCGGATTTCGTTAGCTCTAAGTTTTGTTCCTGTATTGTGTAGTAATTAGGCTAAGTAGCCCATAAATACTCACAATGGATATATGGACGTGGGAAACAGATTAAAAGCATTGTTTTATTCCAAAGACAGATAGCCATTAGATTCATCGAAAAGAAAGAATTCTTGCAGTGTGTTAAGGCAAACTTGGACTTAGGCGTCGATAAGAATGAGTTCTTTTGTTACTACTTATTATCAATATGAAATCAAAGTTACACCAAAGAAACGTTTATACAAACGTTGTTCAAATCATATCAAAAACTTCAATCTATATTTACTTATTTGTGAAGGAGGTAGTAGCTATCAAGTAAATTAATGCTGTTTTATTTACTCCAGCAGAAGATTATTTACTATTTCTATACTATTTTAAAAATAATTGCTTACACAGGGTGTTGTTTTGGTCAGTGATATCCAACTCAGGGATGATAATATGAGTTTTGCTTATTCTAAAAAAACCTCATTTTTTTTAAGTTTTATAAAAGAAAACCTCTCATTCTAAAATATCAGAAGAAGAATGGGGAAACTCGCATCCTCGCGCGTAGCTAGGCATATCTACAAAATACTACGCCTTAACTAGGCGACCAGGAACTCTATTTATGAATCACTCGCTTCAAGATGGCGAGTGATTTTCGTTCGAAGATGAATTAAAAGTCATAGAAAAAAAACTCGCTGTCGATCGAAAATCACTCTCCATTTGTGTGAGTGATTCAATAATAGGGCTCCAAGAGCTCTATTTTTGATTCACTCGCTTGAATGTGGCGTGTTAGTATCGTTCGAAAACAAACCAAAAATCAATGAAAATCACGCAAAATATTGGCGTTGGTACTCACAAAATTCATTTATCTTTTTTCAAATCATTTCCACGTGTTATACTAATTTATACTAATTATATACTAATATCCATTGGAAAATCGGACATTAAACAATGAATATTCAAAAATAAGGGCCCTGGTGTTGGAAGTTTTGACTCGCTCACTGTATCGCAATATTAACTTGATTTTGTAGGTTATTTTCAGTTTTTTAGCATCAATATCGTTTGCTGAACCCCTGAGTTGCTCGTCGCTGACTCAAACAACATGCTGTATATCTGTCAAGATGTATCCAATCAACACCTTCAGGGGTTTTGTGGTAAAAGTAGACAAAATAATATAAGAAAGTAGCAGGTGAAGGTAAGTAATAAATAATCAAATTTTAGTGTGTTTCAAAAAAGGATACCTGTTATGGCGTCTGTAAATGTTTTCTTTAATAACTAATTTTGATTTAGTTAGATAAATTTAAATCGGTTGTAATAAATCAGTGATTTTTCGTATCACATTGTGTTTTTTTACATATCCGAATATTACAAATTAACCTAGATACTTATGAATGGCCAAAACCTACATCAAAGTTTGTGGCCGAGAACCATTGCATAAAAGTTGAAACTAAGATTCGACTAGATTTTTAAAAACTGGTAGTACATACCTTGTTGTTTGTATTAATCAATCACTAGCTCCAACGCCGCCAAGAACTATCAAACTTCATAGAAAATACATATATACTTTGCGTGCCAAACACATTACTTTATGTATATGCAGATAGACTTTTAATTAAATCACAAGATCGGCACATATTAACCTAGCTAGTGCCTTGTTTTAAACTTTTGTTATCAATTTATATTTCTTCATAGGAAGTTAATGGGTAGCAAGCAGTTAGTTTTTATGCACTGTATACACATAGATTCAATAAAATTTTACCTAAGGCAGCAAATTATATCAAACACTGACTGAAGTGACATGCTTTGAGCACCACTGAAACGTGCGATCTTAATTTTGTAAGTTAAATAAAAGATGAAAGTTAGTTATAATTTCTATTTATTCAGAGATTTTATAGACTTGTCATACTTTTATATGATGTTCTACTAATACTTTCTAGTAAATTAACAACATTATGTTTACATATTATTACTGATAACAACAAGGATTAGACACTTTCGCTATATTTACAAATAGATCTAAGAATTTACAGGCGATTGGTCGTTTTTCAGACTTGTAACGTTTATATAGACAGTATCCACTCCTTCCTTTTGAATCACCACTACTCTTTATAGATTTATATAGGAGGAATGCATTCGATAACATTTACAATAATTTACACTTTAAAGACTATGAGAAAGAAACAGACGGAATTAACACAGATATCGAACGGCACAACGACGCAAGAGTTAGAGTCCGCCGCGCACCGGCCAGGAAATAAAGAGAGAAAGAAGTGACAGACGAAGCGGAGATAGAGGTTCTGAGTATTTCACTAGGTAAGGCTCGGTTAAATCGTCCGGCGTTTTTAACGAGCATCAAACGATAGTCCACTGGTTGTATGTACAACTCGCAAGCGGGTCACATCCTAGGTGTCTGGCGGGCGCTGCTGGTCGACGGGGCTGGGCGGCGAGGGCGGCGCGGCTGTCTGCCGGCGCAGCTGCTGCAGCAGCGCGGGGTCCAGCGCCGGCCACCAGCCGCCCAGCAGCGGGTACTGCGCCGCCGGCGTCAGCGGCGCCCGCGTCTCTTCCTCGCCCGCGCGCTCTTCCTGGTCGCTCGCCACCACGTCGATGTCCTCCTCCGGCTCCTCCTCGCAGCTGCTGTCGCGCCGCTGCCGCTGTTTATCAGGTATGTCATCCGGCGCCAGGAGGGACGCGACGTCGAATTGTCTCTTACGGGCCTGCGCACCTCCGGGCAACCTGCCACCGCCCCAGAACGGCAGCGGCAGCGCCGTTGGCGGAGGAGACTGTGGCGGCGGCGACGGTGAGTCCTCCCCGTCGTCGTCCACCGCTAAGCCCATGTGTTTCCTCACTTTCCTCTGCGCTTTACGTCTCCGAAAATCCCCCTTTCGAAAGTCTTCGATGTTCGCCGGGTGTATCGCCCAGTAGTGGCCCTTGCCGTTGGCCGAGCGGCCGGCCTTCACGAAGCAGTCGTTCAACGAGAGGTTGTGCCGTATCGAGTTCCGCCAGCCGGGGCCGCGCGTGCGGAAGTAAGGGTAGTTGTCAAGGATGTGCTGGTAGATGTCGGAGAGCACTAGCTTTCTCTCCGGCGAGCTGAGGATAGCCATTGCGATGAGGCCGATGTAGCTGTGCTGCGGCTTCGGCTCCTCGGGCTGCAGCACCCGCTGCTGGAGCAGGGACATGGAGAGCGCGAGGCGCGGCGCGTAGGGCCCGTAGCATGGTGCGACGGACGGAGGGTAGAGTCGAAGGCGTTCGGCGACGGCGTAGTTGTAGAGCTGGAGTCGGTAGTGGTCGAGCGCGGCGGCGGTGACGGTCGGCGCGTCCTTGCCGAGCGGCCAGGGTCCTCCCTCGGCGCCGCTGCACATGTTGCCGCGTGGAGAGCGAGTGTCGCTTTGGCAGCGGCGGCTGCGGGCCCGCGCCTCCCGCCGGGGGCCGGCCCGGCTCCGGCCAATCGCAGCGCGCGCGCTCCTTGTATACGTGTTTTTGTTTAGCGACGCCCCACTCCGCCGGCTTCGCAACTCCACGCGCCCTGCCTTGAGGCTACGGGTACTGTTCGCATCAAAATATTCGACATGTTTTAGTATTGAACGTGCCTTGTGTTGAGTCACGTAAGTTATGAGTTGCGATTTTACTGACCCACCTAGGCGTACAAAAAAAGTAGTGAATGTTTTACTGCTGATTTTGTACTCATTTCCCACTTAGGTAGACTACTAATCTGCAAAAATATATCAAGTTATGATCATGACCAAAATGTAGCAGCAAGGCTGTTGTATATTATCGTCTAAACAAAAGAGGCACTGTTGTTACGTTTTTTTAACCTTCATCTTCTCTGAGATATAAAATCAGAATAGAGGATACAAAATCAGACTTCCTTACAGATACTGTGTAAAAACGTTATTTAGATATGAGATTTGTAATGTTGTCGCCTACCACACTAAGGACCTGTCGACAAATAAGCACTATAACGAACGAATAATATATAATACATAATTGTGTGGAACGTCATTTTGTATGAAGTACCTACCTATTCAACAGATAACGCTAACCAGAACCCATGAGGAACTTGTGGTACTGGCCGTAAGAAAGAACTAAGTACGCGTGTTTTACAAAAAAGAAGCGTACTAATAAACTGGATGAATCTGAAATAAATCAGATGATAGTATCAAGTTAGAGACGCGATGCTAAATCTAAGCTTAAAAACAATAGAGCTTAGGTATACTTTACGGGGGAAAATCTACAAAATTAAGTAGTTGTTTATTGTAGGTTGAGTTTAGGTTGTTGCTGGATGGCTGGATCGACCAAGACTAGATATTAAGACTACGCTTTTCTTACTTTACAATATTAATAACTTTATTATTCCAGTAACTTTTTTCAATTATCAGACTTTGTTTTTGGTATAATACGTGAAATTAGGATTGAAATGAGTATACCTAATTATTTTTATCACTTTGACCATCAACCATCAACGATCAGAGCAACGACTCCAAAAAGAAATTGTTTGCCTAAAATGGCTTCCTTTCCTTTCAAGGATCAAGAGTTTAGTTAAGACTTATACTACATTTTGGTTTTGAAGACGGCTTTTACTTTTTTTCATCGTGTTTTCAGGTTGATGGATCTTTTAAGCAAGTTTGACAAACACCGCTGAAAAATATTGAAATGAATATGCTGACCGTACCGTGCAAAACCGTTACAAATGACAACTTCGTAGCGAGTGCTTCCCTGTTATTTTAGCGATATCACAACACGCAACAACACATTACTTCTCAGGAGGCGCGCGAGAGCGGGACGCACATATAAAAATACCCCTCCCGCCCTCCGCGCGATAGGGACGGCAAAATGTGCATCAGTTCACATGTGGCTGTGATACTGTTTGCTCTCAGAAACAGTTGCACGAAAATAGATTCTAAATATAAGCAAGAAGGTTGATATTCGTTTGGAGAGAGATGCATTGTTCTCAACCATGAAAATAAAGAGCGCTCAGATGCGAGTGCGACAAGGCCAGCTAGCGTCGTCGCCGCCCATTTAAATGCGCCATTTTGTTTACTGTCCCCGCAGCGCGCTTTGTGTTTCAGCAAGCAGTGTTTCGCGGAATAACGAAATTACAGGAAATATTTACCGTTCCTTAGTCCGCTACGAGACTATGACTACGATTCCGTAGGCGCTACGACGCTACGGTGTTTTCTTTTTGTTTCATGACGATAGGTACTTGTTACACAAATTAGCTATTTTTTCGGTACCTTTTTTTGAAAATTGTATTTGAAACTGATCGCACTGAGCACATAGTATTAGTTATTAATAAAATATAAATTACAGACAAGAATATTTTTTTATTTGTTTGTATCTAATAGTTCTATTGGATTTAGGAGGCCAGGCAAAATAATATTTAGAAATAATAACTATATATAAGTAATACTAACAGTCAGGGTATTCAATAAAGTAATCCCTTTTGTCACCATTAGACGCAATCAGCGAAAAGCATGTCCTAACAATGTAAGTATACCTATTATCAGGTAGCATTGTAATAAAGCTACAATAATAGTCCCAGTTCCGAGTAAATGATACCTCATAAAACCTTTACTAGAGAGATTTCAAAAGTAACATTGTGTAACTTCGTCATCATTAGTGTATCGATTCCTAATAAAACCCTTGTGACAATGTCAGTCAAATGAGTAAGTACAGACAGATTTTACCACTCTATAACTCTTTAGTCAGTAAGTAGGCTCATTAGAGTTGTTAAACATTTTTTACTGTAGGCAGTAGTCATATTCACCCGACTGTGCTGCAAGAAGGATATGTTTTTTGGCTCTTTTTACAGTAAAGAGTGACTGCGTTATGCTGGCCTCGTTTTTATTTTCTTCGTTTGATTTCAAAACTTTTGTTAGTGAAACCTAAAATGATGTTAAAGTACAAAGTGATTCTACATCAATTTAAAATTATAGTGCCATAGTGGAATTAAGGATCTATTCCACAATAATCCCAAAAACTGTTACCAGCAGTATTAGATTACACTCATAAAAATCGTTCTATTCCTAACGAGTACCACACAAAAACGAATCCCACGATTGGGTAAAATACCATTTAAGTATGATAAGGTACAGTCAGTAAGAACATGTTTTTGTAGGAGATATTACGTACTTAAATAATGTTTTAGTTCTGTTTTCCAGAGACCCTACTTGTAGATGTTCTCTCACCCTAGTACCTACTGCACTCCTAATACTTTGAGACATTAATATAACTCCGTTTTTTTGTGAAATGTAACTTACTATTAAGCAATAAAGCTTCAAAACCCTGCTTTTAACTTCGCGCAGAAGTCATGTACTTCAAAAATAATTAGAAATAAACAAGAAAATTGTTTCTGTGACTGACTGTACCAAAACTTATGAAATTGTATTCGATGGTAATCGATTTTCTACTTTTTTCTTAATTTTTTTTTTTGTATTCGTTACTAATAAGACGATTTTTTAAATGTGTACTCAAATACTGTTGGTATTAGTTTCTAGGATTCGAGTGGAAAAATCAAATTAAGATGTCAATATGCTGTGTACCTACTATCAACTTACCCAAATCAAAACTATGACAGTTACATAAATGTCATTAAAAACTAAAGGTACTCCGAAGTGATAGGATCCTTAAATAAATAAGTAGGCTCTTCATAAATCTTTTCAAATCTTGAATACAAAACCCAAAGTGCCGTTAGCTACAGCCATCAGAAAAAATATCAACAGAAAATTTTGGCAAGATTTACCGCTGCGAAAAATTTATAATTTATGGAGATTGTTTTATTTCTACCTGGCGTCTTCCATTGTTGTTCTAATTGTGACCGTAAGACGGGGCGGGCGGCCCCGCCCACCGCTCTCTGTCAATACTCCACACTTATTGTAGCCGAGTGTACCCCGCAAGTTTATTTTATGTTTGTATTGTTTATTCAGTGCGCTGCCGTGGGGGCGTGACCACTCTCAAATGTATGAATAAAATACACAAATTAATCTGAATGGTTTGTACATAAACTCAATTGTAAAGCATTGTAAATTGTAGTGCAGCGTAATTGTAAGTTTTTCGGTTATTTATGCTTAACGCATAAACACCGAAGCGGTCGCATGCGACCGCATAACAATAGAATATCCATTGTGTCTCGTTTACACATGCTTGAGGGATTAATTTGATTGTTTTTGTCAGTTGAATCAGCAAAATACCTACCACCTATTCATAAGTAGGTATGTAAGAAGTACTTATGCTTCATATAAGAAAGGATTTAATTGACAATAAGTAACTAGGTGGTAGGTACCTGAATGTACTTTAAACAATTACATAATATACAAGTAAGAGGCTTCCAACATTGTAATAACAATGTGCCAAAAATATCGCGACAACCAATACGTTGTAAATGTCGCAAAATAAATAAAATCAACATAATTTTACCGCGACAGAATTGTTCTGAAGTTTCAGCCATCGATCGACGCAGATAGAAAGCCAAGTTGTTTCTTGACATAAACAAATTGTAACCATCATGAGACCGGCTGCAGAGTATTGAATACTGTCTGTGGAAGTTTGTGCGTCTGAAGGAGCAGTTTCTATCAAAGACCGTATTAAAAAATATACAGAAAGGTCTTATGATTTGTTAAATCAATATTGATGACACCTTGACAATTTAATTTAAAGAAGTCCTGTATGCTTGTGGAAGGACAAGGTAAGGGGGCTTGTAATTGTTAAGAAAACATTCTCAACTAAAAAGAGCTTGTAATTACTAAGAAAATATGCTCTGTATCAAATCCAATCCATTGAAGTCAAGCTCGGAACATATCAAATTAAATTTAGTCTGTAGTAAATAAAAGAGATTCTAGTTAATACAAATCTGTGTAGCTGCCACAGTTGTAATACTACCTATTTTTTTTAAAAACTCTGCAAATAAAAAAAACAGCATCACTAACTTGTTTAAGGGCCAAAGTAGAGGCAAAAGATCACATAACTTAATTTTTCACTGTTAAAAGATGTATTTGATAGGAATGATATGATGCTAGTAAAGTTTCTATTACAGTCTGTATTTTGGGCCCAGCCGGCAGCCCGCCGTCGGCGACGATTTGCATGAAATTATCGCGACCCTCGTCCCTAATACCCCCTTTGTCACGCCTAAATATTTTGCGCAGTTTTACACACAAAGTCCCTAATTCAATTCACTGTTCACTCCGCAAAAGTTGCGTGTTTTCTCTGGCAAGTAGGTACGCAAAAACATTTAGGGGAAAACTTTTGAAATTGCATATTATGTCTCAACCTCCAGTACAATTCTTACTTTTAAGGGGGGATTTAAAATTAAAAGCTAGAGAGCCCATTTCACCAACTTGGAAGCGTCTTTCTCTAAAATGTTAGACTTTTAGTAAAAAAGGGTTTCAGAAACCTCAATGTCATTATAAAAGACCTATCAATAGACACACGCATACGTTTGAGTTTAAAAAAATATACCTTAATCACAACATACAAAATACCTTCATCTACCTACCAAGATTCATCTGTGTGATGCTAATAGTTTCAGAATAAAGTGGATGTAGCGTGATGGACATAGGTAAGGCCCAACAGACAGACAGAAAGACTTGACGAAACTATAAGGGTTCTGTTTTATGCCATTTGGCTACGGAACCCTCAAAGGGCACCCAATAATAGTTTTTCTCGTTTTGCTAATAATGCTAATCTCTATAGATACTGAATTGCGACTCGTGTCAAAACTAATATTGATTTATGCTTTATTGCAAAAACGAAGGAAAGAACAAATGGCGGACTTAATGCTTTAAAGCATTCTCTTCTAGTCATCGACTGGGCGGGCCAGAAGCAGTTGAGACTAAAAGTGTCTTTTTACCTAAATATCACAACTGGGAAACTCATAGAAAATAAATGCATTGAAATCAAATTTTAAGGAATCTCAATGGCAGGAGCCTATATTCGTACGTATAGTAGGTACCTACAATGTCGTAGTAAAAATAAGTAAACGGTTGCACTTACCCACGATATATACACCTTCTTTACTATTTGGGTAACAATAAATAATTAACACCACAACACCCGAGCGGTCGCATGAGACCGCATAATAATGAAATATCTATTGTGTCTCGTTCACATACGCTTGATGATTAAATGAGTAGGTACGCTAACTGAAACATTCTGCTACTTGAAAGTTGGCAATGGAACAGTTACGTTATAGTAGTAGTAGTCCCCCTAGCCGATTTCGACTACGGAGTCCAGTCACAACGACTACCCGACTGCGCGGGACATATTATAGTGCACAAGTGTGTGCGCAAACACAAGTGCACTCTCTATTCCTTTCACTCTCATAGCCCGATGGGACAGCAATCTGACACGACCGGAGAGAGATCAGGCGCAGGACCAACGGCTTTACGTGCTTTTCCAAGGCACGGGGGTGAAACACCGCCAACTTCCAAACTCCGAGCTACCCTAAGAATTTCTGAACAGAAAAACTCAGGTATATATTTTCGGCCCGAACCCGGGACCTCTGGCGCAGCCGTCGCTTTAAAGTGCGACCCTCTTACCGCTGCGCCACCGAGGCTGTTAGTTTAGTTACGTTATAAAAACATACCAAACGTTCAGTTGGTAAATATCAGGTTAAGCAATGTATAAAATGTGTGTTGAGGTGGCAAATGATTTATTCGCGGAAACAAAGAACTGTGGATCGTTAGATATGAAGTGACATTCGACTCAACATATTTCTGCGAAAAGGCAGAGAACCAATTTTACACCTATGTGCCTTGATTTTATTTTCACTTTGAATCAGTAAACCTTAATAAAATAAATAAAAATCGATAGCACTCGCAACTATTTAGGTTTGCAGTTCTATTTGCAATGTTATGGGCATTTCTACAGAAGCGACTGATTGACCGACTGGAGCAAAAAACTTACCTTTAAAATTGAATAACGTGTCTGAAAAAAATCACACGTATTTATACAACTCTTGGCCTGATGGAGAGCATATCAAGAAGACCACCAGGTTTTACAAACGGTCTAAATAAAATTGGAAAGTTCAAAAACGGGCAGAATTTGGCCCTAAAATGGAGTGTCCGGTTTCCAGAATTTACTCGTTTTCGTTTCATAACTTTTAAAATAATAAGTTGCTGATTATTATTCCTACATTCCTATAACAAGGAATAAATAATGAAGCCATATACGTGCTTACATACAACGTGAATCCTTTAATTTGAATACAGTGACACATTTAAATTTTGTCCGAGGCTTGTGCCTCAATTCGGTGAAATTTACTTTTATGTACCTGTAGCACTAACTATGCATAATAGGAACGCGTACTACTTGTTCCCGTCATCTGACAGTTGCGCCCGAGCCAACGAACAGTGTAAACGGGAGATCTGTAGCACTCAGGAGCAATTTTCAAAGGTACAAAATCGTTCGGTGTTTTTGGTACAGGGTAATTTCTCAAATCGGTGTGCCACCTCGATTATGTATCTAAAGTATTTTATGAGATTTGTGCTAAAACTATTAAGTGTTTAACAGCTTTCTATCGTTAGGTTTAGTAGAAATTACTGTAACTCATAACATTTTTGGGTAATTTGATGTATTGTATTTTTTTCTCAATTCTATGGATCTCAATTCCGTGGAAAATGGTGCACTGAATTGAGAAAACTTACACCGAATTGAGGTTTTACTTTTATATTATTAATTTAGCTAATTGTTGTTGATGATTATTGTTGTTTATCGAGAAAATCAACAACACATTCATTGCTATAACTCACGTTTTAATACATTGGGTATGGCCAATTACAGATCTCCCTATAAATTATCAGTAAGTTAGTACAAAAATACTAACAAGTGTCTTAAAATTGACAAATTAACAATTCAACAATATTATATTACGAACGTACCTAACATATTCAATTTCCTATTTTATGTGAATAATTGTATTTGAATATTAAGTTATTATAAGATTTATTCCTTACCAATATTCAACAAGTCACAAAACATCACAATATCAATCTTTCCTGAATTTCCTTACCTATTGGCGAGAAAGTCTAATTACTTACCAATTTCCAAGCCATGCCGCGCGCTCGCTGCTGGCGACCACTTCTTATGTACGACAGACAACCAAGCTGTCTACCATGAACCTACGTGTTCGGAGCAGCTTATGGAGATTGACAATACTCTCACACATTGTCACCAGCATCAAATTCAAATCGAAGAAGTAAGAATCCAGAGGGTTAATACCAACAATTGGATCTTGTATAGTCGAAGACCAACAACGATAACTAGTCTGTGTGATAACCACGACCAGAACAGTAAGCAGCCTGTTTTTGGGACTTACCTCGTTACTATTGATGAACCCTGCAACCTAGAAGTCCTTGGACTCAAAATCAATCACCATATCTACGAGTCGCTAGATACCGCGAAACCGATCCCGATCATAAACTTACCTGTGATGCACGGTCATACGAATCTATCAAGCAAACACGCACTTAACATGGTTAGAGTTAACCTGGATGAAATAAAATATATGTCATATGCTCCAAAGCACAGTGCGGAAGTGGAAAGTGTTTTGAGTGATAAAAAAGACATTAACATCAGTGTTAATTTAGGTTATTTTGTCATATTATGTTTAGTTATAATATGTTTAATTGTATTCTCTTTATATGTGTTGCGTAAAAGGTTATTAAAAAATTTACGAAATGATCGGAAAGATATTGAAAATGATCGTTCTGATAGTTTCACTCTTAGGGAGAGAGGAGTTATGGAACCCCTCTCCCTTCTGTCTTAGATTAGGGTTGCCTCAGCATATTTAAGGGCAAGCTCATGTATTTTATTATCGACTTAGCCGTTTCAGCCTCAACGGCCCGTGCCTGTATTTAGAATTAATTAGCCAGTAATAAATCATCTTCGAATCGGTGCAGACATTACTCGATTTTAATTTTAATTAATTTAGTTAGTTTTTAAAAACTCCCCATCGGCTCCCGATACGTAACTAGCTACTATCATGTGGTGAATTTGAACTTTCGTTCAGTTAGCAGAATGATTCCTTTAGCGCTTCAATTAAGTAAAGCAATAAAGAATAAGGATGAGAATAAGATGTAAATATATACAATAAAGTCAATAAAGATAAAAAGACAATATAAATATATAAAACAATAAAGATTTAAATATATCGATAATAAATAGTATTGTGTTATCCTCTTTGAAAATTGTAATGTTTAAATTGTTTGAGTTTTAAAAACAAACCTGATTATAGTTACATCGAAAAATAAACATGTTGATCAGTTTTTTTATTATTAACATAACAAAGAATTATTGATTAAGATGGCACGTAAACTATTAAACCAATAGACCGGCAGTCAGTTAACATAACGCTTTTGGTATTTTTTATTTTGATCATTAAAATACATTGTATATACACAATAGAATGCAATACAGTACAATACATTAGATAATGTTGCATCTATTCTCAATTCGGTGCTTTCTCAATTCGGAGCCTAACTTTTCTCATAGATCAATCAACACAATTTAGGCAAATCGTTATTTTATGTTTCAGGATGGAGTAAACTTCATTTTTTATTATTTAAACTACAACAAAATCCAAATTAAAAATCAACCACCGAATTGAGAAAAAAAGTGCCCTTCTGTAGAAATGTCCTTATCAATGAAATTTCATTTAAACTATGGGTATGAAAGAAAACCTATAAATAACTTGTCTAAATCAACTCTCGCAGCCACCCCCGCAAACCCTTATCTCAAATTACGGGATAATAAAAGACGCAAAACGACAAGAAACCTTAGCTATTCTTTAAACCTTCGAATAAGGTCGTATCTATAGACTCAGACATATCCCTCGGGGTTTCCTAACAAGTCAACGTACGTATAACGCAGCTAGAGAAGTGCGCGAGTCACAGTGTAGTTTAAAATCTTTGTTAGAGAGTTGTATACGCGCAATGTGCAGGTAAGTTTGTTGGGTAAGTACGTAGTATGTGGTCGTATGGTGCACAGAAGCCGTAGCTATTTGGATCACAAAGCACGGCGGGAGTAATACGCTTATTTGAAGATAATCCCGTCCCCTCGTGCGGCGAGCGCGTCTCGATTCGCTCGCTCTTGCAAAGGGCAGTATTCGTACCAGACAGAAATATTTGGCTTTTGATTTGAATATCTATGGCTGCTGCCCACCCTTGCTTAAGCTTACTTTAAGTAACTTTTTTGTTCGTTTCTACTAGAAGATGCAGACGTACTTACGCGAAGACATAACAACAACATGAATTCTTTATGAAATATAGGTAGATATGGTTAGTTATGTAAATCATTCTTTGGATTAGACTTATTTCATAGTTGATACAAAGTATCAACGTATCGGCGAGTGATACTACAAGAAAGTATTAGGGTAAATGGAGTGAGTATACACGTCTACAAAACTGGTACAGTGCTGATTTGAGTTTTTAACTACGAATTTACGACGACTTAGAATCAACATGATTAACTGTGAGGTGATTAAAAGCTGAATTATAATAGGAGCAATTTGTTATAAGCATATATTTATTCTAACCAATTTGTTCTTCAAAGTGGAGTCGCACCATTCAAATGCCTTCAGATTTCCTTTGCGAATTTAACGAGGCAACATCAAAAGGCTTTGCAAAAGTGTGCTGTATACACGTAGAGGCTGTTGTTTTCTGGTTGGCTCTGTTTTCAAAGAGAGAGGTGGAAAGCCGGTGTGGGGAGGGGGGCTAATTACTGAACTGGGGGGTCTCCCGTCTGCCGCAAATACACATACACTCGAAAGCAAGAAATTATCGAAACAAGTTGAAAACAGAACGTTTTCGGGGTAACAATGCGAGGCAAAGCTCTGTGTACACGCGAAAGTGTATATGCGTAAGAGTAGGTACTATTTCACCGGGTGTTTGACGTGCTATACGCGTGTTTATGAGGAGAACATACAATGACTATAAAGCTTGGATGAATTAATTCGTCCAAGCTATAAACATATTTTATAATAAATAGTTTTAATACCTATTTAGGTTTCTTAAGTACTGACAAAGCCTAGCTACATTTGTTAAAAAAATATGAATTATGTAGGTACTTGACTACTTATTGGAAGTTACTTTTTAATATATTAACGTTAATAACATAAACTGAAGCAACATCTATATAGTAGGCATACACGTCATTATTTAATGGTAGAGTAGGAAATGTTTGCCTTATTAAAGAACCGTGTTGAATTGTATGAATGAATAAGCATCTCCCGAACCACTTGAGCCAATTCTCTAAGAATCGTCCGATCTGGAACACTTGAGTAATCAGATTTATTTTATTAGGCCCAGATATGCAGTATTTTTTGCGCAAACACCATTGTGTAATACTAAACCTCAAGCGCTTCCATTCAAGCATTGTAACACTATACAAATTGGCGTCTCCATTGGGGCCCGGTGACACTTTTATACGGCCACGATTAACAATCACAAACGAAATTAGAACCCAATAATATTATTAGGTTTTTTCACATACACCTTTGCACAAAAAACCCGTCCCCTTTCCCGTGACTTAATATTTTGAATAACCAAGCGTTACTTCGCTCGGATTACCACCTACGTATTTGTGTAAACACAATAAATATTTTTTGGGTGTTCCTTTATCTGGAAAGTAGATTACAGATTAGGTTTAAGATACAAGGAAGATAAAGATGTCATAATTTTTGAAGGAAGAGGTAATTTGAGTGAATGAGGCAATGCTAATATTTCTGCTAGAGATTATGATTTCATATTTCAAAAGTTTCGGAGAACCCAACGTCTAATTACCTAGATAACTATGTTCGCTCTCGCACGGGTTCGATCATAGAGTTCTTTACATTTACAAACAATGACTAACTAATGTTATGTCTTATTTTGAGACTTAAGTAAATACTTACTGTCTGACGTCTTAATTTGAGTAGGTTATGTACATTATACTGTTGATGTACAAAAATAAAAATAAAACTACCTATAAAAGTAATCGAAGTTCATGTGTGACATTGGTATAAGTAATCGCGGCTTTACAACACCGAGTTAAACACATAAAAAGCAGCAACAGTTGTGATTGGATTACACACTAGAGCTCTCTCGAGCGGACAAAGAGAAGTTGGGATTAACCGCGTTAAGTGGATTAGGGCGCATGTGGTGTGCGGCCCTTCCGCCACTATTGTCGTGTGTTCATTAAATTATGCCCGCTGCTGGTTTTTTGAGAGATACTTCCTTGCCTAATGTAGTGGTATGAGATTCGCGCGGGTTCTCAGCTACGCAGCATGTTACTTAATAAATGAATTATATGACTTTCAGTGGAAAGCCTAAGGTATAAACTTGGACGAATAAACCACTGGACGCGCAATGACGGGCAATTTCGCTTGTGCCCCCTTAGCCACGAAGCGGGCTTTTTGGCCTCACTTACAGGTGACGTCTTGTCAGTACGGTGATAGAGCTCAGTGAGAAACATTGACTGGAAAAATGGGTAAATGTGGCTTATTTTTGTGTAAAAATTATAGCGGCAAGACAAAAAATATTAATTTTTATCCGTAAGTAACGTTTTATCCCAAAAAACCTGTTATTTTTCATGAAAATAGTAAAATGTGTTTTCCAAGAGAAAAGTAACATTGCCATTTAAAAAGTGGTGGTCAGTTACTACAAAAGCAACAAGATAACGTATACTTTATACGGTAGGATTATCATATGTTTATCATTCGTTCTCTTGTCAGTTTAATTTTAATTGTGCTTGACAATTGTCGATAAATCATATCGATAAACATTTATTATTTTTTTAATATAAATTCTTTTAAAATAAAATGATTAATCTGTAAAATGTTTCACTCGAAAGTAGATTAAGGTAATCTTAAAAGTACAACAGTTTGGTTTAAAATTTTAAACTTCATATTTGACAATACATCTTTATAATATTATTTCATATTTTCTGAAGATCCATTTAGGAAAATAAAGTGGGTAGAAGCAGTCCAAAGCGAGGCAAAATGGATCCCCACAAAACGTCACCGAATATGTGGCATCCAATTTTGCGCCAAGCGTGATTGAATGCCAACGCAAAAAATCTACTGCTTAATTATCCCATAGGAGGATTTTAATGGTGCAAGGCTATATTGTGTACTAACGGACTGTTTCAAAATGTCTTAGGAAGTTCACACTAACTAAGTGATACTTGCCAGATCGTTCTTATAAAACGACTTTCTATGTTTCAATTGTTCATTTGATGGTTTGTGCATAACATGCCCATAATGTAATTTATTGTTTTGGTGATAAAATTAAATATAATTTTACAAAAGATTCGTTCATTCATTCGTTCCACACATATCGAAAAAAAAATATCGACACTTTCATGCACTAAATGTCAAAAATTGACACGACAAGCTCCCCCCGCCCCGCAGAAATTGGCTAATGATGTTTTCATACATTCGCTCTTGCGTTTCATATCCAGTGGTTAATTCATCCAAGGGTATAAAGTATCTGGAGCATTAATATCACTGGCTAACACGATTATGTACATTTTTAAATAAATAATTTATTAACAAGTGGGTCCACTTGCGCAGACCTGTGTTAAATCTATTTATTTAATGTTGACTGGCTGAGACAAAACCACGCGTTAGCATTTTAAACCCCGGGTTAGATTTTAACTTTGGTCTAATGGACTTTGAACCGTCAGAATAGCGCAAGACGCAGGGTTCGATTCCTTGTCTGACACAGTTTCTTTTAACAAGTGCAATTTATAGGACCTTGGAGAGATTAAATAAGTAAGGTACAGCTCAAATGCTACGAGTTATATTTGAAGGACTGAACATCAAGTAAGTAGAAAAGTAATTATGAAAACATGCTGTGGAATTAAGTATTTTACCAAATAAGACACTGAAAACCGTATGCTCCGAAAACTAAATTAACTATATCATCTCATCATCATCAGTCAAATAACGTCCACTGCCTAACGGAAACTAACCTATATAGTAACCCAAAAATCATTCATATGGAAACTCATTGACAATTTGACAATCGCTAATAGCATTAAATCTCCATTTGTCACCACGATATTAAGTAAGAGAAGCTCTACAGTGGTCAATAGGCTGTACCCTGCTCTCTAGCTAGCACATCAGAGGGGACAATGGCACAAAGCCATTGTCAACCATTTTGTTTTGTCAATACCAAAATACTCCATAAATATTTAAACAGCTTACCCCTTGGGAACTTTCGAGTTTATTTTTTCATTAACTTCCGTGCATAATTGGAAATGAGAGTCGAAATGCGAGGACTAAAATTCAGAATTTCTGTAACTTTTAGCAGAAGGTAAAGGCAACTTCAAGCACAGGAAAAATGGATTTGTTACGGTAGGTAGGTAGGTACCAAATATCGAACTATCTGCTAATGACAACCGGATTAAAACTACGGATATTACCTATAATTGTAGATGTATGTTTTTTGAATTCATAGAATCAATTTGTGTATTACAAAAAAGAGCCGTGTGAGCTATTTATAATCTAAAACCTCAAGATTCTCTACGAGAGGTGTTTAAAGAAATTAGAATATTAACTGTAGCCTCTCAGTATATTTATGAAAATTTAATGTATGCACGCAAAAATTTACATTCATTCACGAAAAAAGTGATATACACAATTATTATACTAGGAACAAGAATAAGCTTGCTATTCCACAATTTAGGCTTCGAAAGGTTGGTAATTCTTTCATAGGGAAATGTATAACATTCCTCAATAAACTACCAGAACACATTGTAAACTTACTGGTCAATAAATTTAAAACTATCATTAAAGAAACCCTAATGATGAAAGGGTATTATAAAGTAGATGATTATTTAAAAGATCATTATGTATGGTTGCATGAATACTACAAACATTGTAAACCTTTTAAAAAAAAAGGTATTGACTGAGTTTGTTTCGCAGCTTCTTTTCAGCACTAGCCCAAAATTGTCCCGAAGCTGTGGTAAGGTTTATATTGGGACGTGTAAAAGTGTCCTCAATGGGCCTATTTGCATAAATAAATGACTTTTATGACTTTTGCCTTCTGAATCATACAAACAATTGGTATGAAAGCTACACAAATTGTAATTATCGGCTTTCTTGAGTATCGCCTAACTAATGGAATCTTCATAAAAAACTGCATTTATTGAACGGGGGTTGTGTTCCCAAATTGATTACCTTATCGGACTATTGACCCAATCGTAATAAATCGTGAAACAGACAAAATGATCTGGTAAATAACGTCCGAATTTATTTCGGCAGTAAATATTTTAGCGGCCATAATGACATTTATCCGCGTTCGGCGCGGTTAGTTTTTGCAGCTGTGATTTTAACGCACCTTCAACCGAGTAACGTTGTTGTTTTTATTAGTGGATGTGTAATTCTGGCTTAAATTTGTAGTATATCAAAATGTAATGGTATTTTATTGCAAATTTTTATACGTAGGCCTATTTATATAAAAAAAAATAGTATTTCAATACTTTTCACCCGAATATGGCAAATCAAAAAGAAGGTAAACTATAATGATTTTGATCGGTTTGGCACAATGATAATATTCTTAATCAAAGGATACACATTCCTACGCGCATATGAATGTCCGGCTGACTGCTTTTCTCAATTAGGAAAAAGAAATCTGAGTTAAAATATTAGCGAACGAATAATTTACCAAGACTGCCGTACTTCCTAACAATCCAACAGCTGCTACCTATTCTGCCGGTTTAGGTGCAATTGTATGGAAGGCTATGCGCCACTAGTTCTGATTGTATTGGAGCAGACGACCATACTTAATATCGTCACTGTCGTACACATTGCAATTATGGCACGAGCAACGAGGCCAGATAGAGTCAAAAAACCACCATCATCTTTCGCCATAGGTCCTCAGAACGGACGTACTCGTCAACACAACAGGACTCCAAGTGGACTTAATTCAATTACAACACCATTGTACCGAGTTTTTGCTCCCAAATATTTAACACCACAACAATAAGTTATTTTGTCCACAATAACTGTACCAACACAATACTGACTCGGACATGACAGCCAGTCAAATCATGTATGACGGACAAAGTTTTTTCGACTCGAAACTAACTGTTCTCGCGATGAATTGTGTTTGCACGTGAAGTGTTTATGGAGACTGCACCAGATACGATCTAATCTGGGATTAGAGGGCATTAGGCGCCATTGTCAGGTTGTCTAAAAGTGCTTCTTTATTCTGTGCCACCTATGGACAATGGTCAGCGTTTGCTCCCACGACACGAGTCATAATAGCTGAGGCTTCCTATCTTCCCAATTTCCGGTCACAAATAATTTATTGTAGTTTCTTGGTACTGTCATTGACTTGTTATGGCATTGTTTAATAAGGACACATGATTTTTTAAACTAAATAAATTGATAGTACTAAAACTAACGTGTTTAATTCGCATATTGTACTTGATATTAATTAAAGTATGTACATAAATAAGGCACTATCAGTTTTACTTTGTCATCACTATAGAGGTTGAAAAATGCTTATGGTCATTACAAAATATAACAGTCTACATTTTGTGGTGTCATACATACCTATTATGCATTTCCCTTGAGTGATTAGGTATTTTTTTATCTTGAAAGTAGGCAACGCCAAGTTTTATCGTCAATGGTGATGTCTACTTGGACTTTTGATTAAGAATATTAGAACTAGATTACGGGCTTTGACAGTATTTATTTAATAAAAAAATCATAGGAGAAACAATGCGCTCGGTGTAGGGACTTATGTTTTTATAATCAAAGAGGTCTGCCATCACAAAACCTATCAACTAAAATTTGTTTATCTGTGTATATAATTGCCATCTCCTGTCAATCTTTAAACACAATAATCAAAAGTTATAACCTTTACCGAATTTATTTTATGAATGAAATGCAATAATGATACCATTTCTGAGTCTCCCGAAGTGTTTATCAAAACGAATGATTTATTACTCCTTCTGCTTCCTGACCATGTGTTTCGTTTTGCACATATGGATCATGAAAGACATCTTTCGTTTCGTGGACAAAGTTTCATCAGTATTTTTAACAAGAAAGTCTTATGTTTCTCTAGAACACATGCCTAGAAAGCTGAAATACATCCTGATGTGGAAACGTTATTATTTGATTAAGTCAAATGATGGACATGACGTATTTCCAACATTGGACTGTCCAGAGACCGCTTGTTTATTTACAGACGACAAGCTTCTATTGGATGATTATTCTAAGTTCGACGCTATACTTTTTGATTTTGAGTTGACCAAGAAAGACGTAAAGCCGACGAAAAGGTCTAGTTCACAGTTGTATATCTTCACGACGATAGAGTCTTCGTACACGCAGCCTCTGTGCGAGGTGTCTAACGACAACTTCTTCAACTGGACGTTCACACCCTCGACTCGATTCTGATGTGTTATGGCTGTACTTTGTAGTGACGGATACGAGCGGGACCATAGTAGCTCCGAGTCCGCACGTGAAGTGGAAGACGAGTATGGAGCCTGTGAAACCTGAGATAAGGACTGTTTTACGTCGCAAGAAGAAACCGGTGGCGTGGCTCGTTAGCCACTGCAAAACGGACAGTTTCCGCGACCAGTACTTGACTAGCCTGCAAGAACACCTCTATCACTACTCCTTGACTATCGACGTATACGGACAGTGCTCAAAAAGGAACTGCCCGTACGACAACTGTCAAGAGATGATTAAGAACGATTATATATTTTACATGGCTTTCGAAAACTCGTTTGCAGTCGATTATGTGACAGAGAAAGTTTTGCATGGATACCGTAATTACGCGATCCCCATTGTGTACGGTGGTGCTAATTATACCAGGTTATTTGATTATTACGTATCAGGATACATTCACTGCTTATTATAACACAATAGATACCTTCTATGTGGTGCTCATACAAATAAATGAAATCATGAATAAAATTGAATTCGAAATTAAATTCAGTTGAAAAATAACAACAATGTAGTGACATAATCCTGATTGATTGCTTATCAACTTAACTATTAAATTATGTCCTTATCCTTTTCAGATTCCTTCCACCAGGCTCATATATCAATGCCAGGGAAGTCCACCCCTACAATTTGGCTTACCTAATACAAGAGGTGGTGAAATCCCCTGAGCTTCACGACAGCTTCTTCCGGTGGACCAACCTGTACACCATACCCGACGACCCGAAGGTTTACCACCCCTTATGCGAGCTGTGCCAAGCGCTGCATAGTGATAGAGCTCTGTATGCGCCAGCCAAGAAGAATATCAGACAATGGTGGAACGGACGCAACGGCATGAAATGGTGCCTTTCTGAAGAATACTGGAACGAGACCGCCAGAGTCAATATTGACGCTAAGCATATTTTTCAACTGTATTGATTTTATTTGTATTAATCTTTGATATATATATATAATTTATTTGTTAATTTTTTGTATTCTTTCCGTATTTTTCAACCCCCCACGCCAAAAAGGGGGTGTTGGGTTTAGCGTGTCTATCTTGATATCGTAGCTCCCAAACGGAAGAACCGATTTTCATTTAGTTTCTTTTTTTGTGTCATACATAGATATTTTTATCCTAGTGTTCTAAGTCATCTATATCATAAAGTATGCTTCAGTTAAGGATGTTCAATTTAGGTCATTCAATTTGATGAGTAATAATTAAAAGAATCTCAATTCAATCCCGCGTAATTACATTTGCGATCAACAAAGAAATAATATCTCCAATCTACGCGAAGCAATCTCGCCGCGCGGCTTACCGAGAACTCATCAACCCCAAACTATACCTATAAGACTTCATTGAAACGATAGTTTTCTAATCCGCCCACACACAATAACAGGACGTTATTAATTTCATATCGTACAAAAGAGCATGTTGCTACAAATATCCGTACAAAGGAGTCTGAGTAATTAACGTCGAGTCGCATTGGTTGAGTCGGTCCCGAGGGAGGGCGAGGCACACACAATACACTAGTTAGGGAAAAGGGGCGCGTATCGGCGGCCGTTTAACGAGCAAATTATTTAGTAAATGTTGCCAAATAATAACATTAATGCGTGGGGTTGCTAGTCTGTCCCCGCGTGTGGGTCTTGCGATAAGACGGTAGCTGTTTTAAGATAAAATACAGAAAAAATATTTTGTTAGTTATATACGAAGTAAGGTTTTAGACATCTCAAGTCAGAATACACGGTTCACTCACAGTTACGTTAGTTAAGATACTAGTTACTTTGAAATTAAATTAAAGTAGGTATGCTCAGACGCTAAAATACATATCTAAAACTGCGCAAATTTTACCAAATGCTAATAGGGCTCAAAATTACCGAGGTGAGCATATGGTGCCGATTTTTTTTTATAAAATAAGATGATATTAATACAATATTTATTTCGAAATGTAGGTTTTGTGCATATACATGCACGGTTACACTTAACTGATTTAGGTACTGTTTTTAAATTACGTTTCCCTTTATAAAGAGATATAATAAATGAATTTTAAAATATAAAGAATTACAAACATTTTCCAATTCTAAAACCAGTTAATTACAATTAATTTTACGCGTTTCTTAAATACATTATTAATATTATAATAATAATAATAGTCCCCCTAGCCGATTTCGACTACGGTGGCCAGTCACAACGACTAGCCGACTGCGCGGGACATATTATAGTGCACAAGTGTGTGCGCAAACACAGGTGCACTCTCTATTCCTTTCACTCTCATATCCCGATGGGACAGCAATCTGACACGACCGGAGAGAGATCAGGAGGCCGATTCTCGCATGATCGAAAAAAGTTCACACACGTAAAAAAGTTCACCACTCGAATTTTTTTCGAAGGAAACAAGGCTTGTGTATTCTCAGACCTTCACAATCGAAATAATTCGATGGAACGTCACACGAACATTTCGATTGCTGGAGACCAATAGATTTCGAAATTCGTATACGAACTATTGAGGTTCTAATCGGGCAAAATGATTACCTAACCTAAAATTGAGAAAATTTATATTGACTTGGAATGATTTTTAGTAGACTTCAAATAAAGAAGGTTTTCTATGTGTCCAATATATAATGTTATTTTGCCGTCTATTATATCATGTTTGGCTAAACCGATTTTGATGCGGTTTTCAGAAGAGTAGGTACTTCTGAAAACCGCATCAAATGCGTTTTAGAGAAGTTTCGAGTATATGGATTGACTTACAAAAAACCGTGGTCACTCCCGACTTACCACTTTCTAAAGAATATCGCTTGCACACATGATAAAACAGGCGTCGGTTTAAACAAAAGTCGACACAAGGTGCAAGCGATTTCAGCTCTTAAGATGGTTAGGCAGCGGTGACCTCGATAGGACTTAATATTATGTTAAGAGCTATCAAACCCTGGATACTATCTAGAGACAAAGTACTTTACAAGTCGAATCTTACGAGCCTCAGTACGAGCCCAACTCGATTAGGTTTTGTTGTCTTATTACGGAGTACCTTCGGTCACCTTCAGCTTCATTCTCAGACCCTGGTTTTATATTTTGACTCTGTTTCAAGCTCATGAACATGGATTGCCCCTATGTATTGAAAACAATCCTGAATTTAAATTTCCTAATGTCAATGACTTAGGAAGATTAAACAGTATAAATAAATAAATTTCATACAAATAAAAAATACCAATTTAGCAAGTGGTTTTATTTTCTTCATACATCAGTCAAAACACAAAACATTAAAGAAGCAATAATGTTATTGTTAAAAAAAAAAACAATTTAAAGCCATTGATCATATCAGGAAAGTTTCCATCCTTTAATCCAACTCGCTTACATTTCTAACTAATCATTTATTTTGTTGTGAAATGCATGCCGTTGTGTTCCTAGGAGTATTTAAAATCCCTTCATTTGGCGCTCCGTCCTTTTGGATTATTATAATTTGTTGCACTGCTCACTTCTGTAAAAAACAATAACCAACATAAATATCACAGAAAGTTACCTACTACACACAAAATAAAAACAAAACTTGAACACCATCATTTTTTTAGCTTAGTAGGTATCTCTTTTCTGGGATAATAATGATTACTTTAGATACTTGTAGGTGGAATTCATAAACTATATTTGAACACATTCAAGCACTCATAGAACAGATTGCTAATGTACTATTTGTTTATAATAAGGTAACTATAGGCAATACTATAACACACATAGATTTAAATTGTAAATGGAAAATCTGATGGTTTGATTTATAAATTATGAAAATAAAACTATCATTATGTATGTGTCTAGGTAATTAGGTACTTACCTAGTTATCAGAGAATTAAGGTATTCAAGTATTCCCATGTATTTTAACCAGTCTTTTATTGCATTACATTGGCAACTAAATATTCTCCCTGCTACAACATAATCCAGACTATCTGTAAATAAAAATAGTTTGTATTGTAAGAACACTACATATCTACAAAGGATGTTAAAAACTTTATCCAGGCTTTACATTAAGAAGGTGCACTAATATCTGTGATGTTAGTTAACTGAACCTATTACTACTATAATTGAATGCCTCTTTCTTGTAGTTAAGTAAATAAAAAAAGCAAATTATTAAACAAACAGCGTCATACCAACCTTAGAAAATATCTAGATTTTGTTTGTATTTAGCATTGTTATTCTTATTTTATTCAAAATTTGAGAATACAAATACATTTTCTCCGACACTGAAAAATCGATATTTGGAACAATTTTGACACACGCACACACACACAATGACATTTAGGGCCATAGAGTAAGGTAATATGGCGCCTCGCTGCGTTTCATTTCATGCTATGCATGAATAATAAAATTTTAATAATTGATTTACCGTTATTATATTTTAACAATATGTATAGTTTTGTGAATATATACATCAAATTAAACAAACAAATAGATTTATTGTCTAATTTCACCACAATTAAATTTTTTAGATGGACTTAAATATGTAGACGAGAGGTCAAAATGCAATATTTGTAGTAAGAGAAATTATATTTCGGTAAACACATACAATATTTAGAAATCACACGACCTCACGAAACGTCCATAGCACAACGGTTTTCTTGTATGACAACCACAGACAGGTGTCTGTCATTAGCACTTCATATACTTCTAGTCTATGATCAATACTAAGAAGGAACATTGAATTTTATAACTCCAACACTCTCCCTTAAAATTCAATTTTTCTTTAACAACATAAGTTTAAACAACACTACAATCACAATTAATCACTAGGTTGTTAACTTACAAACAATTCATTGACTCTTCATCATAACGACAATAAACTAAACAACAACTTACAATATTTAGACGTCATAAACATATTCCTAAAATTTCTAATGCCTTTGTCATGAAAATGTCTGCTATCTGTTCATAACTCTCAAATTGATTACATAGGTGACAATTATCAATCTTTTCTGTAATGAAGCTATACCTCCCTACTGTCAATATGTTTAAATTTCTAGTGATTGCCTCTTTACATGTAACTGCTTTATCATATTATCTTTCCACTTCGGAGACACTTTACATGTTGCTTCATCATAAGCTGCTGCCATGTAAATATTACTGGGTCATTAGAACTTCATCAATTTCATCATCCCTTATATCTTCATTTGGTATTTTTCTTTGAAATACTTTTATCAATTATAAGCTTATATTTCTTAACTTGTCACTGCACACCATCAGTGTTACTTCTTTTAATCAGATCCTCAAATTCATATGGCTCTTCCACTGATATCGAACCCATGCTGGATGATACTGGCCAATTGGGTATGTATGCTGGTCTACTCTTGACATTCAGCCGATACACATTATAGATACTCAAAAACTCTTCATAACAATATTGTTTTTTTTTTTTCAGTACATCAATCACTTAATATACTATCTTCCTCACGCAGTCACATTCGTATACTCCAAACTCCGACTCCGACTGGATACTGTATACTCCAAACTCCAACTTTTTCAATCACTAGCTTTATTGTTTCGCACTTGATCGTTTTCTTATAATACCTTGTATTAACATATTTTCAAAACATTGACAACAAAACTTGTATAAAATCTAAACAAAAATTCTAGCAAAATGACATTAGGTCATTTCAGTCATTCTATACCCCATTATGCATCTTTTTTTTTTCATCCAAATTCTTCTCATTCTTTACCCTATTTTATATATATTCCATCCAGCATCTTTTCGATCTCAATCTGGAATTTACTCCGCGTTGTGCGTATGTCATTCGTACCATTGAAACAACCAGCATTTGTTTCACGGCTTCCATTTTGAGTAAGTAATTTCTTTGTAATTTGTACCTGAAATACTTTCTTACTTATTGCGGCCCATAACCTGTAGACGAGAGGTCAAAATGCAATATTTGTCGTAAGAGAAATTATATTTCGGTAAACACATACTATATTTAGAAATTACACGACCTCACGAAACGTCCAAAGCACAACGGTTTTCTTGAATGACAACCACAGACAGGTGTCTGTCATTAGCACTTCATATACTTCTAGTCTATGATCAATACTAAGAAGGAACATTGAATTTTATAACTCCAACAAAATATAATTTATTTCGGCGTTTTTAAAAACGCCCGTACGATCTCTGCAATGGAACGTTGTAACGAAATTCGAACGTGAAATGTTCTATCGGTGCATGAGAATAGCAGTTTTATGTATCACTCGAACTTTTACAATAGAATTGTGAACTTCGTATACGATTTACCACACGGAAAAAGTACTACTTTACGAGAATTGGCCCCCAGGCGCAAGACTTGTGTCAGATAAAAAAGAGACATATATAATTAATATTTTGCGGTTCTGTGTTTTTCACTAAAAGAATACATTGCAGTTCGATAATTGCTATCGTGTCTGTAAAAGGGAACTTTAATAAGTGCGCAGCATCATATACAGCTTCGTGGTGCTATTACAGCATTGCAAAGGTGCGGCCAGGGGACGATGGGACTGGAGCTGATTTTTAAGGTAAGTGGGCCATTCAGTTTCCTGTAATATAAGGAATTATTCCTATGTTTTCCTGACGTCTTCTTCTCTTTCATCTTGTGCAACTTACTTTATCTCTTTTTCTTTACGTATTTAAGTTCCCGCATGGAGTCGGCTATTTACACGCCGCTTCATTTCCCCATTGGCTTTACGTGCTTTTCCGAGGCACGGGGATGAAACACCGCCAACTTCCAAACTCCGGGCTACCCTATGAATTTCTGAACAGAAAAACTCAGATATATTTTTTTAACTGCCTCGGTGGCGCAGCGGTAAGAGGGTCGCACTTTAAAGCGACGGCTGCGCCAGAGGTCCCGGGTTCGATCTCCGGGTCGGGCCAAAAAAATATATCTGAGTTTATTAATATTAGTTAGTGAAAGAAAATATCTAAATGGTATCCGAAATGACGCGCGACACTGGCATTATTCATAAATAATTCGTGACAAATGCATAATACACAACAGAGTCCTCTCAACTTCAAAAGCTTACTTAATATTTCAGTATTTTCTAAATATGCTCACCGCACATAAAAAAGCTGAGTAATTGTTTTGAATTCATTTTATTACCTGTATCATTTTCTACGATACCTTCACTCAATCTGGTAACAAGCGAGGCCCTATTCTTTCAGGTATTAGATAACGTGTTGCCACACTTAAAAAGCTTTTAAAGAGCAATCACATCCCGTACCTGAAGGTTCTGAAGAGGCAAATAAAGCCAGTCCTTGAGTCCCCGCGACAAAAGTTAGGGGAGGACCCGCGGGTGGCCAGCCAATGAGAGCCCCGCAAACACACCGAGCACCGCACAATTGAGTGCCTCTCAAATACTCTTGAATACTCTCCATGCCCCATTGTTCGCGGCAATTATCAGCTAAACGCCAAATTAATGAGCACATTATCATGTTAACGCGTGAAGGAGCAGCGACAAAGTCTAGCGGCGATTGACTTGGAACTAATGACCGTTTGATGGGAAAGAATGTCAATCAGAAGAGGGAAAGTCAAAATGTTGAGTTTAAATCGGACAGTAAAAGTTGAACCCTCAAAGCTTTTTAGGGTTCCGTAGCCGAATGGCAAAAAACGGAACCCTTATAGTTTCGTCAAGTCTGTCTGTCTGTCTGTCCGTCCGTATGTCACAGCCATTTTATTCTGTAACTATAAGCATTACACTATTGAAATTTGGTAGGAAGATGTATCCTGTTAACCGCCTACCGATTCTCATACATAAAACTAAAACCAAAAAAAATTTTTTTAGTCATACCTATGCGTGTGGGGTATCTATAGATAGGTCTTTCAAAATGATATTGAGGTTTCTAAAACCATTTTCTTTTAAACTCTAACGTTTCATAGCTATCCGCTTCCAAAGTGGCAAAATGGGCGTCCATCTAACTTCTAAACCAAGAGAGTGTAAATTTTGAAAAAAATATATAATATAGATCGTAACAAACACTTTCAAAGAAAATTGGTTTGGACGAGATCGAACGAGAAGTTTTTGAGATATATCATGTTATCAACAACCGCAAACATAACTTTGTACTTCATACAAACACTATGAAAAACAAAGTTATATTAAAGTCAACAAAATATTGTGGTATTTTACTAAGTAGAAGTAAGTGGATTCCCTAATTCAGTTAAAGTTGACACGGAACCCTCAGTGCGCGAGTCCGACTCGCACTTGGCCGGTTTTTCAAAGAGAAACTGGATATTGTTGAATTCGTCGAGACTTCAACAATATTTACGATTTTAGTTATAGGTACACAGCGTTGACTCCTTTAAATATTTATAAAGTTTTTTAAATGTTTATTACTTTATTCAGTAGTAAGTCATGTTTACCTAGATAGCAAGTCATGTTTATGACATTTCCCTCATACAAGGTTGACCTGTAATAGAATGGAAATTTTAAAATACAGCCCCTGTATGTTACCAAAAAACAATTCTCAATGGTTTTAATTTATCATAATGAAAAATATATATTTTTTTAACAAAATAAATTAAACCAGCAATGTATTGCAAATAAATGTGTCTATTAGTCCAGTCAACCCTTGATATTGCCATTTACACAACATGCTAGATATTATTGATCATTTTTTATATACATTGATCAGAGGTTATATCTATGGATTATTAAATCTCCGAGTTAAAGCATTTCAAAGCTCTATGACCAGGTCGAAATAAATACGAACACTGTAAATTAATTTTTGTCTCCTATTACAAACCACACGCTGTCTTATTAACTAACTACTCACAAACCCAATTACAGATTGCGCTCGCTGCACCTCTTATAAGAATTTCTTCTCCTCAAAAAAAGTTCGGTTGCCAAAAAATGCCTTGATAAAAAACAAAACACCGAAGAGAGTCCCCGTAAGCGGGTCTTAGTAAAAGATCCCCTGGGACGTCGTCCCCGCAAACGGAATAGGTAATTAAATAAACTGTAGAACGCGCGGCCTAATACTAAAATTAGCAATACGATATGAATAAATAGATTTCGGTCTCGTCCCAGCAGATGTCATGGGAATAACGCGTGGGGTTTGGGTCATTAGTTCGGTAAGTATTGGGTTAGTGGATATTAGCGGGCTGAGTGAAGGGTTGCGCCTTACGGATCAGTAGAGCAAAGAATATGCTCACGAGTGTTTGCTCGGTGATGCAAACAAGGAAATTTTGGTACCGTCTGCTACCGATAACAGTAGATATTTTGAAATAATATGAAAGAATAAATACTTGTAAAAAAACCTACCGCTTTTGTGTCATGATAAACTTTGCACTTAGTCTTATAAACGAGTGGTAGAGTAGTGTGTTATTTGGCAATTTTGATCAATGGTAAGTTAAGTAGGTATTGTTGATGCTTTTTGTTTTAATTGAAATTTAGTTAGTGGTTAAATTTTATGACATTGTTATTTATTTAGTGAATTTATACTATTAATACATACATATACAAAACATAGTTTAATTTAGTGAAAATAAGTACAATTAAGTAGCACTATGCAATATCATCCGCCATGCCAATTGCAGTTTCTAGGAACAATCTGATTTTCCCTGCATCAAAGCTAATTGCATCCTCAGACTTATCGTTCTCCAAGATACCATCCAAGCGCGAGCATCTCATAATGGCAAATGTAATCGCATTGTTGCGGACAACATGGCTGTCAATTATGACGGTAGTCGAGCATCGAGCGCAGAGATACGGCAATTAGCCGAGGGCAGGAAGCCGCGCCTGCGCTGTGCCTAATTGTTTCCGACAGTCTTGCCCCCTTCTACCCACACCCTTCCGCGGACGAACGCAGGGATGGCAACGGTAGAAATGATGTTTCATTTCGGTAGAGTTGTGTCTGGCGATGGAAAGTATCTTGTTTGGTAAACTTGCCAATGATTGAAAAAATCGCCTGATTGCGAGCTGCTGTGAACACAGAGCATTCACTTTTAGTGACAATTGGCATGACGATCGCAACTTTCACTATATAAATTGTATTTTTAAAAAGCAGCCATACCTTATTCAAATGTAAGGTTATTATAGCTTTTGGCTGCTCTACTAACTACGGATGTTCAATAAATAAATTTTCATTGCACATCACATGGGTCATTTGCAAATTTGTTTAATGTACAGTTTAGGCAGACTTATCGCTATTTGCGATCTCTTCTAGACAACCTTAAGGTAATGGAATTATTAGAATAAAACTGCAGATCACCGTGTTCCATCTTCTCTCACCTCTGAAATGTGCTGTTTCCAAGAATATACAAACAGATTTCTGGTAAAATCTTACTATTTACTTTCATGTAAAGTTTCTGTCAGCCCTGCCGTCAGAGGCTGCACCGACGCTCGCCTCGGGCGAAGGGAGGGTAGGTATTACAGCTCTGGAACTCCGCGGGCGTAAATATTGTGAAAATAGCCATTTGCAGCGAGCGAGGTGTGTGCAGCCGGGAGCCGCTGAATAAATAATGTGACTGCACGCTGGGAAAAACGAAGAAAAGCAATAGAGTGATTTTGTTGAGTATTAATGGTCGAAAGTTTTAAGGTGGCAGGTGGCAGTTACTTTAGTTACATACTTTGCTTCATTCATATCAAAAAACAATAGCTAAGTACGTGCAATGCTACTTACAAGGCAATTGAGTAAATGTTACCTTTGTCACACAAATATATGTAAATTCTTTAAGCATTTTTTTAAATTACATACTCGAATTTAGTAACTCTTTGTTGAAAACTGTTTCTTTTGCCAGATAATTCTGAAATTATTAAGTTAATAAGTCAATAGTTGTCCGGTTCAAGTTGTATACTACAACGAGCTTTAAAACGCAATCATCATGCGTACACCTATAACAAGTAGGAAACCCTCAAATTAATACTTTGTAGTGAGATATTACAATAACGTTTCTAAATTCTTATGAAAAGTAACTACCCAATTAAGTATTTGAACCAATTTTCGTAATGTGAATCACGCTTATTAATTTTCAAGTGATCACAGATAATCCCGTCGATAAAGACGTACAACAAAGCGGCAGTCACAACAGCGCCGTCGGCAATCCGTCACGCCGGCGATCGCGCGCGTCGGCACGTGCGGACGATTGCGGATAATCGCGGACAATTGCGGACGCGGCATTGTCCACAGTTCTGCGGGGCTATGACATAGCTCAATCGCTTTCGCATTGCAATTGTAGCGTCATGACAATATTTTAAAAGGTTTAAAGTAGAGCTCTTTGGCACTAGGCGAAGCTGTCAAATTATTCTCCTTGGGAACTGTTTACAGTGAGTGTCTGTGAATTTACTTACTCGCGTCGCAAACATTATTCTGAGCCATAATAATAATTATAGTCCCCCATAATAATAAGTATAGTAGCCGATTTCGACTACGGTGGCCAGTCGTAACGACTAACCGACTGCGCAGGACATACAGGGTGAAATTTTAATCAGTGACCAAATTTTGTGTGAAGACTCCACTGATGAATGTGAACAACTTTTACTATGGGAGCAATAGTGAAATCGAGAAAAAAAATCAGCTGTTCCATACAAAAGCTCAATTGGCGTGCGGTCAAAATGTATGGAACAGCTGATTTTATTTCTCGATTTCACTATTGCTCCCATAGTAAAAGTTGTTCATATTCATCAGTGGAGTCCTCACTTAAAATTTGGTCACTGATTAAAATTTCACCCTGTATTATAGTGCACAAGTGTGTGCGCAAACACAGGTGCACTCTCTATTCCTTTCACACTCATAGCCCGATGGGACAGCAATCTGACACGACCGGAGAGAGTTCAGGCGTAGGACCAACAGCTTTACGTGCTTTTCCGAGGCACGGGGGTGAAACACCGCCAACTTCCAAACTCCAGGCTACCCTACGAATTTCTGAACAGAAAAACTCAGGTATATATTTTTGGCCCGACCCGGGGATCGAACCCGGGACCTCTGGCGCAGCCGTCGCTTTAAAGTGCCTGAGCCATACAAATGTAGTGTACCTACTAGAAGGACTATGTTAGTATCCTATTTACTCTCCATAAATACTTTTTCAATGATGAACTGAGCGGAGGCTACGAATCGTGATCGTAAGTTACATAATAAACCCGTAGCACGGTGTACGCTGGTTCGCTATGAAAAATCCACTATTGTTGCGGTGTCGGTGTCGGTGACGGAGATTGACCATTGATTCAAACAGAACAGATGGCTATCAGAGGTGCAAATGAAACCTATCACGTTTCAGGAAGAAGTGGTCATATTACAAGAGCTTGCTCAAAAATTAACGCAGTTTGAGAAAATCTTTTTTTTGTAGGTCCTAACGGGATAGACAGAAAATCAGTAATTCAATTAATTAATCTGCCTTCGAGTGTATGGGTGACCCTTATAGGGTTTTCTTTTATACCACTATCGCCACAATAAGATGGTGAAGTCAAATTCAAAGAGGTTATTATAAAATCAAATGAACTTGGGTAATTATAACAATTATACCGACTTTAAAAAACTGACGAAAAAGCTTTAAATAACGCATTTGTCTTCTAATTGTGACGAGAAACAAATTCTTTAAGAGTCGGTATATAAAACGATGACGACGACGATGACCATCGGTCGTTCTTATATTTCATAATTTCCATTTATTTTTATTACCCATATCTCCAAAACTATTGTGCCGGTTTTGATTAAACTTACACAGTACCTAAGTTAGAATATACTTAATTGAACTAAATAAGCATAATCTCGATATTGAGATATCCCTGGACAAACATATAAACCTAGATTATCATAGTCAAATATTATAAAATTCCAACGATACAGATTAAATGATTACCTCCTTTTTTTAAGCCAGTAAAAATAACAAAATCTATACTAATATTATAAAGCTGAAGAGTTTGTTTGTTTGTTTGTTTGAACGCGCTTATCTCTGAAACTACTGGCCCGATTTGAAAAATTATTTTTACGTTGGATAGTCCATTCATCGAGGAAGGCTTTAGGCTAAATATCATAAAGATACGACTAATAAGACCACAGCAGTGGCAAAAATGTTGCGAAATCGGGAGAAAGATATTCCTTTTTAGAGCTTCCGCTGCGTACGCTGCGAAAACACAAAAATCATGTATGACAGGATTTTTCAACATTAATAGTTCTATAATAAAATCCGCAACAGCATATGTCTATCTTTTATGGTTGACTTACTATAACCTTTTTTATGTTAATAAATTTGTAAAATATTAATGCATTATTTTTAGAGGTGTATTATACACACAGGTATTTATTCTTACCAAAATAATCACGAGCATTTCATTTAGAACAAAGTTGCCCTTCATATCATTTGAATTCAATAAATATCTTAGGAGCTATCACAGTTCTAACATAAATAATATATTATATTAATATTATAAAGCTGAAGAGTTTGTTTGTTTTAACGCGCTTATCTCAGGAACTGCTAAACCGATTTGAAAAAATATTTCTCTGTTGGATAGCTTATTTATCGAGAAAGGCTTTAGGGTATAAAACATCACGCTGCGACGGGAGGGGAGGGAGCAAACTCAAAACGCGCGGACGAAGTCGCGGGGGACCGCTAGTATTTTATAAATCGCACTGTCTTAAAAAGACTATCTATCATGCAATCATGATATAATCCGAAAGGGTTGAATGAACGTAACAGCAACATCAAAATCTAATAAAAACTGAACAACAGTCGGTGTAATGGCAGAGGTGATCCGACGACATGGTCCAAGTAGCGAGGGGTAATCACTAATAACCCATCATCCGATAATAGCAGGATTAACACGACACAACCCTTTGTGGGACGATCGAAAAACTTTACCAAAACATTTGCACGCACCGATTATTTATTCGCCCTAGACATTTAATATTCGCAAAGTGAATGTTTTATCGCGCATCATTGCAAACGCCGGATTTGCACGAATATTTGCGGCCAAAAACCTCTGGGAATCATCCGGCTTTAGTGCTCATTTCATTTAATATCATACACTGTTTTTTGGATCTGATACAAAACGTTTTTGTTCCGCTGTGATCCACATAAATATTTGACCATTATTACCAAATAATACCGGCTATATCGGATTATGAGGGATTACAGATATTTCAGCGAAACGAAAGCTATTAACTGAAGTACTAATGCATAATGTGGAAAGTGTTTTGCTTATATGCTGTCATAGATACCTCGGTAGGTACATGATTACATTGTCGAGGAGATGGTATTTGATTATACGCTTCACAGACATTGCCGTTAGCAATACTGAATTATTATGGAAAACATACTTGACTGACTTGTATATAATTCATTCTTTTAAGACATATTTGCATTTCGTTAACGGTGCGATAAAACATTGTCATTTTAGATTACTAGAGCCCTTTGATAACCAAACGTTTCTCCGCAACCCTTCACGTCAAAGTTAACGCGTCGGTAACGTGTAACGAAATCAAATATTCACATCACACGTTTTACAAACCCTCGCTTCATCGTAACAACCACTTTCACCATCGGTTCTGTCAATTTATATTTGCCTGCAATCATTAATGCAGGCGTTGCGTACCGATGTTTTTGCTAGAAGCATCGTGAATCCGTTGGAGATGCCCTGCCCCTCGCTGTTGGTACTTCGGAGGGCATCAGAGGGGTGCCCTCAGGCGTCTCTCGGGCATAATTACATCGGTCTCGATGCGCAAACTAAACTAGCCGAATAAATAGGTGTCAAGAGCAATGCGTCAGAGCGGCCCGGGGGGCGGACGTGCCGCGTAACCGGAGCCACTCGCCTCATAATGCTACATAATTCAATTGATTCCCCGACACTACCCGCACGCTTCCTTCTAACTTCGTTTCAAACGTTTTGATATCGGATACCGTTTTGACGCCTCCTTGTGCAATTTTTTCCCCGTCGGAGAATGAAAGAGCGGGTACAAACTAAGTGGTTGTATTTAACAAAATAAATAAAATTATGGCACTTATAGTCTAGTGTTGGTATGAGTAGGCGGGGGAGGAATATGTCACGTGTCCGAGCGGTGCTGTGTAGGTGAATTTGGCGGGTGCGTGGGCGGACGGGGCCGGGGCGTAGTGGACCTGGGCGGGAGCGGCTTGAGACGCGTGGGCAGCAGGTGCGAAGGGCTGCGGCTGCAACTGGGCGTAGGCCACCTGAGGTTGATTGTACGCTACTTGAGGTTGAGTGTGGGCTACTTGAGGTTGATTGTACGCTACTTGAGGTTGGGCGTAGGCGACTTGAGGTTGATTGTACGCGACTTGAGGTTGAGCGTAGGCCACCTTGGCTACTGGCGCAGCGTACGTCACTTTAGCCGCAGGCGCGGGGTAGGTAACCTTAGGGTGTGCGTTGTACCCAGGATTTGGGTGTCCCTCATAACGCACGACAGCGTTGAATCCGTGCTCCTTATCAGCTGTGTACTCTACGATCCTCTGGGTGCCGTCGGGCTGAACCAGAGAGTAGAAGCCGTGCACGGAGTTGCCGTTGCGGTTCTCCTTCTGCTGCTTGATGTCGCCGCTGTGCTGGTCCTCCACTGTGTACGAGTACTCGTACTGAGCAGGCAGTTCTGGCTCAGCGTAAGCGAGCTTGGCGAGGGGGAGCGCTGGGACGGCGACCGCCGCCGCCGCGGCTACGAAGCAGAAGAAGATCGCGATCTGTAATTGTGTTGAAAACATTAGTCATTCGTTAAATTAACTCTCATTGATTTAAATAAGTAAGAAAATCTTTTCCAACAGAACTTTTTAAACTTTAAATGTCTTCGTTACTTTTTAAAATGATCACTTTTTTTGAATTCTCATGATGACTTTTGGTCGCAAATATTTCTTGACCTTATATTTACATTTTTATTTATATTATTCAATTTTATATACAAACTCACTTTGGCAACCATGTTGTTAGTTTGGCTAGGAGTCAGTGTGCCCCTACCGGATGACTGCTTGCTTTTATACCGCCACGCTTCGGCGATGCGTACGCGCATCTAACTGGACCGGCGTTATGTTATGTAACCCATTCAGCTTTAGATTACTCGTTAGCTTGCGGCATCAATCAAAGAGAGGTGTGTTCAACACCGAGTTTTTATTGTACACCTGCAACATGAAGATAAGAAGACAGGTACGGCAGTCTCGAGATAGTTTCCCTGTAGAACAACCAAGGTAGCAGCGCTCCAAAAGCGCTAATGCAAAATCGATGTTTTTGTGTATTCATTAATTGAGATTTTTTAAAATTTTGTTCAATATTTGACTAACATATTTTACGATTTATTTAACATATAGCTACGTAAGATAAAATGATATTTGATACAGCAGAGAAAATTACTGATTTTCTGCTTTCTTCAACTATTGCATTCTGAATTGAAACTCGTATCTACGCGAAATTACAAAAATTTGACCAATTCCTATACTACTACAGACTTCACTCGCCGATATATAATTGAAACTGCCCCAGTTCATAGAAAGTAAAACATTCTGTAATGCACCTCATTTGCTATCAGCCAGACGTAAAACATCCATTGCTAAACACAGGCCTCAGACCGGTTGCAAGAGGACTGTATCCAGTGTAATCTACAATCTTTATAAGGTTCGTCTGTCCAATTTTCACGATAAAATACCAAAGTAAATAGGCCAAGTGATGGCCTTGTGTTGTGTTTATCACATAACCCAAACTCGTTATATGTTTTTGTTACTAACAGACCGGACCTCAGAAAAAAAAACATTTTAAAAAATAACTTCAAAACCAAAATGCACTAAAAGTTCTTAAATAAACTCTGGACCCTCAAAAGAAAAGGATCCATTTTAGGCGAACGATTTCTTTTTAGAGTCGGTGTTCTCATAGTTGATATTGGAGATGGTCAAAGTGATGGCATTAGTGCATTTTGCTTTTGAAATCGGTTTTTACTTCTTTTAAAGTTTATTTTTACTGCTCATTTTAAGTGATTATAGGAGAGATGGGCAAGGGGGTTGCACCATATGACTCTGTTCTTTAAAAAGCTTCAAATTGCATATCATAAGTTCTGTCATTATATAATCACTGAACTCCTAAACGTTGAGGAGTTCCACTATCAGCTAAGCTAAACACGATGTTAACTATCAGACGTAACAACATGTTAACATTCAGATTCTAGTACAAAAACACTTTACATGCCTTTAAAATTTGACGGTTTCCCTCTATAGCACCAATGTCCCAATATCAGATCTCGATTTGGCAAAAATGGGTTCAACTAGAAGGTATGACCTGCCTAGAGAGGCAAGCGTAAACAAATTTCAAATCAATCTCGAAATGACTATTATTTGAGGTAATAACACCACAAAATAACATACAGTCGAATTGATAACTTCGATCGATTGAACCCTGTCTTGATGCAGTACAATGCCATTACTATTTACTCCAATTATGGAAATTCACACTAGTATCTTGCATACTGTGCCAAGGAGCGTTTGCATAAAACCGGCCAAATGCGCGTCGGACTCGCGCACGAAGGGTTCCGTACTACGACTTGGTAAATAGGCAAAAACGGGCAAAAATGGATAGAAATAATATCGAAAGACTATGTACCAGCGTGACGTTATCATAATTATCGTTCCAGATAAGAATATGAATGAATAAATATAAATATTATAAATATTTGACAACATCACATACATTGCTCCGATCCCAAGCTAAGTAGCTAAAGCACTTGTGTTATGGAAATCGGAAACAACAGTGGTACCACAACACCCAGACCCGAGACAATATAGAAAAGGTCGTTTTCTACATTGACCCGACCGGGAATCGAACCCGGAACCTCACGAGATGGCGACGCTTGAAACCAGTGTGCTAGCCACTCGACAACGTAGGTCGTCAAGAAGATTGCCAGCAGTACTAATTGGATCAAGCTAATATCTTTTCGAAATATATTGGCATTTCATATTCTAATAATCAACAAAAAAATACATAACTCCGTAGCACTTTTAATTGAACAAACAAATACCCGATTCTCCTTGTGGACAACCTGTATTATTTCATTGTTTAATCAGTGACGCATTGACTACTCTACATATTAGTTAAGTAGCACTTCAATCGATAGACGCAATACATCTTAATACAAAATATAATGTTATACAATCTTAATAAGTAAAACGATACTTAACAATATCTTATCCCTAATTACACAATGGTACAAATTAATAACCTCATAAATAGCCGATGAATAATCGTTTTCAATCTGGGTCATTATATTGGACCAGCGCGTAATGTGTTTACACATGACTACCGTTATTGAGACACTTGCACGATAATGCCACACCCGACTATTAATTTAGTCAGTACTAAAGATACTATCTGGAGCAAGCGAGATTGGACAGCTCTTACCAGATATTACACAGATTACATAGATGACTGCATACTATCGGAAGGCAATGCTCCTTTGGCCGACCAATTTGTAAGCTTGTAATATAAAAAGTGAATTGATTATATTAATTATATATTATTAAAACCAAATGGTGGATAATAAACTCATAAGATCCAGACGCCCTAATCCCGTGTTTTTTTAAACAATACCAGGGGGCGTATTGCGATCCAACTTTAGCCGTTCAATTTCCAGGCAGCTCAATTCTAAATCAGTGTAATCGAATATTATCAATGTAATAATACTGGAATGGTACGAATATTAATATTTATGTTATTTATTATAATAATATTATAATTGGATGATCAAACGAACTTACCTTAAGTGAAGTTCGATCCAAATTGTCCTGACTTCGACGAAGAGATTTAATTGACCATGTAGTATGCCCTACTACGCGTCCATTCACTCGCACACAGGTTTAGCGCAAGAAAGAGAAGGTAAATGACCTCACTCCCTCCCACGCACTCACAGCACTGCCAGCCGCCTGTCGCTCATTCATTTCAGAGCAAGGAGACCGATGTATGAGATGTACAACATTGATTATACTTATTGTAAGGGTGACGATTATTTTTGCATAAAAAACGTACACGGGAATTGGGAAGGGTGGGACCTTAAATCTCTTCGTCGAAGTCAGGACAATTTGGATCGAACTTCACTTAAGGTAAGTTCGTTTGATCATCCAATTGTCCTGCCTTCGACTCTGAGATTTAATTGACCATGTAGATGTTTGGAGTAAAATCAATGTTGTTACAATAGAATAAGTTGACATCTCTGATGTTAGTAGTGATTGATCATTAAAACGATCATATTAAACAACAATTCATTGTTCATGTCGCTATCTTTGACATATACATGTATCACTATTACTAAAAAACATTAGTTGTATGATAACTATGATAAGTTATAACTTTCTACTAATAAAAATATCTTTATTAGAAAGAAAGAAAATATTTGTTAGTATTTTTTATTAATGATTAACTAAAAATTGATAATTTATTTATTTTAGTAATTTTAAGCTGAAATAAAGCATTTCTGTTTAATTGTGGCATGTTATAAAAATTGCAAACAATACAGAAGACGTATTGTTGGGCTGAGACGGTTTGCGAATAATATAGTTTTACACACTGAATTTGGCACGTAAAACAAATGATAATTTTATAACGAGGAAAGCCACATACAGAAAACACTTTTTAGTTAGCGCCTTATCTTTGGTAAGATAAAGGGCGTGAAGGTAATGTCGTCTGAAAAATCGTTATCTTATTCTTGCAGTATTTAGCATATTTTATAATTATAGTTTTGAAATACGTATGTACATGCTTTTCTATTGCTTTTCAGTATGGGATATGTAGGTATTAATGCGACTGTTTGCAAAATATTCGATCGAATACCAAACACATAAATAATATTTTATAAATTAAAATTTCGAATACCTGAGAAAATTTATATACTTAATTTGGTTATAAAATGTGTTTATGATTTGTATAAAAGTAATTGATTAAAAGATTCATTCTTAGGAATGTAATTATTTTAAGATCATGTATTTTTTTTTTTATTTTTTTTTTATTACCATATAAATAGAAAACAAATGGATACAATACAAAAACAGCACGATTAAACCACTAAGGTTTGTGTTGATGCTGCTACAACTCACATCGATACTACTGATTATAAATTAATATTGCTCAACTATTTACAGAAATATTATTAACCAATATACTAACTAAAGGAAACTAAGGAACAGTTGCGATAATACATTATTCTTATGTTACAATTAGGAAATGCAATCCCGATCCCGCGGGATCCCGATCTCGCGAGATCTCGTGTAATTTTTCGGGATCAATCCCGACGCATCATGTGACGAGATCCCGTTCGAGATTGACGGGATTGGGCGGCAGTGGTCAGCGACGCAACACACAACCACTCAGAGCGCAAGCGACGTGCTGACTGACGGCCGGCCGCTACAAAACTATTCCGACTATTTCCGAATATTAAATTAGAATCTACCATTAAAAAAGAAATGGATTTGTTTGAGTGTGGAGGAACAAGGGGGCGATTTTTGCAGTTTGCATATAATTGTTTCGCCACACTGTTGCCAACCAGCATTGAGTCGGAGAGGCCATTCTCAGCAACGGCAACGGACATTAGATGCCGTTTAGCAGATGAAACTACTAATACCCTCCCTTTGTTTTTTAAGGAGTCATTTTCAAAATCACTCTTTTTCCTAATTCCCTTGAAATAAGCTTATTGTTTTGATTACCTAATTTACCTACGTCAATTTCCTTACAACCTGATTATTATTTAGTTGGTAAGATTAAATAATAAAGGTTTTTATTTTCTTTCGAGTAATATGTTATTTAAGTTAACCTCACTATTACAAACAAGCAGTTATTAGCTTTTTCAGTCATCTGAATTCAACATTGTTTTTTTTAAATTAGACGGGATCCCGAAAATTCCGGGATCCCGCGGGATTGATATTTCTAATCCCGCGGGATCCCGAATTTGCAATCTCGAGTCGGGATTGCATTCCCTAGTTACAATACAATTCAATTTACTTAAATCTTTCGAAAAGGTGACTACATTCAAAGCAAAGCTTGTAAAAAATGAGATTTCAGTTTATATTTAATGTTCAATGGTGTGATACTATTTCGAAGGTTACTAGGTAGCTCGTTGATAAGCCGAGGAGCAAGATAGGCGGCCGTGCGCTCGCCGTAGGCATTGTTCGCGCCGATCGTGTCGAGCCGGTTCGCTGCAACCGAGCGGGTGAATACAGGGCGTACACGTTCTTTCCTTACGGAATCATCGAAGAAATATTTCTTTAGAAAGCAATTTTTAAACTGTACGTGAATAGGTAAGACTTTACAGTGTTTAAATAAGCCAATGTCATTATTTATGAATTGTTTTTTTATATTGATGGAGACTATATTTTTAATTATTCTTAGTTGAAGATTATATAAACTATTGAGGTAGGTTTTGTATGTACGGCCATAGCTGCTGAGGCCGTATTGTATATAGGATTCCGCCAAGGCGTTATATAACATCAATTTAACTGAAAATGGTAGACGATTTTTTAGAATTATAATATATGCCAAAAATTGTCTTAGTTTGTTAGCCACATGTTCAATATGAATGCTCCAATTGAATTTATCGTCAATGATTAAACCAAGATATCTAATGTGTTTAACTATTTCTATAGGTGGGCAGCAACACGAGGTGTTAGTTGTGTGAAGGCAATCGTGATCATGGGCCACTAGATGTTTAACTTTTTTTTTTTTTTTTTTTATTTATTTAGTTACATCATTCAAAACTTATTCTACTTTACAATGATTCCTACTCTAAAAAACCTCAATTGGGTTTATCTCGCAGTAGGCGAGTTCGGACTTTCATATATTAAAAAATATTTTTTCAAAAGGGTTTTACATTCTTTGGAGTTCGAGGTACAAATATTTTCGAGAAGCGATTTCGGCAGAGTATTCAATATTTTAGGCAAAAGGTATTCCATCTTTCTCGTTCCGTACAAGTTATTATATCGCGGTAGCACATACATAGGTAAATAATCTAGTCGGCGTAATTTGTTATTGCGTGTTTTTTTACATAACTTAGCAATTTTACAATGTTCCTCGCATATGACAGACATACGAAACCTATCGAAAACGTTTATAACTTTACAATAGTCAAATAGTTTAGAATATTCATCTTTGTATTTGTCTTTAATTTTTGCTGGTACAATGGTTTTTAGTATAGAAAGTTGTATTTTATATATGTCATCTAAATAGGTCACGTACGTCCTGCCGTAGCTGCTTATACCATAACAAATTAATGAATCAGCTAAGGACATATATAACATTCTCAGTATTTTATACGGTAACTTATATTTTAATATTGACAATTTAGATAATATGTTTCTTAGTCTATTACATAAGTAAACAATCTGCGGCTTCCAATTGAATTTATCATCGATAACGAGCCCCAGGTAGGTATGTTTGTTTACGGGTTCGAGCGGCGGACAGCGACAGGGCGAGTCATTCGGCATGTGTAGGCATTTATGCTCGTGAACGATTAACCGGGGTTCACGGGTTGACTGCATGCGAGCAGAACGGACACAAATTACTTTAGTTTTATTGGAATTTATGATAAGGCCCATGTCATGTGCCCATTTACTTAGTAAATCAAGGTTGGTTTGCATGAGCTTTTCGGCTTCGTTTAAATCGTTATGAGCAGTTACTAGACATGTGTCGTCAGCAAATTGGTACACAGAACCCTCAGCAAAGATGTTACACATATCATTAACGTAGATTAAGTACTCTGTAGGCCCCAAGATTGATCCCTGAGCTGTTCCTTCCTCTGTTTTAATTTTGTCACTGAGAATGCCATCAATTTTTACCATAGTGTACCTATTTTTATGATAATCTTGAAACCAGTTCAGGAAAGGGCCCTGTATACCAATTTGCTGCAGCTTGGTATAAAGTGTATTATAGTTCAAAACATCGAACGCCTTACTAAAATCAATGAACGCTAGTATAACCTGTTTACGCTCGTTTAAGTGTCCGTTCACCTCGCTAGCAAATCTAGATAACAGTTGAGAAGTATTCTTTTTCTGTTGGAAGCCGAATTGTTTATCATTAATTAACTTATTATTTCTTAAAAAGGTACTAATTTCATAGCCAAGATACTTCTCAATTATTTTGTCAATACATGATAAGATTGTTATGGGTCGATAGTTATTACAGTCTGTGAAAGAACCTTTTTTATGTATCGGCCGAACGATACCGATTTTTAAAGCGTCTGGGTAAATTTTTCTAGATATACATGTATTTATTAAGTGGGTAATTACAGGTGTAATATCTGGTTCAATTGATCTAATGTCAGACACACGTATGCCATCATATCCGGGTGCTTTTCTAATGTTTATATTCTTAATTATTTTTCGTATTATTTCATTAGTCGCTTTGTTTACTTTCATGCTACAGCTCGGTACGTTGGCATGCGAGTCTGTATTCATTAACGGAATATTACAGAGAGTACATATGTTTTTAACATTATTTCTAAATTCATTGGCAAATTTATTTGCCGTAACTTTTGCGTTATCATTGAAGTATTTTATAATAATATTATCAATAGATCTACTTATTCTACCACTTATTTTATTAACAATTTCCCATATTTTTCGGGGGTTTTGGAAATTATCACAAATTTCTTTTTTGTAGAAATTATTTCTAGTATTATTTATGAACCTATTTGTTTTATTTCTATATTTATTATACAGGAGTCTATTTATGTTATTACTTTCATCTTGTTTCCAAATTTTATACAGTTTGTCTCTTTTTTTACACATGTCTACGACTTTGTTATTTTTCCATTCACAGATCTGTCTTTTATTTATTTTTATTTTACAATTATACCGACACTTCTCATACACTGAATTAAAGCCTTCAATTACATAATTTAAAATGTCATTCGGATTGTCCATATGTAATGCCGCTTTCCAATTCACCTTTTTTAGTTCACTATATACTTTTTTATTGTCTAATTTACTTACGTGGCGGATGACGGGACTTACTGCTGTACTTGGGCCAGATAAGGCACAACCGGTTATCAGGTGGTCCGCAAGCGCGACATCTATGACGGCTGTTGAGACGTTGAGCATTTTAACACTTCGCACAAACACATGATCTATGCACGATTTGGTTAGGACTTCTTTTCGTTTTTCGATCCGGGTATATTGACTTATACCGCACTCAAACCCTAGTTCGTATAATTTATTTAGGTACGCAGTGGTGGGGGATCGGGACAACTTTATGTCTATATTGGTGTCACCTAATACCACACAATCCTTAGTAGGCGATATTCGCGATAATAACTGGTTCAGTTCTTGAGTAAACAAGGTTTTATTTGTGTCAGGTGGTCTGTACACTGCAACCAGGTGCAACTGGGACATGTCTCACATAAAGAGATTTAATAACCATGAGTTTTGTTTTGTCACAGTTAAATACCAGGCCAGCATCATGGCACCAGCGCAGCAATGAGTTTAAATCGGACTGTAATAGATCACAAGCTGTTTGGGGGTCTTTGTTCGCAACAATTAAACATGTATCATCTGCAAATTGATAACACATGCAATTATTTAGACATTTACTCATATCATTAACATATGTAACAAAATGCAATGGCCCTAGCACAGAACCCTGCGCGGTGCCCACCGTGGCATCCACAGATGAACTCAATGAGTTTCCAACTTTAACAGAGAACTTCCGGTTATTAAGGTAATTTTCACACCATGCAAGTAATGGTCCACGAACGCCGCAATCGTTCAACTTTTTAACTATTTGTGAATGTTGTAATGTATCGAAAGCACGTGAGAAATCGATAAACAGCGCTAAAACAAAATGTTTTTTGTTCAGTTCCTCATTAACCACATCCGTGAATCTTGCCAAAAGGTCCATAGTTCCCTTACCAGCCTGAAACCCATACTGATTTTGAGAGATAACATTATGCTGCGAATAGAAGGTATGAATTTGCTCGCAAACATATTTTTCAACTATTTTATCTAGTGTAGGGAGCAATGTGATGGGTCGGTAGTTGGAGTATACGTCTCTTTTTCCTTTTTTATAAATAGGTCTGACACAACCTTCCTTTAGTTCATCAGGGTATAAACCTGTCTTAATACTACAATTGATAAGGTTGGCAATAGCTATAGATATATCAGGACCTGCTGCCTTAATATCTGATGCTTTAATACTATCTAGTCCTGGCGCCTTATTAGTATTAAGTTTTTGAATAATTTTAGTAACCTTGTCAGGCATGGCCTTTTGAAAATAAAGGCTACAATCAATCTGTGTTTCAGAATGAACGCTTGGCTTCACCAGCGACACATCACAATTAGGGATAATATTTTTAACCGTGTTATCAAATTCACGTGCAAAGTTATCTGCAATATGTTTAGTATTGAGACCTTGGGCATCAAACGCTTTAATTATTATTTCATCAATTGATAATGTCATTCGTTCTAACATTCGATTTACTAGTTGATATATTTTTTTAACATTTGTAAAATTACTTTTTATTTCATTCATGTAGTAGGAATTTCTTTTATTTTCTAAAACTTTATGCACTTTGTTTCTAATTTTATTGTACTCTAGTCTTAATGCAGGATTATTTGCGCTTTTTTTCCATGATCTAAATAGTTGGTCTCGTTTTTCACATAGGCGGGTAACATTTTTATCAATCCATGGCATTTTGCATCGGTTGAATTCACTATGTTTAATTTTTACTACACTATTATCAGAGCCCGCTGACTTTATTGCGGCATTTATTGATTTACAAATGAAACTATAAATTTCACCAGAGGTGTTCATGTTGTTAGTCGATATCCAATCAATATTTCTTAATCCCTGTTTAAGAGTCTCGTTATTAATTACATGTTTTGTGACACTCTGTATACAGTCGGGCACTGCGTCAGAGACGCATGCAAGGATAATAGTACGGTGATCAGCCAGTGTCACATCGAGCACCGCCGCGCACGGAGCTAGTGTAGGGAATCGCGCAAAGATGTGGTCTATACATGATTTAGTAATAATGTTCTTTCGTATTTCAACTCGAGTGAAATCCGTGATTCCACACAGTAGTCCGTGCCCGCCGAGTGTTTCTAAATATGAATCGCGGTATGATGTTGCGGATTTAAGGTCGATATTCATATCACCTATTAGCAGCAAGTTTTGTCTTATACTAAACTTTGAAATGTAGTCACCAAGCTCTTTAATAAAAAGGTTTTTATTCGTAGACGGAGGCCTATATATGGAACACACAACTATATCACGGCCGTTATAAACTTTTATGGTGCCCGATAAACATTCGAAAGTGCTAGTTTTTTTTTCAAAAGGAGTGAATTTAAAGTGATTTTTTATGTACAATATAATGCCACCTCCCCTTCGCTTACTTCGTAGCTGTGAGTACATATTGTAGCCCGGGATGTGAAACAAGTCACTAATTGTATTCGATATACCCGCCTCCGTAACAACAATAATATCAAGTGGAAAAGTACTGCTGTGAATAGTTTGTAGTAATTTAGGAAAATTTTTGGTAAGTGATCTTATATTTATATGGATACAAGTAAAACTTAAATGACCCCTATTAGGTATTTGATGGAAAAAGTTATCTACGGAGTTGCAATTGAAAATTTCTTCCATATTATTTACTTTTTACCTTACTTGAATGTTTATATTAAGCAGCTAATAAATAGGACACACGCACACACACATTCAGGCCGAAGCTGTGTCGCTTTGAAGTTTGGAGATATCTTGCATCGATCGAATATAATGAATCTTGCTGGTGCAGCTTTTTCTAGCGCAGATTTTTCCATCTTTACACCACACAAATTGATAAGACTTTCCTAGTTGATTTTTAGTGTTGTACAGAAGTGATTTTAGGGTTTTTGTCAATGCTTCCCTGATGAAGACGCGGTTGTCAGCCTTCTCGCTAGGGGTATCCGTAAAAAGAAGACCTAGAGTAAGGCTCTTATTCCTGCTGGCAGCAATCCATTGCAACTGTGCCGTTTTGTTCTTCATTTCTACTACAACTAAGCCTGGTTTATCTTTCGTTCCCTGCATACGCTGTGACGACCGTATATCGCCAGCGCTTACTTCCAGTTTGTTGGCTACCTTCAACAACGTTTGGCCTAGATCTTTAAGAGCAGGTTCAGGAAGTCCAGCAATCTCAACTGAATTTGACAAAGACTTTTGTTCAATATTTTGCATTCCTTGTTCTAGAGCTGCCACTTTTAGCTCTAAGTTTTTGTTCCTGTTTTGCAAATCTAGGTTTTTGTTTTCAAGGTCTTTGATTTTGGTGTCTTGGTTTTTAATAGCCTTTTCCATGTTACCAATTTGTTCACACAAGAATTCCAGGGATGACTCTAGACCACTTAGTTCTTCACGGAAAGTTTTTTTTACTTCGCGGCTTACATCCCAAACTAGCTTCTCGGTGTCAACAGGTCGAACTTTTTTTGTACCTTCAGGAATCGATTCGCTATCTTCGTCTTCATCTTCATCAGGCAATATAAATGATGACCTACGAGATGCGTTTTTTATGCAATCCTCACAGCTCCACTCGATACCTGCTGAGTTCCGTAGGGTATTCAGCTGTTTATTGGATAACTTTGAACATCCAGGGTCTGCATGCACTATTACATGGCATCTGCTGCACTCTAAGCCTGGGGCCTTCTTAGTAATGCTTTTGTTGCACTTGTTACACTTTTTCAGCACCATTGCGGGTAGAGTTACTTTTTAACGTATTCGCTGTACACGACCAATGTCAAGCTCGTATCGACAGAGACTGATTATATTCACGGGTGTCTATCAATGATATATGATTATTTGCTGTGTAAGAAAAAGAATACAATAATTCAATGGCTTTGAAATATTATCGTTATCAGAAAGTTTAAGGCATAGGTAGGTAGGTAATGATTTTTTATGTATTATTTATATTTCATTAAGTACATCAGTTTTTTTTTTAAATAAGATTTAAAATCGGCTTCTGGGAGCTTTATAAGGGCAAACGACCGCAAACGATTTCTCCGATATAAGTTTTGGTACCACCCGGCCCCGACCGTATACGTACGATACGTTTGCCTAATATTCGACTAATCGACCAGGAATGTTCGCCGAGTATTCGGTAGTCGGCACATGTTCAGGTTTATATATGTGATGTATATGATAAATTTAATCATAATTTTATTGCCTGGGTAAATGTCTGGATTACTTTTAAGGATTACAATAAATATCAATCCTATGTTTCAGGTTGGTTGCTATGAGTTTTTTATTTATTTAACTTTATATATATTTTTAAGTTTGACAAATATTTGTAATATATTTGGCTACAGATGAGACTTGTTTCAATATTATGAGCTGTGTCAAAAAAAAAACTGATGATGACTTAGAATAAGGGTAACCTATTTTGACACGAAATCCAAAAATAAACGGATATCGTATTAAAAGTACCTATGTCATATCGAGATCCCAAGGGTAAACTGGTTTTATACATATTTAATAACATCTTTACATATGGTTAATAAAAAACATAGATAATTTGGTTTGAAATAATTAATTGATTCAAATTTTAATAAATAGTCGAATCACATGACGTCCTCTGGCGTAAGAATTAAGAAAAAGTCCATTAAAAAAAAATCATTTTCAAAATAAAATACTTTTTCTCAACCATACCACCCGACCTATTTTATTATTAATTTTTAATTTTCAATTGTTCCACCGTATGTAAGTAACTGGTGAATATCAAGACAAAATGTCCTTTGAAAAATTACTAAACACAGTATATCGAATACTATAAACATCAAACAATAAAATGCATATAATAAGTAGGTACCTATTTTATTGCTTATTAGAGCAACGTTTTCAAGGAACAGTTCCTTAATAACTTAGTGGCTTTCTGGGGAAGATTGTTGGGGAGTACAGAATAAATAGTAGGAAAATAAACATGGTACATATTTCCAATAACTCGAATTAGATTATTATAGTGCAATTTGATTCTAATGCTGCATTGCATTTAGGATACGTCAGTTTTTTTTAAATATATATATATAAATAATAATTTCCTAGCCTTTTGTTAAAAAAATATTGATAGTGATATTTTTGTAATAATGAATATGGCTTGTATTTATTTCACGTCAAACGTAGGTGTGTGTGTAAATGGCAAATAAAAATAACCGAATTATATGAAATATTGTAATAATACTTGAGAAAATAAAATTGTGTCAATTTATATGCTTTGCTTATATGCATTTCCATAAAAAGCAAAAAAGGCATTATCTTCATAAAATGAGCTTGTTTCAATTTAATAGCTACCTACTCTTATGGTATATCTAACAATGTGTCGATAAGTTTTGGTTTATGCTATCTGCCGCATACTTCAATACAATAGAACGTTTGATTTGAATTATTCTTAGGTGGTGCTTGAAACAAGGTCATAGAAACAAAGGTCAATTCCAGGTGACCAAAGGTTGTCACAATTTTTACTGGGCGTTGGCTGGCTTTTCCAAAGATAAAGGACACAGATCTTTATTAAGTTTTCTCGACTCGAGATTAAGTACCGAACTTGGCGACGGTTAAATGAACGTATTCATAAAAAAACATATCACTTTCACAGCATATTTTTCGAAAAACGAAATAACCTCTAAAACAATGGAATACAGCGCACCCTAATAAATCTTATATGACGGTAGTACTATATTGATTTCGGGGTTTGATAAGATGTCTCATTGGCATATTTAAAAAAAATACGCTATCCAGGTAGTTGTTATTGCTTCAGTAAATAAGCTTTACCGAATTATTTACTGAGAAGTTGATTTAATCTTAGTTGGATATAAAATAAATACGGCAATTTTTTTACCATTCAGAATCATACATTTGCCAGGTATTTAGCAAAGCTCATTCTCATTTTTATCATAGCTGTTAAAATTAAAAGCATTTAATGGAGTTTTTAAACGGACTGGTTTTTATATGGACCCAACCATATTTTGGTACGCCCTGGGCAAGCTTACAGCTTGCTTGCTTGCTAGTTATAATCAAAGAGCCAACCACAAGCTAAATAGCTATAGGTATGAGCAGAAAGCAGAATTGTATGTAGAAAAATCTTGCTTTCTTAAAAAGTACATTGTTTTCTTTTTACAAAATCTATTAAATTTAATATTTTAAGTAGTAATATTAAGCAATTTATGTTTACCATAGCATTGTCTAGTTAGACAATTTTATAGCCATTGGCAAGAAATAAGTACAAAAGAGTTGTGATCAATGGATAAGGACCCAAACCACCCATAACTATGTGAGCTATGGTGGGATGCTATGCTACCGTTTTTAGAGCTTTGTGGAAAACATATTAGGAACGTGTACTGCAGGTTGCAGAGTACTGTATTTATGATTAAGGTCTAAGTTGTTAAAGTGTTTTTGAGTCTCTCATGTTTACTATTCTGAGTAAAAATTTACAAAATAAATATTAATTTATTCGATTTGAAATAAATCTTCTGCCACTATTATTACTTGGTAAACCATTTTATTGCTATTTTGGTTTGTACGTGTGATAGCTCACATTATGCTCCATTTTAATATTTGCCTAAATATTGGCTGAGACAAGTGTTCGGTCGTGGTTTTGCCACGAGTGGAATACGGTAGCCCGTAATAAGTACATGTACGTACGGCCTTAAGGTGATATAACAAAGCATTCATAAGAACACATACCTTTTTTGGTCGGATTCTGATTCCGAGTGCGAGACGTTTAAAACACGCTGGAATTGTGACGGTAGATCACCGTTGCGAAGCAATTCGCGGCGCGTCATGGGCCACACACATCACAGGTATGGCCAGATGAGTGCGGGCGAGGGCCGCTGATTCATACTCAGAGGCCATAGTGGCGCATCGTCAGCGCTGCTTAATATTAATCATGAATGTCTTTGGCTGTAATTTATTATTATAGCATCAAAGAACAATTGGCTGTTACTTCAGCTAACTTGTTTCCCTTTTTTCGCAATGAAAATGAGGGTAGGATATTGGAAGCAACGCATACCAAAAGTCTCAGATAAGATCTAGAATAATCTAGATAATTAGGACTGGCTGACCTCACGTGTCAGCTCTGCCAGTATTTGCTACAGATCAATATCGCGTATTGATTCGGAGCGGAAAATGCGGACTGGCTAGCATCGCGTGCTAGCTCGGCCGCGAAGCGTAAAGCATGCATGGTGCAGCCACGCTGGGTAGTGCGTTTTACTTCACATTCACTTGTTAAATTAATAACAAAAACATTTTTGAACTAACATGTCACTATAAGATAAATTTCGTTTAGCACGAAATAAAAACTTAATGGTTATATACTGTGGTTACTGCGTGCGTTGGAACGGCGCACGCGCACGGACACGAATGAGCGACAGGCGGCTGGCAGTGCTGTGAGGCGTGGGAGGGAGTGAGGTCATTTACCTTCTCTTTCTTGCGCTAAACCTGTGTGCGAGTGAATGGACGCGTAGTAGGGCATACTACATGGTCAATTAAATCTCAGAGTCGAAGGCAGGACAATTATCATACGCAATTCGAATTGCTAATTTGACAGTAAAGCTGAGCCGCTTACCTATAAATTTCATCGCTATACGCGCCAGGTTACATTCAAAACAATGACAAAAAAAAGCGAAAACCTACATTTTAACTAGAACGCTACCCTAAAATAGTTTTCACAACATGATTTGCATGCAGAATTATATTTAGAAATAAATGTGAGTAAATTTGAAACAGCTTTTTTAAAATTAAATTAGATTGTTAGATTGAAAAGGAGAGTGGCACTCTCGCTCTTAAGTATTTGACGTTCTTTTATCTCAGTAGAAACCAATAATAAAGCAAGGGAATAGCTCACAAGTAAATAAAACCTGTGACATTTATTGACTCTGAACAACTGGAACCTAGAACAAAGAGACGAGACACAAGAATCTCGTCCGACCAAACAAAAATTGTGACTTATGTCTCACATCGTTGATGTTAGTAAACCATTCAAAGTTCAATGGGTCGGCAAACTATGGGTGACTGAAAGTGACTGGACCACAGGGGTCACATAGTACTCCAATTTCCCCATTAAACAATCTTAACATTTGTAAAATCTATTGTCTCTTGACTTTAGTGCAGATATTATGCTTAAAAAGATTTAACACATAAACTTGGGATGAAACAATGTGGGTCAATCAATAACATAGAAGAATTTACTAACTCTTCCGTGGTCATTCAATAATAAACATTTAATTGTACACTATCATAAAAGTGTGTATGTAAAATTCTCAGGCTAACACGAATTGGTAAGGTCTACTTTTGCCGAAAGTGGTGTACCGTAAAACTCGGCAGTATTGTTTGATGGTTTGACTTTGACTTTTTACAAGTACGAGTAAGCATAAATACAATGCCAACTGCAATACTTTGGTTAAATCATGACCAAGTGCACTAATAACACAGCTAAACACGCAAATTACAGTGATTACGGATTCTTATATCACATTCACAAACGCGCACTGGTATCGTGCGTTTGATTGCAGCGTATAGTTCGCACCACTCTTCCTCTTGGTTACGGAAAGAACGTTTTTTACGATTCCGATAAGTACGCAGACGTTTTTTGTTGTCAGAACTGTTGCATATAACACGAATGTAGATTAACAAAACTTAGGGAAACGTAGATTAACTTCTTAGGGTTCCGTAGCCGAATGGCAAAAAACGGAACCCTTATAGTTTCGTCAAGTCTGTCTGTCTGTCCGTCCGTATGTCACAGCCATTTTATTCTTTAACTATAAGCATCACACGGTTGAAATTTGGTACGAAGATGTATACTGTTAACCGTTTTACGATTCTCAGACTAAAATAAAAAATAATGATTTTCAAGGGGGCTCCCATACATAAAACTAAAAAAAAATGTCAAACCTATGCGTGTCTATGGATAGGTCTATAAAATGACATAGAGGTTTCTTAAAACAATTTTCTTTTAAAGTCTAACGTTTCATAGCTAGACGCTTCCAAAGTAGTAAAATGGGCGTCCCCCCCATCCAACTTCTAAACTAAGCGAGTGTAAATTTTGAAAAAAAAATAGTTTGTAGATCTTAACAAATACTTTTAACGAAAATTGGTTCGGACGGGATCGAACGAGAAGTTTTTGAGATATAGCATATTTTTAACAACCGCAAACATAGCTTTGTACTTCAAACAAACACTATGAAAAACAAAGTTGTATTTGCCGTTAAGAAAACATTGTGGTATTTTACTAAGTGGAATTAAGTGGATTCCCTAATTCAGTTAAAGTTGGCACGGAACCCTCAGTGCGCGAGTCCGACTCGCAATTGGCCGGTTTTTTTACTGTATCCTTTTATTATGGATTACGATATACCTACTCAGACATACTCCTATTATTGGATACACATTTCATACTATTACCAAAATCCTATTATATATTATAAGCCTTATTTATTAAACTTTCACGCAAAACTTAATTAAATGGCGTGAATCCACCATTTCTGAAATATTATTTAAGACTGGCCTATTTTCGTAGTAGTTCGTAGCAAATCACTTGTTTCCCATAATAAAGACTTCAACGCAATCTAGTAGCAATGACCATTATTTGATGTTATTATTACTAAATATTTACGAACTTAAATTGTGAGTAAAGTCGTTAGCCTTCACTAACACATTAGTATTTTATGTCCCAATTTCCTTTACTTATTTGGAGTTCGGATTCCCACATTACACATGTATATTTTCATTAAACCTCTCGTTTCCCCTTGTAGAGAACCGGTTCCACAACATCTTTACCAACTATGGCCTGTATCACCGCACGCTACTTCGTCATGATTTAAGTTTCATATTAATTACACCATGCTTTTTAACTCGATCCTCGAAGTGGACACCGTTTTGTAATACCGGCCTAAGTGTACTACACTATATTACTCATAAAACATTGCTCTAATTTAAAATTGCTAAACCATTGATTTGCATAACCGGGGTATGTTTGATGCAAACGCCATATTTCTTTGTTGGTAATGTTTAAATTAATTGTAAGTTATTAGACAGTTGTCACATCGCGGTTAATCGATAATTAAATGCCTGTTAACAACCTATGCTAATTACTCGAGCATTTGCATCTATATCTAAGGACATTTATGTTTCTGAAACAGGCATCGAACGTTAAAGCAAAATAGGATCCAAATTTGGCCACAAACTAATATTATAGAGGCAAGTATATCGTCAGATTTCATGATTACACTATTGATTATTAAATTAATTATTCAAAAAAAGTAATTAAAAAGTTATTGTTTTATAGTCATTAATTAAATGGAACAATATTTTAACTACAGACATTATGACGTAAGTTTCTGAAATATAATTACTCCAATTCGCCAATGAACTTTTATCGAAACCTTACCTTCGAGATATTCTAGGAACAACCTTAAGTACGGCTGCACTCATTCATTATACCAAATGAGATAATTAAAACACTGAGAATTTCATACATTCATTTATACTTAACGATCTTATTTTAGTTCGAAAACATATTTGTTAACGTGCCAAACATAACTGAACAATAGGCGATTTATTTTAATGCATAACAACATTATCCGGTATGTGTTACTTGTTTTAAGAGAACCCGCATTTTGGTCAAGGCCTGGGTCAGGCCAGTGATCAGACTACTTTTAATTTCTTTACATTTACCTACCACTCATACATGATCTCCGAAACTGAGGTTTAACTTTGGACACGCCGAAAAGAACGTAGAAAGTAAGAGCTCTCGGTAAGCTGGACATTAACCTGTTTGTCTAAAAACATTAGTAAGACATGTCTACTACTTTAAATTTATTAGTTGTGTGTAACAAAACGTCAATAATTAACACTTTGGCTAGCGATACAGACGGAAAAATACTAATAAGTTGGTTTGCAAGTTGAAATATGTAGATTAAAGTCAGTTTCTTTTTGCTTGTCGAAGTATTGTAACAATCAGGACATGCCTTATTACCGAAATAATTCAGTTTAAAATAAAATGACCACAAAACTAGTAAAATAAATGGTATAATATAATATAATAACAAAACTTACTAACTACATAGGCATATTCATACATATTGATCGTTTAGAACCAAGATCCTTTAAAATCAATTTTCTAATGAATTTAATGCACCGAATAAATTGTTTACATTAATGGACTAGCAAAACAAAAGGGAGGAACTTTAGATAGAGTTAAATCGGCTCTGTTCATACGATCCAACTTAGAGTTTTTTTTCATTAGATACTTATACGTACGTACGTGTTAAAAGTAATATGAGTAATTTTAATTTTTAGTAAGCAACGTCAAAAGAAGAATGTTATTTTAGGCTAAACTTTTTTTTATGAACTACCAACCCTGATATATACTCAAAACCTCTTGCCACGTTGTTGCATCATTCTTTTTGGCCGTGAATATATAAAACAGTACAATATATCCGCGAAAACCTGTTGTATGATACTCGCATTTCTCTTTAAACTTGGGCAAGGGCGCTGCTGGCCAGCTGTAATTACCTCATATACATAATAAACGAACTTTTTATATCTAGTATCGGCATCTGATATATTTATTACACTAGCAGTCCCTCGCGACTTCGACCGTGCGTTTTGAATTTGCACTCCCTTCCCGTCCGTATGTAAAATAAGCTATCCAACAAAAATATTTCTTCAAATCGGTCCAGTAGTTCCTGAGATAAGCGCGTTCAAATAAACAAACTCAAACAACTCTTCAGATTTATAATATTAGTTTAAATTAGATTTACTCGATGAGAAAGATGATATGCTTTGATTTACAAAATGAGAAAACTTTTGAGTGAGATCTATAATGGTGATCAGTTAAATACTGTCTGAATTATAAGTACACTAGCGACCCGCCCCGGCTTCGCACGGGTGCAATGCTGATAATGCTGCTAACGCTGTCTTCATGCTACGTCTAAATTTTTTGTGATTAAACAATACAAATAAAATATAAGGCAAGAAAGAGATAGAGCAATATATAATTGGCCATAGAAACGTTCTCAACGTTTAAATCCTAGCCCCCGGCTCGGCATGTACCACCGTAAGGCCCCAAACACTGTCCCTGTATTTTAAATCTGATTTTTTCTTCATTTTAATGACATTGAATTATAAGTACAGTCGGCAGCAATTAGATAGCAACATCCAAGGCTGTCGATTAGTTACATACAGCGAAAGTGGTCAATAACATAAATACAGCCAAAGTTTTCAAATTATTGAGTACTACGACTGTACAAGTAGAAATTGCACTTAAAAAAGTTGACAGCCAGGCGGCAATCGAACCTCCATCTATCGGATATTTGACATACCATGATTATAAATCGCTTATGAAAATACCAACTGGTATGTTTTATGAAAAATATTCCTTACCGATGATGTAAGTAAAAGGAGGTAGTTCATGTGGTGCTAATATGACTAATCGATGATCTAAAATGCCATAGGTAATGCTTCTATAAGAAAATTATTACTAACCTAAGCATCATTAGGTATTTCTTAGTGACCTAGTGTCCTTTAGGTGTTAATATGATAAATATGAAATTGCTAACAGCACTATAATTACATATAGATGAAAGTAATAAGCACGAGAAAAAGGAAGTAGGTAGGTAATCCTATTGGGGTTACAGACTCTTAGCGAATAGACTCGTAAATTTTTATTTAAGGTAATGACATAATTATTTTAAGGTTCAGACAAAAGGTTTGAGTAGCACTGACACAGATAAAGTTGACCATGCTATTCACTTCTTAAAAGTATATGGTATGTTAACTTCAACCGGTTATTTAATATCACTATTTTGTTAAAGTATAACAACGTTTAGTTGTTCTAACAGCTAAGAGCGTACTCAGATACAATACTATACAGATTTATTTATTTTTATTTATTTATTTAAACTTTATTGCACTGTTTATGGTACAATTGGTGGACTTAATGCCTTACGGCATTCTCTACCAGTCAACCGCTTGGGAAATGCAGAGAGTTAAATCAGTGGCGGAATATTTAAAATACTGAGAGGGACAAAAATTTAAAATGCATTAACATAAACATACATACTAAAATTACATAGATAAACAAAATTATTTGTAAATATATAAGCATTGGATTAATGAACTTACATAGAATACATATATTTAATAAAAAATTAAAAAAAACTACAGATAGGGAAGTGAAGATATTAATAATAATAATAATAGTCCCCCTAGCCGACTATTTCGACTACGGTGGCCAGTCACAATGACTAACCGACTGCGCGGGACATATTATAGTGCACAAGTGTGTGCGCAAACACAGGTACACTCTCTATTCCTTTCAGTCTCATAGCCCGATGGGACAGCAATCTGACACGATCGTAGAGAGTTAAGGCGCAGGACCAACGGCTGTACGTGCTTTTCCGAGGCACGGGGGTGAAACATCGCCAACTTCCAAACTCCGGGCTAGATATTGATGACATCTATTAAAATATTATACTCAGATCAAATAAAGCACTGAGGTACTATACTCGTAGTACAGTAATAGATAGTAGAAGAAGATACTTTCGTGATCTTTCGCAGGTATCTGTCTTAGTTGATATTTGATTTATGCAATTCAGTGTCTTTAAATAATGGTTTAGGTGTTTTTACCGTGTGCAATAAAAAAACATCATTTTTTTAACTCTTTAATCGTTACTATATCTAAATCATTTCAATAAATAACAGCCTCAATAAATACAGTTAAGTATTAATTAGTGGTGGTAAGAGACGACGGGGGAAGAGTAGGAGACTTGAGCAAGGGGAGCGCTGTAAGCGACCTTGGCGACAGGGGCGGCGTAGGCCACAGGGGCAGAGTATGCCACCTTGGCGACGGGGGCGGCATAGGCGACCTTGGCAACCGGGGCGGCGTAAGACACAGGGGCGGAGTACGCCACCTTGGCGACAGGGGCGGCGTAGGCGACCTTAGCTACGGGAGCGGCGTATGCTACCTTGGCGACGTGGGCGGGGGCGGGGGTGGGGTGTCCCTCGTAGCGCACGACGGCGTTGAAGCCGTGCTCCTTGTCGGCGGTGTACTCGACGATGCGGTGGACTCCGTCGGGCTGCACCAGCGAGTAGGAGCCGTGCACGGCGTCGCCTTGGCGCGCCTCCTGCTGCTGCTTGATGTCGCCGCTGTGCTCGTCGTGCACCGAGTACTGGAACTCGTAGTGCGCGGGCGCCTCCACCTCCGCGTACGCCACCTTCGCCACCGGCACCAGCGGCACGGCGGACGCTGCCACGGCCAGGGAGATAACAACGAAGAACTGAAATATGTATTTATTTTAGTATATGAACTATTTGAATGTAATCTTATACTTTAAGCATTGAACTATACTTCTACGTATGGAACTGACATCCCGAAGGAACCTCGTGCCAAATGAATTGATGATCCAGGATACCAACGCATGTGCGGCATCCCAGTCACTCACTTCCGCTCGTTGCGATATGCAATGTGACATTTGATCATTTCATTCGTCAAAAATGCCGTCTTGCGTTTTAAAAACATGCAATAATAAAACCCAAAAGAAATAAAAAGATACCGGCGTCACTTTTCAGACGTAAGTAAATAAAATGTTAACTGTAACCTACTTAATTATTTTTTCAAAAGTTTAAAATGTTTTGTGTGAAATTGCCGCTATTTTATACGAAAATCAAAGATTACCAAAATTGGCTCGCACATAATAGAAAAGTAGGTAAAAGATTGAGGTAAGAAAATGCACATCGCATTTACATGTGCTATTTTTTTAATAATAAAAATTACATCGGTAGTTTTCCCAAAGCAAAGTAATAAAACTAACTAAACACTTCGTTTCATGATAATTTAACGATCCTCCGCGTCTTCGACCACCCTCATAGACTGAAACGTAATGTTTTAGGTATAATCTTAAGACTTCCTCATTAAAGTAACAAATTTGTTCAATTATTACATTTTTTTTTAAAAGACAGAACAGAACATATACACTTAGGTTAAATTATCTACGATACAAAAAATGAGAAAATCGGTTCATCTGTTTGGGAGCTACCGCAGACAGACACGTGGAACTAATAACCCCCCTTTTAGCGCGTCAGGGGCAATTTTTAAACCCTTTTTGTTCAAACAAACTAACTATTCAGGTTCCAATACGGTTCTTATATTTATCGAACTTTATTTATTTAGCGTTTATAAATAAATATTAATCCATGGTAATAACTATTATACATTTAAATAAAATAATATCCATTCTATACAGTCAGCTATAATAGGCACATAAACCTGTGACACTCCTGCAGTTTCATATTGATCATTCAAATTTCAAGAAATACGTCAGTCTCGTCAACAACAACAACGTCAGTTCACAGGTCAAAGTCTTGTCATCAAATTGCGCACATTTTTGCTTGGTATAGCATCTCTATACGTAGTAGTAATACCTCGATGACTTTAAGCAAACTATTTCTAAGCTTTCTTTAACCCATATCGAAACTGATAAAACTGTGGGTCAAACAGCAGATTCTTCGATCAAATTCGATAAATAAATCTCGCTACTGGAACTAGGTAGATCGACCTTCTTCTCTTAATTTATGTAAGTGCAGATATTTTTGTTTACGTTACCATATTTAATTTGACTAGATATTTTTTTCGTATGGTTAATTCAAATAAAATGAATTCGATTACTCACTTTAGCGGCCATTGTTGTTAATTTGATTATCAAAGCTTGACTATGCGTCCCTTGGGGCTGCGGCAGTTTTTATTCAATATCTTGCGCCTACGGCTTCGGTTGGTGACAGCGGTAACTTCGCCCGCGGCGGTGATCTAGTATTTTATCGCGCCGAATTATCTTTCACAGGTGAAGGTCGTCACGGAGGGGGTCAGGTTGTCACACAAGTTGATCATATGATATGGCATGTATCGAGATAAACAACGCCTAGGTCAATATTAAGCTTAAGGAAAATATGTCGTACTGTAGTGCTTGCATACAAATATTAATGGTAAAACTGCCATTACATTTTCATGTCTTCTGCCTCAAAAGCTCTCAGTATATATTTTTCACAAATTGGTTTTAAATTTATGTAAATTTAAATCTATAGGATATTCTTAAAATTATGAGCTGTGATTTGTAAATTCCGTTCCTTTTGCTTGTTGTAAATAATCTTGATATTCTTTTTTACCGAAATAATGCATTTTAAAATAAGATAAACACAAAACTCACCAACTAGAAAGGTAATTCATCATTTAGCACTGAGATCTTTTTAAATCAAATAGTTAATGAATTTTATTTACTGATATTGTTTTAAAAGTTATAAAAAGATTGTTTACATAATTCAACTACCAAAAGAAACGGATTTCAAAGATTTTTTTCAATTGTTCTTTTTCTTGACAACTTAGTACAAAAATATACTAGGACTGATAAAAGATAAAAGATACAGGCTACATTATTTTTCTAATTAATATATCGACGGTATGAAAGTGATTATTGTAAGTACAGAAAATGGCATAAGTGAACTTAATGTACAGTTGAAGTAAAAAAATGTATCGAATGGTCCGAGATCTCGTAAAAAAACATTATGGGAATCATTTATTAAAAATTCAGGTTCAAAGTGTCGTTAGTGTGCCAGAAAATGATGTTTTTGGTACTAATTCACTTACAGCACCAGTATAATAAAAAAACACTGCAAATACGTCATTTTATCATTTTAGACAAGTTATTAAAAAAACCAGCTCAGTGCGAGTCGGACTCGCGCACTGAGGGTTCCGTGCCAATTTAAACTGAACTCATTTACTTCCACTTAGCTAATACCACAATATTCTGTTGTCAGCAAATATAACTTTGTTTTTCATAGTGTTCGTATGAAGAACAAAGTTATCTTTGCATAATTAATGGAATCAGGCGTTACTTTGCGGAAATCCATTATTAAGTTGAAATTCATAAAATTATTTTGCTTTAAATTTCCGCGAAGCGACGCCGGTGCAGGCAACTAACTACACGAACCGTCACCGCGTTTAGTATTAGTTCAGGCAAATGCAGGATGCACCACCCGCCCTCCCTCAATACGCATGCGGCACAGCTGATGCAATTAATAGTACCCAACACCAACGTGCAAAAAACCTCGACGCGTTTCGCCACTACACGTGGCATCCTCAGGAGATGTTGTGGCCTCGGCGGAGCACGGACGACTGAACTGTGTCGACTGGCGAACAGGCCTTTTATACTTTCCGTCCACTAATGAGGTGACGTAATCGTTGTCACGGAAATTTGAAAATGAAGTTAATCGGTTGGTAATTGACGGTTATTATTGATAGATTGTTGATTTGAAAATATATTTAGAAGTGGAGAGGCGGTATAACTGACCTGTTCGTTCAACAATGTAAGCGTATTATCTTTATTATGTTTTATTATTTCTAATTGTTCCAAAACGGATAGTTTAAAGCCTTTTTCACAAGTATGAAGGACAGAAAATGTATGATTATCAGGAATACTATGTCCTGAATCTAAAAGATGTTTGGCGAAATGAGACCTCTCAGGATGGTTGTTTCGGTAAGCGGAAATATGTTCTTTATAACGTGTGTTGAAGCTACGGCCGGTCTGACCTACATAAATGGCGTTACATGCACTACAGTTAAGCCTATAAACACCAGATTTTTGGTGTTTATCAAGCTTATCTTTTCCGTTACAAACTAATCTTAAAGAATTATTAGTTTTAAAAGCTACGCGGATATTTTGACGTTTTAATGTTTTAGAAATACGTTCCGACACCTCTCCTAAATAAATCAAACTAGAATTATACCTGTCTACCCTTTCTTCAGGAACAGAGTATAATAAACTAGTTATGATTTTGTTAGTCTTGTTTTTTATTAAGTTGTCAATAATGCATCTCTTGTATCCGTTTGATATGGCGATATGATACAAAACATTAAGTTCTTTATGGTAATTGTCTTTACTAAGTGGTACAGTAAAGAGACGATGAATATATGAATTGAACGCGGCCATCTTATGTTGCCACGGATGACAAGATGATGCATGAATGACAGTGTCAGTATGTGTTGGTTTTCGATATATTTGAAATTCATGTTTACCCTGCACCCTTGTTATAGTTAAATCTAAAAAGTTAATACTGTCGTTTTGTTCTATTTCTAATTTAAATTTAATTTTAGGATGGATGTTGTTTATTTTAGAGAGAAAAATATCTAACTGTCTATTAGTTCCGGTCCAACAAATCAAAATATCGTCAACGTATCTATAATAATAAAGTATTTTTCTTTCTTGAATTAAGTATTTATTTTCAAAATAATCCATATAAATATCTGCCATTAATGGACTTAAAGGAGAACCCATTGCTAAGCCCTCCTTTTGTCTGTAATATAGATTGTTGAACCGGAAATAATTTTGTTTCATGCATAATAATGTTAATGATATGAGATCTTCTATCTCCCCCGGATGCAATCGCTGTTTTTCTAAGTGATTCTTTAAAATATTAAGGCATTCTTGATAAGGTACGTTGGTAAATAAACTTTCTACGTCTAATGATATCAACTTTGCATTCCGAGGGAGAGAGACAGATTGTATTTTCTTAATTAAATCTAAGCTATTTATTAAAGAATATTTTGGTTTGAATGACGATTTCTCCCTTAATATTGTATTTAGTTGTTTAGCCAATTTATATGCCGGTGCGCCGATGTATGAAACTACAGGACGCATCGGCATATTTTCTTTGTGAATTTTTGGTAACCCGTATAAACATGGACTACGTGGATTCATTTCTAATAATTTGTTATTATGTTTATACGGGCTATCCCGAAACAAAAATTGAGTTGAATAAATTGCTTCCTTTATATCGGACGCGAATGTTTTGGTGGGGTCTGATTGTAATAGTAAGAAATCGTCACTCTGAATTATATCTTCTACTTTATGAATATAATTGTTACGTTCCATTACCACCACCGTGTTACCCTTATCAGCTTTGGAGACAATCAAATCGTTTTCAGTAATTTTAACAGACAGTGATTTATAAATATGAAAATCCTGATTAGGTGACCTACGATTTGATTGTCTCAAAGCCGTTCTAATCTGATCAGCTGTTACATTAGTGGCTAAGGATTTAACATGCTGTTCTTGTTTACTACATACAACAGCAATTTCCACGTCAACCGCCAATCTTTCTAAAGTTTTTTGATTAATTGACGGTCTTAAATTATATTTTAAACCTTTACTTAATAATGAAACTTCGTCACTGGACAATTCAACATTAGATACATTTTTAACGCGAGGGTAGAATGTATGTGATTGCGGCTGTTCGTGGAAACCCCGCTGCATGTTATCAAGAGACTCGCGCTTCAACACACGTATTTTTCTACTTTGAATTATGTATTTCTTGTGTGCTTCTTGTGAAGCAAGAAGCCTAGCTTTATGATCTAATAAATCGAATTCAACGTTATGTAAACAATATGATAATTGGGAATGAAGAATTTTGAGGTGTAGTTTTAAATTATCTCTAACCGAAAACCAATGCCGAGACTCCTCATTAAGCCAAAACAGTTGTGCTTTTTTTATAGCTATATTTGCTTGTCGACTATTCGTGTTGGAACGTATATTTATATAATTTGGAATGACATGTTCACGCTTACATTGTTGGTTGAACCAGACATTTTGAACAGCTAAACGATGAAGTTTCGTTAGCTTTATGTATAGACGTGCCTGTACAGCTACGCTTGCTGATTTTAGATAATTAATGGAATCAGGCGTTACTTTGCGGAAATCCATTATTAAGTTGAAATTCATAAAATTATTTTGCTTTAAATTTCCGCGAAGCGACGCCGGTGCAGGCAACTAACTACACGAACCGTCACCGCGTTTAGTATTAGTTCAGGCAAATGCAGGATGCACCACCCGCCCTCCCTCAATACGCATGCGGCACAGCTGATGCAATTAATAGTACCCAACACCAACGTGCAAAAAACCTCGACGCGTTTCGCCACTACACGTGGCATCCTCAGGAGATGTTGTGGCCTCGGCGGAGCACGGACGACTGAACTGTGTCGACTGGCGAACAGGCCTTTTATACTTTCCGTCCACTAATGAGGTGACGTAATCGTTGTCACGGAAATTTGAAAATGAAGTTAATCGGTTGGTAATTGACGGTTATTATTGATAGATTGTTGATTTGAAAATATATTTAGAAGTGGAGAGGCGGTATAACTGACCTGTTCGTTCAACAATGTAAGCGTATTATCTTTATTATGTTTTATTATTTCTAATTGTTCCAAAACGGATAGTTTAAAGCCTTTTTCACAAGTATGAAGGACAGAAAATGTATGATTATCAGGAATACTATGTCCTGAATCTAAAAGATGTTTGGCGAAATGAGACCTCTCAGGATGGTTGTTTCGGTAAGCGGAAATATGTTCTTTATAACGTGTGTTGAAGCTACGGCCGGTCTGACCTACATAAATGGCGTTACATGCACTACAGTTAAGCCTATAAACACCAGATTTTTGGTGTTTATCAAGCTTATCTTTTCCGTTACAAACTAATCTTAAAGAATTATTAGTTTTAAAAGCTACGCGGATATTTTGACGTTTTAATGTTTTAGAAATACGTTCCGACACCTCTCCTAAATAAATCAAACTAGAATTATACCTGTCTACCCTTTCTTCAGGAACAGAGTATAATAAACTAGTTATGATTTTGTTAGTCTTGTTTTTTATTAAGTTGTCAATAATGCATCTCTTGTATCCGTTTGATATGGCGATATGATACAAAACATTAAGTTCTTTATGGTAATTGTCTTTACTAAGTGGTACAGTAAAGAGACGATGAATATATGAATTGAACGCGGCCATCTTATGTTGCCACGGATGACAAGATGATGCATGAATGACAGTGTCAGTATGTGTTGGTTTTCGATATATTTGAAATTCATGTTTACCCTGCACCCTTGTTATAGTTAAATCTAAAAAGTTAATACTGTCGTTTTGTTCTATTTCTAATTTAAATTTAATTTTAGGATGGATGTTGTTTATTTTAGAGAGAAAAATATCTAACTGTCTATTAGTTCCGGTCCAACAAATCAAAATATCGTCAACGTATCTATAATAATAAAGTATTTTTCTTTCTTGAATTAAGTATTTATTTTCAAAATAATCCATATAAATATCTGCCATTAATGGACTTAAAGGAGAACCCATTGCTAAGCCCTCCTTTTGTCTGTAATATAGATTGTTGAACCGGAAATAATTTTGTTTCATGCATAATAATGTTAATGATATGAGATCTTCTATCTCCCCCGGATGCAATCGCTGTTTTTCTAAGTGATTCTTTAAAATATTAAGGCATTCTTGATAAGGTACGTTGGTAAATAAACTTTCTACGTCTAATGATATCAACTTTGCATTCCGAGGGAGAGAGACAGATTGTATTTTCTTAATTAAATCTAAGCTATTTATTAAAGAATATTTTGGTTTGAATGACGATTTCTCCCTTAATATTGTATTTAGTTGTTTAGCCAATTTATATGCCGGTGCGCCGATGTATGAAACTACAGGACGCATCGGCATATTTTCTTTGTGAATTTTTGGTAACCCGTATAAACATGGACTACGTGGATTCATTTCTAATAATTTGTTATTCTTTAAGATTAGTTTGTAACGGAAAAGATAAGCTTGATAAACACCAAAAATCTGGTGTTTATAGGCTTAACTGTAGTGCATGTAACGCCATTTATGTAGGTCAGACCGGCCGTAGCTTCAACACACGTTATAAAGAACATATTTCCGCTTACCGAAACAACCATCCTGAGAGGTCTCATTTCGCCAAACATCTTTTAGATTCAGGACATAGTATTCCTGATAATCATACATTTTCTGTCCTTCATACTTGTGAAAAAGGCTTTAAACTATCCGTTTTGGAACAATTAGAAATAATAAAACATAATAAAGATAATACGCTTACATTGTTGAACGAACAGGTCAGTTATACCGCCTCTCCACTTCTAAATATATTTTCAAATCAACAATCTATCAATAATAACCGTCAATTACCAACCGATTAACTTCATTTTCAAATTTCCGTGACAACGATTACGTCACCTCATTAGTGGACGGAAAGTATAAAAGGCCTGTTCGCCAGTCGACACAGTTCAGTCGTCCGTGCTCCGCCGAGGCCACAACATCTCCTGAGGATGCCACGTGTAGTGGCGAAACGCGTCGAGGTTTTTTGCACGTTGGTGTTGGGTACTATTAATTGCATCAGCTGTGCCGCATGCGTATTGAGGGAGGGCGGGTGGTGCATCCTGCATTTGCCTGAACTAATACTAAACGCGGTGACGGTTCGTGTAGTTAGTTGCCTGCACCGGCGTCGCTTCGCGGAAATTTAAAGCAAAATAATTTTATGAATTTCAACTTAATAATGGATTTCCGCAAAGTAACGCCTGATTCCATTAATTATCTAAAATCAGCAAGCGTAGCTGTACAGGCACGTCTATACATAAAGCTAACGAAACTTCATCGTTTAGCTGTTCAAAATGTCTGGTTCAACCAACAATGTAAGCGTGAACATGTCATACCAAATTATATAAATATACGTTCCAACACGAATAGTCGACAAGCAAATATAGCTATAAAAAAAGCACAACTGTTTTGGCTTAATGAGGAGTCTCGGCATTGGTTTTCGGTTAGAGATAATTTAAAACTACACCTCAAAATTCTTCATTCCCAATTATCATATTGTTTACATAACGTTGAATTCGATTTATTAGATCATAAAGCTAGGCTTCTTGCTTCACAAGAAGCACACAAGAAATACATAATTCAAAGTAGAAAAATACGTGTGTTGAAGCGCGAGTCTCTTGATAACATGCAGCGGGGTTTCCACGAACAGCCGCAATCACATACATTCTACCCTCGCGTTAAAAATGTATCTAATGTTGAATTGTCCAGTGACGAAGTTTCATTATTAAGTAAAGGTTTAAAATATAATTTAAGACCGTCAATTAATCAAAAAACTTTAGAAAGATTGGCGGTTGACGTGGAAATTGCTGTTGTATGTAGTAAACAAGAACAGCATGTTAAATCCTTAGCCACTAATGTAACAGCTGATCAGATTAGAACGGCTTTGAGACAATCAAATCGTAGGTCACCTAATCAGGATTTTCATATTTATAAATCACTGTCTGTTAAAATTACTGAAAACGATTTGATTGTCTCCAAAGCTGATAAGGGTAACACGGTGGTGGTAATGGAACGTAACAATTATATTCATAAAGTAGAAGATATAATTCAGAGTGACGATTTCTTACTATTACAATCAGACCCCACCAAAACATTCGCGTCCGATATAAAGGAAGCAATTTATTCAACTCAATTTTTGTTTCGGGATAGCCCGTATAAACATAATAACAAATTATTAGAAATGAATCCACGTAGTCCATGTTTATACGGGTTACCAAAAATTCACAAAGAAAATATGCCGATGCGTCCTGTAGTTTCATACATCGGCGCACCGGCATATAAATTGGCTAAACAACTAAATACAATATTAAGGGAGAAATCGTCATTCAAACCAAAATATTCTTTAATAAATAGCTTAGATTTAATTAAGAAAATACAATCTGTCTCTCTCCCTCGGAATGCAAAGTTGATATCATTAGACGTAGAAAGTTTATTTACCAACGTACCTTATCAAGAATGCCTTAATATTTTAAAGAATCACTTAGAAAAACAGCGATTGCATCCGGGGGAGATAGAAGATCTCATATCATTAACATTATTATGCATGAAACAAAATTATTTCCGGTTCAACAATCTATATTACAGACAAAAGGAGGGCTTAGCAATGGGTTCTCCTTTAAGTCCATTAATGGCAGATATTTATATGGATTATTTTGAAAATAAATACTTAATTCAAGAAAGAAAAATACTTTATTATTATAGATACGTTGACGATATTTTGATTTGTTGGACCGGAACTAATAGACAGTTAGATATTTTTCTCTCTAAAATAAACAACATCCATCCTAAAATTAAATTTAAATTAGAAATAGAACAAAACGACAGTATTAACTTTTTAGATTTAACTATAACAAGGGTGCAGGGTAAACATGAATTTCAAATATATCGAAAACCAACACATACTGACACTGTCATTCATGCATCATCTTGTCATCCGTGGCAACATAAGATGGCCGCGTTCAATTCATATATTCATCGTCTCTTTACTGTACCACTTAGTAAAGACAATTACCATAAAGAACTTAATGTTTTGTATCATATCGCCATATCAAACGGATACAAGAGATGCATTATTGACAACTTAATAAAAAACAAGACTAACAAAATCATAACTAGTTTATTATACTCTGTTCCTGAAGAAAGGGTAGACAGGTATAATTCTAGTTTGATTTATTTAGGAGAGGTGTCGGAACGTATTTCTAAAACATTAAAACGTCAAAATATCCGCGTAGCTTTTAAAACTAATAATTCTTTAAGATTAGTTTGTAACGGAAAAGATAAGCTTGATAAACACCAAAAATCTGGTGTTTATAGGCTTAACTGTAGTGCATGTAACGCCATTTATGTAGGTCAGACCGGCCGTAGCTTCAACACACGTTATAAAGAACATATTTCCGCTTACCGAAACAACCATCCTGAGAGGTCTCATTTCGCCAAACATCTTTTAGATTCAGGACATAGTATTCCTGATAATCATACATTTTCTGTCCTTCATACTTGTGAAAAAGGCTTTAAACTATCCGTTTTGGAACAATTAGAAATAATAAAACATAATAAAGATAATACGCTTACATTGTTGAACGAACAGGTCAGTTATACCGCCTCTCCACTTCTAAATATATTTTCAAATCAACAATCTATCAATAATAACCGTCAATTACCAACCGATTAACTTCATTTTCAAATTTCCGTGACAACGATTACGTCACCTCATTAGTGGACGGAAAGTATAAAAGGCCTGTTCGCCAGTCGACACAGTTCAGTCGTCCGTGCTCCGCCGAGGCCACAACATCTCCTGAGGATGCCACGTGTAGTGGCGAAACGCGTCGAGGTTTTTTGCACGTTGGTGTTGGGTACTATTAATTGCATCAGCTGTGCCGCATGCGTATTGAGGGAGGGCGGGTGGTGCATCCTGCATTTGCCTGAACTAATACTAAACGCGGTGACGGTTCGTGTAGTTAGTTGCCTGCACCGGCGTCGCTTCGCGGAAATTTAAAGCAAAATAATTTTATGAATTTCAACTTAATAATGGATTTCCGCAAAGTAACGCCTGATTCCATTAATTATCTAAAATCAGCAAGCGTAGCTGTACAGGCACGTCTATACATAAAGCTAACGAAACTTCATCGTTTAGCTGTTCAAAATGTCTGGTTCAACCAACAATGTAAGCGTGAACATGTCATTCCAAATTATATAAATATACGTTCCAACACGAATAGTCGACAAGCAAATATAGCTATAAAAAAAACACAACTGTTTTGGCTTAATGAGGAGTCTCGGCATTGGTTTTCGGTTAGAGATAATTTAAAACTACACCTCAAAATTCTTCATTCCCAATTATCATATTGTTTACATAACGTTGAATTCGATTTATTAGATCATAAAGCTAGGCTTCTTGCTTCACAAGAAGCACACAAGAAATACATAATTCAAAGTAGAAAAATACGTGTGTTGAAGCGCGAGTCTCTTGATAACATGCAGCGGGGTTTCCACGAACAGCCGCAATCACATACATTCTACCCTCGCGTTAAAAATGTATCTAATGTTGAATTGTCCAGTGACGAAGTTTCATTATTAAGTAAAGGTTTAAAATATAATTTAAGACCGTCAATTAATCAAAAAACTTTAGAAAGATTGGCGGTTGACGTGGAAATTGCTGTTGTATGTAGTAAACAAGAACAGCATGTTAAATCCTTAGCCACTAATGTAACAGCTGATCAGATTAGAACGGCTTTGAGACAATCAAATCGTAGGTCACCTAATCAGGATTTTCATATTTATAAATCACTGTCTGTTAAAATTACTGAAAACGATTTGATTGTCTCCAAAGCTGATAAGGGTAACACGGTGGTGGTAATGGAACGTAACAATTATATTCATAAAGTAGAAGATATAATTCAGAGTGACGATTTCTTACTATTACAATCAGACCCCACCAAAACATTCGCGTCCGATATAAAGGAAGCAATTTATTCAACTCAATTTTTGTTTCGGGATAGCCCGTATAAACATAATAACAAATTATTAGAAATGAATCCACGTAGTCCATGTTTATACGGGTTACCAAAAATTCACAAAGAAAATATGCCGATGCGTCCTGTAGTTTCATACATCGGCGCACCGGCATATAAATTGGCTAAACAACTAAATACAATATTAAGGGAGAAATCGTCATTCAAACCAAAATATTCTTTAATAAATAGCTTAGATTTAATTAAGAAAATACAATCTGTCTCTCTCCCTCGGAATGCAAAGTTGATATCATTAGACGTAGAAAGTTTATTTACCAACGTACCTTATCAAGAATGCCTTAATATTTTAAAGAATCACTTAGAAAAACAGCGATTGCATCCGGGGGAGATAGAAGATCTCATATCATTAACATTATTATGCATGAAACAAAATTATTTCCGGTTCAACAATCTATATTACAGACAAAAGGAGGGCTTAGCAATGGGTTCTCCTTTAAGTCCATTAATGGCAGATATTTATATGGATTATTTTGAAAATAAATACTTAATTCAAGAAAGAAAAATACTTTATTATTATAGATACGTTGACGATATTTTGATTTGTTGGACCGGAACTAATAGACAGTTAGATATTTTTCTCTCTAAAATAAACAACATCCATCCTAAAATTAAATTTAAATTAGAAATAGAACAAAACGACAGTATTAACTTTTTAGATTTAACTATAACAAGGGTGCAGGGTAAACATGAATTTCAAATATATCGAAAACCAACACATACTGACACTGTCATTCATGCATCATCTTGTCATCCGTGGCAACATAAGATGGCCGCGTTCAATTCATATATTCATCGTCTCTTTACTGTACCACTTAGTAAAGACAATTACCATAAAGAACTTAATGTTTTGTATCATATCGCCATATCAAACGGATACAAGAGATGCATTATTGACAACTTAATAAAAAACAAGACTAACAAAATCATAACTAGTTTATTATACTCTGTTCCTGAAGAAAGGGTAGACAGGTATAATTCTAGTTTGATTTATTTAGGAGAGGTGTCGGAACGTATTTCTAAAACATTAAAACGTCAAAATATCCGCGTAGCTTTTAAAACTAATAATTCTTTAAGATTAGTTTGTAACGGAAAAGATAAGCTTGATAAACACCAAAAATCTGGTGTTTATAGGCTTAACTGTAGTGCATGTAACGCCATTTATGTAGGTCAGACCGGCCGTAGCTTCAACACACGTTATAAAGAACATATTTCCGCTTACCGAAACAACCATCCTGAGAGGTCTCATTTCGCCAAACATCTTTTAGATTCAGGACATAGTATTCCTGATAATCATACATTTTCTGTCCTTCATACTTGTGAAAAAGGCTTTAAACTATCCGTTTTGGAACAATTAGAAATAATAAAACATAATAAAGATAATACGCTTACATTGTTGAACGAACAGGTCAGTTATACCGCCTCTCCACTTCTAAATATATTTTCAAATCAACAATCTATCAATAATAACCGTCAATTACCAACCGATTAACTTCATTTTCAAATTTCCGTGACAACGATTACGTCACCTCATTAGTGGACGGAAAGTATAAAAGGCCTGTTCGCCAGTCGACACAGTTCAGTCGTCCGTGCTCCGCCGAGGCCACAACATCTCCTGAGGATGCCACGTGTAGTGGCGAAACGCGTCGAGGTTTTTTGCACGTTGGTGTTGGGTACTATTAATTGCATCAGCTGTGCCGCATGCGTATTGAGGGAGGGCGGGTGGTGCATCCTGCATTTGCCTGAACTAATACTAAACGCGGTGACGGTTCGTGTAGTTAGTTGCCTGCACCGGCGTCGCTTCGCGGAAATTTAAAGCAAAATAATTTTATGAATTTCAACTTAATAATGGATTTCCGCAAAGTAACGCCTGATTCCATTAATTATCTAAAATCAGCAAGCGTAGCTGTACAGGCACGTCTATACATAAAGCTAACGAAACTTCATCGTTTAGCTGTTCAAAATGTCTGGTTCAACCAACAATGTAAGCGTGAACATGTCATTCCAAATTATATAAATATACGTTCCAACACGAATAGTCGACAAGCAAATATAGCTATAAAAAAAGCACAACTGTTTTGGCTTAATGAGGAGTCTCGGCATTGGTTTTCGGTTAGAGATAATTTAAAACTACACCTCAAAATTCTTCATTCCCAATTATCATATTGTTTACATAACGTTGAATTCGATTTATTAGATCATAAAGCTAGGCTTCTTGCTTCACAAGAAGCACACAAGAAATACATAATTCAAAGTAGAAAAATACGTGTGTTGAAGCGCGAGTCTCTTGATAACATGCAGCGGGGTTTCCACGAACAGCCGCAATCACATACATTCTACCCTCGCGTTAAAAATGTATCTAATGTTGAATTGTCCAGTGACGAAGTTTCATTATTAAGTAAAGGTTTAAAATATAATTTAAGACCGTCAATTAATCAAAAAACTTTAGAAAGATTGGCGGTTGACGTGGAAATTGCTGTTGTATGTAGTAAACAAGAACAGCATGTTAAATCCTTAGCCACTAATGTAACAGCTGATCAGATTAGAACGGCTTTGAGACAATCAAATCGTAGGTCACCTAATCAGGATTTTCATATTTATAAATCACTGTCTGTTAAAATTACTGAAAACGATTTGATTGTCTCCAAAGCTGATAAGGGTAACACGGTGGTGGTAATGGAACGTAACAATTATATTCATAAAGTAGAAGATATAATTCAGAGTGACGATTTCTTACTATTACAATCAGACCCCACCAAAACATTCGCGTCCGATATAAAGGAAGCAATTTATTCAACTCAATTTTTGTTTCGGGATAGCCCGTATAAACATAATAACAAATTATTAGAAATGAATCCACGTAGTCCATGTTTATACGGGTTACCAAAAATTCACAAAGAAAATATGCCGATGCGTCCTGTAGTTTCATACATCGGCGCACCGGCATATAAATTGGCTAAACAACTAAATACAATATTAAGGGAGAAATCGTCATTCAAACCAAAATATTCTTTAATAAATAGCTTAGATTTAATTAAGAAAATACAATCTGTCTCTCTCCCTCGGAATGCAAAGTTGATATCATTAGACGTAGAAAGTTTATTTACCAACGTACCTTATCAAGAATGCCTTAATATTTTAAAGAATCACTTAGAAAAACAGCGATTGCATCCGGGGGAGATAGAAGATCTCATATCATTAACATTATTATGCATGAAACAAAATTATTTCCGGTTCAACAATCTATATTACAGACAAAAGGAGGGCTTAGCAATGGGTTCTCCTTTAAGTCCATTAATGGCAGATATTTATATGGATTATTTTGAAAATAAATACTTAATTCAAGAAAGAAAAATACTTTATTATTATAGATACGTTGACGATATTTTGATTTGTTGGACCGGAACTAATAGACAGTTAGATATTTTTCTCTCTAAAATAAACAACATCCATCCTAAAATTAAATTTAAATTAGAAATAGAACAAAACGACAGTATTAACTTTTTAGATTTAACTATAACAAGGGTGCAGGGTAAACATGAATTTCAAATATATCGAAAACCAACACATACTGACACTGTCATTCATGCATCATCTTGTCATCCGTGGCAACATAAGATGGCCGCGTTCAATTCATATATTCATCGTCTCTTTACTGTACCACTTAGTAAAGACAATTACCATAAAGAACTTAATGTTTTGTATCATATCGCCATATCAAACGGATACAAGAGATGCATTATTGACAACTTAATAAAAAACAAGACTAACAAAATCATAACTAGTTTATTATACTCTGTTCCTGAAGAAAGGGTAGACAGGTATAATTCTAGTTTGATTTATTTAGGAGAGGTGTCGGAACGTATTTCTAAAACATTAAAACGTCAAAATATCCGCGTAGCTTTTAAAACTAATAATTCTTTAAGATTAGTTTGTAACGGAAAAGATAAGCTTGATAAACACCAAAAATCTGGTGTTTATAGGCTTAACTGTAGTGCATGTAACGCCATTTATGTAGGTCAGACCGGCCGTAGCTTCAACACACGTTATAAAGAACATATTTCCGCTTACCGAAACAACCATCCTGAGAGGTCTCATTTCGCCAAACATCTTTTAGATTCAGGACATAGTATTCCTGATAATCATACATTTTCTGTCCTTCATACTTGTGAAAAAGGCTTTAAACTATCCGTTTTGGAACAATTAGAAATAATAAAACATAATAAAGATAATACGCTTACATTGTTGAACGAACAGGTCAGTTATACCGCCTCTCCACTTCTAAATATATTTTCAAATCAACAATCTATCAATAATAACCGTCAATTACCAACCGATTAACTTCATTTTCAAATTTCCGTGACAACGATTACGTCACCTCATTAGTGGACGGAAAGTATAAAAGGCCTGTTCGCCAGTCGACACAGTTCAGTCGTCCGTGCTCCGCCGAGGCCACAACATCTCCTGAGGATGCCACGTGTAGTGGCGAAACGCGTCGAGGTTTTTTGCACGTTGGTGTTGGGTACTATTAATTGCATCAGCTGTGCCGCATGCGTATTGAGGGAGGGCGGGTGGTGCATCCTGCATTTGCCTGAACTAATACTAAACGCGGTGACGGTTCGTGTAGTTAGTTGCCTGCACCGGCGTCGCTTCGCGGAAATTTAAAGCAAAATAATTTTATGAATTTCAACTTAGTTATCTTTGCAGTTGTTGAAAATGTGCTATATCTCAAAAAGTTTGTGTTCGATCCCGTGCAAACCAATTTTCGTTGATAGTGTTTGTAAAGATCTACATTACATATATTTTTTTCAAAATTTACACTCGATAAGTGTGCTTTTAGCATTAAGTTCACCTTTGTACACGAAATTTGTGCAATTAAGTCTTTAAAAAAAAGTTCAGAAGTAAGATGGGGGGGACGCCTATTTTACCTTTTTGGAAGCGTCTAGCTATGAAACGTTAGACTTTAAAAGAAATTGTTTTATGATCCTCGATGTCATTTTAAAAGACCTATCTATAGACGCATAGGTTTGACTAAAATATGTATGGGAGCTTCCCCCCTTAAATGACATTATTTTGATTTTTTGTATAAGAATCGTAAAGCGGTTAACAGGATACATCTTCCTACCAAATTTCTACAGTATGATGCTTATAGTTACAGAATAAAGTGGCTGTGATACACGGATGGACAGACAGGCAGACAGACAGACTTGCCGACACTATAAGGGTTCAGTTTTTTGCCATTCGGCTACGGAACCCTAAAAAGGAAATCCATAAATAAATATTCTACCTTATGAGTAAAAAATTCTGAAGTAAAAGTATTTTATTTGCACTAGCAATATTATTTCATGACTTTAACCTATTTTGACCTTTCACTACTATCTTCAAACACGTTATATTAATTATGATGGTATTTTTAGGAAACATGTTTTAAAATCAGATTTTATGTTATTTTTTTAATAACACTTTATTTTATGCTAATACAATTCTGCACATCACCAATTCAAACCATATTTATTTAATTATTCTGAAATCATTTGAAAGGTATAATAAAAAAAAAGATTATTCAGGAACAACACTTTTAAAATTGCGAAAAAGTGGCATCTCACCAATATTCAATTTGGTCTTTCTTAAAAAAAATCTGAGTAGAAAACTACCGTCGATATCGGTCCGGTCTCAGACTATGAGTGCAGCGTGATATTAAGAAAATGATTTTCGCTGGTGATACGTTTGACAGCAAAAGAAGAAGACCTAGTAAGTCAGATACCATGTAGGTATCTATTTAATAAAATGTATGTGACCCAAATATACGAAAGGCTGAGGAAGTTTATCAAACTAAAGTTATTTAAACAAATAATCTCAAAGAACCGGCTAAGTGCGAGTCGGACTCATGTAGACGCATGTAGGTTTTCGTATCTATGTACTATGTATGTAAGCACTATTAATGTCTTAATAATATGCCCTGTAGAACATGATTGAGATTGCCTTATAAGGTTATGATTCCCATGAAATAACAAAATCTGGGCTATTCCGATTTTCAACACTAGTGTTGTGAGTTGGACTTTTTGTCCATTTAACGGCTTGGTGAGGAAAAATCATAGAACTATACTTCTACGGGAAAAAATGACAAATGAATGTTCTACTTTTCTAGAAACGGTATTTTACTATTAAATAAAACGTTTATAAATTAGTGATTTCGTAAAATTACGGCATGTTTTTCGTGAATAATATATTTTTTGTAGATTCAGAAGGTTACGATATTATAGGAATGTATAAATTTTGGACACCAATTTGATCCCAAAGTAAGTAGGTCATGCACTTGTGTTATGGAAATCAGACACAACGGTGGTAGTACAACACCCAGACCCAATAAAATATAGAAAATTATGATTTCTACATTGACCCGACCGGGATCGAACCCGGACCTTCGAAATTAGAATGCATACCCATGCTAAATCACAGGTTTTTAGCACTTCAGTTCTCTGCACTGAACTGCGGACAGATAGACATGGCGAAACTATTAGGGTTCCTTGCTGAACTACGGAACCCTAAAAATATAGTTATCAAAATTAAATTAATTACACAAATAGTAAAAAAATAAGTTGGTATGTATTATGTTTATTTTCTCCTATGTGTACTGATATTGCTTAAACAAACACCAAGCTACTTATTATTTACTAGTGTAGCATAAACATAGTTTCATTTGCGCATAGGTATGTAACTATAAGAATCTGGAACTTCCGTTCTGATACCATCAAGACTTCATTTCTCAGTAAGAATACCACGTGATGCTTGAAATTCAAGGCTTATCCTCTGTCAGCTTCCCCTTTAATCTCTGTTAGCTTATTTATGGATATGTTTTTAAGTATTGATATTGTAGGCTAATTTTTGAAGAATTTATGTAAGTAAAGTCATTTGAATTGCTTCTGCTTCACCCAACGGTTGACTAATAGAGAATGCTTAGATCATTAAGTTCGCCATTTGTACTTTTTTTCTGTGCAATGAAAAACAATGAATAAATAGATGTACGTATGTTACTTCAGTATTTACATTATTTTTATGTATAATTTTCATAATCTACAACTTTCTTCAATAAGACATTACTTAACCGAACAAACATGAGGTATGTGGCCTTAACCTCACATATCGAGCAATGCCAGTAAAGTGCGCGGTCGAAGCCCGAGGCGTTGTCACCGGCGCAGCCCTGCCGGCGCACGCGCCGTATAAAAAGTGTCGTACCTTACATTTTGTCACATTCAGATTTCGACTTGCAAATTAACCACAACAATGGCAGCTAAAGTAAGTTCTTACTGCCATCGATGTAAAATAATAACCAGAATAAATATTTTTAATAATTAAGAGTAGACCTTTAGGTTCAATATCGTGTTCAAGTTCTAAAAGGGAAATTATTTTTACAGTTCTTCGTTGTTATCTCCCTGGCCGTGGCAGCGTCCGCCGTGCCGCTGGTGCCGGTGGCGAAGGTGGCGTACGCGGAGGTGGAGGCGCCCGCGCACTACGAGTTCCAGTACTCGGTGCACGACGAGCACAGCGGCGACATCAAGCAGCAACAGGAGGCGCGCCAAGGCGACGCCGTGCACGGCTCCTACTCGCTGGTGCAGCCTGACGGAGTCCACCGCATCGTCGAGTACACCGCCGACAAGGAGCACGGCTTCAACGCCGTCGTGCGCTACGAGGGACACCCCACCCCCGCCCCCGCCCACGTCGCCAAGGTCGCATACGCCGCTCCCGTAGCTAAGGTCGCCTACGCCGCCCCTGTCGCCAAGGTGGCGTACTCCGCACCTGTGTCATACGCCGCCCCGGTTGCCAAGGTCGCCTATGCCGCCCCCGTCGCTAAGGTGGCATACTCCGCCCCAGTGGCCTACGCCACCCCTGTCGCCAAGGTCGCTTACAGCGCTCCCCTTGGCCATGTCACCTTCGCCTCCCCTGCGGTCTCCTACCACCACTAAGATGTTTTGTTGATTCTGTTATTTATTGAAACGAACTAGGTGCTAATAAATTATTATCGAATTTATTTTTGTTGTTTATCCTTTTCTTTTCATAAGGAACTCAAGAGTCAACAAATATCGTCGTTGCAAAAAATCAAAATCAAAAATAATTTATTCAATTTAGGACACAAAATGCCACTTATGAACGTCAATAATTAGTGTAATATCAATCAATTTTGGCCCGTATGGGGCAAGAACATGTCTCCTTATCTTTTGGGCCCTACTAGCGCTTCGAGACAAAACACAGACAATTTGGCAAGTGCTGAGAAGAAACGCCGGAACAAACTCAGTCACCACTACCTTAACCCGCGACCTTAACCCCTCTATGAGTCACTTTTTATGAAAACGAGTTTATTTTAATACCAGCTCGATACCAATTTTCAAGCCCTATCGAACGCAAAAACGCTTATGTAGATAAGATTTATTAAACGCAAGTTATGCACCAAATTAACATCTGTCATGCGTTACTTGGTATGGATTGCTTCTCAGAAGTTGGCAGTTTTTCGTTAGTACTATGGTAAAAATCTCATGTGTAACAAAATTAAAAAGGTGGAGATAGGCTTTTATTTCCGACACTAGCTGCCCCAGATTGTGCTGATAGAGATGAGTTTTGATAATGTACTTCAAGTTGAGCTACAGCTTGTCAGTTTAACTCTCAGTTTTGTTTGTTTAAACCAAGGTATATACTAATACTACCTACTCAAACAAAAGACGTGTATGGGAACTTTAAAGATCGCAGGGACATTGTGTCGCTCTCTTTAGAACGTACTGTCGAACTAGCGTATACCGAGCTAGAACAATATTATCATTCTATGTGTGTATAGCCCTCCAGACGCTAGTTACCAACTTTTTGAACCAATTAAAGTATAAAAAAAAGTAAAAAATCTTTTATTTCTCTCTTCACAAAAAAGGAAACATGCGTATACAATACTGGGTCTAAGGTCTTAGATTTGTTCCTATATCTTGTGAGAGACTGGTGCCTGAAGTAGGTTTCATAGAAACCTGTGACACAGGTCACCAGGCCCCTCCACAGAAGACGACACTTGGAACAGGCAAGTGAAGTATATAAGGTATACAGCAAAGTTGCAGTAATAGCTTAAAAAGAATCAAAAACAATAAATCTAGAAGCCTAAAAATCTAAAGATATACATCTTAGGTACACATGGTCTAATGTAGGGTGTTATTATAATGATAAATGATTGCAGATTGAGTCAGTGTGCTGTGTGTATGTGTGTGTGTGTGTGTGTGTGTGCGCGCGTGCGCGCGCGCGCGTGTGCGTGTGTGTGTGTGTGTGCGTGTGTGCGTACATTTGAGGCGGTCAAGCTAAAGGATTAGAAAGGTCACGACAACGAAGGATAGTCATCATAAAATAAAAAACACCAATAAAGTAGTGATTTTGTGTGTTAATTTATTTTATTTAATTTATTTGTTTTAGTTTATACCGGAGTAGTGAGCAAGTTCTCAGTATCATAATAATCTAATGTGTAGAGAAAGTTGGTTACTGCCATTTTACAACTACGTTTGGTGGTCGAGTAGAAATTTAGGGAACTATTAAGTTTGTTGTATAGGTCACCGAGGAAGCAGAAAAAGTTATGCGATTTGGCGGTTCTGAAAAGCTTTTTCTGGCATACGTTGCCTTTCCTGCGTTTATCTCTAACCAGATTCGGATCATACAATAGTTGGGAGTGCTTTTTGAGGACTATTTGTAGGATGAAGGACTGTCTAACTGTGAGGACAACCCAACTCTTGTACAACTCCTCCGTGGAGTATCGGGTTGGAAGGCCAGCAGCAACTTTAAGGATAAGACGCTGAGCCTTTTCTGCTTCTAACAGGTGCGTTTTGTCGGCCCCACCCCAGGAAGATATGCAATAACTAACAACAGATTGGCAAAGGGCAGTGTAGACCATTTTTATCACCCGGCGATCGGCTACGTATCTAAGAGTTTTAAATATGTAGATAAGTTTGCGCAACCGAACGACGAGTGTATCAATGTGTGGTTTAAAAGAGAGCGACTGGTCAATAACCACCCCAAGGTACTTGATTTCTGTTGTTCTAGTGAGACTGGGACAGAAACACTGTTCTGAAGTAGCGCAACTGTGTATGTATAACATTCGGTCATTGTTCGGCAGTAGGTCAGAGCGGAAAGCAAAGGTAATATATTTTGTCTTATCAATGTTTAGGGTAAGGATGTTATGTCTGAGCCACTTCCCCACCAAATTTAGTCCCTGTTGGGCAGACATAAATAAGTCATGCCAAGATTCGCCACTAAAGAACAGAGCAGTGTCATCAGCGAAGGCAAATAAAGTTCCATTTTGTAGGGGCAGTTTGCACAATTCGTTGATATATACTAAGAATAGCGTAGGCCCAAGAATGCTGCCCTGGGGGACTCCATAGGCAATATTTGTCTCTGTACTAGTCCAGTTGTCAATCTTGACACGTTGGGTTCTATTTTTGAGGTAGTCCGTGAATAGTTTGAGTGGAGTACCACGAACTCCAATATTCTCAAGCTTAGATAGAAGGTGCGGAAACGAGACCGTGTCAAAAGCCTTGGCTAAATCGAGAAACACTGCTAGGCACTTACGTTTTGAATCCAAGGATGTTATCACAGAGTTTACGAGCTCATGTACGGCGTCATTCGTACACTTACCGCGTCGAAAACCGTATTGGGCAGGCGAAAGCAGGTTTTTGCTTTCGAGAAACTTAATGAGTCTGTCGTTCATTATTCGTTCAGCAATCTTAGAAAAGGTGGGTAGTAAAGAAATTGGCCTATAATTATCCACGCGATCTTTTGGACCCGATTTGTGGATAGGTTTTAATACAGCAACTTTGAAGACGGATGGAAAAACTCCATTTGAGATTGAAAGGTTAATGATATGGCAGAGAGCGCCGCATACCTTTTCGTGATCTTAGAAGATATAAGGTCAATTCCCACAGCACATTTGTCTTTCAATCTCATTATGAGTTTGAAAACCTCATCTTCATCCGTCAACGACATTACAAGCGAGAACGGGGGAGAATAAGGCATTTGAGGGACAGGACAAAGTTTAGGTGAGTTTGCAGAGACCATTTTCTCAGCTAGGTTTTTTCCTACATTTGCAAAAAACCTATTTACCCCATTAACGCTTCCCTGCGGATCTGACGGATCGAGAAGTTGGGATGAGTGATTGACGATTTTATCAGAACCAGTTACCTTTTTAATGGCGTTCCAGAGGTCTTTCACGTTGTCCTGGGCTGATTCCAACTGCGTCTTTTCAAACGCTCTTTTAGCTTTTTTCAGGGATGGTGAACAGAAATTCCTATAACGTTTATATGTTGTTTTAATAATCTCATTAGTAGGATCAGACTTGTGTTTTTTAAATAAGTTGTCACGGTTTCGCATACATCGCAACAAAGCTCTGGTTATCCACGGCCTGTAGATGAGTTGCCTTTTTGGAGTTTTCTTAATGGAAGAGCTATCAAGGATAGCTGAGTTTAATCGCTCAACTAGCCAGCTGGCCGCATTGTTAGGATCATCGCACATTAGTACAGAACCAAAATCGATCGTTTGAACCAGTTGATCTAATTTTTCGAAGTCAATGTGAGATACATGTTTCTGTATGGAGGTCAGTTCTTTTTTTAGATTTATGCTTAGAGCTACCGATTGGTGATCCGTGATGGAGGTTTCCAAAATTACACACGCAATTATGGAAGAAGCACTAGACAGGGTTTCGAAAATGAATAAGAAGATAGTTGTTTGTGGAGATTTTAACTTTGATATTTTAAGGGAACGAAAAACTGCGAATCAATTTCTTAGTCAGTTTAAATCTTTTAATTTAAAGAATCTCTTTAGGGAACTGACAAGGGTGACCCCTAGTACGGCCACCTACTTAGATAATATTTTTTTGTGATGAAAATGCTAGTGTCGTTGACAAAGGTATCTTAATTGGTCTCAGTTCTGACCATAGAGGTCAAAAGGTCTTTTTTTTAACACAATCATACCGCAATAACACCTGTTGAGACTTGAGACTTTGTATAGGCCTGTTACAGTAAATAGGTTGGATAGATTTAGAGATACAATAAGCGATAGTGTATATGCAACTAAACAAAATACTAGTGATAGTGTAGATAAGCAATATGAAGATCTATTTCATTTAATTAAAAACGATTTTGATGAAATATTTTTCGTAAGGAAGAATAAATCAAACAAGGCCAAATGTCAATTTAATAATTGGGCCACGGCAAGAATTCATAAAAGTAGGGATAAACTATATGATTTGTTTAGACTTCGAGAAAGCTCGCAAGACCCAAACTTTATTGATTACGTCAAAAATTATTCAAAAATATTTAAAAAAGTATGTGCTACAGCTAAATCACACCATCGTCGTAAAATAGTATCTAGCTCCAAAAATAAAGCAAAAGCTACATGGAGCATCATAAATAAAGAAACCTGTAAAAATAAATTGATAATAAATTTACATTCAAAATCAATGATAAAACACTAAATTCAAATCAAGAAGTTGCAACTGCTTTTGAATCGTTTTTTTTTCACATATTGCGCCCACTACAACTAAAGAACTTGCCTCTTCTTCAGTAATAGCCGAATCTATTCTAAAACTTTATGACAACGAATGTAATTCTCAATTTCACTTCAGGCATGTAGGACCTGAAGTAATAATAAAAACATTTCTTGAGTTGAATATGAAAAAAAACTGAAGATATGTAGGGACTATCCGTGCATATTATAAAATCAATTATCTATACAATAGCTCCTCAACTAGCAATAATTTTTAATAAGTGTGTTGATGACGGCCAATTTCCTAGTTTAATGAAGATTAGTAAAATAATACCGCTTTTCAAATCAGGTGACAAAAGCGACCCCTCAAACTTCAGGCCAATATCGATTTTGCCAGTCTTGAGTAAAATATATGAAAAAGATTATATTTAACCAAATTTTAGCTCACTTTTCATCAAATAAGTTACTACATAATAAACAATTCGGTTTTACTAAAGGTAGAAGCACTACGAATGCAGGAGTTGCTCTTTTAACACATGTTTTTGCTGCCTATGATAATAGACATGATGCTTTAGGAATTTTCTGTGATCTATCCAAAGCGTTTGATTGTGTGGATCATGAAACATTGCTCAAAAAAATACGTCATTATGGGGCATCATTAAACTCATTAAACTTAATTAATTCTTTTCTATCAGGTAGAATGCAAAAAGGTATATGTAAACGGAATTGAGTCTTCTGGAGCGCCTCTAACAATGGGTGTGCCCCAGGGATCTATATTGGGACCACTTTTATTTTTGATATACAGGGTGAAATTTTAATCAGTGACCAAATTTTGTGTGAAGACTCCACTGATGAATATGAACAACTTTTAATACGGGAGCAATAGTGAAATCGAGAAAAAAAATTCAGCTGTTCCATACAAAAGCCCAATTGGTGCGCGGTCAAAATGTATGGAACAGCTGATTTTTTTTCTCGATTTCACTATTACTCCCGTAGTAAAAGTTGTTCATATTCATCAGTGGAGTCTGCACTTAAAATTTGGTCACTGATTGAAATTTCACCCTGTATATAAATGAACTCCCGTATTTTGTAGGGAATCTTTGTGATATAGTATTGTTTGTAGATGATACTTCACTTATATTTAAAATCCCAAGAGGTGAAGAAAATCTTGACGATGTAAATAATACTCTTTCACAAATATTACATTGGTTTACAGTTAACAATCTCCCTCTTAATGGAAGTAAAACTAAATGTGTAAAGTTCACGATGCCTTATGTCCGACAGGCATCAACTCAGATTAAGATAAAAGACAAATCGCTTGATATTATCGATTCCACAACATTCTTGGGAATCACTTTGGACTCCAAGCTACAATGGGGTCCTCAAATAGAGGCCTTGTCAGGAAAACTAAGCTCAGCTTTTGCTGTAAGAAAGATTAGACGTTTGACTGATATAGAAACAGCTAGGTTAGTTTATTTTGGTTATTTCCATAGCTTGATGTCCTACGGTATTTTACTGTGGGGCTCGCCTGCTGATATACCGCCGAGCTTTTGTATTATAAAAAAGAGCCGTGCGAGCTATTTATAATCTAAAATCTCAAGATTCCCTCCGAGAGGTGTTTAAAGAAATTAGAATATTAACTGTAGCCTCTCAGTATATTTATGAAAATTTAATGTATGTACGGAAAAATTTACATTCATTCACGAAAAAAAGTGATGTACACAATTATAATACTAGGAATAAAAATAAGCTTGCTATTCCACAATTTAGGCTTCGAAAGGTTGGTAATTCTTTCATAGGGAAATGTATTAAATTTTTCAATAAACTACCAGAACAAATTATAAACTTACCGGTCGATAAATTTAAAACTGTCATTAAAGAAACCCTAATGACAAAAGGGTATAATAAAGTAGATGAATATTTAAAAGATAATAATGTATGGACTTGCATGAATACTACAAACATTGTAAACCTTTTGAAAAGTGGCACTGACAATAGTGACTGAGTTTGTTTCGCAGCTTCTTTTCAGCACTAGCCCAAAATTGTCCCGAAGCTGTGGAAGGGTTTATATTGGGACGTGTAAAAGTGTCCTCAATGGGCCTATTTGCATAAATAAATGACTTTTATGACTTTTATGGGACACCAATATTAGGCATTTAAATACAGTTTTAAGAACTACATTTAGGTGGACTTGCGCATGAAGATTTATCACAGGATTACGCTAATCCTGGTTTAAATCCTCATTCTGTCTCTGTCAACGTCAAATAAACCGACCGAGACAGAATGATGAGTTAATCCAGAGTAAGCGTAATCCTGGGTTTAATCATGAAGCGCAAGTAGATCTTATTTATCATTTCCACAGAATATTTCTTAATTTAGTTCTCGTATATTAAATATCTTATGATCACATATATCGCAACCTATATAATCTGTGTCGCATCTTAACACTTACATGTGATTGAGTAAAGGGTTTTTATTTATTTTTCCATAAACACATTTTTTTTAACAAGATTAACAGAATGAAATCCTGAAATATTGAAGATGATACGAGTTTGTTTTAAAGAAGTCAATTTCCTTATAATTTTTACAGTAAGAAGTTTTTTTTATCGGTTTTCTCGAAAAGTTGAATTTTACATATGTCTTAAGGTCGCAACGACGATAATGCTGTTATTTAATCTTTAGTTAATGCAATGAAATCTGGCTCAAAAAGCAAAGAGAATTATCGGTTTTTAAGGTCCGTATTCTGAAAGATTAAAAGTGGAACATTCTTCTCAAGATCACGTGGAGGTATCAAGCGAAATGCGAAATACTTAAGTCTACGGCTCCTCAGAGCTATGAAAAAATCAAACTACGGAACCAACGCAATCAAAAGATACAGCCGTTTATGCCGCAAATTTTCGACACTCGTAACGGGAACCAAGGCCTGCAGGGTACTTTCCGTGAACTCAGAACCTTGAAATTTGAAACAAAGCAACGTCTTCATAGCTCAGATAAAGGAACAATTCCGAAAACCTTATTTTTTTTAATACGACATATAAGAAAAATATTTCATATAAGTATCATTCTAAACTTAAACCCCAATCCTCGTGAACGCGTAGAAGTATAAAATTAAATTTCATTTATTTATATATTTATACTTTATTGCACAACCAATAATTAGAACAAAAGGTGGACTTAACGCCATATGGCATTCACTACCAGTCATACCTTTAGGCTGAGCAGAAATGATTGAACATATTAGTCTATGATAATAAGCACAAAAGCCGGTGTCACTTCTGCAGTTTTATATTCAACATTCAAAATTCAAGGAATGCGTAAGTCTGTTGACAGTGGAGTCTCCGTGAAAAGGGATATAACTCGAAAATCTTGATTTTTGGGAAATGGCGTTTAAAGTTTTAAAAAAATATTTTTCTTTTTCTGGTACAGATTTTTTGAAACGGGTTTTTGTAAATTAAAATTATTAATTTGAAGTATTTTTTACATGTGATTAAAATTTTAAAATGATTTAGTTTATTATTTATCTACAAAAATGTTTAATTACATCACTTGACACATTAGAATGTTTTAAAATTGTTTTGTGTATATTGATGTAACTTGACTTCAAACATTTTACACAATAAAACTTATCTTAGTGTTCAATGATACAACTTCCTTAAAAACAAGCATATTTTCATTTGTGTTTGGTATATCATAAAAGGGTAAAGAGCGAATATTCATAGTTTTGTGTGTAGATTATTCTGGTCGTATGTAGTTTTTAATTTGCTATCATTTTATTAATTTAAATTATTTTACACAGCATTTGAGCGATATAAGACGGGTGTATTGTGATATAATTAGTCATTTAAGTGATATAACGTGTCATGAATCGTGTATTATGATACATTTACAGCATCATTTTTTAATTAATTTTAAAAACGACTGTTAGTTTACTAAAACGAAATAAAGTCATTGTATTTTGTTTCTATTCAAAAGTTAATATAATATACTAAAATAACATGATCATCATTTAACTCTATCCCTAATAAACGATCTGTAAATATCTAAAGGAAATATTTAATATTTTATTTGAAAATTGCTTATTTTATGCCATAGTGCTAAGTTCTTAACATTGAAGAATGTTAAATTCCTCCTAAAATTAAAAAAAAATGATGGTTGTGTTGGTTAACAAAAACCAAACTTCAGTTCAATCAATTTTAATTATTTTTATGTACCTATTATAATAATTGAGGTAACATTTTCACTTACACAAAGTAAACGAAATATTAAAGGGATATGTACATAATCTGGTATGTTATCTTCAGTGGAAATAATATTTTAATTATTATATTATAAAGGTATCAAAGTTGTGGTTTAAGTATATATATACTCATTAGACTTTTATAATTATTTAAAGGGTAAATACAATAAAAGAGAAATACAAAAAAAAATCAAAAGGCTTGCCAGTCTTAGTAAGCTTAAAGATCAGAACGTGTTTTTTAGCAGTATATGCTATCAATATGAGAAGAAATTAATCATTTAAAAAAAATAAAAGAACTTTTTAAATTTATAATCATAAGACAGGCTAATGGATAAGGTTAGGAAAAAGTTATAGAACAATCCAGGTTGTAAAAAAAATATTTTTTTACAACAATAATATATTTCCATGATTGACAACTCGGGTAACCCTTGACATATGTAAAATTTTGGCACGATAACTTTATAATATATTAATACTAGTGGTACCCCGCGACTTCGTCCGCGAGTTTTTCGATTTTTTCTCGCCTTTTAAACCTTCCCTAGACCTCCACGAATACTTCAAGACTAAGATAAGATAAACCCGTTCACCCGTTCTCGAGTTTTAGTAAGACTAACGAACAGCAATTCATTTTTATATATGTATATAGACATCATTTTAAACAATTAATGGAATCAGGCGTTACTTTGTGGAAATCCCTAAAATTATTTTGCTTTAAATTTCCGCTAAGCGACGCCGGCGCAGGCAACTAACAACACGTACCGTCACCACGTTTAGTATTAGTTCAGGCAAATGCAGGATGCACCACCCGCCCTCCCTCAATACGCATGCGGCATAGCTAATGCAATTATTAGTACCCATCACCAACGTGCAAAAAACCTCGACGCGTTTCGCCACTACACGTGGCATCTTCAGGAGATGTTGTCGCCTCGGCGGAGCACGGGCGACTGAACCAGTCGTTTTTTGCACGTTGGTGTTGGGTACTAATAATTGCATCAGCTGTGTCGCATGCGTATTGAGGGAGGGCGGGTGGTGCATCTTGCATTTGCCTGAACTAATACTAAACGCGGTGACGGTACGTGTTGTTAGTTGCCTGCGCCGGCGTCCGCTTAGCGGAAATTTAAAGCAAAATAATTTTACAAATTTCAACATTTTAAACAAGACAACCTGGACAATGTTACAAACCCTAAACCTTGTAGTTCTAATCATTTAACAGACTTGTTTGTTCCCATTAGATACCTACTTGAATATTTAAAAAGGATAACAATAACTTAAAAAATACAGTTTTCAAGAAGAAAAAACACAAATGGGTAACTTTTACCTTAGCGTAAAGATCTTATCACCATTGTAAGCAGTATTTTTTGAAAATAATAGAAGAAATCATCAATCAATTGTTACGAAATTGTAAACGGACTTGACTTTTAAGGGCAGAATAAGTCTATGGATTAGGTTAAAATTACTTCACTTATTTCTAATCAGTCAAAATAATCTCGCGAATATACCTTTATACAATACCTACGTACAAATCACTTATCACTTAAAATTATTGTACTGAGAACCAATGAATGTTGTATGCGCAGCATTTGTTATGAGTGTGTGTGTCATAACACGTTATGTTTACACTATGATGAAATTTAAAAAAAAAAACGATAAAACAACTCAATACATATTACATCTAATTAGTCTCGGTTCATGTTTAGCAATTAAGAACGTAATTTGAATTTAATAAAGGAATCATAAAGACATTAAACTAAGATATCTTAAGAAAAAAATATTTTACACAAAAATAAATTATCGCGGATTTCGTGTAAACGGGTTCAAGTTACTACTTATTTATGGATCAAAACTACGAAAAATTAGTGTAAACTGGTATAACTTACATTACGCTTCATAATGACTGTTGTGCGTGAACGTTGGCTGTGGACTGAGTGCTTCTGAGCTGCGCAAACACTCATCTGATGTTTTTTCTCACTCATGCATGCGTGTTTTACATATCTAGTTTTTCTTTCCTGCGTTACGGAGGTGGAAGGGGGGCAGGGGCGGTGACTCACTTATACCGCTTTACACAATATAAAACACAAACAAATCTTCAAATATTACAATACTTCTTGATATAACTCTATTTGTGCAGTATACACATCTTTTTTAGTTTGGTTTTCCATGATACAACTTCACTTATGTCATTATACATTAAAAAATCATTCCTAAAATTTCATTTTAAACGATAAAAGTCGAGTTGTACTTGTTTTCACCGAAAAAAAATCAATATTTAATCATGTGTATTAAAATATAACTTGAGTTATATTTATGAGCACGAAATACAAATTGAAATTGACCCTAGTGTTAAACGTTATAACTCGAGTTATATTGTTATACATGAATAAATAGTGGTTTTTTGCTAGGTTCATAACGTTATAACTAAACATGCATTTTTATACACGATTAAATTCTTAAAATATTCAAAAATTTGCCTACTTAGATCACTAGGCACGAATGCTAACTACGGCGCTTTATGTCGTAAGAACACGTGGATAAGACAGAAAAATCGGTGTTTTTTTTGTCATTCGTAATGTGCAAAAAAATTAAAATTGATATAAGTCGACTTAAACCCCTTTTCACGGAGAGCTGTTCACGTCAAAATCTTGACATCAAATTGCACACACTGTGTGCTTGGCATAGCGTCTCTATACGTAGTAGTAAAACATCGCTGCGGGCCTAAGATGCACGCCTATTTATAATTTATCGCGGCAATAGATAAATTTCAAAGACATTTTAATCATATTCTTATTATCATTAAAATATTTATCTTTTTTTCATAGCAATAAGAATTGTTTACAAGTGAAAAAATGTGGGTAAACATGTTGATTAGGAAATAAAAATATTTTATGACGCGATAAACTGTATCGAGTCATGCATATTAGGCCTACCGGTCAAATCAGACATGTCAAATAAATTTCAAAAATCTATACTAATATTATAAAGCTGAAGAGTTTGTTTGTTTGTTTGTTTAAACGCGCTAATCTCAAAAACTACTGGCCCGATTTGAAAAGTTATTTTTACGTTGGATAGTCCATTTATCGAGGAAGGCTTTAGGCTATATAACATAAAGATACGACTCATAAGACAACAGCAGCAATGAAACATGTTGCGAAAACGGGAGAAAGATATTCCTTTTGAGAGCTTCCGCTGCATACGCTGCGGAAACCGTTTAAGTTACACAAAAATCATGTATGACAGGATTCATCATTATTAAGAGTTCTATAATAAAGTCTGCGACAGCATATGTCTATCTTTTATGGTTGACTTACTACAACCTTTTTTATGTTAATAAATTTGTAAAAAAAATGCATTATTTTTAGAGGTGTATTATACCGTATACACAGGTATTTATTCTTATCAAAATAAATACATTCATCATCACGAGCATTTCATTTAGAACCAAGTTGCCCTTTATATCATTTGATTTCAATAAATATCTTAGGAGCTATCACAGTTTTAACATAACTCCGCACCAAAATAATGTTCGCAGCTTAAGTACAACGTGCGCTTGCGCTAATATATTATAAAGCTGAAGAGTTTGTTTGTTTGAACGCGCTTATCTCAGGAACTGCTGGACCGATTTGAAAAAATATTTCTGTGTTGGATAGCTTATTTATCGAGAAAGGCTTTAGGATATAAAACATGACGCTGCGACGGGAGGGGAGGGAGCAAACTCAAAACACGCGGACGAAGTCGCGGGGGACCGCTAGTAAAATAATAGTATTATAATACATTATTCACCCAGGACGTAAAGTGGTGTCTTTCGGCGCAGGCGGCGCCACCGCAAGCGTGAGGATTGTAGATTTGAGGCCCGAGCGAAGTAAGTATTTAAGTTCGTCCAAGACAAAGACACATTTATGCTCGAGGTAGGTACTCTGCTTTTCATGCTCTTTGTGAGGCAATAAAATTATTTTAACTAGTAAGTTATATGTAAGCACCGGCGCGCCACGATGTATGAAATCATTTCAATAAAGTGTGTGAAAGTACGCATCAACTTAATTATTTTGAAATTAGTTAGGTACCTATCTTTGCATTTTACAGGTTATACAGGTAAATTATTTTCTACTCATAATCACGCATTTTTTTTTCTCTTTCCGCGTGGTGTCGTTTGTCGATCTTCGCACCGGTAATGGGCTAGTCGTGTCACCGTCGCAGCCGTAATTCTTACTATTTAGTAAACAAACAAACACGCGTGGGACTACGCGGATGAGGAGAGGAGATAGTTCGATTTCCGAACTATCTCCTCTCCTCATCGACATTACCGACTAACGCGTAGGTAATGGATTTTCATTAGAAATGGGCCGACTAGTCTGACAAAAAGAAATTGTTTCCCTAAAATGGCTTCTATTCCTTTCCAAGGGTCAAGAATTTTTGTAAGACTAGTTCATTTTGGTTTTGAAGTCGGTTTTTCCTTTTTTTTAAGTTATTTTTTTTCTTTATTTCTAGTGATTACAGGAGAAGAGGGGGGGGGGGGGGGAAGTTGCACCTAATGACTCTGCTCTTCAAGAAGCTACAAATTACCTATCATAAGTTCTGTCATTATAATTAATTAACTTGTATGCGTTAAGGAGTTCCACCATCAGCTCAGTTCCACAAGATGTTGACTACCAGACTTAACAACACATCAACATTAAGATTCTAGTTAAGAAACACTATATGTGCCTTTAAAATGTTAAGGTTGCCCTCGATTACAGCAAGATCCCATCATCAGATCCCGAATTGGCAAAAATACCAATTAGAACGTATACCCTCTAGCTAGGTGATTTTTTTTCGAATCGGTCGACAAATGACTGAGATATGAGGTAACATAGATAAAAACAAAAACATACAGTCGAATTCATAACCTCCTTCTTTTTTAAAGTCGGTTAAAAAATACAAAATATGCCGAATCTGCGCATAGCAGTTGAAAGTAATTTGTGCATGTATTTTTAACAGATTTCAATAAAAGGAAACGAAACAATTTTTAAAACGAATTTAAACGATTTTATGAAACAAATAAATTGTTACAAGACGATTCTCGATCCTATAGTCAGTCCCACATATTTACTTAGTTCCGTATTAGTATTCTTCAGCTCTAAACCACAAACTCATTGTGTGTGACTTATGTTACCCGATTGTATTCACTAAATTACACATTCTCTTCTTCATATGTTCAGTACATCATAATTTATACATAGATAGATGTATGACAAACATTTGTTACCTATGGAAATGCCGGTAGTATCCACCATGTTGAACGTAATTCGGCTATAGGTAATATTAGAATTACCTGGAGTAATCTTTAGATGATTTAATTATTTTTAATACATTTTATAAATTATAAATACTTAAATTATTTAAAGATTATTGGAACACTAGATCGTTATGTCTGCGGAATAACAAATGTTCATTTTGGCGCCGAAAGGAAGTTGACTCTGATTGGTTGGTGGAGGTTAGTTTTATTTTGAATGTTGTAACTATGAAAATAATAATCTAAAAGGATAACTTAATCCAGTACGATTAATAATTCATGATTTTACATATTTAATAGATTATAATCTGCTAAAGATTATTATCCCTACAAATAAATATTTTTGTAAATGTTGAGATATGGAGACGTTTGTCGTCCCCACTGTAATTTTCTACAGTTGTTCAGGGTTTTAATTTGGATAAAAGCGAGCTGCATGCCAGAACATGTCGTCTATTTGTACTTTCTCTCACATTGTGCCCTATCTTTGTACTTTGATGTATAGCGTGGAAAAACTAATTTTTACGCTTCACTACAACTAGGTACTCAAATGGATCCTTTCCTTAAAAGAGTCGAGTTTATTTCAGACTTTTTGCATTTCGGTTTCGAAGTCGATTTTTACTTCTTTTGTTATTTTTAGTGATTATAGGAGGGGGGAGTGGAGTTTCACCGTATGGCTCTGTTCTTTAAGAAGCTACAAATTATAAATCATAAGTTTTTATCATAATCACTGAACTCCTAAGCGTTGAAGAGTTCCACCTTCAGATCATCTCCACACGATGTTGACTTTCAGACGTAACAACATGTCATCATTAAGATTCTAGTACAAAAACATTATACGTGCCATCAAAATTTGAGGGCTTCTCTCGATTGCACCAAGATCGCATCATCAGAACCCGATTTGGCAACAATGCGACTACATAGAAGGTATAACCTCTAGGCAGATGAATATTTTTTTCAAGTCTGTCCATAAATAACTGCGATATGAGGTAACAACACTATAAAAACTATACAGTCGAATTGACAACCTCCTCCCTTTTTTGAGGTCGGTGTAAAATATTTAAAACCATTAAAACCTCTTTTTAACCGTGACGATACGGAGAGGGATTATGTGTTTGGGGTGAGAGGGTGATTGTATGTCCAACGAATGTTCCCATTTGTCTCCAGAACGGCTTAACCCATTAGCATGCAGTTTTCTGCAATGGATTTGTAATCAATACAGTAATCAGTATATTCACTAGATCAAGGATAACTAGTTGCGACGAAAGTTAGACTAATTTAGTTAATGACAAATAACATTCTCATTCGTAATTATGAAAGCCTCAATCCATGCTACCATACACAATTATTCTAGATATTCTATTTAGGGTAGGCTTTCGCAACTTCAACGACTATAATCCAAAAATGTGAAGTCTTGTATGTAATGCATAAATACTGGTCGGTCGGGCCAGTAAGACGACTCCATAATTGTTTATTATCTTCACTGCCGTCGTGCGGATGTTGCTTTAGGATTGGAATTATTGATTTTCAAATTCTTTATCAATAAAATGAAATATAAATCTAGTGTAACTTATGACTAACCGCATCGTTACAGGTATACTCGTAACATCGATTGGAATTATTGGAAAAGTTTGAAAAGGGTTTAATTACAAATAATGAAGTAGATAATACGATGGAATCAGAAAAGAAGTTTCTTTTAGTTCTTGCAGTTGATACAGACATACCTGCTAACCATCGATTACACACATGAGTGATTACATCGATCGGCTTGGGATTGACCGCCACATGTGCCGACCGCACAGAAGCGGTTTCCGCGACCTTCACCTCTCAATCAATTGTGGGCTTAATTAGAGTACGGTCAGCAGCCGCAGGCTATCTCGAGCGCTGCCCTGCACTCGTGCTTTCGTATAAAAACTGTCGCAGCCCGAATATTGTCATAGTCAACATCCGACTTGCAAATTAACAACAACAATGGCAGCTAAAGTAAGTGCATGAAAACTGAATCTTTTTAATCAGTTTAATTCAGAAACTTATCTGTAAATATATGGCTTTTGATACAAAGAACCAACCAGCGCTAATGACAATTATTTTCATTTCAGTTCTTCGTCGTCCTCTCCCTGGCCGTGGCAGCCTCCGCCGTGCCGCTGGTGCCAGTGGCGAAGGTGGCGTACGCGGAGGTGGAGGCGCCCGCGCACTACGAGTTCCAGTACTCGGTGCACGACGAGCACAGCGGCGACATCAAGCAGCAACAGGAGGCGCGCCAAGGCGACGCCGTGCACGGCTCCTACTCGCTGGTGCAGCCCGACGGAGTCCACCGCATCGTCGAGTACACCGCCGACAAGGAGCACGGCTTCAACGCCGTCGTGCGCTACGAGGGACACCCCACCCCCGCCCCCGCCCACGTCGCCAAGGTAGCATACGCCGCTCCCGTAGCTAAGGTCGCCTACGCCGCCCCTGTCGCCAAGGTGGCGTACTCCGCCCCTGTGTCTTACGCCGCCCCGGTTGCCAAGATCGCCTATGCCGCCCCCGTCGCTAAGGTGGCATACTCCGCCCCTGTTGCCTACGCTGCCCCTGTCGCCAAGGTCGCCTACAGCGCTCCCCTTGGACACGTCACCTTCGCCTCCCCCGCTGTCTCATACCACCACTAAGCTGTTTTGTTGATTCTGTTATTTATTGAAACGAACTAGGTGCTAATAAATTATTATCGAATTTATTTCTGTTGTTTGTCATTTTTCTTCGATATTCGAATGGGTATGTAGTAGGTACTAACTTACATAACAATCGAAGCGCAAATAGAGCGCTGCTAAGTTAGCGCTAAGTCAACCACCTATAGGTTTGTGTAAGCTACTAAGTAGAAAGCGTTTCATAATATTAATATTGATATATTTGCATTGAAACATGGTAAGAATAATGGAATCGTAACATGGTAATGGTAAGGTACATTTTGTTAATGAGAGACTTAATCCTGATTTCTGACTGATATTTTTAAGTCGCTATTTTAATATTCTAGTCAGCTTATAATAAAATGAGTATAAACATAAAATTTCGAAGGCGTAATTCAAATTCGCCCATCATCGGTATAAAAGTTGGACTCGACATAAGCATACCAAAGCCAAACACAGACACGGCTAGCGAGATATACTTATTTACGAAATTAGTTGGTATCTTATTCGAAGTAAGGTTTAAACTAGCTTGTTGGCTTCTTGCGTGCAGCCCCTGGTTTCCTGGCGTCTGGTCTGGCAGTTGATTAATTTCTGGCGGTAAGCGGATTGCGAGATATTAACGTCTTTGCAACCCCAGGCGGTCGTGGTGGATAAACTGTATTTATACTTGCTATTACATTATTGCCAACAAGGTTTGATATTAGATACGCTTGGTTTTAAAATTAAGAACTAATTAAAAAATAAGTTTAGTTTACGTTAAACGTTTAGGCAATACTAGTGAATGAGCCGTTTTCAGAGTTGCCCGAAATGTGAAAGATGCGGGCATTCTTGTCTAAACTTTAGACAAGAATATAAACATTTGGCGGATTGGCAGTTGAAAACTAAGCGGGAGTAGGTATGTAATATTTATTTCTTAAGGTTAAATGCGCCAATCCCAGTTAGCTAACTCTGAACTATTTTAGTTGCTGATATTAAAAGAGACAGAATAACGCATTGTTGACTGTCAATTTTACCTCAGATTAACTGTTAACTCTAGTCTACACAAACTGGAAGTAAACACAGTGTTTTTTTATATTGTCACTAGTCACCAAGCATCAAAGAATACGTTGTGTTATTGTGAAACTCCATCGCGATTGATCGCTCGTCGGTTACATAAAGCGAGGTATTTATCGAAAATATTTACATTGGTAGCAAGTGAATCGGCAGCTTAATTTGCGTGGTATTACGCGCGCCCGTCGGGAAATCAACTTTACATTCAATTTGCCGCGGCACAGATAAAAAGCAATCTCTTCATTTTTACCTGCCGACGCACTCCCTCGCCGCCCGTGGGGAATAAAAACTGCCCTGGGTTAGCCTGGCCCGCTTTCAAATAAATGCTACTTATTTTACATTTATTGCTTGCAAAAATATTTCATTAAATATTGATTCCTCATCAGATAATATACTTCTGGTCCACGAATCTCATAGATATCAATCACACGTTGCGGTTACGTATGAGTGTCTAGATAACGCCTATAAATATAATCAAAGGTACGTTACAAGAAACACTATGTGCGACGTTATTTCCAATAGGAAAATTCAGGATTCAGTCCATTATGAAAACAACTGTTTCTGTATCAGGTCAGAAATTACAGCCCTGCATTGCAAAAGGACCCCCATTTTTAAATTATTCGCGTCAGTATTACGAGTCAACGAAAATCACGCTAAGTGTAGACACAAGAAGTTACATAAACCGGCCAAGTGCGAGTCGGACTCGCGCACTGAGGGTTCCGTGCCAACGTTAACTGAATTAGGGAATCCACTTACTTCCACTAAGTAAAATACCACAATATTTAGTTGACAGCAAATATAACTTTGTTTTTCATAGTGTTTGTATGAAGAAAAAAGCTATGTTTGCGGTTGTTGAAAATGTGCTATATCTCAAAAACATCTCATTCGTACTCGTCCAAACCAATTTTCGTTGAAAGTATTTGTGAAGATCTTCATTTTTTTTTATTTCTAAATTTAAACTCGCTTAGTTTAGAAGTTAGATGGGGGGACGCCCATTTTACCACTTTGTAAGCGTCTAGCTATTAAAGGTCCTTAAAAGACAATGGTTTTAGTAACCTCTGTATCATTTAAAAAGACCTATTCATATGAGTACACACATAGGTTTGTCAAAAAAAAAGATTTTTGTTTCATGTATGGGAGCCCCCCTTAAATATCTATTTATTTTTTGTATAAGAATCGTAAAGCGGTTAACAGGATACATTTTCCTACTAAATTTCAACAACGTGATGCTTATAGTTACAGAATAAAGTGCCTGTGACATACGGATGGACAGACAAGACAGACAGACTTGACGAAACCATAAGGGTTCCGTTTTTTGCCATTCGGCTACGGACCCCAAAAACGCGTTCCCTTTTTTTAAAAATCATTGCCGTGTAGATTTCAACTGACTTCCATTTGAAAATCGATCATTTAATGAAACAAAACCACAAGCTACATTCACATGAGTGATTCAAAAGTAGAGCCTCTGATAAGTTTTCGCAATTCGTTTCCAGACACCATGCATAGAGACGCTACATACTCCAATACATGATCGTACATAAACAGTCAGCACCGCACGCCGCATCGGATATGACTTAACAAGCTTATTGGCCGAGCATACATGCGAAAATGTCCACGTCCCGATATAGCGAGGTAGCGAGGGGGTAGTTTTGGGGTGGTTCACCGCACCTGAATTATTCATGGACCCGCATAGTGATTTCACCTCATTGAATGCCGCCGCCGGCCGTGATTACGACACCGATACCTCCGATATCTCGCTTCGTGTGTGGACACAATGTCGCTTGTCAACTGGTTATAGTTATTGACCGAAGGTCTAACTGGCCGAAAGTATTTATATCGATTGCACGTAAGTTCTGGTTGAAATAAACAACTTGCGTTGTACCAAGGTTCCAAACAAGTCATAAATTGATCATTGCAAGTGTTGTTGTGTTATCTGTATGTTTCGTGACAGCTTGTCACACTAATCTCCTAGCGCAATAATCAATAATTATCAAAATGCAAAATCTTTAATTTTACTTTCCTTTTAATTTAAAATTCATATAGAATGGATGATGATGCTGGCTAATGGATGGATTCTCATAGAAATGGATGGGTAACTTAGGATTGAAATCAATCAAAACAATGAATGTTTTCATGTGGTTTACTTTTTGGTAGGTTTTACAGGCACTGGGCATTCATAAATATTAATACATTTATCCTTAGCGATAGATAATAATTTATCACCTTTACCATTGAATCGGATGCCCCATACCTGAAACAAAGGTATTGTTTGTTTATGCACTATTTAATTTTGTTAACCATAATTACTTAAGATGGTAATAATTTTAACACATGTGCTGCCACGCTTAAAACACAATAGAAATTTAATCGTTATCATGCAGTGGAAGCAATGGGGTTAAACTTTACGCGTAAGGGGCAGAAATAATAAATAAATCGTCAAGAAAACATCACACAGCCAGAGCAACAACCGCGATTTTAAAACATCGTTATATTCTTGCTCCGATGCGATTTCGCGACGCGCGATAGTGCTTGCAAAGCCATCTACCCGCAGCTTTGGTAAACTTAAAAATATGTGGCTAAATGCGCCTGTCTGACTGGTCTTGTTTAATATCGAAGTTTCATCATGATACTATACACGCCAATGAAAAATGGTGTAGTAAAAAACTGTGGTCTCATTCACAAGACAGTCAACGCCATCTCTTAACAACTAAAGGTGTTATGTTCTGGTTGAGCGAGCAGGTTATGAAACAGACCACAGTTCTGTATTAAAACAAACCCCTGCAAGAAGTCAGTGGACCAGTTAAATCTTTACTGATGCTGTACTTTAGTGGAACACTCGGATGTCCCTTCAATATTACTGGAAGCCAATTCTGCTTTTGCAGCGTGTTTCTTTAAAGGACATAGGTATAAGCAGCACTAGAAGAATCATTGTATAGAATAACAGAAAACATAGTTTCAATGATAGCAACAGTATCAGTGTGTTCCTGGTAGGTTTGCAGCACTTTCATATCCTGTGCTAGCGCGACTCTCACACTGCCGTCCGCTGCCGCTACGGCTAGCCGTTCGTCCGCCGCCCACGTCACACACGATGCCCACTAACTCAGCTGTGTATGATGCACTAACAGTAGCAGCTCAAGAGTTCAGCTGTGTATGATATACTAATAGTCTACTAATAGTAATGGCCGCTCAAAGACAGTACAAGCATCCACCTCCAAATTGTCTTTCAAGATGGCCCTCCGAGCACTTTACAAGGAAGAGATATCGAACTTGTCTCACTGACCCCCTTTTTTTTTCTCACATGTGTACCATTAGTATTATTATTATGTGTATGTACTATGTGTATGTTTATTATTCCATAATTATGTATTATTATAGACGGTATTTATGTAATAAGTAGTATGTATGTTTATTTTTTGTTTAAATACCTATTGTAGTTTTAATCAAGCTCTCACTTTTGCCCTTCTATCACTTCCTTCGCGCCGCTACCAATTTCTCTGTATAGGCCTATGGTTGACTGGCAAATAATGCTTTTAGCATTAAGTCCGCCATATGTACCTTTCGTTTGTGCATGAAGTGTTTTAAATAAAATAAATAATAGTAGTAACTCACAGTATCAGTGTTTTCCTGGAAGGTGTGCAGCACTTTCATGTCCTCTGCTAGCGCGACCCTCACACTGCCGTCCGTTGCCGATACGGCTAGCCGTCCGTTCGCCGCCAACGCACACACAATGCCCACAAAATTAGCTGTGTATGATGCAATAACAGTAGCAGCTCGAGCGTTCAGCTGTGTGCTGTGTATGATATACTAATAGTAGTAACTCACAGTATCAGTGTGTTCTTGGAAGGTGTGCAGCACTTTCATGTCCTCAGCTAGCGCGACCCTCACACTGCCGTCCGCTGCCGCTACGGCTAGCCGTCCGTCCGCCGCCCACGTCACACACGATGCCCACGAACTCAGCTGTGTATGGTGCACTAACAGTAGCAGCTCAAGAGTTCAGCTGTAAATGATATGCTAATAGTAGTAACTTACAGTATCAGTGTGTTCTTGGGAGGTGTGCAGCACTTTCATGTCCTCAGCTAGCGCGACACTGCCGTCCGATACCGCTACGGCTAGCCGTCCGTCCGCCGCCGACGTCTCACACGATGCCCACACACTCGGCTGTGTATGGTGCACTAACACAGCACAAGAGTTCAGCTGTGTAAGATATACTAATAGTAGTAACTCACAGTATCTGTGTGTTCCTGGAAGGTGTGCAGCACTTTCATGTCCTCTGCTAGCGCGACCCTCACACTGCCGTCCGCTGCCACTACGGCTAGCCGTCCGTCCGCCGCCCACGTCACACACGACGCCCAAGAGTTCAGCTGTGTATACTGTATTAAGAGTAGCAACTCACAGTATCAGTGTGTTCCTGAAAGGTGTGCAGCACTTTCATGTCATCTGCTAGCGCGACCCTCACACTGCCGTCCGCTGCCGCTACGGCCAGCCGTCCGTCCGCCGCCCACGTCACACACGACGCCCACGATTTCAGTTCGAGACGGGACACGCGGCCTGCGCTCGCTCTGGTTTCACATATTCAAACATTACATAATTGAGTTGAGTTTTTTTTTTAGATTGTAACAAACATCTTACATTATTTATAAATCTTTAGGGTTCATAAAGATGAAATAAGAAACCAAAAAATACGCACGGCTTTCTGGCTTACCGGTTCAAACGCTTTTCCAATTAAGCTACCGTTCCTTCGGTCTCTTATGAATACCTACGTCGTTACGCGTGATGTCTGCGCTATCTACCCCTTAGTCCAGTTTGCGGCCTTAAACAGAGCACAACATGACAGTTGGCTGTCAATTCTGTTTAATTATGCTTGTAGAAATGCGCATCGAACTAGCTTGAGTACGACAAAGGTTACACTATCAGTCTGGCTTCAGTCTGGTCCATCAGTCAGAATGATCGGACAAATGATTGTGTAACCTAAATGTACTAACAGCCTGATAAAAATTAAACTGTGAAAATTAACCATCGTTCTGGTGTTAGTTCAGACAGACTAATGGACCAAGCTCATGGAGTAACCGTAGTCTTAATCAGAAGATGTCAATCTATACTAATATTATAAAGCTGAAGAGTTTGTTTGTTTGTTTGTTTGAACGCGCTAATCTCAAAAACTACTGGCCCGATTTGAATTTTTTTTTTTACGTTGGATAGTCCATTTATCGAGGAAGGCTTTAGGCTATATAACATAAAGATACGACTCATAAGACCACAGCAGCAATGAAAAATGTTGCGAAAACGGGAGAAAGATATTCCTTTTGAGAGCTTCCGCTGCATACGCTGCGGAAACCGCTTAAGTTACACAAAAATTATGTATGACAGGATTGTTCAGCATTAAGAGTTCTATAATAAAGTCCGCGACATCATATGTCTATCTTTTATGGTTGACTTACTACAACCTTTTTTATGTTAATAAATTGGTAAAAAAATAATGCATTATTTTTAGAGGTGTATTATACACACAGTTATTTATTCTTATCAAAATAAATACATTCATCATTACGAGCATTTCATTTAGAACCAAGTTGCCCTTTATATCATTTGATTTCAATAAATATCTTAGGAGCTATCACAGTTTTAACATAACTCCGCACCAAAATAATGTTCGCAGCTTAAGTACAACGTGCGCTTGCGCTAATCTATACTAATATTATAAAGCTGAAGAGTTTGTTTGTTTGTTTGTTTGTTTGAACACGCTAATCTCACAAACTACTGGCTCGATTTGAAAAAATATTTTTACGTTGGATAGTCCATTTATCGAGGAAGGCTTTAGGCTATATAACATAAAGATACGACTCATAAGACCACAGCAGAATGAAAAATGTTGCGAAAACGGGAGAAAGATATTCCTTTTGAGAGCTTCTGCTGCGTACGCTGCGGAAACCGCTTAAGTTACACAAAAATCATGTATGACAGGATTGTTCAGCATTAAGAGTTCTATAATAAAGTCCGCGACAGCATATGTCTATCTTTTATGGTTGACTTACTACAACCTTTATTATGTTAATAAATTGATAAAAAAATAATGCATTATTTTTAGAGGTGTATTATACACACAGGTATTTATTCTGATCAAAATAAATACATTCATCATCACGAGCATTTCATTTAGAACCAAGTTGCCCTTTATATCATTTGATTTCAATAAATATCTTAGGAGCTATCACAGTTTTAACATAACTCCGCACCAAAATAATGTTCGCCGCTTAAGTACAACGTGCGCTTGCGCTAATATATTATAAAGCTGAAGAGTTTGTTTGTTTGAACGCGTTTATCTCAGGAACTGCTGGACCGATTTGAAAAAATATTTCTGTGTTGGATAGCTTTGTTTATCGAGAAAGGCTTTAGGATATAAAACATGACGCTGCGACGGGAGGGGAGGGAGCAAACTCAAAACGCGCGGACGAAGTCGCGGGGGACCGCTAGTACAGATATAATATACTAGTATTTGTTATTGATACGTGCCATTAATAGTCCCCCTAGCCGATTTCGACTACGGGGGCCAATCACAACGACTAACCGACTGCGCGGGACATCTTATAGTTCACAAGTGTGTGCGAAACAGGTGCAGTCTCTATTCCTTTCCCTCACATAGCCCGATAGGACAGTAATCTGACACGACCGGAGAGAGATCAGGCGCAGAACCAACTGCTTTACGTGCTTTTCCGAAGCACGTAAAGCAGGGTGAAACACCGCCAACTTCCTAACTCCGGACTACCCTAAGAATTTCTGAACAGAAAATCTCAGGTATATATTTTTGGACCGACCCGAGACCTCTGGCGCAGCCGTCGCTTTAAAGTGCGACCGTCTTACCGCTGCGCCACTAAGGCAGTCAAATTTTGCTAAATGCTATTATTTCTACTCACACAGTGTGCAAGGCACAAGCCCCGTCATCAGAAGCGCTAGCCAGCAAATGCGAGCCGGGCGCGAAAGCGACGCTACGAACGGCCGCGCGGTGGGCTTCTACCGTGTGGATCAGCTTGCCTTGTGCCACGTCAAACACGCACACCACGCCGTCCACGCTGCCGCACGATATATACTTGCCGTCTGGACTCTGGGAATAAAAAACTGATTATAAAGAAAAGAACGCCACAGCCTTTATAAGGTGTCACTGTGACTTTGAATCAGAAATGAGGAGATACGTAGAAGAACTAAGGTAACGGACATAGCTTTGAGAATCAGTAAGCTCAAGTGGCAATGGGTAGGGCACATAGCGCGAAGAACTGATGGCCGTTGGGGCAGGAAAGTTCTAGATTGGAGACCCTTCGACCAAAGATGCAGCGTAGGACGTCCACCAACAAGATGGACAGACGACCTTAAAAAGATCGCAGAATCAAGCCGGATGCAGACCGCTAGTGATCGGTCGATGTGGAAAGCCGTGGGGGAGGCCTATGTTCAGCAGTGGGCGTCCTTTGGCTGAGAATGATGATGATGATGACGACTATAACTTTAAATGACTTGTAACAAATATGAATGAAGTACTGAACAGCGAACATTACTGCTTTATGATGCATTGGTTTACAGCCTCTATGTAAAATAGGTCTGTAATAGCATGCAATATTAAGCTATAAAAATTAAAATTACAATATACATTTGCAATTTCCAACATGTTCTTAAAGAGTTCATATTAATACCCAACTAACAGTTTATTTCTGTTAAAATATTATTTTTTTTAAACTTATATTCTTGCAGATTATGCTTACCCAAGCAACACTTAAAACAAATTTTCCTCTTGTATCCAAAACTCTGTCAATAGTTGCATCTTTTATGCCATAGATTACAACTTTTCCTGTGTGGCTTCCAGTGGCTACCTGACTCCCATCTGGAGAAAAAACTACTTTCCACACATCCATTGGACCTTCTGCTGATTCATTCGACATTTCGTGAACTTTCTGGCCAGAAAGTAGGTCCCAAATAACCAGAGTTGAGTCTAGTGATGTACTGGCAATACCTAGAACAGTTTAAGTTACTATAATAAAAAATTGATAAGAAACTAATTTAGAGTGCATGTAGAGTGCAGTGGTGGCAGCACTTTGGTAGTAATACCAAAGTTAAGCAATCTACAGAGAGGTTGTGTTTAGATGAGTCACCATTCTGACCATGTAAGTGACGTATATGAGCATCTGAGTGCTTCAGTCAGTGGCTGCGGTCTAATATCGGTTTAATATAATCCGACAGTAAAACTTGCTTCTGAAGTTACCAGGAATACTATGCATTGAATGAAACATGTTTTACGGAAATTTTCCGCGAATATTTATTACATTTTATATTCTGACATTTAGTGTTAGAAACATAGGAAAATAAAATGGTATATTTAGAGTGTTCGTGGTTGTATTTTAGGTGTTATTTATCATTGACAGAGATTTGAAAAAGAAATAAGTATCATCACTCATTAATATTATGTCAAATTCCTATCCATGCAAAAAGACTTCAATTTATCTTTGTCTTGTGATCTTCCAGTGAGTAGTCTGGCTGGGGTCTTCGATAACACCGGATCCCATGTTGGTGAATTTTTCCAACCATCTTCTCTGTTAAAATTTGGATGTTTTCTTTTTCTTAAGCTTTGTGTAGCATAAGAGGAACGAACGCTTTGGAATGTTGATTGCTGCCAACGAAGTGTTTCTTGAATCATGAGTTCAGTGATATAATTTTGTCGCTTAAGGAGCATTTATGGAAAGCATTACAGAGGAAAGGGTTTAGCGCTCACTTGGCTTTAGTTATGTCCCTTTGTAACCATAACCCAACCCATCTCTTGCCCCTATTTTTCTGTCTTTCTATGACAAGGGTGCATCACACTGGTTTGTTTCTAATACACTACGCGAACCTATAGAAATAAGAAAACATCCAAATTTCAACAGAAACAACGGTTGGAAAATTCCTCCAGCATGGGATCCGGATGCTATTGCAGACCCAAGCCAGACCACTCACTCCAAAATCACACAACAAAGTTAGCTCTTTCTGCGTGGATAATATTAATGAGTGATGGAAATTTAATTATTACAAAACTCTGTAAATGACAAATAACATCTTACCATTGTTGACATTTGTTTGTTGACATTCCTTAAAAAGTGTTTTATTCACTGACAACAAAGTTGGTCACTCGCCATACAAAGTTGCTTTAAATTATTTGAAAGGAAGGATACTTACTGTGACCATCAGGACTCACTGCAATTGACACCACAGCCATATCATGGCCAGCCAATGTATGAACCAATTCTAACCTGTTGTTGTCCACCAACCACACTTTTATTAAGCCGTCCAGGCCGCCGGTCAAGATAAAATCTTTTGAAGGACCTCTAAACATAACACACATAATTGAAAGAAAATAGACAATGTATTAAAAGTTTTATTTTTCTTTTCTATAGAGACAAATAAGTATCACTTACTTAGGATCAGATGTGGTGTTCGTTCTTGTCCATTCACAGCAGTAAATAGGTTCTTCGTGTGCATTTTCTTTTTTCAATAATATTGAATACTGTAAATACCGTCTGTTAAGTACCGAAAAAGATGTTATTTATTTACCTAGCTATATACTTGCAAATATAATATACTTACAATGGCTGATGCTGGCATGATAGCGCAGGTTATTGAGTACTTATTATGGGTTTTCTTTCATGGAAAATATTAAAATTCTTCACGATACCTTAGCTTAAACATACTGTGTAACGTTAAGAACAGATTTTCAGTTTTGCTTTTATCCTTTCTTTCACTGAAGCACAATCAGAAATCGTTATTAAATTGAAGTTTGTTTGTTACTCCTACGAAACGATGACGAATAACTAAAATTATTGCGAAATGGAACATACTACTTATCTGTCACGTCGACAGTGACATTAAGTGTTCGTTCAGAAATTTGGATAGGTAATTCTTGGGAAATTATTATTATATAGATCGATAGAAATTAGTTATAAAAAGTAGGTAGGTACACTATGTACTATTATTGTCCTAATAAATTATAGTTTAAAAAAACTAAAAAACCACGCTTTTATAGCTAACCGAACTAAAAAGTAGAAAAGAATTTTTAATTACAAAGAGTTAGGGGCCGTTCAAGTATTACGTAAGCACTATAGGGGGGCGGGGGGGTCTTTGCTTTGCTTATTTTTGATGACATGGGGGTTGGGGGGTCGGGATGGTGATTACGTCAGCAGAGCGGCAGTATTTTTTTTTCATATTGGCAACCCACACATTGTCGTTGTTTGTAAAACAAACCCATTTTCGGGGATACTTACAAATTATGAACACGTTTAGATCAAAGATGCGCAAACTGCGGCCTGTGAACTCTATTCGAGTAACCTGTCCTCAAATATACTCCCTCGAACATTTGAATGATAATATTACTGCTGGTAAAGGATATCGCAAAAGTTACAAAGTTAACAGATTTTTAGTAAAGTTTAAAGAAATTATCGGGTTCGCTTCGCTCGCGTATTATCCTTTGGTTTTTGACGTTTCAGTCTTAAATTTATACTCGCCGTCATAAATCAATTTTAGACAATTGTTATGCGATATTTGACATCGCTTGCTTCGCTCGTGTAGTAGCTAATGAAATTAAAGAAAGTTTTTGCGGTAGCTTTGCCTAATTTCTGCTTATTTATGATTATTATTAGGTACAGCGTTTACGTAAGTAGAGGAAGGGGGAGTAAGAGCTTTGATTACCTACTTTTGCTGACAAGGGGGAGGAGGGGGTAAATAATTGTCATAAATCTGCTTACGTAATACTTGAACGGTCCCTTAGAGAATAATTCAATTCAGAGTAAAAAGCGTGGGGTGCATTTTACTATATTTTTATAACTTTTTACTGTTTTTTTCATAACTCTCCGCACATAGATAGTTGCATGTAGAATATTTGTAACATTTAATATATCAAGCACCCCACGCTTTTTACTCTGAATTGAATTATTCTCTAACTCTTTGTTATTAAAAATTATTTTCTACTTTTTAGTTCGGTTAGCTATAAAAGCGTGGTTTTTTTTTTAGGTTTTTTAAACTATAATTTATTTTTCATTTTTTACTTCGATGTTTCAATTAATTATTTGCGGACATGCGACACGCGATAGCTCTGTCTCTATCTTTCTTACTCCCTTACAGAGGATCCACGAAAGAATTTATAAATCCTGGCGGTCCTTACAAGGATATTGAGAAACTGTTATTAAATTATTGCATTGTCATCGGTCCTTGATACGTGTGCAAAGTTTCAAATTAATCAAACTTCTGGAAATCGGTCAAATTTATGCTCAAAGATTCCATTACATACATACATAGATACAACCCAAGCTAATAAAAGCGTGGTACCGTCAACTCCTGTAACTTTGCCTAAATTCGATAAAAAATTGCATATTTTTAAATTTTCCCGCTAAACAAAGATAGTCTAAAACATCAGCACACTGCAAATCTGACCAATGGGGTGGGGTCTTTTTGGGTGTGTGTGTTAGGAATTGATACGAAGCCTAAGAAGCACTATACTTTTATATTCTGTGGTTGAAAAATGTGGGCGAAGTTAGAGCATTGAACCTAACTTCGCCTGGTAGTTTCATCTCTATGAATTCAAACTTTATTGCGCAACCTAAGCACTTATTACATTAGATATAAGGCCTGCACCAGTTTGATTGAAATAAAAGAACCAGAAAGTGCTTGTTTTTAAAAAAAACTTACCTAGGCGAAGTTAGGCTAGCTTTTTTCGAAACTGGGAACAAAGAATAGGGTTGCTAAAAAACAATTTTTTTTTTGCAGATTAATATTGGGCAAAAAATCCAAAATATATTTTATTTATTTATTTTGCGATTGCGACATATATTTTTTTGTGATTGTTAACCTAGAACTGAAATTTAATAACCAATTTGGAAAATCTTTATTATTTGAGAGAGTCTACTTTCACTTCATTGTCATATAAATTTTATCAAAATCGGTTCAGTACTTTAGTTTTTAAGTCAAAATAACTGGAATAAACACATCATATTCATAAAAACAAAAAATGCGTATCGATGACACTGTAGTCGTTAGTTTTAACGTTGTATTATTTTAGATTTATAATTATATCTCGGAATACAAACTGCAGTAGGTAATTTAATAAAATACTTGTTCATAATATATATAGGTAAATAAAAAAATACTAAAAATAAATAAATATATATATGGATGTTTTTGAACTATCTACTCAACTTTTACTTTGCAAACAACAATGAAATTACGAAAGCAACCATACAAATCATTATTAATTTTATTATTGATATGTTTTTCTAAAAGTGCCAACCCTAAGGGTAGGCGAAGTATGGTGGCTGTTAGTTGAAGATACCCTTCCTAACATTGCCTGTCTAGATAATTTTGTTCTATTCAAAGACACCTTAATAATAATTATCGCTACGGATAATCAATCATATACAGGGTGGTCCGTCCAATGACGTCAAGATTTTTTTTTTGAATTCCTCCCTCCAAGGGGTTTTTTTTTTATTTTTTTTGAGGCGCTGTAGATTATGTATTGAAGTGGGAGAGAGGCACTTTGAAAATTTGTTATTAATTTAATTTTATTAATAAATAGTTTGATTTGATTTGTATTGTTTCATTATGAACCTCAAAAAATGATACACCAGTCGTTAAAATAATTATTATTACCACCAAGATGGGTTTTCAGTAATTTGGAGCAATCACCTATATAAAATTATGAAATTAAAGTTCCACAATTGAAGTTACTTGATTGGCCAAATTTTCACCCCATTACGTTTGAAGCCCGATTACAGGAAATAATGGCCCCTTTACCTACCACTTTATTGTACTTTTTGGAAAGCTTAGAGACTAGAGAAGTTTTTAAAATTTATTAGAATCTTTGCAACCTTATTGTTTATTTTTAATTTAAATTTGAAAATTTAACTTTAGCTCGCAGAAACGTAATTTACTAACTTTGGATCGAAATTGTTACAACATGCAGCAATGTTAGGCAGTTAATTCTTATGCATGTGAAAGAACACTTCACGAGAATCACTTAAAAAAACCGATCAGTTTTTTTTATGTAATTTTTTTATGTAAACACTAGCGAAATTTTCGATGAAAGCATAAAAAAAAACGTATCTCGAAAACGAAAAAAAATCGGGTAACATACATGGGGTATTTTTGGGAACCCCTAGGAGGGAGGAATTCAAAAAAAAATTCTTGACGTCATTGGATGGACCACCCTGTATGTAACTTATTGTAAAAATATTAAACCTTTACCTTTGGTAGTTTCCTCGCTGCGGGTAACTTTTCTGGGTTCCACGAAAAAAACACAAACTCCTCATTGCACGTTTTGACTTATACTGACTAAATGGCGGCTTTGATTTTGACAAATGAAGTTGCAATATTACCATAGTTAAATTTACCAATGAACACGAAGGAATGCTACCAACACAATAAAAAAGTTATAACTGTTTTCAAATTTTAGGCGAAGTATGGTACAAAAGGCGAAGTTACAGGAGTTGACGGTAATAAAAAAAAGCTGTGTGGCGAACGAAGCCGTTAGATGTTAGTTTGGTCTACATAGTTTAATCGTTGTTATTAGTCAGCCCATCCCATTATCTTGTCAGTCAGCAATGCATCAGCATAGTAGAGGCCGGTGTATAGTGTAAACACCATGTACCATGAGGGAGAGAGCCAGAGAACGAGTTGTAAGTTTTTTTATCCAAGCTTTTTTCCTCAATTTCTAATAAATTGCGTGATATTTTATGTTAGCAATGTTTAAGACGAAAAATAAAAACTTATTTGTAATTTCCTTAAAAATACATTTATTTTACAGTTACTATAAAGGACAGTCATAAATATTTATACTCTTATCTTCTGATACCGATACAATTTTATTACTTTCTGCATTGAATTTGACTCCCCAAACCTGTAACAAAACAGAATGGTACTATCAATGGTAGTAGTTTGCATTGTAAGGCCACGAATTAGGGAGGGAGGGGGGATGAGGGGGGAGGGGGGAGGGTTGGGCTACCCCCCTGCACCACTCCCCCCCCCTCGATCGGGCCTAGTTTGGGAGTAATAAATTTTTGAAAAATACAAAAAAATGACCTAAAAATGCAATAAATTCACGCAAATATCCCTCTGAGGCATGAAATGGGGGGGTTACAGGGTTACCACCTGGGAGGTGGGGCTCCCCACCTCCCCCAGGGGGGTACCCAACTCATGTAGGCATACCCCCTCCTCCCCCATACAACACGCTAACGAAGCACTAGAATATGGCGCTCGGCGGCCGCTGCCGCGGCACGCTCGCTACGCTCGCTCGCCTTCGCGCGCTGTATGGTCGCAGTTCTAACCTAACCTAACCTAACCTTCATGTTTTTATTAAGGGGGTAATGCAAGCAATTTGGATTTCCTCGTCTCCGGCGCTGCGGGAAGTGCAGCCTCTTCGCCCTTACGTAACAAAACACAGTCACCCATGCTCGCCTCCGCAGCTTCGGCTTGCTGGTCGCCTCCGGCGACCAGCCTCAGCCGCTTCAGCTCGCACGGGTGCCTGTGCTTTGTTACAGTGGGCGGAGGCTGCTCTCCCTCCGCGCCTCCGGCTTTGGAATTACACTCTAGTATCGGGCAGACTAGTACCACGGCCAAAAGACCACGGCAAGTCGGGGTTAACAAATGATTTATTCATTTTAACCCTGACAAAAATGTAAGGGATTCTTAGTATCGAAAACCTGCATAAAAATAACGAAACGCAATGACAGATCAATCGTCGATAAAAAAAAATATCGGATTTTTTTACAAAATTCTAGTGATTTTCGAAAATAAACTTATAAACAGAACGAGAGTTAAAACTTCGTGATTAGATGAAAAAAATACCTGCCTTTCCAATGATAGTAGCTGTGCATCAAATATCGTGGCCGTACAATGTAAACGTGAGCCCTATCAATTACTGAATAATATGAACAGCTGTATTATTTAACTATACTTAACTTCTACTAAAAGAAGTGTTGTCAGTTTGGAGATCATGATGTGAAATTTCACTTTAAGGTATGTTAACACTTTTGTGTACAGTAATCCAGACACAATTGAAATTATACTGTTATCACTCCCTTCATTCACTGTCCACTAGTATTAGGAAAGGTAAACAAATAGGTAGACTTAAATCATTTTTATTCTGAATTTAATTTCCAAAAAATTATTAACTACCAACCCATATAAACTTATTATTAAAAATAGACTCGACTAGTAGTCAGACCTATGATTGACTGGTAGCAATTGCTTTTGGCATTGAGTCCACCATATGGGCTTTTTTTTTATTTGTTCATGAAAATTTTTAAAAAATAATAAAAGCTATTAATTATGTTATAGCATGATGCAGAATTTTTTCACTAGTGAAAAATCAAATTTATATATATACCTGGTCTGTGTGCTCTTTAAAGACATTTTGGCACTGCATGCTATCCAGATCCCAGACACGGACAGTCCTGTCTGCGCTGCCTGACACAAACCGTTTTCCGTCAGGCGCAAACGCCACTGACAGCACCCATGAGGCATGACCTGAGAGTGTGCCTGCTAAGTTTGCATGAACTCTGAAAATAGTATATTTTATATAGTAAAGATTATTCATTAACCTGGACGTCTTGGTTGACAACAATGGCTTACTAAGTTCTCATTGAAGTCAAATATTAGGCAGAAAAAAGTGTGGTACATTTATTTTGGACGCCATAAAAAAGGAGAATTATAAAAAAAACAAAGCCTTTTCTAGCAAAGTGACAGCAATAGCTAGCTTAAGAAATGACACACTTACACATCATATAGCTTCATGTGCCCATCATCAGATGCAGTCAAAAGAAGCTGTGAGTCTGGTGAGAAGCACAAGCTTCGTATTGGCATAGCATGCCCTTCTAGTGTATGCTTGATCTTGCCCTGAGCTACATCAAAGATGTTGATGATGCCATCTAATGCTCCACTAGCTATGTACTTGCCATCAGGACTCTGAAAATATTTTTTATTGTATTATTATTTGGGAAACATAATGGAATAAATATATATCATAGTACAACCAATTAAATAGATTATCACAGACAGATAGGCAAATCTCTACATATAAAATGGATCCATGTTTCCCTAGGTCATGGCATTACACATGAATGGCTGGACCAATTAGACTAATTCCTTTTTGTTAGGTTCCTCACCATCCAGAGTGAGTTAATAATAATTAAAATTACAGGGATGAATCCGGTGGAACAAAGCTTGCTTGGTGTGCTAGTATTACATATTTCTTCACAGAGTTGCTTTTTACAAGTGCAATTTGCAATTTATATTATTAAGTATATAGTGACAAAACACTTTGAAAACAAAATTTAATTAGGTACGTTTTTATATTTTAAAAATACTTCCTTTTGCTATAAAAATTAAGTTTTCTTACATAAGCAACACTCAATGTAAATTTCCCTCTTGTATCTAATGTTTGTTCTTGTTTCCCTGTCTCCACACTAAAAATTAATATTTTCCCTGCATTACTTCCAGAGATTACATGTTTTCCATCAGGAGAGAAGTCTAATGTCCACACATCTGTTGATCCAGTTTCCATTGTTTTTATTTTATCTCCTGTAGCAATATCCCACAGTATCAGAGATGAATCTTGGGAACTACTAGCTAAAGCTGAAAAAATATTAAGAATTTTATGAAAGAACTTCAATAGAACATTTTTTTAAAACCAACTTTAAGCTCTGATCTGCATCATGTTTCAAAAGAATCCATTAATTATCCATCCATATCATTACCATAAAATTAAGGAGGTGTTCATATCTATGTTTACAATTGCACTTACTTTTGCCATCTGGGCTAACTGCAACTGAGATAACTCCGAGAGAATGACCTTCTAATTTGTGTTTTAGCTCCAGTTTACCATTTTCTAACTGCCATATTTTAATGAAGTCATCAAGTCCTCCAGTGATGATGTAGCTTTCTGAGGCTTCTTGTGAATGATTTGAGTCCCTGAAATCATGAAATTCAATGTCTTACGTTGTTAAACAGCAACGGATGTGAGTTATAGGTTATAGTATACTTACTGGGAGTGCTCATTATTTTCGTCATCTTTGGGTTTCTGACTGCCAATTTTACTCCACTCGCAGCACCACACTGAGTCTTCATGGGCGTTTTCTTTTTTTAGTTGTAGATAGTACTGCAAAATTCAAAATTATTAGATGTACAGAAAACACTACGCCGCCGGTCCGTAATCTATCACAGTAGACGACTGTAATTACCAATGTGGTGATAGACATGTCAAACGTGTATGTTTAAGTGCAATAAATCACAATAATTCACAAATTTACACGGAAGTTAAATTAAAAAACAAAGTTTTAGCGATAGGCAGTGAATAAAACAAGCTGTTAAGTACACAAGCAGTGACACTGACAGTGACACCGTAGATATGTCAGTTTTTTTTTCATACAAGTTTTACGTCTTCGGCTCTATGCCATACAGACTATTCTTTAGTAAAAATTGTTCATATTTTAACAATTAGAGGGGCGTCCCCCGGGTGGCGGATGGGGGAAAGGCCGGTAGTACAGCCTAGCTAGCGACCGGCTAAGCCCAAAGGGCTCGCTGACCAACGTAGGGTGTGGTCCTCCAGCATTTCGGGGGTTGTGCGACGGGTTGACACCCCGTTCATGTAAAAAGACAATTGTTACGAAAACGACATCAGAAAGAATACGATCCGATTTTAACGACGACTCTCGGCCAAGAAATAAGGACTTCCGACTTGCTTCATGGAATGTACGAAGTTTGCAAAGAATAGGTGCTATGTACCAAGTAAATAGAGAATTATGCAGATATAAAATTGATATAGCAGCGCTTCAAGAAGTAAGATGGCCCGGTAAAGGGGATTGCGATATAGACGGTAGTGCTTTACTATTTTATAGTGGAAGGGAGGATGGAAAGCTCATTAATGGTACAGGATTCATTGTCAACAAGAAAGTCATAAATAATGTTCTGAAATTCGAAGCTATCTCAGATAGAATCTGTATTTTGCGAGTAAAAGCTAAATTTTATAATATCACCATGGTTAATGTGTATGCCCCAACTGAAGGAACAGACGACGAGATTAAAGACCGCTTTTACGAAGACCTAGAAGTGGTTTTCGACCAAATCCCGGAGTATGATGCCAAGATTGTTATCGGAGATCTCAACGCAAAGGTCGGTCGTGAAGAAATGTTTCATCCTACTATCGGTTTACATAGCAAACACGAAACTACTAATGATAACGGTCTCAGACTTATTAGTTTCGCAGCGTCAAAGTCGATGGTGGTATCATCTACTATGTTTCCGCACAAATACATACATAAAGGTACCTGGAAATCCCCAGACGGAGTCACGGTAAATCAAATTGACCACGTGTTGATTGACAACAGGCATAAAAACACTATAGAGGATATAAGATCTCTTCGTGGAGCAGATTGTGACAGTGACCATTTCATGATCGGCATTAAGATCAAAGCCAAGATCAAAACCACTCGTAGAACAGATAGACCAGATGAACAGTGTATAAATATAGAGTCCCTAAAAAACAAAGAGGTACGGAGGCAGTTTGAGACAGAATTAAATAATAGATTTCGAGGCTTGGAGGTGCATGAAAGAATTGACGATATGTGGAAGGAAACAAAGGACGTTGTCAAAGAAATAGGACTGAAGGTACTGGGCAGGAGGAAAAGAACTAAGAATAGGAGATGGTGGACAGAAGAGTGTGACCGAGCTTTAGAAAAGAGACAAGAGCTCAAGATAATGGCACTACAGGACAACAAATGGGTCGATCGGTATGAGGAAGCGAGAAGGGAGTTTAGAAGATTAGTGAGACTGGAAAAGAGGAAGGCATTGGAAAGGAAACTGATAGCAATGGAGACATTCTTGAAAGCTAACGAGACACGTAAATTTTACCAAGAGCTTAATTCAGTGAAGAAAGCATATAAACCCACCGCCCAGTTACTCGAGGACGACGAAGGAAACTTAGTTTCAGATCCTGAGGAAGTAAAGGAAAAATGGCGCTTGTACTTCAAGGAACTACTAAACTGCCCCCCTGTAGAAAATGACATGCCAATCACAGAGGAGGAGGACAACGGGGTGGTGGAGAAACCTGACTTTGAAGAGGTTAGGGAAGCTATCATGCGGCTAAAGAACAACAAGAGCCCTGGGATTGATGGCATACCAGGAGAAATGTGGAAATATGGTGGAGGAGCGGTGCAATCTAGACTTTACGAAATAATCATAAAAATTTGGGAGGAGGAACAGCAACCAGCCGAATGGAATGTGGGCATCATCTGCCCAATACACAAAAAAGGATGTCGCAGGAAATGCTCAAACTATCGGGGAATTGCACTGTTACCGACAGCATACAAAATTCTTTCATACGTTCTTTTAAACCGTTTAGAGCCCTTCTCTGAGAGGATATTGGGAGATTACCAATGTGGCTTCCGTCGTAATCGTAGCACCTCCGATCAAATATTTCTCCTAAAACAACTGATGGAGAAAAAGTGGGAATATGCACAAAGTATCCATTCACTATTCGTTGATTTCACTAAAGCCTATGATAGTGTGGACAGGGATACACTCTTTAAAATTCTAAGATCATTCAAATTACCACTGAAATTAGTTAAATTGGTCGAGGTTGCTACAAAATATAGCAAGATGCGGGTCAGGGTAGGCTCCAGCTTAACCGATGAGTTTGAAGTGGTGACAGGGCTCAAACAAGGGGACGCACTGTCGCCGATGCTATTCAACTTGGTGCTCGAATACATCATCCGGAGAGTATTAGAAGTCGATGGCGGAGTGGAGTTGAATGGCATGCACAAAATCATCGGATATGCCGATGATTTGGCACTCCTTGGACAGTGCGAATCGGATGTGCGGGCTATGGCAGAAGTCTTGGAAGAAGAAGGAAAGAAAGTCGGTCTCAGAATTAGCCGTGAGAAGACGGAATACTTTCACATGAAGAGATACAGGAACACAAGAGAAAAGAGGAAAGATCTAGAAGTGAACGGCTACACCTATCAAGGTGTTAATAAATTCAAATATTTGGGGTGTACCGTTACAGATACTAACCACAGAGAGGAAGAGATTGATATCCGTATCCAAAACGCTCTCAGATGCACAGCAGCTCTTCACAAGGTTCTGGTGTCTAAGCTGATACGCAGAAGAACTAAAATTCGAGTCTACAAAACTGTTATTAGACCAATTTTAATGTATGGATGCGAAGCCTGGACACTGACCTTGAAAGAGGAGAACAAGCTGTTAGTGGCGGAAAGGAAAATTCTGCGAAAGATTCTGGGACCGAAGAAACTGGTTGATGGGAGGTTGAGAGTCAGGAAGAATACGGAGATTGAAGACCTAGTGTCCGAACCCAACATTATCGGAGAGACCAAAGCAGCTAGGCTTCGATGGCTCGGACACTTAGAGAGAATGGAAGAGGATCGTGCCGTGAAAAAAGCGTACCTGGGACGACCAAATGGGAGACGCCCGGTTGGACGCCCTAGGTACCGCTGGAAAGACGTCGTAGCTCAAGACCTGCTCAACCTCGGCCATAGCGACTGGCAGGAACTCTCGCAAGACCGAGATGCATGGCGTGATCTGGTGTCGGAGGCCAAGACTCACTTTGGGTCGCTGAGTCACCCCAGTAAGTAGTAAGTATATTTTAACACTTATTGACTAGAACTAACACTTAACTAGCCTATCTTAATCTAACTCATTGAAATGCGAGGTGCATCGCATTTCAATGCTCAACAAGGAAGCTTAGCGCAGGAACAGCGATCCGGGTAAGACGGCGCGATCAGATCCCTTTACTTAATTTTCCACTTTAATTGCATTGTTTTCTTCAAAAGCACAAATTATCATGATAATTCCACCACACAATCACAATAATTTACCTGAAAAAAACAATTACTGAAACAAAGAAATAAGGTCCGTCCTTCTCTTTTCGTTTCCCGCGCAAAAAACTCTATGACAGATACGTGACTCTATAGACAGAAATTCCAATGAGCCAACATTCCAAAAATTGATCCGAAGCTGTGGTAGTAGGATATTATTATTGGGACGTGTAAAAGTAGGCCTATTTGAATAAATATAAGGGATAATAATTTTATGATAAATATACTTAACACCAATCAAGTATATATTTTTTTTCACAGCCGCCGGCTCTGGCCAGTAGCTAGTGACATATTTTTATATTTTGTGTAACTGGCCTAGGGGCCAAATAATGAAAATGTTACGATTTTGGATTGAATATTCTATGTTAATTAACATCTAAAAAAAAACATACTTCGAATTTAATTATTCTTTGTTTGTTTGACAGACATAAGGAAGAGCCTACGTGCTTTCTAACCCAAAAATACTGGCGTACACTAAGCTAGCAGCTCATAAACGCGTAGCTTTTACTATCATCATTCTGTCTCCATTCCCCTACTGATACGAAAGATGGAATCAATTGGTATCAGGGGAATCCCACTAGATCTTTTTAAGGATTATCTCTGTAATAGAACTCAGGCAGTTAAGGTCGGTAACTTTGTCAGTTCTCGCTTGAGAACTAAGTTTGGGGTTCCGCAGGGTTCCGTTCTTGGGCCAACTCTTTTTCTGATTAACATTAATACCTTATGTGATACTAGTATAAAAAATGCAAAAATAACTACATTTGCCGATGACACCGTTATTTTATTTCAGGGAAGTACTTGGTCCAAGGTTTAAAAGGCTGCGGAAAAGGGTATGAGAGTAATAATAAAATGGCTAGATGTGAATTTACTTACTTTGAATCTTAGCAAAACTAAATTCATTGCCTTCAGCATAAGAAATTACCAACGGCCGGACTCCTTCTTTACGCTTAAAACACACAATCGTGATTGCCTGGATTATTCTAACTGTGATTGCACCTCTATAGCTTCCACTACCAGTCTTAAATACTTAGGTATCGAAATAAACCAAAACCTAAATTGGAACCAGCACATAAGTTTTTTAAAAACCCGGGTACGCAAGCTTATTCCAATCTTCAAAAGATTTAGAAACCTAAAGGACGAACGTGCAAACAGGACTATATTTCTAACTTTATGTCAATCGATTATTACGTATGGCATTTCTGCGTGGGGTGGAGCGAACAAAACTAACATTTTAGAAGTAGAAAGGGCACAAAGATGTATATTATAAGTTATTAACTTTAGACACTTCCAATATCCTTCTGATCTGCTGTACAAAGAATTTAGAGTTTTAAACGACCGACAACTTTTTATCAAAACAATTTTACTACGTCAGCATGCCCACCTACCACCAGAAACAATACAGCCGAAAAGAAGATCGCACGAGGTATATAAAGTACCTTCGTGCAGAACAGTTTTTGTTAAAAGTTTCTCGTTTTTCTTGGCACCGTTTTTGTACAATCGCCTAAGTAAATCTAAGCCATTGAAGGATTTGACTCGTTTTCTATGCGGAAAAACAATAACAAATTTTCTGAGTGATCTTGATTTTGAGCGGACTGAGGAATTATTAAAAATAATAAAATAAATACAACTTCATTGAGCATCGTATAATGTACATTGAGTACATAATATACTTTAAAAAAAGTGTATATTTACATACATAATATTATACAGGGTGACTTTTTTATCAGTACCGAAATTTTGTGTAAAGACTCCACTGATGAATATGAACAACTTTTACTATGGGGGCTATAGTGAAATCAAGAAAAAAAAACCAGCTGTTCCATACATTTTGACCGTGCGCCAATGGAACTTTTGTATGGAACAGCTGATTTTTTTTCTCGATTTCTCTTAAAAACCATAGTTGTCTATTCATATAGTTGTCTGGTACGTTATTAATTAACTAAAATACATAATACAATTGTAATGTAATTTAAACTTGTTTGATCTGTTAATTTTGCGTATACTATGTATTTACGCCAAACCTGTTGTTTTGTTACCGGGCGGGTCTATTGTGCTAAACTTTTTCTAAATGAAGTAGGATAGTGATCGTTATGTTTATCACACTGTAGCTGTGAATTCCGGAGCGAGATTCTTACCTTGCCGTAACACAGTCTTGACTAGCACGGAAGGTAATGAATTACTTTATCTGGGTACCGACAAATAAATATGTTAAGCTTATATCGATTTATACTTACTCAATTAATACTTAACAACTTTTGTTATAAAGATAATAAGTGAAGTGTGTATCGTAGACGTGAGCCTCTGTTTTTAACCGACTTCAAAAAAGGAGGAGGTTATCAATTCGACTGTATGTTTTTTTTTTTATCATTATTTTTTTTTTGTATGTATGTTACCTCATATCTCAGTCGTTTGTCGACCGAATCGAATTTTTTTTTCACCTACTTAGAGGGTATACCTTCTAGTTGGTCCCATTTTTTCTATTTTGGGATCTGATGATGGGATCTTGGTGTATTCGAGGGAAACCCTCAAATTTTAAAGGCACGTATAGTGTTTCTTTACTAGAATCTTAATGTTGACGTGTTGTTACGTCTGATAGTCAACATTTTGTGGGGTTGAGCTGATGGTGGAACTCCTTAACGCCTAGGAGTTCAGTAATAATAATGACGAAACTTATGAAAGGTAATTTGTAGCTTCGTAAAAAATAGAATCACAAGGTGCAACTCCCCCCCCCCCCCCCCCTCTTATGTAATCACTAAAAATAAAGAAATAAAATAAACTTTAAAAAAAAGTAAAAACCGACTTCAAAACCAAAATGCACTAAAAAGTCTTAAATAAACTCTTCACCATTGAAAGGAAAGGAATCCGTTTTAGGCAAACCATTTCTTTTTGGAGTCGGTGCCATCACTTTGACCATCAACCATCAACTATCACAGCACCGACTCCAAAAAGAAATTGTTTGCCTAAAACGGATTCCTTTCCTTTCAATGGTGAAGAGTTTATTTAAGACTTTTTAGTGCATTTTGGTTTTATTATGTTGTTTTATTTTATGTACCTTGAGTTTTTCTTATTATCATTGTTCTTACTATGTATTACTACTTAATACTGTTAGCTTGTAAGTAAGGAGTATTGTCTGTACCAGTATTTTATCGGAAATAAATGTTTATTTATTTATGATTCTGTACAGAAAACTCCTTCATGGTTTTACATTGCAACCTAAATACGGTGTCTTCATCCATGCTGATCCTTTAATTAATAGACACAAGGAAGTATTCTTGTTAACATCTTCGCTGGACTTTTGATTCTCTTATTTAGTTTTTTTTCTGCTTCGACGGTTATCATCATTTGCGCTATAGGCCCTGCGCATTGCCACTTGAGCTCACTGTTTCACAGGGTTATGTTTGTTACATAGATTTGTTCTACGCATCTTATCATTTATGAATTGAGTTTGAAGAAAAATACTGAGAATATCCCATAGCTCGACTTAGCTTTTTAATTAGGCCAACAGTTGGGAATCATGTTTTAGATCTGTTTGAGCCTTTTATTGTGTGGTGCTCCACATTTTTTTCTGTCAATGTCCCTTTCATAATCTGTTGAATTGAAAGACTCGGTTAATAACATAGTATCAATATTCTTCAGTGTCTTTAATACACTAACTAATTCGTCGGTAATCAATCAGTGTCTGGTGATAATATACCCACCATTAACGTTATTGTTAAACTTTTCCACCAATGCAAACCTAGTAGGATCAGCTACTTAATTTTTCCTATCAATTTTTGTAAACATGTCTACCTACCTGTCTAGTTATTTAAAATCCAATAAAAACACAACTTTTGTCAAGTGAAAGAATAATAACCCAGCATTTTGCGCTATACGAGTATTAGGTGTGGTGTGCATAGTAAAAACCACTAAATAAATTACAAACACGATTTCAATTATTGTAGTTGGTTATCGTTCTTTCGCACTTTAATTGCTTAAAGTCCTAATTGTTTGTTGGGATAAATTTATTTATGTGAAAAATAGTTTGATTTTAAAATTTGGTCAAAAGTCAGCACGGCCAAGAACTGCTCATTAGAGGGCCAGGGGGCCAGAAACTAACAAAAGGCGACCAGGAACTGCCAATTGTGACTTTTTTTTTTTAATTCTGTATTAAAACCAAAAATTGGTTTTTAATTCGAGAAAAAACAGGTAAGCTTTAATTACAGTTATTAATAATTACTTATCAAACAATATTATGAGTGAGTAATGCAGACGAGAGATCTTTTTAAATAAGTCTTAGTCCTTGAAGGGCCAGAAACTACACGAATTCCTCTTACTACATTCCTGGACCAAGTGTGAAATATAAAGCATAATTTTTACAGTAAGAAAAACAGAGATAGTGAGTAATTCTCTGTTACGCTCAAGTGTAAACTAAATGTCACCTATTATCAATCACTGCTCTGCACTGCACACTTGAACTACCTTATTTGTGATCGACTTTGTCCTGGTCTTGGACTTGTCCTCGAGACATGGCATCCTTTTCACACTAGTAAAAATATTATTTTACTTCTCTTTCACCTTTGTATGTAACCGTATTGTGAAATGGACTGTGAAAGTAAGAATATTGAAAATGTAATGATTTATACGTAATTCTTGTTTACCTACATGTTATACGAAATTGCCAGAGCTTATTTTACTTTCGTAGGTATCATAGTTTCTACACTTTGGAAACACATACGATGGCATTTTATAGGATTTTCAATTACTATCAGAGATGTCACACTTGTTCTATAGCTATTCGCAGAGTTTAGCGCGGGAAACGAAAAGAGGAAGTTGGATTTTGTTTCTTCATTTTATTAATTGGTTTTTTCTAGTAATTTATTGTGATTTTGTGTTGGGATCATCATAATAATGTGTGCTATTGAAGAAAACAATGAAGACAAAGGAGGAAACAAAGTAACGCGTGTTCTGATTGCAGATCGCGCCCTCTGATTCGGATCGATATTCTCGTGCTAAACTTCCTTCTTGAGCATTGAAATGCGAACGCCAGCCCCGCATTTCAATGATTTAGGTTAGGCTAGGCTAGTTTAGTTTTAGTTTTGTAGTGTTAAGTATAAATATTGAACATATTACTAAAGAAATTGTCCGTATGGCCCCGTCCGAGGACTCCGAGGTCGGTCGTTAACTTGTAAATCAAAAAAAATAGCTATTCGCAGACTAAGACGTCCTTATTAGGACGTTTTCGCGTCTTCACATTGCGCGAAATACCTATTCTTATCAATATCATTGATCATTGCTGATTTTGCTTCTGTTATAATTGCAAAATAAACTATGATAAAAAAAAAGTTAATATAATACCTAGGATAGCAATGAATTATGGAAAAAATATAACTTTTTATATAGACTCAACTATTTGATGCTTGTGTTACAAGATGATTCCCGATCCTAGTATGCCACATATTTACTTCGTTATGTAATGCACTAAACCACATATTCACTGTGTGTGACTTATGTAACACCACTGTATTCACTAAATTACACATTCTCTTCGTCATATGTTCAATACATTATAACTTATACAGCTATCTAGATTTGTCATAATAATAACGTTTATTGTGGAAATGCCGGAAGTGTCCTCCATGTTGAATGTAATTCGGCTATGATATAAGAATTACTCGGATTAATCTTGAGATGATTCAACTATAATAATTACATTTTATTTATTGTAAATTGAATATTTAAAGATTGTTGGACACTTATTAGACTTTTATGTTTGCTGTATAACAAATGTTAATTTTGGCGCCAAAGGAAGTTGACTCTGATTGGTTAATGAAGGTTAGATTTATTTCAAATATTGTAACTATTAAAATAATAATCTAAAAGGCTAACTAAATTCAGTAAGATTAATAACTAAATATTTAATGAAATTATATATAATTAATTATGAGATTGTTTATCCCTACAAATAAATATTATGGTAAATGTTCAGGGGTGCGATTGTGTAAAGCAATCGTATTCATTTGACAGTTCAAAACGTACGATATGATCTGTCAAACCCTTTGTTCTTTGCCATTTGATAGACCATACCGTACGTTTTAACTGTCAAATGAATACGATTGCTTTACACAATCGCACCCCAGATATGGAAACGGATATCGTCCGGCGTCCCCACTGTTTTCTACCGTTGTTCAGGGTTTTGATTTGTATAAAAGCGTGCTGCATGCCAGAATATGGGCTCATTTGTACTTTCTCCGACTTTGTGCCTTATCTTTGTGCTATTTTTTTTGGAACAAATCTATTGGAGAAGAACCTGAAGATTTATACTACGGTTTATTATTCAAGCACCCTACACGCTGTCAAACTTGTTTACCATAAAGTTAAATGTTGCAACTGAGCCTAATAACGCATTCAAATAATAATTAATACCACAAAACGAAAAATACACTGGTTTGTAAGAAACAGGCATTTAATAATAATATGCAATTGCATATATCAATAACATGCAAACTCAAAATCCGACAAATTATGGAGCCGATACCAAAAATCTTTTAAAAGCTTTTTTCGGAACTCAAATAATGATAGTCCCGGTGCAAGGATGCGTTTCAAAACGACAGATTTGTCAAACTTGCTCTAAGTTAAAGAATGTCTGCCAGACTTGTCTCCTATCCTGTCCTGATCCTATTAATTTTCCACTTTTTAGAAATATATACATTCCTAGTACTTTTATAAATTACAATGATGGTTATTATTGGTGGCAAGGCGGTAAATATTAATATAAATATGTGTCAGCCAACATACCTACCAATGGTCTGGTTTCGAAGTAAGGAATTTACTTTTTTTGTGTCACCAGACAACAATTATGATGGTGGCGTGGCGTCTCCCACATATACTTAAATACATTTTCGTGCTCATCAGTCACACATTTGCCTCTTGCGGGATTCGAACCCGCGACTGCTGGTTCAGTAGTCAGCAGGAGCGCTAACTACTGCAGCAAACATGTCGCAATACATAATCACAATGTGATCAAGCTCATTAAATAAAGATTTAAAAAAAAATGTCGCAATCATTGCACCAAATGATAATATATTTCTGCATTCCTATTAGTTTCACAGGATTATTTGTTTATTTATTGATAGATACTATGAAAAAAAACGCGGCATCTGCGGCAGCCAAAACGGCTTGAGAGGTGTGGATACACCATAATGGCAACTACTGGGGCATTAGTGGCATGGTCGCCGGGCACCATGTGGTGTGGATACACCATAAAATTTTCAGTTCAGTCTATATGCTCATAAGGCCGAAGACGTTAAATTGTAATTTAAAAAAGTTGCCATTGACACTTGGGACAAAATGGCCGGAGTTTGTTTTCTCTTTTCTTTTCTGACTGAAACTGACTGATTCTGTATCTGTTTGATTGAGTTTTTTTTGTGTCGTGCGTCCTTCACTGCTTGCTGGGTAAAACAATTTTAGTAATATAAAATTAATGCTTGCTGGTATGTTAATCAATTGAGTTTTAATAATTCTCTGTGTGCCTAGCAGCCTGTGATCTGGACTCGTTGTAAGAAAACATATTTTTTGTAGACTGAATTGCAATGGCAGTTTCTAAGTCTACAAATACGTACAATCGTCAAAATTGGGAAGATTCCGTAAGTTAATACTGTTTTGTATTATCGTAATCGATCAGTCTTAATTTTTATTTAGAGCTGTAAAATGTTTTTTTTTTCAGGATTTCCCTATACTATGCCAAACGTGTCTTGGAGATAACCCATACATTAGAATGGTATGTTTTAAATAAATCTTACAAACTAGTTTTGTCAAATATAAAATTGCTATGTATTTAAAGCAATTTTATTATAACTATAGTCATTGGTATTGAAACAAAATTAGTATATTTTTGTGGTGGAGGTTATCAGGTTATTCATAGATTCTTTCATATCAAATTGACTACTAAATTTTGGTGAAATAAACATATCTTTTTGATATCTTTGGTCTGCCTTGTTCTGTTATCAAAGTGTATTTTTGTTTACAGACTAAAGAAAAATATGGAAAGGAGTGTAAAATATGTGCTCGTCCTTTCACTGTATTCCGCTGGTGTCCCGGTGCAAGGATGCGTTTCAAAAAGACTGAGATTTGTCAAACTTGCTCTAAGTTAAAGAATGTCTGCCAGACTTGTCTCCTAGATCTTGAGTATGGGCTTCCGATTCAAGTGAGAGATGCTGCTCTCAAAATTCAAGATGATCTACCTCGTAATGAAGTAAATAAAGAGTATTATATTCAGAACTTGGATAGTCAGATGTCTAAATTTGACTCTACACAACCTAGCAACTCAGCTCTCAAGTCTAAGGGAGCTTCTGACTTGTTGCTTCGTTTGGCAAGAACTGCTCCATACTACAAGAGGAATAGACCTCATGTGTGCTCATTCTGGGTGAAAGGGGAATGTAGGAGAGGAGAAGAGTGCCCATATAGACATGAGAAACCAACTGACCCTGATGACCCACTTGCAGATCAAAACATAAAGGACAGGTAACTATTACTATTTAAGAGTAACTCTCATCATCTTAGAAATCCTTGCTTCATTGCCTGTGTCAGAATTTCCTAATGCTTACAGGTTTAAAATCTTACCAGGTAAACTCATTGCAATGTTGTCATCTGCTACTAACATAGATACCTTCAATTTAGACTAAAAGACTCATTACATTAGACAAAGGCAAACATATTTTTTTGTAAAGTGTAACTTACTTTTATATATTTTTTGCAAAATAAAAACATAATCAAAATTCACTGTTGCTAAAAATTATGTATTTTCCAGATATTATGGTGTTAATGATCCTGTAGCTGAGAAATTGATGCGCCGTGCTGCTGCCATGCCTGCCCTGCCCCCTCCCGAAGACCGAACTGTAACTACTTTGTACGTAGGCAACTTGCCTGACAACATCACAGAGGAGGAACTTAGGGGTCATTTCTACCAGTATGGTGAGATTAGGTAAGTAAATATCCTTTGAATATTTATCGTTTGAATCACAGGTATTTGCAAAAAATATTTTATTTTTATTTAAACTTTATTGCACTGTAAGTTGTACAATCGGCGGACTTAATGCCTAATGGCATTCTCTACCAGTCAACCACCTGGTAATGCAGAGAGTTTAATCAGTGGCAGAATATTAATAATATGTGAGAAGAGTGGTACTAAAAAGAAGTAAAATGCACTAACGTAAACATACATACTAATATTACACAAATATATAATAGGATACATAAGCAAAAGAATAATAAACATACATAGAATACATAAACTTAATAAATACAAAATTAGGAATGATAAAGGTGATGATAATGACGACATCCAAAGAACACAAATAAAAGACATATTTATTTAAAATATTTAACATCAATAATTATTGTTTTTCAGGTCATTGACTTTGGTACCAAGAGCCCAATGTGCATTCGTGCAGTACACAACCAGAAGTGCTGCAGAACATGCCGCTGAAAAGACCTTCAATAGGCTTGTCATTGGTGGAAAGCGTCTTACCATTAAATGGGGCAAATCTCAAGGTAAGAAAAAAAACCATTCCTTCCACCGCTTGGGTGTTGAAGCGTTAACGCTTGTTGTGTTATGTAACTTGTTGTTTAACGGTTGCAGGCAACAGCATAACAATAGAATATCTATTGTGTCTCATTTACATTATGCTTGAGGGATTAATTATATAATTTGCATGAAAAGAGGTTAGTAGCATCATCCTTATATTAAATGCAAATAATTTTACAGGACGTCAAGGTGCAACTGACAAGAATGAGCCAGTACCAATGTTGGAACCAGTGCCAGGACTGCCGGGAACCCTGCCGCCACCACCTGCATTCTTGCATCCGTTCCCACCACAGGTATGTATTTTACATTACATTACATTACAGCCTTCAGTTGCCCACATTTGTTGGCGTGTCTTCTGACACAAAGGCCTCCTCCAACTTTTTCCATGCTTCCCTATCTCTGGCTATTCTTTGCCATAGTGCATCACCAGTATGTTTTAGTTCGTCTGACCAACGCTTCTTTTGTCTTCCTTTTTACCTTCTGGTTTGAAATCTAGGTGTCCATTCTGTGATGTCTTTTGTCCACTTGTTTTTGTTTTCTCTGAGCATGTGACCAGTCCATCTCCATTTTACTTTTTTAGTTTTTAATGTGACGTCTTTCACTTTGGTTATCTTTCTTATATCTTCAGCTCTTTTTCTGTCCCTCTTTGTAAGTCCCAACCACGGACGTAACATTACACTCAAAAAATGTGAAGCATGCAAGCTACTACTATTTCGTTTGTAGTACATGCTCTACACTCACACATACACACTAGGTCCGACAACCCGCTGCCATTTCGTCCTGAGTGACAGACAGCGCCGGTGACACGTAGTAGTGCGTTCCTGGCGTCCACGATTTATTTTGCAAAAATGTCGTATTGTGTTGTGAAATCATGTAAAAACTACATGAGTGAACGTAAAAAGTCACATGGAATCACCTATCATACATAAGTTATTACGATTCATGATATTTTTTTAAATAATGTTTTTTAAATATTGACGAGAATTCCAGACGTAAAATGCAACAGTGTTGTCACTTTATTCACGGGGAAAATTCCCTAAAAATGGGGAAATCTATATATGCACTTTTATTGTATGCAACAAACTATGTGACTCTGTAAAATCATTTTTCGTCAGTTTTTGGGTGCCGTTTTTCAAAAGTAAAATAAAAGATCCTATACTTCTAATATAAAATATATTTTACATCGTTTTCATAGGTTTCCTAAAGAAAAGTGTACAAAAAGTTGACACAACATAGAGGATTTTCGAGCGTCTTTATAAATTATAATAATAATATACGTTCTAAACATTATTATTGTAGCATGTGATACGTGATTTAAACGTGTTTTCGATTTGTAAGGGGTTTATTTTTTAGATAGTAGTAGTCCCCAGTCACAACGACTAACCGACTGCGCGGGACATATTATAGTGCACAAGTGTGTGCGTGTTCAAACACAGGTGCACTCTCTATTCCTTTCACTCTCAAAGCCCGATGTGACAGCAACCTGACACGACCGGAGAGACTCCGGGCTACCCTAAGAATTTCTGAACAGAAAACTCAGGTATATATTTTTGGCCTGACTCGGGGATCGAACCCGGGACATTTGGCGCAGGTGTCGCTTTAAAGTGCGACCCTCTTACTGCTGCGCCACTGAGGCAGTTTATAGATAGTCATAGCGTTATCACTAATAATGTGATGTGTAAAAATACATTTCTTTATACGTAAAATGTGTTTTATTTTCTATCACAGAGGTCATAAAAATTATGTTTGGTAGGTCAACATAGGTTAACCGTTGATATTTCTGTTAAAAATATATATGCCAATTACATGATTTAACTGGGGTCGATTGGTTCCACCAAACAGTAGGGAAATTGATGATTTATATAGCAACCCTCAAATCACTCACACAGCTTAAACGGGCGGCCATTATTGTGCTTCACTCTTGATTAGACGAGGCTACGTCCGTATTTTTTTTACGTCCGTGGTCCCAACATGCTCCGCTCCATGGCTCTTTGGCATGTGATTAGCTTTTGTTGTTGTTTTTTCGTACATGCCCAGGTCTGGCATCCATAAGTTAGTATTGGTAGTATGCATGTTTGGAATACTTTCTTTTGAATACTGAGATTATACTGCCGACCTTTAAATACTTCCTTTTTTAAAGGTCGGCAGTATACAGGTATGTATAACTTTGTATAATTGTTTAGTTGCAAAATTAAGCAAACTTCAACTGTTCTACTAGTAAACTAAAGGGTTTAGCACATTAGGTGATACTAACTAAAATTGCTGTAGGCAACGAAACAGTTTACGACAGCGCCTCAATTTTTTGACAAATATTAGTTCTTTTTTCAAACATATTGACAATCACAGGTTTTGGTCTCAGCTTTGAAAATTGAAAGTCAACAATTCAAAGGCATCAGTGTAAATTCTTGCACACACATTTTAGGCGTCCTTAAAAAAATATACATTTTGATGCTTTTCTACTGTTCAGCAATATGTTAACTGTTTAATAATATGATAGTTTTGTTTGAAAACATTTAAAACAAAACTACCTATCATGTATGGCTAGAGCGGATATCACAAGAAAAATTTGATTACTAAATTGCTTTATCAAAACAAAAGCCTGAATTACATATGGTCTGGACCACGGTACCTGCTACAGAACGCTCCCCGCCTGATTTTATGGAACAGGGTTTAAAGTTTTTTTTTTCCATATGTTTATAAAAAAAAAAAACACCTTTATATGATATCTTGAAGACTGCTATTCTCAAGATTGGAATAAAATACCTCGAGACTACATTTGTGCAGCTATTGAAAAGTTCTCAAACAGACTAGATGATATTATCCACACTAAAAGTGGCTACATTGGAAATATTTTTGTATTTAAAATGTTAAAAATATACATGTGATCACGGACGTAAAAAAAATACGGACGTAACATTACACTCAAAAAATGTGAAGCATGCAAGCTACTACAATTTCGTTTGTAGTACATGCTTTACACTCACACATACACACTAGGTCCGACAACTCGCTGCCATTTCGTCCTGAGTGACAGCGCCGGTGACACGTAGTAGTGCGTTCGTTGCGTCCACGATTTATTTTGCAAAAATGCCGTCTTGTGTTGTGAAATCATGTAAAAACTACATGAGTAAACGTAAAAAGTAACATGGAATCACCTATCATACATAAGTTATTACGAGTCATGATATTTTTTTTAATAATGTTTTTTAAATATTGACGAGAATTCCAGACGTAAAATGCAACAGTGTTGTCACTTTATTTGCGGGGAAAATTCTCTAAAAATGGGGAAATCTATATATGCACTTTTAATATATGCAACAAATTATGTGACTCTGTATAATCATATTTCGTCAGTTTTTGGGTGCCGTTATTCAAAAGTAAAATAAAAGATCCCATACTTCTAATATAAAATATATTTTACATCGTTTTCATAGGTTTCCAAAACAAGTGTACAAAAAGTTGACACAACATACAGAATTTTAGCGCGTCTTTATAAATTAAAATAATAATATACGTTCTAAACATTATTATTATAGCATGTGATACGTGATTTAAAAGTGTTTTTGATTTTTAAGGGGTTTCTTTTATAGATAGTAGTAGTCCCCCTAACCGATTTCGGCTACGGTGGCCAGTCACAACGACTAACCGACTGCGCGGGACATATTATAGTGCACAAGTGTGTGCGTGCGCAAACACAGGTGCACTCTCTATTCCTTTCACTTTCATAGCCCGATGTGACAGCAATCTGACACGACCGGAGAGAATTCAGGCGCAGGACAACGACTTTACGTGCTTTTACGAGGCAGCACGGGGTGGTGAAACACCGCCCACTTCCAAACTCCGGGCTACCCTAAGAATTTCTGAACAGAAAAACTCAGGTATATATTTTTGGCCTGACTCGGGAATCGAATCCGAGACCTCTGGCGCAGATGTCGCTTTAAAGTGCGACCCTCTTACTGCTGACTAATAATATGATGTGTAAAATACATTTCTTTATATGTATATGTTTTTTTTCTATCACAGATAGGTCCACATAGGTTAACCGTTTATATTTCTACATAATTTAACTGGGGTCGATTGGTTCCACCAAACAGTAGGGAAATTGATGATTTATATAGCAACCCTCAAATCACTCCAGAGCCTAAACGGGCAGCCATTATTATGCTTCACTCATGATTAGACGAGGTTACGTCCGTATTTTTTTTACGTTCGTGCATGTGATAATCTCAAACTTTGATATTACAGCATGTAACGCTGCTGCATTGAATCACGTACACACAGAGATGATGGGTTTAATTTATAAGATCGTTTCATGCGATAGTATGCGCTAAAGTGTCTTTTCTCTTACTTAAGTCACAAAATTTATCAGACACCGGACTCCGACCGGGCGCCGGCTGGGACGAGGTCCAACATTTTGTATGAAGGGATTCATGCCTGGAGTTTGAATATCTATGGCAATTTTTCCCGGCTCCGGCAAGGTCCGGCCCCGGCACTTTGTAGCGATTATCCTTTAAGGGGTTCCCCGAATTTTTAACGCGCACACTAGCGCCACTTAAGTAGAAAACTCGTTAAATAAAAGACCAATCGAAAATCTGATGCGATTGTAGCACTGGTTATGTGGTTTAGATACAATGTTTAAGTTCAATAAAACAGAGTTATCTGCAGTTACATTTAGAAAAATGGCTATATTGTGCAGTTTTTCTAACTCTAACTAACATGAACTACTTTTGAACCAATTTAAACATACTAAATAAACTATAGAACCTGTACTACAATCGTGTCTACTAGATTTTTGATTGTTTTTGTATTTAAGGAGTAATAATTATTTTAAGTGAGTGGCGCTAGTGAGCGCGTTAATAATCCGGGTTAGTGATGGGTTGTTCCCGAGAATGTTCTTTCAGTGAGAACTTTGCTGTTAAGTTCTCGAGAATATTCTTTTGGAAGAGAATTTAAAAATTGGATGACTATCCTATTATTTTTATTACATTAATAAAACTTTTATTGTATTTTTGTTTGTTTCTAAATATTTCACAAACAAAATTTAAAAATGTGAGGATATTCTCAGGAAAATTCTCGTAAGTTATTTTAAATTTCCTGCAAAGTTTTAAAACTTCATTTTGCCGATAAAATAAACATATGTATCAGTATTTTGAAATAGTCAGCTTTAATAAAGATTCCAAAATTTAACAATACTAAATAATTCAAATACTATACTATGATTTTTGTAAGGCGGACTTGTCACTAGCGCCGATGTAAATTCAAGAACGAAACAAATCAAAACGTATCTACATAAAATATTTCAAAAAATATTGCAGTAGAAACAGTACAAACACAAGTCATTTCTTCTCACGGGGTTAACGCAAAAAAGGCGTAATAATAATAGTCATGTAATAATTAATAGGTATGTTTTTAAAATATACTTATTTTACACAATACTGCTATAAACAGATTGTTTTGCCGTATAAATAAGAACATTTTATTCCAATTTTAATTTCTCTTAAGTTCTCCTTGAGAATATTCTCTTTGAAAGAGAAAATTGCAGAATATTACCGATCGGAGAATATTCTCACGTGGAGAATTTTCTCACGAACCCATCACTAATCCGGGTAGCCCTTTAATTGCGCTACGCTCTGTTTGCAGATGCCGCCGCCGCCGAGCCGGCCGAACGACTTCTTCAACCTGCAGCAGTACGGCGCGCTGGGCGGCTGGCCGGGCTGGGGCGCGCCGCCCGCCCCGCCGCCGCCCGCGCCGGCCCCCGCGCTGCACTACCCCAGCCAGGACCCCGCCCGCCTCGGCGCGCACGCGCACGCCAACGCGCCGCAGACTTAGACGCGACACTGTTGCAACGGTATGAGGCTCTACTCTGAGATATGTATATCGCATATATGATTTAAAACTTTGTTGCATTTTGTACTTTACTAATCAACACACGTTTCGTAGTGCGGAGTGCATCGTTCAGCGTCCGAATACGAAAAAGATTAGCAAAGTCAAAGTCGAAAATAATTTATTCAATTTAGGACACAAAATGCCACTTATGAACGTCAATAATTAGGAGTTTTATAACGTGCCAATTTAACCGGACGGCTGCGATATACATTACTAATCAACACACGGGACTTAATGCAACGATACACTTATTTATAAGGTAAACATCGTATTTACCTTACCGACGTTTCGACTCGGTTACACGAGTCATGGTCCCGGAGTGACTTATAAATAAGTGTATCGTTGCATTAAATCCCGTGTGTTGATTAGTAATGTATATCGCAGCCGTCCGGTTAAATTGGCACGTTATAAAATTCTAATTATTGACATTCATAAGTGGCATTTTGTGTCCTAAATTGAATAAATTATGCCCAGACTTTGCTAGTTGACGTTGAGTCATTTGATGTGATACCAGCGTTTCATAAACTGACCTCCTAGTCGAGTGACTAGCACGCTGGTGTGAAGCGTCGCCATCTCGTGAGGTTCCGGGTTCGATTCCCGGTCGGGTCAATGTAGAAAACGATCTTTTCTATATTGTCTCGGGTCTGGGTGTTGTGGTACCACCGTTGTGTCTGATTTCCATAACACAAGTTCATTGGTTATTTCGGTGTAAAACTGTAGACTACGGTATTGCCAGAGTAGGGCCTCTGTCTTTTCGAGAATCGACCTGTAGCTATGCTACTACTACTGTGATACAGAATTACAGCGTGTGACACAGTAAAGTTTCGTATGTCTACTTTAGTTTTGTTTATTTTCATTTTCTATCGTACGCAGGCGAAATTCCCTGCATTTGCGGTCGATGCTTGCGTGGCGATAACGTTTCCGAACCCGTAAACCTTTATTTATGAACTGAGACAAATTTGTTTTCATACATTCTAAACTAAGCTTGTAAATGTTCAATTTTGATAAATGGACGAAAATCTTTTTTTTTTTATTCAATGGTTTAGGTTCTTATTTAAGGTCACCTCGTTTTAAGTGATAATATTTAAAAGGCTGATTCAGCACAATAAATGAAATATTTGTAGAAAACACTATAGGCTAGTTTTTGGGAAAATTAAAGATAATATTTTTTTATTAATGAAGTATGAGATTAAAGAAAAAGAAAGATTGGGCATTAAATTGAGAGAGGTGAAGCCGATGACGTGGATAACTTTTAAAATTGTCAGGGTGCTGTTTTAAAAAAATATATTTTCTTTGATAGAGAAAAAAAAAAACTAATTCCCAAAAAATAATGATAGTGACCTGTTTCTATGATGAATACAAATACACAGTTAAAATATTATCACTTAAAATTTGACCTGATATTTACTGAAACATATATATTTTTAAATCAAGATGTAGAAGCTTAGTTAAAGATGTATGATAAAAACGAATGAGACCAATTTTTTTTTCATTTCATAAAGGTTTACGGGTTCGAAATCGTGATCGCCATATTTTGACCGCTAATCTTAAGATTGTGTGTATTCTTGCTGAGTCGATCTAAAACTATGAAACTGAAAGGTTTTTGGTTATCTATTTTATGTTTCGTGTCATGAATCAGCATAATTATATGTACTTTATGTAAGAAAAAATAAGTTAATAATTAAGGTGTTTTAAAAAATGTAAAAATGTAATCAGTGAGAGTGATTCTGTCTGTATATAAAAATAAATGTATGAAATAGGTTTTCTTCTTTTATTTGCAGACCCACAAATGAAACAAATTTTCTGAAACTATATTTATTATTATTAATTATAAGTTTAACATGACTTAATCGTTACAAAACAGTAAACATTTAGATAAACCTACACGCCTTCTCTTCCCATTCATTTGGGTAAGGACGGTCTGGTAAATAATTTACAGTACATACACTAGGCCCCGATACATAAATACTACTTACTGAGTGTACTTAATTAAAGACAGTCATGTTAGATAAATAAAATTAGAACATTGTAAGCGGTTATAAGTGTCAGTTTCCAAAGCTATGTAGTCGGTGACTAGTTGTCTTAACTTTGACCTTCTGATACATCAAACTTGCGCAGTGAAGTGTCAAGTACAAAAGGCAAGAAAAGTCGAAACTTGCAAGATTAATGATTAAGTAAATGGTCCAAGTTCGTACATTTACTGAATTAACATATAATATACCTACATTTACCGAAATTCAATATGAATTATTAATGAAAATTCATATCTTGAAACTCCCAAGTCACTTCGGTATCACTTGGAATGTTCACACACTACATTTAGAAAAGAGGAAAGTTTTGATGGTTTATTAATACAAATTGGAAACAATGGAATAGCGAGTAAACACCAACTACGATTATTTAATAAAACATTCTTTGTGATCCTTTATATTTGAAATAGCTTGCATATTTTTGCGTCCAAAGAATACGGGATTTTAGTAATATGACAATTATTTTCGTTTATATGATTTTTTAAAGCATCTGTAAGCTCATATTGATTTAAAATAAATATGTATTTCAGCTAACTTAACGGCGTCAAACCGGTATTTTAACATTTAATAAAATGCGCAAACAATTAGGTAGATATAACAATATTACGAAATTAATTAATCACACAGCCATATCACATTTTGGCCGTAAAACTAAATAACTCTATGTTACTGCAACTAAACTTGAAACAGAGTACGATGCATTGATATCTTATTTGTTATATAAATAATTAAAACATGTAGCATACTGTATAAAAAATTTCATGGTGTATGTCTAATCAAACTAGGATACTTTTCAAGCAACTTTTTTTTAAAATTGTACAATACCTACTATCCAACATAAAACATAATCGACGAAAAGCATTGATTCATTTGATATACAATATTATCTATTTAATTTGATCAAAAATTTAAGGTAGAATACATGTGTAGCGATAATAATTGTAAAATTTATTCATACAACAATATTAATTTTACACTATAATATTATAAAATTCAGGAAAATATGCTGAAATATATTATTCTATTGAAAATACTATCATAAGTTTTGCTGTACTCCCCTGATGTCGACGACTTTACAATCAGAGTCATTTATTATTATCCTAATAGACCTGTAACAATAAATAAACATTGAATGAGTAAGTTATTCATATGAGGCACAGTTATGAATAAATGTCATCTACAAATTAATGTGTGTTATATTACTTTTAACAAAGGTGCGAAATGCTCTTGTAACTTAACTTAAAGTTCCACATTTCTAGAATGTTCTTGTCAGGATCAGCTTAGTTCTAGATTAAATCATACTTTTATATATCTCACAGTTTATTTGTCGCAAACAGAGACAGATAAACGATTTCATTTAATCCAAACTGTCATAACATGTTCAAGGCCCTGGGTGGCCTGGGTATGGTAAACTTGACAGACTTCAGGTGCGGTCCACCTGTAGTTAGCGATGATCACCGATTTCTTTTCGGTTGAAATAAATAATAATAAAAAATACTGTTATTACACTGTCCTAACCTTATATAGCTTTTGATATATTTCATCTCTTTAATTACCTCTTCTTGGAATAGAAAACAGTAAATTAACGCTCCCAACCGCTTGAAAGCCCGGTTCACTTGACATAACGACCGCATAGCTCGCTGACCAACTGGACCGAGAAAATGAGTGAGCCATAGAATTAAAGGCTGTTATAGCTAAAGTGGGACTGGCCCAGTCATGTCAGCCGCATGCCGAAAGATCTTTGCGCCGAAATCTGCACGAAGTGGGTCCCTTAAGGAGGCCTCTATGCACAAAATAGTGCCGGCATAGTGTCGACACCCGATCAGTAACGTATCTATCAGTGTCCGTGACAAATGATATTGTAGTATACATCTTGTACGACGCTATCCGTACTCGGCTCGGTAGTGACGACAGTGGCGTTCAGTGATCACTGTCACTGACGAGTGAGTTTACTCGCTAGCGACGATGTCACTTTTTGTATGGGAAATTTTAGTTCTATCAGTGACTGCTAGAGGCGCTGTGCAATTTTCCAGATTTTTTTACGTCGTCGCTAGCGAGTAAAACCTTCGTAAACTCACGGTAGCGGTCTCACAGGTCGCATTGGTTACCTCCTTTTTTTTGAATCTGTAAAAAAATATTCTTACCGGTAGGCGCGGATCTAGCCCTCCGAAAAGGTTGTGGGCACGCTGTGTTTTGTTCAATGAACATGAAGGAAAAAAAAACATAAGGGAACGAAAGTTTTATTTATTTCTGATGCAACATTACATGCGCGCTTAAATTTGCCTCACGGCATTTATGAAAACAAGTAAATGATAATAATAGCTGAAGAGCGATTGTAGTATTAACGTGATTTTTGTTAAGACAACTTTCCTATGGACGCTTCCTCCAGTGTTACCAACTCTCTAAAATATTTAACCCTAACCCTAAGTCAAAACTCCCTAAAATTGCTTGAATTATTTGAAAATCCCGCTAAACTCGTTGACACCGCACCGCAGTACAAAAATGAATAAAATAAAATTAACCTCGAATACTCCAGTCAGTCACAGATCAAAGATTTATTCATCACAGACTAAGAAGGCAAACTAAAGTAATAAAAGAGGAATTAAATATATACTCTCGATGTCACCCAATCTGGAGTCACCCGCTAGGTGAAAATGTACATTTATTTGATTGGATAGTTCTGTTATATTTAAATAACCCTAAAAATACCCCTAAAAATCCCATTCCACTTATTTACCCCCTAAATTTGGGGGGAAAACCCTAAGTTGGTAACCGTGGCTACCTCCAACGGTGTATACGCGCATCCTCACCGGGCTAGTATCTGTAACATGCTCACCGAGCTAGTATCTGTAACATATGCTCACCGGGCTAGTATCTGTAACATATGCTCACCGAGCTAGTATCTGTAACATATGCTCACCGAGCTAGTATCTGTAACATATGCTCACCGGGCTAGTATCTGTAACATATCCTCACCGGGCTAGTATCTGTAACATATGCTCACCGGGCTAGTATCTGTAACATATCCTCACCGGGCTAGTATCTGTAACATATGCTCACCGAGCTAGTATCTGTAACATATGCTCACCGGGCTAGTATCTGTAACATATCCTCACCGGGCTAGTATCTGTAACATATGCTCACCGAGCTAGTATCTGTAACATATGCTCACCGGGCTAGTATCTGTAACATATCCTCACCGGGCTAGTATCTGTAACATATCCTCACCGGGCTAGTATCTGTAACATGACTGCCTCAGTGGCGCAGCAGTACGAGGGTCGCACTTTAAAGCGACGGCTGCGCCAGAGGTCCCGGGTTCGATCCCCGGGTCGGGCCAAAAATATATACCTAGGTTTTTCTGTTCAGCAATTCTTAGGGTAGCCCGGAGTTTGGAAGTTAGCGGTGTTTTGTCCCCGTGCCTCGGAAAAGCACGTCAAGCCGTTGGTCCTGCGCCTGAACTCTCTCCGGTCGTGTCAGATTGCTGTCCCATCGGGCTATGAGAGTGAAAGGAAGAGAGAGTGCACCCGTGTTTGCGCACACACTTGTGCACTATAATATGTACCGCGCAGACGGTTAGTCGTTGCGACTGGCCACCGTAGTCGAAATCGGCTATGGGGACTATTTATTATATCTGTAACATACGCTCACCGGGCTAGTATCTGTTGGCGTTGGCGATCTGCGCGTTGACGGCGGCGGCGGCCGCGCTGGAGGCGGCCGTCTGCACGTGCTGGTTGCGCAGGATCTCCGTCGAGAACTCCGCCTGCGCCTTCGCCAGCGACGCGCCCGTCGACCGGTAGATGCGGTGCACCTGACCACGCGTAACAATTAAAATCTCCCATGGTCTAGAATGTTTCTAACACTCACAGTATCATATTTTATATTCATAAACCATTGGATAGCGAAAGGTTATCCTTTTTCTTTTTCTGGCGTCTACGGAAGACCAGCGCCTCAGAATACTTGATTCTGTGACATACGCTGAGTAGATTTGCCTTTTCATTTATGTACCTCCTAACCCACCTATGCATCAATCTTTTAAACTGTTGTTTTATTTTTTGTAAGTGTACATGACTTTAATAAAGAGTTTCCTATTCTATTCTTATCAATTTCCAAGTTGAATTTATTCTGAAATGAATAAATACTTGGCCCACTGTTTGAGTAGATATCAACAGTTGGGGTAGATAGCCACGTGTAATGACATATTCATTAGAGATTTGAGTCCCGCCCGTGCAAAATTTTTGGTTTCTTATTTTCTCTTCTTCACAGGGTGACTTTTTTATCAGTACCGATATTTTGTGTAAAGACTCCACTGATGAAAATGAACAACTTTTACTGTGGAGGCAATAGTGAAATCGAGAAAAAAAATCAGTTGTTCCATACCTACAAAAGTTCAATTGGCGCGCGGTCAAAATGTATGGAACAGCTGATTTTTTTTCTCGATTTCACTATTGCCCCCATAGTAAAAGTTGTTCATATTCATCAGTGGAGTCTTTACACAAAATTTCGGTACTGATAAAAAAGTCACCCTGTATTATCTGTTAAAAATCATCGTAATTTGCTGATAACTTTTTGCAATGTTTTACATGTATTTATATACATACGTTATTCATCCAAATAAGTAAAAGCTTATAATTGAAAATCATATTACAAATTAAATTAATCACACGCAATTTAATTATCACAACACTATCGCACTATTCTAGCCAATAAAAAAACAAAAAGTGCGATTGAAGCTGTCATTCTGGTCTATCGAATTAAATTCATTCAGAGTATTGACCAAATGTAAAATTCAAATGACTGTTTTCTTCGGCTATTTGCTTGTAAACTAAGATTAATACTCACATACACTTTTTTTTTCTTGCCACTAAAACTTTAATTGCACCACCTGTATTTTTCTCTGTTCAGACCTATGGTTGACTGGTAAAGACTGCTTTTGGCATTAGGGTTGCCAAATGTACAATTTTATGTATTGTGCATAAAGTTTTATAGATGAATTTATGAAAAACTATTGATACGTAAGTATGGCAAGTCTATATGAACTCTGTGTTATTCTATAGTGTCTGTTCTGAAGAAGTAAGTTTTCAGAAGTATTGTACACATTATGGTATTCTTATATTCTTATTACGTGTTTTTACGGATTTTAATAAATAAATAACAAAAAATCGAAGTATTGTCGATAGTAAACAGCTACTTAACTAGATATAAAACTATAATTTATTTGTAGAAAGTTATGAAATAATTCGTATCGTGATTGATATATTTTGTCTTAAGTTTAATCAGTAAGTATTCAATAGTATGCATTTTCTAATTATAACTAGGATTAACACATTTATTACTCTGTTACTTCAACAGGATATTAATTACAAGAGTAGGGTAAACCAACTCTAATGATAAGGAAAACTCAAACTGTTTTCATTGTAGACAAAATACATATTTTGATGATAACGTTACTGTAATGTTAAATAATAATTCTAAAACTTAAACCTTCTATCGATTTTGGCGATGTGAAATCTGCCAAGTGCAAAGGATTAATATAAAAATACACAAGTACACTTTCGGTACACTCTCATAAATCGTTGAGACGGCTCCGACATGACCGGAAAGAGATTAGGCTCAAGACCAAAGGCTTAACATGTTTTTATAAGGCACGGGCAATGCTGGCTACTTCCTATCGCCGAGACGTTTTTAAGTATTTTTAACAGACTCCAAATAGGAGGAGATTCATAAAGATGAAATAAGAAAGAAGGTTATCAAAGACTGTATGTTTTTTTTGTATCAATTGTACCTCATATCTCAGTCATTTGTGGACCGATTTGATTTTTTTACACCTACTTATAGGGTTTACCTTCTAGTTGGTCCCATTGTGGATCAATCCGAATCTGATGATGGGGTCTTGGTATAATCGAGGAAAACCCTCAAAATTTAATGGTATTAGTATCTAAATGTTGACATGACTTTACGTCTGATATTATTATTTATTTTTAATTTTACAACATCAATTGAACTTAATTGCCTCACAAACCACTTTCGTGATAGCTCGGATAGATAATGCTTAATATGGCGCGACGGCATCAACTCCAAAAAGATATTGTTTGCCTAAAATGGAGTCTTTTCTTTAAAAAGGTCAGGAGTTTATTTAAGACTATTTAGTGCATTTTGTTTTTGAAGTCAGTTTTGTACTTTATTTCTTTAAATAAATACCTATTATTTGAGTGATTATAAATTTACCTTGGTCATATACATGACGTCCACCACAGCACAGGTGATGAAGCCGACGGTGATGAGCGTGGAGATAACTCCGACCGCCACATTCTTCTTGTACGCTTTTATGGTTGTGATAAGCCCACTGAAAATAAATAAACAAATATTGGACACCAATCACATACATTGATCTGATCCCAAAGTAGCCAATGCACTTGTAATGGAAATCCGTCACAACACTGGTATCATAACACCCAGACCAGAGAAAATATAGAAAATTATTTCTACTATCCCGACCGGGAGTCAAACCCGGGACCTCGGAGCGGCGACGCTTTGAAACCCAGCGTGTTTAGCCACTACACCACAGAGGTTGTCGACAACAACTCCATCTGTGATTCCGTGAAAATAAACCGGAATAGTTAAAATTTAGAATATTAGATTAATAAGACCTTTATATTATATAATAATATAATATATCCTTTGGACATTCCCACACATCGCCATCTAGCCCCAAAGTAAGCTACTCAAAGCTTGTGTTATGGGTGCCAGACAACGGATATAATACTTAAATACTTTTTGTTTGTAAATACATACATGATATACATAGAAAACACCCAGACCAATACAAACAGACATGTTCATGCACACAAATGTTTGTATTGTGCGGGGATCGAACCCGCAACCCGCTGCGTAGTAGGCGATTTCTCGACCACTACACCAGACGGGTCGTCGATATGTTATATGTGTATAGTATTAGCGACTCGCTCCGGCTTCGCACAGTTGTTATGTATTAAACATATATATATATATAAACCTTCCTCTTGAATCACTCTATCTGTTAAAAAACCGGCATTAAAATCCGTTGCGTAGTCTTAAATATTAAAACATACATACATACAGAAAGCGGGAAGCGACTTTGTTTTATACTATGTAGTGATATTTACAAACGTAGAAAATGATCTGTATCTTTAGCTTGTTTACTTTAGTCATACTTGACCATCACATGAAATTGATAAAGTACCTTAGTTGAAACAATCAATGTTTGAATTTCAACTGCAAATGAGTAATGGAAATCGCGGATTTGGATTTAATTGATAATTGATAAAACAAGGTAGATATTAAATATCGTGCATATCAAACAAGTTTTATTATTATTTATTATCATTATCATATTATTATATGTGTAAGAAAAAGTAAATCAAACAAGTAATCGATTTACTTTTTCTTACACAAAACATTATGTAGAATATCTTCAGAAACCTTAATATATCACTTTGCTAAAAGCAATCTCATCCGGAAAACCTTAAGGTTAGGTGATAAATAGTAAAACACTCACCAAAAGCCGCCATCCTCGAATCCAATACTCTGTATAACCGTGATGACGATTTGAAACAGGAATATGAAGAAGTAGACCATAAAGTTGAAGGACGAGTCACTTCTGAACGCCTTATAGATCGGTCTGTACCAACAGACGAAGCTGAACGGCGTGAGAAGGACGAAGAATAATATAGACAGGCCGAAGGTGGCAGCCCCCATGTCCACTGACATGACCGAAATGCCCCCGATTATATTCACCGCCAACACGAGTGCGTGGACTGAAAAAGTAAAAACAAATGGTTAATACTGGCTGATCATAGTCAAATCATGAACAACTTTTTGAAACAATAGAAGGATCATCATCTAAGACAGTTAAATAAAACGCAGTTTTTCGCTACAATGCAATAAAGTGCAATTCAGTTTGCACGACTTCCATTCAAGGTTGTTTGATCTGTCGTGTATGCGTGTCTTTTTCTTACGCGTAACACTATCCCTGTTTGTGGCATTGACTGTCAGAGGATTGTTATCGTCGTGTGTTGTATTTTTTTACTACCGGAAACATTGCAAGGAAAGTATTTAGTAGGTAATTTGATTAATTTAGCTATTTTCCAGGAGCGACACACCCCTGACAATAAACTGTTATTAAGGCTCTATGATCGTCATTATTAGCCACATGACTGCTGAACATAGTTCTTTCTTGGTTTTCCATAGCTCCTGAGTCTCATCAATAATCATGTTAAGCTTTGAAATTTATTTTGAAGTCCATCGTTCGCAACTAACGTAGGTAACGAATTCTATAATAAACGAATAATGTATCGCCTTATCTCAGATAAGAAATCTTTGACTTTAACACTACTACATCACACATACAAGCTAATCAGTCAGAAAATATCAGTAATATAATAAACAAAAGATATTACTCATCATTTCACTTCTTATAATGTAAGTATGTATCTGATTCTCTGATATATTGATTTCAAGAAATCACTGATAAAACATACGTCATATTATGAGATCCACGGGCATGGAAGGATTCGAATGTAATATGTGCCTGTCCTTACGAGTTTTTTTTATATACTATTAAAACGAATTTATAAATAACAAGGAAGGTGTTTAGATTTAATTAAACTGAAAGCCACAGCAGCACTGATAAGCTCTTTAAATCGTTTATCCGCGTGCGACAAAACGTTCGGACTTCAAATAAATTAAACATGATTAAAATAGTTAAAATGAACGAGATGGTATTGAATGCATGCATCACCCCTTGATATTTAGAAACTTGCCTATTCCAACGATCATCAACATGGCTACCATGGTAAGGTAACATAGACAAAATTCAATATAGTACTTATTCGGTACTAAATGACTACTCGTTCAAAAGGACTAGTTCTATCTTCTAGTACTATTAGTTCACCGATTACTCTAACATCAGTCGTCCGTCGTACAGAGCAAATATAGTCTTACGTTCGTGTCGTTGAATTTAGTACATCTTTTATCACGCTCTGGCATACACGTTTGTCTCGTTCTCACACAATCTAGTACATCTTCCATCACGCTCACGCGTACGCATCTGTAATCTTTCAACGCACTCTGATACTAGTAATTATGCTTTCTTATTTGGCTCTCGCGAGCTTACTTGAACGAAAGACATACAAGATTTGCTTATATTATGAACTGTACTAAAGACCGATTTAAAAGACCGGAACCGAATAGTTCGTTCTCGTTCACATGAATGAACTAGTTCCTAATAGTACATAGTACATGTACTACACAAGCCTACGATACTTGTGTGACAAAAAAAACCTCGGTAGTTTAAGGTTAATGCTTACTTACACATCCATAAGTGGTACAAATGGCGCACGATCCTCTGGAATTCCAAGGGTATGTCCACGTTGATGTCCTGGTAGAAGCACGGCTGGACCGGACAGAAAGCCGGGAGGGGCGGCCAGTTGTTCCTGCGTCCCGCCGACCCAGCCCTCAGCTCGGCTTCGCGCCTGGCTAACTCCTCTGCCTTGCGTTCTAACTCCTCTTGTCTCCTCTGCAGATCCATTTCAGATAGCGTCATCATTCACAAATAAACACCCAAATATTTAGATTTGAGATTTCTAGTAGGGAAAAGCCCGATTTCTGAACACACACACACAGTATGAAACATGTAATAGAAGTGAAGAGCAAGTGGGTTGATTACATCCGTCAAAACGTCACTTATTCTGTACACTGTGATGGTGATATTTATACTTCGGAGTCAGATCTCGTGCAGTACCTAAACGAAAAAGTTTGTTGACCGAATTTTCTTTGCTGAAGAAAAAAAAGGTTTTGATTTCGCAGGGTCACAATTTTTATGCACTTCGATTTTGGCCCTGTTGTAGATTGAGGGAAAACGGGTATACGCACAATCGAATTACCACACGGAAAAAGTTTGATTGACGCAAGAATTGCCGCCCTGAGATCAGTATTAAACTTAATTATGATACATTTGTCACTTCCGCAATTCGATATGAAACATCTTGATTTGAGATCTGTAGTTTACACTCGACTTTTTGTTTAACAAAACACATTAATCAGTGAAGAAAGCATTGTTGGCTCAGCTAATCAAACACAAATTGAATTTTATTTATCACCCATATAACTTATACATGAGTGTCAATAATATCAATTGTGTATCTTTCTGTGAGTCAACCAACTCAAAAGTTAAGAAGGAAGTCCATTCATTCCAATTACTTGGGAAGTTTTAAACTACAAGGTACTAACACCAGTTGAAAACACACAACTACATGAAACTAATGTGCAAAATGCTGTGAATTCTGTTAAACATTTTGATAAAACCATTTTAATTTGAGGTGCTAATTAATAACATCATATTAGTGATTACAAATGAATTTATCTAAAATATAATTAGAGCAGTAAAAATCCACTAATTGAAATATAACAATAACAGATGTATTTACCTTCAGCTCCTGATGTGCATAAAAAAGCAAAGTGTGTGTTAATAGCATGCAATGTTTGTTATACACAAGTTATCTATATCACACAGTGATTTGGGTGTAAATTTTTCTAAATGGTTAAAGCTTATTACATTAAATATCATCTAAGGTTATTTTCTATTTCACAAATTGTGTGTAATTATGGTGAAATATTTGCTGCGCATCCTAGTAATCTAGTCATCAGTTTTTAACACCTTATTTGTGTTTTTAAAATACATTACACTTTTCTGTATTATGTACAGACTTCATCTTATGCAATTTTATAAGGGGTTTGTTTTCTACAAAATAAGTACTCAGCTCTATGAGACTTGTGATATTACGTAGGTAAATAAAGTGCTTTTATACAAATATGTTTTAGGTGACACTAAAACACATTAGCAGCGGTGTAAATGAGCCCATTAAAGAGCATTTACTTCCAATTGTAAGTGTTATAAGTTATACATATAGATTATTATTAATTGGATATAATAACATTAGCTATCTACTCTGAATTTTTAAAAGTAATAGACTGAAGAAGATTAGATTATTTTGAATGCAGAGTAAATCTTAGTATATCTGATATATAAGCTTTTACACTGTTGACAAGTCACATTAAAATATGGGGTACTAGTAACCCAAACATGTTCTAGTCCAAGGCCAAAGTGTCATTTGATTTACATAATACATTTCACAAGATAAGGTATCATCTAAAACAGGTAACATGGAAAAAAAACAAGTTTTCTCATGTGACTTAGTTCACAGTTGTCATCACGCTATAAGTAAATATTGTACTAGATGTGAATGAGCACATACCTGAAAGTCTGCAGTAGTGAAATTTGGTGGTGCCTGTGACTGCTGCTGTGGTTGCGCTGGTCGGTTGTATTGTGTGTTGCTTGGTGGAGATACAGCCTGCATGATCGCTGGTTGTGTTGGTTGCTGTGCTGGCTACAAATAACACTTCATATTGATTTCTGATTACAATATCTTACGATTAGGCAGAACATCTTTTAACGATTTTAGGCTAGGTACAGGGTAATTATATCTCTGACATTGAGTACTTGCTTACTGAAAATAAAGATGAATGAGTAGTTTCTAAAATAGGAGACTCAATTGAATACTTTAATAGATCTAATGAAGTGTAGAACTCATGACATTTAGTAAACATTTAATAAAGTAGTCAACAATTTTAATATCATCAAAGTATCTCAACCGTTGTCCGTTTTATCGACACCCACCAAAGTACATGACTAATGGACAACGTTTACCGTATTCTGATTTGCATTTTGCTGCCCGTCAAAGGGATTATAGTCATCGAGACCCTGCGTAGCATTGTTAGTACTTCTTGCCACTTGCTGAACGGCGGGATCCTGGAAAAAAACATACGAAATAATGCGACAAATGAATAAAAACAATCCCCTTTCTTCGTCGTACAGGTACTTACAGCAAAGGGGTTGTCTATGGTGGGATCACTAAACGGGTTATCTTCGAATTTCGACATAGTTGAGGAGTAATTTACGCCACTTTTGTTATTATGGACACAAAGAACACAAGACTGAAGATATAATTGACTGTATTAGCGTATTTTTAGCCCACAAGTAGATAACAATCGACCGACATGACAGTTTGCTGATGGTGACGAAAATTGACAGTTGAATTTCGGTGTTGCTATGATAAATAAATAGAAGAATTATAAAAGACCCAAAGTCAATCGATGTGGCTATTTCTTTCAACTTCAACTATTTGTTATCCTATTTCGTGGGTGTTACTACACTATTTGTCTTTCCAAAGCTAGCTAACACTTTGCATTGTTAAAATGACAGAGTATGCTCTGCACAGAGCAAAGAGCCAAATAGTTGATAGGATGGTAGAGCTGGTTTTAAAGAAACGATAAGTCAAAAAAAACGACCAGCTTGTGTATCCGAAAATTTTACGCCATTCCTTTCCATTTTAACTTCGTTATGTTGGTACAACAGTTGAAGGCGAAAGTGGTTTTGGCAGTTGGCAGCTGTAAGTGTCAGTTTGTTTGAGGATATTGTCAAAGCAGCCAGCTGTTTACGTTTTGTATCGTTATTTTGCGATAGTTTTTCTCGAATTTTGTTACATCTTATTGTTTTTATGCTACCGCTTTTACTTTAACGTATTTGATGGTGAAATATAATTGTGTTGATTCGGTACGCTCCAATGAAACATGTCAGATGTCAAGAGGTGAATAGTCTTGTGTTGTGTTCGTAACTTGTGAATTGAGTTTTTATATTGTTTGGGATTTGGAGCGATAAACATATCGGTGAGTATGATTATTTCTTCTTGTAAGCATGTACCTCGTAGCGTTAACTGCTGGATGTTTTGCGTTTTGGTTGTATTGTAGATGTTGGTTAGCAACCTATACAATTGGTAAAAATTTGGTATTATTCTGGTCAGCGTTGTGACTTGCGTAATCTTGTACGAGGGCTGGAGTTCTGATGAGGATGGGCAGTGCGTGAGCTAACTTGGTTATGAGAGCGGTGGCCGAAAGTGGATGGTGGTCGCGGGCGCACGCTTCGCGGCGGCGAAAGTTGTTTGCTCTTGATATCAAGGAAGTAACTGCAGCGTAACTTAACACTGGTCTTACTACACAGTACTTAATATAGCCGTTAATTTGTTAGCACAGTAAAACTTGTGGGCAAAATAAACAAATCATCATGATCAGAGACCCATCAAATCAGCAGTTTTGGACTGTAATTTGATATTGTTAATAGTGAATTGTTTTTGAAATTAAATACCAGTAACAACTGTTAACTTGTTTCTTATTAGAATCTTTTTAAATATTAATACTGAGTGCAGACTCTTTGCTTTTAAAGAGTGCTATTACCGTTAATTCAGCCAATTCAACCATTCAGTACAATAAAATTATTATGTATGTTTGTCCTTTTTCCTTCATGTAAGTCAATATTCCTGATCCTAATACAGAATTGATTGATCCCGTTACATAATTAGGTATTACTTCATCATTCATTAAATTGTATAATAAATTAGTAATCCTGTTCACAGTAGCATTCAGGCTCAGCCTAATTTTTATAAAAACCGAAGAATTGCAGTTGTTTGTTTTATTATACCCATAGCTGAAATAATATTTTTGCAGATAACACACAGCATTTTTATTTTATTTTTATTTTATTTTTTATTTAAAGGCTCACAGAACAAGTTACAGTCATATAATTTACAGAAATATAAAGTTTCTTAAGTATAGAACTAGACTATAACTCTCAATATGTGGGCACAATATGTTCCAAATATAGTGAAGTGAAAGAGAGTTAAACTTAGTGTGTTAGTAATTTTTGCTTAGGATAAACGATATCATCGAATATTAGTTAAGTTAGTTCTACAAAGTATTTATACAGTGACAAACACAAATGCAAGTGAAACTGGTTCAACAAAAGTTATTTAAGTATATTAGGCAAAAATTTAAATACATCTTTTTTGAATTTGGCTAAGCTACATGAAAAAAATGTCTAAAGATGGTTGGTTGGCTACTGTCTCATTATATAAACGGCACATCCTAGAGATAGGGTTGAAGAATGATGTGTTATTCCTGTAGGTTTCAAGGAAGAATAATTTGGGAGATTTATCACGAGATCTGTACCGAATATTGAATTTAAGGTTAGACAGAAGGGAAGGTGAGTCAATATTAGAATTAATGATTTTATAAAGGCATGTTAGCTCATTGCATTGTCGGCGGCAAGCGAGAGAGGTCATTTTGAAGTGTTCGAGTCTTGCAGAGTAGGATCTACAACTGCGACCCAGACTTAGCCTATAAGAGAGAATGCATAGAAACCTCTTTTGAACATCTTCGATCTTATTGGAGTGGACTTCATAGTAAGGTGACCATATCACTGAGCCGTACTCTAGGATGCTTCTCACTAAGCAGAAGTAGAGTAGAGTTAACGACGATTGGTCTTTGAAATCTTTAGTGCAGCGCGAGATAAAGCCGAGAAGTTGATTGCACTTTGAGATTGTGTAATCATAGTGGTCCCGGAAGGTGAGGCCCTCATCAAATAGGACTCCTAGATCTTTGACGACAGACTCGCGCTTCAGAACTGAGCCATTCAGATTGTAGTCAAAATGTATCTTTTGTGAAGAGGAACCAAATGAAATGACAAAACACTTATTAGTATTAAGAGACATCATATTAAATGAGCACCACTCGGACACCCTCGTCAGATTCTGCTGAAGTACGATACAGTCTCTAGTGTCTCTAACTTCGAAAAAGATTTTAAGATCATCCGCGTAGAGTAAACACGGAACTGTTAGCTTCTGGGCCAGATCATTTATGAATATCAAAAACAGCAAAGGGCCCAAGTGAGATCCCTGAGGGACACCAGAAGTTATTATAATGGGAGACGAGAGATGACCTTGTATACTGACTAGTTGGCTCCTATTATACAGGAACGACTCGAACCACCGCAGCAGGTTACAATGGACGCCGTAAGCTTGAAGCTTTTGACAGAGCACGTAATGATTGACTTTGTCGAAGGCCTAGCCTTGTTTTTTTGATTGAGAAATAAAATCTACAATATTTAATATTGGTAAATAATTGATATCTTTTAAGCTAAATTAAATAACACATTATGTGATCTAAAAACAGAAGTATCAACTGATTATTTATTTATAACATAACATTTTTGTTTTATTATATTTTTTTCCCTACCATAATATGAGACTGCATTTACAGTTATTTTATTTTTACTAAACCATTTTATCAACGTAAAATTTGTATTCCAAGGTCAAATGTCAGCAATAAAAAGAGGAGATACCATTGTAAAAAGCGTTAAAACATTATTATTATGATATTGACCCCAGCCAAGTAACCTACTAAGTTTGTATTAAAACTGATAAAAATAAATATCGGTTTGTCCAGATTTTATTCAATTTAATACATTTGAGTCATCAGTTTTTTCCTGCTATATGATATATGATTATATGATTATGATTCTCTGGTATTATTATTTAGTTTAAATCACCTTATTTGTGACCAACTCTATCACCTGAATTCTTATGCAATCATCTGAAGTAACACAGTAGATGTCAATGTGAAGTTCTCATCATGAAACAATGTGTTCATTCCGATCTTGCTAGCATGCCCTATTCACGGTTCACATGTTAATCATAACATGCGACATGTGCGCAAAACAAAACGCACGTAACCCATTCAGTGAATGCCACTTTAGTACGTTAATAGCAACCTTAAGGTCTGCACAGTAAGAGCGGCGAAATATATCGAGAAGTAGCTGAGTATGTATGCGCTCGGATGTATGATGCGGGTGCTACACTATAGTTTCAGTGCTGACCTTTAAAATTATAGACCTAGGCTCAGTGCATCGTTTTAGTAAAATATAACTAAAATAATGTAGGGGTAAGGAATGAGATTTGTCCCACGATAAAAATGTGGAATCACGCACCAAAACCTTGCCAATCACACACTTCACAATCTGCTTGATTTACACATATATCGTGCTCCATGAATTGACGACACGGACATCAACTCATAGTACAGATTCATAATTCGAAATTCCAAGGAAAACGTCTTCTCGTATTTGCGGCGACACATTTTTTGCTTGGCATAGCTTATCTATACGTTGTGGTAACAAATCATTGGGTACACATGTCTTTATGTGCCTTAGTAACAAAATCGCAGTCATGAATATCCGGGTAGTATTGTAATTTCCTAGTTATGTGGCTTTACCCTAAGGCTTAATAAGGTGACCTTTTATTTGTTCTCGTCTGGGTTTCTCAGAATTCTGATGCAGATTCGATCGCGGCTATTTGGCGTGTGGTCTTCCATTGTTTAAGATTATTGCCTTCATTAAAATTAGATAATAGTTCACCCGCATCACGTGCAAGTCAGATCACTCTTCGTTCACATGACATCACGTTTCTTATTGCATTGTACAGAAACTGATGCGGCAGTCTATCTTAGAATTTGTCTTGTAGTATGTTGGACGGAGGGAAACGTGTGGTTCGTATTAAAGTTTTCCGTTTTGCTGCGGAAGAAGACTGGTTACGTCAGCATAATGTGTGTTCACGCAATAAATTCCTAACGCTATTGCCCGCATCGGTGACTTAACTGGCCAATACCCGCGATAATAAATGTTCAACGCTTTCAAGACTTGAATAAATCTTCAAAAGATCTATGGCAATGACCAAGATCTTATTTTTTCTATAATCCACGACTCAGTATCAAATAAAAAGAACCGACCTAGTTGCTTTGGTATAGAATTGAAGATCTATAGACTTAAGACTTTGAATGTGGTCGAAAAAGTTTCGCACGCGAGCTAAAGATGTGAAAGTAAACTTTTACCAATTGCTATTACATTGTAATAAAGACTCGGTCGGGCAATGTTCTCGCGTATAAAACTTCACCGCTCTTATCCCGCGAATTCGATTTGGAAGACATAGTTGCCGGAGGTCAATTTTACGTTGTTCCGGGTGTAATGAATGGCCTCGAAATGTTATGTGGCCCGTTACGTAAAGAAGAGCGAAGGCGGGCTTTCCGGGCCACTGCATTTGTATAGCTCAACTTCAACGATAAACGACGCTCGGCGACGCTGTGACGATGTCCATGCCGCTCCGAGGCGCTGAAGTAATATTACACGTTCACTAAAACTGGTTATAACGTTATTATTAAAACACTGGGGTTTTGCCCAGCTTTCGCTTCTTATTTCCTATCGTCGCTTCGAACAGGATATTTTGTTCCTATCTACATCGGAAATGTGATACAAACAGTACTTGATAATTAGTTAAAGATGTCATGGCTCAATCATTCATAGTAAGTTACTGTTCTTCTAGGGTTAAGGCCTGATTTTTCTAATGTGAGAAGATAAATATTCGTCAAATAAAATATAAAACGCCTAATTTGAATACGTCACCTATTTGTCAACAATTAATTCTAAAATTGATCGTTTTATACTTATTTCGTCAGATAAGTCTTTTAAGACGTTAGTCGAGTCATTTTAAAAAACTATTCGAAAGCTTTAGAGGAATCATAACGCACATATTGAACTTAGACTAGAATAAATGTTGCTGTAAGTAGGTAGCAGGTCCTTATATTATTGATTGATCACGATTATTATAGTTATCATTGTTATCAGACAGTTAATCCTCATTGCGTCTCCTATACGAAGCCTTATAATTATTTATGCTTGGTATCTGTTTTGAATAGTTTCGAAGCGGATATGAAAAACACTGCTAACTATTAAAGAAGGCGGTGAACGGTTTAACCTTGTGTTGTCAGAGTTATAATACTTAGGTCATTTGTCTGTACTCAAGGTCTGAATATTATGTTTTTAGGTATTCATTACCGTTTTTACATCCTCAAACGCATGGCGGCCTCGATGCACTAACTTCTTAAGAGATAACATCGCATTTACTACTTTATTAGTGCAAGATTTTATCATATACTTTTGGTTGTCTTTCCGAGTTAGAAATAGTCTCATTAAGCAGTAGCAGTAAAATATTTAATACCATTGGTGTGGTCATGCCATGCTTTTTCGTCTATGAATTTGAATTCTATGCTTTGGATAAGTGTTTTAGACGTATAAAATAATAACACTCATTACTAAGTTAAACACAGCAGTATTGTGTAACAATAAAAAGTAAAAACCGACTTCAAAACCAAAATGCACTAAAAAGTCTTAATGCTTCAACACCCGAGCGGTTGCAGGCAACCTCATAACAATAGAATTTGCATTGTGTCTCGTTCACATACGCTTGAGGGATATAAACTCTTGAACATTGAAAGGAAAGGAATCCATTTTAGGAAAACAATTTAATTTTGGAGTCGGTGCTGCGACAGGTGAGGCTGAATTTTAAAAGTGATGGCACCGACTCCAAAAAGAAATTGTTTCCCTAAAATGGATTCCTTTCAATGTTCAAGAGTTTATTTAAGACTTTTTAGTGCATTTTGGTTTTGAAGTCGGTTTTTATTTTTTTGAAGTAAATTTTATTTCTCCATTTTTAGAGTTTACAAGAGAGAGGGGGGGGGGGGGAAGTTTCACCTTATGACTCTGTTCTTTAAGAAACTACAAACTACCTATCATAAGTTCTGTCATTATAATTACTGAACTCCTAAGCGTTAAGGAGTTCCACCATCAGCTCAGCCTCGCAAGATGTGGACTATCAGACGTAACAATACGTCAACATTAAGATTTTAGTAAAACAACACTATACGTGCCTTTAAAATTTGTGGGTTTCCCTCGATTACACCAAGATCCCATCTTCAGATCCCAAATCGGCAACAATGGGACCAACTAGAAGGTACATGCTCTAAGTAGGCGTAAAAATTTTTCGAATCGGTTGACTAACGACTGAGATATGAGGTAACAAACATAAAAAAAAAAACATACTGTCGAATTGATAACCTCATCCTTTTTTGAAGTCGGTTAAAAAAAACACATTAATTGAACAAACCCATTATGTTTTTACTCGTAAGAATTTAAAATGTACTTTTACCGCCAAACGATGGGTTTTATCTTCAGGTATTACGCGGCTAACATTTGTTACGTAGTGTGAGATTACCCAGTCGCCATTTTGCGACTAATTGCTCGGGATTACCAACAAAAACACCAGCCACACTGTCCTCACTACTCAGTAATTAATCTTTATACGTGCAACGTGGGAATCTTTTTAAAACTTTTTGTGTGCAAAACGGTGACAATTATGTTGATTTTTTACTAATCACATTATTTTTTTAAACTTTGTCACAGTTTACTGGCAATGCGCATTGAATAGACACTTATCTTAAAGATATTTTAAATATCAGTCAGTTATTGTGTGATATTACGGATAGCTATTAAACACGAACAAGTTTTCAATATCCTGACTTTAAGTGAATAAAATGTGAAAGGAGGAAGTTGTTAAATCATTGTCAAGTTTTATATTTATTTAAACTACCTACTTCATTCGTTTAATTAACTTGATAAGTGTTTAAAAAGTGTGAGTGACGTCGGTTGACTATTACCTAATCCAAGAAGGTAACAATAGCACGTCAAGGTAAACACTACGGTATCTTATTCAGTTGTTATAAGAGCTAGTTTGCATCAAAAGTGGGTAACCTGATGTGCTGACCACTGTACACACGAATATGATCTACATATCTCTGAGTTCTTTTTTGATTAAAGCTGGATTAGATCTCTTGATCTTCGTATGTTAAAGTCCCCCAATAAATATAATTAACACTACTTAATATCACGGTTGACAGTATCATTGTTGTATCTCCTGTATACACGAACAGATACTGAAAGACTTGCAAAAAATACTATTCGATAGTTATTGTTGTCCCCACAACAAAGGCTGTCTCGTTCAGTGGCTGTCTATTGCGGAATTGGACTTTCCTTCCTTTATTCCCACCATTAGTTTCTCTCGCCATAATGTTTATGTGAATTGTTTTATTTTTAACAATGCGCACAATATTTCATGCCGTACCTAGGTGCTGGGCGCTCGCAGTGTTACTCCACTATGGCGCTGACGTTGAGTAATATCCTCTACGCGAAATCTCCGACGCTCTTCACATAATAAATTCTTGGTAGAAGTAAGAATTACAAGATAATGGTGATAAATAGTCATTTGTCATATTTCGGTTTTATTGTCTCAGCATGACGTCCGTGCACTGGCCAGTAATCGCCGCTCGTTTACGTTTCGCCCAGCGATTTACGGGGTTTTCTGGCGACACAACTTCGCTGCAAATTGCCCTATAAAAGTTATTTGTGTGCCCGCCATCTTTGCAGTTCACCTTAGTGGTTATCTTGTGAGGTTTATCTAATTTGTACATTCCAAATTGAGTCACGAGTCGAATAGCTCCTAAATTAGTCGTGGTCTAGTTATTTGCTTTTAAAAATAATTGCTCGACTCGTAGAATAAATTGGACTTGTCAGCGATTTGGATGATTTTTGGCCTTAAAATTATGTGTTTTTTTTTACCTAAAATTATCTCTAGGAACTGGGAAATCCATGCTAATGGCACAATTTGCACTCGTGTCACGGACCTCGTGCATACAAAACGCGACCTTCCAGTGAGATCACAATAATAATAAACCTTACCTGTCCCGCCTCTGTTGAATTTTCATGCAGTTTTTTCGCAGGCTAAGCAATTGCTTTATGTATAATGCTGGAATCTACAATTCGAGTCTGTATTTGAATGAGTTTAAAAAGCTCCGTGTTCAGTTACAAAAAACAACGTCGTAAGTTTTTAAGAAATTGTGATAGAGATAAGTTCTTTTTTGTATGGGAAGCAATAAACGCATTTTACTTTACTTTACTTTACTTACTTTATTGCTTTTGTGGTGCTATTTTATCTTAGCTAGCGTTCCCCCGCAACATTGTCCGCGTGTTTTGAGTTTGCTCCCTCTCCTTGCGTCGCAGGGTGACGATTTTTGGCCTAAAGCCTACCTCGATAAATATGCTATCTAACACATTTTTTTTTTCAATCGGTCTAGTAGTTCCTAAGATTAGCGCGTTTGATTTTTCAAACAAACCCTTCAGCTTTATGATAATAGTATAGATTTCTTGAGCTTGTTTTCAATTCCTTACTATAGTGATTGCCTTATTAATAAACTGTAAGAAACTTATGCGTTGAACAATATGAAAAGCTCTCCGCCTTCCGAGAAACTTACCCGTCGTAGTTATTTATAAATAAGTAACAAGTTGCGCCTTCACAAAGGATTGTTGTATTAAATACTGACTGGAACACGACTATTAGGAATGGAAGATGCGACTGAGACGCTTCTGTTTGTTTTGTTTTAGTTTCGTGTTTACAGAACGTACTATTTATTTTTCAGTTGTTGTTACTATTACATAAATCCAATTTAGTAATTATTATTACTCTTGATTTATTTTTAGTGATGCTTTATTTAAAAAAAACGTTATTAAAAATTCGGTATGTATGACGTACAGACATGTTTTGTCTCTTCATACATCCAGTTAAGAATTATTCGCAAAGCATACGTGATGTTTTTACCTTAATAGAATTGGTTGGTAGGTATTAATGACTTCCCAGTATTTTCAAATGTCGTTCGTGTTAAAGCAATTGATTGGTATTAGTAAATTCAATTACCCATGTTGAGTCCTTGGAAATGCATTTACAAGGAATTGGTTAGTTGTTGTAGTTGATACTAGTTAAGTTAGGAATGTGGTGTCGTTTGAATGTGTAGAGGCTAGATCAGTAACCTAATTAAATTAAAGAAAGTTTTGGTATTTTTCAAATAAAAACTATCAAAATTATATCTATTACGACATAGATACAATTTGTCAAAATTTTATAGTGATAGACGTTTAAAATAATTGTATGTTATGAAATGTTACAAGTCTTACTTGATATATCAAAGTTTGTTATGGAACGGTGATATTTGGCAAATCTTTCGTCATTGTGCTCATCTAAACTTGTTAAAATGCACTTTTCTACTTCAAAGTAAAATAATGTTTGGAATTTCGCAATGTTTTTGCTAATTAGTGTTATTATGATAGAAACGGTACTTTAGAATAGTTAGAATGAAAACTGGATATCAAGTAACATAAGGCCCACATGCGCATGCCAGGATGAACTTAGCTCTGTTAGTTTTCGTAAAGATCGTAGAAACTGACAGTATCATAATGATAATAAAACCTCTAGACTAGAGCTAAACTAATCTTGACATGTCCAAGTAACCCAAGCCGTTAGGTCTAGCAATCATTAAGGACTTCATACCAGCTCTCAGTATTTTCGCAATAATTTTCATATTTAATTACCATTGATTGCATATGATGAATCGTATTGTGTTACATTACAAAAGCGGTTGGTCGCCGAAGCGTTAATTCTCGTTGAAAGGATAGATAGAGCATTTCGTTTTTGCAATGGACGAATGTTGCGAAACGATCGTTGTCATACTACAGTACTCGTATTGTGTTTTGTTATTAACAGTTCTATCCTAATGTCATACAAAGAATAGACTTTAGTTTTGTACTGCCTTTACGTAAACAAATGCCTGTGTCTTACCTATGACTCAATATTATTTAACGAACTGAAATTGTGTCTTATAAATATGAATGATTTCGAAATTGTGTGTAACAATAATCTTTTTGTATATGAAAATATAAGTATTAGTATTTGTATTCGCAAATTCTAGCTTCGTATTTTTATCTCCAGTGCAAAACCGCGAGATAAATAAGACGTCGCGTCGTGACCATTCACGGATATTAAGATAATAATTAATAATAACATCGACGCAGAAATGTTACCCTAATATGATACTACGAATATCGAGCCATTATCTCCGCGTCCAATAAATATTAACCAGGCCACGGCGATAAATTATGTCATGTAATACGTTGTTTATGATTATGACAGATGCCGTTCATTCTGATCTGTGGCGAATAGTAAATACTGTCGCTGGCACGTGATCGTATCTTAGCCATTATCAGGTTTACGCGGGCTCGATAGGCCTCGTTTCGTTTGCCACTAATTGGCCCATAAACACTTATCTGAGGACATTCAGTCCCGGGCCTCGCTGCTCGGAGCCAAATAGCGGACGGACGACTGAAGAGTTATTGGCCCATAATCGCGATCGGTTTACATCTAACAACTTATTTGCCCAACATGTGAGATACGGAGCCGAAGAGAGGGGACTAGCGATCACTGTATAGGCCGACTCTGTTATTATTTCTAACGAAATATAGCTCAGTACGCGAATGACCTCAGAAACTGGAGCGGAGCGTAGAACATATCATAAATTCAACAATATAAGGTTTCCCCGCAGCTAGTTGCCTTTTCGAGTGAACTTCCTTTCAGCCCCGGGAATATGCTCGCCTTGTTTTGTTGTGTTTGCGAGTTAGGAACGGCAAATTGTCGGATTACACAACTCCTAAGTTCCTCGGTCAACATTACATAGGAATCTTCTTAGATTCCGGCTTGCGGGCTGTTTTTGCGGCTCGGTACGAAATTTATTTGCCTAACATGAGCTAAAGACAACAGCTGTTGTTGTTTGTCATTCAAAGATGGCGATGTTGTTCCCAGAATTTAAGGTTCCAAGAAGTTATTTGTTTAGTAAACAAAGTTATTTCCCCAAATTGGCTATTACGTCGACAGGGTGGGCAGGCGCGGCGGTTATGTAAACCTGTTTTTCTTTTAAATAACAATAACGTTTCAGATGTTTGTCGTAAATTCAGTGATTTATGTTTGCTTCCTTTAGTAGCGGCCATCCGTTCGTTCGGACTTCCTTTTGGCGGCGCCGTGTAAATAAGCTCCCGTTTTGTTTGCCAGTTTAACGGTTGTAAATTGTATGAGAAAAACAGAAGTTGCCTGCGAGTGCCGCCGCGCGCTGAGCGACGAACGCGAGGCCACTGCGGCTGCTCCTTACATATTTATGAGGCGCTTTACAAAAAACACTATCTTAATGCCACAAACTATCGCATCTCACTTTTTGAAGTAAACTTTAAACTAGGCTATTGTGAAGGCGAACGAATGCAATCGAGTTTTGTTTCGAATTACAATACTCGTTGATTGCGAAACATTTTGGCAAAGATCGGAAAATGCTGGCCGAATTAGAAAAAAGGTAGAAACGTCATCGGAGGAAGTTAACTTTTATTTTAACAAAGCTATATTTGCAACGTGCAAATATAGCTTTGCGCTCAGCGAAGAAGCGGAACAGCTCATCGGTGTTTGCCTGTAAAATTCCACGTATCCCGATAGGGAGAGACTTCCCTCGGACTTCTTCAGCACCCGCCGGTGTAAATAGCCGGCCTCTTTGTTTGCCGCTCTAACGGCTGTAAATCGCACGGCAATAACGCGAGTCGGTAGCAGGACTCGCACCCGGTGCCCGGAACTAATACGACTCTTCACCTCTGCATTTCATGGTTGCCTCAATCCGTAAATTGCAGCATTTCCACCGCAGAGGAAACTTAAAATATGCAAGCTATATTTAAACCGGGATTAATACGACTGGCTCTTTACGAATTCGCTTTCTGAAATGTCTTTGTTACAAAAGTTCTTTTGTTTGGAGTAGTTTTTCGTCGTGTTCGCAGCATAAAGTGCAGAGTCAAAACTTCATTAAAGCGACTCGGTCAGTGAAATTTGCGTCGACAGCGGCTTCTTCGTTCGCAAGGCCGGTCACGTACGTGGCTGTCACGACGCTGTTTTTCCGTGGTCAGGAAACTCCGTGAACTCCGTGGCGTGCCGGCTCGTTCACAACCTCTTATGTAACGTGTGCTCCGACCTTTACGTGCCGTACTTTAAAATTGCACCTCAAACTGACATGTTCGACTCGGCTCGTTACTTGTTTGATATCACCGTCCGATGTGCAATAATCGCTTCACTGACCTTTCGTTTCTCGCACGGGTTCTAGTCGGGCTTGGCAAAGCTTACGTTAATTCTAAAGTTGGTTGTGTCGGCGATATTTTGAAATTGTATTTTTCGTTCCAATAACTCGTAGTTTACGACGTCGGAAGCTGGACATTCTATGTATTGTTTGTCGAGCTGTCTGCCAAAGCGTTCATTAACACACAAACCAGAAGCTTAACTAATGTAATAATTTAACTTTACTAAGTTTTCTTTTAACGGACCTAGAATGTTAATATTAAATTGAATTGTTCGAAGTTTAAAGTTATTAAGCTCTATATGTGAGGTAAATGTTATAGAGTTTAAAACTTTGATGTAAGTTAAACTTTTTAATTGCATCAAATATAATTGCAATTTCCTGGCCTGTTCCAATTAACGTCCAAGTTCTTTGAATTATTCAGCTTTGGGCTTCACCAAACCTTGATTCAAATAGTTTCTCTCGGCGTAGATACTTCTGTGCAAGAATTCAAGTAGAGCGCTATGAAACAATTCTGCTAACGTTAATTAGTTAATGAAATAAGATGCCCTGCCCTAACCCTCGCCAATAAAACAATTTCTACCTGGAGGCAACATTTACAATGCAGTGAGAGTCTTCACTTTATGACGCCTCTGCCTGATCCTCCGCATACAAATTACAACGACACTTTCCTGTTTTACTACATCGTTAGTCGGAATGTATTATGTCGTTAGCTGACAGAGGTGAATAAAAAACTCGATTTAACAGTGCGTGACGTAACAGAGAGGATGCCGGGAAAAGTGTACGTTTATTACTATCAGCGGTTGACATGTCACGTTCCGATGACACGGTCAGAGTAAAGACTAACCTAAATAATCCAAACAAAATATTTGAACGCAATGAGTCCTGTTAATCTCATCACATCAGTCAGTTCAATGAGTAGAACTATAATTAAGCAGATGATTATAGTAATAATCTCGACGACCTCCGTGGTGTAGTGGCTAAGCACGCTGGTTTCAAGGCGTCGCCGCTCCGTGGTCCCGGGCTCGATTTCCGGTCGGGTCAATATAAAAATCAAAATTTTCTATATTGTCTCGGGTCTGGGTGTTGTGGTACCACCGTTGTGTCTGATTTCCATAACACAAGTGCAATTAGCTACTTACTTTGGGATCAGAGCAATGTATGTGATTGGTGTCCAATATTTATTATTTATTTATTTATAATATAGCATTCAGCAGCTTGATTTAGAAGTTCAAAAACACATACCTACTACAATCAAAGTGAACTAAAATGAGGTCAGCATTAGTAATTATATTGCTCATAGTTACAGGAAATGACAAGGAAATAGTGACCCTTGGTTATAAGGAAAAAGCTATGAGGAAGTTGAGTAAACGAGTCTGTTGTAAATCTTAAGAAGGTGCAATAGATCTTTAGCAAATCTTCTCTGTGCATTATTGTAATACTAATTGCCCGCTGGTATAAGCTACCACTATACAAAATTTTATTTAAATTGGTCCGGTCGCTCTGGAGTTTAGCCCGACCAAACAGACAAACAAAGAAACAAGAAATAAGTTAAACTTTTAAAGAGAAACAAGAAATTAAAAAAAAAAAACTATATTAGTTCTATTTTACTTCTTCCATCGCCTTGACTCGGTTTTTAGCATTTTCTTTAATTGTGCAGAAATTCGACATCTACAATTTTATTAAATGTATTGATATCTACTGTAAGTAGTCTGCACACGCGACACAGTTTTAAATTGTAAATAAAGTACATCTTATTAAGAATCATAATTTTACTATTTGATATCGTAATCAACCATGCTCGCGATATAGGTAGTTGAGTGTTGATCAAAATTTAATTGATTGACCATATTTGAAAATTCGTTCAATGAAATCAGTAAATTGTATCGCTACTGCCAATTGAGTTAGTGGCACGTGCTGCGCCGCTATCAAAATTATGTAGATCAATTTGTGCTATAAATTATGCCGTGTAATTGGTTGTTACAGTTTGCCGTGTTGCAGATAACACGCTCATTAACCCTTACGCGACTCTTCACGGCTGGCAACGTTCAATGAGGGATAACAGTTTCGAATCGATCGTATGCAAAGTAATTGCCACGACGACTTTATAAATTGTGGTCACGTAGAGACCACCATAAATGAGAATGGGTTCTTTTGTGAGTGCTTTTATCAGGTGCGCTGAGTGGAGAATTTATTTTTCGGGACGGTTAGGCCTTGTGGCACTTCATTGCCATAAGGCCTAACCGTCCCGAAAACGACGTTGACGACCTCCGTGGTGAAGTGGTTAAGCACGCTGAGTTTCAAGGCGCGCCGCTCCGAGGTCCCGGGTTCAATTTCCGCTCGGGTCAATTTAGGAATCATAATATTAACCTTAAAGATGAACTGGTACTTATGGTAACGAACGACAGTCGCAAATTTGGTGCTAAGTTGTTCAAACAGATTAATCATTAATTTAATTGCGCAGATATTTGTATTTGATGAGCGAAGGGTAAAGAACTAGTTACAAGTAGGTTACCAACTTTACCCTTTAGGTACTTTTGTGTAAACATTTTTTCATCAGCTACATCTACTTTGTCTGACTGACTGGTCTGCACATAGAAATATTAATGGAGTCTGCAAATGCCATTTTCCACCATAAGTAAAAACGCCTCTCTCTAACAATTTTTGAAATTATTTCTCTATTTCCACATAATTCTTTTTTAAATATCGAGATACCTGTAATGGTGTAAACGAGGCGTAAAAAATATTCATTGACTAGTATTGCATCTTGCGACTCCGCGGTAAAAAGAGGGCAAAACAAAGGTGTATTGTAATGGTGGGCAGGTGTACTCAGTGCAATCAGCCTTTATCCAAACAAAGCATTATGCCTGCAAATGCGTCCGAAAATCATCGCGTATGAACAGACCGCCCAGCGCGCGCCGTTTAAACACTCCGCCGGGAATATTAAATAAATTATCGCTAAATTGCATATAAATATTGAGTTACGCTTAATAATCAACCCAACCGAACTTGGGTGCTGCTGTTCACACGTGTTCATTCAATTCTGTTCACTAACAATTAGGTCATTTCAAAATTCAGACGACGACAGTATTTTTTTTACGACATTAGATCTTTTATGGACACTTAGGCTGTAATTCCTAAAAGTTTGTTGTAGCGAAATACACCAATAAATTAAATTTGAAACTTGGGACACCTAAATATCTGTAAAACGAATGTTTCACAACTCGTAAATTATGAAAGTTCTGAAATGAAACGGTTACAAGATCGTTGGAGGTTATTATCCCACCTTTCCGACTCAAAGAGCCATCGCCTGCGAATTATTCGGCTTGTCCCTAAGCGAGCCGTTTAATTTGTTAAATTGAAAAGAAACATCTTATTGTTCAGATAGAATTAGGTTTATTTGCGAAACCCACTCGCTCGTAACGGAAGATCCCTTCGGCGGAAATAAGTGAATGGAATGAACGAAATGACCTATAAAGTGGATAGGATGCGGCAGTTTCGACAGAGCTTAGTGTCTCTCACTTATATTGCGGCATATTGTACGACGCAGACGATGTTTTGATGTCCTTTGCCTGCCAACTATTCTGCCTCTCCACCATCTCGTATTCTTGCTTCTGAAAAATGTAAAAGTACCTTTATTTCATTGGCCACTTTTACTTGCCTCATTACTATTCAGATTCCGTACCAACAACGCTATTAATAAAGCCGCTTGAGCGATTTTCACTCTTGGTATCGATATCAAAAGAATATGAATTCATGAGGACTTAAATTAGAAATCATCAGGATTAATTTTAACTTTCTTTCACACTTAACATCTTATTAAACATCGCCGTGAATACAAATATTGTTTACGTTTGGCATTACTATGAGTTGTAATTTGGTAACATTGTTAGTTAATATCATCATCTATTGTTACACGTCTGGATTACAGTTCAATGGGCCGGTATTACGGACTACTTCGTCTAAGACCCCGTCGACATTTATATTCGCGGGTGAGATGTCACAATGTTCCTTACCTTGTTAAGCAGCTCTGGAGACAAAGGAACTCGTCGAGCGAACATTTCGCCCGCTCATTACGACATGGCTTAAGTGAGTGCTATTCCATAATAGGTCTGTGCCAGGGATCAGAGATGTATAAGTGCTTTTGATGAAGTAATTTTTGGTAATTAGGGACAATATTTAGTATAAGCCGAACTTAATTTTTACTCTTTTTCTAATAGAAGCATCTCTGATTCGTCACCTAGATAATCATGTAATTCTGAGTTTCCTTGCAAAGACCTTACCATTAGGTATATAGTATTGTGCAATTTACCATATACAATGTGTCCCTGGATATAGTGTAATCCGGATAGGAGGTGAAAGTAGACAAATTAACCACCTGCTAACAATCCGGCCTATGATCTTCATTGTTTTCCTCTTCTTCATTAATAATTTGTTTTTGACGTAATCATTATTTTATTATAGTACGACAACCAAAGGTCTCAGGACTTCTTATAATGACCGTCTCTAAATGTTAACATGCTGCAACCGTTGCATATTGGATAGATAGATATATATCTACCTACGCGTGTGGTGCAACTGTTTACATATTTCGTGTTTGATCTCTACTGAAGGTGAAAACGCTGTTAGATCAGGGATTTGGCTCTTTATACTTTATTGTGCTATCAAATCCAAATTCTAGAGTCCATTGTTTTTGCTTGGGAGATATCCAATATAATGTATTGTTCCAGTGTATATTTAAAGTTGTATATTAGAAACTAGATGTGCTGTTTATTAGAAAACATAAAATTGCTCTTCCAGACATATCACTTGAATTAAATCTAGACCTTAATGTTTCTCGTCCATTCTACAAACATAAGCCTGCGATAATAGTGTTTTAACATATAATAATGTGTAACACGTTTAGGTGGATAAGTGCCACTCTAGGTGACAGTATCATTAATCTCGAGATGTTGTGAAATTACCCGTTACTCGTATTTAGTTACATGAGCATAATAAACAGGGCCTAAATATGTTTTCATATGACATTATGTTTAACTAATTTGTTATAAGCTTTGAGTTATAATGTAACTACAATAGCTGCAAATATAATGTGGAATTTGGAACGATTGAATTCGTTTGCGGACTTGAAATAACACGGCATTTCGCGTATATGTTTAGTTTGTTAGAATAAGGGTGATGTATTGCATTTAGTCAGTGTCCAGTTTGTGTCTGCCACATCATTGTACATTCGAAATAACGACGCGGTCGTGCTGCAGTCAACCGCAATGTTTGCGGTATTTGCGGTCGCGTTTGCGACCAGATAGCCCTTTTTTAGCAAACCCCTGGACAGTGCCAATGCTTAGCAGTGATTTTAACATTTTGTTTATCTGGCGTATCAATGATCGAAATGATGATGAAGGATAAAGATCTACCGATAGTATTACAATAATGCAGAGAAGGTAAAAGATCCAAAACAGGCATTTACTACAAGTGATTGAATTTCAGTTGATATAACATTTTATTCAGATGACGAGTAGAATTCAATATCAAGTAAGCCGAGTCTAGTGGCGAATAATCCAAAGCAATTGTTTTAGTATCAATTGCTATCAATTGATACCTATTGCGAATTTTTAAATAGCCTTGGCATGCCAACTGCAGTTAATGTGCAAATAACGTGTAAGTGATGTTCTAACAAGATCTGTTTACTAGTCTAAATATATAGAGAGGAGTCTCTAATTGCGTAATGGGGCTACTTATCCAGATTGCTAGTCCTAAAATGTTCGTGCGTGAGTGTGACCTCACGTAGGAGGGGCATACATTTTTTTAACGTTTCCGTGACACGGTGGACTCGCTTTAACGAGTTCAGGATGTGCGCGTAACACCCAGCTCGGATTTTGACGGCCACCGATATGTGAGCGAATGAATATTAAATTAATTCCCCCCGTTTAGCACGAAAATACGGCAATTAACGGCCGACGTACTCTCCCCGTCGCTTTACGAGGTGATAAAATGACCGAATCGCCTACTCTCCTACAGTATGACGTAGTATATATCTGTGGACGTAGGGTTGTTAGATTTTTCAGTTATATGAACGTCGCATAACATTGGGAAAAGTCAAGTTCCTAATCAGAAAATATGATAGTCCTAAAGCCTTAGACGGTTTTGCGAAATGTACAAAATTGCGCGAAAGTTTTCAAAATTACTATATTGGAGCTACATATTTTTGCGGTTATCAATACATTACATTACATTTACAATATCACTAGAATAGAACAGATCTACAGTCCGTTCCTCTTTGCTAATCGAATATTGTAAACAATTTTGACATCCCTTTTTAATGAAATGATTAATTTAAAATAAGGTAAACAAAACTTACAGCTACATAGGTAATGTTTTGTTGAATACTGACATATTTTTAAATAAAATAGAAAGTTATTTTATTATTATTCTCTGATATTATTTTAAAAGTTGTGAAAAGATTGTTTACATTATTGGACTTGCAAAGAAAAACGAAGTTAAAATAAGTGGGTCTGAATAAAAAACAACACCGATTTTACCTAGACCTTCATCGGTATTTTTTTGCCCTCTTCTGTCCGTGATTTATGATACCTAGTCTCAACAATAAAAACCTAAATAGAAATATTATTTCTTAAATTACTGATTGACGTGCTTCGATTAAAAAGCAATTATCTGAAACTAATAGACGTCAATCAAATAAGTGCATATTCGTAACGCATGCCAATCAATCACACAAGCAGACGGTGGAATAACATCTTAGTTGTGTGTACATGACTCGTATCTGACCTTATTACTGTGACCTGATTACACTGTCAGGTGCGGTTGTTTCTGACAACCCTGGTTAGGGGAACGAACCGCGCGGTCGCCTACGGGCTATTTTGTTGCGCTGTTATTGCGATGTTGCTTTATCTTTATGATTGACTTCCCACTGGTACCCACTGGAATTCAGTACAATTTTGATATCCTAACTTTATGCCGTACGAGCTCGGGAACGAGTAGTGATAAGCCTATTATTACAATGCCCTATCAGATTGGCAAGTTTGCCATTCGATTCATTGAACATGAATGTTGTTGATAACACTTTTATTTCACATTACATTCTATATTTGTTATGTTTTACGATTTGTATTGTATGCGAAGCTAATTTGTAACATTTAAAGTGTGTTTTTGTATGATTTACCGTTTCTGCATTTGCATCGCTTAAACCATTTGTTTTCTCTGTTAAGTATGCAAATTCTTAACCTTTAGATACATTCTCTGAACTAAATGTATTTTCTTTTGTTTCAGGTATGTTATTTTCTTCTTTGAGCGGAGGTATTTTGAATGGTGTTCCTTCCGCATCGTTGGCTTGTCAAACGGGACGAAGCCGATGAATGCGCGCTAATACGGGGTCGGTGGGTTAGCCAGAATCACCTGTTTACATCTATTAGATGAGAAGTGAGCCGTGGGAGGCGTGACACGACTCGAAACAATACCAGTATCATAATAACATTGCATATCGGGACGTTGAATTACAATCTTATATTGTATTGACTGGCAGCATGCTATATGCCTCATAACCTTATTCACTGTACTGTTACTCGTCATGATTCTTTCCGCTCGGTTTTGCAGTCAACTTCATTGTTTTCTGCTGAAAATGTCAATGACTTTTATGTATTACCAATTTCATATTCGTTTCCTCAACAATTCATATCTTCATTTAGAATTTCAACCTTTTCGGAGTATTAAGTAAACGTATGATATAACTTTAAACATGAGTCATTAATGTATCGCATTTTATATTGTTAGCAACAACAACCTACTATGCCGTACGTCGTCTTATCAAACAAGAACGCTCTATTGACTGCCAATGTACTGAAAGGGTTTACTATTCTGCTATTGACTGTATTGACATTCATTCCTACTTGAACCTCATTACAGAGGCAGGGATTGTTTATATTGACACGATGTCAATACGCGAGATACGAGCGGAAGCGTGGCTGTGACATCCCGTAGGCAACTACACAACCTCTAGTCTTGTGTAGTGTTGTGTGTGCATATATGGAGAAGGGTGGAATGCCGGGCCCGAGGCCGGAATGCAACTCGATACTTATTATTAAACGTCGTCGAGAATCACGGGTTTAGAGGGATGTTGCCCAAAATACAGCTACCAATTTTGATCCTTAACCTCGTATCTATCTACCTTAATGTGAAAGATATATACTAATATTTTGAAGCTGAAGAGTTTGTTTGTTTGAACGCGCTAATCTCAGGAACTACTGGACCGATGAAAAAATCTGACTGTGTTGGATAGCTTATTTATCGAGGAAGGCTTTAGGCTATAAAACATCACGCTACGAAGGGAGGGGAGAGAGCAAAAACGCGCGGATGCGCGGACGAAGTCGCGGGGGACTGCTAGTGACTTATATGATTTTAATAAAACAGGAGATTTTTCCATATTTCTGAAAAAATCAAATTTGGGTGCAAAATACCTGCCACAGCAAGCATCATATTATGTCAAACAAAATACAATACAATAACGAAATGAGGTCAAAAATTACTTTCAAACTCTACCAACACGAAAAAACAAGATTTACGGGTATAGTTAAAGACGTTGCAGCCATGCCTGTGGTGTTAAAAAGAAGCACCATTGCGAAAATGCAATAAAATGACGTATTACAAAAAAAAGTTAAAAATGATGGTAAAACCTGTTAGTGTCTTAAACAGGCTTATTACGTAAACCGCACTTGTAAGATCGAGCGTTACGTGTAATCGCGGTGGTAATTGAGTCTCGTTATACCAAAGATTGTGATACAGGTTTTACGATACTCTGTTAACTATGGAGCTGTATTTTTAAACCACTAGCATGTGGATTCTGCTGATGATAGCTCCAAAATCTCACACATATTGACGCGAATGACTGAACAATAAATAAATATTGGACACCAATCACATACGAGTACATTGCTCTGATCCCAAAGTAAGAAGCCAATGCACTTGTGTTATGGAAATGAGACACAACGGTGGTACCACAACACCCAGACCCGAGACAATATAGAAAAGATCGTTTTCTACATCGACCCGACCGGGAATCGAACCCGGAATCTCACGAGATGGCGACGCTTGAAACCAGCGTGCTAGCCACTCGACCACGGAGGTCGTCAGACATAGAGCGTGATTTTAGATTCGCGCATGAATTAGCCGATTCGAATGCTCTTACATAAACACAATGAATTTTAAAACAACTCAATTTCGACGCATTGTAAGTGTTAAGTTAGGTGTGAAATGCAATAACAAATAATCTGCAATTGATTTATTGCTGTTTGCCAAATGTTTCAATGTTGTATTACTTTGTTATATAATCGATTTTATAGTATTTTATTTAAAGCAACTTTCATGAAACTACACTTTTAATAACTGTAATTTCGGGATTTATCTTGAGTAGTAGATAGTATGGAATAGAAGAGAGAAGTCGAGAAAACTCTACAGAAGAGATTATAGTTCGTAAATTAAAACGAAAAATTATCGACATATTAAATACTAGTCTCTAAATAAAATCTATCCAAGAAGCAAGCGTGCCAACTATCAAACAAGTTACTCTGAAAGTGTGGTAGCTGAGCGGCGATAAGCGAGTTCCCGTATCACCATCTTCGTCGCAAACCGTGACGTGGACGACGGAAACTTGCAGGCGACAGGCGTGCTACCGTGTGCCCGGTGTGGTAACCACAGGTGCTAAGTAATGTTGGACAGTCCTCAACATATTAATTGAAGACCCTTTAAACCTGCATCTTAAAGAGGAATTCCACAATTATGTATCAGATAAGAACTTGTTCGGCGACGTAGCTCTTAAAAGAGGTTGATTACATCATAATCATCTGGTATTACCATTTACAATGACAGCACTGATCTGTATGACACTGACCTAACTGTCGAAATAAAAATGGTTTTTGGTACCTAAATTACTTTGAGATCATATCAGTATGGCAATATTGTTCAATATTTATTTCTTTATCTGAATTCCTCAACACCCGAGCGGTCGCTTGAGACCGCGTAACAATAGACTATCTATTGTGTCTCGTTCACATACGCTTGAGGGATTAAAATCTGAATAGCCAGACGTATTGCTCCTATTTTATGGAATTTTAGACTTACGTTAAACGATGATAGTTACAAGCACGAGCTAAGCTATTTCCATTTGTTTCTTTTTATACGAGTTCTTCTGTTTTGTTCCACTGTGTTATTATTTTGCGTAATTAAAATAACAAAAGAAATAATTATATTATGCTTCTTCTTGTACTAAAGTGATATTCTCGCATCGAGTTCTTCTGAAAGTAAGACTTACTTCCGGCAGCAACACCGAAATTAGATTGAGTTTCAATGCCATATAAATAAAGTCCCCACAATTCCTTAAAAGATTGTCACCTTACCCAAGCTCGGTCGGCATGTGTCGATTACACGCCGGCGTGTGGACCGGCCCTTTATGTGTGCGCCTCGCAGGATGCAGCCACCAGCTGAGCTCAGTTTGCGTCACGACTCACGTGGCTAACGTAACCTGCTATTAACATTTAAACTTATTTGTAAAGGAAACTCTACAACTTTATGTACAATCACACTTTTGAAGTTAGGATTCTAGTTATGTAAGAAGTCTAGGGTTACTTGTTTTGCCTTATTGTAAAAAAAGGCCTAATCAAAGTTCACAGCGAGAGATAACGAGGCTAAGGCTACACACCGTCCGTGAAAACAAAATTAGTTTTTCAACGGTCATTCATTTTAGTCGCGTTATCATCGACACTATAAGATGAAGCTATAATGATGTGATGATGAAGGATGTTTTTTTATGGCGCGTAAAAATTGAGTATTGTTTTATTGTCGTTATGCTCTCGACCATATTTGTAATACCGATAATATGCTGTAAGTACATACACCTTGTGCGAAATGTCTGTATGTGGTATTTTATTACACTCTCCACTGATTTCATCAATAAGACGTGGATCAATCATATTCCACTCTATAGCATCATTCACTAGAAAACTTATCTGCAAATATCTCAGTCATTGCTTTTGTAAGATTCATTGAGTTCGAGGTGGGCGTGTTTTTTTCCTATCTAACATCTGCATCGAAAAGAAGATTCGTAAAGGCCAAAATAAAATCTGCGATTCGTCGACTGCCAAAAACTTTACGATTGGACTAGTAATTCGAAGCTCTCCTTGACTGCGCCAAAGATTAATGTGTTTTGTTTGAAAACAAGCGTTAATCTATCAGTTATCGGCTGGAATCTTTCCAAAACTCCGATGAAAAGTTATAATAACACAGTATTGCTGTTACATCCAGAACCAAGACAGCTGTCTGATTTCGTCGTAACTCTGGATGGAAAGTTTCGAATTGTTATCGGAAGACCATCAACATTGGCGAAACGAAACCGAAAAGCTTACTTACCTACCGCAAAAACGTTAACGAGAAACAAGTGACACACGAAAACGTCGATGCAACGTTTCCCAGCGTACGTGAAACGCTCCGTGGTGTAATTATAGTAGGAGCGGAGTGCACTTCAGAGGCACGCTGGCACATTAAGCGAAACGAGCCTGCCCTATCAGCTGTGCTGAACTTTCCACGCCGACGGCCCTGTATCGAGGAACTTCGCCGATTAAACAATTGGGACCTGCCTCGGGGGCTGGATATTGCGCCTCCGAATACAGACTATTCATACATCCCTCGTGACGTTTACACGACTAACATCGCGGCGTTAATCGCGAAATGGTGGGTAATGAAAGAGTTTGCCGCACAGAAAACGGTTTTAATTGCGGTTGCAAACTCGCTCCGGCTTTTATGCAAGCATGTGTGTTTGCTCATCTATCCCAGTATTTGCCAGATTTTAACATAAAAGTAGTGATTACTGCGATTCCCGTTCTCTATCAGCTTATCATAATAACGTATAAAATTGCGTAGGCATTAGAAAGCTGAGCGACGAACAATAATAAAATATTGCTTTCATTCATTGTGATGTTGGTGTATAGGCAATTGCGAAAATTACAAAATTTGTAACGGTCGGTTGATTGACGTTGTACTACATTAAAACCGGGACGATCAGCTATTCTAGACAACTAGATATCGCACAAAATTTGTAATTGCACATTAAAACCGTCTATGTACAAATGTTTTTTTCATAATGTGACTTGAATGAATTGTGTCTTCGTAATGAATGGAGTTAAAGACAAAGTAAATAGTAACATTGAACAAAACTTTCTGAAATTGCTGTTTATTGTTGTGATAGCAGATGCGGATGACCCAGATTTATTGAGGTTGTTCAGTCATTATGTGTGCCTTATGTTAAATAGTTGGTAAACTCACTAAGGTATAATATTATTGTAAAGCTTGCGTGGTCAGTCAATTCGCGTGAGGCGACTCGGAAGTAATTTTCCTTAACACCATTATAATGGCTGGGTCCCAGGCGTAAATGGACTTGAGTGTTAAATATAACGCTACTGAAGGCTTTCACATTGCTCCACCAGTGTCTATTCGGAAAATAAAAGTAGACGTCTTAGCATATTATTAAAAAATATCCTTTAAAAGTTCACGCCATTCAGTAGTATTCTCTAAAAAAATCTTTACTGATATCTTGTCATTGAATAGGTGACATAGTCAATGAATTTTTATAGCATCGACGAGTAGTATACGTAACAACAGTCTTAAAATCACTTTATTGGGTACTTGGGATCATTTCAAATGTATTTTATTTATTTAAACTTTATTGCACTATTAATGGTACAATTGGCGGACTTAATGTCATATGGCATTCTCTACCAGTCAACCGCTTGGGAAATGCAGAGAGTTAAATCAGTGGCGGAATATTTAAAAGTACTGAGTTACTGGGAAATGCAGAGAGTTAAATCAGTGAGTTACTTATTAGTGCCTTGCTGTTCACTCGATCACATGCCGTTATCGTCGTACCTACCTAGCTTCATTAACCTAGCTCCAGGATTGCAAAAGTCATGCCTGTATTTTGACAACCCAATCAGTATTAATTTATGCGACTGGTTTTTGTAAATGTTAATAAATTCGTTTAGATATATCCTTCCTCTGCTCATCATTACGTAATTTTAAGAGAAGTTTACATAATGTGTTCAAAACTCATTTTTCCAATACAAGTAAAACTCTTAATCCACAAGAAAGGAAACTTTTGGCAATGCAGGTACGAATCTCAACGTATTCACCCCAATATCCAATAATAGATACTGAAATCGGGATGAAAACATCCGTAAGCAGGGGCATTTTATTTACTCACAAGTCGGAATAAGCAGAGAGGCTTGTTTTGCTCCCACCCTCGGCCGTGACTTGGCTCTGCTCTGCTCAACTTGGCCTCCTTCCAATGTCGTCTAATGACGTCTCCCACACGTTAAATTGATATTGGTACTTTATATAACGCTCACTGAGAATCTCGAAAGTCTTTCTTCCTCGAATTGAACTTAAAGAGAACGCTCAAGATTATTACTTTCGATCTGAAAACAATGTCGGATAGAACTTCAATTTGTAGAACTCCGGTTTTTAGATTTTAAGGAAGAAATCTAGTACAAGCGGTAACAAGTACTCGTAGCATGTTGTATATTACGGAAAGGTCACGGTTCTTACGATGGTTATGCAAGAAGGGTGTTAGTCGGTCTTGGCCAAGTGACCAAGCCACGCTTGGACAGACTTCGGTCCGAGCGTCGTTGACGGATAATATGATGAAGCGGTCACGTATGGACGCCGGGACGGCAATAATCGAGTTAGCAGTCGGCTGTTATGTAGTCACTCTCGCTGTTTAGCTTAAGAAATTCCTCGTTGCCAAATATTTTGAGATACGTGCGAACTTACACAAATCGACGAAATATATGTGTAAGCAGCAAAACTTTGGGTGTGTTACATTTTATGTTAAAAGCGTAACAATTTCTGCAAAGTCGATTTTATCGGGTGTCAGATATATTCAGGTTTAAGTTGTTCGGGGGTGCCGCGGTCGAAGTCAGCCATCGTTGGAATTTTGCCAGTCGGCGGCGCATTGTTGACCGGCCATGTTAGTAAATTAATATTGGCAATAGACCCAAGCGATACAACGCTGCTTCTAACACCAAGAACATTGATGTCTCCTTCCTTGATTGAGATGTTAATTCGAAGACTTATTTTTGTTCGATATCAAGCGATTCATTCGTGGCTGATTAAAATTACTCTTGTTTTCTGTCTGATGACCGCTCACTCTTACTTTCATTTCCTTTCACTTTGCGTCTGTTTTGTTATTTTGGATCACTGATCTGTAGATCTGTAGTGTATTACTATATCTACGTATACTATATGTACCTGCAGCGCAGCTACGTCGGCAATAGGCTAGTTAATGAAGTTCGTTAGAGCGTGACTGTAAAATGTGTATATTGAAACCTTGTAGGTGTTAGGTGATCGAGGCCTATATCCTGTTTTTGTACAAAGCCGTAATTAAATTATGTAACATTTATAATATAGTGTTAAGATCTTTTTGGTGCCCATAGTTACCCTTTTAAAAATTCAAATATAACTAAATATTTTCCAGTTACTTAGCAGTAGGTACTTAAAGTAATGTGGTTAGCACTTTCTCTCAAAAAAGGAAACTCAAGCTAAACCATACGGCGCTACCAGCTTTCAGTATGTGGTTAAGTCCGCATCTTTAAAATAAATTATACGAGCAAGTATGTGGTCCTCGTTAACCATTTAAACTTAACTTGTAGCAAAATTGTACTGTTTAAATTCTTTTGTTTTTCTTTTTTTGTGGTTGTGAGCTGTGCAGTTTCACCATTCCGAATGTCTACCAGTTTCGGTGACTTTCTTTGTGCGAAGTTAATCTAAATGTTTGCAGTAAAGAAAGGCTTTTGTTTTGACTTTGCTAATTTGCAAATCAATTCGCATTTATTCAAACTGTGGCTGCTGTTAAATGAGATTCGTTTGAACAATGGTTTGGTGTTGAAATCGAAGATTCAAGGTCTGTCCGCGCTCTTGACACGCATTGCATTTACAATATAGTATTTACCGTATTTGCGTAGTGATTGGTATTTTATTTGTATTTGATTTCAAAACTTATTTGCGTTCTGTGGTAAAACTTGTTTACTCAGTTACATGTCTTTGATTTTTCTGAGTAGCGAAAAAGTATTATGGTTCCGGATTCCTGGCAAGTCGGCCAGTTGTACCAAACGGTACTTAAAACCGGAGCGTTACATTGTTTAGGTGTTCGCAACGGTCACGCAAACTTATTGCCACTTACGTACAGTCAACAAATATCATTAACTGGTCTTTCTATAATGCTTCATCATCATTTGGAGACTGCGCTTTAGATACACGTGTTCTTTGATCCTCATTTGGAAGTCTTAAAAGTTTGTAATAACATCCACCTGTCTGTCTAGTGCTAACAATAGCCTATTATTTTATATGTCACTAAACCAATACATTGATACACGATGGCCGTAGTTCCGGAAAGTTCACAAGATTTCTCATATTTTAGTAGTCATACGTTTCGGCCGAAATTTCACCTGATTTTGACTGTAAAACCCTATTATATTTTTTCGCGATAGTAGTAGCAGCAAACATAACAAGCAACAGCGCTGTTAACTGTACGTGCATGTGCAAGGCGACACGTGACGTCGAGATCGCGTGCGTCGCAACTAGAGCGCGACTCCATCTAGCTGACGCGTCAAGGTCGTCGGCTATAGGGCTTATAGTGAGGGCTTGAGGCCTCACTATGTAAATGTTATGTTATGATGATGATCTCCCTCGGTGTCGCAGCGGTTAGAGGGTCGCACTTTAAAGCGACCAGAGGTCCCGGGTTCGATCCCCGGGTCGGGCCAAAAAATACCCTGAGTTTTTCTGTTCAGAAATTCTTAGGGTAGCCCGGAGTTTGGAAGTTGACGGTGTTTCACCCCCGTGCCTCGGAAAAGTACGTAAAGTCGTTGGTCCTGCGCCTGATCTCTTTCCGGTCGTGTCAGATCGCTGTCGGCCGGCCAAATGCGAGTAGGGCTTGCGCACTGAGGGTTCCGTGCCAACTTCAACTGAATTAGGCAATTCACTTACTTCCACTTAGTAAAATATCACAATATTTTGTTGACAGCAAATATAACTTTGTTATTCATAGTGTTTGTATGAAGAACAAAGTTATGTTTGCGGTTGTTTAAAAAGTGCTATATCTCAAAAACTTCTTGTTCGATCCCGTCCGAACCAATTTTCGTTGAAAGTATTTGTTATGATCTACATTATATATTTTTTTTCAAAATTTACACTCGCTTAGTTTAGAAGTTAGATAGGGGAGAACGCCCATTTTTCCACTTTGGAAGCGTCTAGCTAAGAAACGTTAAGACTTTAAAATAAAACGGTTTTAGGAACCTCTATGTCATTTTATAAGACCTATCCATAGACACCCCACACGCATAGGTTTGACAATTTTTTTTTTTTCGGGTTTAGTTTCATGTATGGGAGCTTCCCTTAAATATCATTATTTTGTATTTTTTTTGTATGAGATCGTAAAGCGGTTAACAGGATACATCTGCCTACCAAATTTCAACAGTGTGATGCTCATAGTTACAGTATTAATTGGCTGTGACATACGGACGGACAGACGGACAGACTCGACGAAACTATAAGGGTTCCGTTTTTTGCCATTCGGCTTCGGAACCCTAAAAAGAGCCTGTCTAAGGTGGGGATTTGAACTCCGCACCCTTTGCTGACCAGCTATGCGTTAAGATAAGCATAAAACTTTTTCAACGGGATCGGCCTGAGTATAACTTGACCGAGAGGTATAGGTATTTGCTCGATAAGCGAACGACGTGTAAATTTTTATTTTAGGTCTTGCCTTAGACGTTTTTTTGTCATTTAGAGAAAGCGTTCTCGTTCGTGAATTTGGGTATTCAGATTATGTAGTAGCGGATATCTGTTTTCTACAAACGTTAATAAAATGAAAACAAATACACTCGCCCACGCCATCTAGTCATAAACACAAAATGTTAGGAATAACTAAAATCATACGGATATAAAACTGCTTATAGCCCTCGTGCGTCAAGTTCATTGATAATATGATACAACGCAATGATGTCCAAGAATTTGTCATCTGTAGATTATTAATAGTTTTGATTATACATCTTTACGATACTGCATTTCACTGCACCATGTTTTTTATTATTGCTGCCTTAGCAAATATCTGCAAGTCGATTTGCATACGCGGTATAATGTAGCGTTGCAGCAATTGCAGCATAGTGTATAGCAATCATGCGATCACGCAACAACACGCCGTGTTTGATTTCAATGGTGTTTTTAAGCGAACATTATTTTACCTACTAGCATAGAATTTCGTGTTACGGTTTTATAATATAACTTCCTCGCTATATATCACACATGTATATGAGTCCATTATTTATCTTTCTGCGAATATCATAGCTGTCATTTGTAGACAGGAAATATCTATCCAAAGATAGCCTTATTAGCACCGTTTATTTTGCCTTTAATGACATCCGCTCTGTTTTTCTGCTGAAGTTGTGTAATAGTTTTTCTTTACATTGTTTCCATCTGTTCAGCTCTCGGAAATTATTCAGATGTGTCGCATCGAATTGGTTATGGACAGCATTAGAAGTCCGTGTTTATTTTATGTCAATAATCAATTAGATCAAAATATCTCATAATAAATTGACTTATCAACGAAAGAAAAGACTATGCTAAAGTTTACTATACAAAAAAAAACACTTCACATGTTCACGAATCTAGCAAGGTTGAAACGGCCGGATCCTGGCAAACTGTTAGATTTGGCTAGAGCGAGCGACCCGTAATTTCAGTGTTTAATCAGCAAATCGTGAAGCGAACCATTAAACTGGCAAAGTTCAGCCGAGTAGAGCAGTTTTACCAATATTTGCCCCACTCTCCACATTATACAGGGTGTCCCAGAAATCAACGATAAACCGAAAACGGGTGATAGGCCAAGTCATGACAGTTATTAGAAAAATATAAAAAAAAATCTTTGTCGTGTATATTTCATATTATAAATATTTTAAAAAATATCGGAAAAACTGACATCCTGTGATGATCTTTCAAGTCCTAAGACTACAAATATTACTTTTTTGAATATTTTTTTTCTGCATTGTAGTCATGACTAACCCTTCTTTAAATAACAGTTCATATTTTAAACATACCTGCCTTAGTTTTAATAAAATGGTGTGTTTTTGCCCAACAATAAATTCAAAATAATTACTACACCCAACTTTAATCGTCTGTACTGTAAAAAAAAAATACTACCATATTTTGGCAAGTAACTTTAAAAGATGGCGCATTTAATCTGGATTCCAAAATGGTATGATACTTGTTAGATTACTTCTTAATTGAAGAAAAAAAAAAATTTTTTAACGGAACCGGGTTTCAAGCCAACTGTTTAATTATTTAAAATGTTGGAATTAAGTTGTTATGTGACGACTATGAGTGACGTCATCTTGTCTAGAGTGAGCGAGACAGATTGTGACGCTAAGTGCGAGTGCTTTTTTTTTTTTTTTTTTTTTTTTTTTTTTTTTTTTTTGATAAAAAAGCACTCGCACTTAGCGTCACAATCTGTCTCGCTCACTCTAGACAAGATGACGTCACTCATAGTCGTCACATAACAACTTAATTCCAACATTTTAAATAATTAAACAGTTGGCTTGAAACCCGGTTCCGTTAAAAAAATTTTTTTTTTCTTCAATTAAGAAGTAACCTAACAAGTATCATACCATTTTGGAATCCAGATTAAATGCGCCATCTTTTAAAGTTACTTGCCAAAATATGGTAGTATTTTTTTTTTACAGTACAGACGATTAAAGTTGGGTGTAGTAATTATTTTGAATTTATTGTTGGGCAAAAACACACCATTTTATTAAAACTAAGGCAGGTATGTTTAAAATATGAACTGTTATTTAAAGAAGGGTTAGTCATGACTACAATGCAGAAAAAAAATATTCAAAAAAGTAATATTTGTAGTCTTAGGACTTGAAAGATCATCACAGGATGTCAGTTTTTCCGATATTTTTTAAAATATTTATAATATGAAATATACACGACAAAGATTTTTTTTTATATTTTTCTAATAACTGTCATGACTTGGCCTATCACCCGTTTTCGGTTTATCGTTGATTTCTGGGACACCCGATATGTTAAACTTTATCAATTATCGAGTAATGCGGGGAAGTTTCAACCCACCAAATACTTCACTCGCACTCAAGTTTACTTGTTCGCAAGTCTCCAGTGATAAGGAACGTTCTGGAAACGGTGTGCTCCGAAGAATATAAATGTGTTTCGGCTGCATGTAGTTCAGCCAGTTTTCAATTTTAGTTAAAAGTTACGCGTAGTACAGTTTGATTCACTAAAACGAATACCAACTTTGAATTTAACTCGGAAGATGGCAACATTTTCATTGCAAATCTTCGTCGGTAATGGCTGCCACAAAGTGCAGAGCAATCTTTCTAATTGGCAATAATCGACATAGATTTATTGAAACCATCCAGTGCACACCATAAAAACGTAAGTAATAAATAAATATCCTTTGGACATTCCCACACATCGCCATCTAGCCCCAAAGTAAGCTACTCAAAGCTTGTGTTATGGGTGTCAGACAACGGATATAATACTTAAATACTTTTTTTTGTGAATACATACATGATATACATAGAAAACACCCAGACCAATACAAACACACAAATGTTTGTATTGTGCGGGGATCGAACCCGCACCCGCTGCGTAGTAGGCGATTTCTCGACCACTACACCAGACGGGTCATTTATTGTATTTATAATTGTGTAGTAGCTTTACATAATCTGCTCGTTAAATTTGTATAAAATATTTATATAGTGATGAATTACGAAACAAGAAATGCAACATTCACTCAATGTCAAAAGGTGTTATAGAAATTCTTTGCTCGTCAGGCGAGATGAACATATCTACTTTCTCTGAATATCCAGATTGGCCAATTACGTAAATGCTGAGGGTATTGCAATCTGTAGGAATCTGCTCTTCATCAAAAGCAATAACGTATTGACGAAACAACACTGTGCAGATAAAAGATAACTCCAATAATCAATCAACCCGGTTTTGCTTCCGCCAATGTTAACGTTAGTCGGTTTTAAGGTCATGGCTGATCTATTTATTCTGGTTTTGAAATCGCTTCGACAGGACAGCTGTTTGACTGGTAGTGGATTCGAACAAATCGTCATTTTATTACATAAGAAATATCCTTACCCAGTAGTTACAAGTTTTTATATCTTTATGGTGTAATTAATATTTTATGATTGGTATTAGGTAATAAAAATTACTTCGTCCGATTGAATTAGCAGTTAAATTCCAATTAGTAGATATTACTTTTCAAGACTACCTTTTACAATATTATTAAAATTTCTGTCGAAAAGACGATTTTGATTTACATAATTAAAGATCTACAGACTTTTTTGTTAGTATGCATTTGTCTCTTTTTTCAAACTCGATATTCATGACTTGAAAAAGTTGTTACCTACAGCTTGAAATAAAGCGTCCTGAATCTTCTCAACAGTAACATCGCAGAATTAATTAATGATTGTATCGATTTCTGATTTCTGATAAAAGCGTCTGCGTTTAAAACACTTGAGACTATTCATTGAGCAGACATGACTTGAAAACTCACGTTTTCTGATCAAAGAGGGAATTGTTTTAATCACAGTTTGATCTTCTCTAAATAAATGAGTAATCGAGAAATGTATACACACTTGATAATTATAATGAACGAATAATTAAATAGAACGAACTCTACATTATTTGTTAACCGTATTCAACACAAGGCAAACACAGGGTGACCAAAACAGTGACGTACAAATTTTTTTTTGGAAGTCACATCCAGGGCTATCCAAATATACCCTATGTATGTAAGCCGAATTTTCGTAGATTTCGAGATATATTTTTTCTTCGCAAATTTTAAGAACTCTCAAACAAATAATTACACCACTTTGTATGGTGTTATATCGTTTTTTAATTGCAGTTTTATCCTAATAAATTTAATTTACTTACATGAAAATATGAGCTAGATAAAACTAAGACTAAAAAAGTTAAAAAAAAATGAAAAAAAAAACCTCGAAAACTACAAAAATTTGGCATCATAAATATGGTATATTTGGATAGACTTTTGGACGTCACTTTTTTGGCCACCCTGTATAAATAAGGGGTGCTTAGAAATTAATATTGAACTGAAAGATAATAGTTGTTTGGTGTCATAAATTTTTCGGCTAAGATACACGATTTACACACAAAATGAACTATGTAGATAATCCCAACAATGACTTACAAGAAAGTGACGGATTACATCCTTGGAAAGTGGAGGAGAAACCTCCCAAGGCAAATAGCAAAAGTCGATGAATGGACAGTCCCGGCGGATCACCTGTCCGAGTGACTCGGAGGGCGTCGTTTGTCAACGTCACACCGCAGACGGGGACGCCGAGAGCACCCATTGTCCTCTGACAGGGACACCCCTAATTTTTTTACTGGCCTCCCAAAGACTAATCTTACGGCGATCCCACTACACAATGAGCGGAATCAAGAATTCAGACGGCGGACGCTCCTTACATTGTGAGGATAGAAACGTTCTAAAGGTTCCTTGGGATTCCACATCACGGACCACTACGAGCATTCATACAGCTCTAATCTTCAACATTAATTCAACTTCAAATGTACGGAATTAATTCGCCATTTAACATTTCGCCACATTAAACGGCAACTGAGATATCGGCAAACCCATTCTAAACTTGATTTTATTGAATGAATAAAACAGCACTTGTTTCATCTTATCGACATTTAAGCGTGCCGGAGCGTCGACAGATTGTGTAAGTGAATGTAAATTCCTACATTGAATGGGAGCCTTGAACAGACTTTCCGTGTGCGTGAGCAATCAACGTGATAGTTAGGCACTAAATGGTTGCTATGCCTGAATGCCGAGTGGGTAATATTTTTGTTTGACCTACATACTTCTCTAAAGCCTCATATTTTTTTTGCTTATCCTTTACTTTACCAGCATCACATGTAATAAGATTTGTTAGATTTTCTGTGGAGATGTCATCTTGTGTTGTGGCTTTCAATAAAATGTAACCTTCAAATAAATGTGAACAGTATTCCAAATGATCGAGTTGCAATTTTTATTGTCACTATTCAAACATAGTCGTTTATTATTTATTAACAGTCGTTATATTTGTCTTTATTAACGAACATTTTTAATTGTTTAGTAAGAACCAGTTAACTGGAAATTTATTGTATACTTATTGTCTCACGATTTGGTATACTCTTAAACGTCAACAGAATAGTTAATTGATTTCTAGTTATCATTTATACGATAAGCATCTGCCCTATTTCCCAAATGCGGATAGATATTAAGTAGGCCGTACATAGAGATTTAACATTTAACAATGAAATAGTTAAGTTAAGAATAGCAGCATTATGTAATATCTTTACCTACAATTAGCTGTTCTCAAGTTGCGTCGTAGCAGTCGCAGCAATGCGCTGCACATTAAGACTTAAATTCTGTTGCAAAATCGCATCTATTGCAACTACATAAGATGCTGCACTGTTTGGGCTGATGTGCTGTGTTCAGAACTTGTCTGAAACTTGGCCGAAACTTGCAGTGTCGCCGACAGTGCGAGCGCTAGCGTCGCTGCCAAGCAGACTTGCTTCCTGAAACCTGAGCTTGTTTTCAATTAAGTAATTTGTGTTATTAAGTTTCAAAAGACCTCTCATGTTGCAACTAACTATAGTCTAAGCTACGGTGGCACTTGTTTTTTAGTTAATTTTAGTGAAGTTTTGAACAAACCTACTTACGTGATCTTGTAATTAAATCCAATACATAAATTCAAAGAAACTTAAATTCATGGCTTAGCTATGTCAAGAAAATCAGCAGTATAAGAAACATCAGCTAGTAACTTGTCGGGCACCAGTAATTTGTGCCTTATTTGCGATGAACTTCAAACGTGCCGCATCGTTGGACCTATCATACTATTACAGCTATATGCTTGTGCGTAATCACCTCTAGAGTTTCGAGTCATTCGATATTTCTTTGCACACTTCTTCGTCAATCTAGCTTAGTACTATTTCAATGCTGCCACTTTGAATAAGGTGTAAATCTGCAAATCCAAAAATCCGCATAACATCTTGCAAAATAATCTGTACTTACTTCAGTTGCTTAGTGGTCAAGCTAAGATTCAGCCTACACAGGAGTTGCGAAGGGAATCGTCCTGTTTATAATTTACGGTGTCCGTTGTAAAATAATAGTCTTGCAGCAGGTGTTGACAACTTAGAAACTTTCCGTGTCCCGAGCAGGGGGTTATGCATCTCTGATTTAGTCTCAGAAATTATCACCAAAATTACATTATAAATAGTAGAAAGTCCCTACATAATTTTGTTACGGATAAAATGTAGTTTTTGTTTTAATTCAACGCATTCAATCATGCGTCAATATAATTGATTCGAGCTAAGCTTAACTGTATTATATTTACTGAATTCTTTGGACTTCTTGAATAATTCTTATGTTATGTGGGACTCTAGACTTCAGAGTCTGTCTACCTACTAAAACCTGACGGCGTTCTCCCGTGCCATTAAGTGAGGCAAGAACTGACAGGATACACCCAAGGCATGAGCCCTGAGCATAAGTTTGCAGTTTTAACTACAACCTCTATGCCAAATCTATTTGCTTCAAAGATTAAAAATTATACCGCCATGTCAAAGGATAAATCTAGACCGTACTCTTAGGGGTTACATAATTTATTTGATGGTCAGAAATTGTTGTCCTAGAAAACCGTAAAACTTCATAATATTTGTCATGTCACGCGTAAATGCTTTGAATACACAAACCTGACTTTACTGTGTCTGGCTTTCTATCACATTCATAAACATTAGGCAAGTCATTGTTAATACAAATTACAATGTGACAGCCTCTGTTTACGATAAAATTTTAATGTCAATATTTACAAATCTTCAGTTATAAACTGGCATAATCCGAGTAAACTGTTCACGTACGTTTGTAAGCGTAAACAATTCAAAATACATAATTAAATCGAAGTTGGACTTAAAGTTAATTATTTCTATCATAGGTACTAAATTTTATATCAAACGTTATATCTTCTACCTTTGAAGATTATTGTCTCAATTAGGATCAATGATTGACGCACGGCATTATTGTTGTCGTGTGAAGCACTCTATCAATATAGAGATCGTAAATTGGTCGGCAGCGACGATAGATCGTAATTGTATTGTGACAATGCACTCTGCCATGATAGCAATTACACAGCGGAGGCTTTTGCAAGAGAATAATGTGATCGACCACTTATAGTGTCTACTGTTCGTCGACATATTGAAATAAACTGTACTATGTGTTCATGTCTTTAGAACGTGTTCTGGCACTAGATCTAGGTCTAAAAGTATGGGCAGCTTTACTTTTGTTTCCGTTAGTTATACTTCAGTAATTAGGCACCTGAACTACTCTGTGATACGGAGAATCAGCGGCTTACATCGGTAACAGTATTTCATTGTCGTCATTTCAGGTGACCCATATTCTTCGTTGACTCGTTGAACGATTTGACCTACTAATATTTATTACATTCTTTCTCGTTACTCTTTCAGTCACTACTCGAATAGACACAAAAGAGTCTTTCCTAAGTATTTTCTTTCCAGATAAGGTCATTAACAAGGGAGTAATTATTTGATGACGTCACTCGGCGCCTCATCGTCTCAAGGACGCTGTAGCCGGGTGATTTCCGAGTAATGGGTTTGTGCACAATTTGATCGTAAAAGGTTCCGTGTACCAACCCCCAATTACGAGTGGCTGATTGAGTGCCGTCAGTCGGCGCGGTCATTAAACTATATCCGGAGATATCCCGCAACGAAACAAATGTATCGAGTTTCCAACTCCGCTTTACGATCCTTCATGCCCGCTCCGTACATCCTCCCTCGTAGCAATTAAGTCTGAAATGTAGCTCAATATTTGATCGGCCAAGGCGAAAGTAAAGGTAAATGCTCTAACGAAATTGCAGATTTCTTGCTCATTTTGCAGTTATAATACCGTGAGCACACTGAAAAAGAACCTGCAATGTGCATTAAGGTAACAAGCTATTGCTGTCGATAAAACATTTTGACTCGTTGCACAAAGTAACAATACAAAGAGAGATACGTTGTTCTTTTACTTCGTGTTTGTTCTTAGCCTTTCCACCATTCGCGTTTAATGGTATTAGAAGCGTAGTTTCATGTGTACTTGTACCGGCGAAAATTGTAGTGATACAAATTGCCGTTCTCGATTTCAGATAAGCCATTAGGTGGAGTCTAGTACAAAATCGATACATAGTTCTAATGAAACCGAGTAATCAAGTTAAGGCATGCGACCTACATTCGTCTTGAACAACTCGTGTGCTGTTTAATCGATGGGAAAATCACTTGAAATGATTCGCTCGGGTGGCCCCGTCGCGTGCACTAACTTTATTGAAATAGTAATTGTAATCCCAGTCCTGAACTTTGTCATAATGTATTTAATTCAGAAAGCTTCGTTTGCTAAAACACAAATCGCGTGCCGGCACGACGCGTCATCAATGTTTTAAATCCTAGATTCATATTTGCATATTACTGGAACTATATATTTTGGATTCTAAAATATGCAATATACATTAGCTTTCATATTTTAACTCTTTGAAATGTGGTCGTAAAATCGTTCTAGTATAGTAATGAGAAATAAATTGGTGTCTTTTACCAATATGTTTCTCGTTTGAAATAATAAAATATCCCAATGTCCCCATCTCGGCATTCATGAAGTGCTTCTGTATGTTGTAATCGAATGTCGATATACATATTGTTATTCTCTTTTGTATTCCAATGCGAACACATACAAGTAATCTATATGAATATGGTAATTTTGTTATCGATGACAAGCGTTTCCACATACGTGTGATCCTCTCACCTCTTCACCTTTCTCGTCTCAGTTTAAGCGTGCTGACATTTTGCTTCGAATTGAGTCCATGAATATTCAGTATTCGATCTTTACTTAGCTATAATCTCATAACTATTATCTTTGCTTGGAATTTTAGTAGGAAGCGTTTTCCAATTTGATCCAATATTTATTGGAGAAATCTTGCAACTGCGAATAATCTATAACCTTACTCCGGTCTATCTTGCAAACTGTTACTTGAAATTTATTTATGCAAGCGGATGCATTCGAGTATTATGATTTAAAATCCGGTTAGGTAGGGTTTTGCAGTTTTAACTCGTTTAACTGAAATCAGTTAGTACTTAATTCGTTTTAAGTTCGTTCAGAATTAGTTTTCAATGTGGAATGTTTGGTTTTGGCTTTTAAATTATAAATTTGTGACGAGTGAATTGGGTAGTACTTAGATTCAGTTTGTCAACTCGTTGTTTATTTCGATTGGCTATTTGCAACTTCTATGTACACATAAAAGTTCTAGGCAAAAAGTCCCAACGATCGTTCAAGAGTCTTCCATTTTCATTTCCAGCTTCCTAATCGCCGTCGGTTTGTTTTAAAAAAAGGTTTTGAAATATTACTGCATCATAGTTTGAGGGCGTTAATCTTCAATATACAGCATTCGATCCGGCTCGGCATCGGACGGATTCCGCCATCCATCAGCCGGACGCGTCCGAGGCGGCGGACATGACACCAGAACCGCGGATTAATGGCTCACTGGTGGAACCTACCATGGTAGAACTTACCAAAATTTTCAGATACAGCCATCCCTTTCATTCCTAAAGTAATCCTGGCATGAGTAACAGAGAAGACTAGAGTTGAAAGTGTAAGTTTCATACTTCAAAGTAAGGCCTCTGCGTCTAGCTTGCTGAAAGCGAAATATTATTACATTATAACGTTTTTTTAGTGGTAATTAGACCTGAGCTGTTACAAAAGCATAAGCAGGCATGAGTATTTATTAACTGAAATGGATTAGGCTTAAAAAAACCGTGTATGTCGCTCAACAGTCGTGCGAAGACACTAGAATAGCCACCCAAGTTTTTAAGAAACGTACTAGTGCTTATTTTCCAAATGCAACGTCTTACTTAATGATGTATCACAAAGCATGAAACTGATAATTTTCGCATCAATGTTCCTCCGGATTGGCACGGCAGTCTGGACGCTCGCCCGGATATTGTACGGGGTCCCGGCGTGGCGATGTTCACAAAATAAGCCGCTGTCGCACCAGCTTTATGTTGGACCGGTAACCGTAATTCTTGGGGTACACGGCCGTAGAGATGACGCCTGCAGTTACGCACCATGTGTGCAGTTTATGTTCAGAATAAATAGTGAGTGTGATTATAAGCACAGTGCATAGCTTATAGTTCCTCTCCAGGAACTAAATATTTTTTAACTTACATATTCATTAGTTCTATTGACGTCTTATTTGTTACGATGACAAAACTTTATATAACAAATTACCAACAGAAATTAAAAATGCGAAATCTACAGCAAGTTTCAAAAATCAGTTAAAACAATATATTATACAGTAAAAAGAAAAAACATGTTGCAAAATAATAATCATAATAATGAAACGTTTTTAAATAAAATACATGTCAAAAAACGCCCAAAACAAAAAAAAAACGGTCCTTAACAAACTAAAACAACATAAATATTATATAGTAAAAAAAAAAACTTTTGAAATAATAGTCAGTGTAGAAAACCATCGTTCAATTAAATAATGCCTATGCCGATGCCGCATCCAGTGTCAGACGAGTGCGCTCATTTCTTTCATCCATGTCTGCTCGGCCGGTTTTAACTCATAAGTTTTTAACATCTACCTACTAAAGTTCTGTTATTTTTTGGTAGCGATGAAACTGCTGTTTGTCTTTCGTATGATATTGTATGTTGGAGTAAGTGAACAGAATGTAAGTGTTCTTCATGAGAATAAAGTTCTTCTAAACCTAACTTTCAATCATCTACCTAGTAACTACGAGAAATGCTTAGGAATAAAATAACCGCTTTTTAATAGTCCCAACTTTAAAAAGTAAATTGTACCTTGTTCCAGAAATTTCATCGTAAAAATCGTCGCGATATTTAAACTTCATATAAGATTGTTGTGTTAATCATGAATAAAGTTAACATAATACTACATAACGAAATTGATGATAGTTCTTTGACTACGATAAATTATAATATTATTATATTTTATTAGATCATATTGTATTTCTTGTAAATTGTAGTCATTTTGTTTTGTTTTATAAGATATGTTTTTCATGTGTATTTTTTTTTATGTGTGAAATTTATCGTGTTTTTCTTTTAATAGTAACCCATTTTCTTTTTTTCTGTCGCACCGCCTACAATCATTTCTGCTTAGCCCTAAGGTATGACTGGTAGAGAATGCCATATGGCGTTAAGTCCACCTTTTGTACAAATTTTTGGTTGTGCAATAAAGTATAAATAAATAAAATAAAATATAATTTGGTAAAAAAAGTATATTGTAATGTTATCTAGAACGCGTTAAAATATCATTGCAGTTGCGAAAGTAAACACAAACAGACGGATTTAAACCGAGCTCTAGGCTATTAGCGGGAAAAGATAAGTCTGTCCGAATCCAGTTTATAATTGTTTTTCCTTAACTTGACTGTTGTATTCAATACTATGTTTTGTTGATGATGATACATAAGAATTATATGGAATTGCTTATTCCCTCAAGCGTATGTGAACGAGACACAATATAAATTCTTTTGTTATGCGGTTGCCTGCAACCGCTCGGGTGTTGAAGCATTATTCTGGATTTACTGTAAAACTCGTATTTAGCATAATCAACCAAGTAACCGGTGAATACGTTATGCTTAATTAAATTTAACTTTGATGATTATGCTAATATATCCTATAAATAAAGTTTTGCCGTTAATTCAAGTAAGATGATTGAGTTCTCTAATTCCATAATTGCAAGTCGTAACTGTAATGTTCCCTCTATTAGACTCAATGAAATTCCATTTATTAGGAGCCCGTAATCCCCTTTCATAAACTATATTACTTCAGTGATAACATTGAATAGTTCTAACGAGCTATCTGTTAATCTTATAAAAGTATTGTCTGGTCTGGGACTAGTTATATATCTTGGCGTTTTTTGTGTTACAGATCAGACAATTTTGGCTATTCGAACACTATCAAACACATTTTATTCGAGCATATAATCTCAATATCCTTAATTCAGTTTTCAAAAAAAAAAAACTTTTCCACAGTAAAATATGGCAAGCATTCCGCGATAGTTTCCTTTTAACCGTCTGATAGCGGCGGCCATAATTCACGTCGTTTTAACAGCTTTAATCGAATCTAAAGTGTCTTTTTAGTGACGTTTTTGTAGCACGAGGTCCCCACGGCCCTGTGAAGCCGCCCCTCCATCCCAGCTGCAATTTTGCAAAACTCACTGCTCCATTCACTGAGATCTTTTACTGTTACCTGGTACTCCGCTAAAAACGTTAATAACATCTATATATAAAAGAAAGTCTTGTTAGTTTCTCTATATATAACTCAAAAACGGCTGAACCGATTTGGCTGAATATTGGCAGGGAAGTAGCATAGAACCAGGAGAAGGTCAAAGGAAACTTTTTTCATCCCGTTAGAAGTGGCTGGGGTGAGATGGGACGAGGCCGGGGCAAAACGGTGGGGGGTAACTTAAAACCAGGAGGAAGACATAGGATACTTTTTATCTCGTCCGACGAGGCCAGAGACTGGCGGCCAAACAAATATGCTGGGTCTCTAGTTTTTTATTAACATACCAATAACATAGAGTCATTGGTATACTATGCAACGCAGATTCTACATTCACCTGGTGTTATGACATTTACAATGAACGTAGAACCTTCCACCAATGTAAATGTTAACCTCGTACATTGACAGACTTTTGGAATTTAATTTCAAATGTCTACCAAAGTTGAAATCATACCCGACTTGTTGCATTTTCTTCGCTATTTTATCGCGACCTGTATTTTATTTACATGACGTCGTTATTTGTCAAGGTGCTGATAAATCATAAGATCTAAGTACAAAAAATGTGTCGTAGGTGCTTAAATTATGTTTTGAGACAGTAATATATTGGTAGTAAACAATGTCCACCTTCCTAGTACGAGGAAATGGTCATAGTAAATACGCGTTAGATCGTTTACGACGATATTTATGCTCCGTTTGTTTTCGATTAAACTCGTCAACTCGTGTTGTCATATTCTCCTGCGAGGCTCGGACGCTATTTACACTCGCCATTTCAATACTCCGCCGATTCGATTCGTTTGTTTAGATCGGAAGGGAGGCATTAGGTAACTCGATTGATTTCGTATGCAATACCGTGTTTTGAAGCTCCGAAGTTATGTGCTTACTGGTCATCATCGTTATAAAATTTAAGACTATCGTATGCAGGCGGAATTGCCTTTATTTGCGGTCAAAGTATGCTTGCGGGTGATAACGTTTTTCAACCCGTAAACCTATATGAAATGAAATTTGATATCATTCGTTTTCAAACGAGTATATCCTAAAATCTCTAAGGCTCTCGTCAGAGGAGCTTTTTCCATAAATTAGGGAAGATAGTGGTTCCTTTTTGCCTTCGACATCGTAACTTAAGAACCGAGGGTTTGCCGTAATGTTGCTGCTATCAAACATCAGGGAAACGCTTATTAGATGGCGTTGTTTACTCGCCATGGCTCAGGATCATCACTGAATATTGTAGCTTTTAATAGAAAAGCCTAGTCCACTAAACTCCCCCCCCCCACTACATTCTTGTAATCCTTTCGCTGTTTGGCCTGGAGCTACTTATTCAACATATTCGCAGCTTAGCACCATGTCTGGTGGACGTTCACTATCTGCCACCTTTGATCTAGCTTTAAGCCTACAGCTCAACTCTAACCAACTTACTGGTCGTTCTGTCGAATAATTTACTCTTGACATAGCATCTGCCAGTTTCCTTGCGTTTAAAGCGATTATACTGCGCAAGGCCATCGCGTTTTTGCAATAGTAACTAATGATTCAAAGCTCTGCACAATTTATCTATTTGAACACTATTTTCTATAGGCCTAGGTCATGTCAGTTAAGTAATACTCCTCCGGATCTAAGCTTGGTCACAAATTTACAATCCGATCGTTTCCTTAATGGCGTGGAAAATATTTGTTTTGGTATTATGGACAGCGACAATACAATTGTCTGACACACAGTAAGAGGATTGAGGGATGTTGTCGGTCATTCATCGAGAAAATGAGGGATTACTCAAACTGAACGCCTGTTGATATTTTATCAGTTCAATTGATAATGTAATTTTTATTCTTTGTTTCAGGTAAGATTCATTCAATATTTGCACTCACTATCGCAAGATTTAAAGCTGTATTGCATTTTATGCAAAAATACTGTAAGTAAATCTTCTGAATGACGTATTATTGACATTTTGTCGACCTCGTTCACCTTATCTTTATGCTAACCTCTAAACTGTCACGCACCTTAATGTCAATGCATTAATGCTGTTTAACAATATCTTTTGTTTCGGCGAAATATTATCTGCTATGTGATTTATGATGAGGTTATTATAATGGGTATTGGTTTGATATCATGTGTCATCCTTTTGTGAGATATCAATTCTTTGAGACACTATGTCGTAGCTCTTGAGATGCTTTTAGGATTCTGCTGTTCATTTTATTGTGTTTTATTATTAGGTACACATAACATTAAACAAAATGAGTAAATTAAAGGTAACATAACTAAATCTAGACTATAAAACTAAAAATGCATACACAGTATGAAATAGATAGAGTGGAAAAAAGACAGACAAAAAAAAACAACGAGGACTGCCTTATTTACATCCAAGACCTTACAAATAACCAAAACAGTATTAATAATAAATAAATTAAATAAAAGAAACCGCTAGACAAATAGCAGCTTTGATTATGTGCTAGACTGACGAATCCAATCCAGAACCGCATTTTTGAATTGACTTAATGTCAAGTGGTAAATATCAATGACTTTAATGAGTTATCCTTCTTTACCCGGAGGAGAGATGTTTGAGCTTATGATATATGTAGCTACTCAATTACGCTTACTTAGTGTCACACATTTCTATAAAAATAAAACCGGCCAAGTGCGAGTCGGACTCCCGCACTGAGGGTTCCGTGTCAACTTTAAGTGAATCCACTTACTTCCACTTAGCAAAATACCACAATATTTTGTTGACACCAAATATAACTTTGTTTTTCATAGTGTTTGTATGAAAAACAAAGTTATGTTTGCGGTTGTTAAAAATGTGCTATATCTCAAAAACTTTTCGTTCGATCCCGTTCGAACCAATTTTCGTTGGAAGTATTTGTTAATATCTACAATATTATTATTTTTTCAAAATTTACAATCGCTTAGTTTAAAAGTTAGATAGGGGGGGACGCCCATTTTACCACTTTGGAGGCGTCTAGCTATGGAACGTTAGACTAAAATAAAATGGTTTTAGAAACCTCTACGTCATTTTAAACGACCTATCTATAGACACGCATAGGTTTGACTAAAAAATGTTTTTGATTGTTTTAGTTTTATGTATGGAAGCCACTCCTTAGATGTCATATTTTTTAAATTTTGTATGAGAATCGTAAAGCGATTTACAGGATACATCTTCCTACCAAATTTCGACAGTGTGATGCTTATAGTTACAGAATAAAGTGGCTGTGACATACGGACGGACAGACAGACAGACAGACTTGACGAAATTATAAGGGTTCCGTTTTTGCCATTCGGCTACGGAACCCTAAAAACTACTCCACCACTGACGCTATTGCACTTTTCTTACTATTCCCAACTTACGGGTACAGCTATATTTATATTTAAAAGAACGCTGCAAAATGGAATCCTGAAAGTCGTTGGCCTTTCAACTATCTTGTCACGATCCCGAGTGTCCAATAAGTCTAGACTTGAGCGCAAGACCTCACTGAGCGGGGTCCAATTTCGCGGCGATTCGGGCCCAGGAGTAAAAAGTCACACGGACTGCAATAAGTGCCGCCATCAATGTCGCGTTAGCGCCAACACAATAAAATAGAAAGTCGATTCTGGAAAAAGTCGCGAGCCGAAAGGCAGGTTTAGGGCTGACCCTGAACAGTGTCACAAAAGAGCTATTGGAAATGGCCCAGTACATTGTAATCAACAAGACTCAGCATAAAACAAGCTGGTAATTTCAAGAAAAAAGCTAAGCTGTCTTCGATCTTTTAGTGATTGATTGCCAATATTAGTTAGTGTAGGGTCGTGTCATGAGTCCGTTTGAAAATCTTGAGTACTTCGAGACCTGTAAGGAAAATCAAAGTCTCGTTGTGAAGTTAATTTGATTTCGATCGACGTTCCCGTCGCAAACATAACTATTATTTGATTGTCAAATAAACTGCCAAAACGAGGTTAATCGAGTTTTGATAGTACTCTGCCTTTTGTTTCTACTGACTGAAATAATAAGGAGTGACGTCACGGACGTTGTCGCTGACACTTACGTTACGCTATCGTTGCGCGAATAATATTAATAACACTGGACTTACCTGTATTAATTTGTTTCCCTCGTTCTGGTTCGCTTGTATGATGTGCACTTAATGTGAAGTGGTAATTGAAATAAATACAAACAAGGATTAAGTGGCTGAAACTGAGTGAATTTATTTCGGTGTTCACAAATCTACCCACAAGTTAGTGCAAAATAAAATACAAATATACTTTTGTGAAATTTGCAATAAAATTAAATTGAATATAATGGCACCGAAATGTAACGCTTGTGGGAGATTTTTGGCGGCAGCTGAGGCAGTGACCTGCGGTAAATGCAGCGCTACGTGCCACAAAGGGTGTGTAAATATCCCTTCAGGAGCATTGGTGCCTGCCAGTTGGCAGTGTCCCGACTGCAAAGCCAGGAGGCCTAGAAGTAATGCGGACTGCACACCAGTTAAGGAAGCAAGCACGGCCTATGTCATCATGGACACATCCATGGCAGACGAGTCCAAGAGTAGTATCACGGCAACTGACACTACCATAGAGATGCCTGATCTGTATCAAGACCTTAGAAACTTCCGTGAGGAGGTCAAGCTGGCAGTTGGGGAATGCAGGGCATGGCGAGAAGAGGTAGCTGGCTTACGGTCCACGATGAATATGATGGAGGAAAGACTTTGCAAGCTGGAGAAAAGGGTGGAAAACATAGAAAAGCTGGTTAGTAATAACACTCACGACGAGGAAAAAGCTAACAAGGCACTGCAGGCAACTGTCAAGCAACTTAGGCTGGATTTAGAAGAGAGGGACCAGGAGCTGCTTCTAAACGATGTTGACATCGCTGGCATTCCAGAAGAAGAGAATGAAAGTGTTCAGCATCTAGTTCTTGCGTGTGGGACAAAATTAGGAGTCCCTTTGAACGACATGGATATTGTCAGCTGTAAGCGTGTGGGAGTACGGAAGTTAACATCAGCTGAAGCTCCAAGACCACGCGCCATAACAGTAAGGCTAGCACGTCGCTCTATACGAGACCAGCTTATCAAGGCGGCCAGGGTCCGCCGGGGCCTCAGCACGGAGGGACTGGGACTGCGCACCGAACCGCGACCGGTCTATGTAAACGAGAGGCTGACAAGGACTAACCGGCAGCTATTCAACCAAGCCAGGGAAGGTGCAAGGAAGCTGAGCTGGCGCTTCGTCTGGACTCGCGAAGGTCGAGTGTATGTACGTCAAGACCACGGAGCGTTAGCTATACGTATCCGAAGCAACGATGACCTGCAAAGGGTTTTTGGCCGCGAGGTAGTTTGGCCACAAAGACTAGAGTAATGTTAATGTCTAATACAAGGTTTTGTTTATTATGTTTGGTACTTCTAAATGTCCTATTTTTGTCTAATGCCAGCCAAGCAGATCAATGTTGCAGCTTTGTGTCAAAATCTCACGATTATAGAATTTTATTTTATATATTTTATCATTATACTAGTATGTATTTAGCTCACAAGTATTATTTTTTATACCTATTAAACACAGCACAACACATTTTCGAGCACTATTTACTCGTCAAAACGAAAGAATTGGGTCAGCATACAGCAATGATTTATTTTAGCATAATAGCCACAAGCCACAGGCCTACTTGCGAGCTTACCACATGCCAGCATTGTTTTATTCTAGTACAGAGTGAGCAACTTCAATATTATATTGTTTTCATCCACAACTACAAGCATAAGCAAAGGCGTAGCTAAACGTACGAAAATGAAGTTAGGACTCCTTAATAAGGGTTCACTCGGTACGCGACATGATGAGCTTATTGCTGCGGTTACGCGACACGATGTCGATATTCTCGCGATTAACGAAACGTGGTTGCATGAGGGCGAGGAGGGTCGGGCTCCCGCCGTTCCCGGCTATAGACTGCGGCACGTCTCTCGGTCGCGCAGTGTGCGCGGGCGCGGTGGTGGGGTAGGCTATTACGTTCGCAATGGATTATCTGCGCGAACCCTTGCTTATCCTCCCGCAGACAATCTTGAGCAGATGTGGCTATGCATTACGGCAGGAGGAAGAAAGATAGCAATAGGTACTGCCTACAGGCCGCAGTGGTTGAATGTTGACTTGTTTTTCCAGGCACTATCTGCGTCATTGGAGGCATTTGCTTGGTGCGATAATGTGTTCTTGTCAGGCGATTTTAACTTAACCACTAGCGATCATATAAAGAGACTAAATGATTTTTTATTGCAATATAGACTCGCTCAATACGTGGATACACCGACACACTTCACATCGCACAGTGAAAAAATGCTAGATTTAATTTGCACGGACTTACAAGGTTGCACAGTGGTCGTCGATTATGTACACAATCTTAGTCGGCATGCGTTCATAGTGTGTAGTGTGAACATTCCTAAGTATAAACTGACTCCAACGAAAGTGATAAGCCGATCATTAAGGAGCATTGATGAAAAGTTATTTCAAGCTCACATTGAGGGGCTAGTAGACTGGCGTTGCTTTGATAGGCTTACGGATATAGATGATATGGTATCATTATTTAACAGTTACGTTCTAGGTGTATTTGATATTCACGCTCCTTTAATAACTAAATATGTTAGGGACCGTCAGTACCCATGGGTTACGTATAATATACGGCTGTTAATGAAAAAAAGGGACGAAGCTTATGTCAGGGCTCGTAAGTCTGGGGTAATAGCACACAAAGAGTTCTATAAAGACCTTAAGCGTTGCGTTGATCAAGCTTTATTTAGAGAAAAGCAGGCTTACTTTGATCAATATGTAAATAAAAAGTCTCAAGACCCCCGTACCATCTGGACTCATATAAAGCAGCATGTGCGTATAAAAGCCAAGCCGGAACTACCGGGACACATGTTTACTGACCCAAACAAGATCAATGAGCACTTCCTAAATATACCGGCAAGTCAGAACGTTAGTATATCTAATTTAACTTACTTTGAATACCATCGTAGTGTTGCTGATTCATTTAATATTCAAACTGTAGGGGAGGATAAGGTTTTAAAAATTCTGCAGAGCCTAAAATCAAATGCCACTGGACTGGATGGTATATCTTTGGATATGCTGATGATGACCTTGCCACATTCGCTGTCTGCGATAACGGCAATAATGAATATGTCTATACTTTCTGGGTCTTATCCTGAAGTGTGGCAGGAGGCACTAATAAAACCGATACCTAAGAAAAATCTGCCTTCATCGCTAGCTGACCTGCGTCCGGTGAGCATCTTACCGTGCTTGTCGAAGGTCCTGGAGCGTATAGTAGCTGATCAACTTAAAGTTTATTTAGAAAACAGCAGCATTCTACCGCAAAAGCAATCGGGATTTAGGAAATCACACAGCACATCAACATCCTTGCTATGTGTTATAGATGACATTCTTACAGCTCAAGATAATGGTGAAGGTACTCTGCTTGCACTTCTTGACTTCTCCAGGGCTTTTGATTGTATGGATGTACCGACATTGCTATCTAAACTTGCTTATTATGGTTTTAGTGCGCACGCAATAAAGTGGTTTCATAGTTATTTTAAGCACAGGAAGCAAAGAGTCGAGATAAGGGATGAAGGGGGGAATGTCAAATTATCAGAATCCAGACCAGTGAGCAGAGGTGTTCCTCAAGGCTCAATTTTGGGGCCTATATTGTTTACAATATACAGTGCGGATGTGACAGCACATATTCTTAACTGTAAATATCACATGTACGCCGATGATTTACAGGTCTATATCTCACATAAACCCCAGAATACAGCAACAGCAACTCAAAGTCTAAATGAAGACCTGGACCGTATAGCAAAGTGGGCGAAAGCTAACTCTTTGGTCCTCAATGGGAGCAAATCCAAATATCTCATCTTAGGCTCAAGGGATCAGGTCAAGAAAATTTCTGGAGAAGGGGTTAATGTAGCGATTGAGGGTCAACCTGTGCAACGTGTATCCGAAGCTAGAAATTTAGGGCTTATCATGGATGAGAATCTACGTTTTGAAACACATATTAATACTATTATTGGCAGCTGTTTTTATAGGTTGAAGGTTTTGTACCAAATAAGAAAGTACTTAAGTCTGCAAAACCGCATTATGCTATGTGACTCGCTAGTGCTGTCTAGATTTAATTATATGGATGTTGTTTATGGTCCGCGGTTGCTGGTCAAAACTCAATATGCCATTCAACGGGTGCAGAATGCATGTGCTAGGTACTGCTTTGAAATACCGCCTCGTTCACACGTAACCCCATACATAAACGGTGCCAATATATTAAAAATGAATTCTCGCAGAAAATTACATTACGGTACGTTATTGTTCGGCATAATAAAAAATAACTTTCCAATTTATCTGGTGGAGAGGCTGGAGTGGCGGCGCAATGTGCAGTCTCACAAAACTCGTCGCTTCAGCTTTTCCCTGGTCCTGCCACCTCATCGAACTGTAGCATTTAAAGGCTGCTTCAAGTTTGCCGCGTCCAAGTGCTGGAATGATCTTCCACCTCCATTACGGTGTCTGGAAAAATCAATTTTTACGTTTAAAAAGTCGTATAAAGAATATGTACTAAATGAACAAAAGAATACTCCTTAATAACTTACCAACAGGTTCCAGACAACAGGAGTAGTTAAGGTGAACGACAAAACACGAACATATTCACATTTTTTGCAACTCTGGGCGCGGCGGAAGGACGAGTCGATCCCAGTCGACTACTCACGTCACAAAGTTTCGTTTTTTTTCTTTTTATGGATTGATCATATTCGTAATATGTACGTTGACTGACATTTACTATTAACATTTTAATATGACTCTGAATTTTTATATTAAGATTATTATTGTTATTATTTTACGGTCCAAGTCACTTTCTTTTAAGCATATGTCATTGTATCGTTTAATCTAGCGGAATGGTAGGTAGGTACGCCGTGCGCAGTGCCCGCGCTCGCTATGACCATGATGATGACTCACGAGGATACTCAAGCAATGTTGTTGTTGCAGCTCCCATTAATACATTACTTAATTTTCTTTTATTATAATCTTTATGTAGTATATGCATAAACTTATTTTACTTTTATATTAATTTAAGTAGTTTATAAACGCACTGTTGGCGCCAACTTCTGTGTGCTTCACTCAGTAGGGGCCCACTGAAAACCAGCGTCAGGTTCTCCAGGAGACCTGGCTTATGCTGAGTGAGGTCCTCTTGGGTATAGGCGTCATAGACACACACACGCACACACACACACACACACACACACACACACACACTGCAGCATGCACTGATTGGCTGGCATGGATACTTTTATGCATCGTAGTACATATACATCGTATATTATTTTTCCTCTCATTTTTGCTTTTTTGTCTTTAGTTTTCTTTTTTTGTTAGTTATGTATAATCTTGTGTATATGTGTGTTTGTGATGTCCTTCCAATAAATACTTTTTCTTTCTTCTTTCTTTCTTTCTAATAATGTCAAATTATAGTAAAACTAGCGGTCCCCCGCGACTTCGTCCGCGCGTTTTGAGTTTGCTCCCTCCCCTCCCGTCGCAGCATCATGTTTTATATCCTAACGCCTTTCTCGATAAATAAGCTATCCAACACAGAAATATTTTTTCAAACCGGTCCAGCAGTTCCTGAGGTAAGCGCGTTCAAACAAACAAACTCTTCAGCTTTATAATATATTAGCGCAAGCGCATGTTGTACTTAAGCTGCGAACATTATTTTGGTGCGGAGTTATGTTAAAACTGTGATAGCTCCTAAGATATTTATTGTCCCGAATATCTTTCTCCCGTTTTCGCAACATTTTTCATTGCTGCTGTGGTCTTATGAGTCGTATCTTTATGTTATATAGCCTAAAGCCTTCCTCAATAAATGGACTATCTAACATAAAAATAATTTTTCAAATCGGGCCAGTAGTTTCTGAGATTAGCGCGTTCAAACAAACAAACAAACAAACAAACAAACAAACAAACAAACAAACAAACAAACAAACTCTTCAGCTTTATAATATTAGTATAGATATTTGGACTAAGTGCTATGCTATGACTAGGCAAACAACAATTTAAAGACAAAATCAATAACATCTTACTAAAGTGCCCTTTATATCTGACCGAATTTCCAAGTTTTTTTTAATGTACTAAAGCAATTTGTATTTTCGAGTTAAAACTTAATTCAATTAAAATGGTCAAAATTAAGTTTGCTACTAATCCGCTCTAGTTTTTACTGCATGTTATATATATTTTATGCATGAAATTATATTATTTAGATATTTATTTAAAATTTTATGCACAAAACATAAAATTATACATATGGCGGACTTAATGCCAAAAGCATTCTCTAGCAGTCAACCATAAATTCAAACAGAAAAAAAGAGGCGGTGCAAATGAAATTCCAGAGACAAGAAAAGAGAAGATTATAAGTTTGAAATCATATTAGAATGTCAACGTAATCATATTCCATTATCTTTACATTTTCAGAAGAGTCTATTTCACTAAACAACTATTTACGTCTTCTAGGTTACGCCCACGCAATTTCAGTTTGATAACACGAAGTCGGAACTCGTTTTTCGAACTTACTTGAAGGGAAAACTTCAAGGGGCAACCCTAACAGAGAGCAGCGCCAGGCGCCCGCAGTCCTATGGATTCCTTTGCGATTGTCAAACGAACAATAGTTTGCGAAGAATGCTTTTATTTGTTGCGACTTGTCCTTTTCTATTTTGAACGCTTTGACACAATATTGACGATTTATTTCGTATTATCTGGCTTCAGAACGCGATGCTATTAATTAAACGCGAGTTTTGTTACGAATGGAATTTCTGATATGTAAAAGCAGGAAAAAGAAGTCGCCTGTAATTGCTCTAGTATAGGAAAATCGTGTAGGTAAAAAAAGTTGTGCCCTCAAAGTTAAAATTTCTTTCTTTCTTTCTATACATCTGTTTTTTTTCATACATACGAGGGATACCTTCAAGTCCTCCAGCTCACAAGATTCCGTAGTATTTTTGTATCACATATTTCCTAATATTTATTTTATTTAGAAACTTCATGCACACAACATAAAATTGTAGGTACATATGGCGGACTTAATGCCAAAAGCATTCTCTACCAGTCAACCATAGGTCAGGACAGAGAAAAATATATATACAGGCGGTGCAAGTAAAGTTATAGAGGCAATAAAAGAGAAGAGAATAGAGATAGAGATAACTATAATACGATGATAAACATACATACTGCCTATTACTTATATACGATTATATAAAAAATAATGAAATAATATATTTATTATATAAACATACACATCATTTAAATAATAAATAATAATGTAATATAACCATCAAAAGCGCCAAGTAATTAAGATACCAAGTGTAACATTTATGCCTTATTTTGCAGCTGTGTTCTGCTAAATGCCAGCTGAAGTGAACACGCGATAGGGTAGCGACACGACACATACTTTGTAATTTTCTAACAATTTCATAATTTTACTTAGCTACATTGTAGAAACGTAATGCAATGTTTCCCTTGAGATGCAAGACAACTTTACACTAAATGCCATACTATTATTGGACATTGTGTAAAATATTAAATAAAAAATGTGCCTCGAGCGTTTATTCAGGATTTTATTTCGTTTGTGACGCTCAATCAAAAGGTTCGCAAATGTTAGACAAAGCTCACATTATGCCAGTCTTACAATACTTTAATATTAACATTAATGTAAAGTTCTACTTCTCATATGTCTCAAATTTTTTGTGTTGGTTAGTCCACACTGTTATCTCGTCGCACGCACTTGTTTTCTTATCTTATAGGCCAATAACAGAAACTAAAGCCTATCTAATCTCGTCGCGTTCGGGCGCAAGCCTCATAATTGTAGTGTTGCAAAAACGAAAGTCACCGCAATTTCCGTCAACATTGGCCAAACATGAGTCACGCGGGCCGGTGTAATATGTTTATCTAATTGTCCATTGTTGCAGTGTTGAAATGCGCCGGCGGTCCCCTGGGTCCGAGGCCTCGCAAAAACGCCGCCCGCGCAATGTTAATCCGTTCACTTTCACTGGTTGCCTTGTTAGTCGAGTGCTTGACTTTGAATGTATCAATTTAGAGCATTTCGTTTGTATCATTTTGGTCAGTTTTAACATTGCTCACTTTCATACTGATAAGGAGAATGTCGTAATATGCAATCAATCGGTAGTATCGCACAATCCCACATTTGGGCCCGGCCAAAAACCGAGCCCATCGAAGCGCAAGGGCACACTACCTACTTTTACACGAAGTGCGTCGATTTTTCGAACGCCTATAACTTCAGTCCTAATTATACCTGACAAACGTAACTTTCTTTATACAATGTTTGTAATGAATTTATGCCATGTTTCAAATGCACCTCTTAAAATTTAGGTTTTATTAATACCTAAACATCCGATTTCGTCACTGACTGATCATTAAAAGTCTAAGTGATTTGCCGAAGTCCAGAAAGCTGAAATTTATTATGTTAGCTAGTTCAGGTACGAGGGTCAAACTGAAAGTTCTTAGAACTGGGCACTTATAAACAATATAATAAAAAAAAAATCTAAAATTTGAAAATAGAACTCTTTGCCAAAATTACTGAGTATATATTTCATTCATTTGTCATTTGTTTTACGATTTGGCGGCAAATTGAAAATTGTCTGTGTCACGTCAACATGAATTTAACACGAGAAAATTTTCGTGCAATGATTTTTTATGACTTTCGATGTCATTTAAGTCAACAAGAAAGTTATGATAGACTACGATTGGCCTTTCACGATGAAGCCCCATTTCGTGCGACTGTTTACAACTGGTTTAATGAGTTTAAACGTGGTCGCACTAATCTCACTGATGATGTACGTGAGGGACGGCCTTCTACGGCGACGACTGAAAATAACATCTGTGTTGTGCGGCGTATGATAGAGACTGACAAAAGAGTGACCTATCAGCAGATTCGGACAAGCTTAGGCATCGGTATGAGTCAAGTGCACAAAATCCTCCACGAACATTTAGCGGTCAGGAAGCTTTGCGCCCGGTGGATACCTCATAATTTGACTAAGGCTCAAAAACTCCATCGTGTGGATTGGTGCCGTAAAATGATTGAAAGATTTAACGGAGGTGACTCAAATGCTGTGTTCGACGTACTAACAGGTGACGAAAGCTGGATTTACTGTTATGATCCTGAAACCAAAAGACAATCTGCTCAGTGGGTGTTTCCTTTCGAGGAGTTGCCAACTAAAGTGAAGAGAGATCGAAGTGCGGGAAAAAAAATGGTGGCCTCGTTCTTTGGAAGGATAGGTCATTTCGCAACAATTGTGTTAGAGGATCAAAAAACAGTTTCTGCAGAATGGTACACTACCAATTGTTTGCCACTTGTCTTGGAAAAAGTTCGAGAGAAACGACCTCGCAGTAGGATCCTCCTTCACCACGACAACGCCTCGTCGCACACCGCCAAGCGAACGATCGACTATTTGGCGACATCAAACGTTGAATTACTGGGTCACCCGCCGTATAGCCCCGACCTCGCGCCTTGTGATTTTTATTTATTTCCAAAAATTAAAGAAAAACTTAAAGGAAAGCGGTTTATGAATGCTGAAGAAGCGGTGGCTGCGTATCGCGATGCCATTGAAGAGACCCCTAAGGACGAGTGGGCAAAGTGCTTTTCCCAGTGGTTCCATCGCATGCAGCGGTGTATTGACGTCAATGGACAATATTTTGAAAAGATATAATAAAACTAATAACTGGCTAATGTAATCAGTTTTTGATTTTCTAAGAACTTTCAGTTTGACCCTCGTACATAGACAACGAGAAAATCCTAAAACTTGCAATTTTACCCCCACAACTCTAGGGGATGCAATTTTGTATGAGACATCTGGACTACTACTTGATCTATTGATATATTTACCTTAATGTTATTATTATCATCAAAAGTAATAGTATACAAGTGGGATACTCGTAGTAGAGTAAAAAAAATACCTGATGCACTCCGGGAGTGCCGGCAGAAGTGAAAACTTGAATATCAACGTTGTGCATTTTTGATTTTTTGGAATAGTTAGGGAATAATTTTGAATGAATTGCTCTTATTATCAATATAAAAGTACTATCATTTTTGTGATAGAATACAATAATAATAATATTAATAATAATAATAATACAATAATAATAATAATAATAATAATAATATAATATTTTTATAGAATACAATATTTATTTATTGCGCTATCGTACACAAACATTACAATTTATACTATATTAAATTACATTTAAAAGTTTATCTCTCAGAAAAATCAACTAACATCCATAATTTCGCCAACCGTCTTACGGTTTTTCGATCAGCCCACGTGTCCTGACGCGAGTTTCACATTTTTCCCCCTTCCCACAAAAGTGCTCAACGCCGCTAAAGAAGTTTTCACTTCAAAAATACAAAAGTATAGCCAGCGCGTCTACGTTTGATTCCGGCATCTCAACGTACTTACCTGACGTTACAAGCAGTTTTTGAGAATGTTGACGAAACTATCAAATGGTTGCTTGACATTTAGCGCCTCTGACAGGGATAAGTACGTCATGTCCAATAACAGCAGTTATACTTTTAGGTCCTATTCATAGTATTTTATATGTCTCACTAGATGGCAATTAATCGATGGACTCGATTATTTATAATACTTTGCTAATTAAAAAAATATATACATAGTATTATGTTTTACTTACTTACTTTTTGAGGCCATTGAAATAAGAAATATATCAACAGGGAAGATGGTTGGTAAATTTTATCGCAATAGGATCCTATCTTTCGATGACAAACAATATATCATCCTGTAAGATCTCAAGACAAAGTGTGCTCTTCCTGGGTGCATAGGAATGGTTATTAATATGATTTAGTGATCGTAGTTTAGTAATGGCAAATAGCACTGAGTCTACTTGTGACCTCGGGTGTTATAAATAAAGCATTCGAAACGTTAGGTTTGAAAAAAATATATCATGTAAGTGAATAAATTCCGTTATCAATATCATCATAACAGCCAAACAAAGGACGTCCACTGCTAAACATAGGCCTCCCCCACGGTTTTCTACAGCGACCGATCACAAGCGGCCTGCATCTAGTGTGATCCCGTCCGTCCATCTTGTCGGTGGACGTCCCACGCTACGCTTTTGGTCGAAAGGTCTCCAATCTAGAACTTTTCTGCCCCAACGGCAATCAGTTCTTCCGCTATGTGCCCTGCTGACTGCCACTATACCTCTACGAGATCGAATCAGAAACGAGAACATACGTAGAAGAACTAAGGTAAAGGACATATCCCTAAGAATAAAAAAAATCGTATACTGCTTTAATGCATTACACTAAAGTTATAAATAAATGGTTCGAAAAACTTACAAAAAGGAATGAGATCCCCCCACCAAATCATTCTCATGTAAAACGTTGCCAAAACCCGAGATCGTACGGCTTTCAGCTAGGCTTTCTTACGAGGGTCAAACTGAAAGTTCTCAGAACTGGCCACTTATAAACAATATAATAAAAAAAATATTCTAAAATTTGAAAATAGAACTCTTTGCCAATATTACTGAGTATATATTTCATTCATTTGTCATTTGTTTTACGATTTGGCGGCAAATTGAAAATTGTCTGTGTCACGTCAACATGAATTTAACACGAGAAAATTTTCGTGCAATGATTTTTTATGACTTTCGATGTCATTTAAGTCAACAAGAAAGTTATGATAGACTACGATTGGCCTTTCACGATGAAGCCCCATCTCGTGCGACTGTTTACAACTGGTTTAATGAGTTTAAACGTGGTCGCACTAATCTCACTGATGATGTACGTGAGGGACGGCCTTCTACGGCGACGACTGAAAATAACATGTGTGTTGTGCGGCGTATGATAGAGACTGACAAAAGAGTGACCTATCAGCAGATTCGGACAAGCTTAGGCATCGGTATGAGTCAAGTGCACAAAATCCTCCACGAACATTTAGCGGTCAGGAAGCTTTGCGCCCGGTGGATACCTCATAATTTGACTAAGGCTCAAAAACTGTATCGTGTGGATTGGTGCCGTAAAATGATTGAAAGATTTAACGGAGGTGACTCAAATGCTGTGTTCGACATACTAACAGGTGACGAAAGCTGGATTTACTGTTATGATCCTGAAACCAAAAGACAATCTGCTCAGTGGGTGTTTCCTTTCGAGGAGTTGCCAACTAAAGTGAAGAGAGATCGAAGTGCGGGAAAAAAAATGGTGGCCTCGTTCTTTGGAAGGATAGGTCATTTCGCAACAATTGTGTTAGAGGATCAAAAAAACAGTTTCTGCAGAATGGTACACCAATTGTTTGCCACTTGTCTTGGAAAAAGTTCGAGAGAAACGACCTCGCAGTAGGATCCTCCTTCACCACGACAACGCCTCGTCGCACACCGTCAAGCGAACGATCGACTATTTGGCGACATCAAACGTTGAATTACTGGGTCACCCGCCGTATAGCCCCGACCTCGCGCCTTGTGATTTTTATTTATTTCCAAAAATTAAAGAAAAACTTAAAGGAAAGCGGTTTATGAATGCTGAAGAAGCGGTGGCTGCGTATCGCGATGCCATTGAAGAGACCCCTAAGGACGAGTGGGCAAGTGCTTTTCCCAGTGGTTCCATCGCATGCAGCGGTGTATTGACGTCAATGGACAATATTTTGAAAAGATATAATAAAACTAATAACTGGCTAATGTAATCAGTTTTTGATTTTCTAAGAACTTTCAGTTTGACCCTCGTATGTAGAGCCAAACTTCTTAGCCTACGCGCCTTATCTTCTCAAACCTACTTCAAAATATTCACAAACCTTTGAATTTACTTAAAATAATGTGGTTTGCCGTAAGTTTGTGAATATTTTGAAGTAGGTTTTTGAAGGATAGTTAAGGCGCGTGTTTTTCGGTTTCGGTTTTTGGCAACATATTACATGAATATGTTTTTGTTGGGATTTTACTTACTTTGTGAATTACAAAATGTGATTCTTCTAAAACGAAACTTTTACCTGACTGGCAGATAATAATGAAGGAATAGTTATTTTGGGTATTATAAAGGTGATATGTAATATTATAAAATAATACGGGATCAATATTTTATAATATAATGCGCTCTGTTGTAATGTTTTCCGTGAACACATTCTGCAAATTATGCTATAATTTATTTGCATCTCTCAACGTTACATTCAAAATATGTAAGTATATCATTATATTTCTAAAACGAAATAATATGCGATTGTGCTTTCAGTAATGGCTTAGTTTCCCTTTGAGATGGAAATAAAAAGCATAATGTAATAATGAGATACGTTGTTATACGGTATGACCTTGCACAATGGTTCAGCGGGTAAAGTTAACGTACTCTTTTGTTGAAATATTGCCTTTGGATAAGTTTAATTAAAGGCCAATGTTTCATACTAAAATTCGCTAAGAAAAAGCGCCATAATTCTAAGAAATTGAATATAAAACTCCCCTCATTCAACTACAAGTCTTCGAGCGGCATTGTGTAGCTTTAATAATATGGTAGTTTATTCAGGGAAAAGTAATTCGATTTGATGTATCGAGAAGTAGACAATCGGTCCTACATCAACGCGTCCATTTATGTTGGTTTACTCCAAGATAATGGTTGGCAATCTAACAAATTACAATGGGTGCGTTCAGTGTCCGTCCAATAAATACAAACTAGGTGCGCACCCTTTGAGGTGGTGGGCTTATGGTACGCTCCGTTTATTGGAACGTGAATATTCGTCCTTCAAAGCAGGATATCACACAATAGTGTCAGGTAGCTGACACCTTGTTAGAGAGGTCGTCCTTTTGAATCTTACCTTCATTGTGTTGAGATGGGTCGCGCGGATTCTATTTCAAACGCGCCTCATTCCCTCTGACAGATAAATAAGTCCCTAATTGAAATTGTTTGCAAATAAGTATTCACATAGGTACTATGTACCTACCTACCTACCTATATGCCTGTATGTGTTCAAGCCTATAAACTCAGCAGTTTTAGGAAAAAATAATTGATGACACTCCGACTGGACGAGCATTGTTATGTTGTAATAACAACTATAGAAAATACTTTGTAGCGTAAAAAGCTCACGACTGCTTGTAGAAGAAATATTTTATGAAGGTTTTATAGGTCGTGTGGTGACGACATGTCCAGAACATGCCGGTTCCTACTCTATAATTCACGCTCGGACGACCGCCGACTGGCGTGTCAATCGCTCAACGTCAATTCGACCGCAGCGGCGATCTTGTACTCTCAATGGGACCTCGGTTTCAACAAAGAAATGTAAGCCATTTTTCTTCGAGAAATGCAATTAGAACAAACGCATTTCTCCCTCGCGTTATTTCTAGCAAAAAAGAACGTGCGATATTTATTTTGAGTGTGTTGTATCAGACCGAAGATCGTATGCGTTAAGCGAGGGCGGTCGTTGTGCAAGCGTTTGCGCTGATGGAATTCGCAAGTTACGCAAATGGCCCCCGTACACACATTTTATCATACCTGCGCGCTCGGCCTCTGCCTGACGACAGTATTTATGACGCTGAATTGATTATTATCGCCCGCACCATCCACACCACTGCATTGTTTATCCACAAAATTAAGTAATGAATGTTTTTTTTCGACTCCTATCTGGGAAAGCCACGGGTGAATTACGAGTGAAATTTAATTCGGCTCGTAGCTTGCGATATCCATCCCGCCTTTTGAATAATGCAAACGGTTTATTGGACTGAACGAATATGTTATGCATTCCATACGTTATTGTTTTATATTTTATACCGTATCTCCTCTAAACAATTAATTTTCGCTCAGCGGTTTGTACGAGTATGCGTCTGTCGCAATATGTCCTGATGTAACAAAATATAAATGTATTTTTTGTTCGTTTGCCGAATCTGTACAAATTTTTTCCAGTCCATTTGTCGGATGCCGGGCCATTTAATCTAAGCGTCATGAATAAATGAAACGTTTCGGGCGTGACAGGTCTATCCATCGTTAGGGGTATTTTTATGAATACAAGACATTAAGCTAACGGGTGGGTGCACTCGGCCGCCCCGCCGGTATAAATCCATCTGAATTAGCGCAGCGACAAAGCGAGGACATTACGCCGCTCGCAAGTTCGCAACCCAACTCCTTGCACTAAATCAGGCGCATTCGCTCGCCTGAATACATAAACCAGCAACAACGGCAATAACAGAATTCTACTTCCAAATAAACTCTCCTTACATCCCGATAGGGAAGGAGTTGTAACTCGGAATTGGATTCGGAACGCGCGCATCTCTAGAATGCATTTAAACATTCTCTAAATAGTTCCCCGCAGACCGCGAGTTGAAATACCGAGATGGTGTTCTTCTGTTGCGGAGGATAGTGTTTTCGTTGCATAAGCATGACTGGTTATGTCCTGGTTTCCAGAAATGTGTCACCACGGACAGCAAACGAGTTTCCACCGCGCTGTTGGTGTGCGTGACACTTTTTTACGTGCACCAGTATGACGTACGACCGATTGCGAATAAATATGATAATTTGCAGCGCGTGCAGTTTGATACTTTTTTTTACAACCAATACGTTTTTCCGTTGCGGATAACGTCACACTGTTACCAATGAAGCATGCGTCATATTTATGTAATCGGCTTTTTTGTTTTGTTTATTTATAAAGCCGTGTTTTAATTTCTACATCCGATGTAAATATTCTATAACGGAAGCTCGTGACCGTCGCGTCGCTTATCTCCCGCAAACATTTGCCAACACAAACGCCGAACGTAATCCGATTTGTAGCACTTTTGATTCATGTTTTAACGGGGGCATTAATATGAGCAAATACATTACAGTTGTTTCAGTGGGCTAAACCATAATTATCGGTGTAATGTATGCGACCGCACTGCTTATTTTGTTTGTTGGCGCGTGACTACTCTAATTAGAGGCGCGTATTGGGCGTGCTTGTTTGCTTATAGACGAGTAATAGGCGATTCTGTTTGTAGATGGTTAAACGCACTCTGCGGACTGCGGTTGGCTGTGTTCGTGTTATTTCGTGTTTGCGGAGTTGGTTAGGCATTGGTCCGCCTGAAGAATGTTATCGGCGAAAACAGAGAACACATACAGAAAACGTGTAGACTAAATGGTAGAATAAATGATTAAAAAAAAAAAACTACTATATGTGACGTTTAAAATCCGGTCATACATTTGTAACCTTTATTGAGCATAATCCGACACAAATCGTTCACGATGTCAATTAAAATTGATAAGTAATGATTAATCACTATTTTATTTAATGGAAATGATTAAGACTATTTCATAAGCTTAAATGTCTGCAAGTTAAATGGCCTATGGCGTTAACGTGTTTCACCATTAATATCAAAGAAGCCCATCAATTCAGCGCAATCTCCAAAATTATCTTCAAAACAAGTACACCGTATCGTTAAGACGACCATAACCGTCCTTACTTATGGCCGTCAGCTTAAACTTCACAAATTGGCTTTTAACAAACAGCACTTTTGAGCCAAAACAGTTTAAAATAACGTTCCGGAGCAGGTAAATCCAATTTATGATATAATATAGCAGTGAATTATGCAATGAATTCCCGGTTGAAATTTCCGCGTACTGAAAATGGTCGGTGCCCCGGTGAGATCCAGGGGTGAAGGCACTAAGTCAGCGATTAATGGAATGAGTCTGTCATTAGTCTACATAGCCTGTGATTATCGTCCTCGTGTGAAAATCTCTTTTTTTTCGAAGTACGAGTATACGTTCTTTGTCTATCATTTACATTGTGTTTATATGCACTGTGTTGACACAGTGCACACTGTGTGTCTTATCAGCTTGAAGAATTAATTCAGCCTCTTTACTTTGAGTTGGTTTGACTAAGATGTTCAAAAGGCAAGAGAATTATTAAGCTTCAACTAAACTTTTCTACGATAGATCCCATCTACACGTAACATTTTGTGCGATTGCGGTCATTTAATTTAAATCAATTCAAATATTCAGTTTGAATCCCACAAACGCAGTTTCCATGGCTCCATTCTACTGAAGCCCACATTCCACGACGGAATGGATCAGCTTCCGCTCCTTGACTTACCTGTTTGTGGTGTTATACTCTAGTGATTTGCAGGGAAGCCTAAACTATTAATTGTTTGTAGAGTTTCGTACCTGAAAAGAAAAAAATATATGGATGTTTTTCTCTAGAAGACAGTTTCACAGCATTATTCATGTCTAAAAAATCTATGCATCCTTATAAAATGACCATGAACAAGCCAAGTGGAAGCTTTCAATGTTGCTATGTTATTTAGAATCTGTTAGCGGACAATCCATTTTGCCCGTTAAAATGTTTGATTTATATTCAAATCGATTCTGCTAGCTGAGCCTGTCCATATTTTGTTTTTGTTTCACATGGCACGTAATTTGTTGGTATATATATATATATGTGAGTATAACATTTTATACATACAGTTAACCATCATTCTATCAAATATAATGAGGAAGCTTAAAAACCACTTAAGTACATACCTCTTGTTATCCCCCTTCTATTAAAAACAACCGGTAAGAGCCTCTAGGAAGTAAATTCATGCTACGGAACCATTCTCAGACGAAACGAAGATTGATAGCCGTGTCGAAATGGAAATTGTAACAAAAAAAAAAACATAATAGCGAGAAACGGAGTGGTTATCCTTCATAGATTTCCATCAGTGCGGAAACGTCCGTGAGAAAGTATCGTGTACCAAATTGCCTCTGAGGAAGTGGTGAAAAAAAAAGGGAAAATAAGGCGACATCCGCCCGAGCCGACGGTCATTACGTTAATGTGAGACTAAACTTGATTGATGATCGCGCTGCAAAAATCTTTGACCCTCCCCGAATGTCTGTCGCGTACGTATGGCGGCACGGGGTGATCACGGGTTAATCGTGTTGTGTACACTAAAAAAATCACTAATTGGGAACGTGTCTTTTCGGAAATCTTTGTGAGCGCTTTTTTAAAAGTTCACTCCGGCAATGAACGATGTACCGACACTTATTTTCGGTGCTTTGATATCAGAGTATTGCTCGTTCATGCCAGTTTTCTTATGATGATTTTGCTGGTCTTTATAATTTTGAACAAAAACTATAAGTTTCATCATTATCAGCCAAAGGACGTCCACTGCTGATCATAGGCCTCCCCCACGGCTTTCCACAGCGACCGATTACTAGCGGTCTGCATCCACTTTGATCCTGGGATCTTTATAGATCGTCTGTCCATCTTGTCGGTGGACGTCCTACGCTGCGTCTTTGGTCGAAGGGTCTCCAATCTAGAACTTTCCTGCCCCAACGGCCATCAGTTCTTCGCGCTATTTGCCCTGCCCACTGCCACTTAAGCTTACTGATTCTCAAGGCTATGTCCGTTACCTTAGTTCTTCTACGTATCTCCTCGTTTCTGATTCGATCTCGTAGAGAAACACCGAGCATAGCCCGCTCCATCGCTCGTTGTGTAATTTTGAGTTAACTATAAGTATATTAAATTTGATATTGTTTTACTGCAATTTAGTACCTAATCATCAATTATGCTGTTAATATCGTATAAAGGTTCCAAATAATCGAATTATGTCGCTTTCGCTTGGGTTCCTGCGGTGTTTATTTTGTTAGCGTTTAACCTCTGTCAGTCTCTGGGCATAATTAGTTCACACAATATACTAATGGACCGGCCGTGTTCGGATCAAAGGTTAAAGGTTAAGCGTTAACATTACGAAGAATGCTTAGCACGTACGGCGCCTTCCATGAAACGTCGCTTTATTGGCCCTTGAGTGGGGGTAAAAAGGCGAGTCATCAGTCATCACAAATACTGTTGGTGCAAGTTTTAGGAATGAGGCTCGAGTACAATTAGGGAAATCTTATTTTAGAGCCAAATGTAATCGTATCTGGTGTGCACTGTATTCTGCAGACAAAATATGCGAGTTTCAGAGTAACCCCAGTTAAGGGTAAAATTTTGAGGCTGTCGCATATTTCCCACCTTAACTTATCTTACCACACTTGCTATGGCATATAATGGGATATTGATGGCAATAAAAATCTTGGAAACTGTAGTTAAGCTAGCGTAACCGCGGACTTAAAGTTACTTCCAATCCACACCTCGGGCAGGCTTAAGGAGATTCATTTATCTAAGAAATGTGTGTTAGTTAGGCTTCGTTTGAGCAACCTTGTTTACCTTTATTGTACTATGAAAAACAAATTATTTTTTGCTGTCAATAAAATATGGTGGTATTTTGGTTAAATGGAAGTAAGTGGAACCCTAATTTATTTAAATTTATCACGGAACTGTCAGTGCGCAAGTCCGACTAACACTTGGCCGGTTTTTTGAAATGCTTCTTACTCAGAAAGATGACAGGCGTGTCTTGCCTTGCCTAGTATTTAATCGAATCAATTTGCTATAGAATACGTGGGTGAAGTATCGGAGGTCCGATCCAAAACACGCTGTATAAATAGAGTATGCTACTGTTCAAGAGTTCCGATAGTTTCATCTATATAAGGCTGCTGTTTTTCTACCAGTGATGCCAGCATTTTTTTTCTTGTAAGAAATCAGCCGTAGAGTCATAGTCTCGATGAAAAACAATTAAACAATCGAAGTGACCATGTGAAACCGGAACGGTTCACTTGCGCTTTCTTATTATTTTATGTGTGTGTCTTTGTTTAACGATCTTATTCGTACTTTCGCTTTTGCGGACTTTCACGAATATAGGCAGAATGTACAATACAAGGTATACCGGCTGTTGTTTTGGTTAGTGACCTTCAACTCAGGGATAATAATATGATTCATGCTTATTTGAAAAAACTTTAAATTATATGTGAGTTTTATAAAATAAATCCTCTTCACAACATTTTAAAAAAAAAACATTAAGAAAAACGCACTCGTAGCTAGCGCGAAAGCTAGGAAATACTACGTCGTAGCTAGAAAGCTACGAAGAAGCGATCTCGTGTAAGTAAGTGGGACTTGCCAATACAAAATTGATTTTGTGTTTTTTTTCCAATAGTTGTACAAACGATACTGATGCATGAAAATATTTTTTTGTGCATCAGTATCGTTTGTACAACTACCCCTGAGTCGCTTGTCGCTGACCAAAACAACATATAACTTTAGAGCGGTTTGCACTCGTAAAATACCATGTTGCCGTATCTCATTTATAGTCACTCATAGCTATATTATATTTAACTAACTTGAAGTTGCATTTAAATGAAACGTGGTCTGAATTGGATAGACAAGTCAAATATTTCAACCTCCGAATAAACGTTTAACATAATTAAAAGGACGTTACTGTAAGGTCATGTTTGCTAAGCCAGAGGTGAGTAGCTGGATTTGAATAGAATGTCATTTTGGTTTCACATTTGAATATTCGTGTAAATACTCCCTCACGTTGCCATTTCATACGTGACGTCGTGTAAATATAAACACTGCCATTATAAGTGAAACTCTCTCAAACAGAGACCTGCTTTTAATAACAGGTCATCATAAATTATAAAGATGTTGGCTTTAACTTGATGTTGTGTTAGGTATGATTAGTGTGCCTCCATGCTCAGTTTGGTCATTGTTGTATTTTAAACTGAGGGATTTAGAGACGCTACACACTTCTTTGCTTATGAGTAAACACCTACTCCGCCGTAAGACTCATGCTTGATCAACGAGAATAGTTAAGAACATTCAAAGGAAAAACTGGAGCTGAAAGTACGGACATTTTTGTACTCAGTGTCAAATTTGGAAATTGTTGTGTAAAAAGGCGGAATTAGACTTCTAAATTTCACCGTAAACTGACGATATTATTATCATACAAACAAATATTATTTTAGAATAAATGTAATCAGTAGTTGAACTACTCGATTTCAATAATCAGATTACCGATCACTTTTTGTTACCCGATTACTTGTCATAAGATTACACAAAAGAAGTTTACTGTACCCAATACTGTTTGTGTGTGTGTCTGAATATTATGGCATTGAGATAAGATGTTAAGGGTGAAAATTACGCTTTTATTCGTAAACATTTTATTCTAAGCTTAATAAACTTTATTGTTTCCAATTTTGAACTTAACAGATTACTGCTGTCTAAATCTGAACGAAAATTTTCTCGACAAGCTCGAACGGCTCTTAAATGTATTTGTTTTTTTTTTCGGTCTACGGAAGTATGACCACGTTTCTGAATATCGTACCCGGCTTAAATGGCTTCCAACCCTTTCCACAATTTTGATATTCTTTGTTTGCTATATTCTAAACTTTTTAGTCCAAAATCCTCACCTCATCTCAAAGAACGCTTTCAGTTTCTGAGGCCGGCACGAGGTCATCAAGAAAACTCCACCTCCAATTCCCTGTCATTCTACGACCTACAACTCTAACTCCATATGCCTGTGGAACTCCCTACCTTTGTCCTTTAGGCAATTAACATAGAAAAAAAAGTATTTTATCTGCCTCGGTATATATGGGCCTAGGCCAAGTGGGTTTCATTGACTTAAATTACTTGTGTGGTGTTGTCGTCTTGTAAAAAAACCTGACGATGAGGCATGTGTTTAATATGGCCTTCTGCATGGATATGTATGAGAGCGTAATGCTGGAATTAAATATCTGGGGATGACTCCTGAACTGGACAGCACCAGTGGAACGATGAATATCTTATCCATTCGCCATAAATGTATTATTTCATCCTTTAACTCTGTGTATTTTTTCGGTAATGGTTTTGTGGCGGTTGGTGTGTTTGGGTATTATTGTTATTACGAGTATTCTCAATGTGGTATGCCCCTTTCAAGCTCGCTTTGATTTTTATAACATAATAGTACACGATTTAAGGAATTGTATTAAGATTACGAAAGAGTTAAATTAAATCAAAAACTTAAAAAGTTTAGATACAGCCTGTTTACTTATTTGTAAACAGCGTTGGTTGCTGCAGACGTCCTTGCTCCACTAGCCTACTGCTTTGATTGCTTTTTATTAACTTAAATACACGCTGCAATTTTGTCGTTTTACTCTGTAATTATTAAGGTTAAGACAGGTGTTACTGAAGGTGATGAGTCATTAACATAATTATTACCTACGTGATTCGTAGTAGATAGATCATTGTCTAGCTAGACTCTTGCGACTAGCGTCATGTAATTGCCGCAAAAAACATTGAAACTAACTCTCCCGTCTTACGCCAATATAAATATTTAAAGTAATTTATCGTTATCTTCTTTGTATGAAAGTGAAAGGATGCCAATGTTCAGTCGTAAGAAACACATCGAATTTGAATTCAATTTGCCACTCAGTCGATCAAGTTAAGGGGATGCTGTGCGTTTTAAAAGAGACAGTGAAATGAAAAGTCTCTTTCAATACAACTGTTAGAACACTTAAGTGCAAGTTGAGGATAAATGAGCTGGCTAAGGTTCATGGTTTAGCACTAAAAACTATGGATAGACAATGTGAGACATCACTTTTGTTTATATAAAAAAAATGTCTTCACTTATTAGCTTCTGAACTACCCTTTTTGCCTGTCCCGCTTAAAGTATTATCATTTATTCAAGAAAAGTGCATCACCATTTTAAACAAGTTTTTTTGTACTTGAAAACTCGTCTTAACAGGTAATTTTCGAGTAATACGAAACTGAAAGAAACCCCAAGGTAGCCTGTATTCAACTTTCCCTTAAACAAAATGCTCGTCCTCGGATTTGGCGTCTCGACAAAAAGTATCCTGATCGTTTCTAAATTACAGAACAGTTATACCGCAGTTTGTGTTTTTGTTTCGTGTTGCGAATCCTACGTCATTCCGGCTGAGTTTTGTGCATTTAAATTGGCTGCAACATCACTTTCGAAACCCATTAGTCACACATGAGAAAACAGTTTTCGATGTGCAACTTATTTATAAGAACTATTCATTTTGACAAATTAACATGTACTTATGAGTAAATTTTATACATATAAAAAGGATTTATAAATGTAATAACAATTAACCTTACTTTTCATTTACATGTAATAGCTTTCAATCGGTATCAAAAAAAATATGGTTCCAGGCTTTGGTATTTTTTACAAATGTGACGTGGGAATATCACCGAACTTTTGGTAAATTCTAACAGTAAGGACTTTCAAAATTTACGCTGTCTATAGTATATAACACAAGGATATCTTTATATTTTACTATCACTAAATTATAAGAATGCAGCCATGACTTACTTGACTAAATTAAATTATTTATAATACAATGTCGTCTTCTTAGAAGGATTAAGTTCTTGGTTATTGAATATTTTTAACACTCACAGTGTTTTTTTTTTTTTATAAGATAAAATAAGAAACCAAAAATTCCTCACAAGTAACGCTTTTACTAACCGAGCCACCATGCAGTTAAGTTCTTATAATTATATGGTATTGAGGCTATTATGTGTAAGACGAGGACAAAAAGTAAGATATCTTGAACGATCTTGATGAAAATTAAGTGCCAAAGGACATGTCAAATTGAACCTTAATTCTGTAGATATGTAATGACATATTATCTTTCGAGGTATTCATGTGAGAAATAAAGAGGCATTATTTCTTGAAATATTTTTCTCGTAGGTGTGGATGTATTAACCCAGATGTTCCTACTGTTCCATAAAAGACACAACTTATTTATTAGAATGTAGTTTTATCAAGAAGCTGACTATTTATCAGTTTTACGTGTGTTTCCTTAAAAAAATAGTTAAAAAAGAACTATTCTATGTTTTTTGATATATAAACCAACCTATCTATACTAATATTATAAAGCTGAAGAGTTTGTTTGTTTGAACGCGCTAATCTCAGTAACTACTAGCCCGATTTGAAAAATTATTTTTACGTTGGATAGTCTATTTATCGAGGAAGGCTTAAGGCTATATAACATAAAGATACGACTCATAAGACCACAGCAGCAACGAAAAATGTTGCGAAAACGGGAGAAAGATATTCGCTTCCGCTGCGTACGCTGCGGAAACCGCTTATATTACACAAAAATCATGTATGACAGGATTGTTCAGCAATCAGCATTAAGAGTTCTATAATAAAGTCCGCGACAGCATATGTCTATCTTTTATGGTTGACTTACTACAACCTTTTATATGTTAATAAATTTGTTAAAAAAATATTCATTATTTTTAGAGGTGTATTATACACACAGGTATTTATTCTTATCAAAAACAATAAATTCATCATCACGAGCATTTCATTTAGAACAAAGTTGCCTTTTATATTAGTTGATTTCAATAAATATCTTAGGAGCTATAACAAATTAAACATAACTCCGCACCAAATAATGTTCGCAGCTTAAGTACAACGTGCGCTTGCGCTAATATATTATAAAGCTGAAGAGTATGTTTGTTTGAAAGCGCTTATCTCAGGAACTGCTGACCGATTTGAGGATATAAAACATCACGCTGCGACGGGAGGGGAGGGAGCAAACTCAAAACGCGCGGACGAAGTCGCGGGGGACTGCTAGTTCATTATAAATATGACCTTTTGAAAATATCCTAAACTGTGTAATAACTTTTAATAGACAAGTTTTGTTCCTGTTTGGCACCGTAGTACCTTTTGTATCTAAGACATATTTTTTTCGGAATATCTGGGTTAATGCATAAGGAAAGTGAGTAAATTAGTACTTAAATCCAAACAAATATTATTTTAATGCAAACATAGTAATAAAGTTCGTAGATTCTAATAAGCCAGAGCAATCTACCTACTTAGCTCGTTTCAGTTCCGCGATATTGTATTAACAGCTTTTGCGTAACTCAGCCCACTTCTATGAATTCGAGCTTGAAGCCCTTATTGTGAAATCGGGTTTAATAATTATTTGGCTCGTAATATAAGCCTGGAAAGTTTTGGCCAGCGTGGTTGCATTCACAAGACTGAGCTCTGTCCTAAAAAGTTCATTGCTGCCTTTAATTTTGGGGACCCGTCACAGCAATAGCACATTTAAGGGCTATTTCTTAACGTTTGTTCTGGTTAAAACCGTTTTAATGCATGTCGTATGCATTCAAGATCCAGAAACTTAGTAATAAACATCCAGTCGCGTTATAACATTTGTTTATGACAACATAAAAGTTTAAAAACTGCTCGGATTTTCATGGAAAGTGGCTGAGTCCTCTTCTTTGTGCTACATTTAAAGGTATGAATATGGAAATCGCATGTTGGCATGAAACGCGATAGATGGCGCTACCGATACCTTTTGTACGAACAGCATAAACCGAATGAGATTACTTTTTATGAACATTGGGTTTATTACAGTATTTTGAATTGTTTAACTCAGAGTTTTTTTCAATCTTTGAAGATTACATAAGAATCCAAAAATCCAGATAGAAGCCGTGGTTGTTAACACCACTAACACGTCAATTTGTCTGCTGATAAATAGGTATTTTTTATGCTTTATCGCCGTTAATAAATCATTTCGTTATTATAGAGCACCTGTCTGTTAGTGCTGTCTTATAATGGAACGTCATTATTTTAACAAATTACTAGGAAGTAAAATGACTAGTAGCCCTATTGTTTCATTAAATAAAAACATAATTCAAAGTTTGAACGAGTATTATGTATAGTGGATTGTCACGAAAAGAATTGATTTTCCCAATATTTCAATTCATGCCGTAGATTTTAACTTTCGGGTTGTTTTTGCGAGGATATGAACTCCATACATATTTTAAATGAAGGGACCGACACATAACACGGACGCCTCACTCGGACTTTCTTTTAGTCAAATGAGGCATAATAAAATAATGGCACGAAAAAAGGTTCCTCGGGAAAGTTATGAAAGGGTGTTCCAAAAGTTTAGTGGCGTCCGCCCCTTTGCGTTTTATACATTCTACTCACTCGGGTTTGTGTTATTATTTATGTTACATTTTCCTCTGGCCTCAGCCCCTACGCTGCGGTTTTAATTAATGCTACTCATTCCCGTACCTTCCTAGTGTTACAACAATTATTTTGCCAACCTCATTAAGAAGTTTAATGCCGGGAAGAAAAATATTCACGGGAAGTTCCCACTTGCAAGTCTAACTCGGGCTTTGTGCTCCTTTGTGTTATTGTGATCTGGTCTCAACTTTACAAGTTTGTTCAATGCTCCGTATCAATTTATATTCCATCCGATACGCCGTCTTAAGTAATACAAAAGAATTGATTGCAATGAATTCCCTCGGTCAACTTTTGTTATATTTCCATCGTTAATGTGCGTTGTCTTGTGAATAACGATATCGTGATTATCATTTGTTTCTTTGTCATTGAAAAGAAAACGTAAAATATAAATACGGGGTGAAAGTCGTTTTTTTGTCGGTGTAAAAAGAGAAATGGTCTGTTAAAAATTGTGCAAACTGACAAGTTTATTATGAAGACCTCAGCAGCCGCATAACAATAGAATATCTATTGTGTCTCGTTCACATACGCTTGAGGGATTAAAAATGAATTTCGTATGGTTTGACCTTATTTAAACCGATTAACACTTATCTGTTCCATTAAATTTTAAACGTATCGACTCGTTAGTTGGGTATTATTCCGTTGCTATCCATCATAATTCATATCCCAGGTGATGCCGCGCCTGACATTGTGCCGTCACTCCTGCTATCCGCTGGACCGTTTGCCGTGCCTTCCGTATGCCGTTTGCCGTTCGCTATCCGCACAAATGCGACACGTGTCGCCGGGACGTTTTGCTCACGTTTACCGTTGACACCAGCCAGTGATCGATCGCATGTTGGATTTTTCTAAACGTTTTCGCTATACATATGTTTAACTTTTACTGTGTTTATTTCCACGTATAATGCTGGAACATCCTGACCTATTTTGGAAGCTTGATTCATTTCGTATCGTATGTATAACATATACAACTTCTAGTCTACCTTCTTTCTCCTACATCTATTGTGGAAAGTAACAGTTTTCCGTAGCAGAACATTTAACACTCGAAACTACAGTATCTCTCAAGTGCGTTTAGTACAATATCTATGCCAGGGATGCACAGACTTATTAAGACTAGGGGCCACTCGGGCAAATTATGAACTGATGGCGGGCCGCCAGAAGTATAGGTAATTAAAGACAATAAAGAATTGATAATTATGTATTAAAATTGAAAAATAATTTATTAATTTGAAGCGTGGCACTGCATAGTGCTTACAATCTTTTTTATATTTGGCTCAAATTTACTTGTAGCAACACGTAAAACTGCTTCCAAACTTTCATTTGCAAGGCGGTTTCGATTTTTTGTTTTATTATTATTTAGTATTGAAAAGGTTTGTTCACATATATAGGTAGAACCAAATAAGCTGGCACATTTCAGAGCGTTTATGCGCAACTCTTTGTACGTATTTTTATCAATGCAGCGGTAAAAGTTCAGCAAGTCTCCTTCGTTGAATTTGTTGCGTAAATCTTGGTCGTTTCGAATGTCGATAATTTCTAACTGCATTGACTCTGGCACATTTTCAACTGAAATCGTGAAAGGATTGCTGAATATGTCCAACAGAGGTTTCACTTTTTTAAACTCCGAAAATCTTTCTTGAAAAGATTGAATCAAAATATCTAGCTTTTCTACATAACTGAAATTAATCGCAGTTTTGTTGAATTTTTCAGCCATTTTCTTATAATTCGGAAAATGATTGTAATTTCCAGAATTCAATTGCGATCTGAAAAGTGTCAGCTTGCATTGAAAGGATGATACGTGAGCGTAGAGCTGGGATATCAGTTGATTTTTGCCATGAAGCCGTGTGTTCAAGACATTCAAATGATTTGTAATGTCAACTAAAAAAGCCAAATCACACAACCAATCAGGATTTTTAAGTTCCGGGACATCCTTTTGCTTTTCCGCCAGAAATATTCCAATTTCTTCTATTAAATTTAGAAATCGTTCCAGGGTCAATCCACGACTTAGCCACCTTACTTCTGTATAATACAGTAAATCTCCATATTCGCTTTCGATGTCATCAAGGAATTGTTTGAATTGCCTGTGATTGAGTCCTCGTGATTTTATGAAATTTACAGTCGAAACTACCACTTTCATGACATTTTGAAATTCAATTTTTTTAGAACAGAGGGCTTCTTGGTGTATAATGCAGTGAAACTGCATGAGATCTTCAGCGTTTATGTTTTTTTCTTGCAGATGCTTTTTCAGCAAAGTAACTAGCCCAGAATTGACACCAATCATCGAAGGAGCACCGTCAGTGGCAACTCCCGATAATTTTGATAAGTCCAAATCAGTTTTTGAACACTCATCCAAAAGTACATTGAGTATATCAACTCCTCTGGTTTGACCTTTCAATGAACACATTCCTAACAACTCTTCTAAGACTTCAAAATCTTGAGTAACACCTCGTATGAATATGAGAAGTTGAGCTGTGGAAGTAATATCAGTGGATTCGTCGAGTGCTAATGAAAAAAATTCAATGATCTTAGTTTTTTCATTTAATTGTTCCGCAATATTACCTGACAAAGACATAATACGTCTTTGGATAGTCATACGATTCAGTTGAATTTTCTCAAACTTTTTTGCTGCTTCTGGACACATTTTCTTAGCGGCAATTTCTATGCATTCTTTTACAAAATCCCCATCATTGAAGGGGCGACTGCGCTTTGCTATCATTCGAAAAATTTCATAACTAACTTCTGTAGCTGTTTCTGAATCTTGGATGGGTTTTGTAAACATAGCTTGCTGACCAATAAGCTCCCGTTTTAAAGACAACATTTTTTATATCCTAAAGCCTTTCTCGATAAATAAGCTATCCAACACAGAAATATTTTTTCAAATCGGTCCAGCAGTTCCTGAGATAAGTGCGTTCAAACAAACTCTTCAGCTTTATAATATATTAGCGATTAGCGAAAGCGCACGTTGTACTTAAGCTGCGAACATTATTTTGGTGCGGAGTTATGTTAAAACTGTGATAGCTCCTAAGATATTTATTGAAATCAAATGATATAAAGGGCAACTTGGTTCTAAATGAAATGCTCGTGATGATGAATGTATTTATTTTAATAAGAATAAACACAGATGTGTATAATACACCTCTAAAAATAATGCATTATTTTTTTACAAATTTATTAACATAAAAAAGGTTGTAGTAAGTCAACCATAAAAGATAGACATATGCTGTCGCGGACTTTATTATAGAACTCTTAATGCTGAACAATCCTGTCATACATAATTTTTGTGTAACTTAAGCGGTTTCCGCAGCGTATGCAGCGGAAGCTCTCAAAAGGAATATCGTTCTCCCGTTTTCGCAACATTTTTCATTTCTGCTGTGGTCTTATGAGTCGTATGTTTATGTTATATAGCCTAAAGCCTTCCTCGATAAATGGACTATCCAACGTAAAAAAAATTTTTCAAATCGGGCCAGTAGTTTTTGAGATTAGCGCGTTCAAACAAACAAACAAACAAACAAACAAACTCTTCAGCTTTATAATATTAGTATAGATTGACTTTATACATTGTCTGTAAATACATTGCCTCGTGTCTTGAATTGTATCCCAAAACGATTAAATTATCCAAATACCTAAATATTGGATCATATTTTTTGAAATTAATACAGAAATATAATATTTATAGGGTTTCGTAAGCGGGTTTATGTAACTGCTATTTTAAAACAAGATTGAACAGTTTACAGGAAAATAACGGCGGTAGATAAACATTAAAACAGAGTGCTTAATAAACATCGTGTTAACTTCTTGGCTTCCTCGTGCTGCCCGTAAATAAGGCTGTTATAAACAGTTTAATAACAGGTAGTCACGGAAACGTAAAATGTAGCACTTTCAATATAGCGAAGGACACCCAACGGTGTTTTCACATCCCGAAAGGACCAAACAGGTCACTGATAATCCTATTTAAAGGATATTAGCGACAAATCAAGCAAGGGATTGATTGAATCGAGTGCCATTGAAGTGATTTAGACTGTCGGTCAAAGCGTTATAAAAAACGGAAGTCCACCGTCAAAAACCCTTACATAATAATAACGGAGATGAACTAATAGTACCTATAAGAGGGCTGCAGTAAAAAAGTGTCGTAAATATTTCATTGATGATCCAAAGTTAAAATGTATCATCAATTTGTGTTACTACCACGCTCCGCGCTTAGTTTAAATCAGTAACCAATAATATCTGTTATACGTAGTAATCAATCACTTATTTGCCACAATATACAAAAATATGCAAGTTAAGAACTGCAGACATTAAAAGTATAGGTAGTAAATTACTTCAGCCGAGTTCAAATTCATCTGGCCGTTTCCTTCCGTATATGGTATCAAGAAGAGCGGACCAATATCTCGAGACTGCGACTCGTTCGCGTCACGTTTTCAATTAGTCTATTCAGAGGGATTCGCCTCATAGATATTCTATGGAACGCGAACGGCGAGATTTGAGTGCCAAGCCATTCATACATCTGGAAGCTTATAGCCGTGATTATTGCAGTCATTTGAATAGGCTTTTTGAAGCGTTACAATTCTCTTTTACATTTTACTTTTCACATTATACGGATATCGTTTTCGTGTTTCACGATACAATACACCGGCTATTGAAACCTCTACCAATTAGTAGCAAGATCTGAGCGACATTGTACGCGGACAGTGCTGTCTGTCCTTTAGCATACATTATTAGTCCAGTCACCTTAGGGGTTTCACCTCGGAATCGGAGATAATAAGCTGGAAACTCGTATACAGCTTCATTTTGGCGTTCTAAAAGTTGTCTCAAAAGTCTCAATAAATCTCGTGTCTGCGTCGTAAGTTATTCGAGGTCAAACGTCACGAAAATCGGTTTTTTGCCATTATCTCCGTTTCTATGGCTCCAATCACTTCAAGACCTATTATAAAAATTGATGATAATAAAATTTGGCACAACTTTTGTCCCAACTTTTTTTTTGTACGCTCAACCCTTTTCGAGATAGAGAGCGGAGAGCACCCAGCGCTCAGGCATATATACTATTATACAAGGTCAACCGTGAATCTCGGTGAATAATACCTTGTATATAGTTACTAATTCCTTAAAATATTATTAATAATAAGTAATTTGTATTTGTAGTTGTATTTTTTAATAATAAATAATTGGATGATCAAACGAACTTACCTTAAGTGAAGTTCGATCCAAATTGTCCTGACTTCGACGAAGAGATTTAATTGACCATGTAGTATGCCCTACTACGCGTCCATTCACTCGCACACAGGTTTAGCGCAAGAAAGAGAAGGTAAATGACCTCACTCCCTCCCACGCCTCACAGCACTGCCAGCCGCCTGTCGCTCATTCATTTCAGAGCAAGGAGACTGATGTATGAGATGTACAACATTGATTATACCTATGGTATGGGTGACGATTATTTTTGCTTAAAAAACGTACACGGGAATTGGGAAGGGTGGGACCTTAAATCTCTTCGTCGAAGTCAGGACAATTTGGATCGAACTTCACTTAAGGTAAGTTCGTTTGATCATCCAATTGTCCTGCCTTCGACTCTGAGATTTAATTGACCATGTAGATGTTTGGAGTAAAATCAATGTTGTTACAATAGAATAAGTTGACATCTCTGATGTTAGTAGTGATTGATCATTAAAATGATCATATTAAACAACAATTCATTGTTCATGTCGCTATCTTTCACATATACATGTATCACTATTACTAAAAAACATTAGTTGTATGATAACTATGATAAGTTATAACTTTCTACTAATAAAAATATCTTTATTAGAAAGAAAGAAGATATTTGTTAGTATTTTTTATTAATGATTAATAAAAAAATGATAATTTATTTATTTTAGTAATTTTAAGCTGAAATAAAGCATTTCTGTTTAATTGTGGCATGTTATAAAAATTGCAAACAATACAGAAGACGTATTGTTGGGCTGAGACGGTTTGCGAATAATATAGTTTTACACACTGAATTTGGCACGTAAAACAAATGATAATTTTATTACGAGGAAAGCCACATACAGAAAACACTTTTTAGTTAGCGCCTTATCTTTGGTAAGATAAAGGGCGTGAAGGTAATGTCGTCTGAAAAATAGTTATCTTATTCTTGCAGTATTTAGCATATTTTATAATTATAGTTTTGAAATACGTATGTACATGCTATTCTATTGCTTTTCAGTATGGGATATGTAGGTATTAATGCGACTGTTTGAAAAATATTCGATCGAATACCAAACACATAAATAATATTTTATAAATTAAAATTTCGAATACCTGAGAAAATTTATATACTTAATTTGGTTATAAAATGTGTTTATGATTTGTATAAAAGTAATTGATTAAAAGATTCATTCTTAGGAATGTAATTATTTTAAGATCATGATTATATTCACGGGTGTCTATCAATGATATATGATTATTTGATGTGTAAGAAAAAGAATACAATAATTCAATGGCTTTGAAATATTATCGTTATCAGAAAGTTTAAGGCATAGGTAGGTAGGTTATGATTTTTTATGTATTATTTATATTTCATTAAGTATATTAGTTTTTTTTTTTTTTCTAAATAAGATTTAATCCCTCAAGCGTATGTGAACGAGACACAATAGGTATTCTATTGTTATGCGGTCGCATGCGACCGCTCGGGTGTTGAGGTATTAAAATCGGCTTCTGGGAGCTTTATAAGGGCAAACGACCGCAAACGATTTCTCCGATATAAGTTTTGGTACCACCCGGCCCCGACCAAATACGTTTGCCTAATATTCGACTAATCGACCAGGAATGTTCGCCGAGTATTCGATAGTCGGCACATGTTCAGATTTATATATATGATGTATATGATAAATTTAATCATAATTTTATTGCCTGGGTAAATGTCTGGATTACTTTTAAGGATTACAATAAATATCAATCCTAAGTTTCAGGTTGGTTGCTATGAGTTTTTTATTTATTTAACTTTATATATATTTTTAAGTTTGACAAATATTTGTAACATATTTGGCTACAGATGAGACTTGTTTCAATATTATGAGCTGTGTCAAAATAAAAAACTGATGATGACTTAAAATAAGGGTACCTATTTTGACACGAAATCCAAAAATAAACGGATATCGTATTAAAAGTACCTATGTCATATCGAGATCCCAAGGGTAAACTGGTTTTATACATATTTAAAAACATCTTTACATATGGTTAATAAAAAACATAGATAATTTGGTTTCAAATAATTAATTGATTCAAATTTTAATAAATAGTCGAATCACATGACATCCTCTGGCGTAAGAATTAAGGAAAAGTCCATTAAAAAAAATCATTTTCAAAATAAAATACTTTTTCTCAACCATACCACCCGACCTATTTTATTATTAATTTTTAATTTTCAATTGTTCCACCGTATGTAAGTAACTGGTGAATCTCAAGACAAAATGTCCTTTGAAAAATTATTAAACACAGTATATCGAATACTATAAACATCAAACAATAAAATGCATATAATAAGTACCTATTTTATTGCTTATTGGAGCAACGTTTTCAAGGAACAGTTCCTTAATAACTTAGTGGCTTTCTGGGGAAGATTGTTGGGGAGTGGGTGGATGTAATTGATTACAAAAAACTGATGATTAGAGAATATATTTACTTGATGTACTTTATTCTTAAATCACAGAATAAATAGTAGGAAAATAAACATGGTTCATATTTCCAATAACTCGAATTAGATTATTATAGTGCAATTTGATTCTAATGCTGCATTGCATTTAGGATGCGTCAGTTTTTTTTAAAATATATATATATATATAAATAATAATTTCCTAGCCTTTTGTTAAAAAAATATGGATAGTGATATTTTTGTAATAATGAATATGGCTTGTATTTATTTCACGTCAAACGTAGGTGTGTGTGTAAATGGCAAATAAAAATAACCGAATTATATGAAATATTGTAATAATACTTGAGAAAATAAAATTGTGTCAATTTATATGCTTTGCTTATGCATTTCCATAAAAAGCAAAAAAGGCATTATCTTCATAAAATGAGCTTGTTTCAATTTAATAGCTACCTACTCTTATGGTATATCTAACAATGTGTCGATAAGTTTTGGTTTATGCTATCTGCCGCATACTTCAATACAATAGAACGTTTGATTTGAATTATTCTTAGGTGGTGCTTGAAACAAGGTCATAGAAACAAAGGTCAATTCCAGGTGACCAAAGGTTGTCACAATTTTTACTGGGCGTTGGCTGGCTTTTCCAAAGATAAAGGACACAGATCTTTATTAGGTTTTCTCGACTCGAGATTAAGTACCGAACTTTGCGACGGTTAAATGAACGTATTCATAAAAAAGCATATCACTTTCACAGCATATTTTTCGAAAAACGAAATAACCTCTAAAACAATGGAATACAGCGCACCCTAATAAATCTTATATGACGGTAGTACTATATTGATTTCGGGGTTTGATAAGATGTCTCATTGGCATATTTAAAAAAAATACGCTTTCCAGGTAGTTTTTATTGCTTCAGTAAATAAAATCTAAGCTTTACCGAATTATTTACTGAGAAGTTGATTTAATCTTAGTTGGATATAAAATAAATACGGCAAATTTCCTACCATTCAGAATCATACATTTGCCAGGTATTTAGCAAAGCTCATTCTCATTTTTATTATAGCTGTTAAAATTAAAAGCATTTAATGGAGGTTTTAAACGGACTGGTTTTTATATGGACCCAACCATATTTTGGTACGTCCTGGGCAAGCTTACAGCTTGCTTGCTTGCTAGTTATAATCAAAGAGCCAACCACAAGCTAAATAGCTATAGGTATGAGCAGAAAGCAGAATTGTATGTAGAAAAATCTTGCTTTCTTAAAAAGTACATTGTTTTCTTTTTACAAAATCTATTAAATTCAATATTTTAAATAGTATTATGAAGCAATTTATGTTTACCATAGCATTGTCTAGTTAGACAATTTTATAGCCATTGGCAAGAAATAAGTACAAAAGAGTTGTGATCAATGGATAAGGACCCAAACCACCCATAACTATGTGAGCTATGGTGGGATGCTATGCTACCGTTTTTAGAGCTTTGTGGAAAACATATTAGGAACGTGTACTGCAGGTTGCAGAGTACGTGTATTTATGATTAAGGTCTAAGTTGTTAAAGTGTTTTTGAGTCTCTCATGTTTACTATTCTGAGTAAAAATTTACAAAATAAATATTAATTTATTCGATTTGAAATAAATCTTCTGCCACTATTATTACTTGGTAAACCATTTTATTGCTATTTTGGTTTGTACGTGTGATAGCTCACATTATGCTCCATTTTAATATTTGCCTAAATATTGGCTGAGACAAGTGTTCGGTCGTGGTTTTGCCACGAGTGGAATACGGTAGCCCGTAATAAGTACATGTACGTACGGCCTTAAGGTGATATAACAAAGCATTCATAAGAACACATTATAACAAATCATTCATAAGAACACATACCTTTTTTGGTCGGATTCTGATTCCGAGTGCGAGACGTTTAAAACACGCTGGAATTGTGACGGTAGATCACCGTTGCGAAGCAATTCGCGGCGCGTCATGGGCCACACACATCACAGGTATGGCCGGATGAGTGCGGGCGAGGGCCGCTGATTCATACTCAGAGGCCATAGTGGCGCATCGTCAGCGCTGCTTAATATTAATCATGAATGTCTTTGGCTGTAACTTCAGCTAACTTGCTTCCCTTTTTTCGCAATGAAAATGAGGGTAGGATATTGGAAGCAACGCATACCAAAAGTCTCAGATAAGATCTAGAATAATCTAGATAATTAGGACTGGCTGACCTCACGTGTCAGCTCTGCCAGTATTTGCTACAGATCAATATCGCGTATTGATTCGGAGCGGAAAATGCGGACTGGCTAGCATCGCGTGCTAGCTCGGCCGCGAAGCGTAAAGCATGCATGGTGCAGCCACGCTGGGTAGTGCGTTTTACTTCACATTCACTTGTTAAATTAATAACAAAAACATTTTTGAACTAACATGTCACTATAAGATAAATTTCGTTTAGCACGAAATAAAAACTTAAGGGTTATATACTGTGGTTACTGCGTGCGTTGGAACGGCGCGCGCGCACGGACACGAATGAGCGACAGGCGGCTGGCAGTGCTGTGAGGCGTGGGAGGGAGTGAGGTCATTTACCTTCTCTTTCTTGCGCTAAACCTGTGTGCGAGTGAATGGACGCGTAGTAGGGCATACTACATGGTCAATTAAATCTCAGAGTCGAAGGCAGGACAATTTATGAATGTTTTAATTCGAATGTATGATAATAATGTAATCTTTTGCTTTTTTTTTATTTGTTGTCGTTTTTTTTTATTATTATTGTTCTCTTCTTTAAGTGTGTGTTTACACCCAGTACCTAGCAGGGGTTCCCGCTGAAAATCAGTGTCGTGGCATGCTTACCATCTGCTGTCATGATATATACTGAGCGGGGACCTTTTTGGCACACCTGGGAGCTTTGTTTTTGTTTTTAATGAATTTAATTTTAGTTGTTTTGATTTGTTTTAATTTATTTAATGAAATGTATCTTGTGTGTCAAATAAATAAAAATTCTATTCTATTCTATTCTAAGAGCAAATACTTAATAATTTTCTCTACTTACAATCTGTACATATATAATATTGAATACAATGTATTAACTAATAAATAATAAAAATTATTTATTATTAATAATATTTTAAGGAATTAGTAACTATAAACAATGTATTATTCACCGAGATTCACGGTTGACCTTGTATAATAGAATATATGCCTGAGCGCTGGGTGCTCTCCGCTCTCTATCTCGAAAAGGGTTGAGCGTACAAAAAAAAGTTGGGACAAAAGTTGTGCCAAATTTCATTATCTTCAATTTTTATAATAGGTCTTGAAGTGATTGGAGCCATAGAAACGGAGATAATGGCAAAAAACCGATTTTCGTGACGTTTGACCTCGAATAACTTACGACGCAGACACGAGATTTATTGAGACTTTTGAGACAACTTTTAGAACGCCAAAATGAAGCTGTATACGAGTTTCCAGCTTATTATTTCCGATTCCGAGATTTGCCCCTTTTTTTGTCTAAGGTGACTGGACTATATGTCCTATCTCTAGAACAAGAGCTATTGCAGCGGCTATTAATGTCTTGTTTAGTTAGTTACGATGTCTCATATGTGGTACACGTATTTGGTGGATCCCATTATCCAGAATTGGTTATTTGTGTATTAATGAATGTCGAAACTATGGTTAGTTAGATTGCATTAGGGAAGTTTGAACTGTGTGATTTATTGTTTTTGTTTATAACAAGCAAAAAACTTGTATCTAAATATTAAGACAAAATATAATAACACAAAGTAGAACTCTACGTTGTTAACTTTAAATTTAAATTTTAACAGCAGCGTAAATATAAACAATTTGGTCTTGCAAAAGTTCTTATCAAAACTTCAACACATCTTCAGCGACTTCAGCTCAAAAATTGGGGGGTTCTTATGTTTCTTCAACTAGAGCGTAATTTATTGGCGCAGGTGTAATGTAAATAAATTAGTTCGCTAACCATTCAGTTTCCTAGGAAAATTAAATCTTAATAAATAAGACTTCAGCGAACGTGCGAGTCCTTTCAGCAGCATTGCATGGTAATTGTAAGTACACTCGCGGCCACATCACCTAGTTCCTCATACGTACTGCGCTCGAGATACTCGGCATTCGTCTTAGCTAAAAGCACCCTACGCGACGGGTCGGGCTCTTCAACACTTGAGTGTACTTTACTACTTGCCATGATGATATTTCTTATAATTTACTAGCGGACCCAGCGAACTTTGCTTCGCCCCTAGCACCGTCCTGCCCCGGCCCCGTCTCGCCCAGCCTCGTAATTTTAAAAGTTAAGAAAATCACTATAATTGATCAGCTATCGAGCGGGATGATTACTAAAATGGCTATAAAAAATAGGGGTTGGTGTAAGTAAAAATTTTGGGTTGTATGTATTTTTTAATGCCACATTATAAAAATATAAAAAAAATCGTCAATAAAAAACATTAGGGTGAACAACCTTTCTTACTTAGGGGTATGAAAAATAGATAGTAGCCGATTCTCAGACCTACTAAATACGCATATAAAATTTGGTAAGAATCTGTAAAGCCGTTTCGGAGGAATACGGGAACGAACATTGTGACACGAGAATTTTATATATAAGATTCAATAATTAAGGACACGTCAATAAAAACTAAAATTTTAGACACGTTTACTAAAAAATGTGTCTAAAATTTTATGGTATCTTCATAAATATTTTACACTTTGACAATAATACAATGGGTATTAAGAATTTGAGCTCACTCTCACATCTCACACTCTGTTGAACGTTTAATCATTAATGTACACATCAGCATAATAACTAAATCAGAACTCTGATAATCTTAATATGCTATTGTGACATGTCTTATAATGTCTTCAGTACATCAATTCTTATCTCATTATATTAGTGAAACTCTTTCGCAAACCTGCCAAAAGTCTCAAATAACATTGGAAATTTAGATACATATAACTATTTGGTATGAATATTCGCATAATTGTCATTATGCAAAATGCAAACTTTCATCTGCATAATGATAAAGAAACAATTTGATGATGCAACTAAGAAACTGGTCAGTATCTTGAATAAATAAAATTATCTTTATTACTACCATTCACATAAAATAAAGCATTTATGTAAGTGCTCTTAAAGATATACAATCTGAGACCACTACAGGGTAATTTAAGCGGCTCTAGTATTTCAGACGTTAATTAAAGAGCTTGTCGTCCCAAAGTGCACCGTTCTGTAATTAACAGATCTCAATTGAGCCCACTCCAAACATTGCTCGAGATAGGTTTCATATTAAGTAAAGCTATTTGCGGTATTGCTAATCTGACAAAACGATTGGTCTGATGCTCTGACATAGAAATACTCAATCGTTTGACTTTACAGATGCTGACAGATCAATTTACAATCTAATAGCTTTGATATTTTGAACATTTGATTGAAACAAGATTGTATTGAATAACATAGCCCTTCGTGTAACATATTCATTAGTTTAAAAGACTTTGGTAAACTAAGGTTTAACGATGTAGCTAAGGTAAGGATCGCGCTTCTCGAAGACTATCTACTTTTACCTAGGATATTGAATTTAACAAACGAGTCTGTTTGTAAGTATTGTATTGTTTTTATGCAATAGAGTTTAACAATATCTTTATCAAACTTTACTAAACATTGGGTATACTGAGTTACTAGCAGCTATGCGGTCCTAGCTTTGGTGCGATACATACGTCCTGTATTTCATATTATAATAACAATATATTTCCTTCCAATATGGACTAAACGCATAATTTAAATGCATAATTAGGCTACCCGAGCCAACGCAGCATCTATTTCTGTACCACTTCCGATAAATAGGCAGGCCCATGAATAATAATGCATTTGGATGATTAATTAGCGTTATATGATATGCACGTTTGACAGGTGTTACATAATGAATTAGGTTTATAGAGCACGGCCGAATAATTCATGTGTACCGATTAGGGTCGTATCTAAGATGGGTAGGCTATCTATAACAAGGGTTGACACCTTTCCGTTTGCGTAAACCTATTGGGATTGATTTCTGACAGCATTATCTGAGACATAATTTTAGTTCCTCTGTCTGTTTATTGTTGAAGAAATGATAAGCCTCTTCAGACCATTTCTGGCATGATTATAGAGGTATTATGCGAAAAATAATTGACTGGTTTATTATCACATTCTTTTTTTCAAGGTTGAAGAATCACAAGATCGTAGAAAGCTGGTAATCTGATTACACACTCGAATAAGGAGATTAAAAGACTTATTCGTAAATAGTTAGTGCAAGATTAGTTAAAGCTTTTTTTCGACAAGGTATCGAAGGTCAACCATTCACTTGAGTTTTGTTTGCGCGTGATTCTTGTCAATTATTTTTGATATTCGCATGTCGCATGCATTTGTGGCTGTGCTGAACGCAAGAAAGAATACTAATTACCATTATAAAAACCTTATAAAATATTACAAAAACTTGTCTTTTACTTGATATAGAAAGAGTTTGGAAACGTTTAAAAAAATCACTAATAATTAATACAACGTACTGTAATGATATATGCACAAAACCTCAGACATCCCTAATTGACCTTATTCTGAAAGTAAAACTATAATTAAAAAAAATGGATTTATGTGATGTTTAGGTTTTACTGACACTTCTGATCATTTCTTGCTCTGTCGAGAGAGGATTTGGTAGGTTATTCACCGGACCGCGCGCCACGCTGACATTATTAATATTACTATATACGAACACAAAGAACTAACTATTGCTTTTTTCTGTATTTTAAAGGATTTGCACATGATGGCTTTTCTTGTTAATAAATAGACAGGGCAACATTTGAATAAAGTTTTTTGAAAAATGTGACCCATATTATTGGTTTATTTGATTCTGCTAGTTATTCCAATCAACTTGTTTTCAGTTTTTGCGCATTAAACGTTACAAGTTGTTTATGTTATCTTTGGATTCGCACTGTGCACCGAGTCTAACATATAAAGTATCCAGTCTATCAAGCACATTATTTACTTCCTTCCGCGTGTACGGTCGAATAATTAAGAATACTATCTGGGACTCGGTTAAAGAGGGTCGTATCGCATCGCTTGCAGAGGGTTGGCATGTGTCCATCTAGGGCCAGTTATTGTCACTTCAATTGCCGATTGGACGTTGTACTGATGCCTCATTATGGTGCTCTCTTCCTTCCTACACCTACGTTTTTTGTCTACTACTTCTACTAATCCGACTTTATGAATGAAATTTATACCGATATTTTGTGAATGAAAAATTTTGTAGGCATTTAGGTCTATTGCTTCCTCACGTATAATCTTATGGATATTTTAAAGGAACTGCAACAATATGGCGCATATACAAAACAATCATATCTTTGCGGAGAAATATGATATGCTTTTCTAAATAGTGTACTACTACTTAACAATAGAAAGCATTAACAGTCTTCTAAAATACTTTGACTATAAAAAGTAATCAGCGGCTATAGCTCAAGAAAATTTAGTGCCTCAAATTGATTTATAGGAACTAAATTTTTATGTAAAAACTTATATTTATTACTCAAAAAAGCTTTAAAACTTTCTATTGACGTTTTTTTTATTCCGACTACGGCGAAGTCAAAAAGGGTGTATGTAATTATGTAAAAAAAGTATTATACCCTAAACCTTATAAAGTCATGCTAGTATTAAACCAATACCATACGTATTAATGTTTCTATTAATTTTAACCTACTCGTATATAAAACAAGTATATTCAGGCTGTGCTGTGCAGGCTGGGCTGTTAAAGAAATTGGATATTGGGCTACATTATTTGACGCCATGTTTAATGAAACAAAAAGAAAAGAGAGCAAAATTAGAACTACGATTAGCCATTGTTAAACCAAAAATTAATTAATGGAATCAGGCGTTACTTTGCGGAAATCCATTATTAAGTTGAAATTTATAAAATTATTTTGCTTTAAATTTCCGCGAAGCTACGCCGGCGCAGGCAACTAACTACACGAACCGTCACCACCGTTTAGTATTAGTTCAGGCAAATGCAGGATGCACCACCCGCCCTCCCTCAATACGCATGCGGCACAGCTGATGCAATTAATAGTACCCAACACCAACGTGCAAAAAACCTCGACGCGTTTCGCCACTACACGTGGCATCCTCAGGAGATGTTGTCGCCTCGGCGGAGCACGGACGACTGGTCGTATAAATTTCAACTTAAACCAAAAATTATACCTAAATTTAACAACCTCAAACTCTAATGACGTTTCACAAAATTTAATCACCTAAGTTTTTTAATCTGGATTTATTGGTTAGTTTTAGTCTAAATTACGGACAACACCATGTCAAGGTAAATATTATGTACTGCGGTATTTTATGCAGTTGTAATAAGAGCTAGTTTGCAACAAAAGTGGGGAACCTAATGTGCTATCGACTGTGCAAAGTTCTTGATTGCAATTTCAAAACTACGTAAGGAAAATTTTTGCTAACTGTAGGTACTTTAGTGTTTTTTTTTTATTAAATTACAGAAAAAAATATTACTCAGTAAAGTAAAGTAATGCGTAGGTTGAAGCGTTATTCGCGCCGAGAAGTCTTTTTCAATTTATTCCTGTAATTGGAGCCCGGTCACCAAAATATTGCGTTTCGTTGTTTTTGAGCTGTCTATCATGTCACGGTATCGATATTATTGCGTTGCCCTCGAATGATTACTAAATAAATGTTCTTTTTTCTTTTCAGGTAAGTGGATCTGTCGTTAGCGGAGGTTTTTCAATTTCCTTGAAGCCACGTCATTATCTTGTAAGTTGTGTTTTGCTTTGTATATATTTGTTCAAGCAGAAAGACAATAATAAGGTTCATTACTTATTTGAAAGGTAAATAGTTATTATCTTTACTAGCTTATAACTTAATCAAACAAACGCATAAATAGTTATTGAAAAATAATAAGTTAACTAGAAAAATAATATGTTTTTTATTATTTTATTTATTTAGGGACTTTTATATAATATAGTCAGATCACAAGCTTAATTTCTCACATAATTTTCTAATTATTTTTTTAATGAAATCCGACAAAAGTCGGCAATGTTCATATTTAATGTTACACTAGTGTCTCTTAGTGATGGAGAAATGTTGTCACTCCATTAAGTAAGAAGGGATTTTTTGTTAAAAACTATGCGGTGGTTCCGCAACATTGAGTTAAAAAGTGGGCCCCGAAATGCTGTCGAATAATCTGATAGCAAAAAGCGTAGACGAGTATTAGTGTGGGGCTACCAAGTTTGTGAAGACTAAAAAGAAAATATTTCATAATTTTATCTATTCTACCTAATATTGTCGTTCAACAGAATCTATATGTATTCGAACTTGAGTCCGTAGCTGATATTTCTAAGGCATTATGAAGTGCGGGTGTAATTAGTACTCATTAACGCCAAAGAGTGGGGTGTTATATGTATAAGTTTAACGTGTCAGTCTGTGTAACTATCAGTGGTATGGTAGCTCCCAAGCGGATGAACTGATTTTAATTTTGTATTTTTTGTGTCATAAATAATATTATTTTGAACGCTCTTAGCTATGTTTCATGAAAACCTGTTTAGCCGTATTTTTACTTGAGACTGGGGTATTATTTTAATTTGAAGTTTAAGTTATAATTATAAGATAGTACCAGAAAATTTAAGTTATCAAAACACATTTTTACAATTAGTTATTACCGGCAGTATCAGTCCATATATAAAAATAAGCTTTTCCGCACCACAGGTCCCTTAAAGCAAACATCGCTCATTTTGGCGCCACGCTTATTCAAAGGGCGCTGTATAGACTTACGGAGACAAAGCTGAGCTTGAGGCGCCGCCATTACTGTAATGTGAAGCTGAAACTTGACTGATTACTGCCCTACTGGGATGATTTTTTCCACTCCGCGACGACCCGCTTATGCGGACATTAGCAGCATTAGTAGGATTTCCTACCCGTGTAATCGATTCCAAACGCCGTTTTTTACGAACAGCCAACCGTTCAGATAGCGTGTGAGACGAATTCGCACTTGAGTTTGTCTTAATTTGAACCGCGAATCCCTTTTGACAATTTATTCCGCTTTTTGAGCTAAATGTGGAAGGCCTTTTATAAGGATTTACGAACCGTTATTTATTAGTGTAATGGCGTATTTTTATTGTGAATTATTTTTCTCATTCAAACATGGTTTGCAATGTTATTTAATAGCTATTAGCAAACAAAATACGCGCTCTTTGCAATTCAAATGTTAAGCAAATTGATCCTCGTACCTATACGCGTCAATTTTCAATGTCTCAATTACCGAAACGAAGTTTATGTTAATTAAAACAATTATGTAACAACCCTATTCCAAATATTTTGCAGCCTGTTAACATATAGAACGAGAAACGCTAATATGTTATTCAAATATATCATCTCAACTATTTTAGTCGGTAAACACTAGCACTATTTCTCAAAACATTACCATATTCAAATATCAAGTTAATTTACTGTGGTCTTGAATTACCTCGGAAATCATATTAATTTTGCCGTCAGTACGGATGTCATTAACATTAATAATTGGTTTTGTTTGAATATTAATTACCGCGTGTATTAGAGCGTTTCAGTTGAAAGATTACGAAACCGATACGTTAATTAAAAAATAATATCTACTCGTCCTTGGAGGCTCTCCTCAATTTTGTTACGGAGGAGGTCTTAATTACTACGGTCGCCTAGCAACCAGTTCTTTGACTTTGTAAAGTTGTTAATATTCGGGATTGAGGAAGCCACCTGCAGTACCCACTCAATTTTCGTTTAATTATTAACTATTATTGTCCATCAATGTGCCTTACATCTAAAACTGTAAAAATAAATTATGAGCTCTTGGCTGTTTTCGCGAATTACTTCAATTTGGTGTTGGTACGTTTTACTTACCGTGAATTAACATAAGTTAGCAGAACAGTAAATTTGTCATTTGAAAAAAAACCTGCCGGATAGTATAAACAATCACCTAATGTGAGTTTTATTGTAACACAAAAATTAATAAAGCATACGATAAAACTGTTTACGTTACGTTATTTGTTTGACCACTTCAATGGCCCTAATCTCAAGGATCGCTTGCTCCCTTATATAAGCCCTCAGTGATTACTCGTATTTCCTTCTGATTATCGAGTAATTTCATTGTCCTAAAGGAGCTTTAATCTTTTAAGGATTTCCGAGTTGGGAATGTTGGGATAAGTATTCTTATTATCTGTAGGCTCTATCTTGAGGCTTTTGTTTGCGTTGAGAAAACTACGTCGTATTGTTGTGACGAATAAAAGCTGGTAGTTTTAGTTTACCGAGATTTCTCGAATTTACTAATGGGTACACTATCAATCCTTTGTGAATTCAAAGAAATGCTAAATATTTTTTACTTATAATAAGCTATGAGTAACTTTCAATGTGCAAAACCCAAATACTTAAATATAATGAACAATTTATTATTGTTAGCATATTATAAGTAAATTTATTCTCTCTACAAGTCGTGTTGCAACATTCAATTACGCTTACCATTATTGAATAGGCACGGACACACGTCCCGATCACCGCAGTCACGTCAAAGCGCAATTATTGTAATTAAAACTCCTTGTTTATTGATGCGATCGCGAGGTCGCGATCATTGTTTATTGTGTACACGCCATTATGCCGATTCAGCCAATAGTGCTTAAGCCTGAGAGGGGTTATGATTATTAACTAAGCCTATGTAGGTCTCGAATTGGAGGGCCATTGGTACATGCATTGTGAGATCAGTGCTTTGTGATAGTCGTACTACATGTCTAAATTAGGATAGCGAATAGCTATTGGTTAATAATTTTATATGTATTATTGCTATTCTTTATAAGTTTAGTTTAAAAATTCTCGTAGTCTTATTGCCTGTACTGGAGGTTGTACGGTAGGAGTCTCACGCACCTAAGCACTTTTCATCGAAAATATCTCGCACACACGATTATAGATGTGCCGTTGCTGTCGCTTTCCCGTGCCATAAGAAAGGAATATTCAAAAGACACAGCATAAACAGCTGCCAAATTAGGCAATTTCAGTGAACATTACAAAATTTATTATCTTTGCATTATAATATTAATTATAAATATTCACCTTTCAACCAAATAATGATAAACACTTATAATTTTCTCTTAAACTGCTTAAGTTGCCGGCATCTTAAGCAATGTTGCTTTCATACTTTCTACTATTGTGTCAATTAATAGCACTTTACACACGACACAAAAACAAGTGTCACTTCGATCAAAAGGCAACGCAAGTACTTTTGGCTCTTGAGATAGAGGCGCGAGTGACCTCTAAGTTAAATATAATTCCTTATTTTAGAACCCCCTTTAATGGGTTGCAATTAATGCTATGAAATAGATAGAATAACAAACATATCCTTTTCTTATCTCCCAAAATCAATGGCAATTTTAGCGTATGTCAGGCTTAGTCTAGTACTAATCTGTGTGTTGCCGAACTGTGGCTGTACTAACAAGTCATGACGAGGGAACGTGACGCGCTCGGCTATCGCTTGAATATGTATGAGCACGCGTTCCTACTAGCGGCTTCGCAGCGCGACTAGTTGCTTACTAAGACTAAAATTTGACTCTATACTATGTGTTACACATGTGGACTTATGCCCACGCACAGAAGCCTGAGACTGATGAAAGAAGAACTCCAACAATATTTATCTTTGTTTATTCAAATAACACTGTCGACTTTTACAGTCAGTTTATTATAATTTGACACACAGCTAATCACAAAATCTTCTCCAACTACCACTACTGCTAAATTCAAGCGCTCGTAACAGAATGTCCCGAACAGCGTTTTTTCGACCTAACCAAAATGTCTGCGGACATGCCGTACTACGATTGACTTAATTCATTTGTCATAAGTAAGCATTGTTTTAAAATAATTAACTGTAAGCATAATTAATTATATAAATGAGGGTACATTTAAAAATTAGTTACACAATTAAATAATTATTTGAAATACATAATTTGTATAAGCTTTTCGAACCGAACAAAATGGCGGCGGAAATGCTGTGCAACGAGTATGCATTTAAATTATTTATTTTAAGAAAGCATTGATTTTAAAATTAGAAAACTGTATGTATAATCCAAATGACTTATTTAGAAGTGAGTTTTATAGTTAATTAATATTTTGGACTAACAGAAACAAATATTTCGTTAAACTTTATAAAATTAATCGTTTTATTACTAAAACAAACTTTTAATGGAATCTTACGCACATAATATAGTAGTACTTACCCTTGACATTGTATGAATACTGTACCAAGAGGGCATTATTTACCGGCAACTTTAATCTTATCGCTTACTTTAACCCTAAAATAGCAAATTCAGCTCAAACGGTGATAATTTTGTTTCCCAATCTATTGTTAGTTTCAAAGCATTGATTGCATGGCCATCACCTCACTATTATAAAGGCATCATTGTTTTTTATCGCATCGACCACCCTTCAAGTTCTTGCCGTTGTAAATAGAAAAAATATTTTTACATGAAAAGATATCTATCATCGGGTTCGTAGATATTGATACGTATACCACTCACGTTATATTTACACAGTGTGATTAATATACAAAACATATAACCCCGTATTTATGTTTTATTTACATGATATTGTAGTTACCCGGTACTGTTTACAAAGCAATTCCATCCTCCATTTCTATGATTCGGCAAACATTGACCGTGCAATTTTGTCTATTCTATGCAATTTCAATGAGTTTACACACAGGATGGCATCCGAATAACCAACTATGTTAATTATTCACAATATATTTTTCCATTTCCATCATTATGAATCCACAGGTATTCTGATACAGTCGAGCGTAACAATTTGGCTCTCATTAATTATTCGGTGGTAATATGACACTTTTATGAGCACTCTCTGAAATGTTTATTCTGTTTTAAAATGCAGGAATTGATCATTTTAATAGCGTATCAAAATATAGCAGTAATGTTATTACATTGACACTTACGTTGTATTCTTATGCGCTATTGAGATGATTTTATAAATAGCAGGTATTTTTACTCATAGCTTCTTTGAAATCGACTGTTTAATCTGTTATACGGAAACATTTACACTGAGGAAAGAAAGAAAATATATCCATGAACTGGTTTATGTCTACTCTAGTTAATATTGCTTTGCCTAAGACAGCGGACTAATAGAACTGACGGCATTTAATTCTGATGAATCCGAGGACATCGGTCAGTCGGGCAACCGCGTCAGACATTTTGCTGCACCATCTTGCGATCCTGTGCCAATTAATGGTTTTGCCTAACTAGAAATACTAGCTGCAAATGGCCAGGCAGTAACGCCTCTGGCTAGTAATTTGCTTTCTGGTTATATGGGGAAATGGCTTTAACTCAACCTCTAACTACCCATTGTAAAATTTGAGATACTTTAATATCCTATTGTTTAATAGGCGACAAACACCCGTATTGTTGTCACATTAATTCAAAGTGAAGACAGAAACTAAGTCAAGGACCTTAAACAAAGGATTATGCAAACGTATGGTTGTTTTCATTTCAGTTTCGTATGATCCCAAAAGTTCACATGTTAACCTTTATGGCGTTACTCTGTAGTTAAAACATGCGTTAGCCAAATTACCCCTCTTAGCCGTAATGGCCGGTAGGTAGCGAGTTATCTGCCAACAAGTAATATGCATATTGTATCGTACGACGCTCAGGGCTTTTACGAACGGATTTATCGGATTCCTATTCGGACGCGCCCGAACGTGTCGTATTCGACCTAGACGGATTTGCACCATTTGTTACCGGAATTCTAAAATTGGTCACCAAACAGCGGAACGGAATTTGCCGTGTGAAATGCTTTAGGCAGAGAGTGATACATCTGTGGAGGAATTCCTGACTGTGTAGCGCTGTGTCCTCAACTATGCATTCGCGTGTAATGAGCGTTCAGCATAGATCAGGCCTGTGGCATGCACGGTTTTCATGTTTTCATGTCTTTCGTCGGCATTCGGCATCGGAAACGTTTCTGCTGGACGTAAAAGGGATGTGAGTTGCAAAAGCATGTACAGAAAGAGATGACAGATAATAGTTTGGGTAAAGGTCTAGTATACGTGTTATGACAGTGTATTTCACCAAACCCTCATCTCTACACATTACTAAGACTTCTGATTGACAATCCAAAAAGTTATCGGACAAAAGCTCAGCCTTGAATTTTTGCTTGGTAATCAATTTGAAATCTTTTTGTGTTTGAAGACGCACCTTAATATCGCAATTTTCAATTCCGCGCGTCTGCGAACAGATTGCGCGTTTCCGTAAACAATCACAAATTCGTATTTCGCCGACTCATCACAATGCTAAGGTTGGATCGGTTTTTACCCAGCATCACGTTCGACTGAAGTGAATCAAGTCAGCAATCTGTTTTAATACCACACGTGACTTTGAGCACTGTCGTCGACATCGAAACCAATTACTCGACACTTGTTATGTTAATTAGTCACTTCGGTAATACAGTACTTACATAAGTCTGTATAACGTCGCCAGGCTGTTAAATTAATATAATGTACGGTGTTGGATGGGATCATTGGCTGGTAGGGGTGCCGCTGTGTGGAATTTGCGCTACTTTGAATTTTTCCTTTTCCCAATCGCTTGTGCGGATTTATATTAAAATATAATTTGAAACATCCTCTAGCTTGCTAGCCATTGGTCGGTTTGTTGATTAGTTCCTAAAAAAATGTATACACATGATTGTAATCTGTAATTGTACCACCTGTAATAAATAAATAAATGGATAGGTGTGGGGCCACTCTATGAATCAAACAGCGCTTGCGTCATTTCGTCAACATTTCCAATCTGTAGTTGAGCTTTCTTTAATTTCGTTTCTTATATCTTCTGTTGTTAAGACTTTTAGTTAGAAGGGTATTATCATTTACCATTGATCCGTTCGTTTGGCAACCCTGCAATTAGCGGAGAAGTAATTACGTGTTCATTAGAGCTAGTGGGACGACACGCCACATCGCGTGAGCACCACGTCTTGTTACCAAATAATTGTGTACGCCGGAATATGATACCGTGAGACGCTACCTTTATGCCTGCCATTATTGTTTACTCGTGGCCAACAAGCCTTACAAAGCAAGGGTTGAGATATCAAGCCTATCTAAGATTAAGTGTCTGCTACGACACTTAATCTTAGACGAACCTATTCAATGTTTACTTGAAACGCTTTCTGAGAAACATCACGTCGAGGTCTAAGGGAATTCGTGAGTGGAGTGTCTCTGAACGTACTACACTCAAGTGACATACGAAACTTAGTACTAATATACCTATAAACCTGGTAATGAAAATGACACAGTCATATCTAAAACTGGCGCCAGGCTGAAAAGTCCGGTCGGTCCATGTTAACAGAATGTTTCCGAAAACACTGACTGAGTATCAACTTTGCTCAGAAGTGGGACTGTAACAAAATACAATCACGCTTTTTAAACGGCTAAACACGACCCTATTTCATTACAGGAAACCAATAAGTATATAATGTTTCCATTTCAATAGAAATAGGCACGGGGATACTTTAACAATGAACATTGTGAGGCATAACTTTTGAGGAGTGTCAGGAAGGGAAGAGGTCGAAAGGATCATTTTTGCATGGTGTTATATTATAGGGTGTCCCTAAGGGCGACTTGCTCGTTTAATACCCACTCTCTTTTGTTGGAAGAAAAAATGTAAAGTTATGGCCGAATGTGTGTCAAGTTTATAGGCAAAAGTTTTTCGACTGCTAAATCACCCATCTTGGTGAAATTTTCCTTGTTGTATCTATACAAACGTCGATCGGACAATGATCATGTATTTTTTATAATGTTCTGCAAATACATAATTCCGATTCCTAGAAATAGTGCAGTATTTGGACACTTGTTGTTGTTTAATGATTTTATCGAAAAATAGAAACGTTGACTTTTTCAAATTACGTCCTGAGTGTACATTGTGGTATTTGCTCTGTCAATTGGTTTAGAGGTGCACGAATTTATTGGTGGCCGACAAGGATTGTACGATTCTACATGGAACTATTTATGTATATAACAAGCTTTTATTTTCCTTATTTTGATGAATTCTCAGTAACGGTACAATTGCGATATATCATCCCTGATTAGAGTTGGGCAGGTAAAAAAACAAAATGGTAAGTAATGAAAAATACGGTAATTTATGGTAAAAATGGTAAAATACTCGTAATTTACCAAATAGACCGTAAAATATTCAGTTGCTATATTTATTTATTTTATAATTTGTGCATGATTAAAGCTTTAATCCAAACGGTTGTTGGCGGTGTTGATGGTAGAAAACACTTTAAAAAATTGATTATTTTTTACGTTACTTGGGTCACCATATTATAAAACAGAAAACAAATATTCGTGCGCGTTGCGAAAAATAATTAAATGACATTTAACATTCGCGCTCGCTTCTCGTCTGGTTATTGACGAAACGTTCGAGGAAATATTCGTGCACGAGAGCTGACGCGAGCTTGCTGTTCACATTGATGTTCACACATCATCATCATCATTATCAGCCAAAAGACGTCCACTGCTGAACATATGCCACCCCCACGGCTTTCCACAGCGACCGGTTTTGAGCGCTCTGCATCCAGTTTGATCCTGCGATCTTTTCAAGGTCGTCTGTCCATTTTGTCGGTGGACATCCCACGCTGCGCTTTTGGTCGAAGGGTTTCCAATCTAGAACTTTTCTGCCCCAGCGGCCATCAGTTCCCTGCTATGTGCCCTGCCAAAGTGCCCACTGCCACTAGAGCTTACTGATTCGTAGGGATATGTCCGTTACCTTAGTTCTTCTACGTATCTCCTCGCTTCTGATTCGATCACTGAGCATAGCCCACTTCATTGCTCGTTGTGTGATTTTAAGCTTCTTTATGAGGCCCATAGTTAGAGACCACGTAACGGATTCGTATGTCTTCACTGGTGACATACACTGGTTGAAAACTTTCGTCTTCAGACACTGAGGTAATTGACACGAGAGGACGCTCTTATGCAGTTTCCCAAGCGCTGCCTAGCCGAGTTGGATTCGTCAATTGACCCCTTTCCCAAGTTGGACCTATCTAATTGGATCTTTCATCTAAGGTAGACGTACTCGTCGACAACTTCAAGAGTTGAGTTTCCAACGGATACTGGAGTAGGTATAACACGGGAACTTGACGTAATTTTCGTCTTTTCCATGTTTTTTTCAAAGACACACCTGTTGGGATACTTGGTCGAGCATAGTGCCAAGATCATTCAGCGTCTTTGCCACAACGACTATATCATCGGCAAACCGGAGGCGTGTTATGTTTTCGCTATTGACGCAGATGCCGAATCGTTCTCATTCCAGGAGCTTAAAGGCGTCTTCCAATGCCGCTGTAAACAGTTTCGGAGATATAACGTCTCCCTGTCTTACACCTCTCCGCAATGGAATCGCCCTCGTATTTTGTTCCTGTACTCGGACCGACCATGGTGGCGTTGTTATACAGACACTTTAACACCTATCGTCTATGTGACACCACTGAAGAAGCCTAAGCACCGCCCAAGTTTTGATTGAATCAAAAGCCTTCTCATAGTGCACAAACGCTAAACATAGAGGCATATTATACTCGTACTTCTCGGACTTCTGTATAATTTGCCTTAATAGATGTGGTCTATGGTACTGTAGCCTTTTCAGAATTCGGCTTGTTCGGGAGGCTGGAAGTCATCAAACCTACGTGCGAGACGCTTCGTGATTCACACATGCGCGAGATTAATCATAGCATTTGTTGTACATGAAGATGCCGAAGGTTGAATTAGTTGTGGCTTGCGCTCTGCAACTCGTTAGTTTGTTTAAATACTTGCATATCTCGAGTAAGAAAGTGAAAAGGAACCGGCGACGCAGACGATGGTGAGGTGAATGATAAGCTTAGCTTTTAGGTCAGTATGATAAGGAAGCAATTTTTTTCAAAAATTGTACCCTTTTTCGTGATTTTCAGTTATTAAATTAATAACCTATAAAACGAAAACTACTGGTTTTGATGGAACTTACACTGTAGGTACCCTACCCTAAGTAGCAATATATCTGATTGAACAAAAAATAATCATCTCGCTATGACTTCTCGTTTTCAAGAAATCCGTGGTGAAAAAAACATCAAAACACACATACACTTACGAAATTTTGAACACGTGTTTGGAACTTTGGAAGCCTTAATAGATTATCCCACTCGAACAATATAAAATTCTAACAATATCACATACCTTATAGGTCGAATTGATAACCTCCTTTTTTAAAATAAACATTAATATTTTTTTTATTACAAACACAATATCACTCATAAATTACAAAGTACAAAACAAAAATAAACCTAATAAATATATTTTTGTGTGATGTGAATCCAGCTCAAAAGTTCGTGTTCGTATTGGCATGTAAAGAAGTATCATCATGCTAAGACAGTAAAAATGAGTGAAATGTTATTCATGGTAATTTAGTAAAGGATTTAAGTATATTTATACATTAAGTTTTGTTAATTAAAATCATTTGAATATTTTCCCAGTCATCGGTAATTTTACCGAGTAAATTACATGTTTTTGGTAATTTACTCGAAATTGAGTAAATTACCGGTCACAAACCCAACGCTATCCCTGATGTGTCTTTTTAGAACATAAATCCACACTCATGTGAAACATATAAAGTTGATTATGATTTGTTTAGGCCGTTGATGCACTTTCGTGTGTACACTTAAACTTCTGTTTGTAATAAAAATGCGTATAATTTAGGATAACTCTTACTCTTGTTTTAAAATCGACTTTAAACAAATTGCATTTAAGTCTATTGCTAGTCCATTGTTTGTGTTTGATTTTGCTGAACAGTATGTTTTCTCGGACATTATAAACGCTTCATGCATATTCGTTGGTAAATGAAATATGTTTAAAGATTATTCTTGCTTTTTGTATATTCTGGAGTGAATATTAAACAATATTTGTTTTGATATTTATGTGTTAATTACGTCATTAGTTATGCATTCGGAACAATCGTTTATTTTTCTGAAAAAATAATGGACACAAAGTTGTTGTGACCATTATTTTTTCACCACAGACCATAATTGTAATTGTATTTGATATTGTTAATTTACGGCAAGAATTATACAATGTGGGTTGGGCTTCAAATACCCTTTCCTATTTAAATATGATCTTTACATATCCAAAAGACTAACAAAGTTAGTTCAAACAGTCGTAGGTCACGCAAAGTGACCCTGCATCAGACGCGGCAAACTTAGATATTATTTTAGTGTTCCCCACAGAGTCGAACAAACGGAACCATCTAGAACTTGAACACTGTTCGACCTACACAAACTCTTGCCCTTACTCAGAAAATATTCATGCGCCCAACAAAAAATTTGCTCGCGAACATATCTGTCAGATGACTTATGGCCGAAGAAAACTGGAAAAGTGCAAAAAATATTTGCGAACTAGTGCTATTGGAGATTTATCGTTCCCTTAACGTATTTTTTTTTCTTTTTGATACCCAAGGTCATCAAAATATACGGCGAATAAATGGATTTCATTTGAGCTACTTAAAACGTGTATTTGTCTTAAATAAAGTAAGCATTTTACGTGAAATATAAATCATGCTTTACCTCGCTATGTTATAATTATAAATTGGAGTGAAATTCTGAAAATTAACTATCATATAAAACCGGTTCGTTTAGTAATGACTTTTTTGTATGGTGGTATATGAGGCGGGTGTAGCTCAAATGAAGCCGATATGGCTCACAATGTTTGTCTGTTTATTGTACGGTCATGTGCCTTTGTGTTATAAATTGATTTCATTCGCTTTTCATACGTGGCTACGCTACCAAGAGGTTTCGCATTCATTGTTATGGAGTTGCTACCAGTCATGCCGGGAAAGCCCATAATAAGCCCATAACCTTACTATGAAAGCTTATCATATGATACAATATGACTAAAAAAATCAATGAAATTGTAATTATGATCGAATTATCCCTCCTTTGGGCCGCGCAGACGGGTAAAATATACTTCACAAGGCCCATGACTTTAATTACGTAAGCCGTGCCTATTGTTAGAATTATTCCAATAATCATAAGCAAATAACACAATATAATCCATATTTTCCTTATTATAATTATGTACTATTCCACGTTATTATTGTACTTCCATTAAAGTTGGCTGAGCCATTTTATTTACAAAAGACATCACAGTCAAAATGCTGTGGCAAATGTTTAACGACTATGACGGCAAACGAAACGAAACGAAGCCACAAATTGTCTACAAAGTTGTAGATTATATTTACCTGCGCCGCGCATATCATCATTACCAAGCGTAAAAGTTAATAGTGACGCCCCAGCGGTTAGAAACCATTACTTAAAGTTGTCTGTCGGCTAGTTTCACCTTAAAGTTCGCTCATTAAAACTTGCCACGTGGTGGAACAAAACATTCTTACCGCGTACCGTGAGTGAGCCGGCAACTCGTATAAATCATAACTTTACCGCCAACGCTTGTGTGGATACTGTAGAGTGCTGCCGAATGTACGGGCCGAAGCAAACCGGCAAACAACTTGTAGTTTAGGCTTTGTATAGCCCGAAAGGCAAGCTTGGAGTTAGCTTAGAGCCGGCATACACGGACTGTTCGAACAGTTTGTCAGTGGTTTATTATAGTTGGTAGCAGTCAAATTAAATAGTTAAAATCTGCTAATAACTAATGCCGACCGCCCAAAACTGTTGCGACCGCTCTAGGCTCACTTTGCGTGACCTACGACTCTGCCATGGAGTTTTATATGAAGGCTAGCGTAATATGCATTCACAAATATATAACCACACACCACCAGGTCCAGCTGTCGTTTGTCAAGTTAAATGTTATCTGTCATCCAAGCGAGTGTTCGATGACGTTGTCTGTTAACTGTTAGGGTATATCGATAAGCGTATAACTTAGCTTAGCATTTTTGGTGCAAGCGATTGACGATTTGACAGCATTTTGCTTAATAGATGATGACAGCATCTTGCTTGATATTGCAGCATCATGGAGGTCATAAATGAAACTGATGTCAAAGCGAACAGCATTGTGTTGAAGACTCTAACAGACTTAAGCTTACACATCTTATTGTATCATCTGATTCTAAAGAGATCACCAAATCTCTTGCCATATCCAGTGAAGTCCTTAACGGCCCTTGCACGGAAACATGGCGAGACGTCTAGGTTCTGAATAGGCATACACTGGGCCAGGTAATTAAAAGCTTTACCCAACTCGGATATTGCTGGTAATTCTAGCTCACACAAGAAGCGAATATAGCGAACACGAGTAATTGCGAGTATTTATTTTCATTTGTTTGTTTATTTCAGCAAGATTAATCATAGGGTGCTAACATATGTGCTACATATTTCGTGCTAAAATGGTGCTTTCGGTTTTGGATTTATCTGTCCTCATTCCGTATTCAATCGTGTGAAATTACGCTTGTATTAGTTATATTAGAAAAAGCGCTCGTTCATCGTTGCATGAAGATAACATGACACCGACACGTGATACGTACATATATTACATTCCCGCAGAGCGGAGCAATCAGGAATTTCGCGGCGACGCGTGACAGCTGTTTTTCGCAAAGCTAATAACGGTGTGCATCAAATTTCCTACCGCTGTACAGTCGGCAACAAAATATGTACACACTTTTCCATGCTCCGCCTTATTCACGTCTTATTAAGTGCCACCTTTAGAAAACGCCGACTGTAACATCGCGACAACGAGCACGAATAATATATGCCGGCATTATTTCGGAATAGCGGCTGAGACGGGCTTAAGGTGGGGTGGCAAGGTGGCCTTATGTAGTGGGACCCATCCCGGATTACAACACTACCGTTTTAGTTTTATATCCCCCGGGCTGAAAAGGAAAACCGGCTAAAATTAGTAACAGAGCTTCACTTGCGCCGGAAAATCTGTGCCACGACAATAAATTGTACGAGTAAATAAGCCTATATTTATGTTTTTCGTTTTCATAAATTGCCTTTAAGGCTTTAATTGGTAGCTTTATAAATGATAAGCATTAATGGATCGGTGCTCATAAATAAACTCCGCGTCTATAAATATTTTACCATCCACGTTAATTACCTGTGCCACCTCCAGGCCTATTTAATTGGCGTGTATTTACTGAAAAATAGTTTTACAAACCCCATTTATTATACGTGAATCACTCGTATCCCGTTAGTACTGCTATATTTATGGCAACACCGGCTTAAGGCTGCAAGGGTTTCGCGATTCTTCGCATTTTTGCGGTGTCTTTGCCCGCCGTGCACGAAAATACTCTTGAAATTTCACTCCCAGTGCCGCTAAAAAGGTACGCTTTGTGCACCGGTACGTTTTGAGCCGACTGTTTTGTTATTCATCCACAGGTGGCTCCGTACATCTGTTGGGTTCCATACCGGCAAAGCAAAGGACTGCTTGTCATTATGTTTGGCTGTATGAACTTAAAGTTGACCAGTATCTTCAATCTATACACGGTCTTTTTTGCTTAAGTCTTAAGTTTTCCTTTTGTAAAAACGTTGGTTGTGCGTTAAAATTTCAATAAATAAATAAGTAATTAAAATTGTACCTCAACGATCAAAAGGCAACTGAACTAAATAATGGAAACTAATACTTAAGTATTTTCTGTAGGGAAAAAATATAAAACATATAGCAAAAAGTCTTAGGACGTGTAAATGTAAAGGAACACATCTGAAAACCTTTACGGGTACTATGTTAGTTTATACGGAACCCTCTGTGCACGAATCCAACTCGCACGGTCGGTGGTTTAATTTTTACTTTAAAACGAGCCTCCACGAAACCATTCTTGTCTTCATTCACAGAGGAAATGTAACGCTACGATACGCTCTGAAAGTCTAGTTGTTTTTTGGCCGCTAATAATACTTGTAGTGACTGAAATAAGAATTGCATGTTGCATTTGTAACTAAAACAAAGAGGACATAAAAATATGTTAGAAAATTATAAAAAAACACGGAAAATAAAGGTTAGGCGTCTGTGACAAAAAACTAAAAAATTTAAAACGATGAAGTTAATTCATCTTATATACGGTTAACAGTATAGTCTAAGAGCCGGTTAAGATCGATAACTCGATGAGACATATTTTTTATCAAATAAAATTTAAAAACAATCAGGATATTATATGCCTATGATAAATTGCCTATTGAAAACTGTTCATAGCAATTTCTTTTAATTTTTTTACAACACCGTATCACCGTCACTCTTGTCATAACCGCATGAGATTTATCTCAATTTATAGTTTTTAACACACATAATTAAAATGCCTTACACATAATATGCCTTGGTAGTTAACAAATTGATGTATTTAATTGCCTCTATTGACTTACCTGTTTAATATACTTGCCAGGTAACCATGCTCTTTAAGTCGGCTAGCCTACCTAGTCATATTCTGTGGTTAAAAACTATCGAGACGACTACGATTGAGATAAAATTAATTCGGTTTTGACAAGAGTTAAGGTGACTAAGAAATTGCTATGATCACTTTTCGAGAGGCAAGTTATCAAAGACAATTGTGTTATAATTGTTATAAAATATGTCTCATCAAATTATCAGATCGGTGAAGATCGATCTTTCACGTCTCTTCTATGTAAGAAGTGTTACAAAAGTCGCTAACGGACCGAATGATCGAACGAAACAAGCCGCTAAACTTTTCACACAACATTCGGTATCAAGAGTCACGTTCTATCTAGAAAATTTCAAGCTGCATTTATGTTTCCAAATCAACGGAATTCAATCGTAAATCCTTTATAGTTCTCAATCACGCTACTGTGACGCCTTTTGGAATCATGTGATTTTGGCAAGATTCCGGATTTTCACATTCACTAAACAATGCTATTTTCGAGAAATGTGTAAAATTTCTTATAACAAAAGTCGTGAACAAAAGGAATAATCATATGAATGTGGTGCCGTTTCACGATCGACATCAGTTGCGCAATGAAATTCTATTTGATAAGTGTGACCTAAGTTGCCAATGGAGGTTCGCATTCCGTTTCACGCTCTATTCGGCTGAAAGCAGCTGAGGGGTGAAGGGCGAGGGGCCACGGAGTTCGGCACCCCAGCCAGATTTATGCCACATCAACTGCACTCATAAACAGCGCATGCACTGAAGCCGTGATTCATAGCGCTCCAAGCGCCGAATTCAGTAAGTTTATTTATGCTGCTGTGAGTTTCCACCTTTGTAGATGTCGTAAAGTTTGTCAATTTTATTCGTTTTCACAACGAGGTGGTCAGTATAAAGTTTTGTCGTCTGGAACTGGAGATGTTCTGTTTATGACGATTCATCTTTGGTGTACATGTTGACTTCGTTTTTCATTTGGTAATTTAGAAAAGTGAACGGTCAATTTCTGCAGTTTATTGAATAAATAAATAAATTTTATTGTATAAATCATTAGGTTTTTCTTTGCTAGTCGAATATTGTATTCAATCTTGATATTCCTTTTTAACGAAATGATTAATGTTAAAATAAGATAAACACAAAATCCACAAGTTTATTCACTGTTGAATACTGAGACCTTTTCAAAATAAATAGTTAATTAGTTTTCTTTACTGATATTTCATTAAAAGTTATGGAAAGATTGTTTACATTATTGGACTAGCAAAGAAAACGGACTGTGAAGTTTTTTTATTCATTTGCGCTTCATATTTTCACTGACTTGCCACAGCTCTACATCAGAAATTGCCTTGGCCCCAACAGTAGATAAACCAGTTCAAAGTTCGAGCGTCAACGAAACGTAAATCCTGTCGAGACGGAAGGTGGCCAGTGGCTAAGTTATAGCAGCTGACTGCCAGTTACTCGGCACCCCACGCTTTCAGTTTGATCTGCTTTATTCACTGAAATATTTATATTGTGATGGCTAGTTCTCTCAAGTTTTCGTTTTACCCAGTCTGAGATGTGTTTTGGAGGCGACGAAATTCATCTGGACGTATGACGTTTGGGGTTTGTTTGATAAAGACGAGACGAGAAGATAAGATGAAAGACGAATGATTGGATGTATTGTAATTAAGATAATATAGTCTTTCAGTTGATCGCGACTATCGAAAGCAAAACCTTGTACAGTCGCCATCAGATATATCGGAGCAGACAAAGTGACCAAATACATCTGAACAGTTTAAAATTTTAATAAATTCCATACACTACAAGTTACCATTAATATCAGAACATTCGTTAATTCATAAATATCTGAGCAGATGTTAGTCAATAACTTCTGTACACACAACTAACCAATAATATCTGAACACTCACTTGCCTGAATTTATTTACTGCCTGACACTTTCATGACAGTGATGACAATACTGAAAACTACAAAGCGTTACTAACTGCCAGCGTCATCTTACTATAATATAAACTATGAAAAGAGTTCATATTATGAATAAGTATTTATGGTTAAGTTGGAAGCACTTCCTTCTGCAATTTGCCTCGATTGCTCAGATATTAAAGACCGACTGCGTACATACATTTGACGTTTTGAGTGTTCAGATAATTTTGGTTAGTTGTGTGTATAGAAGTTATTGACTAGCTTCTGCTCAGATATTAATGAAGTAATGAATGTTCTGATATTAATGGTAACTTGTAGTGTATGGAACTTATTGACATATTATACTGTTCAGAAGTATTTGGTCACTTTGTCTGCTCTAATATATCTGACGGCGACTGTACATTGAAATCCATTTACATGGATTCTCGACATTATTTCTCGCTCAGGTTCAAAGCTACACATTATCGATGATGCATCATTATGTTGCCTTAGCACGGGCTAATGGATGAATGTAGCGGCAGCAAATGAAATTAAGTGCACTACAGCATAATCCGTTGATGTATTACTCTCGCATTTCAGTAATACGTTGCGGGGTTTATATTACAATGTTCACTTTGTCTCCGCTGATCCACAAGAGCACGCGAACAATACGCCTGTAAACAACCGCATCGTGTCTTCATTTAGCGCGTCTTGAGCATTTTCACATTACACGGCTAATTCTCCGGTGTTTAAAACAGAACAACGGGAATACCGATATAATTAACCCTATTGTACCGAAACAGCCATGTGACCCGCTCGGCTCTTGATTCAGAGTCGCTAAGTCACGTAATTGGTCGGAAATGGTACAGCGCCGGTCGAGATTACATTCGATCACGTCCCGCCGTAAACAGTTTAGCGCTGATTTTTTTTCTATTCGACGTCCTTTGTGGAACCGATTGCCGGATCGGCTGTGTACAGTTTGTTTTCCGAACGATTAACTCATGCTCTACATGTTGCAGCGAAAATCTTCTGAAGTCTTATCAGCCGTAATTCGCATATGTTTTTTTTATTATTAAATTACATGCATCGTACTAACATCCTGTCCTTAACATTCGCCTGACGTTACAAAGGTGAATTATTTAGCTCACAATAACCACGGCGACACGCGAGGTAAAGATATTTTGAGTAATGGTGAAGCCATAAGCAAATCACATCCAATTAGGACAAATTAATGAGATTAATTTTCACGTGTACTAAATACACAAGCGTCAACATTAATAGGTAGCGATAAATCCTTGCCGGGAAGACATCTCTGGAGGAAAATGTGACATTAATAACTAAGTCAATTTCCACTTGAGCCGGGCGCGGGGCATCGGCTAATAAATTAATCTGGCGTCAGATCAGCGTCAATGCGAGTTACCAGGGTGGTGACAGAGTACGAAGCAGCAGATAACGCGTCGCGCAATTAATGAAAAGCTGATTTTGGGCAATGTCTCCTGAGATAAAGACTTAGGGGTCGACCCAATGAAAGAGATCTTATCGCCTGTCCGCTCCTCGTTTTATTGGATTGCGGGAATTAATTAAAATATTGGCGGATTGATCTTCGCTTACGTTTTATAGAAGAATAGGATTAGGATGAGGTCATTATCATGAGATGATAACATACAAACTGAATCCAAAGAGAGAAACGCATTGTTGCGTTTGGAATTCACGTGAACCTTGACAATAGTCGTAATAACTGAGAATATGCTGAAAATCCTCTCGCATGCTCAAACACACAAACAACCTTGGTTTAATTGCGAAATTCTCCACTGAAAATCTTAATTTTCGCTTAATTTAGTTTCATTTTCAATCCGACTCGGCGCGGAAGTTTCGCATTGCGCTCTCTGCGACCGCCGGACAAGAGAAACGGAAAGGCGCTAAATAAACTAGACGAGTTTCGTACAAGTTGCGGATAAAAGGAATTATAACGTGGGCAATACTGTGGTCTGGGCCTGCCTCATTCAACGCGGAAATGTTTGAATATGGAAAACCACGTCGGCGTGGCGCATTCAAGCTTTAATGTTCAATAATTTATCCATAGCATTTGCATGCTGTACCTAACATACCCAAAGATTGAGGCCTATTTCTTGACCCCTTGTTAGTGGTAGTAATATTTAGTTACATGCTTCCTAAAAGACAGGATAAAGTCTTGACATCTGATACAAAATGTCTCCGCTCCTTTAGTTCCATCCATGCAGCAACTCATTAATGTTTGCGACACAGTTCTTAAGTTTCTGCCTAGTTTTCACATACAGCTTCTGGACGTGTAGTGACGGCTACTCTGTGTTTAATACTCTCATTCTGCCAAAGAAGGCGGGGAAGTGAGTCCCGTACAAAGTTCGGCTTGGGCACAACTTGTTCTCTGACGAGTAGCTTTTGTGGACCCACAGTAATTAATGTTGGCGACGCGGACGGTTCTTAGTTTTATTATCGCGCCCCTTTTATTGGTGTAACTATTAACGACAACTTTTCCCGCGCTCCCAAAAGATTTGCCGTTACAATTATTACGTAATAAGTTGGGGTCGGACGGTAAATCTATCTTGCTTAGATGTCTTTTACCGATTCCCTTTTTTCGGTTGATCGATTGCCAGCAACTTATTATTTGGGCGTGCAAGTTGTTTGGTTAGTTATTTATTACGTTGAAATGTTTACTTACAGATTTTTTCTTAATCTTTTTCTTTGTTTATATCATGAGACTCATGTATTCATCCCTCCCCCCTTTTTTTTAAATGCAGATTAAGGTATAATTAGCAATTAGTAAGTAAACAATTTATATGTATTATTTTTATATTATTTTTATATTATTATTATAATATGGACACTATTGGTCTGAAATATATATATTTTTGCGTGTAGTTCATTTTTAACCGACTTCAAAAAAGGAGGAGGTTATCAATTCGACTGTATGTTTTTTTTTTGTATGTATGTTACCTTTTATCTCAGTCGTTTGTCGACCGAATCGAAAAAAAATTTCACCTACTTAGAGGGTGTACCTTTTAGTTGGTCCCATTTTGGAATCTGATGATGGGATCTTGGTGTAATCGAGGGAAACCCTCAAATTTTAAAGGCACGTATAGTGTTTCTTTACTAGAATATTAATGTTGACGTTTTGTTACGTCTGATAGTCAACATCTTGTAGGGCATAGCTGATGGTGGAACTCCTTAACGCTTAAGAGTTCAGTAATTATAATGAAGGAACTTATGATAGGTAATTTGTAGCTTCTTAAAAAAAATAGAATCATAAGGTGCAACTCCCCCCCCCCTCTTATGTAATCACTAAAAATGCAGAAATAAAATAAACTTTAAAAAAAGTTAAAACCGACTTCAAAACCAAAATGCACTAAAAGTCTTAAATAAACTATTCACCATCGAAAGGAAAGGAATCCGTTTTAGGCAAACAATTTCTTTTTGGTGTCGGTGCCATCACTTTGACCATCAAGCATCAACTATCACAGCACCGACTCCAAAAAGAAATTGTTTGCCTAAAACGGATTCCTTTCCTTTCAATGGTGAATAGTTTATTTAAGACTTTTTAGTGCATTTTGGTTTTGAAGTCGGTTTTATCGATACAAGTCTTATTTGCTTAGCATACCCATGTAGAGCAGTATGTGCATTACACAGGTCGATGATGACTTCCGTAGTCTAGTGGTTAAGCACGCTGGTTTCAAGGCGTCGCCGCTCCGAGGTCTCGGGTTCGATTCCCGGTCGGGTCAGTATAGAAATGAAAATTTTCTATATTGTCTCGGGTCTGGGTGTTGGGTACCACCGTTGAGTCTGATTTCGATAACACAAGTGCATTAGATACTTACTTCGGGATCAGAGCAATGTATGTGATTGGTGTCCAATATTTATTATAATTATTATTTTACTTACAGGTACTGCAGATAATGGATTGCATTTTCTATTTAACCAAAAATGATTTACATATCGCTTTTGTTGTTTGCAGACAGATTCGAATTAAAAAAGACTGTTACATCGCCTCACCTGATGTACCAAATCAGATACATAGTAAAAGTACATCCAAACCCTCAAATGTCACGTAGTCAAACGTCACTACGTCAATGACAATAGCATCACGCGTCCTGCCTAATAAGTCGGTCGCCACCCCAATTGTGTTCCGAATGACCTGCCACAGAAATGTTCCCCGACAATGTTAAATGCGATTTTGTGCAGTATATTTTCCATTATGTTAATTCTTAACTCATTAATCTGTATCTGAATATATCGTGTTACTGGGATAGGATTAAAAAAAAAGAAAAACCGGCTTTGAAACGAAAATGCACTAAAAAGGCTTTAATAATCTCTTGACCCTTGAAAGGAAAGGAAGCCATTTTTGAGCAGTATACGTTATGACTTTGTTCTTTAAGAAGGTACAAAATACCTATCTTAAGTTCTGTTACTGCTAAGCGTTAAGAAGTTCCACCATCAGCTCAGCTCCACAAGATGTTGACTGTCAGATGTAAAAACACGTCAACATTAAGAATCTAGTAAAAAAAAACACTATACGTGCCTTTAAAATTTGAGGGTTTCCCTCGGTTACACCAAGATCCCATTATCAGATCCCAAATTGGCAATAATGGGACCAACTAGAAGATATAATCTCTAGGTAAGCGAAATCTTTTTTCGAATCGGTCGACAAATGACTTAGATATGAGGTAACATAGATACAATAAAATACATACAGTCGAATTGATAACCTTCTCCTTTTTTAAAGTCGGTTAAAAAGATGACGATGTGTATTTATTTCACTCTAGTTAAATGTAGAAAAAATATCATTACTGTATAAAAAATATAAATTAATGGTTACATAAAAATCATAACTTTACAAACGGCTCATGTCAGTTCTAGATTAATTTGAAATTCGACTAGTCTCAATCAATTAATCGAAGTTTATCCAATCAACCGAAACAACATCTTTTTGATCATTATTCTGCCATACTCTCATACAGATACGTTCGATGGTAGATTGAGTTATTTCGCGATAACGTACGCAAAGCAAATATACATGTCGAAAATTAACTGTGTATTCGACTTTCGAGACCGGGAACGAAATATCAGGCTGAAAAGATTTTCCCGGACGACTTACGGATTACATTTTCCCAGGATTCTTATCGCTGGCAGTGTGGGAAATTAAAGCTTACGGGAACGGGCCGTAACGTGTGCCCTCAAAGAGATCCCGCTAATATTTTTAGTTAGAACAAGTTAAACATTTCTGACGGAATTTTGCTTTCTTTTTACGGCTGTAATAAGCGGCCTTTATTGAATTTCATGGATGTAAACTTTGACGTTTAATTGAATTTTTTGTAGCTGAAACGAGAACTTTGTTTGAAAAGTATTTTAGTAATTTACGAGTAATTCTATAAAATTTATTTATTATATTTTCTTTCCAACTAAATATTGCATTTAAAACTTTGGATTGGCGTCAAAACTTCTATTAAGTTTGTATTCGTTCGTATTACCTAATACACAAAAATAACTAATTGATCAGAAAAAAAAGTCACCTATTTAGCATAACTAACCAAGTGAAACTAACTAAATAAATCCTTTCGATTAATCTTCTATGACCAATAGCACCCAACGGGCTCAATTGGTATGGCGACCAATGTTTGAAACCCTAACATTGCGATGACTATTTACAAAATACTTAAAGAGTCATGACTAGTTTCAATAGCTAAACTAAAATCAGAACTTGGCGATCGGATGCATAAAGCGTTCGGTAAATCATCGCTCTCCGTTCTGCTGCTCCGACTGACGGTGACGTGTTCGGAAATTGCAATACTAATATGTCACTAGAGAGCAAAGCGCTCGTATTGATACAGATTAAAGCTACTCGCAGCTGCATGAAAATATTCAAAATTTTCGAACGACAAACTACAGTATCCGAACATGAATCGTTACTTGGCAATTCAAATAGCAAGAGCGAACTGAAGTTGCGTTCTATTTGGGAATAACAGAAGATCAAATACCAATGCTAACTCGATGACGATGTTTACATTATCTGACAAGTTGCAAAATTTGGAAAAATAGGCATTAGTGGGACGAATGACTATGACCGAACGACACGCCATAGGTTACTTTGTGTAAAAGTAGTAAGTTTGAAATTGCATTTCATTTACCTAACTCGTTGAATCTGAAAGTCTCTCTCTGCCTTAAGTCTGTCAGCTAACAATCAAGTTCGTTCAATCACCGCAATGGGTTCTGAGTGTTATAGAACAACAAAGGCTGGGTTGTCAGAAAAAAACACTCTGATTACATTATACGATACGTGAATATTCTTTGTCAATGTCGTACAGTCCGCATAAAACGCAGCCAATGATGCGAAAAACATGAAATATGACAGCGCAAATTCTTCTACGGCTTCAGATATTTCTTGAAAGCATATTCAAATAATGAGGCAGATCAAATTGCAGTGGACGATGCGCCCAGCGCGGACGTCGGAAGTGTAAAACGTTCCGTAAATCATAGTCGGCCATCTCCCCTACTGAGGACGGAACGTTCGGAAATTGCCATACTCATATGTCACCAGCGAGAACAGCGCTCGCATTGATGCTCAAACACGGCTTATAATGTGACAGTGATCTATGCATTGTCGCAACGCCCATGCCCGGCTCTAACGTTTTCAAATGTCTGTATTGTTCCAATGTTGGAACTAACAACGCGAATTTATTACGAAACTGGGTCTAGATTTGCTTTTCTATGTACGTACCTACCTCAGAATATTAATTGCCTTTTAAATGGCGTTTTCGCCTACAAAATCAAACTGCTCCTTTCAAACGAGATCACTCGTAAAAATCATCAAAGAAAATGTAATGAAAAAAGTAAATGTGTTTCATTCTAACGTTTAATTGAAGTTAATCAAAGCGTATACTGTATTGTTTTGTACATCAAAGATTTTCTTGTCAATTAATTACGAAAAGGTTTTTATTTCAAGTATTTCTTCTAAGCGCTGTTGCTAGCTGAAATAAATGTAAATATTGTAAAGTATGCCTACTTAAAAGCTTTTATAATGTATTACTTTGTTGTTTTACTTGTTGAAACATGGAAAAAAATATTAGGAACATAGATAATGCTGTAAAATATAACATAATACTGCCGTGCTATACATAATAACATCTCTCTTACGAGTGTTTGAAGAGGTGGAAGAGGAGGAAGAATTAATAAGTATGTATGGTTTAATTTTACATAAGCGAATACTATCATTATGGTAGACTAACAACGATAATAGCAAGTAAGCATAATTTCGACGTGGCTAAAGGTTTTTTTTTTATTTTTATTTTATAGCACTGTAAGTTGTTTAACTGGTGGACTTAATGCCTTATAGCATTATCTACCAGTCAACCCCTTAGGAATGCAGAGAGTTTAATTAGTGGCGGAATATTTAAAAGTGCTAAGAGGGACCAATAAATATTTTAAAATGCAATAACATAAATATACATACTAATATTACATTGATAAATTAAAAGATATACGTATATTTAAGCGACTAATGAACATACACATACATTATCTGATAAAAACTAAATTACGGATAAGAAAAGAGAAGATATTGATAGTGAAAGTGAAGGTATCTCGCTTTTATTATCGCTTTTCCTATGTCATAATAACATAATTATGTAATTCAGAGATAAGGTTACAGGTGGAAGTAGCACTAATCGAGTAATTTTCTTATGTATTTACCTAAACCTAAAATACGTTGGTATATACAATACTAGGTTTCAGTTCAGGAGACTAAAGCTGAGCTGAATTTGCCTAATTCCAATCAAATAGAGAGGTATAATTAAAATATCTTGTCAGTATAATTATCCATGACGGATGATTTTAACCGACTTCAAAAAAGGAGGAGGTTATCAATTCGACTGTATGTTTTTTTTTTTGTATGTTTGTTACCTCATATCTCAGTCGTTAATCGACCGATTCGAAAAATTTTTTCGCTTACTTAGAGGGTGTACTTTCTAGTTGGTCCCATTGTTACCGATTTGGGATCTGAAGATGGGATCTTGGTGTAATCGAGGGAAACCCTCAAATTTTAAAGGCACGTCTAGTGTTGTTTTACTAAAATCTTAATGTTGACGTATTGTTACGTCTGATAGTCCACATCTTGTGAGGCTGAGCTGATGGTGGAACTCCTGAACGCTTAGGAGTTCAGTAATTATAATGACAGAACTTATGATAGGTAGTTTGTAGTTTCTTAAAGAACAGAGTCATAAAGTGAAACTTCCCCCCCCCCTCCCCCCTCTCTCTTGTAAACTCTAAAAATGGAGAAATAAAATTAACTTTAAAAAAGTAAAAACCGACTTCAAAACCAAAATGCACTAAAAAGTCTTAAATAAACTCTTGAACATTGAAAGGAAAGGAGTCCATTTTAGGGAAACAATTTCTTTTTGGAGTCGGTACCACTTTGAAAATTCCGCCTCACCTGTCGCAGCACCGACTCCAAAAAGAAATTGTTTCCCTAAAATGGACTCCTTTCCTTTCAATGTTCAAGTGTTTATTTAAGACTTTTTAGTGCATTTTGGTTTTGAAGTTGGTTTTTACTTTTTTGACGTAATTGGTTCGCCTGAAACCTACATAGTATTACTATTGATAGTATTATTACTATAATGAGACGTATTAGTTTAATAAGATCATTGTGTCAGATAGTTTAAGTAAGTTTATAATATTGTAGCTAGATTAATATTAAACACTCATTCATAGCTAAATTATATTTGTAAATTTTAGATAGTGTTACACTTATAAACGGACGCTTTTTTGTTTAGTCGCCGGTAATCTTAGCAAAAATATTGAAGAATATCAATTTAAAGATACCTTTATCTTTCGGATTTATATCTTCTGTAAAGAATTTATGAAATATTGACAGTACACTCACTATCCTCATATCAGATCTGTGGTAATAGCAACTCTATGCCATTGTTCTAAGAAGGCCTAAAGTCTATCATCTAGGTAATTCGCTCCCGTGAAGGACAATGCTCTTTAAGATACACAAGTGAGTTCATGATGATGTATGTGGCTCAGGCAAGTCAGCACTCAAAAGCTGGCTCTTGTGCCTTATTCCGTAGTCTGACTTCCAACCGCGTCTTAACAAACTCCCAGTTCAATCAGCGTGACGGACGACCCGGGTTTAATTTGCACTCGCCACCGAATGTCATTGCGACTGCACTTTTGACCCGTCCCCGGTGCAATTTAACGCGCGGCCGGTCGCATGTCACACTTAATGACGCAGCGATGTGTACTGTTTCATTTAAACATGCAAAAATGTCGTTGGAATGAGTAACTTACAACATGATTACTACAGTTACTTCCATCTGTGTTGCATGAAGATAGTTAAAAGATAGACTAGATTTAATTCTTATCAATCAATGTGGAAAACAGCTGACGCATGCTCGTAACAAATAAGAGTACGTCTGAATATAAACAATGATACCTACATGTAGAAAAAGGAATCTACATATTTAACTGATATGTACGCATGAAGATAAATACTGTATATCGATATAATTATGTACGATTGTATATGATTTGTACATTTATTCATTTATTATGTCTGGCATTTTGTAAATCAGTTGTTATTTTGTCACGTCAAATTTTTCTTTTAACTTTAATTTTGTTTCTTTGCAGAATAATAAAATAAATTACAATAATTTGTCAACACCTGGAGAATAATATTTAATTGAATTGAACCTAAGAATCTTTTTTACACGAAATGAGGTCTCGTCTAAAATAAACAAAAGACAAACCAGTGAAAGCTGCAGGTCGTCTCGTTACGACAAGTGCCCTCTGGCGGCACTACAAATTAACTTTGAAGTGTCACCTCCAACAGTCGCGTGACTCGACCGTGATTTCGGAATTCCAAATTAAAGAAATTGGGGCTTTATTGTTAGAGCTAAAGAGAGCAAAAACACCCATATTCGTCCATCAAATTAAGTCCAACCAGTGGCTCTAGCTACGAGTACGTCAACGAAATTGAAATTAAAAACTACATTCATTCACCGCATAGCACTTGGTCTTTTTATTTCAGATTTTTTTTTAATTTGGCTGGTATTGCTTTTTTGAATCGGTTCATGAAAACAAACGTTTCCATTAAAAATCAGATGGGAAAACTTGATGTCGTCTGGTTAGACGATTTTAATTATTTCATTTCAATATCTTTCAAAATTATTTGACTTTCGGAATTCTTTGGTATATCCAAATGAATGTGAGACAAACTATTCAAATGCAGCTGACTTCTTCATCCCAGTAAGTGCGCTCAGGTGGCGTTCCTATAAATTAGCTTCCAACTTGTGTACTAGAATTCCGTTGGCAAATGCTTTTTACCACGCTTTTATTAGCTTAGGTTGTATGTATGTATGTATGTATGTAATGGAATCTTTGAGCATAAATTTGACCGATTTCCAGAAGTTTGATTAATTTGAAACTTTGCACACGTATCAAGGACCGATGACAATGCAATAATTTAATAACATTTTCTCAATATCCTTATAAGGACCGCCAGGATTAATAAATTCTTTCGTGGATCCTCTGTAAGGGAGTATGAAAGATAGAGCTATCGCGTGTCGCATGTCCGCAAATAATTTTTTGAAACATCGAACTAAAAAATGAAAAATAAATTATAGTTTAAAAATAAATAAAAAACCACGCTTTTATAGCTAACCGAACTAAAAAGTAGAAAATAATTTTTAATTACAAAGAGTTAGAGAATAATTCAATTCAGAGTAAAAAGCGTGGGGTGCAACATTTAATATATCAAGCACTTTAGTTTTTTTAAATTATATTTGAAATTTGACAGAAGCACTGTCTCGTTAACGAAATGAGGATTCATAAACGGCAATGAGCCTCGAGGGGTGCAGACAGATGAGTTTTGATGTTGTTATATGCTGCTATGCACTAGGATTCGCCACGTTTTTGCATCGCTCGAATTCATTTCATTTTTTGATTACTATGAGAATCTGTTTCTTTTGTGTGAATATAGGTGATGATAAACCTGGAAGAAACTGGATCGTCCAGTAAGTATTTTAACTAAATGTTTATGTGTTATAAAGATAGTTTAATTAAACGTTCCCAGCACGCAGAAAAGCTCTTAAAGTGAAGCATCTGTGATGCACTGCAAAATCACCGAGAGATACTTCATTCCTTTTATATGATGGCACGAAAGGAAACGTTAGAGAATTCTTCCATGCCAGGAATGAAAAGGGTAATCGTCTTACATTCTACCACAATAAAATAATAGTTAGTTCACGTGGGAGCTCGCATACAAAGCGCTTTAGAAGCGATTCAATTTAAACGTCTATCTGGACTAAAAGAATTTCCATTCAAATTTGCGACTAGACGTTCCAGATGTTTACCGGGTCTGTTCAAATGCTCGCCTTATATTCACTGGATAGATTCGTTCTGTATCAATATCTATATTACGATGACGTGAATATGTATATTTGTCACATTAGCTGTCTTACTTGATAGCTTCTCTCTATTTAGACTCGACGTGGATTAATGAATTCCTGATTGTAGTTGGCACAAGCTCGATCAAGAATAAAAAAACAATTTCATCGGGACGTCTAGTGTCGTATAAATTTATCTTTTGGTATTACAAGCAGCTAACGTTGTAGAATGTTATCTATTTCATCAATTAACTTTACCATTATTTTTTTATAATCATTAAGTAGTTGTTATGTATCAGTGACTTAGAGGGTTTTTCATTGTAATCCTACAAACGCAAATGGGAAATGTATAAAAAAAACAAGTAATCTGCTTCGCCGGCTCTAATTCACGCAGATTAACACCCAACTTAAACATCAGCGTTTATTTGCTTTGCTTACGATGGAATATTAGTTACACAACGTTACGGCGAATTCCGACCGAAATTTGCAGTACGAAATTCATTAAACTGTAACACGAATTTTCACACAGACAGGGACTGTATAACTGAAGGCCGCAATTAAAAGTTTGCTTAGAGAATATACGTATATGCCAACATTTTGATTTAAAGTTTACGGTTGGGCTCGGCACCCACCATCTCTCTTTTTTAAACAAGAACGTATTTTGGTGCCCACTGGGACTTTGCGTACATCGACGCTTTTTTGCTATCGAAGATATTAATCTCATGTGAATCTCTGCCGTGGAAATAAATAAAGATGATGTTTACTGTTGTTTTTAAGTTAAGTTTACGCCAGTATTTGATATAGCTATTTACAATTTTCACCCAATAATTAGGTACCCAGTAAAACATGAAAGATTTTTTTTATTCCTCACGATTTTTTTTTGTATTTTAATTTTGGTTTTTAGATATTAGTTGTTTTATCCAAAAACATTTTATGATACTTGTGGTTAGATGACGCAACTAAGTGATCCTACCTTTATTTTATTTTTATGGACTAGCTACATACCTAGTAAAAATCAGATATCAAGCTGTTGTCTTCAATTTATTGTTTTGCTCCTTTACTACGCTTATAAGCTTGTTCATAAACTCATCGCACCCACACCAATGCTTACCAAACTTAATTCACGGCGTACCAAACGCGAAATTGCACTAAACTAGTGTGCAGTTTTCAAATACTGCAACTCGGTTCCACAGACACCGTTAGAGTTGGGTTGTTAACGAATTACCGTGGGTCGCACGCGAAGCGCTGAAATAAGTTTATTTACATTTCGTTTTGTGCATGGAGTTGTTCGAAGTTGGTACCGGACAGGCTTCCATTCCATTAGCAAAAGGGAAGTTTGCGGTTATTTTTAATTAATGTCCGCGCTAGGTGGCCCGGTTGCAGTGTTGCCAGTTTCCAGTTTTCCGTCCCACATACTGCAGGGGCATAAGAACTATCCGGCTGATTTGATCCAGACCTAGCTTTGTATGATTTTTTAACAGCCGACGAAAAAAGAGAGGGGTGTTATAAGTTTACCTGTCTGTCTGTGGTATCGTAGCTCCCAAACGGATGAACCGATTTTAGGTTAGTCTTTTTTGTGTCACAGATAATTTTATCCCGATCCCATGTTTCTTTAAAATCTGTTAAGCCGTTAAAAAATTATCAGATCTTTTCTAGTTGATGACGTATGTGACTGACTATCTTATGTCCAATCAATTCGAAATTTGGAACCGGGTTATTTCAATGATATTGAAAGTATATGGTAAGGTCACCATGACCTGATCAGCCTTTTAACAGTCCTAATATAGTTTTTTTATTTTATTTCTAATATTAATAACTATTTTTGTGGTGTTTATCACATATCTTCTTGGTTCTTATTATCTCTCGTACCAATCAATCCCCTTTCACCATTTACACAATAAATGTATGTATCTAGGTGCTATAACTCTCTCTGTTTACTTAATTGATCACCATACCCTCATAAACCTAAATTAATTTATTTGTATACTATGTCACAAGAACTTATTACTCAGTGCCCCGAGCACACTGCATCGCAATGAATGAAGAGGAGGCGACATAAATTAAATTCTAGTAACGACGCTCCTAAGGTACAAATAGTAATTAATTCCCTTGTCCTGTCGACACCCCTGGATCGTGTAACACCGCACGGCGCCGGTGGGACTCGCATTCGCACCGAGTAATATCCAGGCACTACTCTCTAAGACTTTGCTAGTATTTTGGAATAAACCCATCTCTATTCCACGCAATTTCATGCCGGCACGAGCAAATGAGACGGCTACATTCGATTATATGGAGCTTGTTTTGAATAATATGTCTAGTAGCTTTAGACGAGTCCCGAGCACTAAGCACTTGGTGGTGCCCACTTAATTATATTAACTGAGGAGCACTGACGCTTGCATTGTTTGCTGACGACTTTGGAGATTTGCTGCCGCTGGCAGACGTGAGATGCTGTAGATTAATTAATGTGTTTGCAGGTGTAGCTTTAGGTGCTGATCCAATTTCAATTCAATTTGAAAATTACCTGCGTTTTTCTGTTCAAAAATTCTCAGGGTAGCCCGGATTTTGGAAGGCGGCGGTGTTTCACCCCCGTGCCTCGGGAAAGCACGTAAAGCCGTTGGTCCTGCGCCTGATCTCTCTCCGGACGTGTCAAATTGCTGTCCCATCGGGCTATGAGAGGGAAAGGAATAGAGACCTGTGTTTGCACACACACTAGTGCACTATAATATGTCCCGCGCAGTCGGTTAGTCATTGAGACTGGCAACCATAGTCGAAATCGGCTAGGGGGACTTTTATTTTATATAATAATTTCATGAATAGATTAAAAAAACACATAATTCAAATTCGAGTGAAGAGCGGAACGATGCAAAATACTGCATATGACGAGACTCCTTAATTAAATCCACCAACTGTCCACTTAACTGAACTTGGTTCCATTTTCTGTTTGTTTTAAAATGAGACTTCGACAAAAGTAGCCGTGTCTCTTCCGCTGCATCTTTTCAGCATTATAAGCCAAAAATTGTTTTAAAATAGTGCTGGAAAGTTCTCCATTTAAGCGTGTATTATACTTGTACTTCGTCCTCGAGATTAGTATTACTTAAATTATATTACAATGTAGTATCGCATAGTGACTCCACCTTTGCACTGTATTTGAGAGAAAAAAAATAATAAAATAAAAAACATTTGAAGGTAGCTGTTGGTAGCTCCGTAAATGTTTCTTTTCCGACCGCCATCTTGTCCCTGTGGCGAGCTCACTCCGCTATCGTCATTCGCAGTTTTGTGCTCGTCCACCACGCACGGATTAAAAATGCCAAAACGCCGAAGTGAAAATACCGTCGATTTTTTAACAAAAAAGTTGAAGAAATTTGAAAGTGAGTTAAAACGCTGTCGTCTCCGCGGTCGTCGCCGGCTTCCAAGCAGCACATCGTCTTCGAGCAGCTCGTCGTGTTCATCGCGCCCGACGAGCGGGTCGCGCTCGGCCTCAAGGGACTCGTCGCCTTCGGAAAAATCTTACGGTCAGTCTTGTATACGTTTTATGTTCGGGTTCCAACATTATGCAATCAGAATAGCCTGCGGGGCTACTTCGCTGCATTTATATGTTGTCTCGGAACCGTTACAAATGAGATGTATGCAATCAGAATAGTCTGAGGGACTAGTTCGCTGCATTTTCCTCATTCAAATACCGAGCTCTTATAACAATGCACTCAGAGCAATTTGTGGAATTGTCTCGACGCATTAAATAAATCGTTATTATTCAGAATTGTCTGTGGGACATTTTTCGCTTATAACGAACCGGTTTGCTATCATTTCAGACCGACATGCAACAAAAGAGCCCACGAGTGCGGTGCCGCTATGCGATGATGTCGGCGCACAGGCACTGCCACCCGCCGCCGAGCCGGTGGGCGCCGCGGCCGCCAGCGCGGCGCCGCCTGCGCCCGCGCAAGTAACAACGGCTGTGACTGGTGCCATCTCAGGTACCGAACCCACAACAGCGCCCGAGGAGCTTACGGAACCATTAGATCCTGAGATTCTGGAAATTTTAGGCGCCGACCCGACTGCCATACAAAAGTATGGTCCTGACATAAATAAAGATTTAGCAAATCGTTTTAACCATATTGCCACCACGGGACTCGAAAAAGAAGGTAGAAAAGCGTTAATTGAAAAATATATTATCCCAGGAAACTGTTCGAAGATTGCCGCTCCTCGACTCAATCAGGAAATAAAAGCGGCGCTCCCCGATACTGTTACAAAACGAGATAAAGCTATCGAAGCCAGACAAACGGAGATCGCTGCCGCTATTTCTTATCTAAGTCAAGCAATTTCTTGCCAACTGACAGATAAAAACAAGAATCATGGCTTGCTTAAGCAGCTGATGGATTCTGCCCGTATAATGTGTGACATTCAGTACAGCGAGTCTATATCGAGGCGGAATTTCGCTTTGTATTCTCTAAAAAAGGACCTTAAAGAACAGTTGACGAATACAAAGATCGACACTCTATTATTCGGAGAGGACCTACCCGAAACTTTAAAAACCGCCAAAGCCGTCTCAAAGACCAGCTTCGATTTGAAGATAGACGGTGCTAAAAAGACGCAAGCACCCAAGTACTCCTCAACGAAGCCTTTAAACTGGAAAGCGGGGCCCAACAACCGCAAGGCGGTAGCGGGCCCCAGTCGCCGCCAGCCGCCTGCAGCAGCGAGCAGCCAGCCGCCGCCCGCCAACCCGTCGCGCAGCTCGTCGCGGCCGCAGAGGAGTCGCCCGGCCCGCCCGCGGCACTAGGCGGATCACCTCCGGTATGTTTTGCTGGCAGACTTAGCCTTTTTTACGACCGACGGTCGATAATTACCCGTGACCGAACTTTGTTATCTTGGGTAAAAGGATATGTAATACAATTTAATAATCTTGTACACCAATCAGATATTCCTATCACTAAGATTACTTCCGAGTCAGACAGAATACAATTTGATGAAGCCATTAATAAGTTAAAATCTATGGGTGTGATTTCTCAGTGCGAATATACTCCTGGTCAGTTTGTTTCACGTGTTTTTTTAATACCTAAACCTAATGGAGATATGCGGTTCATATTGAATCTAAAGGCATTGAACAAATTTATAGATACTAAACACTTTAAATTAGAAGATATACGAACAGCCCTTAAGCTCATTAGTAAGGACTGCTACACAGCCACTCTTGATCTCAAAGATGCGTATTTTCTAGTTAAAATACACCCCGACTCGAGGAAATATCTTAGATTTATATTAATGGACAAAGACAACCCAGATACGACAAAAATGTTCGAATTTAATGCCCTTCCCTTTGGACTTTGTACGGCACCCTACATTTTTACAAAGTTAATGAAACCAGTCATGAAAATATTGCGATCATACGGTTTTTTATCTTCTATTTATTTAGATGACATGTATTTAGTCGGTAAATCGTACTCTGAATGTCAAGAAAATGTTCAAATTACTCAGACAGTACTAAAAGCACTCGGTTTTATTATAAATGACCAAAAAAGTAACACATCACCATCACAATGTTGCAAATATCTTGGTTATTTAATAGATACACATGATTGGCATGTAGCATTACCCTTAGATAAAAGAGAGCGTATAAAAAAGGAATTACTCACCTTTTTAAATATCAAACGTTGTTCAATAAGACGGTTTGCACAATTAGTAGGTCTATTAGTATCAGCCTGTCCTGCCGTTGAGTACGGGTGGTTGTATGTGAAAGAATTAGAAAGGTGCGAGTATCTTAATTTGCGAGGCCACGATGACTATGATCGAACTATGACCATCTCTCATAATCTCTTGTCAGATATTACTTGGTGGATTAACGCCATCGATATAAATTCAGTACACAGGATAAAAGATAACGAATACTCTCTTGAGATCTTTTCTGACGCTTCCACTACGGGGTGGGGAGCTGCATGTGCAGGCCAGACCGCTAGCGGACGGTGGTCGTCCAGCGAGAAGACCATGCACATTAACCAACTTGAACTTTTAGCAGCTTATTTCGCTATTAAAATCTTTGCGAAAGGTTTGAGGAACTGTCATCTACGTTTACGAGTAGATAACACCACTGCGATGAGCTATATTAACCGTATGGGTGGGGTCCAATTTCCCCACCTTAACAAGATAACTAAGGATATTTGGCAGTGGTGTGAGGCCCGCCAAATATTTGTTACAGCGGCTTATGTTAAGTCTTCTGAAAATATTATGGCGGACAAAGAGTCACGACGTTCTCACCCGGACACAGAATGGACGTTGTCCGATACAGGCTTTAGAAGAATCACAGAAGCATTTGGTCACCCAAAAATAGACCTCTTTGCAAACCGCCTGAACAACAAATGTGACCAATATGCTTCCTGGCATCGAGACCCAGATGCGTTTGTTATCGACGCATTTACGATAAATTGGTCCAAGTTTTTTTTCTATGCCTTTCCTCCTGTAGCGGTTATATTAAAAGCTCTCAGGAAAATTATAACAGACCAAGCAGAGGGAATAGTGGTCGTGCCGGCCTGGCCGGCGCAGCCATGGTATCCTTTGTTTAACCGACTGGTCTCGTCTACTGTAATTACCCTCAATTCTTGTGATGTCATTTTTCCCCATTTCAGCAACCGGAATCTACACAAAACCACTACCCTGGTGGCAGCAGTATTGTCCGGACGGCATTACTGCGAAGAGACACACCAGCATCAGCCATAGACATTATGTTGGCATCCTTATCACGAAAAACAATGAAACAATATGATTGTTGTTTTAAGAAATGGTTTCAATATTGCGTTTCTAAGAAAATTGATATGTACCAACCGTCGATTCCCATCGTTATAGAGTTTTTAACCGAAGTTTTTAATAGTGGTAGCCAATATGGCACAGTCAACTGCTTCAGATCTGCTATTTCATTATTAGTAGGTCCGATAGCTCAGGACGAACGTATTACACGTTTTTTTAAGGGTGTGTTTAGGCTACGTCCTCCCCTTCCACGATATAATATTACATGGGACACTAACAAACTTTTAGATTATTTGGCCACACAGTACCCCAATGATTCATTGTCGTTCGAGCAGTTGTCTAAAAAATGCGCAACCTTGCTTGCTATTGTCACAGCACATCGAGTACAAACTCTTTCCAAAATTAATGTTCTGAATATAGTCTCCTCGAACGACAAAATCATAATCAAAATCCCAGAATTAATTAAAACTTCAAAATTGGGTAGAATTCAACCAACATTGTATTTACCATACTTTAGGGAAAGATTAGAAATTTGTCCCGCCTACACATTAAACTCATATATTGAAAAGTCTATGGAGTTTAGAAAAAGTGAACAACTGTTTATTGGTATCAGAAAACCACATAATCGTGTAACATCACAAACGATAAGTCGTTGGATTAAATCCACGCTCAAGGATAGTGGAATTGACGTTTCAATATTTTCCACCCACAGCACTCGACACGCCGCGACGTCCAAGGCATTCAATCAAGGTGTTAGTTTAGATCTTATTTTTAAAACAGCGGGCTGGAATGGCAATTCCTCTACCTTTGGGCGTTATTATAACAGACCGATCGCTCACAGCGATGATGATCTTTCTACATTAGCTAAAACTATACTAATTGGTCCATCAGTGAATGATAAATAACTCTTTATTTCTTTTTCCTTCTATTTTCAAATATTTAAGTTACCTACCTGAAATATGGAACTATTTCAATATACAATTGATTTGTGATTTTGTACAAGTTGTTCAGAAAATACAATTTATGGATTCGTCATTTTTGTTATAAAATGTAATCAATACATGAAATAAATACGTAAAAACGTACTTTTATTTATATTAATTAAAACCTTATGATATTTCCTTATCTCTCAACATCTACATTGTAATATAATTTAAGTAATACTAATCTCGAGGACGAAGTACAAGTATAATTAATGATTAAACGAACTTACCTGTACGTGAAGTTCAATCATAATTATACGCAGTACTTCGTCCGAAGAGATTAGTATGTATCACCCTCCCACCCATTAGTAATTTCCTTACAAGAAATAGCCCTAAGTGACTGCGGAAATATCATTTGTTTATAAGCAGCTTCAAACTAAATGACGATAGCGGAGTGAGCTCGCCACAGGGACAAGATGGCGGTCGGAAAAGAAACATTTACGGAGCTACCAACAGCTACCTTCAAATGTTTTTTATTTTATTATTTTTTTTCTCTCAAATACAGTGCAAAGGTGGAGTCACTATGCGATACTACATTGTAATATAATTTAAGTAATACTAATCTCTTCGGACGAAGTACTGCGTATAATTATGATTGAACTTCACGTACAGGTAAGTTCGTTTAATCATTAATTATGCGCCTGTGTTTCTATATGAATAGATATATTACTATTACGAATGTTATTCATCCTTCTTCTGGTAAACTAAAATAGCTTGAACATTTTGTAATTTTGGAGCTGGTTCGATAATTATTTATTTATTGTTAGCTTCGGCCATTAGGCAACTAGAAATTAGAATTTCATTTCTGACTAATGATGTACATCTCTCGTTCCGCGCAAAACCCTCTAATTAATGGTCATGTTATGATATGACAGAAATTCTTTATGTTACTGAAATTGTCTGGTTTATTTTCATGCTCATTCTAATTAGGTAGTGACATCTTGTAGGTGTGTTTTCAATCTATTATAGACTTTTTGTGTTCTTCTATTGTCTGCTACTTCGCTCGACCTTTTGTCTTTTAATATTTTATTCATATTTTGACGTGTGCGAAAGTAATTTATTTATACTTTGTTGCACAACCAAAAGAAATGTACAATAAGTAGACTTAATATTGTATATGGTTGAATAAGGCATTCTCTACCAGTCATGTCTTTGGGCTGCATCAAACAAGCGATAAAATTAATACATATTCTCATATATACTATGATAATGATTTTTATGACGATGTTGTAGAAGATTATGGATTACACTTTGTTGATGCTTCCGATATACGAGTACATATGTAGAAAGTGTGCACGGACGAGTCCCATAACACTTTTCGGGGTAGTGAACCACTATAGCCGTAAATAAAAGTTCTATTGTGCTCCGAAAAGAATTAAATGATAATTTAGTAATATGATACTTCATGCCTTAATACATAATCCAGTAGATAATGAAGAAGATTGTAAAACTAGGCAGGTTTTCTGACATTATATTTCCGAGGGATTACTCCAGAAGTACAAAACTGTTGTTTAACTATTAAGGAAAGTTGACGTTGCCAGCACAACAACGACCGGCGGCAGTGTTAGTAACTGAATTAAAAGTTATTACTCTTAACTAAGTGTAACGTAATTCGGCGACGACGGCGTAAATAAATAATTATGTCGCCGTTCGTTTGCAGCGAAACTTTGAAACTAGCCGGCGAACGCTAATGTGCGTTGAGCATAACATTAGGGTTGACAATTTTGCACTGAAAATGTGCAAGAGTTATGACTTTGTGCCGCTGGGAGAAGCGGAAAGTCTTCAGCTTTACCCGTTCTGCGTTCTGGCACTTAATAAACACATACAAAATAATTTAAAAAAATACTAAAATATTAAAATAACGCCTTTCGTCTTATATTTACAAGAAAAAATATTTTGGAGTCAGTACATATTCCCAAGCTTACCTACCTACATCAACATCTACACACCTCATGCACCGATATAATTAATATATAAAATATTTAATTTATTTTTTTATTTCATGTTTGTAGGAAAAACCCATATCTCATAAACTACTAGACCGATTTTGATGAAACTTACACTGTACCCTGAGTTAAAGTATACCTGATTGAACTAAAAATCATCTCGCTATATCTTCTCGTTTTCGAGAAATCCGTGGAAAAACCTACAAACATACGTACGCACACGTGTTTGGATGCCTTAATAGATAAGTATACTCAAATATCATCGAATTCCAACGATATCACATACATACACATTGAATTGATAACCTCATTATTTTGAAGTCGGTGAAAGAAGCTCAGTCCTGACTTTCGGATAAGCAGTGAACATTGAGTGAAAGCTGATTAAATATAGCTGCCCAAAGTGACAAGTTGGGCAACTATCTTTAAACAAAATACACCAAAGTGGCGGAACTACTTATCGCTAACCTCTATATAGATATGCTAAGCTTGTTATGCTATGCTTCGTAAATGCCCTCTTTGGCTCTACGCACTCATTGACAGAAAACGTCAGTGTATCCTTATCACTATACAATATCTTATTAAGATGTGAATAAAAGCAAAAAACGTACTGAAATAAAGTTAATAATTCTAAACTCACATCATATTAAAGAACCCACTCACGCAGAAAATAATATTATACTCAACTTAGTTACTTACAGTCAACACCCACACTTGACTTTACCCTATTCAAAGAAAATCAAACAACCTTTACGTTTTTGGTATTATTACTTGACGAGTATAAACATGAAAAGATTGACTTTATTTTGTACACGAATAAGGAATTTTATTAGGGGTGGATTCCACAAAATACGAATAGGCTTAGACGCGTGTTGAACTATATTAAGTATAATTTTATTCCTCAATTTTATACTTGAGTAACTAAAAGTTATTTAAGTATAACTATACTCTCACGCAGAACGAATGATTGAACTGTATTATTGCTAAACATTGTTGAATTATAGCGTGGAAAAGTATAGAGCTGTCAAAAATTTTGAATTTGATAACATTGTCTGACATACTAACATAAATCATATGGCAAGTGGACCCGTCATTTAATTATAGTTGGATTGGCTCTTATTCGACCCGGCAGGTATACCTAGTCTAGCCATAAATTCTGTGACAAATAAAAGTGCATACATTTTTCTTAAAATAATTTTATATTGTTTTTATGTATTATGTATATGTTGAATAGCCTTATAAGAATTGGTAAATATGAATTTTATTCGAAGTGTGTACCCTTAGCGTTTAAACAAGCTTTTAAACGTTCCGGCCAGTCGTCAATACTTTTACGTACAACATCCATAGGGAATTTGGCCACTGCTCGCTCCAGAGATGCCTTGAGAGACTCCAAATTGTGATGTCTTTTAGAGCAGGTAATGTCCTCTAAGACTGACCACAATTTGTAATCCAACGGGTTTAAGTCTGGACTAGACGAGGGCCAATCATCTGCTCTGATAAAGTCGGGAACGTTACCTTCGAGCCAGGTGTGGGTGGTGCGTGCTTTGTGACCGGGAGCAGAGTCTTGTTGAAAAGTCCAGGGAATATTAAGGAAGAGCGTATCGCTTAAAGGTTTTACTACGTCATTAAGAATGGTTTCTTGGTACACCTTAGCAGACGTTTTCACTCCCTTCTCACAGAAATGGAGCTTTGTAACCCCGTGGTAGGACACCCCCCACCAAACCATCACTGACGCATGATGGTGACCTCTCTGGACTTTTTTTACAACTTTCGAAGCTTCTTTAGAACTGTGGGCATACACTCGGTCATTTTGCTTGTTGAAATGTTCCTCTATGGTGAAAATTTTTTCGACAGTAAAAAGGATGTTCCTGTGCTTCCCACCTGCGTAACGAACTACCAGCTTCTTTGATCTAATGACCCGTTTTGTCATCAAAGCTTGATTTAACTTATGTCCGGTATACCGTCGATAAGCATCGAGTTTCAAGTCATCTTTGATAATGCGTGACAGAGTTCTCGACTTGATCTTCATTTCGCGAGATAGAATCTTCTGTTTCCTCAAGAGGTTTCGACGAATTCTTGCCCGGACTGCGTTGATTGCCTGTGTGGTTCGAGCAGAACGTGGACGGCCTGATCTCTTGTGGTCGTCAACAGAGGAGGTCTCAAGGAACCTATTGATAGTACGGTATATGAACATCCGACTGATACCCAGCTTATGCAGGGTCCTGAAAATCACGGAAATTTCCATACCCACCTTATGAAGTGCAATCACAGCAATTCTATTTTCTTTAACACCCCAATCCATTTTGTAAATATAAATTGCGCGCGAAAACTTTGGTGATTTGCAACGAGTAACTGTCAACAATTAAAATGACATATCACTGTTCTAAATTCAAAGTTAAAAAATAAGTCAAATATTGTTTTTTAAATTGTAACAGAATTTATGGCCAGACTAGTTATAAGAATAACTCCGGTAGATGGTAAAATGGAAAATTGGTTTACTCTCGGATAACTAGCGATTTAATCTAAGGTTAACATTTCTTCTCGTTTCGTCGAATCCACCCTAGTGAGTAGAGTTAATAGCTGAGCTTATCGAAGTTAGCGATAAAGGTCTTCATGTGGGTGGGTATGAATGAATTAAACTTTGCATCGCATTGCGATTGTGGATTCAGTAGTCGCTTTGAAGTATGCCTCCAGAGTGAAACTTGGCGCAATAATTGTGCAAGTGTCATAATCGCGGAACTCCCGCCTGATACTCGGCGCTTTTGAATAATGCTTGTGGACTACGACACGCTACATCAGGGCTACCACTTTATCGATATACCGGTACCGTTACCATGAGTTTATGGTAGTTTTTACTCGCTAGCGACGACGTATAAAAAGTTAATGGAAAATTTTAGTTTTGCAAGTGACCGCTAGAGGCGCTGTGAAATTTTCCATACACTTTTTTTTACGTCGCTCGTCGCTCATGGTAACGATACCGGTCGGTCTATTTTGAAGTTTGATGCGATACATTACAGATTGTACGGATAGTGTCTGATATAGTCGATTTTGACGACCTGTCTGGTGTAGGTAGTGGTCGAGAAATCGCCTACTACGCAGCGGGTTGCGGGTTCGATCGATCCCCGCACAGTTTGTATTTGTGTGCATGAACATGTCTTTTTGTATTGGTCTGGGTGTTTTCTATGTATATCATGTATATATTTACAAACAAAAAGTATTAAAGTATTATATCCGTTGTCTGGCACCCATAACACAAGCTTTTAGTAGCTTACTTTGGGACTAGATGGCGATGTGTGGGAATGTCCAAAGGATATTTATTATAGTTCATCTACCTACGTCAATGTACAACCAACTTGGGACCCCTTTGTATAGAATGAGACATACGCATGCGTTTCTGTGATCAAAGTGACATAACCCAATAGATTGATACGAGAGATATCTTTAATTAGTTAACTGTGAAGGTTTTTATTATGTGCATGGAATCCTCCACATGTATATACCATAACTAGCGACCCACCCGAGTTTACACGTGTGAAATGTATTAAATGTATGTATGTATATAAACCTTGAACTATATGACTCTTGAATCAAACATCTTTTGAAAACCGCATCAAAATCCGTTGCGAAGTTTTAAAGAGTTAAGCATATATACATACAGACACCGGAAAGGGACTTTGTTTTATACTATGTAGTGATAATTCTGGTATTTGACTGGTTATTAATATTTATTCTGGTTATCTAAGAGCTGCTCTTTTTACGAACACTGATTTCTCGAAAAATATTTTAAAACAAATGTAGTACAATGAACGGCAAATAGTGCTTGACACCTACCTAAAGCCAAACTCCATCATTAGAAGCACACGGTGTCAAATAACTTTAGTTTCAGAATTAATGCCGGTAAGCGACTTCGTATGCTAACTATGTGTGATATTATGCAAGTGTCATAATCGTACTGTAGTTCCCACGCGATACTGGCGTATTTGAATAATGTCTGCGGACGATGGCAAGCGACTGGATCAGGGTTGCCATTAAGAAAATTTTATTATTTGTTCTAAAATATTGCTCCTCTAGTGTCCTACAGTTGCACACTAATATTATCTTACTAGTCCGTATCGGCGGCCGCGCCGGGGACTTTTTAAGCGCAAGTCATTTAAGGCATAGAAGACGGCGTTCATGCAGCGAGTTGTTACTACTACTATGTATGAAGAAGCTATGAGAAGCAAAAATGTGTCTCAAATACGACGACAGATTGTGACGTTTTCCTTGAAATTTGAATTTCGAATTATGAATCTGTACTGTATGAATAGTTGATGTCTGTGTCGTCAGTTCATTAAGCACGAAATTTATTTAGTGTTGTCAGTTCTAAACGCTAGTACTAGTAGATAGTACTTCAATGCGTTGATGTTTTAGCGCCAACACTTGCCAAAGACTTGCATAGAGGATGTTTGCTGAAGATATGAGGCAGTCGAAATCCTTGCAATGTTCGTCTGTCTGCTTTTCGCCAACATTTCAAGGTCCTAATTTTCATCATTGTCCACGGCTGATATCGATTTGCCATCTGTTTCCTTACTTTCCGTGGACTCGACATGCCCGCGGCAAGCAGTTGGCAAGTACCGCTCGTGTTTCAGAGCACTAAGAGACAATGTTTGATACTTAACTACGTTAACGATTGAATTTTCTTTATTTTTTTTTATTTTTTTAATAATTATTGGACACCAATCACATACATTACAGCCATTCGACTTTGGAATGGCCTCCCAAAGACAGTACAAGCATCCACCTCCAAATTCTCTTTCAAGATGGCCCTCCGAGCACTTTACAAGGAAGAGATATCGAACTTGTCTCACTGACCTCTTCTTCTTTTTTTTATCACATGTGTACCATTAGTATTATTATTATGTGTATGTACTATGGGTATGTTTATAATTCCATAATTATGTATTAATGTATACGGTATTTATGTAATAAGTAGTATGTATGTTTATTTTTTGTTTAAATACCTATTGTAGGTTCAATCAAGCTCTCACTTTGCCCTTCTATCACTTTCTTCGCGCCGCTAGCAATTTCTCTGTATAGACCTATGGTTGACTGGTAGAGAATGCTTTTAGCATTAAGGCCGCCATATGTACCTTTTGTTTGTGCATGAAGTGTTTTAAATAAATAAATAATACATTGCTCTGATCCCAAACTAAGTAGCCAATGCACTTGCGTTATAGAAATCAGACACAACGGTGGTACCACAACACCCAGACCCGAGACTATATAGAAAATATCGTTTTCTACATTGACCCGACCGGGAATCGAACCCGGAACCTCACGAGATGGCGACGCTTGAAACCAGCGTGCTAGCCACTCGACCACGGAGGTCGTCAACAAAAAGTGTTTGCTGCTAGTTCAAAGGTCCTGGCAACCCTGCACTAGAACATTAGTTGCACTACATTGAAATATCGCGCGATCGTGGCGGTCGTCACTGCTCCGATATTGCGTTACGAGCTAAGCGTATCTGCTCAACTTTATACGGGATTTTGCCGCTAGTGTTACGACTTCGCGATTTGCATGTTACGAACGCAGTACCGGTGGTACGTGTGCTGTTACCAGTACTTACTTATTTGTTTATTGTATAGCTGTAATATTTGATACGAGCTTGTAAGTACTACTATCGTTACTGCCTTACATGTATGTAACAATTTTATCAGAAAAAGGTTTTAGAAGACGTCTTCTTCGATTTAAGAGCCACGCTCTTGTCGGAGGAGTAATAGCCATTGTTTTCTTCTGCTTTTATCTTGACTTTCTGATAAGACCTAACATTGACTTTCTACTTCACTTGGTCGAAATAGCTTATTCTATGCCGCCCTCTTCCTCTCTTTCCTTCTTTTATCCTTCTATGATTTTCACTAAAAATCTGTCATGTCGTATCAAGTGTCCTATCATATTGCTTCGTCGATTGTCTATGAGTAGACGTATTTGTTTCAAAATGTTATTCAAAATAAATTTTTCATGATCATTATTAGTAACCTAGATATTAGCGCCTTCGCACTATTCCTAACATTGGAAGATTACCTAAAAATCAAATTTCATTGAAAAGCACTAACAACCTTGTAAATATTATGATGTATTCAAAACGCTTACGATCTTTGCACTAATTAATTCTACTAACTACAGCTCCAATTTATTGTGCAATTGAACACAGTTTGAATCTATCTACACTAATAATTACTGGACGAAACAATGGTTTTCTATTAGTTAAATTATCCGGTGCAATGAATTCAACTCGATCGTTCCATGTAATTCGATTCTGACGATGAAATGGCTTTTAATTGAATCTATTTGATGTGAACAGTGGAAAAATTGCAACATACAGAGACGGGTTAACTGATATGGCATTTTTGTTTTGTAATTCACTTACGCAGTCTGAGTGTGTATGGTTTTACGGATGAAATCACTGGATATCAGATCGGGAAACTGAAAAAAGGGTCTCTACGCTGCTTTTGGTGATACAAATAATTCACACATCACGTTATAAAACCATTTAATACATGTTCAATTCTCCTTGTTCAATGGCTGATATGAGGTATATCACAATTTTAACGGGTCAATAATTGAGCTTCAGCTTCAGGCTAACAGTTTTAATGATGATGCGTTGAAAATACTTCAGTGTGAGTGGTTCAATTTCTTTAGCATTGACCAATTAATGGTTTCTCAGAATAGCAATCGAGTTTCATCGGAGTTCTTATACATATGTTATTATATATTATGTGTGGAGGTAAATTACTTTCACCATTAAATAGTTAAAATTCGTAGAATTATTTACTAACTAAGAATACAGACTGCATTCATTCGGCATATTTAATATTAGTGGTATCAGCTAGTTAAAATTCCATCGTCTAAAAACCGTGAGTATAATAAATTTTAAAAACCACACGTATGATCAAAATATGCATATGAAAAGTTCCTACATTCGATTGTTGCAAGGTAATTGGACAATTTAAAAATAAATCTGCCAGAGCCAGACAAACTTTTCTAATAACAGAAGGCCTCAAAATTCGTCCTATCACACGTTAGCTCTAGATAAGCTTATCCATCCGTTTTTCCGCGAGCTGTTCCCGCATAGTTCACCTATAAAACAATGCCGGAACATGCAAAAACACGTTGCCTCGGCTTAATTGAAATAATATTCCTTTGTCCCCGTCCCAAAGGAGATTGAGGGTGGTTCGTGTGGACATTTTTGTTGTTTTCCTCTCTACAGCAAATGAGAAATACTTTCCCCTTTGTGACACACGACGCCCGCAACGTAAGTACCCGAAACAAAAAGAAGCCACTGGCTAATGTCTGATTTCTTTCGCAACATCCACGGTCCAGCTCTTTTGTGCTCATTTGATTGTGTACGAACAGTCGGCAAAAGTAAATGGCCACTTTTTATCCTAATGGGGTATACACGTGCCACAAAAAAGAGTCTTTGTTATGATTCACTAGTCCTGCGGGTCGCAGAAATAGACTGTACTCAATGTAAGTAAAATAATTCAACTCTGCGGCGTCGCTGACTCGCGATGATGATATTTTCACGCCATGTTAAATGTTACCTACATAATACATACGTATGCATAATTTTGACAATTGTTACACTATAGGTACCTATGTAGATATACAGAGAGATGATTTTGTTAGTGCCATTGAATTGAGTTACAATTTAAAAGCTTTCAAATAATAAAAGCAATGTGGTAGTATCGAAAAGATTGAATATATTTTTAAAGGACGTATTTTTTGCTAAATTGGTCGCGATTCAGAGGGAATCCGTTGAAAAGGTTGGATATTGTTAATAATGTAGTAAAAAACTGTTCGTGACGTATTTTATTCGTTTTGTAGGCTTCGCCGTACGAAGCTTTTAAAGTTCACATCCGATAAAATGTATGATAATATAATAGTTACGACTGATATTCAACTCTAATTATTACATTTGAATGTAAGTGCAGCAGAACACCATTTTTAGGGTTCCGTAGCCGAATGGCAAAAAACGGAACCCTTATAGTTTCGTCAAGTCTGTCTGTCTTTCTGTCTGTCTGTCTGTCTGTCTGTCTGTCTGTCTGTCTGTCCGTCCGTCCGTATGTCACAGCCATTTTATTCTGTAACTGAAAGCATTACACAATTGAAATTTAGTAGGAAGATGTATCCTGTTAACCGCTAACCGATTCTTATACAAAAAATAAAAAATAATGACATTTAAGGGGGGCTCCCATACATGAAACTAAAACAAAAAAAAAATTTAGTCAAACCTATGCGTGTCTGGGGTGTCTATGGACAAGTCTTTTAAAATGACATAAAGGTTTCTAAAACCATTTTCTTTTAAAGTCTAACGTTTCATAGCTAGACGCTTCCAAAGTGTTAAAATGGGCGTCCCCCCCTATCTAAATTCTAAACCAAGCAAGTGTAAATTTTGAAAAAAATACGTAATGTAGATCTTAACAAATACTTTCCACGAAAATTGGTTCGGACGGGATTGAACTAGTAGTTTTTGAGATATAGCACATTTTCAACAACCGCAAACATAACTTTGTACTTCATAAAAACACTTTGAAAAACAAAGTTATACTTGCATTCAACAAAATATTTTGGTATTTTACTAAGTAGAAGTAAGTGGATTCCCTAATTCAGTTAAAGTTGGCACGGAACCCTCAGTGCGCGAGACTCGCACTTGGCCGGTTTTTAACTATGATTGTGAGTTTAAGCGAAAGAGAAGTCGCACGTGCTCTTGGCAGGATCGCGATTCTAAAGTATTTTTTCTTAGTCATTAAAATATTCTTACACACCATTAACCTGTGAAAGGGCAAGTGAATAATTATAATTGAGTTGCATATGTAATGTAAACCCGTTGAGCAGATTAGCGCAGAGCGAATTATGTTGATCAGTCGTTGGCGCCGCGTTCACACAACATGCCTAATCTAGCGCCCCGGGACGTAAGTCCAACTTCACAATCCTTAAATCTGCGTGGGGCACGCAACTTTACAGAGTGATTCTATTTAACAGCGTTCAACCAAACCGCGTCCGAACATTCGGAACCCTACTTTGGTTGGGCGAAAATTACATTTGCAGTCCGCCATTTCATAGTGTACATAACCCTGTAAATCACTTTGGAATCACGAGTATCTCTCATTATTAGCCAGCTACTTCCGCGCCATTCTGGCGAAATTTTCGCGCGATATTAGAGCGATAAATTTGCGTTTGTTTCGGTCACGATGAGGCTGAATGACGACAGATTGCGGCTTTCGCGACGTGTGGTCAGATATTTTTTTTTATGAATATACCAAAATGCTTACCATCGATAAGAAACCAAAATGCTTATCATCGATAAGAATACAAAGTGCTTACACTACTGCGTACATAGCCACGCGGCATGTAAATTATTAATTTTTCGGTACGGGCGTTCTCATAGATAAGTCAACAAGATCATCTACTAATCTTTTCTTCGTATTGTTACCAATCCAAATCTCTGTTCTAACTATTATACCTCTGGTGAGAACGATTCTTTCAGCAAAATCTAACAGTTTTTTTAAGCAACCTCCACGTATAAAATAATTTTAAAAAATTGCTTAAAATAACACATTTGCCTTTTACTTAGGAGAAACATATTCATTTAAAGTCTGTGTATGATCTCAAGCTTACTTTCACCAATAGTACACGCTCATCATGCACCGACTCTAAAAGAATTTGTTTCTCCTAATTATGAGGAAAATTCGTTATTTTAAGGTTTTTAGTTAGTTGTTTTAAAGGCGGTTTTATTAAAAAAAAGTTTCATGATTTGTAGTTATTACTTATATCTCAAACAACTACTTTAAAGATTTTGAAGTTGAAATATACCTTTCTATTGAACTTAAAAAAACATCTCACTATGACTTCTCGTTTTCGAGAAATCCGTGGACAAACAAACATACATACATTTAAGAAGTTTAGCACACGTGTTAAGAATCTTAAATAGATTAACATAATAAAATTTTATGAAATTCCAACGATATCACTTACATATACATTGATTACCTGCTTTTTTGAAGTCGGTTAAAAAACATTAAGAGCATATATCCAGTGACGAATAATTCTCATAATGTATAATAATAATATCCTTTGGACATTTATTTATTTATATATTCTTTATTGCACAAACAAAATGAAGTACAAATGGCGGACTTAATGCTTTAAAGCATTCTCTACCAGTCAACCATTGGGTGAGACAGAAACAGTTGAGGCCTTCCCATTCCCACACATCGCCATCTAGTCCCAAAGTAAGCTACTCAAAGCTTGTGTTATGGGTGCCAGACAACGGATATAATACTTAAATACTTTTTGTTTGTAAATACATACATGATATACATAGAAAACACCCAGACCAATACAAACAGACATGTTCATGCACACAAATGTTTGTATTGTTTTTATTGTATGTTGTTCTCATATCCGAATATTGCATCCAGGCTACCTCTCGTTCCCGTGATTAGTCATTAGTGGGGCGTAGTATTTCACACTGATCCGCCGCGCCGCAAACATATTTGAACTGCATATCACCCGATTAATTCGAGTGCTCGCTACATAATATTTGCGCGGTGTCATCGTACCGGTCGACGGGACTGCAAACTCTGATGTGCTTTACCAAATTGACATTTTCGCTATTAGTACATACATACATGCATACATACTAACGAGTTAGAACGCGTGAAAATAAAATGAATCAATGAATAAATTATAATTTGTATATGCAGTACTGTTTTTGACAAATAGAAGCTAGCCGAAAAGTAAGGTTTAAGGCACATATTTTTTTGTTCAGGTGGTCGAAAAATGCCACGCTAACCTGTCACCAGTTATTAAATAAGCACTAACTAATGAATAGTAAAAAATAGGACGTCATTTCTTATGTAGTATTTGACAGATAATGATAACCAGAACTTATTAGGATACTGTAAAAAGGACCAAATTTTTGTTTTCTTATTTCATCTTTAAGAATTATTTTCTTAAAGAATCTATAAGAAATCAAAATTTTCTATATTGCCTCGGGTCTGGGTGTTGTGGTACCACCGTTGTGTCTGATTTCCATAACACAAGTGCAGTTAGCTAACTTTGGTGTCAAATATTTATTTATTTATTCTTCTGCTAAATTTCTACCGCAACTTGCCTTAACCGCTGCCTGTCGTCTGAAAATAAACCCTGCAATCGAGTGTATGCTCAATCGCTTTTGAAAGCAGCGCTCGCAGCAATGTAGGGGTTGAGTTCTTAAGATAACGTCAAACGATTCCTTTGAGCGAATGGCTCGTCACGACACGCGTGCTTTGACTCGCTTGAAATGCAGTATCTGGGACTGGGTACCATTAAATTCAGGTGTATTTATACTGATTTTGCTTGGTTTAAAATAATCGCATATTTAATTTGTAATCAATAACGTAGAGCAATTGTCTTTTTGTCTAAAAATAGCAAAATTATTTAAAAAAAGGTTCACAATTTTTGTGAATATTTAAGCGCTTTTTATATTGCTGCAAAGTTTAAGATTAAAAGTGCGTACTACTGTACACGTAAAGTCTACAAAACTATACTCAAAAGTGCTAAATATTTATATATTGCGTACCGTAGGGTTCATAATTTGTTTCTTTTCCGACTTTTTATTCGTGCAGTTATCGGAAAAAAAAAGCCAACCTTGACCATGACTGACTGTCATGGTCAAGATTGGCTTTTTTTTGTGGTGTTGAACTGTAGCTTCTGAATTATTAAAAAAATGTTTCATAAATTTATGTACGCGTGAGCTCTACAACATTTATTTACCTGATGAAGCCGGGATGTAGTGGCTCGTTACGCCCCCACTAGCTCATGTTTAACGTTAACAGATTTTCGCCGATACTCCGACCTTAATTCTCGTAATTAACAGATAAATTAACAACGTATTTTCCGAAGCATACTTTTAAAGACATCTGCTTTTACGCCCCGAATTAACACGAATTTTTGTTTTCGGAGCACTTGTGGATTAAATCTGTATTTTCAATTATTTGCTAACGTATTTTTGTTAAACATACATTATGTATTGCCTTGACTACAGGAATCTAGGCAATATCTAGGAGCTATAGAATGCAGATTTCACGTATTTGCAACAGCTGACGTGATGCGTTAACTTAATAGCTTAGATTGCAAACACACATATATGTGTAGATGCAGTAGTCAGTGCGTCTGGTTTGTTTGCGGCTGCAGAGCGGCCCGGTTTTGTTCACACATCGGCTAAGTAAGACAGACGATATTCTATTTGCCACCACCGTCTCTGGATATACTCTAACACAAACAGTTCAACCTTTCTTACACTCTTTTGTTAACCGCCCCGCCCGAGACCTAATAAACAGCGTTCAGGGGCAAACATGAAACGTAATCATCACATTGATATGAGTCATGTACATCACAGAGAACGTTGCGGTAATTCCCCACGAGAAGCCTTTGTACTGAGGTATATTAAATTTACATACAACCGAAATGTGGCTTAGATACGCCTGCGAGTGATTTAGGTAAGGCACGGGGTGCGGTAAATATTTGCTGAATTCACCGGCGCTAGTGGCGACTGCAGACGTCACGGCGCGTCGCGACGCGGTGCGGTACGACGCGCGACACGTGTCCGACTTCTCAGCCTCCGCCTCACATAAATTGCTCCACCGGCCGCACCGTTACCATTCCTCCAACCGAAATTGAATTATACGAAGCCCCGGATTTTATATCTATTAGGAAAACGTTCAGCGGTCCCCAGGGCGAGGATTTAGATACCGATAACTTTCTCATTTCCTTCGGGCAGCACTCGTTACTTAGACGCATATAAAACTCGATCCCTCGTGACAAAAAGGACGCTTGCTTTGGGGTGCGACCGAATTAAGCCATCGATCTTTCACCTGCCGACGTTAGACGTTTTCTTGGCGATCAAAACGGTCCTCTTAAGAGCTGTCCCGTTTCGGGTTGCAAGAAGAAATAATAAGCAAAGCGAGAGTGAAATATTCCTGTGAGCGTTTAGGATGTGCGGAATGGAAATGTACCCGCCAATAGTATATGCGATGGCGCTTTAGAAGAAAAATGCATGCGATGTTGATGTATTTTGCTGAACGCGCTGTCTAAGCGATTTTGCTGTAGAAGCGTTCATTACTGAGCTGTATTCGAGTAACTGTCGCTCGTTCACGCCCCCTACAAACAAGCACGGAGAACAATAAATAGCGGTTCTAAAACGGTTTAATTAAAATAATTTTGTGTATGAAGCACGGCAGCACATGCAGGTAAACTTGATTAAACGCAACGACCGTACTGTATAATAATAGTAAGTGTATGTAAACTTCCCCTAGGATACAGATACAACTAATGGTTGTGTCGTGAATTTTAATGATGTTTTAAAGCGAGGCGGAGTGGCCCGCGACTCCGGACATCTAATCCGCAGCTTCGGGACGTGTTTGTATAAAGTTTTCCATTACATTAGAGCTGGCTGCAGCCTCCGGAACTAGAACAAATGGACGCACTGCGCGCTCGGATATCGTAACTGCGACTGTTATTGTAACGGATGTAACTTTGGATAAATGTCAGTGCTAGCGAATTTAGTGCGCTACTGTCGCCTCGCGTTTTATTAGCTCGTTTTGCATACATTACACCATGCGCCGATACACGCCCCTCCTCATTTGCGTTAGCAAGTATTTATCTCGCTTCGATTGAAACTTGAAAGGGTTTTAACATGAACACTACATTACGTCCTCGGGCGTACGTGCATTTTTTAGCCTCGTATAAAGTTTAATTCCGAAGAAAATTGGCTTCGGTGTAGTTCGCGCGAGTGAGGTAACAACTTTTCTACTGTCCAATTTGCAAGAAATTCACCCCCGCATTCTGTACGCGAAGCAAAGAAATAGGATTTGCGGTGATCCCCGTCATTCCTTCCCCATTATTCTGGATTTTTTCTAACATAATTTTCAGCGTTATATCCGCTCGAAAATTTTCAAACATTAAAGTATTTGGTGCGAATATCCTTAATGCAGGGTTGAAATGGTTTGAATCGTCGAAATACTTGTTTTATTTGTAGGTATTATGCATTTTAAGTTTAATGTAACTCTGTAGGTTCAGTAACGGCAAGCGTTTATATTTTTTCTTGTATATGAACTTTGGAGACCTCAGACGATTTTTTTTTTTGGAACCTATACACAAGTGTATGTATTATGTGAGTGTTCAGTTATATACTCGAACCTATTTAACAGACGTCAAACTCATTGAATAGAAATTCAGATGCACAGTATTGGCTGAGTATGCGGCCAAGTCGTCCTTGTGCCGCGATGAGACGTTAATACTCCGCTGTAAGCAATCTTCAGCCGCTCCAGTGCTATCTCTGAATCAAAGACACATGGTTACCTGGTCGCCGCTGGAGCGAGTAACTGGAATCAGACTACGGCAGGGCTGCCGGCCATGTAACATGCCTCCCTGCGTCTGACCGATTTGAAATCCTTACAAATCCTCGGAATTCGTCTCGAGATGGCGAGCGTATGTGTGAAACAGGTCTTCAATCTGACCGCTACCTTGTGATTCAGTAACATATTGCTTAACTCTTTCCGGGGCGGTATCCCAGACACAATAGATTTTTTATTGTTTTACGGCTATAGCCGACATCGATCGACACTTCATTTACCTTATTGAAAGAAAGAGTGGGTGACTCGTAATTCTCAGTGTGTAATGTTATCGTTACTGATTGTTAACCATATATAAAGATGGTTTTAAAAAATAAATAGCCGAATGTTATTTTTGACGTCTTTTAAATGATGGCATGTGCCGATGCAGCAAACGATAAATCATGTCTGATTAGTACTTATTCGGGTCGCCACTTTTAAGAAATGAGTTAATCATTTCTTGAAGGTAAAGCAATTATAGCAGATATATATAACGCAACTGGCAGCGAAACCATTAGTTGACGATGTCATGAACAAAACAATTTCTGTGATTTAAACTTTCTTACATGTACTTGTATCCTTATCATATAGATGCATTAGTTGCAACCCTGATCGTCCGCTCGTTGCGTAGTTCGCTCGTACTAATACGACGGTAGCGGCGTCTGGCCTTTGATCACATAACATTATCAAATGATCTACGTTGGAAATACTACGCTCCTCCATAGAGAGAGGTACTTACATCAGATCGAATCGAAGACACGATCTGAAATTTGAAACACTAAATTAGATAAAATAAACCCTGTACCCAATGTACCCTGTGCGATACGATACACAAGTAATAGTTTACATATCTATTTTGATAGAAATTTGAAATATTAATAGAAAATATTTAGTAATGGTGATTCTCAAACGGCGGCTTGAAATTTTTTTGAGAAACGCTATGTCCGCTATTAGGCAATTATTTCCGTCTTATTGAACTTCTTCCCTTTAGTGGACTGTAACATTCCATCTTGTATTAATATTCAAATTCGATCTTATTTTATTGTGCGAAAGGCCACGATGTGTATAAAATAGTTTCATGCCAATTGTGGAAAATTCTTTGTTACTTATGCGGTATTTAAGAACGTTAAAAACAATATTTCACAAAATAAATCTATCTTTAAACTTGCTCCTTCATAAAGTAAGTACGCTTTGGTAAGATATTGGTTTACTATCAAGCTTTTCCGAAGATCGTGCTTCTTTTCGACAACACAGCATTAGAAGATTCAATCACTATGATTTTGTGTAGGTGCCGGATTTATTTTCAAAGAATCGCGATGAACCTTATCCTGTCTTTAAAACCAATCTGCTTGTATAAAATAAATCATAAAAAATATTTATCCATTACCTTAGTAAATGGCGACCATCCCAGGCCTAGATGAAAGAATTTTGACCGTTTTAACATTAAATAGTGGCCGTTTAGGCCGAACACCGCAATTTGGCATAACGACAACTTACAACCATAACGGTAATATTGCCCGCCGGACGACAGCCCGAAGAATAAATTGAATAAACAACACTTTTGGAACGGCCCAGCCGAAATACGGGTTTTACGTGAGATCCGCGCAAATGGCCACGATTATACGGCAATACCTGCCCTTACAAATTTTTCACGTCCGCTTATTCAATAGTGTGAAAAGTAGCCAAGACGTAAAAAGTTATTGACAAATGGTTATGCTTTCAAATACGTTGCGTTTGCGTCATAGTTATGGTGTCCTTTGGAGATACATGTATAAGGTTGTCATTAGGGTTATGCATTGGTACCAAATCTCGATTAGGGTTGGATAAGCATCGCAAGTTTATTTTTACACATTATTATCAGTCCTAAATTACCACGTTAAACATTATGAAAACTAAACAAAAAAAAAGTGTGCTTTATTATAATGGCTAAAAGAATCGATGCAGGCTGTAAATGCAAAGCAGGCTCTTATAAAATACAGTATCAGATCGAACTCTATAATCAGCTACCAGAATCTAGAATAGAAACGGAATATATCGTGGTGTTGTATTGTATACAGCCGCTGTAGCCGTCTTAGTTCGTAGCTTAAGGGCCTTGTCGACAACAGTAGGCCCTTAGCGCGCGTATAGATCGAAGCTTGAGGTTTCCCTGCCCTCATTCAATCCTGCTATGTTCATATGACTCCAAATGTATAATTTCTTGATAATTACTACAGATGGTCTCCAGCAAGTTGTTTTGAAGATTATTTATTTATTAGAAGTCCAGCTAATACAAAAAGTAGTATTATGCCAAATCGTACTAATTGTCCAAAGCTGCGTTAAACTCAAAAGTGTTTTGTCTCACAATACTTCTCTAGATAAACCCTGGGTTATACCGAACGGAGAATATGATCCATCTAAGAATACGTTATTTATACGCTGAAACCTATGTTTTTCTCGCAAAATATCAGTGGTAATATTTTCATATCTACGTAGCTAATGCGACACTGTGTGAGGCGTAAGTGCTTCTTGACACGAGTCAATCGTGCGAGCAGAAAAGCCTCTTCAACCTATCAATAGATACTCAAGACATGACATGCCTCTCTCTTTTCTTGTATAGTTATCCTTGCTGCCATAAATAAAGAATTTACTTGTGAAAGGCGAATGCGCCCATTTTGCTATGGCGATCCGTGCTAACTTACGTCAAACCAAATTTGCTACTAAGAGGCTAGTTTCCCTTTAACTTTTAACTACTGTAAAGATTCTCACAATTTTTGACCAGACTTTCGAAATATGCTAGAAAGTTAGAAAACGCCTGATTATGTTTTTCCAGCACTTATGGAGTCACTATCTCGATACGCCACAACACAGGAGTTACTATCTCAACTCTATCAAAAGATAATATCTTGTAAATAATCGTAGTGAATTAATTATTCCATAAAAGTAGCCAAAAAAAAATCCTCGATAGAAATATACATCAACAAAACGCCATAACCTAATTGACATTGACACTGATAGTTTTATAATTTAGTGTTCCGAACATAAAAGTATTATCCCTTTGGAATATTAATTTTATGGTTCCGAAACGCATTGAAAGTGTTTTGAGTTTCTAAAAATCCGCAATATTTATTTCATAAATAATAGTGAAAAAAAAACTTATCAAAACTATATTCAATTAATTATTTCAATAATTTTCTACTATGTTGTCCTGTTGACTGAGACAGCAACTAAAACTAACTAGGTAAACATTTTTTTTATGTTTATTCTTAGTTTACAAATATAGCTGACCACTTTAATCGGACAAAATCGGAAATTAAATAAGTTTTACGGATAAGCAGTTTTTTGCTGAAGTAGGTAATTGACAATCATTTATTAACAATTTATTTTCATTTTCTAATGCGGTTAAAAAAGACGGTAAAAAACCAATACATCATACTGAAAAATAAAACATTATTTTTGGTAATAATGAACCTAAGACGCAATGTGTACGGGGTTTGGATATTCACCTTTGGACACACTCGGACGAAATTGAATATGAAAGGGGTAACTTAAGCGCATTATCATTTAATTCAAGAAGTTGTGTTAATTACCGCGGTCATATTTTATTTGCTAAGTAACTTCGCATCAGCAACTTAGCAGTTCAAGTTAAGCGCAGGACGTTTAATTGAAGACTCGATTTCAATCAAACTTGTTACAACTTGGGAATGTCGTTTACAAAAAGCTTTCCGCAAAATGGCCTTAAGTTCTCCTAATTTGTTTTCCTAACTGAAATATCCTTTAAAACCAGCTCTAGGGACAGAAGCTATTAGGGAGATACAATCTATAACAATCTTGTTAGCTAATCGATCTCATAGATTTTAGCAAGTCATTGTAGGCTTGGGTAACTTTTGATAACAACTGGATAGGTGTTTGCCATCCGATTTATCTCCCTTAAAAATATGTCCTTAGTGATAAGATGAACGAATCTGCTTAACTGCTATCATACTCAGTCCTTTTAATACCCCCTACTTATCGGTTTTACACCTCCCTTACCGACCTGGCACACGTATTATCATATTGATATACGGCACTTACGCGTTATACATAACATATTCGACGTAGGGATCTTGTCATCGTTCGAGTATCAGCAACGGACGTCAAACCGAGTCAAGTACAGTCAAGTGTGTGACGTATGCATTTGCGACCTAAAGCCGTCGTGCTATGGTCGAAATGAGAATACGTGTGCTGGCTTCTGGCTGTACACGTCGATTGCCTATTGTGAGCCCGGAAGACCTCTCAAATCGCGAGTGGTTCGCAACGGAGCGAAGGGCTTATACTGCGCTGACAGTATGTTGATCACGCTTGTAAGCCAGGGTTTACATCCTTATTAACAAGGAAATATACTCAAGTATCCAATGATACGGCTTTTCACAACGTTAATACTCTTTAATTAATCATGCCTATTTTATTGGTTTTATCAAGAAACTTGATGATCTGTCGTTATCGTTTTAAAACTTGGTATCTTTTATGTGTAAAATTAAACACGGCTTACTGATTATATGAGTATATTAAGTTTATTCTAGTCACATAATATTCCTTTGTGTAAAGAAAAGATTTCTTCGCTAATAAAACTTATTAGATTTTTCTACAAGATGCGTTCTGAGTTGTTGAACTTAAAAGAAATCCAACCCTCAATAGAAATGAACGCATAAAGTTTAATTTTCCTCCGTCCGAAACATAAATAAAAATTCTCAACAGCAGTAATTTACAAAACAACCGAACACGCTTTGATTGTTGCATAATAAATAACCTGAGATTTGAACAAGTTTGTGGCGGCCTTCTGAGAGTCTTATTTATCGTTAAGAATAACTCCTTTGATTAAACTGCATATTTCCCAATGGGAAAAGTGGAAACGTAATTTTAAGTTAGTCAACTTCAGAGAAGACGAATTTGTTATGCAACAATATTGAACAAACAAACTCCATTTTATTTGATGAAACGTTGAAAACATGTACCTTCCAATTTGGCCAAAGAACCCAGTTCATTTATGCCTTATTGGTGTTTCGGTCATTATACATGCACATACATTTGCGAAATGTCTCGAAAACGGCACACAAACCGGCGGAATGAGTTGTCCTGATTACTTTTTCATACTGTGAACATTCAGTATTAATGTAAATGTAATTACTAAAGTAAATGCCAGTGAGCAGACCTCGCTATGCTGGATACGAAATGTGCGAAGCGCAGCATTTCAGCAGCAAGAGAGAAGTATAGAAATGCTTTTATTGCTCAAGAATTTCGAATAATTGCAATACCTTTCCAATGTTTTATCTTTGAAATATTTAACGTCAATGCTTACATACATTCTACTTTATCCTTTTGTTAACATTATAATAGTTATTTTTGTTATAGTGTGTTACTTTAAAAAAAAGTCTAAATCTGAGCTTTGAGCGCTTGCATTTCGTTGTCCACTCGTAGCGTTGTTCTTATATTACGATTTATGGGACATTTTAACATGTTTTTGTACATATTGCAGTGCTCCGTTTGTATGTATATAAGCTGGAATTTAATTGGATAGATTAGATTAGTATTACTTGTGTAGGCATGCCGCACGGCATTATTTATACTGTGGGAGGTTTTTCTTGGAGCCATTTTTCGCTGTGTAATTAACCAGCATAGTAATTATAAGTAATGAACTCCAATTTGGAGAGAAGAGCAGAAAATGCTGAAAACAAAATAATTTACTTCGAGGCGTCTCGTATCTCGCGCAATTTCTGCGGTTACATATTACTCCAGTTTTTTAAAGGGGATTTTAATAAATTAACCCGTCACAAGGCGGCGGTATAGGGGATTTATGCCGGTCGTGTTGGCTCGCGCCGCTCAAGCTTCGGGCCAAAATCACTACAAAATGGGTCGTAAATGCAAAGCGACGTCGTAAGTGGTCGCTACGACCGAATGTCTCCTTGCTGCAGGTAGGATAGGGTTACGAATAGTGTTACCATGGTTTTTGGCAATTTTGGGACACATATTTTTATACTTTTCTCTAACGTTAATTACCCACGTCTAATGTTCCTCTTGATAAGTCTTGATAAGTCTCATTTGTCACATATGTGCAAATAGACATAAAAATAAGATATATATTTTATAGGAACTTGTTTTTTTTTAACATTCTTCGCTAAGCAGATATTTGATTTTGATCGCCTTGATCGCACCCGATGTTAAGTGTGATTAGTAGCAACCCGTTCACATTTGTCTTAAAAAAGTTTCATATTCTTTAGTTTTTTATTTATTTATTTAACCTGATCTGGAATGCACTAACAAAATATCCCAACGCGTGGTCACAGTACAGAGTATGTGGGGAATGTTGATGGGCTCTCGCTTACAACCGGTATATGGCAGATGGTTAACATGCAAGCCTTAGTTTAAATTGAGACATTCGCCCCGTACTGTTTTCGAGACAAAAGCTTTTCAAACAGACAAAATAGGAATCAAACTATATGTATAACAATTTTGTTTATTATCAACATCTCTCTATTATTGAGTTCTATCGATATTTATTATGCAAATGCGACATGCTGAAACTGAGGTAAATGTCGCTTTTTCTTTAAAATACATTTAAAAAGATACTTTATTGATTTAGAAAATAATTATATTTCAATTGCTCAAAAAAAAACAAAGTTTTCGTAGTTTCATGTAGTCTCAGTCGATTTTATGGCGACCGTTTGAAGTTCCTCCTAAATTGTGTATGTATTCTTAAAACTTTTCTTAGCAACTGATCTTTAAAGTTTGCACATTCTGAATCATCATAGTATTTCATTTTTAATTTATCATGGATGTATGTATTTAAGGATTTATAAGAAATGCCCCCGTCATAATTGTCTAGTATTTGTAACACAAGGAAGAACATTCCTTACGACAAAACCAGCAGCTGGCGCATATTAATATATTAAGGGCCGATTTTTCAATGGTCAGATAATACTTATCAGACTGATAAATTTTAAGCGACAGATTTAAAAAAATGACAGGTACCTATGATAGCTGACAATTAGGTGACGTTTTCAAATTAGCCATATTGTATTTTTTTCGACGAATCTTTCTTATCTGATTATTGTAAATCAGCCCTAAGAAGAGAATTTTAGTTTTTTTCTGTAGCACACCCGAATCGAGCCTTCCATTTTTAAAAAGACACTATGTTAGCAAGCAGAAGTCGTCACTGACAAACAAAAGAAACAGCGAAATATAACAGCGCCAGTAGCATTTCTTGACAAACACAAGTGACAGGAAGTCGGGCGTGAAATAATTTCGCAGTTTCGGTCCGTGGCAAGCTTGTGCAGAGAATGTATTTCACTTTCACGTTGAAATAGTGCCTATTTTCTTGCAGGCATTATTTAGAAGGCTGTTTTTAGAATAACGTTACCACGTTGTTCTGATTTTCATGACTCCGTCTGATGTACTATATTAGCTTTACATAGAGATTCTATTAATAATTTCCTGTGAAAAATAATTGTTAGTATTATTTTTATAATTTTGACTTGTTTTCAATATTTTGCAAATATTCCCAATTCAAACATCGTTTTCACTCAATATATTTCTTTCTACATATAGTTGTAAAACACTCGTGTAGTACGTGTAAATACAAACATCTACAAACAAGATCAGAAGCATGCCTATTAAGTAGCCAGACAAAAGTCAAGTAAGGAGAAGTAATCCACAATACTCTTTCACGCAGAAACAAACAGTGGTATTGACTAATACATAGTAAAGTTGAGTTAATAATAATATTTAATATGACAGAACCTAAACCAAACTTAAGAAAATCTTTTTTACGCTTCTCGTAGCAACTCATACAATCGTAGCAGCTCGTAGCACAGCGCTACGCGGCTACGGGCTACGAGCTACGTGTGACGGACGTGCCCGATAGTTCCCTTTATCTCGTGACCGCCTTTGTTCACAATTATGGATCACATATCTAACTCTGGCATCTTATGCAGATATGGTAAGGACAATTTTAATAGAAAATGTCGCAATAACTGCAGCCGACTGTATTTTTTTTAAGAACGACAACTTACTTGCAGGTAGAAATGCTGGTTAAAAGAAAAAAAAACTTACTGAAAAAATACTGCACATTTTTTTTTCAACTGATATAAGTATCTAAACATTAATCATGAAAGACGTAATACAAGGTTGTGCTATTAAATATCTAAGTCTCTCGTCTCGAAGAAAGCAACTTTGTACAAAAATTTAACCACGAACAATAATAATGTTTTCCAATACCGGTCGTTTATATTAGTCTAGACGAAAATGGCCGTCATTATCTTTTTAGGTCATCTCAATAACGTTGTTACTTAAACCCGATTGGAATATAAATATGTATAGGCCAATCAGTTTGTTTTGACTGAATGTAAAGTGGCTCTCGTGAAGCGGCTGCCAACGTGCTCGGTGTATAAAGTTCGTAAACCTTTTTTTAACTAGTTTTCCCCCGGCCCTTTACAAATAGAATTGCGGAAAAAACCCTTTTTGCAACTACAACTTTAACATTTACGCCACTTTGCCTCGGAAAACAGATGTCCTTATGTAAAACTGGCTCGGAATATTTTTGTTTTGTTAGCAAAAGTATTTTTATAAACCTGTAATATTTTTTTCATGTAAAATTTCAATACGGAATTGAAAGATTTGACTTTTTGTTTATTTACTTAAAATTAAAACCAAACATGTACGAGTATTTCTGTACACTTTTAAAGCTGAGGAACGTCATGTGTATTCGGTTACGTAGTAATTTACATAGTTGTGTATGTAATGTTATTGCTAACCTGAATTCTGACTCGCCATCTACGACTCGTGTTACCAACACTCGTAGACTAGAAATTAAGCGATAAAGGAAGTTGCACCGACGATCATTCGTATTTATTGCATCGTATCGGAGAGCGTTCGCTGCTTGCACTCGCATAACTTTATCGATAAACTCAAATATTAACCCAACCCGCCTCAACTTCCACAATTAGTACACGTGTGGGCACTACATGTCGATATATCATAAGAAAATAACAAGAGCATTTACCATTCAATTACTCGATTTGATTGATTCCGATCTTCTGTTGTTTTGTAAAGTAACACGCGAGTTAATTAAATTCTTAAAAGCACTTTGTAATACTTTGTAAAATATAGCTGGAATTTCAGCCTTACAATGTTTGAACCCAAAATACACATTTATGTTATAAACATCACACGCTGAATTGAAACAATGTTACCTAACGACCAACCAACCATGAAATTCTAATAGAGCTTCCATTCAGCGGAATACATTTCCATCTTTATTAGAGTAGTTAGGGTTATTAATAGAGCAAACTTACCGAATGATCATTCTTTTTGCGTTTAGTTTCGCTAAATACATTCTAATTAATCCTATTAATAGTGGGCGATGTTTACCGCGTCACCGTTTGTTTGCCCGAAGCCTGTTTGATTTGGCCCGCACTCGAAGTCCCTATGAATCGTGGCCAGTGTGTCTTGGCCTTTTTGTTCAGTTTCCTTGGCTTGTTTCGTGAAGGGAATAGGGAGGGTTGCGAAGGTCTAATTAGACTGGTCACCGTAATGGCACTTGCGTTTCGTAAATTATGTTTTATTCATGCCGCGATGCTCGGCTGCTGCGAGTAACCGGCTAATTATTGAGGTGTTCGCTTGTGAGATTTGAGCTTCGCTGAACTTGCTTTGCGTGGACCGGATCGCCGGAAGCGACGTGGAAAGCGAATGAACACGTGAATAGTGAATAACTCATTCGGCTTATAATTTACGAGGTTTGCGCTCAGACGAAACCCGCTTTAATACAAATGTGCGAGTAAATAAACTTAACGATGCAATTATGACACACAGTATAGTGTTGATGAGAAAATCTTAATGTGAAACCTTTGAACGGTCTCGTTGCAGCTTACACGATTCAATAGATGATTCACTTTGACCCTTTCATCGCCTAGTCTTTTCAATAGGCAACAGAACAAAGGTTCGGATAAGTCAGTGCACGGCGCAGACAGGCATTAAGCGCCTGTCGGTTTTCGCTCGTCTACTCGCGTCTAATGAAAAGACTAAAGCTTCGGCCTCACTGAAGGTGGAAACAAGCAGAAATCTACTGGTGTTAAGCTCGGAAAGCGTGTATATTTATTTCTAAACGATGAAATATCAAAGTTTTCAATCAACTGCAAAAGGCATGTCTCTTCTTACAGTCTTATCTTAAATGCTGCACATTTCAGATATTTAACGTTTTTTATGATGGTTTTAAACAAAATTATTTCCGTCCGTTTATATAATATGAAATTGCATATAACTTCTTCTGCTTATTATAACCTGACTTTATGATTTAGTAAGCATATGATTCTACAAGCACAACAATTCTGGTCTTATCTGTTTTATAAGATCCAATTTTCTGGTCACGATAGGTATGCTTTTTCATACGAACTCACCAAGACTACGTATTTTTGGTGGCTGATCATACTTCATCACATAAATCACGTTATTTACTTTAATACTATTACATTCAGCACATACATTTTTAATATACATTTATTGACATCTGATTTCGCGTATATTAAACTCAGAAAACTTTTTCTTTTCTATCGAAACTGATTTTTATATAAAATATTTTCTTAGCCTCAACCCTATTTATTATTTCTCGTCTGAAAGCTAATAGAGGCGAAAGCATCGATGATAGGGCTTCTGAACGGCGCCTCTGGTATTACAGAATCAATTATGTGAATCCACGCCGCTTTTGTATTTACGCAGACTGTAATTTTCTTATGGAATTACGGGCGCGTTGGCACGAGGTGATATTCATTCCATCGGCGTTAGTATGATTTCATCGATGTTCCATTTTATGGTTTTAGACTTGTACTCCTAGCACTAGCTGTTGATAATTAGTAAGTATGACGTTATATATGCCTGCTTGTGATATTATAAATAAAAAACTAGATTTGATTGCCGTCTTCACTGGCTTTTGGAACTACTACTACTACAAAAAAAAACGAGACATGATATATGGAAAATATTGTCACCTACCTACATGCTCTACAAAAAATTTCTACGTGTAGTTATCATTATTATTTATGATCCTATGTATGGATAACAGCACGTCAAGGTAAACATTGCAATTTCTTATTTATCCAGTTGTAATAAGGGCTAGTTTGCAACAAAAGTAAGTAACCTGATGTGCTGGCCACTACATAATGGAAACATGTAAATAATAAGCTATTAGTTTTTTTTTACCTGTGACAGAAATGTGATCAGGCATTCTGGAATGCCTGAAGGCGAGAGTGTTTAATGGATTAGGAATGCGTTCAACTGTAGGTTTGAACGACTATGTTAAGGCGCTTGCTAATCCTATCGGTCTAGATACAGTAGTAATTGAAGCTTCATGCTGCTGTATAGTTCTCGACAAGAGCAATTCACCTACCCTTTAGATGTATATAATCTATTTATAGATTTATTTCTTCTATCTATTTACAGTTTAGGACAATAATTTAACTCATAAACTTCTTAATAAAGTGTATATAAGTAAAAACTATTTTTATTGAGCCCTAAATTACGGAATTGAGCCGTCGGGTAGGATTTTTAAAAACTAGACTTTTAATTATATATATATTTATTGTAGATTTTTACAATAGTATGACTTAACTAGGTGATCACGATGATCAAATCTTAACTAACGTCCTGACGCTTCCGCGATTGAAGCTAAAAGGCGCCGAAAAACTGTCCGAAGGTTTCACACTCGCGAAAACTGTCCACTAAGCACATTCCTGTAATTATTGCTCAATCGAGCCACCTGCACTTGGAAAACGTGTGACGTAGGTATGACGTAGGCGTGACGTAGACGAGGCTTCGGCTCGTAACACCTCCCCTCCTAGACGACAACTATTTGCGAAGGTTGAGAGCAAATGTTGCGGCTCTTCTTTCTTCAAGCGATGTCGTAGAAACGGCTGGTGACATTTCAATGTCTCGGGATTCTGCAGCTGTGATTTGGTTTTGATTCAATCGCCGTCTCATATAGTAGGCAGTACTAACGAGTGCAAGTGCACTTAACAACACGATGACGTAGGTAGGTATCGTGGTGTGGTATAAACTGCTTAAGTCGAAGTTGCCGATTTGGACAGGTGGGTCCATGAGTAATTCATGTTGAATATTGTGTAACTTATTCAAATCAATCGTTGTGAAATTATAATGAGGTAGCGGTTTCTTCGAATTTGCTGACATCGATTGTGGGAATGTCATGATTTCCACGGGGTGTCCACGAATTTTGTCATCGGTGTTAACAATTGTGAACTCAGGTGTGCGGATACTGCAATTTCGTGGAATCGTTGCTAGGTAGCTACCTTTTAACAGGTGGTATTTTTCTTGTGTGCATGATATTTGTACTTTGATTTCATTTGGCAATGATATAATATAATGCTGACTGTCGAGTTCTAGGAGTGCTTCTTTCAGGAGTGATATAGATGTGGGATGGCAGTTGGATGTATCTTGATGATAGATGAGGTCGAAGACGCAGTCGCTGTGTGTTCTAGTTTGGTGGCGTAGTTGCTGCTCGCATATGTACCAGGTGTCGATTTTCGGGCATTCAGCCTCCATGTACGCATATTCCTCGGAATTGGATGCCATGTACGGGAGTAATGGAAGGATGATTTCGGAATTTTTATTGGGAACAGGACAGAGTTTATAAAGCTCATATGTTTCCAAGGACATTATAGGGAATTTCAGGACGATTACGATTTTCTTATCTATAAAATATGATCCTAAAGTAATTAAATCATAGTAATACCTAATATCTAAGTTTAATAACGCGCCAGGAGTATATAAAGTTTTAAGCTGGCTTAGCATATTATTTAAATCATTTAATGATAAAATAGAATGGTGCATTACTTTTGTGCGACTAAAAGCTATAATATTACCTAATCTATTAATTTCAGACGATAGTTCCTGAATGTTTTCGGTAACTATGCTGAATAATTGAGAAATCTGGGTATATTGATACATCTGTTCCTTATCTGTCGTAGATGAGTTACTAATAGAGATTATTGCTTTTTCTAACTTTCTCTGATTAAAAGTGATATTATTTAAAATTTGAGTTTGTTGGAGAGTCATATTTTTGTATAGACTTATATGCTTATTGTAGGCAATAGAAAGATCTTGATCATCTTTTTGCAATATTTTAAGAGCATTTTCGAATCTTAAAGCGTCTTCGTTATCAAGGTTACCCGATATACTTTTAATAAAGGTTCCTAGGGGATTAAAAAGGCCTCGTTTTAGCCTTTTAGGCTCAAAAGTTTCTAACTCTATAGATGTTCTATTAAGTTTGCCAAATAAGTGTAATATTTGATGTTTAAATAAAATGAAATTTTTGTTAGTTAACTTATTAGACAAATCAGTCAATTGAGTTTGTAATAAGTCAATTTGTTGCTGGATAGTGTCAAGGTCAATTTCCTGAAGAAAAGTATGGTCATGGGATACGATTTTTGTTGAGCCAAGTTTGAAGGGAAGAATTCCAGGTCCGTCAGACAGGTCGTCAAGTCGGATCTCGTTCAGAGTCAATAGGTCTGCTCGTGCTCGGTCCAGGTCTGTCATGAGCAGAAGGGTCCTGTAACAATGTCTCATTTTTATTTTTCTTTTCCCGTTTTAGTCTATTTTTGGCTACTGGGCCTCGCCTTTTGGATGTATATATGTGAATAGGTAGATTAGTTACAACTTTATCCGTTGCGTATCGGGGTGCAGTTTTCTGTCTAGCAGCAGCTGGATTTTTAATATAGACTGTTTGATCCTGGGAATACTGAACTTCGGGTTCGCGACTTAGGTTACAACGTTGCATAATTTGTTTACGCTCGGCGAATGATGAGTCATGTACTATGTTATAGACTGTGTCCATTTTACTACGATGTTCCTGTAAGTATTGCTGCAATAATCGTTCCGTTAAATCTAGGTCTGTTGGGTTTCTGGGGTCAAAGTGTCCAGTTATGAGATCAAATGGACGACATTTTGTTAGGCTATGGATCGAACTATTATACGCAATGACTGCGTATGGAATTAAGCTTTTAGTAGGTTCGTTTTTATGTTGCAATTTTAGCAAGCGAATATGTTCCAAAAGAGTACTATGGAAACGTTCTACCATACCATTTTCATTAGGTGCGTGGGCAGCTATTTTATGATGCTGTATTTTATGTAATTTAAGGAATTCGGACACTACTTGGTTAACAAATTCAGTTCCCTGGTCTGTGATCAGATACATCGGGAAGCCGTGGTGCGTGGAAAATAATAAGAGGGCTTTCACTATACTCGGGGCGGTGCAATCTGTTAGGGGGTTTACTTGAGCATATTTCGAAAAAGAATCTATGATAGTGAGATATTTGTCCTGTTCTATGGTAAGTACGTCCATATGAGCTACTTGGTATGGTTTGTGCGGTGGGGGTACAACCTGAAATTGGGGTTTTATAGGGTTGCGGTCATATTTAGCTCTGTTGCATATGTCACATTGATTTATAAATTTAGTAATACTTTCCTTTAATTTAGGCCAAAAATAGCGTTGCGATAATGCTAAGTGTGTTTCATTAATGCCTCTGTGGTTAGTTTTTCCTTCATGGTACTTTAATATTATATCTTGTTGGTTTAAAAAGTCACTAATGTCCTGAATTTCAGTTTTTACAAGCACTAAGTTAGCTGAATCACTTTTAAAAGTGCGTTGTAAAATAGGTACAATATCGTACATTTTATTAAGAGGTTGTACTAGGATAGCTGTACGCAATTTTGGGTCAATGTGATTTTTAACAACGGATATTATTTCTTGTTCTAGATTATTTTCTGAAATTTCAACAACTGTTTTCCTGTAGGTTTCAAAAGGAACTGTAGTTTTTGGTTTTGTGGTAGAAGTATTTGATAGAACTTTTATAATTAGTTGTCTTTTGAATTTATTTAAAGGCTCTTCTGAAACGGGTAGTTCTAGTATAGGGTGTTCAATGCTAGTGTGGGCTGTGTCCTCTTCAAGCTCTGGGAAAACTGGAAAATCGTGCATGAAAGGTAATGGACTATCTAGTGGTCTCATACTAGGTGCTGTGTCAGTCGAAGATTGACTTATGAGAGGTCTATCGTCGGGGGCAGTGATTGTTGAGGATGCTGAGTCGTTGATATGGGTAACTGATGGAGACGATGAGGAACTACTGATATTAACGACTATTGAGTCTAGTTCCTCGTTGTGAATTTCTACGCGAGACAATGCGTCAGCATTGGTATTTGCTTTACCTTTTTTATAGATGATGGTAAAATTATATTCTGCCAATTTTAATCGCCATCGAGTAAGGCGAGAATTAGGTTCCCTTAAATTGAGAAGCCATTGAAGGGGCTTGTGGTCGGTAATAATTTTGAATTTTCGGCCAAATAAGTAGGGTCTGAAATATTTAGTTGCCCAAACTATTGCAAGCAATTCCTTTTCTATTGTGGAATAGTTTAATTCGCTGGTGTTTAAAGTTCTGGACGCGTAGGCTATAGGTCTATCAGATCCTACGGGACCTTGTGATAGGACGGCTCCCAAAGCAACGTTTGAAGCGTCTGTGGTCAATATAAAGTCTTTTGAAAGGTCCGGGTATTGAAGAATAGGGTCATTTATTAGTAGAGTCTTGCAATGTTCGAAGCATTGTATGTAGTCGGGAGTAAGTGAAATTTTTGCTCCTTTTTTAAGGCAGGCAGTCAGAGGTTTCGTTAAGCGGGCAAAGTCAGGGATAAAACGTCTGTAATAACCAATAAGTCCTAAAAATCCTTTAATTTGCTTGGTGGTTTTTGGGATGGGGTATTTTAAAATGGCAGCTATTTTATCAGGGTTGGGTTTTACGCCTTGTGGTGTAATTATATGCCCTAAATAAGGAGTTTCGTGCTTCAAAAATTCTGACTTGTCCATTTGGACTTTGAAATTTGAGTCTCGAAGCCGATTAAATACTTTACGCAGATTTATCATGTGTTCTTGTAGAGATGTCGAAAATACTAGAATATCATCTAGGTACACTACGCAGATGACGTTTTGTAAGCCTCTAAGCACGTTATCCATGACGCGCTGGAACGTAGATGGACTATTTTTGAGGCCCATAGGCATTCTCAAAAATTCAAAGTGGCCTTGTCCGTCTGCAACGCTAAATCCTGTTTTGTGAATGTCATTAGGATCCATTTCTACCTGATAAAAGCCACTTGCCAAATCTAGGGTAGTAAAATATTGGCATTTTCCTAGCTTGTCTAGTATGTCTGTCAAGTTGGGGATAGGGTATTTATCATCTACAGTTTTTTCGTTGAGTTTCCTAAAGTCGACGACTAATCTTCATTTAACTTTGCCTGAGGCATCTGCTTTTTTAGGTACTATCCAAATAGGCGCACTCCAGGCGGAGGTGGAGGGTCGTATGATTCCCTGATCAAGCATTTTTTTAATTTGCGATTGGACTTCTTGTCTGTGCACGAAAGGGTATCTATAAGTTTTACAGTGAACGGGAATTTCATCGGTAGTTGTAATTCGATGCTTAATTTTGTTCGTAAATGTCAAGGGTTCGTCTTCAATATAAAATATGTCGGAATATTCTTTACATAATGTAAGTAAATTGGCTTTCTCCTCAGCGTTCATGTGATCTGTTCGCAGCCGCGATAAAACTTCTCGGAATCGCGTGGCGTCATGAGTCATACAGTCTGTCGTATTAGGTAAGTCTGTCTGTTCGTTAAATATGTGCACCTGCAAAGGCTGTGATAAAGCAAAAATGATGTCATTACGAGATGGATTGAAAATTTCTATATAGGCTTGACCGTTTTCAGCCGATGAAAAACAGTCTGTAATGTTGCAGCCGCATAAAGTTTGAGATTCTACGGTAATTTCTCCTTCCGAAATACTAGTTGGGATTTTGACAACCTTAGTTGAATTGTGCAGGGATGACAGTCTCAAATAAGTTGGTACTTCCAGTTCTGTACATAAGTATCGGATTTTCTGCGAATTGCGTCTTTAAAACGCGAGAACCTAGGTCAATTTTGGATTGCCATCTTTCTAAGAGATCGATACCTATCAAACCATCAAAGTATTCGTGGAATCTGTAAACAAAAAGTTTTATAGGATTCGGATCATTAAATTCGGAAAAACATGGTACAGTAATTGAATAGTTATTACTTGTCGCTGCATGGATATTCACTACAACGAAAGGATCATAATGCAATTCATACTGCGAAAAAAAAATCCTACAGCTTCTGGGCTTATAAATGATTTGTTCGCTCCAGTATCTATGAGCAGTTTGAGTGGAGGCTCTTGTATTTGAATAAATGGCAATTGTCTTTTATCCTGAAGGTGTAATTCTATTCTGGAGACGTTTGATCCGGAGTCAAAGAAAAATTTGCTTGGTCATCATAGTTAGTTGTTTCAGTAATTTCTTCAGTCTCATAAAAGTTTTCAGGCTCTGTCACGTATGGCTGCTGTTCATAGTCTATGTCAGGATAGTAAAAGGTTTCAGGCTCTAAAGATTCATTTACATTAATTTGTGGGCGTGTATTCTGTTGCGTGGGCGGCAAAACGCGAGCAACTGGGTGAGATACGCCGCTCATAGGTACGGGGTTGGTATTCTGATTTCCCGGGTAATTTACACGAGGGGGTATTCTAAAGCCTGTGGACATATTTGAGCGAGGCAAGGCTCTCATCATTTGTTGAGTCCTTGACGGTCCCTGCTGGTGCATGAAATTTTGAGTCGCGGTAGGCCTAAAGTCGTTATTAGGAAATTTATTACCTTGTTGCATTGACGGGTAATTAAATGGTCTTAATTGATGCATCGGCGCTACGGTATTATATTGTTTCGATTGCATCACTGAGTCATTAAATCGAAAAGGTGAGTAATTGAACTGAGCATTGGGTTTCCTAGAATTTGACGGAGTCGCGGTTTTACGTTGTAAATAAAGAACGTTGAGTTCTTCTTGGGCAAACTCTAAGGCTTTTTCTAATGATTCAGGCCGCATGCACCTGACGCGTGAGCCTAGAGGCTTGGCTAGGCCTCTGGTGTAAGTCTGGAGAGCTAACTTTTTATAAAGGTCGCGTTTGGCCTCAACCGTGGTCTTAATAGTTTCATGTAACTCTACGTAGGTCATAATTACGCTTAATAAATTTTGAACACGTTCATAAAATATTTGCGGTGTATCGGAACCTTGTGATAACATAGACATATCAGTGTATAGCGCGGACTCATCTCTGTGATCTGAAAAGCTGTTGATAAGAGCATTTCTAATGCCGTTCCAGTCCTGAGGAATACCGTTAGTAGCTAAAGTTCTAGCGGCATGCCCGGTTATTTTATTTAAAATGCCATTTAACAAGGCAGAGTTATTTAATTCATTCCCCGGGGCTGGATTTGCATAAGTTATAACAAGCTGGTCACAAATGTTTAAAAATCTGATTAAAACATTCGAATTTCCATCAAACTCAGGTACTAATCTTAACGATTTCCATATTCTGTCTGTCATATCATTTGACGCTGCAACGGCCTGTTGTTCATGCGCCATTTCTTCTTCTATGCTTTCTAAACTAGATAAATCAATTTCGCGATGAAATCTGTACTCTCTAGAACTAAGTCGGATACTGCGCCGCTGATTCGGCCCAATATCTCTATCTCTCCTTGGAAAGAAAATTTTGGTAACTTATCTAAACTGTTTTATCTTTAAAAAAAAATATAACTAACTTAAACACTTGCCCTACGGGAGACAGGAAAGGGGCCGCTGGCAACCAATAGGAAAGCGTAACTTAAATATCTATAACTCACAGGAGCAGGATTCTTAGCATACTGGTAGCGGTGATGTTCCGTCGATTTTTAGACTGGCGCCGCCGTTGTTTGAAGCTGATTCTTCTTTTCCGTCCGACGACTGCTTCGCGTAGGTTTGAAGGGATAGTCGACGCGTCGACGAAACGACTATCAGGCGGATCGAGGTTTGATAACGCGCACTGACTCGACTATCCTACCGACTGCGCCAATTACGGAATTGAGCCGTCGGGTAGGATTTTTAAAAACTAGACTTTTAATTATATATATATTTATTGTAGATTTTTACAATAGTATGACTTAACTAGGTGATCACGATGATCAAATCTTAACTAACGTCCTGACGCTTCCGCGATTGAAGCTAAAAGGCGCCGAAAAACTGTCCGAAGGTTTCACACTCGCGAAAACTGTCCACTAAGCACATTCCTGTAATTATTGCTCAATCGAGCCACCTGCACTTGGAAAACGTGTGACGTAGGTATGACGTAGGCGTGACGTAGACGAGGCTTCGGCTCGTAACACCTACAAATAACGCTTTTAGAAGTGAAGCGTAGGTAGTGAAGGGAGTGAGTGAAAATCAGATCGGATTAAATATGACAGTCATTCATACTCTTTTTTTTTCTCAGAATTCTGTAAAATAGCAAAAAGATAGCATCTATACTAATATTATAAAGCTAAAGAGCTGCGACGGAAGAGTAGGAAGAAAATTCAAAACGCAGATAAAGTCGCGGGGGACTGCTACTAAAATAGTGCTTAAATGTATCAGCATCTTTATGCGGAAGTTAGCGTCTTGACCACGCGTTTGCGGCGCTTATAAAGTTACAACTTCGACCTGTGAAGTTGTTCAGCTTCCTCCGCTGGACACTACTTACATTTTCAGAAGAACTTTTACGGTTTCTACAAACCGATTTAATACTACGTGTTGCCTCAAGGCACTGTATAAACTCGCAGGTTATAGTCAAAAAATCGTTATACTTTCTAAAGAGCTCTTGAATTTCCATTCAAATGTTTTTAACTCAACCGCATGCCAAAACAAAAAAAAATGAATTAACTTCTCAAACCACGTCTATAATCTAAATCATAGGACGTTTTTCATTAATGATTCTGGAGAAGGCTAAAAAATGCTTTCGTAATAAACATATCGCGTGTGTTGTAGAAGGCGGATTTGTTGACCTCCCTAATGGGAGCTTGCTTGCCATAACGTGGATGGAAAATTATTTCGATATTTTCACACTTAAAAATAACTTTGAGATTTGATCGTCGTTTATTTTTTGTGTGATAAGAAGATCTTATGTTTGGTATTCGAAAAGTTTACAATCATAATGAGCTTACCACTACAAAACCTTACATTACTTGATTGCTAACTTGCAAATAACTCGGATAATAAAAGAGCCAGCCTTTAAATGAAATCCCAAATGGCAAAAGTTGTTTAAACGACCATCTTCGATACAACATCCAACTTAACCATATATTTAACTTCAAAATTTAACTGAAACTATCTCAAAATTTCTATCGATCGTACTTAAACATGTATGCAACTTCCTACGAAACTTGCGTTGAGGGACGATTACAGAGAAACTACTTTTTAAACAGGATATTAAAATTCCTGCAGCCATACCGTTGGAGACACCTCGTGTTGTACAGTGGTGACATAACCGTTAACCTGGGGAAACCGCACTGCGGGGAAACCGTACATGATGTTTCCAGACGTTACTTTGATGTCTTTAGACTATTTGGTGCAACGGTAAACAAGACCTTATAGACTTTGACTAGTAGGTAATTACAGACTTAAAAAAAGGAGGTAATCAATTCAATGCATATTCAGTTGCATATTCAATTCATTCATACGTATGTGATATCGTTGGAATTTTATAATGTTTGAGTATGTTGATCTAGTAAGGCTTAAAATCACGTGTACAAAATTTCGTAAGTGTATATATATTTGTTGTACGGATTTCTCGAAAACGAGAAGTCATAGCGAGATGATTCTTTTTTAGTTCAATTAGTTATATTTCAACTTAGGGTATATTGTAAGTTTCATCAAAATTCGTCCAGTAGTTTTTGAGATATTGGTAATAATAAGTTAATAACAAAAAATATTTTTTTTAATATGAAATATTTTTAAAAAATTTAAAAGTTTGTTCTTTCAGCGAAACTTTGTATCTTTTAAAACAATTTAAAAAACTAACTGAAAAGCTTTAAATAACGCAATTGTCTTTTATTTAAAAGAAGCAAAGTCTGTTAAGTGAAACTTTGTTTTTTTTTTTTTAAATTAAAGTTATTAGTCAGTTTTATGAAGTCACTTAATTTTTTTATTTCCATGTTGAAAAGGTCAATAATTTAAAGCTCTGTTGTTGAATCTTATGTTGAAGAGCGTTCATAGTACTAGTGTGCTTTCTTTTCTCATATTTGTGATAGTCTCAAATTGCGGTGTGTGATGGATTTTAGAAAAAAATATCGTCAGGCATAACTTCTTTCTCTCAGATTCAGTGTTTTGTCAAAACTATATTGTATGCTTTAGATAGTGGATGCCTTAAAAAACTAAAACAACACAAATTTATAAGACAAAATTGTTCTATCACAACTCACACCCAGACTAAGCTTCCGCATGAAAATAATTGTTGTATAATTGATGAGCTACAATTCCTAAAGGATTACTCGGCTGCGATTTCATCTCTAAGTGCCTTTTAAAATATTCAGAAGGACATCGGAAAATAATCTCAAACCAGCGGGCAGTACAAACACAGTGAAAGATTTCGCTCCCACTGCGGGTGGGTGACAAATGAAATTTTATAAACATTTTTGATATATTCACGGTCAGGCTTTTTATACTTTGCCCGCGTGGCTTATCAGGATTATCTGCGGATTTGGTGCGGATTTTTTTAACTTGTTCCCGTTTGCGACCGCTTATTGCGTTCTCCCCGGCGTGATTTGCGCGCGGCTCGCCTGCAAATATGTTTAGCGTGCCCTAAATATCCCTTGTATTTATGGCTCTCCTTCGGACCCCAAACTTGAGTCCAAATAAACAGCCCTGCCGTTGTTTGGATAAATAATTATACATAATATATTGCAATTGCTGGTACTGACCGTACAGTAAAGTGTTTGCTTGATACTCAGGTAGTAGGATTATCATCTTTTACTTTATATACCCTGCTAATTTGTCTGGTTTAAAAAAGAAATTGGACACCAATCATATACATTACTCTGATCCCAAAGTAAGTAGCTAATGCACTTGTGTTATGGATATCAGACACAACGGTGGTACCACAACACCCAGACCCGAGAGAGTATAGAAAATTTTGATTTCTATATTGACCCGACCGTGAACCGAACCCAGGACGTGACTTGAAATCAGCGTGCTTAGCCACTACACCACGGAGGTCGTCAAAAGAGGTTTTCGATATGTGAGAAATATCTGGCGGAGGTCTCGAAAACCAAAGATGCTTCGTTATTGATAACAAATTGATTGATCACTCCGTAACCACTGTTTTGTATTTACCTATCATATTAAAGCCTCGTATTGGTAGTTATAAATATTTTGTAACGAAACAACTGTTTAAAGCAACCCAAACCCAACACAGCTCAAATTAAAATACACCAGCTAATTTAAAGGCGGAGAGTGCTAGTTTCGGAACAACTTAGTTTAATCGTGGTATTTTTAATTACGGTTTTAGCTAACTGCGAGTTAAACGGGCCGGGTTGGCGGAACTTTATTAGAGAAGTGTGGATGACTTGAAAGTTGCAGTGGCTTTATGTTTGCCGTCGCGAACCGATGGTAACCGAGTTATGAAGCGAAACTAGCTGCACCGTGGCGCTTTGAACTTGACTCTCAGCTATGTTGCTAGTGTTTTGAAACTTGGAAAGTGTTACTTACCAACTTTTTTTAACCGACTTCAGAAAAGGAGGTTATTAGTTCACCTGTATTATTGTATGTATGTATGTTTGTCCGCGAATATCCCTCGTTCGTCTGGACTAATTTTGATGCGGTTTTCACTAAATTATTTCGTTGTTTGGCTGAGGAGAAGGTTTTAGTAACTATTTTAGTTCAATCAAGTACATTGTAACTCAAACAATAACTAAAAACGACGAAAAAAAATATTTCATAAAAATTCTACCGCCTTCAAAAACAAACACTAGAAGGACTAAAATAACTCAATGTCAACCTTAACGGACAGCAGCAGTCTACGTACGCACATAGAATTATTTTAGTCCTTTTAGTGTTTGCTTTTAAAAGGCGGTTCATTTTTTATGAAAACATTTTCACTTACACAACTGATTGATTTATATCCCAATAAAAATAATACCTAAAAACGTTGCTGTGGATGACCGTAGCATTAGCGTCATCAGACGTAAATAGGACTTTAGATCTTTTACAGACCTACATAACCATACATTGTTTTTCTTCTGTCAGTAAGACTGTACGCAGAAGGTGTAACATACTCATAAAATAAGTAATGAACCTTATAAAATCAATGTAACGTTAAGATCAAGGTGGTCTATTTGTTTGTACAACTGTTTTATAACTTCCGATTATACATCCCGAATGTTATTTATACACGACCAATCACGAAAATCCAATTCTAATTATAACCATCTATTCCAGGTAACGCGAGTTGGGATGCCACAGTGCTCGTACGTTCGAGCCCGCGTGTTATCATAGCGCGTCGACCGCCGATGTGCGCGCGCGCGTGATAAATACCGTTGCCATGGTGACGGCATGGCGCGCGCTGGCGCTGCTAGCCGCGTTGCCGCTGTGCGCCGCGCTGCCGGAGTCGGTGTACCACAACCAGTTCGCGGTGCACGTGCCCGCCGGCGCGGGACATGCCGACGAGATAGCCAAGAGGCACGGCTTCGTCAACCACGGACAGGTGAGTTGAGTTACCGACCATACGAATGATATCACGAAGACTTGCTTCAGATATGATGGATGCGACGACCTCTGTGATCGAGTGGCTGGCACGCTGGTTTCAAGCGCCGCCATCTCGTGAGGTTCCGGGTTCGATTCCCGGTCGGGTCAATGTAGGAAACGATCTTTTCTATATTGTCTCGGGTCTGGGTGTTGTGGTACAACCGTTATTTCCGATTGCCGTAACACAAGTGCTTTAGCTACTTAGCTTGGGATCGGAGCAATGTATGTGATGTTGTCAAATATTTATTTATTTATGATACTTAATTGGTTTTCCTCGGCAGCAAGTTTGTTGCAAAGCCCTCCACCAAACTAGCATATCATAATGAAAAAAATTTTGTTCGAACCCTAAATCTTAATTAACAGGCTTCACGAAACCAAATATAGGATATAGGTACAAACAGCTGCATCACTAGCTCAGTGGGGCGTGAAAAGAGATAAAGACAAAAAAAGCCTGATGCGACATGAGATAGTTGTCCACCGGGACGAGGAAAGTTGCCAAACAGTGTTACCAACATAGCGAAAAGTAGTCGGCTATTTCATTAGATTTTTGTGATGAACACAGATGAAGCATGGCTAAATACATAACCGTAAAAACCTGATCTCTGAAGAAATAACAGATAAAAACTTGATAGTAGTCCTCAGCCTCTGAATAATCTTATCCCTCTTGTATTTCCTATCGAATAAGCTCTTAATGTCCCGGCTCTTCTTTTTGCCCCCCACAACTAGTTAAGTAGTTCGCGTGACTGTCTGTCCAGCCGCCGTCCAATTAAGTTCTCCCAGTGATTAATGGCCCTAATATCCAACTCTGTACAAAGGTTTACTCCGCGGACTGTCCAGCTTTTTGTTGGATACCCACTACAAAGGTAAATACATTTTGTTGGAAGAACGGCTAAGGTGCGGAGTGATGATAGCGGTCAAGGCTTGGCTAGTTTGGATTTCTACGTAATATTGATTTTTAATGATAATCACATTCATTTTATTAATGCCTTATTCCGTAGCGAAGAAAGGCTATCTATCGCAGTCACATGCGCTACGCTATAATAATGTTGTTCTTCAAACCCTTTTCTCTATTTTACTCTTAATTCAATGATTGATAAAGATGTGGCGCCGAGGACGATATCTTAATTTACTACATAAACTATTTCCCATAGTTACGCCAAGAACTACTCATGAAAGAAAAGTTATTTCCATAGGTCTGTTTGTGATGACTTCGAAGATGGATAATACGAGTAATACCCAGGTGTACAAGTTTGTTATGTGTTTGATAGTTAAGTACCTTTGTTTAGTAACTTTATCTCTCCTGACAGTTCTATCGCAAAAAGTGTAATGCGTCACTGCCCGAATTTTCAGAAAAACATTTATGTGACTGAACTTCAGCTGTTTATTCGGATTTGTCTCAAAGTTGTGACGTGACGTCTAAGTGGCAGACTTCTAAATCGGGACAGCTTCTCATTTCTAATTCCCGCCGCGTCAGACTTTACTGCGAATTTATCTTACAAGTAATTCTAATGTTAATTTTGATGTAATTGTATTTTTATTTCAAGTATTTTTATGATGACTATTGTATTTCATTAAAAATACTTTAGTTACAATTTACATATTGGCAATAAAGTCATTGTTACTTTAAGGGTTTCTTAAAGCCAATTGTTTATAAATCAGTGGACTCCTGTTATTGAAAGATCATCGATAAACAAAAGTGATGTTTACACATCCATTCATATTTACGTACATTCTCGATCATATTTACGTACAATTGAGGCCCATTTTCCGTCGTAAAGCAAACGAACATTCGGTAATGCGACAGGAAATGTCTCGAATGTGATTCATGGATCGCTTCCCGATTTCTCCCAGCTGGGAGTCCACACTTCGGGGGAATGTTGGAGTCCTGCTGTGCGCTTGCGCTTGAGGGACCAATTCAATCTAGCAAAATTTTATCACAATTAAATTATTTTCTGTCGCGCTTGTTTGTCTGTGTTGCTCATCTCGTTCTCCGCTCTGTCAATCGCCTCAAGCACTTTGCACTCGACTCGGAGTGCACACAAAATTTGATATGAAACATTTTTTTGACAAACGAAAAAAATGTACTTAACATACTTATTAATCGTTTCCCCGAAAGCGGAGCTGGTATATTTATTTATTTTACCATATACACACGAGCATTCACATCCCATTAAAATTCACTGGGAAAATTGTAAAACAAGTATCTGTATTTTAAACGTTAACCATTCAAAAAGAAGCAAAGAGAGCTTAATGATTGAAGGTAACCTAAATCATTACGCGCTCTTTGTTTGCTACAAATGCTAAATAGAGTAATTAATCAGCCAAGTGATCCGACTGCAAATCGTCTTCCTCCGACCCAAGGGAGTAGGTATCAAGTGAAACCTAATAAACCCGCCCGTTCCCCGGCATTCGTTGCACGCAATTAGGGTTGTCAGCCATTTACTTTTCTAGGACCACTGTCCCAGTTTTTTCTTCAAGGAGACACTGTTCGCTGTCCTGACTTTTTATATCCAGTCAAGAGGTTTCTAGATATCTAAGTTTGACGACCTTCCTAATTGCACATAATTATCGTTTTCTCATTCAATTCACTTGGCGGCTTAATTAAATGTCATTTAGCCACAGTTGACTGACGTTAATTAAAATCAAATAAAGAGATCTAACCATTCGAATGAATACATTTATTATTAAACAGTTGTGTAATCTATTTGCACTCAAGTTGGGAATTGCGTGCGTAAAGCGAACAGAGGTCGCGTGGCCACGTCTCCCGGAGAGGTAATGATTAAATCTTAGATGCGTGAGGCGGTGGGTAAACGAGGTGGCGCAAACACTAAACGCTATTGTAGAGAGTGTCGCCAAACACTTGCGTCGTTTCTGAACCGCCGTGTTTGATGTGCTGCGGCAAATCGACGTGTAAGTGCTCTCGTCGTGATGTTGTCTCTGGTTGCTAGTGATGTCCATGGTCTATGATAAAATGGGACTTAGGGACTGTCCCCCTAGTTCAGTTATTTTGACAAATAATGTTTATAGTTATTTTGACATTTACTGTCTATATAGACATAGAGATAGAATGTCATTTTGAGCAGCAAGAAATCTTGTAGTTTTTAAACGTTCTGAATGAAATATACATTTGCATTTACTAATGACATTAAACATTTAAAAGAACTCTTCGTCGAAAATACAAACACTGCACTAGCATTTGCAACGTTTGGCTTACCCAGCCCGACAAAACCTAACGCCATGCCGACATCTTACCTACGGACTATTAAACTAAGCCCCATGTCTCATGTTTGTGCTCTTAGCTGGAAAACCGCTAACTGTTGCCTATTCACACCTAGATCCCTGCTCTCTAATTCAATGTTTACATTTCTAGGTATGCTCATAGGTATATTCAAACTGTGATACTTTCTCACCGGTTAGCCAGTCTCAACTAAAGTCAACTGAAAAGGGCACAAACGATATCAAAGTGCACATATGTGTGCAAAATACACACGTGCACTCAGTATTGCTCCTCTGTTATAGTTCGGTAAGACTACAATCCGCTATGAACCGTGATGAGGTCAGGCGCATGACCAACGGCATAACTTGATTTCCGCAGCATAGTGATACTACCACGACCTAGTGATGTGCCGAGTCGTCGTTTTGGTGGATCGAGTTGACTCGAGTCAGTTTATACGGTATTCGAATCATGACTCGATTCCCTCGACTCGAATTCTATGTTTGGTATTCGAATACTGATTCGAGTCCGGCTGGACTCGAATCAACCCTCATTACCGAGTCCTTTCTTCCTAATGTTGCGGTTGGCATCGACCTCAAAAGAAACATTGCTCATATCCGATTATGAAGAAACCCACGCTTTATGATTTTAAATATTTATGTATCTAAGTTATTATTTATCCATTTCAGTTATTTCGTTTGTGTTCAAAACAAAACTCGTATACTAGACTCGAGTTAGTTGGACTCGCATAAATAGAATCGAGTTAGCAAGTACGAATCGATTCTTCCTGACTCGAGTACCGGAATCGAGTCCGGTGTACTCGAATCAAAATAAATTGGTATTCGAGTAAGCGAGTCCAAAGCAGGAATCGAGTCTGACTCGAGTCAAACCGTACTCGGCACATCGCTACCACGACCGCTGCTGCTGCTATAATATGGCTTCCAGCTATTTCTGATTAACTTCAATACAGACAATCGCGAAGAAAACATTCGGTCCGATCGACCCCTAAATCAACAAGGCACTCAAGAACGCCGTTGTGTATTTACAATTTAATTTATAGTGACATACTGATGCCATTACGACAAGAGTCAAATCTTTGCTCATATTCTTACAGAGTAGAGCCACAGATGATAAAGATTGTTCCCGTTATTGTCACGGTAAATATTGACTCAACCAATTGAGTTGAAGACGTTTATTTACGGCAATATTTGGGCTGCCTCGAGTGCTAATTACTCGTAATCACCTGTTCTTATTCTGAAGATGTACTTTACTTTAACCCCCGAGGACTAAAGAGCGGGGTGTTATAAGTTTATCTCATAGTAGTATACTTAGTATTATTTTGTCTGTCTGTGTATTGTGTATTTGTCTGTGCTATCTAGTTTCCCCAAACGGTGAACCGATTTTCGTTTTTTTTTGTGTCATTGATATTTTTATCCCGAGTGATCTTAGCTATGTTTCATTAAAATCTGATCAGCCGTTTGAAGATCATCAGCTCATTACGAATTTTTAGTTGTCCGATCGATTCGAAATTTGGTACCGTTGTCATTGTCAGTAAATGGTAAGGTATCCATGACCCGTTCGGCAGTTTAAAGATCATTAGTTCTTTAATAAATTGATGAGGGATCAGTAGGCCTAACATGCGCGCCTCGATACCGATAATCGCGTTGATAAAATAACCTTATTTCCTTAACATGTTTTCCCAATTTTTTATCACTTATAAGGTAATTCTAATTGCTTTTTAAAAGGAATACATTAAAGTTAAGAAAATCTTTTTAAATATGATTAAAATGACGTTTGAAATTTATCGATTGCCGCGATAAATGATAAAGAGAAGCCATCTTAAGCCCGCTGACTACCTTTTATATGTCCTACCGATTCAAAATTATGTATCCTGCTACTTTAATGGGTTTATTATTCTGTAGTGTTTTCCTAATAAAATAAAAATAATTAAATAACTACTGGCCTTTAAATTTATTACCTTTGTGTTTAGTTTTTCTTCAACCCACTTGAAGAAAAATCATGAGACACTGAAAAAACGTAGTTTGCGCTTTTTTTTCAAGTCTTGTGTTGTGTGTACCATTGGTAGAATTTAAATATGTGATTCGATATATTGTTTTGCTCTGTAAGATAACCGCACATTATTTCGTATTCAATTCTCAGATAATTAAACATGTTCTGTGGTTGTCGCAGCGAACTTTGTTTTCTTCGATTGAGTTTAAGATGTTCTAATTGTGGCATTATTGGGTTACGAAGAAACAGATTCGATCTAATATACGAACATGGTTGAAAATAGATATAAATTCCTCTTTGGAGGTATTTTGTAAAACGTATACTTTTGTTAAGGTGTATTAATAAGTATTCGTAGAAGTGTGGTTTATATAAAACTTGCGACCCACACCCGTGCAATGCTGATAATTCTGCAAATGTTGTATTTATATACTATACGTAGAGCTTTTTGTCATAAGACAATAAAAACATCTTTAGATGCTACTTTTAAAAGAGCAAGACATGATTTGACATGTGAAAAACACTTAACGCACAAATCTAAGCCCCCGGCCCCGACCGGTACCGCCGCAACCGCTGCCGCGCTGTCTACATTTTAAATCTATAATATTTTTTTAAATACTAATTTGAATGACATATTACATAGGGTCATATTCATCTTTATTGAATATATTTCAGGTACTTCATTAAATTTGAATTAATTTTGTATTTAAAATCGCTTCGTTAATAAGCCGTTATTTCTCGTAAGAAGTTAAAAAAAATATTGTTCGTTAGCCCTTATAGATAAACATATACCACGGCGAGCTTTTTGTAGACCTTTTTAAAGTGTAAAATACTGTAGTACATTATTTTGATCCATTTCGTAGGGTTCAGACAGTCAGCGTTTTTAATGTAAGCGCAAAAAATGAGTTTAGTTACGACTTCACTTAGAAACCTCTGAAATTATCAGTGTTTCACGCCTTTATTCATTCATGTCGTCCATACCGAATCCTACAACGGCGACTTCTGCACTCTTGATTTGGTCTATTGGTGGTACACTCTGATGTGGCTAGCGAAACCACACTTTCTTTTAAAAACACATGATTATCAGTTAAGCTGCCTAGCGGAGTTAAATGTGGATTTTAGACGTGTCTTCCGTACTTGACGTTTTGCATCAAGGTCTTCAAGGCGCATTTTTTCGAAGGTCTCAACACTTTTAAAGACTGTGCGTCGCCATTCCGGTCTGAGACACGCGCTTTTCTCCCAACTATCAACTGGTATATTGCATGCTAAAGGGTTGCGTTCCAGGCCGTCCTTGTAGCGCAAATATTGGCCGCCCCGCTTCCGCTTGCCACAAGAAAGTTCTGAATAAAATACTGCCTTATTATATAAAATACTGCCTTCCTTCCTCTTGAAGCATACTGGTGACTCGTATTTCGACGTATTCCTCTTACAATGTAATAATATATCTAATTTCCAACTAAATTAACCCTAATGTCCCGAACTAACTGTACAAAAATCATTAAATAAAATGCTAGTGTTTTGAATCAAGTTGTTTGAATTTTACTCAGTTACCAATACATCAACTAACATTAATAATACTAATACTGGCACGAATGTCAAACATTTTAAAATAGCAAGTAATTTCTTATAAAATTTTGTTTTGATTATCTAATTTGGTTGATAGAAAACTGTATTTATTTTAATTCTTTGGTATTGGGACATAATGGTATTTTTGCTGGTAATTAGATGTATTATCAAGTGCCATGAGAAATACGTGAAATTACAAGTCACCATGTAGAGAAACGGCGGGTAGCGACTTTATTTTATAATATGTAGTGATAGTGATAGCGAGCTTTTTTAAGCACAATCTGTTATTTAATTTAAGGTTGACTTAATGCAATGCATACCATGCACTACAGATAAGCGCCCTTTTGGCTAATCAATACTAAATTTAACTCTAAAGTGGTGGTTTTGCACAAAACTGTAATAGATGTTATAGCAAATATCAAAAGTTAAATGAAATCTTTTCACAGATCCAAACTTGCAGCTCACCTCAAAGATAAGGCGGGAAGATAAAACTATCAGTTTTATCGCGCAACTAAACGCCGCTCGCGTTTCACCTCACGTCTGAGCTGAACCTACCCTCTATTTTTTGTCCGTATATTTCAATCTATCCATCCCTGTCGCTAATTCAACCCTAACTTGCAAGTGGATGAGATAGCTATATCCAAAAATATGGAGAAACTTGTAGAGTCGAGCATCCGAGTCTCAATGGTCCTCTGAGGAGGCCATTCTGCCCATCCGTTTTCAGGGTACCGCACTTGCGCCTGACAATGAGGACTTTACCTCGGCTCTCGTACTTTATCGTCTGTTGTCGACGACCTTTTTCGTCAACTACGTTCGGAGTGTTTATTATGCAAGAAAAGGAATGTTTATATGGTACTTCTACTAACGGATGCTATAGCTATTTGACAGACACTTTCTAGAAACGGTATGGATAAAGAAGGACCATTTGATTACATTTCTTTGGCCTGTAGTGAAAAAAAAATCTAGTACCGACTGCAGCAGAGCTAACTAAACAGTTGGTATTTGTATAAAGTGTATTAAAAAAGTTAAGTCCCACTGCTGGGCATAGGCCTTACCTCAACAATGAGGTATTTCCAGCCATAGTACACCACGCGGGCTCAGTGCGGATTGGTGGAGGGGTGTCAAGGCTAGCGACTAACTCTGCTGACAGAGTTTACCAAGCCGGCCGTGAGGCCTCTGACTAGGCTTAACGACTAATATCAACCGATATCAGCCATAATATTATTATGAAAGTGTATTAAGTTAAGCATTAATATTTTTCACCAATGGTGTTACATAATGTAGAACTAGTTAACCGATACCAAACGATAGAAGATTTGTTACGGAACCCAACAGCTAGCTCGAAACATTTGTATTTTTTATAAGTATTCAATAGTGTTCCCAAATTGATCTCCCTCGGAGAGATATAGCGCTCCAATTGCCTGCTCGCTCGTTCAACACTTACAAGTTTAAGTGCAGGCGTGCGAATTTATTTCATGAAGTCGTGTCGTTGTTCTTTAGAACTAAATGCCGTTATGCTGCAGATACCTCGGTTGTTTTGTTTGATAGTTCAGTGTGTGAACTAAGTAGCGTTTTTGTAAATTGAAGAAAAACTAATTAATCAATTCACCTGGTTTGTTATCGTTTCATTCAAAAAGAGACGTTAGTTTTTACTTCATCCTGTTGGGTATAGGTCGCTGCGGTCGACCTTTATATGTGACTGGGATGTTTCTGACGTCATTTTTGTCGCTTTAATTGTCATTTTCTTTTTAATTAATGTCCTTTTTAATCAATGGTCTGGGTGTTTTCTATGTATATCATGTATGTATTTACAAACAAAAAGTACATATTTAAGTCTTATATCCGTTGTCTGGCACCCATAACACAAGCTTTGAGTAGCTTACTGAGGGAATGTCCAAAGGATATTTATTTATTATTATGAGTTCGACGATAAATTTTTTTCCTAAAGGGAGAACATTTAATTAATAATAAAATGGAGTGCACGATTTGTTGGGAGGGAAGGCGACAACAGAACTAAGTTCTTGCTTATTTGAATAGCCTTTCCTAGTTCAGCCGCTTCACAAAATTTCTAAACCTTCCCAGAAACCTTCCGACTTAGAAATCGAGGTCTCGAAGCGGTTCTAAATGGATATTCGAAGAAAACAAGTGACCCAATTTCATAGTCGATTGTTCAGTGCACGTTATAAAGCAATTAGGTATGTTTTGACACGGCGCGACGCGAAGCCAACCACAGTTTTGATTTATTTGTATAGTTATTTATGCCAAGATTGGGATCTAACGATGTCTTCATTAATTGCATTTGATGTTTATCTCTACGTTATGGTTATAAATTATGGCGGGAAATTGTAAGATTTAAAGCGGTAGAACCGACTGCTTAGGCTCCAAAAATTCAAATCGATTTTGCGCTTTAACAAAGTATGTGGCTATAGTGTCTCTTGTATCATAAATGTACACGTAACTGATGCCTAAACTTCGAAAAGGAAATTTCTGAGGAATTGCCTATTTCCGCTGCTAATTTGAGTTCCATATTTCAAGTGCAATTACCACTTAGGCACTTAAAGTTTGTATGGGCTTGCCCGGCTTTAACTTGTTGATTGAGCAGTAAGCAAGTAAGAATAAAGAAAAGTAAGTAATTATTGGTTTTTTATCATATAAAATACATATTTTACTTCAAATGAGATTTTTTTGCGCGTTTTCGAATTTTAATATAATATGTGCTAAATTGTACATTTCCCTAAAACGAATTTGTAAATCAGTTTATGTAATGTGCAATAAAGAGTTATCTATCTATCTATGTGCAAATAAATATTCTAAGTGTTTTCATATCTGAAATAAAATGTATATAAAACAACGTAAAGTGAACGCTCACAAAACTCATTTAGTACTTTAACTAGATTGTTGTTTTACTATGATACTCAGAGTTCGCCTTTCCTAATCATAGTAAGTTTGTTCAGATCTGTCTATTATGTTGCAAGTCATTGTTGCGATGTGAAACGAATATAAGGGTTATGAGGGAATATCAAGAGACTTTCAATTAGCGGTTATTATGAGTCAGCAAAAGCTTAAGCTAATCGGTCTCTGCAAAAAAAAAACCGCAACTACAAATCTTTATATTCAACTCATATAAACAAATTACTCTCGCGTCAATGCGAGGGATATTATTAGTCCTGAATTTTTCAGAACTGAAAAAACATATCTCTTCCATTTACGCTTGGCTACGCTTGTCTTGCAGAGTAAAGTAGATTGAAAGTCAGGTTGTATATCACTTAAATCTTAACTGTCCTTTGTTTCAAATAATTTCGAAGCAAATGATTTATTAGTACAATCTAGTAGGTAATCAAAAAGAGAGTTTAACCTTAACACGGATTAATCTGAACTGAAGGCGCAGCTGGTGTTATTTCAGTAATAAAATGATCTAACATCATACGTGTATATGGTATTGTAGCCTGTAAAGTAGTCGTCATTGAGCAGTCGCGTTGACAGGCATCGCGCCTCCGACACAACGTAATATCCCCTGAAAGGCGCGGCGACAGGTGCGCACGACGTACTCTCAAAATCTTGCTATGAAAAATGCTGGTCTCAACAGAATTACATAATGCAGGAATGTGTCAACGACGGCGCGTCGAGACGAACAGACATTCTTTGTGCCCGTAATAAGCGGCAAATATGCCAGCTGCTCACCCCTCTCCCCACCACCCGAATTTCATATAAGAGCACCGCCATTCTTCACGCGCGTGTGTTTATTATGTCTTCTTCCATCTACATAAATATGATTTTCATTGTATGTAATAAAGTCACAATAAAGGGCGGGACGGAAGGAAACTTCGACCTTTCCTGTGGGAAAAGGCACCCGTCGCGCAAACGCCGACGGACACGTGCGAACCGAAAGGTTCGTTAAAAATTATGTAAGTTGAGCCACGACGAAGTTTTTTCCCAGCCGCATTCAATGGATCCGGTAATAAAATAATCAGCGGGCTCGCAACGGATCTTTTAAACTGATAACGGAGATAAAACATGAAATATGCTTCCATTTTCGGAATCCGTAACACATCCCCGGGGCTTTATGTTCGCAATGAAACTTAACATTTTTCGGGCTTCATTTAATACATTGCGTTAACTGAATATGTAAAAGCTTTGTAATTTACTCGGCCTTAAAATGGCTTTCTAGCAATGCTCATTGCTGAACTAACTGAAAAGTTATGTTGACACATTCTGAATATTGGCAATGTAAGCATTCTTAAGGCAGTGCTAACTCAGCCACAAAGTTGCTTTATATTCTTACTAGTACAGCTTACTTAGGTGGAGTAATTAAGAACTCGGCGTGTAGTTTTAATGGGCGATATGCATCGTGGAGCGAAATTACTCAGCCTACATTGTTTCAGAAGGAATATAATTTCTAAAAGCATTAATTTTTCAAAGATAAAGTTGCTGCGACATAATTTGCACATTGCGTGCGTATATTGCTTCGATGTAAAGTACTGGTAATTAGTATAGAGTTTGAAGTGTTTTCTCGCCATCATTATTTATAATCCGGTATTACCCATTAGTCCTCCTTGTATTATAAGTTGCACTCATGTGAAGAACTATTTCCTAGTAAGATAGATTTTCCATTGTTTTTGAAGGTTTCTACTTTCTAATTATCATTTTACTCTCGTTAACCTTTTACTCGCTAGCATAGTTTCAGACAATACAAAATAAAAAGCGGAATCACACTGCAATCATTGAAGTAAATGATTTATTAAATAGCGTTTGTTGCTCGCCAAAACAATGGAGCGTAACTTTTAGGACAGTTGGCAATAGTTTAATTAATCGTATTAGCCGATCCATTGTTGATCGGAACGTCAGAACAATTGAGCCGACCGCCCCAGGATGATTGGCAACTCGGATCAATCCGAAACATCGGCCCAACCCGTGTTTAATTGAATTGGACTACCCTTTCCAACAAAGGTTACCCCTATATTTTGTGTAATACCTCTTAAAATGATAGCTCTTACCTTTCTAACCTTTCCACCGGACTCTTTACACAGTTATTTTATTGGTTTCAAGCTTTCAGGTCTTGTGGAAATAGACTTTTCATTCTATTGGGTTCATTCATGTAGCTACCTATACTCCCTGTAAAGCTCGCGTTTAGTTTGCTCTTTATTGAAGTTCGTATTATGAAATACCGCGTTTCATTTATTTATGAAATTCTACTGTAGTTGGTTATCCATTTAAAAATTGCTGATTGTATGTTATAGTCAACCCTTTTTATTTTACATCATTTTGTTTAATCCGAATACGTTTAATGGAGGCGAATGGAAGCGGTACTATCATTTTATTGGGCCGGTAAAATGTGGACCCTAAAACAGAGCTATTTTATCACGTTCGAAGGCCGCTGTCGATGTTAATGTAGAACGGTTTACACCTACATAGCTGAGCTATCATATCTTTCCATAATACTTTAAATAGAAGTTATCTATACTGTAACTATTGTGTTAAGTTGACGTATTAAAATTTAACAGCCAGACTACAAAATACCAGAGGTGCGATTGTGTAAAGCAATCGTATTCATTTGACAGTTCAAAACGTACGGTACGATCTATTAAACGTCTGCCGATCTGCCGTTCACCTCTGGTATCTGTGATTGCAAATAACACATAGTGGTAACTTGTAATACATGTAATACTGTATGTTATACCTTGTAATACTTAGTTTCTAAAAACTATGTATACTTTCAATATGACCGTAGTTTTGTGAGCCCTTGCATACCAAATCAACCTTTTTTGCTGTTCATTGTACTGACTGTATTTTGTTAGCTACTTGAGAACGACTGCCGAGTTTAAATACCATTGGATTCGCAACGCGTTGCGCCTCTTATGGGATTAGATTTGTAAAACTAGGTTGTAGTTTCTTTTATCGAGTTTCAGACTTAGTTACAACTTGTGAGGTTTACCTTTCAATACTTTTAAGAAGGGTGATCAGATTGCGTTAGCTTTTTTTAAGCGTTTATATTTCAAATTGCCTTTATTGTTCTTACTATAATATTCGATCTTAAATAATATATCTTTATTTTGTTAATAGACCTACATTTTTATTTTAAAACCATTCAGAAGGTGATATAAAAGTTTGTTTTCGCTGTATTTAATATAAAAGCTAAACCAGTCTTCATTCTCCTTATATTGGGTAGTTAACGTCAACGATATTCTGTTATGCTTACCGATAAACTTTTAAAGCGTTTCAATATAGCCACTAAAATCTAAATGCCATAACAATATAGACTGACGGAGCGTTAGAGCGACCCAATTGTCTTTATTGAAAGCTCCTCAGATCGAACACCTGCGGTTTGGAGGTTTTTGCGGGATCCGACAGTCCGGGGCCAGGGTAACTTGCTCTCTGACAAAGCTTACGAATGTACCGTACGGTTACAGAAGAGCTTTTTGTGATAATTTTATTTAAAAAAGTAATAGGATACCTCGGATATGGTTTGATGTTGAACTTCGAAACAATGTTTTACTAAAATTATCGAAAACTTTATAAATGTGTTAGCTTTTTCAGTTTACAAATTGAAGAGAAGAAAAAAAACTTTTGGATTGATGGCGGTTCCACAAAAGGTATAATTTTCTCCTTGCAATGTAACCATCCCTCCTTCATCATCATCACCTCCTTGTTAACCATATCTTTGTGTACGATTAAAAGCTACTCGTTGCCATATAAACAGTGATAATTATTTTGTGAAAAGTCATTTATTTATGCAAATAGGCCATTGAGGTCACTTTTACTTTTAACCCTACCACAGCTTTGGGACAATTGTGGGCTAGTGCTGAGAAAAAGCTGCGCAAGAAACTCAGTCACTATTGTCAATGCCTCTTTTCCAAAGGTTTACAATGTTTGTAGTGATCATGCAAGTCCATACATTACTATTTTTTAATTAATAATCTACTTTATCATACCCTTTCGTCATTAGGGTTTCAATAACGGCTATTAATCAGGCTTATTACAGCCTTGAAAGTATTGCAGTCCTTAAAAGTATTCATCAAACTTCTTATAAATAAATATCTTTGATCACGGACATGATCGCCAAAAAACATGTACTAGCTTAATGTAGAGCTTCCAAAGGTGAAATATCAGGGACCAAGTAACACTGGCCACCTCGTTACCTTTCCGTGAGATCGCGTGTTTTCGATTTAACACATAAATACGATACGAGCACATGGCAGTTCGCACGATTCTAAGCTGAATATTATATGCCTGTGAATTAATAATCGACACACCTGATATGTGGTGGTACCTCTTAATTACATGCCAATCAACAGGGCACTGTAACGGCAAAGGTTTTGGTTGATGAGGTTTAAGAAATTGTTGAATTGGTTGGTTCTCATCAGACTGATAGGTGCTATGTTATCAATTAATATCATATCATATCTAGTTTGACCTTTACTTTGTTTAACTTAACTTCCTAAATAAAGGTCTTCATTCATTACACTCATGGTTATTTAGGCCTTCTGGGTTCGGACCCCAAAGGCCTAAATAACTCCTCTAACCACTAGTGGTTAGTGGAGTTAGTTTCGACCCTATGTTTCTATCAGTATATTTGGTACATTAATATTTTCTTGTTATCAATAAAACGAACCCTTTTTTGTAAAATGGGTCGATCGACTAAATGTTGATTTGATAAAAATGAACGTTTTTTAAACTCTTTTTATTTCCATATTAAAAAAATCATTTTAAGTACAAATTTCTCTAGTTTTTGATTCTGTATCAAGCAGAGTTTAAAAATAAGCTCTGCTTAGAAAGATTTTGACTCAAATAGCATTTGTAGAACAGTCATATTCTATTGATCTACATATATATGTTGGCATGTCAATTGAGACATACATATCTTGACATATCAGGAATCGCGTGTGGTGTGAGTCCTTCGTGTCAATACAGATAAGGGAAATGTAATTCCTATTCACTGAATAGCTGATTTTTAATAGTTTAACCACACCACACACATTACACCGGCAAATTGGAAACGGAAACAATGACAATTATTATAATGATGTCCTTTAATATTGAAATAGATTTATGGATAAACAATAAGAATGAGTCTACTTATTGTAAGCAAGTATAAAATAAATTGTAGAATATTAATTGAAGGCACCGATAATTAAAAATACGTTTTCAGTTGATATCTGTTGTTATTCGACAATATATTCACAATAATATTTCTTCCGTCAAATTGTATGCATTATCCATTTCATGACAGTTCAAAAACCGTAACTAATAATACTTTTTGCATACATTGCTAAACTATTTATATCTAAATACATATTTATTAATTAAAACACTTTTTTTAAATGTAATTATTTTACAAAGCTTGCATTACTTTGATTATACTTCGAATTATTAATTCTGAATATTTTGTTACAGGTACGTAATTTAGTATGTTAAATCAATTTTGAACTCATTGTTAACGAAATACTTGGAAGCAAATCGATGTAAGTATATTAATAATTCATTTTAACCAAAATTACTCGAATTTTAACCTAATACAACGATCCCTACCAATATTTGTATACTAGGATATTGTTTTTTCTCTTTGACATATTGTTATTTGTGATAATTAGTGAAGTATGTGTCCTACGTAATTTGACCATCTCTAGACATTCTCTAGTGTCTAATGCCTAACCTAATTAGTAGAACATCAGTAATTATATTAATAAGCAACCAGTAATTTACCTTATGAAATACAGTACATTAGTCCGTCTACAGTATAATTATTGCTTAATAATATATTTATTACAATATAACAGTAATTATTATCTTAGTATTAAGTAATTATATAGTAGCAAAAACATGATTAAATGCGATGATCTATTATTTCATAAGAAATAAATCAGCCTTATTTTGTAGCATTTGTGATGAATATAATTAAAGGACATTAATAAAAATGATGTATGTTCTAAACTTCTAATAGTCCTAAATATATCTCTTTCGTATACTTGGACTAGTTTCGTTAACAAATTGTTATTATTTAAAACATTGACAATCGTTTTGACTTGAAGTTAACCCTCCTTCCGTACTGGCCTTAGAAATGATTTATAACTAAGTACTCATGGGATGCTACATCGTTTTCGAGCACCATCGAAAGCTTCATCTCGGCAGATTAAAATGGTACACTGGTTAATGTTTGCCCGTTCCAGATATATCAGTGCACCTGCACTCATAGGTCAGGGCTGCGCTTTTTATTGCCTCGATGGTCTTTAATAGAATATACTTTTTAAGTTATCAAGATACTTTAATAATTCATCATATTATACCTTAATTATTAGCTACGAAGAATTCCAGTTCACCTTCCTCAGTGAAACGCACTCGCGTCCACTGCGCTCTACATAAACTTTCCCTCGCTACTCCTTCACACCGCACAGGTTTGCTCTCAAACTCTTTTCTTGTCTAAACCATTGGTCTTTGCAATGTCCTTCCGGCAAATATTCAACAAGCCCCCCGTTAGTTCTCATTCAAGAAACTTGTCCTTTATATATCGGGATCATCTCCATAACATGTACGCATCTTGACAGATGATTGTTGCTGGAGCATGGAGGAGAGTAACAAAAATTGTGATGGAGACGAACTTTTGAAATGTGTAAAACACGTGCTTATAAGTTCCGCTACGAGCCGCTAGATGGCGATGGTTGTTGGTTACTCGCGGCAACAACTGCTTTACCAGAATGAATTTTAACTTGCATAGTATTTTGTAACGTAACTCCTATTTCTTCATTTGAAAAATAAGGACTCTAGTGGCCTAAGAAAGGGAGCCATTTGAGCTCTCTATACACTCCAATACGCTTTAAGATAGCTGTATACTCTACGATTATAATGCAGTGGAGCTAGGATTTCTTTTTATTGTAAAATAAATGAATGTTTACATTATTATAACAATATTTCGTGTTTAAGAAACAGCAGCTTTGAATTGTTAATAATAGCACAGTTTAAATGTTTCGACTTAAGAACTCTTGTATCGTATAAACCTAAAAACGTAAACAGTCAACCCTAAGCATTCTGACCGATTGGAATACAGTTTTTTTTACCAGTGTTTACTATTTACACTGAACGCACCCGCGATTGGTGGGACGTGCACTGCTGAATATTCACAATATACCAATATTGATATGTTTGCGCCATACATTTGGCCGGAATCACTATGTTTTTACTGCGGTAAATTATGAAGGGTGCGTGTTTTGCTTTAATGCAATCACGGTAATAGCGTCCGTGTTTGACGATATTGATTTTATTTAATGAATGCTTTTTGGTTTACTTACATTGATTGTTCAATAAAATACGACATAGTTACATTTACTGCCAAGAAAATCAGAGCAATGTTTCGTAACAGTAAAAAACCAGCGCTCGAAAGGGTTGACTGTTAAGAAACTGAATGCAAAGTACAGTCGCAATCGTCGCGTTTATTATGCAAAACCAACGTTTACTCGAATCCACTGATTGCAGGCTCTTCGCAAAAAAAACTCGTGTTTGTGCTGTAAAGATGCTCCGCAAAATCGAGCAATCTCGTCAAATTCGTCTGCCCCATTCACCCGGAGCCGTCTTCAAAATCGCAAAGACGCCGCACGTCATACAATATTCCATATTTAATAGTACAAGGGGAAAGCTCTTTAAACAACACAAGTCATTATGCCGCGCGGCGGAGAAAAGGAACGAAATTTTCCTCAATTTAATTTCACGAGACAGGGCTTTTATACAGTTTGGCGTCTGCAACATCTGAGGAGGTTATTTTTACTTTAACCCCCCATAATGTGATATTCATTTGTTTTATTTCCCTCCGGATGCGCCGACGCGCGCGGGAAACAAAGCCATTTCCTAGCCCGCCTTCGCGAGGACGGCTGCTCTGGCTGGAGCTAACAGTTTATTGGTCAACTTTCGCCTTTTGATATGATGAGTTAAGTTTCGGATTGGGCCTACGTGACTGAAGTCACAGTCAGAGCGTGAAATAGTTGTAGCGGGACCAAGTTTAAGAAGTTTATTTTTCTTTGCTAGTCGAATATTGTAAGCAATCTTGACTTTTTTAAATGATTCATTTTAAAATAAGTTAAACACAAAACTGATAACATAAATAGGTATCATAGTTAAACATTGATGTCTTTTCAAATCAAATAGTTAATAAATTTTATTCCCTAATATTATTTTAAAAATTATTAAAAAATGTTTGCATTATTCGACTAGAAGCGGAAAACTAAGTCCAGATTAACCTACAGCTCTAAATACCAAAATATATAGGTACTAGTCTTTACTGGACATACAGTTAAATTTTATGCTTTTGAACCTAATATGATTTTTGAATTAATACTTATTTGTTTTAAAGACATTACGTCCCTTCAAGGTTATGCTAACACTCACTTGTCATTCATACAAGTTTTAGAGCAAATTATGTAATTATAGCCTTGGTTTTATCAAGCAAGCATTGCTCTGAATCTACTGAATGGTTTAAATACGTGGTTATCACTATCCGTACCATTTTGTGTCTCCTTTTTGTCCAAATAATTTATCTTATTCCGAACAAAAGAATAATCCCGTAGCTTTAGAAAATCTCAAACAGTCCCGAATCCTGATAAAATGTTTGCCAGTCTTTGTCTATTTAGTGGAAACTGAATTGATTCGCGTCATCACGAGGTTTTTATATAAATAGGCATGTTAGGCATTTAAGAGGGCTAGCGACAGAAATTTTTGTAGAGTATTTTTTTATCGTGTTAATTTATATTATCTAAATTAAGTTTTAACTAGTATTGTACTTGATTCAATTTAAGTGATTTAGAAATAAGAAAGAATATTTTTATCTTACTAATGTTTTATAATTTTGAAATCAATGAGAGTAGTTAAAATAATGATAAATAAAAAAGAAATTGGTTTGGAAAGTAAAAACTATACCGACGAGGATGGGATTCGAACCCACGCGTGCAGAGCACATTGGATTAGCAGTCCAACGCCTTAACCTCTCGGCCACCTCGTCGTGACGGTTTGTGGCGAAATTACGGTACCATATCTGGAAGAGGAGTTACGCCTTTTAAGAGTTGAGCTTGTGGATCGAGTTTCACTATTCAATTCGCTTTTTGTTGTTAAATACCGCTGTTTTTGTATATTTTTTTAAAGCCGACCAATTATTATCTTAGTAGGTATCTACTGTGCGTACTTTACAATATGATATACAAACTTTACGAATTATGAAAACAATACAGAATATTGAGTTACAGATCCCAGACGCGTGGTCAATGAGTGTAACTCTGGTGTCCACTTTACATCTTACGTGACAGTGACACCAGCTAACGTCTTTTCCCGAAGGGCCGACTGGAGCTCGCCACAGCCTTTTACACAGTTTCATAACTTAGTTTTGTTGGCCAACTCGTTTACTACTGACTCTTATAGTGACGGATCGGGATTGGATTACCGTCATTTCAGAAAACCGGGAAGTCTGTGTCGCCATTATTGGTTCTGTCAATTTTTCTTATCAATTCTTTGTATTTTATGTGTTATTTTATGCAAAGAAGCAGTCGATAAAGTTAGAAAGTCAATTAACTCTATTGATGGTTTTTTATAACCTTATAAAGCTAATTAAGTTAATTTATTAGACATGTCAAAATAATAATGCATTTGTTTAGCAAAAATTCATGCACCTGGTGGAAACTGAAGTATATAATAATATAAGTATAAATATATAATGTTTTTTTTCTCATAGAAATGAAAATTCTCTTTCTTTTATGTTGGCTAAGGCATCATTTTTCCAACGTCAGATAATGAATATTCGTCAAATATAATACAATATGCCTAATTTGAAAATATTCCCTATTTGTCAGCAATCATTGTAAATGTCATTTTAATATCGGTCATTTTATTCTTATTCAGTCTAATAAGTCTTATCTGACTTTGGTAAAATCTGCCCTAAGTTGATTTTAAGAGTATCGGGTAGCAATTATAAGTTATCGCGTGTAACGAAGGAGGTACGAAGTTTCCGCGCGAGAATGTGCTATGATAGAGTAGATCTTATAAAATTAAACACAACAGCCTGAATCTTAGTAGAACTGTAAAATAACACGTAGCACTCATAGATGTAAGGAAACTCAGCGAAAAGAATAATAAAGAGATTGCCCAAAAATTGAAAAAAAAAAAAGATCAATTAACTATTTTTTGTTGCTCTTTGACAGCATAATATACAAATTAGTAGGAATTGTGCAGCGTTTGAAAGAACATCGTCATCAAATATTGTTAGTATATGAAAAAAGAAATTTGCCTCTTCATAGGTAGCTAATTTTAATTTTCGACGTTTACAATATTCTGCACCGGCATCTGATTTAGTATCCTAATTCACAAAACCATTTTATTCGTCGTAGTTAAAATTAAATAAAATTCAATGTAATCACTTGGCAACCGGTGCAATAATTCAGCTGCAGTTAATATAAAACATTGCATACTCAAGCGAGCTCGTGACGAAGCGGGAAACAGCCGCTGCGGCCATAGAATTAATTCAGCTTACATGGAAGCGATAACAATAACTAGAATATCATCATTATTCGCGCGCCCGCTACGAAATGAATATTCCTCGCCTAATGGACCTGTACTTTCTTTCATTAAAACTTACATAATGTGCTCTGGTCCGCTCCTGAATAATTACAACACTTCCTCAGAATTTGAATGAGCCGACTATTCCGCCAGGGCGAATACGTAACGTTAGGTATGCAATCGCAATCAACAGGGTGTTGTTTTGGTCAGTGACATTCAACTCAGGGATAATATCAGTTATGCTTATTCTAAAAAAAAAACTTTATATTGTATGCTGGTTTTACAAAAGAAAGCATTTTCACAACATGTACAAAACTTAAAAACGTATGGGGAAACTCGCACCGTCGCACGAAGTAACAGTCACAGTAAGCTACGAAGAGGCTATCTGGTGGTAGTTTTGACTTGATCGCTGTATTCCATCAAGAAATAGATTTTGTCGATTTTTCAATTTAAAAAAAAATATGTATATTTTTGGCATCAGTATTGTTTGTACAGCCACCCCTTAGTCGCTCGTCGCTGACCGAAACAACACCCTGTATATGTGAGTTTACTGGACTTCACTGTGTGAACTAAAAGTGTTCGAGCAAATGTGTTTCAAATACTAGTAGGTGTTTACTTTGGAGCTTTTAAAGTACCTACCGTTTGTCACTAGTGAAGCGATTCCAAACCGTCTCGCGGCGGAGGTACTGTCAAGTGTGTCAGTACTCAGGTACTTACTTCGGAGCTTTCAATATACTTTTTAAAGTCAACTACACTTGCAAAGCTGCAGAGTTACATAATAGCACCACAGTAATGAATCGCAAATTTCATATAATCGATGCAGCGGAATTAATTATTTTTATCGATGAATATTTTTCGAGGGCCCCTTTGTAACGGCCAAGTATAATTTTAGCCGCGTTTCATCAGTTGATTAATGCACTCAACTTTTTACTATTCGGCTTTGGGTTCTCGATTAATTCGGTTTTTTGTGGTAGAATTGATTGGACTGCTTTGAAAGGTTTTTTTTTATGCTCGCTGAATGATTTTTGGGCGATGTATAGGTTTGATATTTGCGCTAAAAAGAGTTTGAATTAGAGACGTGCTAACAAAGAATTTATTACTCGGGATAGGACAAACCGCAAGTTACATTTACTTTATAGTCGTTTTGATTGAAAATCTATAATCACCCTTCCTCGTAGAAGAACTAAGGTAACGGACATAGCCTTGAGAATCAGTAAGCTCAAGTGGCAATGGACAGGGTACATATTACGAAGAACTGATGGCCGTTGGGGCAGGAATGTTCTAGATTGGAGACCCTTCGATCAAAAACGCAGCGTAGGACGTCCATCGACAAGATGGACAGACGACCTTGTAAAAATCGCAGGATCAAACTGGATGCAGACTGCTTGTGGTCGGTCGTTGTGGAAAGCCGTGGGGGAGGCCTATGTTCAGCTTTGGACGTCCTTTGGCTGATAATTATGATGATGATGATGGTGACCCTTCGTCCTTTCGTGGCCTTTTTAAATTCAGCTGTCATATGAGATCTCAGTTAAGGTCCTTGGGATTACTAATTTGCATGACACCCTTCGTGTTTGATCCTAATCAACAGTTGCATAGTTAATGCATTCTAACACTATTTGATCGCCCCCGGCGGACGTCAATCTAATCGTACTCATTAATTATCTGCGCTATCAGCTAATTAATACTTTGACGGAGTGCACAGAGGTAGTCCCGATAAAGAGATTAGTTACTGATATTAATTAACGCGAGATATGGATATTGGGCACATAAGTGTATCAGTTTCAATACGTGTGTACTCTACAATAATGTACATTCAAGGAATTGGCATATTGAAAACGTGAGAAATGAATAAGATTCCATCAATATGATATTGTGACAAAATATGAATTTCCCTTTTCCTATGTATCGGCAAACTTATATGGGTCTATCTATACCTACCCGTAACTTACATGTGAAATCTTCAACAGAACGCATTACATAAAAACTAACCCTTAAATACAGAGCAATAACATAAATATAAATATTCCAGACAACTGCCGATCAAACATTTCGACGGAATAAAACACGCATTGAGACGTAAACGCACAGCGCACATCACAAGTTACGTCTCTTCAGCAAATATTTCCCCAGACCTCTCGCTTTATAATAAAAACATCACCCCTCGGAAGTCCCGTCGCCCGAGAAAAATAACGCCACATTAGGCCCGATAAGTTCCCGACTGCGTACTATTCGCTCACAATATACATAAAATGAGTACAATAAATATGGGGGATAGAAGCAGGTGCGTCGAACGGAGGCCGCCCCCGACGTTAACGCGAAAAACTCATTCGTAAACAACAAAAGAAGAACCGACGGTATAACTCACGGCAGCCAGGTGCTGAGTCAAGATAAAGTACTGACGTTACGCTCTATCCCGTGATTTAGATATGACCTTCTGAACGCAATCTGCATTAGTAACCGCCCCCGGGATTGCGCCCTGTTTTATTGGGGACTTAACACCTGCGGGGTATGACACGGAAGGACTCCGAATAAATAGGGAGAACTGTTGATTGTAGCGGAACGATAACTCTTCGACTTCTGTGACAATTGTATCACTTTAAGAGCGCTTTCACATTTAGGCGACCTTAGCATCGCAACAGCCGCGCGACAGTTGCGCTGCCAATAATTTTATATATAAATGGCAGCAGCGGCGCTGTTTTTTATGAATGAGCATCCGCTGCTGTCGCTCTAATGTGAAGGCGCACTAAGCTATTTCAGATATAAAACTATACCTAAGACATAGAGTTACGTATGTAAGAGGTCGGTATAAGCTCATTCAAAGCATCGTCCTTCATTTTTTACCTATTATTTTGTGAAAGCATATAGTCAAAATGAAACCCTTTTAATACTTCGATGCAACAACTCTTTTTTTGTTACTCGCACTTGATATCACCATTTACTATTATGTACTCCTATAGAAACGGGAATCCAGTTTAAGAGGAACTTTTCACGGCGATTTTCAGCGGGATTACTCCGTAGTCACCCGCACGAAGTGGACGTAGTATTGAAGTAAGTTTTAATGGCCCACGGCACTTGCCGCAAAGTTGCTTCGGATGCCACCATGCGGGTCCCACCGACCTTAAGTTTATAGCTGAATAGAGGTTTCGGAACGAATTTAACACTGGAAAATACGAATGGCCAGTTATTTTACCTGTATTTGAGAGAGCTTTAATCGCATTTAATTATTCATCATTATCAGCTACAAGTCGTCTACTACTGAGCATAGGCCTCCCTCACAGTTTTTCACAGCGACCGACTGTATCTGATTTAGCCCTGCGATCTTTGCAAGGTCGTGTATCTTATCGGTGGACATCCTACGCCGCGTCTTTGGTCTGAGGGTCTCCAATCTAGAACTTTTCTGCCCCAACGGCCATCAGTTCTTCGCGCTATGTGCCTGCCACTGCCACTTGAGCTATCTGAATTGTTATTCGTTTTTATTTATGGATGAATTGTATATGAAACTCATAAGCTCGGCAGAAACGAACAATGGGCTCCATCAGAGATGATATAGAGGTTCAGAACTTTTCATGTGTTTTTTTTTTCATGTACCTGGAATGTTGTATCACGTTTTGAACAAACATTATCAAAGTCGTCATTGTTGACCTACTTAGTCTAGTTTCAAGTGAATATAAGACAGATTTACGCACATAAGAAAAGGCGAATATGAGATACAGTCACGCACAAAAGAAAAGTTAACGATGAAAGTAATTGTCATTCACCTTTGTTATGTGTAAATTCGCCTGTACGTTGAGCCGAACAGACGTCGATAGGCAATCAATGAGAGGCCCGCACGCAGTCAGTGCAGATTATCTTAATGGCGGCGACGTTGGCGCATACAAATTATGTATACTGGGACACAATCGGCCCAAATGAGAGGCCGATCGGCCGTCAGTGGTGAGGGTGACACGTGGTGGGGAATCAGTCAGTTAACTGGCTTTGAACAACACACACCGCCTACGTCAAGATGCGTTGGATAACTATGGAAAATGCGTCTGCGGCATAACAGCTAGGCCGCCGGACACCGGCCAGCTGGGTGCACCATAAGAAGAAGGCATTTAACCTCGCTGGCGCAGCGGTATAAGAGTCGCATTTTAAAGCGACGGCTGCGCCAGGGTTCCCGGGTTGGGCTAAAAATATATAACTGAGTTTTTCTGTTCAGAAATTCTTAGGGTAGCCCGGAGTTTGGAAGTTAGCGGTGTATCACCCCCGTGCCTCGGAAAAGCACGTAAAGCCGTCGGTCCTGCGCCTGATCTCTCTCCGGTCGTGTCAGATTTGATTTGATTGCTGTCCCATCGGGCTATGGGAGTGGAAAGAATAGAGAGTGCACCTGTGTTTGCGCACACACTTGTGCACTATAATATGTCCCGCGCAGTCGGTTAGTCGTTGTGACTGGCCACCGTGGTCGAAATCGGCTAGGGGGACTATTATTATTTTAAGAAGTTTAATCACATTTTCGTCTTTCTCACTAGATGCACTCGGCACACTGTCACTCAACCCACTATCATAGACTTTGTGACACCTGTATGGCAAATTATTCCACACCATTTATTTATCGTGACAACACTTCTGGGTCATTCTACGCGCTAAAAATGCAATCACGCTTTTTCGTTTTTAGTTCTGAGTGGATTGGAAATTAAAGTAAAATAGGTTCTCACAAAATAAATTTGTGTGACTCTGACACGCTAAGCAAAAATCTTGGAATGAAAGTAGATTAATGATGTACCGTCTCATCTATTCGAGCTATCGCGTGCTAAACGACTGGCAGACGAGACAGACACGGTAATTCAAATGAGGGCGTGACTGGCCTTCATTACCGCTCATCTAGTCGGACGAAGTAACCATAGTCTGGCAACACAGGCTACCCAAAATGTAATTACTCGATTTATGCAAAGTAAAAGCCCGTTTTCAGATAGCCTTTCGTCACAAAGCATTGGTAGTGTAACCTCGATCAAAGAGCGAACGATTGAAGCTTAAACATAACCTTAATTAACAAATAGATGCTTAAGTAAGAGTGTACGATAGTAGTAGTAGTACCTTGTACGATTCAAATAAATAAATAAATAAATAAATAAACAGTTGACTAAAACTATTGCTTTTAGTATAAATATATGTACTGCTAGGCTGACAATTACGCCTATTTATCATGTTTCTTTTATTAACCGTCATCATTATCGTCCCTTAGTTTTATGTTATCTTCACATATCATATCAATTTCCCGCAAAATTGTCTATTCAACATGATAACAGTGTGTGTTCATTGTCGGAAGTATTTATTTTCACAGGGATAAAGCCCGCTAGTGTGAATTGATTGAATTCTGACAGTCGCACTCGCCGGCTGGCTGTCAGCCAATATGAGGTTCCGGGTTCGATTTCCGCTTATAACACGCATTTTTTCCACGCTTCCATTTTTTTTCTTTCAATGCAGAGTCGAATAAATCCAGCACTGATACTAGTTTCTATTGAAATTGTGGCCAAGTTTTATTTTCTGTGTTTTTGTACAACTTGTTATTCAGGAATAGTAACACTGCCAAAATAGTTTCATGGAATTCAAATGTTTTATCTGCATAAAGTAATTGTAATATTGAACACTTACGGTTTAGTTTGCAGCCCTTATTAGGTACATACTTTTACAGAATACACAGATAAAGCAGAGTACAATTAATTCTTTAGATTAAAATTAACTTTAAAAAAAGTAAAAACCGACTTCAAAACCAAAATGCACTAAAAAGTCATAAATAAACTCTTGACTATTGAGAGGAAAGGAACCCATTGGCACCGACTCCAAAAAGAAATTGTTTGCCTAAAATGGGTTACTTTCCTTTCAATAGTCAAGAGTTTATTTAAGACTTTTTAGTGCATTTTGGTTTTGAAGTCGATTTGGGGGGGGGGGGGGGGAGTGCACCTTATGACTCTGTTTTTTAAGAAGCTAAAAACTACCTAATATTAGTTCTTTCATTATAAGTACAGAATTCCTAAGCGTTAGGGATTTCCACCATCAGATCAGCCCTACAAGATATTGACTATTAGACGTAACAACACGTCAACATTAAGATTCTAGTAAAGAAACACTACACGTGTCTTTAAAATTTGAGGGTTTCCCTCGATTACACCCAGATCCCATCATCAGATCCCAAATTGAAAAAAATGGGACCAACTAGAAAGTATACCCTCAAAGTAGGCGAATTTTTTTTTTGAATCGGTCGACAAACGACTTAGATATGAGGTAACATAGATGCAACAAAAAAACACATACAGTCGAATTGGTAACCTTCTCCTTTTTTGAAGTCGGTTAAAAATACGATAAATTCAAATAGCAACTAAAATAATTCATAATGTAAATGAATGAATATACACATTGAAACAAAATACTAAACACATAAACTGTTCTAGTGTATCCATTAATAAATAGATTGTAAAAAAAAGCTTTTTATTTGATGTTCAGTATATTCTTTTATCAATTTCATGAAAAGTATTAAGCGTTATTTTTATTTATCTACTATGAATAAGTTCCAAATCCAATAACCGTTAAGTTAACCCGCGCACTGCACATGATCACTAAAAAGGCTCCCACCCACTAGGTCGTTCGCGTTTAATATCACCACATTAATGCACTGCATTTATAGCTTTTGTTATTTAGTTTAGCGCTTTAGGAAATTAGGGTTTTCGCTCTGCGGGCTCGTTATCGTTTTCATTATGGCGGGCCGAGTGCGGAAATGCAACGGAACTTTTTGACGGCACTCATTTGGGGGTTAGGTTTTCACGTTTTATAATGATAATGATTATCATAACCTCATGTAATGTATGCTAAACTGCTTGTGTCATTGAGGCCTCAACTTTTTGGATCCTGTCAAATATGCTACCAATCTTTTCGGAAAAATCAATCTGTATGTACCAAATTAGAACCTCCCTGACCTGGAGTTCTGTTTTCGAATCACTTGCTTGGATATGGCGTGTGATTTTCGTTCGAAAGCGAACTAAAAATCAACGAAAACCGAGCAAAATACATGCGTGATTACTCATATAATTGAGTAATAATTTTTTAATCGCCCCTGTGTGGAATTAAATTTTTTTCATTTGAAAATCGGACGGTAATCAATGAATGAATGACTGACCAAAACTATACAATTTGTATAATATGCAGGGTAATGAAATTAACGCAGCCTATGCTACGCGATAAAGAAAGCAGTTGCGAAATTTACAGGGTTGCCAATGTGTCGATGGCTGAGTGATATAAGAATGCGCCCGGATAGCATAAGACGTAAGATTATTTAAACCTTGGTTTTGGGGCTGATTATTGCAGCTCGAATGACCAGGACCAGAGGGCATAAACAATTGCCAAAAAACACAGTGGTTAATTTTTAAGAGATTATTGTTACTGATCCGCATGAGTCTTCTACCAGTAATTCGAAAGTGCCAAAGCTCAAATCGACACCCAATTAACTGGAACCGCACACAGGAGCATTCCCCGGCTGCCGACTACCAGAGCTGACGGCTGCTAATGTGCCCGACATTAAGCCGGATTAGGGCATGAGGTTCCACTCTGGTGGACTGAACTGCCTTGTTCCCTTAGATTGCTTCAGAGCAGTCAGCCTTATTGTCAGGATACGACCCTGATCTTTGTTTAATCCCTCAAGCATATTTTAACGAGACACAATAGATATTTTGCAACCGCTTCGGCGTTGAAGCGTTAAGAAAGGTAACGCCGATTATGGACGGTCTCAGACCAAGAGTTGAGGTCATCCAGAAACAGATAGAAGACAGTAATTTGGAGTGATTGCACTTTGTTGCCTCTAAAATGGAAGCTTAACCTGAGCTTTCTGCAGTAATCTTTCATTATTACGGATTTCCTTGTCGCGACCAGTGAAAGGGAATAAATAGAGAGTGGATCTTTTATCACGTGCCTAACGTGCATTAGAGCTATAGAGACGATGATATGTCTCTATAAACTGCTTGTCGTACCATAAATATAAATACCGTGATAAGAAGTCGCTTAATATCTCACTTTGGTGGTGGAAGTACGAAATAGAACGAAGGCAAGAGTCATCGTCGTTTTACACAGTAGGACCTCTGTACCTGAGGATTAGCAGAAAGAACTCGCCAGACGAGGACTGCATCCCGGCATGTTGTAATCTGTATTGATTTGGAAACTTTAAGAATTCTGTTACATAACATATGGCAGAGAGATGTTGGCTGGCTTAAAGTTAATTACATTGGAGGTGGAGTGTTCGTTTTATGATACGTCCCAAGTAACACATGACAGCAGTATATCGACCGACTTACAGCATTAATGTATCGTTGAAGCATTTTGAGTTAGCATTATAGTAGCATTGTAAACGTATATAGGGCTAATATCGTGCTAATTTGGGCACAAATTATACGGCTTTAGATCGTAAATAAGCATTATTAAAGCCAAAAAAAATGTCAATTGCACTAAAAAAACATTATTATGGTCAACGAAAATGCCAAGAGCATTCTAGAAGCATTATTACGATCAATGAAGATGTCAATTGCATTACATAAGCATTATATTAGCATTCTTTTAATAAGAAAAATGTTTACAGCATTACAACAGCATTACAGTAGCATGAAAATATGCTGAAAACATTATACGAGCTATTTAAGTGTTCACAGTTGGTATATCAATAAACATTTCATCATTGCAAAAACAACTCTAATGCCATGGCACTATGATAGAAATATAAAAATTTAGACATTATTTTTATGAAGTTCGTTTTTTACTATGATAGCTTTGACAAATGAACGAAGGAACGGAGAAGCAACAACAAAATTATTTTAATTACCGGAAAGATTTTGGTTCTTATTTTACTCATAACTCCAAATATTACTACGCGATGAAGTTTACTGTGAATGTCTATATAGTATTCATTGATATTTTTCACGCGCTTTCGATATATTGTGTTTTTGTTATAAAATAAAAGAAAACGATATGTGTGCAATAATCAAATCACAAGTGTATAACTAGAAAAGAGTGTATTTTGTATAATTAACACAATGGTAACAGATAGGCATTGTAAAATTGTGTTAATCATGAATATTTAAGACACTTGATCTAATTAATAGATCAGAATCACACAATTTTTAGGTTATAAAATGTTAACAAAATGGTGTCTTTCTATAGCAGCACGGTGAGCCATATTAATGCTACCGGCAAAATAAATATTCACATGTGAACAGTTATCATGCCAGAGGCCAGTTAGAAGACTTTTTGTGAACTATTGTAGTGTCATTGGCAATAAAGAAGCCCTATATAGATTCACCGGGACACCAGTAGCCTCGATGTAGACTGATATAGTGCCATTACTTTACTTTTGAATTTTCACCAAAATGGCAGACAAGTTGACAACATCTAGTTTTACGAATATACCAAAACTAACGTAATATACTGCTAAATGCATTAGTATAACTCACTTGTATTTTAATAAAGTGCTGTTAGCAGTACAACAGCACTGAGGTGACCTTTAAAAATGCAACCATTTCACTGGTTCACGTCCATGCTGTTCAACGGCGTTAGGCTTTTACTTACCGTCTTATAGTGCTATTATACAACAAAGAGCATTCAAGACTGCTCAAAGCTGTATAACGGTTTTTAAGTGCATTATACTGGCACAAATTAATGTACTTATACAGCATTAGGCATTCTCATGGTTCACGTTGATGCTATTTAAGTGCATTAAGCATTTTTCTACGTCTTAAAGTGCTATTATAGGTTTAAGTGCACTGAAAATTGCTGATAGTTGTACAACGACATTGTGGCTGGCTGTATTAATGCTAAAAGCTTTATTATAGCACTTTTATATACTATTAAATAATCGTTATACAGCGTTAAGCATAGTTTTGGTTTTGAAATGCCAATATCGTGCGTCAAGTTGCACGGTGAACATATATACGAGTTTATACGGATCTTGAGTTGTAAATGGAGTCAACATTTGTCTCTTATAATGCTATCTGTGTTACTTGGGGTATACTTAACGGCTCTGTTTTTGTGTGTGCTAAGTATGTCGTGTGCTGAAGACCTCCGTGGATTTGTGGCTAAGCACGCTGAGTTTTCAAGACGTCGCCTCTCTTAGGTCCCGGGTTCAATTCCCGGCCGGGTCAATGTAGAAATCACAATTTTCTATATTGTCTCGGGTCTGGGTGTCGTGGTACCACCGTTGTGTCTGATTTCCATAACTCAAGTGCATTGACTACTTACTTTGGGATCAGAGCAATATATGTGATTGGTGTAATAAATCGTCACTAAAATTTGTTTGACGCGATATAAGCTAAGCTGGAATCGCCCCAGCATCTTTAAAATAAGGTAGGAGTGCAAAAATGAATAAAAAATAGGTAAAAGAGGTTTATTCAACAGCTATATTTTTAAAATTTATTTGTTATTAGGTACACCAACAGATTAAAATCAAAACATGCACTTAATATAATACAATATTTACTCTTTAAGACTATAGGGTTCGAAGTCTACAAATATGGCCAAAAGTTAATCATTCGTACTGTTCTAGCGAATGTATTATATTAAATTTATACGTTAATTAAGTTGGTTCTACGTTATAATATAGAAAAAGTGTTGTAGATTTACTCGTTTTCTCTCCATCCCGTTTTTCTCCGTATCGCCTAACGGATTTGCGTAGCCAATTAATAATTCCTGTGACCCGCCACGTAACACCTACGGCCGCGGTTATAAAAAATCCGTGTCGGACCACAAAAGGAAAATTCACGATATTGTAAAACCAGCTAGCGTGGCGGTGCAAAATCCGATCACTGGTATTGGGACCAGCAAGAAATAAAAGGCCAATTGCCATGTTTCATTCATACGGCTTTTTAGGGTTACATATCTAAAATTTTTCATATCTACGCCCTTATCAATGGGCTGACGTTGAATGCAACGTTTATGTTTAGTAGGTCTACCTCTGTCTATAAAAAAAAAGAAATCATTATACAGATTCATGTGGCATTAAACTTTATATTGTCATCAACGAAGCTAATGAAAGATGAGTTAAGCAAAAAAAAAATTGCACTCCGGGAGTGCCGGCAGAAGTGGAAACATAATATAATATTTTTATAGAATACAATATTTATTTATTGCGCTTATCAAAAAAAGTTTATCTTTCAGAAAAATCAACTTACATCCATAATTTCGCCAACCGTCTTACGGTTTTTCGATCAGCCCACGTGTCCTGACGCGAGTTTCACATTTTTCCCCCATCCCACAAAAGTGCTCAACGCCGCTAAAGAAGTTTTCACTTCAAAAACTTTGACATCACTCAAGGATGTGTTTATCATCTGTCTTTTGTTATACATTTGTTTACGCGACCGCCGGTGATCTTTTGATTCGTGAGCGTTTAAAATCGTAACACAATTTTAAAATTTCCATGAATATTAAACTTCAGGACTCGCCAACTTTAGAGTCTTCAAATCTGCAACATTTCGTTTAATCGCTTTCTGGAAAAAGAAGTAAAAGCACTTTTCCGAGAGCTCCACTCGGTCTTGACCCGTTTCGGTGCAAATTAAAGTTTTGACTGCAACTCCCAGTGGTGTTATAAACTCAGGTTATAATTCGCCCGTATTTTTGCGCTAAGTGTAAGGTGTGTTGGCCTATTTTTCGAGCGCAGTTTCGAAGTTTGTTAGCTCGTATGTAAGTGTGCTGACTGATTAGAAGCAGCGCCGAGTTACTTTTAAGGTAAAAAGCAGTGCTTTTAAGGTAAGCTAAATGACACCTTTTTATATGCTGCCTAACTGCCTTGGTGGCGCAGCGGTTAGCGGGTCGCACTTTAAAGCGACGGCTGCGCCAGAGGTCCCGGGTTCGATCCCCAGTTCGGGCCAAAAATATGTACCTGGGTTTTTCTGTTCAGAATATTCTCAGGGCAGCCCGGAGTTTGGAAGTTGGCTGTGTTTCACCCCCGTGCCTCGGAAAGCACGTAAAGTCGTTGGTCCTGCGCCTGATCTTTCTCCGGTCGTGTCAAAATGCTGACCCATTGGGCTACGAGAGTGATAGGAATAAAGAGTGCACCTATGTTTTCGCACACACTTGTGCTCTATAATATGTCCCGCGCAGTCGGTTAGTCGTTGTGACTGGCCACCGTAGTCGAAATCCGCTAGGGTGACTATTATTATATGCTGACTCATATAATAAACGATGTAAATGATTTTCAAAAAGTATATGAAAATCCATATACACTAAAAACTTTATCGTTTCAGTTACCCGAGCATTATATTTTCATAAATAGTTTGCATGGCTTTACACCCTGTTTCACAATTTCCTAATAAGTACTGGTTAGCGTTATCTGTTTATAATATTATACCTCGATACAAAATGAATTACGTCCCATATAAGAATGATTTGTTGTTTAGTGCGTCAATGGTATCCTTTAAGATATATAATTTAAATTAGAAATAATTTCATACGATTGCCATTATATAATTTATTTATTTTATTTTAAGACTTTGTTGCACAAATTAAGTGTACAAAGGTGGACTTAATGCTAAAAGCATTATCTGCCAGTCAAACCTTTAGGTCATGCAGGAAGATAGCAACGGGTGCAGTGAAATAAAAACAACAAATGAAAATAGGAAAATAGTAACAAGAATCTAAAAAAGATATTAATGAATTAAATAAACTAAGTATAATTGCTTCTTTATTATATAATACTTTTGTATTCAGTGTTTTTCCACTATGCAAAGTTATTGTCTTAAATTCTAGATGAAGGTTGTTTTTTTAACTGGTTCAAGTATCTTATTTTGAAACCTTTCATATAACTGTAATTTCAAAATTGTCCTTAAGTCTAAATGATTGATTTAATTACCATTGTTTTGTTTGCTACAAAGCTGTGTACGCCTTTATAAGGTCTACATATAAGATGGGAAACACTGTCAAGGTTACTTTAGTTAAATGTGTACAATATGTAAAATATTAGTGTACCTTTTCAAATTAAGAAATAAAAAAGTCCTTATTGAATCTCCTGAATAACTAAATAGAAAATACTCTATAGAGTTAACAAAAATAAATTACTTTGAGAATTAACGGTAGAACTATAATCGTCATGTCGACACTCGCCAGACGCTTGCTTATATGACTACAGAATGCAGCTAATTAAATAAGACCGAAATAATCGAGTCACTTTTAATAACCTTAGTGAATTATTTACTAATTCCTTGTTTGGTTGTTAGTTCACTCATTATATACGGCAATTTTTTCCAAGGTTCCATGTCGTATCGCAATCAATATTTCTTGTTGCTATAGGAATAGGAACTAATCTAAAAATATACAATCCGCAACACGATAAGAAGTTACTGTGTGGATTCGCATTATATTCGAATTTTTAGCGTCTACTAACAAGCATCGGTGGTTCAGTGGTAGAATGCTCGCCTGCCACGCGGGCGGCCCGGGTTCGATTCCCGGCCGATGCAATATCTGTTTTACTCTTTTTTTGATTTTTTCTCAACTAGTTTTCTATAGTAAATGACTATTTTTAACAAAACTTTTATTTAGGTATTTTATATATTTTTGTATGGTAAATTACTATTATTTAACGAACTATCAGACGCGGATCTTCCTACTAAAAATACACGGAAAAGAAGAGTTCATAATGTGATTTCTTATATTTTTGTGTTTAAGTGTCTCTATAATAAATAAAGTCTTTTTTTGTGCGAAAATGTGTCTTGATTAAATAAAGTTCATGAACGTATTGTAAGCATCTATCACAAAGCCCATTATCTCGGGTTTGTATATAATTCTCCATTGGCATTACTTCCTCGGAGGAACTCGCTCACATTTCCGCCCCCCGCTGTTGCTGATGGCACATTATTTACTTACGTATTGCTAGGCCGTTCCCTAAATAACATTATTTTACCTAACGTATATTGGAACGTTCTATGATTAGAACGCGAGCTCTGTTGTATTAATATGTACACGGCAGACGAAAATTACTTGCAGGCAAATTGCTTTGAGTACTGAGGCTAAGTTATTCACAGAGAAATCGTATTATTCTTGAAAATATTGTGATAATGTAACGGTAACGATAAATATATTAAATAATATGTAATATTATGTAATATATTTATCGGTCCCCCGCGACTTAGTCCACGCGTTTTGAGTTTGCTCCCTGCTCTCCCGTCGCAGCGTGATAGCTTTAAGCCTTCCTCGATAAATAAGCTATCCTACACAAAAATATTTTTTCAAATCGGTCCAGTAGTTCCTGAGATTTCAGTTTTAAACTATCAGTAAAGATTTTTATCTACGGATATTCAACATATACTAATGGCAATAAAATTGCACTCTAAATTTTTAGGGCACTATTTTAATACGGTAAGTCATTAGTTCTTTGATATGAATCGAAGCCGTATGAAGAAACCACGATGTAAAGTCTTCCTTGTTCCAGAATCCATTATGTATACTTAGCGTTAATTGTTTATTGTTCTAGAAAGTAAAAACCGTAACCGTCTTTTTATCCCCGATAATTGTTATACAAACGGTACTACACCTTACAATTAAAGAAATAAGATGTAATATATGATACCTGTAAATAAATTTAACCCTGTCATACCTCCACCTTCATTGTTCTCATCTCACACCTCCAATTAAAGAAATAAGATGTAATATATGATACCTGCAAATAAATTTAACCCTGTCATACCTCCCACCTTCATTGTTCTCATCTCACACCTCTAATGCATGTCTTGTTTAAGTCCGTTTCAGGTAATACAGTGCATTCATTTGAACCCGCCCTCTTTACCAGACACCACATTGCAGCTTTGGTGAGGTCGTGACCTATGCAAGATACGAGCGTAGAGAACAGGTGCAATACTGAGTCTAGACGTTAAGAACGTGTGCTACAAATTCGGTGAAAGTGGCATCAGAATTGCAAGCATGAGGTAGAAAGAGTTCATTTTTTAATAGGTTGGCTTTTGTTTATACCTAGATTAAGCCAAGCGTAGCATCGAAGTAGACAATAAGCGATGTTAGCGCTTTCAAACAAACAAACAAACTCTTCAGCGTTATAATATTACTAGCAGTCCCCCGCGGCGTCGCCCGCGTAAATTTCGGATTTACCGTAAAACATTTCAACACACATTTTCATTGGAAGTATAAGTCAGAATTCATAGCGGTTAACGCAAGCGCGTGTGTGCTAGCATTGTTAAGGTGTGGAGTTGTTTTAAATAAATCTGTGTGCATAAAACATATTTATTGAAATCAGCTGATGTAAAGGGTAATTTTGTTTAAAATTAAATGCTCGTGATTATCTAATTTATGAACATATAAAGTTTCTAGTGAGGTTTTGCAACATTGTTAATTGATGCTCTGCTCTTATTAGTCGTATCGTGATGTGTAATAGCCATGCCTTCCATTAATAAATAAACTATCTAACACAAAAATATTTTTTCAAATTGGTCCAGTAATACCTGAGATTCGGCCGTTCAAACAAATAAACAAATTAACCCTTCAGCTTCATAATATTAGTATAGGTATCGTAAAGAATATAGATATCATTCGTCATTATTCCGTAGATCTTATGCAGATGATTTAAAATCATCAGATCTCTCATCCAGTGTATAATGCCGAAGTAAAACTAGTAAGTGGCTTTAGACTTACTAAATGACGTAAAAAGTTTGATCTCAATAGATCTGAATAGATCTTGAGCCCATTCTATAGCGTCGTTGGATGATCGGAAAATAAAATGAATGCCACCCAATTTCTTATTCATCCGATCCCTCGTTCATTCAATCGTATATTGATCAAACCATTGCAAAGAGACAAGGCTCTTCATACCGCTCGTTGCAACGCAGCAAAGAGGCCGAGCAGAGAGCTCAAAGGACTGTAGGGCCCTCGACATTAGCCCGACGCGGAATGACTGAAGCCATAGTACTGCGCTTCCAATGAAAAACGAAATGGACTTCGTTGTGGCTGCGGCTCTGCCATTCATAACTGCGCTCGGCTGTGCGCTGGCATAAGAGCAATCGACGTTAACAAATATTCGATTGGCAATCTACGAGCAGTTCGGGTACTACCTCTGGCTTATGAAAACATAGTAACATTTCACTCCGAAATTGGACCCCGATGAATCTGTCGCAAAGAGACGAGCAGTGCAGCGCTTCTAGTTTGCAGCGTGACCGCTCGCTGGCTGTGAAGAGGCCCTGCAGTAAGGACTCAAAGGGCGCAAGGGCTCTCTGCGTTAGTCTGACGCGGAGTGAGTGAGCCAGCCCATAGAAATGCTCTCTCTAATAATGCTCTGAATGTACGAGTACTGCATTGGGCGTGCCTTTCATTGATAATGCAAAGGCAATAGAATTAAGTACCACTTTTATTTAAATATTATCTTTGTTTGATTGTTATAATATGTACTAGAATAACGTTACCGTAATAACTTTACTTCGAATTTTAGTATTCTCACATTTGATACAACTTAGATTGTTGTATGTCTTAGTTTTATTTTGTCTTGTTATTAATAAATAAATATAAACGAGTATATTACCTAGATTTGACAATAATTGAGTCCTTGTCAAACTGTGGGTTTATTTAGTCTTTTCCGACGTCTGCTGCTTTTTGCTTACGATTCAAATTCTAAACAACACAGTTCGAATTTCGTTCAACTTTATATTACACCTGCAATTTTCTCGGCGTGAAATCGAAAAGGTGAGCGAGAAAATGTGAGAAAAAAATATAACTACCTACCATTGCTGCGACCCGAAGCGAGAACTGAAAATATCATCTAACTGGTGATTTTAAACTGGTTACTCGGAAATTGGAAACTTTTTTTTATAGAATATAGTCTGAACTAGATATTCGAGTTATTCAAATAACATTTCGGGAAACCAAACATGATGATATAGCAACACAGTGATCTTTCGATGCGAATCTTCGATACGCTATTGTATCTTTCATATCGGTTTCAGAACGTTTGGTTGTTATTTTTATGAGCGCGGAGTGTTGGCACAAACGCTCCGCGTCACCTTTATAGCAATGGCAACGTCAGGGTTTCAATTGATGGCCAATAACACTGCTTTTACTCTTGATTTTTATACTCTACGTGACGTTTTGTGTTACAGAATGGCACATCATGTTCTGATCGTCACTTGAAATCGTTAACTCCAGCTGAAATCAATGCTTTTCGCCATAGAATGGCTAATACTAGAGTGTCATTTATAAAAAAATGTTTTTTGTGGATTTTCGTTCTATGTGCCAAATGAAAATTTAATTAATTCTATTTTATTTTTTACTGCGTATCTTGACAACAACACACACAGAGTTATGTTATAATAACTGTTTCCAAAAACGAATGAATAATTAATATTCGCAGTAACGCAAGTAACACAAGGAAAATTTTATACATGTTATAAAAGCAATACATAAACAGGCTATTCAAGTCTGTAAAGACTCAACCGAATCTCATTTGAGTCGCAAGTATTACAACGAGCATATTTCGTATTCCCTGCACTATCACACTCACGATATTCTTCATGCATACGTATAAATTGTAAATATTGTCTTTCAATACCATTCCCGTTGAAAACACTGCTCGCGGAACAAACGGTGTCTCTGAAATACGTTTCAATTTATTGGCAGCCACTTTCAGAACACGCGAGGTACCTAAGCTTTCCGTTTAGGGCGAAGCGATATGAGTAATGTCTTTGAAAATTTGCCTTTATATGGTTAATCAATTAAAGTTTAATCGGAAATGAAATTGCACACTTTTTCAAACGTATGATACTTATCACCAAAATAAGAACTTAAGTTTAAGTTTTATGATTACTTTATATAATTCAGGAATATTTTAGAATACAATACAATAAAATACAATATTCTGTTAGTACGAGTCTCCGCCATTAGTGAAGTTTACCTAATTATATCCTAATCTTTATTGACGGGACTCAGTGGTGGTGGTAATGGTGATTCTTAAAGCGTACTTAACTTAAAAAAAACTTATTTTGTAATACAATATTATCAAAAATATGATCTGACAGCGAGAAACTTAAAATTTGATTATATAAATTAAAATGGGTTAAGAAAAGATAAGTAAGTCCTGTATTAATATTTTTAAGATCAAAGCTACCTTTCTTACACCTTATATTCTATTATAATTTAATAGTCTGCCTAGAAACCCAGTGCTTCCACTTAAAACGCTGACTTTTCTATCCTAGGAAGTAGATCACACGCGTCCTACTTATATGTTACTTATTTTTAATGAAAACGCCACGTTTCAGAAACCAATTTAGGATATAATATTATAGAGATCACTGAACGCGAGGTTTTATGAGAAAATCTTTTTAAAGCGTATTCAAATGAGATTTCGGATCGTAAGCACTTCGAGTCTGACTGTAGCATTCCAAGGATTTTCAGAGCGAGTTCGGAAATCCAATCGTAAGATCATTATTTGTGTTTATTTATTTCGGGACTCTAAAATATTCTTTAAAAACGTTGGGAAAATCAATTTGCGCTTATTTTCCGTGTTAAATTCGAGTATGGATTCGAATGCCTACATGTCAATAAACTTGAATACGCGGAGCTTAAAGCTAAATGTAACGTACCCCTGTACGTCTGTCATATTCAAGTGTGCATTGAACAAGCGCAGATATCGGAAATAAAACGATGCCGGGATACGAAGCGGTTTCCGATTCGGCATGCGTCATGTCGCCTCCGTAAATTTCGTAATGTATTCATGTGCAATAGAACGAGCGACCCGAGTATCGATTTGCTGTCCTCCGATTCATTAATCGATTGGGATGCGTGATTAGAATTTAATAAAATGTTGTTCACATCTGACTGTAGTTAGATCAAAGCGAATTTTGGTGGTAGGTATTTTTGAACGCTTTGTGAAATGGCGAATTGAAAGAATTTTAGTTCAGTAGTAATTTGGAACTGGTGGATTGCAAATTAGCATGCTATTATAAATAACGGTCATCAATGAATCATCATTAATAAATCAATGAATAAGAACAGATAATGAAAATCTTTCCATTAAAAAATATGACTTTTTTGATCGTTAATAATTGCGCATCATTTCGGAATATCATTTCATGAATATAAAGTGTTAGCAACTCCTACACAGGTTTCAGTACTTTTTAAATGGAATCGTAACACGATATAGGTATTTCCAAGAAGTACGCGACTTGATATTTTGTGTAATTTATGAACCCATTTTTCTGCAAACAAGTGAAGCTTCACGATTTCGTCTGTTTTTTAAAATTATTTTTAAAGTTTATTCACCCTTTTGAGTCCCTTTCTTGTGAAATTATCTTGTTGAAGTGACTTTTCAACAAAAAAACAATAAAGCGTATGTTTATAAATCAGTCCAGTTATAGTGCTAGTCCCTTATGCGATAAGTCAAATGTAATTTTATTGTTCTTAGAAATAAAATTAAGGTAAATAAAATAGCTATAGTAAATATCAAAGTTAATACTTCACTTCTACTTATTAACTTTGTAGTACATACACCACTGTTTAAAATTTGATAATTAGGTGATGACTAATGACAATTGTAGCAAATAAAATTATGCTTTTATAGATTTTGGATCTGGATGTGGATATTTTCTTCAATATTACTTATTATTTGTTACTCCAACATTCAGTGTTTAATTTATGGTTTATGGCGTCAAAAAACAGATAGATATTTTTTCATATGTGAGTGGGATATTATTGATAACAGCTGATTTATATCTTTTGATACAGGTTTACTATTTATTTGTTGAAATCATAACATTTCTGGCACTTCTTTATGCCAGGATAATTAATCACTGAAGTAAAGGACATTAAATGGAATATTTGGGGGCTGGTTGGGTACATAACGTTAATGCGTTTTGAGGATTAGATAGAAACATTGTACAGATAATTTCCAGTTGCTCATAGTTTTCTGTTAAAAAAAAATTGCTTTATACCTAATACTTTATTGCTACAAAAGTTGTTACACATTAACCCCGTTATTCATAACAATGCAAACAGTCTAATAAATCTGTTTTAACTATTACACTGTTTTTTCTCGTTCTTTCTTGGCGCTGTCATCAATTGACAGAAAGTGACAAAACAGTGTAATGGCTAAAATAGGTTTATTAGACTGTTTGAGTCCAGACTTCGACCAGAGTCGCAGCGTAGGACGTCCACCAACAAGATGGACAGACGACCTTATAAAGATCGCAGGATCAAACTGGATGCCGACCGCTAGTGTTCGGTCGCTGTGGAAAGCCGTGGGAGGCCTATGTTCAGCAGTGGACGTCCTTTGGCTGATAATGATGATGATGATGATGATGAGCCTGTTTGAGTTATTGTGAATAAGGGGGTTAGGATGTAGCTCTATAATGGTTTGTAAGCAATGTCATGTACATGATTAGATCATCATCACATCGCTACCTTCACATCCTCGTTTTCCTCCGTCGGTGTCCAATCGAATTATTCCTGGTTGTTTAGATGTCTCATGCGGACTGCGCGCCCGCGACGCCTTTACACGCGGCGAGATGCGACTGGAAAATTGCATACATATCTGATGTTCCGCGGCGGTTTATTTTTACGTGCTCGCCACGTCAGTTACTTACCTCCGCCGGCAAAGTGAATGCGCAACGTGAATACGAATTTGAAAACTCGCTGCGAATATTTTTCTCGAATATACTGTAATGTTCTTTAGAGACGCCTGGCTTTTATCGGCGTTTCTTTGTGTAAGGAAACACCTTGGCGTTATGCTACGTGCGTGGCTCCGTATGTGACTGAGGCTTTTTAGACTTGAAAGGAATTGTTGTTATGATTTATTTCTCGGTTTTGTTAAATTCTACTAACGCAGTGAAGCCAGTTGGCAAAGGAACTTATACTTTTGATTTAATAGAAAAAAATGCTATATCAATATCTAATATTTAAAAATAGTAAAATAATACTTGCATCGGCCGGGAATCAAACCCGGGCCGCCCGCGTGGCAGGCGAGCATTCTACCACTGAACCACCGATGCTTATCGTCATCGATAACAAACACGAACAAATAAAATTATCTAATCTTCCAGCTTAAGGTTATTAGTAAGAGTTTCAGTGTCAATTGTAGCATTCGTTGATCAAGCAAATCGTGTTAAATAAAATGGTTAATTGTTTCTGTTTTGTTCAACTTTAATCAAATAAAAATGCAGTTATTTGAAATATCATTGAAAATTCAAAATATTCGACGCTCCAGGGCGTCGTTAGTAATAGAATTCGTTGAAAATTCTGAAACATATAACTCTCAATCTAATGTATTGTAACATTTTTATTCGCAAACACGCGTCACATTTCCCCAACACAACTCACAATGTAATAAAGGTCCTCGCTCATAATCAGAATGTAGCGCATTGTGTAGATTTATCGCGATATTTGTGCGGGGGTACATACGTCATAGTAGGAATATTAAAGGCGAACATCCCAGCAGAGATTAATATGTCGTCACTCGCACTTTACGGCTGCGAGGTACGCCGGCTGTATGAGTGCTGTAAGGGACAAGTGAAAGCGAGTTTCAAACTAACTACTAGCCAAAAGAGACCAAGATTGAAAACTAAAGTGGCTCTTGAAGAGTCCGTACAAATAGGAATCAGAAATTAAAAAAAGTAAAAACCGACTTCAAAACCAAAATGCACTAAAAAGTCTTAAATAAACTCTTCACCATTGAAAGGAAAGGAATCCGTTTTAGGCAAACAATTTCTTTTTGGAGTCGGTGCTGTGATAGTTGATGCTTGATGGTCAAAGTAATGGCACCGACTCCAAAAAGAAATTGTTTGCCTAAAACGGATTCCTTTCCTTTCAATGGTGAAGAGTTTATTTAAGACTTTTTAGTGCATTTTGGTTTTGAAGTCGGTTTTTACTTTTTTTTAAAGTTCATTTTATTTCTTCATTTTTAGTGATTATATAAGAGGGGGGGGGGGAGTTGCACCTTATGATTCTATTTTTTAAGAAGCTACAAATTACCTATTATAAGTTATTTCATTATAATTACTGAACTCCTAAGCGTTAAGGAGTTCCACCATCAGCTCAGCCCCACAAGATGTTGTGACAGACGTAACAACACGTCAATATAAAGATTCTAGTAAAGAAACACTATACGTGCCTTTAAAATTTGAGGGTTTCCCTCGATTACACCAAGATCCCATCATCAGATCCCAAAATGAAAAAAATGGGACCAACTAGAAGGTACACCCTCTAAGTAGGCGAAAATTTTTTTCGATTCGGTCGACAAACGACTGAGATATGAGGTAACAAACATACAAAAAAAAAAAAACATACAGTCGAATTGATAACCTCCTCCTTTTTTGAAGTCGGTTAAAAAATCAAAGTAACTTTAAAAGCGGCATATGACAATGTCCGTCCAAGCTGAGTTGGAAGCAAATGGTTTCAATCATTGATTATAAAGATAGAAAAACAAAAATATGGCCTTATCAGAAAAAGGACGACTTTCAATTCTTTACAATTGTAGCACTTTGTTTCATATTTTATTCTTGAATCTTATTAGTATCAACCACATGATTCTAAACTTAAATGGTAAGTTTGTCTATCTAGTCTACTTTAATTGATCTTACATTTTTATACATAAACAATCAATATACAAGATGTTGTTTTGGTCAGTGACATCCAACTCAGGGACGATAATATGAGTTATGCTTATTCTTAAAAAAGATTCTTTAAAATATTTGCAAGTTTCATAAAAGAAACCCTCTTTACATCATTCTAAAGAAACTCAAAACTAATGGGAAAACTCGCAACCTCGCGCTTAGTTGCCTATCCACGAAATATTACGCCGTAGCTAGTAAGCTACGAACAGGCGACCTGGTGTTGGTAGTTTTTTAACTATAACGCAACAAGAAATTATTTTTTTGGGTTTATTCCATTAAAAAAATGGCATCAGCATCGTTTGTACAGCCACCCCTGAGTCGCTCGTCGCTGACCAAAACAACACCCTGTATTTTCTTTATCTCTTTAACTATTGAATGTCTAATACCACAACCGCTCGTCGGTTTCACTTGCGTACCAACAAAGACTCGGTCGGGTCTCCTCCGTAGCCCCGCGCTGACAAGGGTCCAAATCAGAGATATTAATTTGTAGGGTGCGCTGTAAATTAACCGTCGCGAGTTCGTGTAACCGAGTTACCCGGTCCACGGGGCCCGGATAATTTGTAAGGCAAGCGAGTAATAATTTCCGACGGCCGTCCCGCCTCGACGTATGTCGGGTTAAGATGGCGGCACATAACCAGTTTGATGGTGTGTTTAGGATTCGTCTAATTTAAAAGTGTGATGTTTGTATTCAAACTCATCAATTTTGTATTAAACTTTTAGTTCAGTTTGCTTGCGAATTTCGGAAACCAATCAATTGAATGTATGGTTTGTAAAAAAGCACGAAGGATTTTTTTTAGTATGAATATGTGCTGCAAAAAGTTCCGCACGCTTTTTTATTCAGTCGTACAACGTCTGTCAATATGGACCCAATAGAACCAATAGCTACTTATCTATAGATTTTACAAGGGAAAAATAAAATTACTAACGTATTTTGCCCGCACGATATTTTTCAAAATAAATATACCTTTAGATGAAGACCAAGTTTAATCTCACGTGACTTTATGCAATTCTTACGAGCATTTTCTCCGGTTGATATCCTGCGATTCATTCGAGCTGCAATCTGCACCTTTAATGGCTTCTTCCACCTCTAGATTTAAGATCGCAGCCGTCTTACCCTGAACGAAGCACCGGGGCTTCCTTCGGAAAGCAGTTTGTTCGATGGATCGGAACAGCGCCGCCCTTGCGGCTACGGCCCGAACTACAGCGATTAATTAAAAGTTTTGGCCCTTTCACTCTCCGCAATGTACACACAAACTCGCACAACACAAGATCAGAATAGCCCACATGACCTTTACTGTCGCTGTCCTTTGTCCGACGGTCAATGAGTTGCGAAAGTTGCTAATAGTGATGAGCGAGCTTGTGAATTACTTCATTTGCATGGAATAGTATATTCTTGTCATTTAAAGTAGATTGTAAATGTGTCTTGGCAGCTGTCCTTTTAATATTGTACATATTATCCAACTTGATCAAAACTGTTACGTAAAATGTAGATAATCTTTAGATTTTCTGTCGAGCGCTTGTAATCTATCTGACTGTGTGTGTGTGTGTGTGTGTGCGTGTGTGCGCGCGCGTGTGTTAGTGTATGCGCGCGCGTGTGTGTGTATGTATGTGTGTGGGTGGGTGGTTTGTGTAGACAATCACTTTCCTTTGTATGCTTTGTGTACCTTCTTTCCTTTACCTAAATATTCAGCTTCATCAGCGTTACTTATTCTTTCAACAATTTTTTTAATGACTTATTCGGCTATGTTAATAGTGCAATCAACCGATATTTTGTATCATGTCTTGAAAACGAGACCAATGATAACTAGCAAGAAACACGTCGCTTTTGGCCAGTACCCCGGACTGCCGGAACTCCCGCCAATTAATTAAAACTTTTAAGAAACACCCCAGTTGTGTGGTCGCCTAACTGACTAGCGGTCTCATTGTACGAATACTTCGCATTGCGCGGAACTACGAGAAACTTAGTATTTGCTGGTGCAACTATTCGATCTAGAACACAGTGTAGAAAATTTAGGTGCTAGCAATTAAATTGCATGGTTGGCAAAAAAAGGTAGATACATTTTTTTGATCATTTTTTTTTTTACTGTTTTGTATTGTGAAAATTCGTCATGTGTGTATGTTATTATTTTTACCGGCTAAAGGCAAGTTGGAATTGTGCATTGAGGGTTCCATGCCAACTTTAACTGAATGAGGGGTCCACTTCTTTCCACTTAGCTAAAATACCATAATATATTATTGATAGCAAAAATAACTTCGTTTTCTATAGTGTTTGTATGAAGGCGGATGTTGTAAATAATTTCAAAAATTACCATTTCGATTTCGTTCAAACCAAAATTGTAGAAAGTATTTGTAAAGCACTACATCGTTCAATTTTTTTCGAAATTTTCACTTGCTTCGTTCAAAAGTTTGAGGGAAGGGGTGTTGTGGCCTGAACTACGGTGGATGCGTTAGTTTAGAGTAAAAGATAAAGTTTATGTTCAAAAAGAGATATATTGAAATGTAAAACTTAAAGAGTTAGGATGACGAATGAGTTATGATGTGTTTGAGCGCGTCCGAGCGATGAAGCGTCTACGAGGGTCAAACTGAAAGTTCTTAGAACTGGCCACTTATAAACAATATAATAAAAAAAATATTCTAAAATTTGAAAATAGAACTCTTTGCCAATATTACTGAGTATATATTTCATTCATTTGTCATTTGTTTTACGATTTGGCGGCAAATTGAAAATTGTCTGTGTCACGTCAACATGAATTTAACACGAGAAAATTTTCGTGCAATGATTTTTTATGACTTTCGATGTCATTTAAGTCAACAAGAAAGTTATGATAGACTACGATTGGCCTTTCACGATGAAGCCCCATCTCGTGCGACTGTTTACAACTGGTTTAATGAGTTGAAACGTGTTCATAAAGATGAAATAAGAAACCAAAAATTTGCGCACGGGCGGGACTTGAACCAGCAACCTTTTGGCAAACCGGGCCAAACGCTCTTACCAATTCAGCTACCGTGCTGTTTGGGCCATCTGTTTAATAAACAGACGGCTAGATGGCGCTAAGCGTCACGCAATTGACGTTTTCATAAGAAACCACAAATTTCGCAGGGTCGGACTAACAGCACGGTAGCTCAATTGGTAAGAGCGTTTGGCCCGGTTTGCCAAAAGGTTGCTGGTTCAAGTCCCGCCCGTACGCAAATTTTTGGTTTCTTATTTCATCTTTATGAATATAAAATATGACACTGTGAGTGTTAAAAACATTCTAAGCATTAGATAGCGAAGCGACATCAATTTCCAAGTTGAATTTATTCTGTAAAGAATAACTGCTTGGGCCATCTGTTTCATAAACAGACGGCTAGATGGCGCTAAGCGTCACGCAATTGACGTTTTCATAAGAAACCACAAATTTCGCAGGGTCGGACTAACAGTACGGTAGCTCAATTGGTAAGAGCGTTTGGCCCGGTTTGCCAAAAGGTTGCTGGTTCAAGTCCCGCACGTGCGCAAATTTTTGGTTTCTTATTTCATCTTTATGAATATAAAATATGACACTGTGAGTGTTAAAAACATTCTAAGCATGAGTTTAAACGTGGTCGCACTAATCTCACTGATGATGTACGTGAGGGACGGCCTTCTACGGCGACGACTGAAAATAACATCTGTGTTGTGCGGCGTATGATAGAGACTGACAAAAGAGTGACCTATCAGCAGATTCGGACAAGCTTAGGCATCGGTATGAGTCAAGTGCACAAAATCCTCCACGAACATTTAGCGGTCAGGAAGCTTTGCGCCCGGTGGATACCTCATAATTTGACTAAGGCTCAAAAACTCCATCGTGTGGATTGGTGCCGTAAAATGATTGAAAGATTTAACGGAGGTGACTCAAATGCTGTGTTCGACATACTAACAGGTGACGAAAGCTGGATTTACTGTTATGATCCTGAAACCAAAAGACAATCTGCTCAGTGGGTGTTTCCTTTCGGGGAGTTGCCAACTAAAGTGAAGAGAGATCGAAGTGCGGGAAAAAAAATGGTGGCCTCGTTCTTTGGAAGGATAGGTCATTTCGCAACAATTGTGTTAGAGGATCAAAAAACAGTTTCTGCAGAATGGTACACTACCAATTGTTTGCCAATTGTCTTGGAAAAAGTTCGAGAGAAACGACCTCGCAGTAGGATCCTCCTTCACCACGACAACGCCTCGTCGCACACCGCCAAGCGAACGATCGACTATTTGGCGACATCAAACGTTGAATTACTGGGTCACCCGCCGTATAGCCCTGACCTCGCGCCTTGTAATTTTTATTTATTTCCAAAAATTAAAGTAAAACTTAAAGGAAAGCGGTTTATGAATGCTGAAGAAGCGGTGGCTGCGTATCGCGATGCTATTGAAGAGACCCCTAAGGACGAGTGGGCAAAGTGCTTTTCCCAGTGGTTCCATCGCATGCAGCGGTGTATTGACGTCAATGGACAATATTTTGAAAAGATATAATAAAACTAATAACTGGCTAATGTAATCAGTTTTTGATTTTCTAAGAACTTTCAGTTTGACCCTCGTAAATATGCATTAAATATTTGAAGACAATTAAATTGACGGCTGCGGTGAACGACCTTATTACACCCATTTTACCACTTTGGAAGCGTTTATAACCTATCCCAAATGGTAGACTAAAAAAATATGTATTAAGGAACCTCAATGTCATTTTAAGAGACCTGTCTATAGATATCCCACACGTATAGGCTTGATTTTTTTTTTAGTTTCATGTATTTTTAGGGAACCTTTTTAATTTTTTGTATGTGGATCTTAAAGCGGTTAACAAAATACATTTACTTATTGGGGTTCAACTTAATAATGCTAATTGTTTCTGAATAAAATGGCTGTGACATACGGACGCGACGGTCAGACAGATAGACTTGACAACTTGACTTGACGTGATCAATTCGACCTGTACCTATGTATGTGATATCGTCAGATTTGGATAACATTTTTGTATGTTGGTCTATTAAGGCTTCCTAACACATGTGCAAAATGTCGTTAGTGTAGTAAGTTCGTCTCAGAATTTCTCGAAAACGAGAAGTCATAGCAAGATGATACTTTTTTATTTCAATAGGTATAGTTTGACTTAGGTTACAGTGTAAGTTTCATCAAAATCGGTCCGGTACTTTTTCAGATATGAGCAATATCTAAAAATCATGTAATAAAAAAATATTAAACCGCCTTCAAAAATCTAATGTCAAAGTCTTTGTGATGACCTAAATTAATACTCTTTTTCTTTCCTTATTTTAAATTCTGACACCTATTTAAGAATTTAAATAAATTTTATTTGAGCCGCAGGTATCTCTTCGAAGCAAAACCCTATCTAGAACAATGACTTGTAACATTGAATATTTTGCCAAGTTTATAGCTAACACGTATGATTTTGGCAATTTGGTCTTCGCCCCGTACCACGCTCGTATCCCTAAGATTCCCCGAAGCCGTTTCGATGAATAATTATTGTTTGCATGTTAATTTCGAACTCGATATTAGATCGAGGCGATCGCGAAACTTCGGCACTTTAGAGAATTCGTATTGTTTCGATTCTTGGCAGTACATTAATTAAGGTCCACCAGACTTCGCCGTTCTGACCATAGTTTCCATATTTCTCTGTCTAGACCCAATATCTCGTTTGATCTTACGAACGGGTCGGTTTGAGTGTGATTTCACACATGAAGAGGTTTCAAGTTCAACCAAAGGTTAGTATTTGTGTATTGCTGTATCTTAATTACTTTTTCTTCTCAGTCGACGGCAAAAAAGTTGGGAAATATTAATTTACTTACAATACTAAATAGCTTTTCGTATACGTCTTAAAATAAAAAGAGGATTACGAACATAAAAGTTTTGTCAGTAATTTTCCAAAATTAACGTCGGTTTCAAGGAAAAGTTAATAAAATACTGGTCTGTTGTAATTACATTCAGTATTTTATCGCGCCCACTTAGATGTTCTTTTGTTGCTTCGCCGTGTTTCACCGTTGCTTCTTGGTTCTTGCTCTGTCTTGGTGCCCGTTAATAAATTGATAAGCAGTTTAAGTACTGCCGGAGGAAGTATTTTCTTGTATTCGTAGTATTTTTTTAATTGAAATCAATATTTCTATACTTATATTACAAAAGCTTAAGACTTTGTTTGTTTGAACACGCTAATCTCAGGAATTACTGGACCGATGTGTAAAAATTGTTTGTATTGGATAGCTTATTTATCGAGGAAGGGTTAGGTTATAAAATATCACGCTGTGAGCGGGGTGTGAGCAAACAAAAACGCGCGAACGCAGTTGCGGGGGACCGCTAGTTATAAATACGTACCAAGACCGGACCGTTTCTCGGAACTTTATGAATTAGTTAATTTCGAGATTACATCATTCAATTTGAATTTTGCTCAAAACATACGAGAGCACACATGAATTTTAGCCGACAAAGCAAATGTTTACGGTACGAATAACGTAAAACTTTCTCCCTATTTAGTAGAAAAAGCTTCCGTCAAAGTTTTCTGTGAATATTTTATAACGAAATTTCGCTCGCAGCTGTAAACTTTATTGAATATCAAAGGCGTATTAAAAACGTAATCAAAGACTAACTAGGACGATCATAAATCGTGTAATAACATTGAATGTGCTCTACTTTAAGCGGATAATAAGTTATTTTGGCATCGTTAACCAGGGCTAATTTTTTGATGAGTAAGAAAACTCCGAGGATATTGGCAAAATAATACTTTTTTCTGTAAAAATAGTATATTAGTATGATTGCAGTTCAATGGCAGCTAGTCAAAATAGTTAAAAGTTATTTTGTATTATGCATATTAATAGATAGATAGATAGATAACACTTTATTGCACATTGCATAAATTGATTTACAAATTCGTTTTAGGGAAATGTACAATTTAGGCGGTCTTATCGCTATAAGCGATCTCTTCCAGACAACCTTTGGGTAAAGAAATTATGAGTTTTATAGGAAGGGGTATTTTGTGCATAAAAAGAAAAGAAAATGAAAAAGTGGAATAGAAATATATCTGTATAATAAAAATAATTATATAAAAATAAAAACAAATAAATAAATAATATACACCTTTATAAAATTATAATATACTTAATATAATTAAGCAGTTTTTTGAAAATAGCGATAGATTTTGATTGCTTGATAGCCAAGGGTAAGGAGTTCCACAAGCGTAATGATTGGACAGTGAAAGAGTTTGAATAATAATTGAGTAGTGTTTGATTAATGTCCATGAAGTGTACGATAGCTGTTAACTAATGTACGTAATGTTTATATACCAACCAGCAAGTTTACAGCTTTAGTTACTAACGGATTTCGAACATATAACACTTATGAGGTTCCTGAGTAATAACACAAACATGTGCTTAAGTAATAAACAGCACGTACAGGGTATTTGCCATTAAGTATTTTGCTGTACCCAACACCTCGTAAATACAACAGAACCTGGCACTAGCAAAAATACCAAAACCCTACCCAACTATTCCTTGAAATAAAAACCCTAATCTAGTGAATATCGCCGTCGTAAATCCTACGATAAACATTAAAGTGTGGGCTACTTTAAGCAGATAATAAGTTAATCTGGCGTCATATATCCGTGGCAAGGTTTTCAGTCAGGTACATAAATTGCGGCGCGCGTGAAAAATAGACCGGCCGGGCGGCAACGGAATTCAGTTTAATACAGTAGACTTGGGCCGATTTTTCAAAGGTCACATAAAACTTATCAGACTGATAAATTACAAAGCGACAGATTTAAAAAGTGGCAAGTACCTATAATTGTCGACAATTAAGTGTCGTTTTCAAATTAGCCGTATTGTATTTTATTCGATGAATATTTCTGATCTGACTGTTGTAAAATCAACCCTCACTTGTTCTAGATATCAATGGATTGAGCAAATCTATACTAATATTATAAAGCTGAAGAGTTTGTTTGTTTTTTTTTTTTGAAAGCGCTAATCTCGGAATGTACTGGACCGATTTGAAAAAATATTTTTTGTGTTGGATAGCTAGTTTATTGAAAAAGGTTTTTGGATGTAAATCATTATCAAACCAAATCAAGCGCTCCGAAAAGAGGGGATCAATCTCAAAAAGCGCGGACGTAGTTGTGGGGGTCCACTAGTATCGTTATAACTTTGTTGACAACAAAGTCTTAGCTATGTCGTGCGGTGCGGTGACATCATGATCTTATTATTTTTTTAAAATATTGGACACCAATCACATTTATTGCTCTGATCCCAAAGTAAGTAGGTAATGCACTTGTGTTATGGAAATCAGATACTACTGTTGTACCACAACATCCAGACCCGAGACAATATAGAATATTTTGATTTCTACATTGACCCGACCGGGAATCGAACCCGGGACCGCGGAGCGGCGACGCCTTAAAACCAGCGTGCTTAGCCACTACACCACGCAGGTTCTTTTTTTGTAAAGTTGTTCGAGCGTTTGATTGTGCGCGCGTGCGTGCGTGCGTGCGTGTGCCTTTTCTTTCTTTCTTAATCATGACCTTCACTGCTGATATGCCTTACACTTAATATACCCGTGGTGGGGATTGCTAGAGGTTGTGTTTGATTCTTCTGCAAGAAATTAGTACTAGAACTATAAATCCAATGGTGTGAGAGCTAAGTAAGACTCTAGTGTAGGCCATTCTTACCTCCATCTTTTAGTACAGTTATTGGTTGGTTACTAACGGAATCTTGTAAACTTTGGGCGTGTTTAATAAAAGAAGTCATAATAAATTGAGCCTACCGCATTTTTACAACTGTATGCAGTGGGCGGCCGAATATACGATCTTGAATTTTGAAGGCAGCCATCCGTGCCTATTTGTGAAGGACATTCCTGTATTATAATGAGGAAAATAAACCTCCACTACATAACGAAAGCCGAGTTTTAATATTCATAGAGTCACTAAACTGTATGATAAACTTTTCGCATGCTGTAAAACTTATTTAGAATCTTCGATAATGATTGAAGGTAGGTTTTTTTTCTTTTGGCTATGCGGAACCGAAACTTGAACAATTTTAATTACTTACGCGTTGGTTGACTTTAATATGGCTAAGTAAAGAATTTCATTGTTTTATAATTCACAAGAAATTCCAACGCCTTGGCATTTTCCTTATGCAATATTTTAAGCGCTTACATCACTTATTTTATTATTCTTTTTACCAGCGGCATATGAAATTTCTTGCACTTTGTTTTCAGACGGCTCTTTTTTTGTAGCTACCATCGTCCAAATAGTCACCGTTAGTGTAAAGTAAAGTTAGCCTGTAACGTCCCACTGCTGGGCAAAGGCTTTACCTCACCTTGGAGGTAGTTTAAGTCATACTTCACCACGCGTGCACAGTGCAGATTGGTGTTTGCAGGCAAGCGACTAACCCTGCATCCCATCCAAATGATCACCCATCCAAACACGACCGCGCCATAGGTTGCTTAAAACTACCAAAGCGCTGCTACCACTGCGCTATAAGCACTCCAGTGTACCATTTGTAAAACATGAAGTAATTGTTTTGCTTAGGGCCGATTTAACCAACCTCAGATAAGGAATAGTCTCCGAATAAATTACAAAACACCTGCTTTAATGTAAATGTAATTTTAAGATCCGTCGTTTTATACTTATTCAGTCAGAAAAGTCTTATTCTGACGTTAGTAAAATCGGCTTAATTGATTTTCGTTACAATTCCTGTAACTGTCTGTAAAGTTGTAGTCGTCCTTTTGATTTTATTAGGCAGGTGCAGTGGCCGGGTATTTTTAGCGTCTACTGAGGCGGAAAAGTCAAATTTGGTTAACTTAGCCGGCTCACTGCTGTGTATCATGAAGTTAGTTTTATTTACAGAAGAGCGATGGGCTGGAGAATTTTCTCACATCTCTCTTAAAGCTTTTCTTTGATAGGAGCTGTAAGTGCAAAACTGTAAGTTAAAAACTACCACATGAATTATGATAAAATAAATTTATTTTGGGGTGAAATTGTCATAAGGTAATTGGTATATATCAGACTAAGAATAGATGGACTTACTATCAAAGATCATTCGTCATCATCATCATCATTCTCAGCCAAAGGACGATCACGTATAGAAACACCCGAAAGAAATTTTCGAAGAACACCCAAAGATCATTGATTGATGTTATTAGAGAATTCATTCTTATCAAATTTTGATACAATACTTGTAATGTTTTTTAATTAGCCTCTCCGTAATTTTCCACACCAGGATCTGGACAAAAATATCATTTCCATTTCCTGCAAAATGTGCAAGCGATATTGACTCGGTAAGAGTGCATTGAATAAAAATTCTCCTAAGCTAAAATGTTTGCCGCTATAGTTTCATCCTCTCATACTTTCGCAGTCTTTACCCTTCAAACTTCGCCCTGTAGAAATAGTTTAGTCCAGTCCAACTTTACCGTAGGCAATAAACGTCCAATATGCTTCATAAAGTGTATTCTATCTTAGATATACCTTAAACAAGAACAATAAAGATAGGGTTAGCTCGGATTTCATGGGCGAATCAACACTTTGTACATTTGCGACTTTAGTGAGATACCTCTTAGTTGCCTTTTAGTGTACCATTTTAACTTAAATTGGCAGACGTAAAGAAAATAACCGATTTAAGCAGTCTATTGACTTAACTGTTTTATTAAAAATACCTTACTGTCCTTAACTTTTATACACTTGCTTTGTTAACAAAATGCACAAGGCAACCCAATACATTTTGAGAAAGAAGCCCTAAAATGAAGGCCTATGTCGTGGGTTTTTAGCCAGTTATTAGGTAATTACCAAGGTACTTAAATTATTAACACAGAAATAAAATTAAAAATATCCACAAAAACTTGTAAAACAAAGATAAACGAGATCGTTGTTATAAAATTGGCTTAAACTCAGTAAACTATCGTTCGAGGATGGTCCGGATTTAACCCGCGAATCCACGAAATGCGAGGACTGTGGGGTGGACGCAGGTGATGGATAAATTCACGTTCCGTCAATTCACAGAGTTTATACGGCTATCAATCTTTTTAGCTTTTTCTACGGTCTCCTTAGAGGTAGCTGTACGTTACAAATACAAAAAAAAGAAAACTAACAGCCATAACATTAACGGTTTCACAATGTCTAAGTAAGTTTTTGTTAGCGTTACCTGCCAGATACTTCATGCGAAATGACGTTTTATATTAACATTATATAAGTCGACTGTGAAATAGTTCTGTCTCTCATCTGATGGGTCACGTAAAAATATACACTCTCTTTCTCGCACTCTCTTTAATCTCGATTTTCTTTTCTCAAATTACTGTTAACAAATTATTCTTTGTTTTCCCTATTCGTGAACTATTTAAAAGGAATTCAGTTTGATTCGTAGCTCTGCTCATAATAGAGACATGTACTAACACGCCGCCAGAAATACGTGAAAATGGATTTCACCGGTCGATTGAGCCGACAAAGAAACTCGCGGGAAATAAATGGTATTGATGATACGAAATATGCGGCTATAAATCCTGAGGGTATAACTGCGATTCGGCGCCTGGGACCGGGTAATCCCCGTCTGTGGTCGTCACAAGACGTATGGTGGTCTTGAGTTTTTTTTATATTCCGAATGTTTTCTAAAAGCCGAAGTTCGGAGACGAAAGCTTGAGAAATTTTGACACTTTGTTCTATAAGAGACACTTGAACAGTTAAGCGATCGATTTCTACACCGGCTTTTAACTGAGTAGTAAGGCCACCAACATCACCATCAACAATTTTAACAGCTAACGAACAAATAATTCAAATACGGACGGAAAGATAACTTTCATCATCATTATCAACGAAAGGACATCCGCTGCTTAATAACGGCCTCTCCTTACGATTTAGTAAGAACTTCAGTACGATAGCATTAGTAAGAACTTGTTAGGATATTATTAAACGTGGTAAATGAAGTAAATAGTAAGTCTGACAGTAACTTTTACGTAATTTTAATAACACCATTTTTTGGCAGATTTAGATACGAATAAGTCTAATTTATTGACGTGTCGTCTAGAAAATAAAAGCTCATAATTATGAGCTACTTTCTGTAGCCAAAATTTGCTTCGGCCTACTGGGGAAATAGGATTCTGGAGGAATCGTAAATATTTATTGATGTATGAATAAAATTTAACTGAAAAGTAATCCAAACGAATAAACTTCCTACCTTTTCAAAAGAGTTCAGTGTAAGCATAAAAGAATAAAAAGCGAGGCTAAAAAAGCTTAAAAAGAGCGAAGTGAATGGGCCCGATACTAGCCGTCGAATACTCCCTGTCCGTCGATTAATTCGACTTTTCATGTTAATCCCCTTGTAACTTATCAGCAAGATGTTGAATATGTGAAAGAGCCAAACATTTGTTGCCAGTTAATGACATGAAAACATTAATGAATAGAAACAAATGAATAAAGCAGGTATTATCAAGTTCAATACACGGATTTCTATGTAACGAAATATTGATACTGATTATAATATTTACCCCGCTACAAAATATATATTAGGAAGCAATTGGAGGTGATTGTAAAACTGTTATATCATAATTTACTTTCCCTGTGGCCCATATATTCAATTCTTCGTTACCATAAAGTGATAAAAATCGAAATTACCGCGGTGCGGTTGAGCTACGTTTAGGGCATTTACACATTACGACTTTCAACGCGCGTTCGTTAGCACTGCGACTGCATCGCGTTTGTATCGCCTCTTTTAGTATAGGCTTTGCTATCCTATGGATGCTGTATCGATACTGGACGTTTTTCTCTGTGACTTTGGACACATTTTCGAAGAAGAACTCACGAAGTCATGGTAGCATGTGCAAAAGGGCGGGTAAATTCGAAAGCACTGGGATTATAACGTGTGTGTATTTGAAAGAAGAGAATCGCGTTTTATTATTATTATTATTATGAGCTTTATGAGCCCATAGTGTCCCACTGCAGGACAAAGGCCTCCCTTCCCCTTTTCCATTCTCCACAATTTTGGGAACTGCCTTCCAGTCCCTGTTAAATGAGTCCAGCTCGTCACGCCATCTTTTTCTGGGTCTACCGCGTGGCCGTCTTCCATTAAAAGGGATCCACTCGGTGCAGATTTTGGCCCAGAGGTCATCTGACATTCGGCTTACGTGACCAGCCCAGTCCCACTATAGTTGAGCAGTTTTTTGCGAGATGTCAGTGATAAGCGTCTTAGAGCGTAGTGTGGTGTTCCGGATTCGGTCAGTTAGTTTTACCTCCAGTATACTGCGCTCCATTGCTCCCTGACAAACCTTGAATTGAATCGCGTTTCCATGGCATTTAAAACTCGCAAGGTATAAAATGTTCCTGTGGCATACAAGGGTTGCTATTGGTGGTAGGGATCTAAAACGTTGGCGAGTAACGCCCGCTTTATAAGCCAATAAAAGTAATAGAGGTAGTTCCTCACGCGAAAAATCCCTCCGAACGGTATGACGGCTGGGGAGTTAATGTTATTCATCGCATGAAGGCAGGGCGCGCGATTCGCGGTGCGATTGAGGTGACGCTTGTCGAGACATCTTACTGACAAAGGGTGTTGGGAAAGAATTTGATGTTAATTCCTGGTCGGAAAATTGTAAAACTCGTAGCAATAATAAAGTTTTTTAAAATAAGGTAATCGATGCGACCTGTATGTATGTGATATCGTCGAAATTAGATAAAATTTTAGTATGTTGATCTATTTAGGCATCCTAACACGTGTGCAAAATTTCGTGTGTATGTATGTTTGTCTCAGGATTTCTCGGAAACTAGATGTCATAGCGAGATGATACCTTCAACTTAGCGTACAGTGTAAGTTTTATCATAATCGGTTTCTTAATTTTGGAGATAAGAGTAATAACTAAAAATTAAGTAGGTAATAAAAAATAGTTAAAAAATTAAACCGCCTTCAAAAAACTGACTAAAAGAAGAGTTAGTTTCTCCTAAATAGAACAAATTCTTTTGGAGCCGGTGCATGATATCAAGCTTACTTAAACTAACAGTCTACACACATCATGCACCTACTCCAAAAGCATTATGTTTCTCCTAAATACGAATAAATAAGACGATAGCGTTATTTTAAGAATTTTAGTCCTGTTTTTTAAAGGAGGTTATATTGTTTTTCTTTAAAAAGTATTGCAGGCGTACTACATTATTTGTGTACATCATTAAAAAGTCGTCTTGGTACTTCTTTTCATTATTAGAAAATGCTACGTAGAAAGGCACATTTATGCTTTGTTTATTTACCCTTTTTAAATCGCCTTCTACCAAAAAAAAACTGTTATGAAATATTGCACAGAATTCTAGCACTTTCAGTAAATCAAGAGAGTGTGTTTATTATCATACAAGGTTATAATCGCACAACAAATGTGGTACGTGCCGAGTTTCAAATAATACGCCACTCGATTAATATCTATTAATATCGCGGCTTCTGTTTGAGATACAAACGAGATTGTATCTTCGCGTGCGAACAATAACCACAAGGAACACTTTATTAACTAATGGATATTGTCAAAGCCAACATTCACGAAACAGTACGAATACAAACGATAAAATCAACATCGACTATAATAGGGCTGTCAGGGATCTTTTTAATCTATACTCATACATATTAATAAAACTGAAGAGTTTGTTTGTTTGTTTGAACGCCTTAAATCTCGGGAGCTACTAGACCGATTTGAAAAAACCTTTTTGTGTTGGATAGCTCATTAATCAAGGAAGGTTTGAGGTTAAAATACATCAGCTGCGACGGGAGTGGAGGTGCCAACCATAAAACGCGCGGATGATGTCGCGGGGACCGCTAGTTCGGATAAAAAAATGGTGCTCAAAAGTTTCTTGTTCTGATATTTAATTAATACTTTATGTAATCCTACAAACATTACTTTCTTCTACTTCTATTTACAAGATAGAGCTGCGACTCGTTAGTTTCCTAAAAGTATTGAAAAGAGTCCTGCTTGCAAAAAAAATAGAACAGATGGCGCTGGTAGTCGTTTACTTAGTGGTAGACATTATCGAAATCCGATCTTATTTCTATAACTACCTGAAAACTGAATATAGTGGGATTAATGACAATCAAAAGGCAAAGAAACAACAACGCCCAAAGAGACGTTTACTACAAACAGAGATTGTAACTGCTTTGCTAAAGTATATGTAGCAGAAACGGCATTCGTAACCCTGGCAACGACATAATAATATCGCTCATTCAGTCCGTCGCGACATAATAAACTATTTGTATTACAGTGAGTGGGTTTGCACTAATGAAGGGACGGTGATAACGATAATAGCACTAGCTTTTGACCTATGTCCGAAGCAGTTTTGCTAAACCCCCTTCCAAATGTTTGAATGCAGCGCCGTTTAGTCATAAAGGATATTGTTGGGGCTCCATTCTTAATTTTAGTCTCAAAACATTTATTTTTAGCTAGTTTGTAAACTATTCGGTGCAAATAAAAATCCTATTTCACTCGTCATTTAGCCATTTTTAGTGTTCCGTAGCCGAATGGCAAAAAACGTAACCCTTTTAGTTTAGTCAAGTCTGTCTGTCTGTCTGGCTGTCTGTTTGTCTGTCCGTCCGTATGTCACAGCCATTTCTTCTGTAACTATAAGCATTACACAATTGAAATTTGGTAGGAAGATGTTCTTGTTAACCGCTTACCGATTCTCATACAAAAAATAAATAATAATGACAGTTAAGGGGGGCTCTCATACATGAAACTAAAACCAAAAAAAATTTTTTTAGTCAAACCTATGCGTGTGGGGTCTATGGATAAGTCTTTTAAAATGACATAGAGGTTCTTAAAACCATTTTGTTTTAAAGCCTTACGTTTCATAACTAGACGCTTTCAAAGTGGTAAAATGGGCGTCCCCCCAATCTAATTTCTAAACCAAGCAAGTGTAAATTTTGAAAAATATATACATTGAAGATCGTAACAAATACTTTCAACAAAAATTGGTTCGGACGGGATCGAACGAGAAGTTTTTGAGATATAGCACATTTTCAACAACCGCAAACATAACTTTGTACTTCATACAAACACTATCAAAAACAAAGTTAAATTTGCAGTCAACAAAATATTGTGGTATTTTACTAAGTATAAGTAAGTGGATTCCCTAATTCAGTTAAAGTTGGCATCTAACCCTCAGTGCGCGAGTCCGACTCGCACTTGGCCGGTTTTCTAAATTGCTCAGTTAAGTTTCTTCAAATTTGTCTGTAGCTTCTTTGTGATTAAGTGAATTTTAACCAAGTTATTACTACTGTCCTTTATTAAGAACACCTGCGTCATAAGAATGGACATGTAGTTTTATCAAGTAGCTTACATTTTTTTTTCATATCCAAATTTGTTAAATACTATACTTTTCTGTGTACCTGAAACTCATATTAACGTATTTATAATTACTTTTAAATTAAAAATATATGTTTATATAAAATAATAAATATTTTTAACAAACTTTTTTTTGCTTTTTTGTATATAGGACTTTGTTTTCCAGGCATAATATTTCCGTAATAACCGTATTAAGATCAGATTTTTGTAATGTACCGCCACTAATTACACTCTCTGCATTACAGAGTGGGTGACCGGTATAGATTGCCATATGGCATTAAGTCCGCCTTTTGTACAATATCATGAAAAACAAATTGTTACCAGTGATGACATACGGATCCGAAACGAGGTCTCTAACTATGGATGGGCTACACAAAGAAACACAAAATCATTTACAACGAGTGATTGAGAGCGCTATAGTCGACCCTTCGACCAAAGTAGGACGCACACCGTAGGACGTCCACTGACAAAATGGACAGACGACCTCTTAAAGGTAGCAGGATAATACTGGATGCAGACACCCCACAACCGGGTGAAATCCTCGGGGGAGGCCTACGTTTATCAGCGGACGTCTTTTGACTGATAATGATGATGAGAATGAAAAAAAATAATTTTATTCAATATTTTTACCTAATGCTTGCTGTGAGTAAGAGTTATCTTGTTGAATTTTATTTACCTTTTAACATAAGCTATGGTCCGGTGCTGGTTAATAGCGAAGACCCTCGCTCGTAAAGTGGCCGCGTGAACCGCCAAATAATTTAATTCTAGCCCTATTTCGGACAAGATGCGGCAAAGACCCTTCCACACGTTAGTTTCTTTTACAAATAAATTCACTGAGTACATAAGATAAAACAAAGAAAGTGCTTTTTGTTGGAGATAAACTTCAAAACTATGCACAGATTTTGAAGCGTTCTTAACCAATATGTGTATAGTGATGCATGATGAGATACTGCGATGTATCCATCTACTGATTTAGAGGCTGCTTTTATTTGTTCTATTATTTGTAAGATGAGATGACAATAGGTTAAACAAATTGCCAGTCAGACTTCAAACGACACAAATATGATGGGAAAGAAAGAGAGATACAATTTGGTTTTGTCTCGGCGTAAAAATGACTTGTGAACGCGCCCTTACACCGGGATAAATTCGGCCTGAAAGGGAAAAACGCGCCGCCTCCGGTAACACCGGGGGATTTCAAGTGACTTGAAAGCGATCGCAATGCGTTTGCAATTCATATGCGAAAAGAGCTTTTGCAAGTTAAGTGGCGGACGTATCGTCAAATTAGTCGAACCAAAGAAAAGCGCAATCAATGTCTAGTAACCGCTTAGTATTGAGCTTTTAGTATAATCTAGCTTTCGAAATGACGTCATTACCATTTGCAATGCTAAAGCGATGAAGACACATAATACCTCCCCCGTTTTGTTCCTCCGCTCACAGGAAAACTTACGCGAATTTTATTTGGTCCGTTTCTATAATAAATCCAGTTACCGCTCTGTAATATACCTACTTAGATTACTGCGGAACGAGATAAAAAAATATATTGCAGATTGAATTAAGCTGAAATACAGGTTAGATGGCTTTTGAAGCGTCTAGAGAAAAATAAAGCGGCAGTTTTTGTTTCATTTCGATTGATGTTTTGGGTGAACGAAAACAAAGTGCAATAAGGTAGATTCGTTTTTTTAATTGTATCAACCATATTTTATTAATGTAGAATAATCCGAAGAAAAGGTGTTGAAATCGATCGACTTGATCATATACCTACTGTTAATAATTAGGTATTTACTATTGAATGGCATGAAGGCTTCTTTTATGAATAACAGTAGCATTAATCAGCAGAACAGTTCTTTACCTCTCTTAAATCGCTCTACTAAAAGTATCTCGAGAATATAACGCTGGATTATAGAAAATAATAAACCCAGTTTTATGTATGAAACAGTCTCCCCCGTTCTGCAACGTTCGTTATCTTTTGTTGTTATATCATGAATCTTACTTTAGAGTTCTTCGAATTGCCCGTTTAGTTAGTAACTACGGCAGAATCGTAAATGAAGGCCACGTTTATTCAAAGCTCTCCAGAGAAATAAAACGGAGCAAGTAGTCATGTAAAAATACCACGGTCATTTCACAGTTGTAAAAAATATTAATCTCGGAGCTTTAGAGGCATTCAAATTATACCAGTAAAGATGGCGTTTCTGATAGCCGAATCGCGTGCTTGCGTATTTATTACTGACCACTGAAAGCCTACTAAATATAGTATTTAGTTTTCTCCAAGTGAGGCACTAATTTCGGCCGACGGGCAATCTGAATAAATTACGTCAAATGTTTCAAATTTGGTTTAACGAAAAAGTCAGCTTCGTTAATCCCCGTTGTTTGAATGAGTAAATGGGTCAGATTCAGTACAAATGTGATTACGGTGAATATTTTACTTTTTACGGTTCCGACCTGATGGTTTTTATATAGTTATAAATAACTCGAACGCAAGCTGTTCTTGAACGCGATAATATGATTGAGATTGTTTCTATGCTGCCTGCTCTTAGATTGTGAATAAAGTAACATATACAGTTATAATTAAATATCTATTTTATTGCTTGTTAGTCTGATCAACTGTTTGGCCTTGTCGAATATTTATTATACCTGTTTCAAACACGTTTGTTACAGCAGCGCATCATGATTTTGGTCAAGTGATATACTAATCACAGCTATTTTTTGTTTCAGATTGGCTCGCTGAAACACTACTATCTGCTTTCACATCACGAGGTGCGCAAGAGATCTACAGAGCCGAGTCACGAACACCACCGCAAGCTAAACGATGAGCCTCAGGTATGTTTATCTTTTTTTATCTACACAAATAGGCGACTTATTAACTCGAACACGATGTCAAACCGAACTGCTTTCTCGCATTTTTCTCCATTCGTTTTAGCTTTGGGGCTTGTCGTATTTTTTGTAATAGTTCCATTATTTGTATCAGGTTTTGGAAAATATAAAGCAAAAAATCATTCATTGGTTGTACACGAGATAGGACGTGCACTATACCACGTGACATACAGCCGTTTGGATACTAAAATAATTGACATGTACTTATTTCGATTTATAAACTCTACAATATTCTCTATCTCTATTTTATATATTTTTATTTTACGTTGCAATTTGCTAGATAGTTTCAAATACCATCTAGTTGCAAGTCAACGTACTGAAATACGGGGGTTAAAGGATCTGAGACATCTAACGTCTGCGCGTCTCGGAAAATGTCAACTTTTTCTCCGTCTTATTGTTAGAAAACACAGAAAAGTCCCAGCTATATTTGTACATTATTTGGATCGCATCACCTGGGACTCTACGTAAAATATTGGGGGAAAAATGGTAGATATCACTCAGTTTGATTATGGCCCCTTTTTTGCTAGACAAAGCAAATCATGAAACATAGTTTGAGGACGATACTTCTCTCAGTGAATTGTATCACAGATCGCATTTACAATCTGAATATTTTATTTGGGCTCATACATGTGTCTCTAGTGCAAAAACATTCGGCAGGGTCATTTTATGTTGGTAAGATTTATAAAATTAAAGCAGCTGAAAACAGCATAGAGTTTTGTATAGAGATGTTTTCTCTTATGGATAAGTTTATGACGGATTTTAAAATACATAGTAAAGAAACGTTCAAAGTTAGAAACAATGGCCGTTAATATTAGAGTTTAAAATTATTTTCGAAATAAAACACTATTTTACGGATTTACTTTTCGCGATTTTATTAAATTTTTTATCCCGACGTTTCGAACACTTTACAGCGTTCGTGGTCACGGGTGAACTAATATGTTATTTGTCATTTACAGAGTTTTGAAAAATTACACTGCCGTAACTCAATAATAATAATTAACGTTCCTATCCACGCAGAAAGAGCTAACTGTGTCTTGTGATCTTGCAGTTAGTGGTCTAGCTTGGGTCCTCGTAAGCACTGGATCCCATGCGGGTGGAATTTTCCAACCATCTTCTCTGTTGAAATTTTGATGTTTTCTTATTTCTATAGTATACGTGGAACGAACCGACGTTCTTTTGACATTACTTTGGGCTGGTCAAAACGTATGAAGTGGTTGGGTTTGTATAAGGCATGTTCTCACACTGCAGATTTTATGTTGCGTCTATGTTTAACGTCAGCTATATGTTCTTTTATCAGCCCGCCTATACTTCGTTTGGTTTGCCCGATGTAGGAAAGGCCACAGTCACATTCTATTAATAAATTCGCGAAAAGTAAATCCGTAAAATAGTGTTTTATTTCGATGAGTAATATTCGCGTAAACATCAGAAACAAGTATCTTAAATTCTTTATCATAGTGTTTTATGAAGTTTTGGCTGCCAAACAATGTTTTTGCCGTGTCTTGTAAAATACCTGTTATACGTTTAGTGAATAGTTAGCTTTCTGTTCTTGACTCTTCTCTGACCCTCATACATTTATGAACAACCGTTCCCAGACTAACCAAATTGGATTCCAAGTGATGCGTGGACGAAAGGTCGACCAACTGTTGTGTTGTAGTTCAAATGATTGAACTCGGTGCGTCTATAGGTACACACCAACTATTTGGTTCTAGACATTGCCACGTACGTGCCTGCACATGAGACCGCTTCATATTGAAATATATTGTGGTGCTCGTAAATCTGTAGATTGGTTGAGAAAGTTATGTAATTTCGATGAAAAGTAATATAACGTCGTCGCATACAAACAAATGTAGTAATTTATTAATGAAGTCTACTAAAACGATTCACATAAGCTCAGCTAATACTAATTTCCATTCAATTGGTTCAATCAAATACTTATTTGCTTTGATTATTAGCTTTACTTTATGTAAAGCTGTCGAATTCCAAATTGCTTAACTGACACATTTTTAAATTTGTCAGCCGTGAAAAAACACATGATACAAAAAATACTTGTTACGGCCGGTCACTACAAAGATTAAGTAAGGTCCCCAGATTAAAGGATGTGTGCGCGGCATACGAGGGATATTCGTGCCTTTGCGACTGGCCGTGACTGACGCGATATTTATCACTCTCCTAATATTAATACTAGGTCCGAAAATGTTTATCGCTGTGACTAGTCACGCTCTGATATAGACCGAGTGCTCTCTTGGTTTGCCTTCATCAAAATGTCGTGGTATGTCATGAGACATAGCTTCTGCTAGGCCTCCCTCTTCCTCTTCTTCCTTCTACTTAACTTGTAGAATGGTTACTCCACCGACATGAGCTCTGTTGTAAAAAAAGTTCTCTTATGAGCCAAGATGTCTGAAATAAATGATATTTTTTTTGTTTTATTTTCATGATTTTGATGCAAGTTTTGTCGTGACTATGGGTTGCTCGCGACTTTACTTTCATCCCAATTCCTAGATATTCCCTGAGTGATTAAATATTTTTTTTGTCCTGTAATTATTTTGCCTGTCCTTATAGTTTAATATGACGACCTTTGTGGTGTAGTGGCTAAGCACGGTGGTTTCAAGGCGTCGCCGCTCCGGGATCCCGGGTTCGATTCCCGGTCGTGTCAATATAGAAATCAACATTTTCTATATTGTCTCGGGTCTGGGTTTTGTGCTACCACCATTGTGTCTGATTTCTATAACACAAGTGCATTAGCTACTTACTTTGGGATCAGAGCAATGTATGTGATTGGTGTGCTATAAATAAAAATAAAAAAAAATTTGGAATTCATCAGGAACATTCGTTTTTAGTTTTAATGTACACATAAATAAAATATGTAATGTACGTCATACACACTTTCGATGAAGCGTGTATTTATTTCGGAGCTTCATTCGTTAAGCATTTTCCAGGAACGCCATGAAGTTATTTTAATTTACAAAGTTTGCATATGTAATTTACGTGATAAATAAAAGAGTGGTTTACATCATACATACATTGCGTCAAAAGTAAAAAATATGCACAATTTATATTTTGTTTTTTCTTTATTCTTCTGAGCCATTTTATTATAACTCAAATAGTATCAGTGCTTTTTATAATAATGCTTTGAATAAACAATAAGACATCACATATTTTTTTCTTGTTGTGTAACTCTACTCTGAAGTATAACCAATAATCCCGTAGAGTGGTTTGACGTTTATGTTCGTTTGTACTAACTTTTTTGAACATATATTGTTGTCACTAGTATTATAAATGTGGCAACATTAGTACAGAGAGAAATCAGCATGTTTCAAATTACTTTATGGAATTATTAATTTGTTTTGATTTGATTGATACTACTTGATAGTTATATCTATGTATATCTATTACATAATAAGAATACTTGATAAGTTGAGTTTCACTTCTCATCGGTTGTGTTGCATCAAAACTCTAAGGACAAGTCCTTACCTTTTAATGAAATTCCTAATACTCTGAACAATGACAACATCTTAGCTGAGTGGTATGTATGGTCTTATAAGTTAAGTTCACTTGCATAATCAATTCAAATCAAGTTCAATTGCTTCGCTAGTGCGCAGAGTCAGAGGCAGTGGCAACGGCATCCTGACCATGATTGCGAGCCGACTCGATTGTGTATACGTGAGTCATTGCTGCGCCACTGCTTATGGAGTGAAGCGGCGATGATTCTCGTATAGTAGCAATTACGAGTCTTGTATAATCAAAAATATCATTCTTACTAACCATAGTTGTTTAAGTTTAATTATTGTTACAAACAAATTGAGTCCTGGTCACTTGAATAAATATTTATTATTATTGTTATTATTATAATCTGGAGCTAGCAAGTTAAATAGTATTAAAAAGTCTCCACGTCTAGGTGTCTCAGCCATGACCAAGGTGAATTCTAACCGGTCAGCTAGAGTAGTACCTACTGCTTTCGGTTCCACTGTGACTTTAATTCGAAGCGCCTGACCACTGCTGGTAATTAGCTCGTCTCCCGTCAGAGATGTTTTGCCGACTCTACGAGTTTTTATCCTTTTCCTCTTTCCATGAATTATGCACCTCATCCCAAAGAAAAATGCATGTTGCGTTTAAAAACACTTTTTATATTACATCACTATGTGGCCGGTGAAGTATGTGGTGTGATCTTCATTCCACTGTAATTTTGAATTTCGCAGTAACGCAGCATTAAAATCTTTTATTAAACGTCCGATCATGAACTGCGGGTTTAATTTGGCTTAAATTTTCCACAATGATCGCTGCTACTTTACGATTTATGTCGATTCACCGTTACATTACAATTCTCTGATCGATCTAAAATAAAAATGATGTTTACGTATATGCCATAGTAATCACGATCGTAAACACATAAAGTTTAATAAAGCATTAGTAATAATAATGATGAAACATTCGTCTTGCATCAATCAGCATTAGAAATAATTAGTATCTTGAGACGCTAAAATCCAATTCTGACCGTCCTGCATTGTCTCCTCCCATTTCATGCGATCTTATTATCTGTCCATTAATACAAACTCTTAGCTGAGAGACAAACTACTGAGCGTCTAAGATAAAGCGTCAAAAACTTATTACTTAGCCCCAATCGGATTATCAGCCCTCTTTTGATGCGATCCGTTGGGGCGTGACGGAGCATGGGGGTGTATGTGTAATTTGCATTAGTCGGTCATTGTCACGGATCAGTAAGTTTTCTCATACGACATGATCTATACCTGTGATGTGACGAGATTTTGTTATTATTGAAATCGATACAATAGCTTTAGTTTAATAAATTATTGGACCTGTAGTAAGATTGTTATTTATCTGATATAAAGCAACATATTGGGGATCATTGTACGTACATTGCAATTTAAAGATTTTTTACTTGTAATACCCATGTATGAACACCAATCGCAAACATTGCTCCGAGTGGCTAAAGTAAGTCGCCAATGCACCTTGTGTTATGGAAATCAAAAATAACGGCGATACCACAACACCCTGATTCTAAGGGCCTCGTGTAGCCCGTGATGTAACACGTACCACAACCTCACCTGATCATCATCATCATCATTATCATTATCAGCCAAAGGACGTCCACTGCAGAATATAGGACTCCCCACGGCTTTCCACAGCGATCGATCACCTCATCGCAGCGTCAAAATGTGATCGAGCAGTTGTACGTGTGAATAGTGTCGCTGCATCTTTTCCGACAATGTCGATGAGGTCTTGTTTCTTTTTCGGCTATTAGTTCTCGGTGTTGCGCTGGTGGTTGCGTGGTGATTGTGATGTAGTTGCAATGTCGTCCGTATGTGGTACATGTATATGGTCCTATTCATTTTCAATACAAAATATACACTCAACAACTTGGTGTGGTTTTGGTACGTGTAAGAAGGCGCAATACGACTGATTAATACTTGTGATAATTCCTACACACATAGGTACTACTCATGTATATGACATAGTGCACGCATGCGTAAAAATAATACGCATTCTCACTAACATTTTTACTTGTACGGATATAAATTGGCAATGTACATGATTTGATGAAGGCTGGATTAAACTAAATATAAAAAAGGTCCTGTATCAGACGTTTCACAGTGATGTTTATTCGAATATCTCGTCACTTTTCCCTTTTTCGCTATTAAGTGGTATAGAGCTCATTCGACCACGGTCATCCGTATACAGGATTTGTTTCTTTTAGTACCTCAACCGGAAACTTCGTCTCGTCACCGACCAATAAAAACTGAAGACGGTCCCCACCCATATTTTCCTAGTATGATTTTTGTTTTTTGTTTGCCGAATAACATGAAATTTATTGGTGTTTACTTAGGCCTACAAGTTGCGCACGCAATTTGAGCTCCAAATCTCGGGGGATTGATGAGATTGGTATGTATCCTGTGTAAAGAAAGTTTGTTTGGTTATATTCGTGAAATAATAGTTTTGGGTTAACTGGACACGTTAAGCGATTGGTGGATGTTGGGATATCGAAAATTGCTTCGTGAAATTCGTTTCCCCTGCCAACCACAAACAAGGCGTTTGGCTTCTCCTAAGTAAATGTCATGTGGCTCTTATGGTAGCTAATTCACTTTCCACCAACACGTGCCTAGAAATATACTATTGAGAAATCAATGGTAAAATACTTAGAATTATTTCATCAATGCTTTGAATGAAATAATTTTAAAAGGCATTGCAATACATGGAACACACTAAGTAAACTCTACCTTACATTGTCATTGTTTCAAATAGATGAACATTGCCACTGGTAACAAAAACTTTTAATTTATTTATTAGTTACGCTACGCAGAAATTCAGGGAAAAAATGCTTGTTTCATGAAGCTAAAAAAAAATACACAAGCGACAGGTGTTTAAAAGCTTAGCCGCTAGTGTCGCTTAAGTATTTTTTTACACAAAACCAATTTGGAATACGGCGATTTTTACGCAAGTTTCGGACATAATATTAATTTGGTCTCTTACCAAACAGCCGGTTTGGCCATTTTGAGGAGACAACGACGTCGTTTAGCCAGACGAGCTGTATTGTCGACGGCCGTTTCGGCGACAATCTGCTGATATTGTCGTTACACGTTATTTCTATGACGATATTAGGTATAAAACTAGTGACTTTATCCCCGCAGAGAGATGTGCTCGGACGCGGCAGGTCGGTAATAGAGATAAAACGACGCAACTATTCTCTCTCGCGTATGTTTATTCGTTGCGCGGGTGCTGTTTTGAAAATAGTTTTGTGGAAATTGTATGTCGTTGTATTATTTCTACTCACAACTTTTATCTCTGTTGTACCAAAAGCTCTAATAAAGTTATTTTTCGCTTCCTGAGATACGAAAAGGTAAAGTTGGTCTGTAAACATCCGACTATTGGACAAAAACCTTTCCTTAAGTATGGAGGGGTGTTTGCACTTAGCTAAGCGACGATCCTTGGTGATCTGAAGATAAAATTTTACTAATATTTAAACGTTACACCGTTTTGAAAAAATCCAGATACAACATAGCTCTAACTTGAATGTCAACTAAGACCATTTGAACACTGCGACTTTAAGCAGCGATGCAGTTGTGATACAACATCGATGTACTCGCAAAGTTTTAGCATCAATACGCTTGCGATACTAACGCGCGTTAGCATCGATGCAGTCGCAATACAGAAGCTGGACATTGAAACATTATGCTCTGTATATTGGCGACTGCATCGATGCCAAATTAAGTTTGTTCATTGCGTGAGTCGCGATGCTGGCGATGCTAAAAGTCGCAGTGTGTAAAGGGTCTTAAGCTTGTCAATTCACTAGAAAGACTTTTTTGTTGTCTCAACTCGAATTTTTCTTCCTCCTGTGGGCAGGTACCGTATCAAGTATTTGCGGCCACAAGTTTTAAATGCCATACTCCGAAAGAAAATTACCGTCCACATTTTGGTTCTAGCCATTACTTTTAATCTCACTGTAATGTTGGCTCGAGAGAAAAGGACGGTGAAAGTTCATTTTTCATTTATTTGATTACTTTCAAAAATCTACTTTAAGGACTGAAATAAAACTTAAAACTTCTAATATAACAAATTTAAAGTTGGTTCATTTTATCAACTTAACAGACAGGACCTAAAAGGACAGCAACTAAAAGTCTACGCACTTTATGCTCAGACTTAGAAGTCAAATGCATTTTTTAAATCCTTTTTGTGAGCTTTTAAGAAAGCGGTAGGTATTGTTTTTTTATTCTGGCGTATTAATGTAACAAATACTTTTATGAAAACCGCAACAAAATCGGTTCAGCCAAACTCTAGATAATCATGGACAGACACACATACATACCAATATACATACAGGTCAAACTAAGAACCTTCTTTTTAAAGTCAGTTAAAGACGAAAACATCGTTCAGAGTAGGGGTTCTTGAGTAGTGGCCGGGCTAATAAAACTGCGGGGCGTGGTCGAGGCCTTTCTTATGCTGATGAGCGAGTCTGGCCCCGGTCCTCAGGAAGTATACGACTGAAGTGTGTTAGCCTTTGTTGTTTAAAGACAACCTGGAATTTTCTTTCCTGCGACTATCTCATGTTTTTATAGAAAGTTTAACCTTTTATTTTGTGACACGGCGGGACAATATGACTGTTTCTTAAATTTAAATTAGGTCGTTATTCGAGATCAATGAAATAATAACTAAAAAAGTTTTATTTAAACACAGAAAGTACCTATGACAAACTTAAAAATAAACTTTTGCGACTGCCTACGATGTTTATTTGTATTATTTAAAGGTCACATAGGTTTACCTCAAGGAAACTATGTGTGGGTATAACGTTAATTGAAAATCAACGATCATCGCATAAGAAAACCGTATGATATAGTTAGGGAGGCGAATAGGGGAATTTTCGGTAATACTCGAGCGTGGCAGTTTAAGATATGAGAGATACCTTGGACCTAATAGAACAACCTTGTAAAGTATTTAGCTCTGTATGTAGTGACGCGCGCCTAGGATAGACGATCAGATTAGTAAAAAAAAATCGATAGTCTGTAATACTCGAGCGCGTCAGATTAAGATATTGGGGGTTGATTTTAGTGTTTTAGGACTAAATTTAACTAATCTGACGATAAGTCCTTGACGCCACCGAGTTATAGGGTCGCGAACTTGTAAAAAAAAAACGTTAATCCGGCATTCTCGGGCGCGATTTTTTTTATTTTTATTTTGAAGTATATAATCTAAAACGTACTAAAAATACAAAATCTGCCGGTTTCCGCATGACCAGGAGTGTGGAGGAGCCATTTCGTCTTCCGAAAAACGCGTTGCGGCATATAAGTCGCGAACGATACATTTTACAAAAAAAAAGTTTAAATAAACAAAAAAAGGTAATTTTATTTTACACAAAAAAGGTCTCTTTACATTTTTGTCTAAAGTTAAAACTTTTTGACTTGAAGCTTCATAAAAACTCAAACTCCCGTTTTTTTGAGTATATCTTGAAAACTGAGGGTGTTAAAAAAATGATATGAAATAACGATGATTAAATTATGTTACTTTAATCTCAAAAAAATTTTTTTTTTCTAAAGCTTCTCGACAATTTTCGTGGACTTGGAAAAGGTTCCGCGTATCTGTATACAAAAGTATTATTAACATGTACAGTTTCATGTATGTATATTATTCAATAGCCTGTTGATCCTCAAATTGTTTTTTGGACGTACCGTCAGCAAAACGAAGTGAAGAATTATTAAAAAGAAAGAAGAAAGGAAAAAACAAGAAACCAAAAAACCTTTCCGGTCAGATTAAGAGAACCCACCAACATTTTTGTCAGATTAAGAAAATATGCTTTCAGGATACCGAGATGAACCTCCCCTATGAAAATCTGACGCGCTCGAGTATTTCAAAAAAACTATTTTTTTTTGCATTTTCAAAAATTCATCGTAACTTAAGGTCACGCTAAAATCGTCAGTTTTTTTTAAGGGAGCTTCCTTGGGGCCTACTTAACACCCCTTCCAAAAATCTGACGCGCTCGAGTAATTTTATTTTTTTTGCATTTTTGACTACTTTATATGCCTACCCCCACCACGCAAACCGGCAGATTAGTATACCGTTGTTATCAGAGGCACTTGGGGCATACGTAGTATGAATATCTGACGCGCTCGAGAATGCCCAAGTAACTGTTTTTTTTTACATTTTTGAAAAACCGTACACGCCAAACCCACCGCTAAAATGGTTTTTGCCATACGAGCTTTTCTTTTCGAAATTACTTTATCTTTCGATTTTGATAGGTCTCGACGGCGCCGTTGAATTACGCCATTTAGCTACCTCGCCTCCCTAACTAATAACGATATGTTCTTCCAAGAATTTAAGACGCGATTGTTTTAGACTTCTCAAAGGGCACAACATTCACACCACCTCTTCATGTGTTACATAATTGCGTGACATTCAACGCGAAATAACAAACTCATAGAATTTATTGCTATGTTTAGGTTTGGGTCGGATGAGAGTACCAAAGTGTATGGTTCCTCTGCATTCAATGATTTCGGAGGTTTTTATTTTCGGATAGACACTTCCAATCTATTCTAAATGTAATATGATTTCAGAAAAACATGATTACAATCAAAACGGTCCATCCTCAGCTTATAAGAATATATCTAGCCTGCCTAATTAGTTTAGTTCCCCATATTTTGGATGTTTCATTCGTTTGCTCTTAGACCTTTTACGTACTTACGACTTTTGGCAGCAATGCAGTCGCGATGCAACATCGATGCAGTCAAAAAAAGGTCAACCTTTACACACTTGTGCTACTTTAAGCATCGATGCATTTGAGATGCAGCAACTAGACATTGACAAATAATGAACTGTATATTGGCGACTGCATCATACTGCGCGACTAAAACGATACTAACGCGCGTTAGTATCGATTCAGTCGCGCTTCTGCATCGATGCTAACGCGTGACTGGTAAATTTAATCTGTTCATTGCGTGAATCGCGATACTGTCGATACTAAAAGTCTTAGTTTGAAAGGCGTCTTTCATGCATTAAATAAAAGCGCTTGCAGTTGCTTCACATTTGTAGTTCTGTCTGATCAAGCCATACCAGAAGTTCGTAGTATCTTTCTTTTAGGATTTCTATGACTCACACAATACAAGGGCTGAGTAAGCCTACCACACCTTCGTCGAGATTACGCACAGACGTTGTAAGGTGGAATTTTAATTAGATTTAGAACAAATACGCTCAACGGAGCGCAAATTGGGTCGCACAACAAAAGACAAGGGTCAACTGCGAGGAACATGAGCTCGTGAGTTTTTTTCTCGTGCAAATCTGTTTAAACCGGCGGCTCATAGAGTTGCGGCCGACCCAGTAATGGACCCCAGTTTATTAGTTTAGGACCCTATTCCGGTACGGTGTATAAGCACAAAGGAGCTTTATTAAAGGCCAGTCGGTGCGTTTGCTTCTCGTGTCCATTTTTTGCAGCCAACTCAAGGGATAACTATGTTTGGGGACATCTGTTGTTTGCGCGGCTCGGCGGTCAGGCAAAAACAATAAGACTTGGCCGCGTAAGAGAAATACGGGTTGTTAGTACTTCGAAAGTGGGTAGTTTTCAGTTCATTTACGAATGGTTTCAAATATTTTGTTAGAAGTCTGGATACTTGCATTCGTTAACCATCATAGATATGAAGAGTTTATGTGTGTGTTTGTTTGAACGCGCTTATCTCAGGAACTACTGGACTGATTTGAAATGTTATTTATGTGTTGGATAGCTTATTTATTGGGGAAGGCTTTAGGCTAAAACTGCACGCTGCGACTGAAAGAGACGTAGCAAACTTCAAACGCAGTCGCAGGGGAACGGCTAGTAAATCCATTCGTCCAGTTTGCCGATTGAAATCTATCAGACAGGAATGAACGAGGTACAAAATAAAACTAAATGAAACAGTGTTTCGCCAAGTTTTTGCAGCTGAGACGAAGGATAACTATGTTTGGCCCGCGACATCTTCTGTTTGCGCAGCTGAACGGACCCGCAAAAACAATATGAGAGCGGCTTGCTAATAGAGTTAGATGTAGCAGGTGCTTTGGTAACAGGAATTACTGGCATCATTTAATGAACTAATAAAGGCTTTATATAATAAACCGAGACGTCGGTAATGCTTTATTTATTTCATTTTTACCGACTTTCAAATAAAGGAGGTAATTAATTCGACCTGTATGTATGTTATATAGTCAGAATTGGATAAAATTTTAGCACGTTCATCAATTAAGGCTTAACACGTGTGTACAATTTCGTTTGTGTATGTAAAAAAAAGAATAGTTAGCCTGTAACATCCCATTGCTGGGCAAAGGCCTTACCTCAACTATGAGGTAGTTTGAGGCATACTCCACCACGCGGGGTCAGTGCGGGTTGGTGGAAAACTGTTTGCAAGGCAAGCGACTAACCTTGCTGTCAGATGTTATCAAGCCGCCCATAAGGCCTCCCGCCTCTGACTAGGCTTAACGACTAATATCAACCGATATAAGCCGACACCAACGGCTTAATGTGCCTTCCAAAGCACCCATAAATACGCGACCGCGGTATCACTACCCAAGCGCTGCTACCACTGCGCTACGAGCACCTTGTGTATGTATGTTTGTATATTTGTATTTGTGTCAAGGTTTCTTGAAAACGAGAAGTCATAGCAAGATGATTTTTTTAGTTCATAGATCATTTAGGGTACAGTGTAAGTTTCATAAATAAAATAATATAAAATCGGTCCACAAGTTCTTGAGATATGAGTACTAACTAAAAAGCATGAAATAAAAATAATTTCAAAAATTAAACAGCCTTCCAAATAACTGGCTACTCTTAAAGAATTTGTTTCTCCTAAATTAAAGACGAATGCGTTATTTTAAGCTTTTTAGTCAGTTTTTTTAAAGGGTTAATTTTTTAAAATTATTTTTATTTTATGATTTTTAGTTAGTACAAAAAAAATTGAAGGCGGTTTTGAATGACCAGGTATTTGATCACGATCACCTCTGGTGGTAAGTGATGATGTGGTCGAATATGTATCATGACAGACCAGTTACAGTCCATTAAAAATACTTATTATTGTTTAAGACTATAACATACCAAATCAAGATCGTTTGAGATTTGTAGCCAATAGGCTTGTGTATTCGGAAGTCATCTCATTAAATCGACTTTATGCTTGGAACATTCCCAGTCTAACACACTCTATAACAACACTGAATGCATTTTAATTAACAAGTTAACTCTCTATGTATGCCTGTACTGTGGTCTGTGACACGCGCACCGACAAAAAACGGTTTTTATCAACGTCAACGCGGTGTTTTTATTAGAAACGAATCCGGCGCAATTGGGTTTTATGCGAATTTTTCGTTTAAATCCAACTTTGCTAGATGGTACTTCGCCTGACTTTTGAAATAGAACCGTTTGTACTGAAAATTGGATTTTTTGGTTTTATACGAATGAAATAGATATTTGGTTTTGTCCACATACACGACCTAGGCTTAAAATATAAGCATGTTTGTTTATAATTCAACAGAACCTAACACATAGGTTCAAAAATTAACATGCAATTTAGCTTTTAAAATTATATGCAAACAAAATAAATATCGACGCATAGAATATACAAATTTGAAATATAAATAAATTATCATCATCTGTTTATGGAGTTTATCATGTGTTTATTTAATGGAGAATATTAACTTTGACGTAGTCCTTCATATCGGTAAAACAACTGCAACACGGAAATACCAATAAATTTACTAAATATTTTTGTCATCTTATTTCGTCTTTATGAATATAAAATATGACACTGTGAGTGTTAAAAAACATTCTAAAGCATTAAATATTTTTTTGATAAAATTCTAAAGGTTCAAATTCTTGCACTTTGGAAATGAAATTAACAACGTATTTCCTGTTTATCAGTCACATCTAACATGTACACAAAATAATTTACCACAGCGTAATTAAATCGTATGGATGCGTCCAATGATCCCCACTTACTCGTAATGGGGCTGGCTAAATGCATTATACCCTTAATGAGATTGCCCCATAGGGATGGTATAAGCCTAATTAATGCAGTACCAAATAAAGGCTAGCCATAAGAAATATCAGTATGTTCATTTGATACTTCCCATGTAGATCAAAGTTAATGTTGGAAGCTAGTGAAGCGATTTGCCTGAGCTTGCATTTCGTCACGAGCAGACGACGCGATGCAATCGTATTTCGTTTTAAAATAATAAACCAAATAAAAAGTTTTTCATTACTCCGTTTACGATCCAACCCAAACAGTTCTCTCGGAAGTTGGAGAGGCAACATAAAAAAATGCAACAACGGAAAAACGCAAGGAAATTGAAAATCTGGAATAGGTTGTAAACCCCGGCGGGCTAACTAGGCCATCAAGTGTGCCGCTTAGAAAGTGCAATTTCACAGTTGTTGCGATTGCGACACACGCCGTCTGGGGACTCCACTCCATTAAACAGGACTGAGGACTTGTGCATCCGAAAAAAAAAAAAACTATTACATTGATTAGGAAAAGATGTGTTTCGTGTGGCGTACACGGAAAATAACCGAATAAGTTTACGCTCGTTGCCTGACACGATAGTTATTACAGCAATTTTACGATCTCGTCGCAAAACACTCAGGTCATGTTTCTGTAAATGTCGTCTAATGGCATAAACGTTGCGCGGTGATCATACAAAATATCGCTCGAAATAAAGTCAACTAGCCGCCCCTGGGAGTGATGGCGGCGCCGCCGCCCCCGCTTATGCGTCCTACAGTGTGTACTTACTTTACCCGAAATATTTTTATGCTCAGCCTCGTCCCCTTAATATACACATTTCACTAATTGCGCGACTAAAGACAGGGCGTAGCCGAGCGATCGCCGTCCGCACTTAACGAAATTCATCCCCCGAGATCGCGATCCAACAAAATGACGCAATTCACTCGTAAAGCCAAAAAGTCGCGTTTAAAAATTTGCAACGGCAAATTGCGTTGTCTTTACTGTGGACTCTAATTTCATTAACAACAGTGGCAAGTAAAAATGTGACCAGTGGCGGGACGCACACGTATTTTACAGGGACCGTGCGGCATATGAACGAACGGCGACCACTGTTTGTCACAGCCCGCTCTAATTTAATAGAAAAAACCGCCATCCCTCACTCGACGGCCCTAATTTTTGTTCGGACTGAATGCATAAAAAGATGCGGGCGCATTTCACTCGTTTATCCTAAGAAAACAGCTCTTAAACTGAAGAGAAATAAGGGCAAATGTTTCATTAACCTAAAATGTCACAGTTAATAAAAAGAAGGTATCTAACCTCTCGTAGCTGACAAAAACAAGAGCTCTTACATTTGTTATTCTACTTAAAAATTAAGTGAACATAAAAAGCATATTTAATTTGTAGACATAGTCATAATTATAATTTCAGTTCTAATTTTTATCTCACAAAGCGAACATAATAATGGAACTAACAAATTTTCTAGTCTGTTTGAGCGCAAGTTAATTACACACTCAGTTTTAAACCCAAAAGCATGTTGCGGCGCCCACGAAGACTTATGGGTGTCTAACCATAAAATACTATCTTACAACTCCCATTGTGGTCTAATGTACCTAAGTAGTTCTGTTTTGCAGGCATTTTGCGTGCAGCTTAACCCTCAAAGTAGCTAGTGTGAGTAACCACTCTGGTAATCTTGAATATCCAACTTACCCATACTAGAAACAATTTATCAATCTGTGCTCATAAGCTCATCATCATCAATAGCGATTAACCTAAAAATGTTACTACTGTTCCTTAAAAGACCCAGGTTAGTTATTAGAAATGACATGTAGTTTCATCAAGGAGCTGACTATTTATCACTTTTAAGTGTGTTTCCATATAAAGTAAGTTCAAAAAATTAACAATTTGTTCTTAATACATTATCCAACCCATTTATTATAAATATGATCTTTTGAAAATATTCTAAAACTATGTAATACCTTATTTAAAATAAACAAGTTTTGTTCCTATTTGGCACATAGTACCTTATGTATCTAAGACATATTTTTTCCGGAATATCTGGGTTAATCTGAACCGATTAACTATACAATATATAAAAAAAAAAACTGTCTAACCCATAAAGATGCTTTAGCTTTAATAAAATAACCAAAACATGTATTAAAATTACGTAATTCATCAAAACTTTTTTTGATGATTTTCAAAGTCAACAAGTTTAGCACTTATTTACCCTAAAACGGGGAAATTTTCAAAATGCGTTATCACTCTTGTCGCCCTACCTGCGAGTGCCGGTGCAACATCGCGCCTCCCGCGTGCCCCGTCAACCCTCCTTCGAATGGCCATGTATGCTTTTTAAATCTAGTGAATTATGTATTTTTTTATAATATTTTATGAAAATTATTACACAAATAGAAACTAATCTCGATACCTAATAACCCCTTTAGGGTCTACCCGGATTATTAACGCGCACACTAGCGCCACTTTAGCAGAAAAATCATAACTCGTTAAATAAAAGACCAATAAAAAATCTGGTAGACACGATTGTGGTACAGGTTCTATAGTTTATTTAGTACGTTTAAATTGTTTCTAAAGTAGTTAACTGTAGTTACAGTTAAAAAAAACTGCTAAGTATGGCTACTTTTGGCAATTTTTCTAACTGTAACTGTACATAACTCTGTTTTATCGAACTTAAACATTGTATCTAACCCACATTTAACCTGAGCTACAATCTCATCAATCAGATTTTCGATTGGTCTTTTATTTAACGAGTTATGATTTTTCTACTAAAGTGGCGCTAGTGTGCGCGTTAAAAATCCAGGTAGCCCCTTAATGGGTCGGACAGGGTTTTTTTTACCGATACACGATATTATTTCATAGATTATGTATAGAAGTAAATTTGAATTGGGACGTTCCCTATTTTCAAAGTATCACTTTGTTAAAAGTTCATCTAAATCTGTTAAACGGTTTTAGCGTAAAAAAAAACATATTGACTCAATATTGTATGTATGTATATCTGACACAATTGTTTCTCACAAGTATCATTTAATAAGATACTATATCCATTACATACGTGCACACTTTCGTATTGACTAGCAGGTACGATCACAAGCCCCTTGAAGAATTCATTGTCATTCAACCTCCCGGAACGGACAGTTGCTTTTTATTACATTAATTGTACGCATTCGATTGTAATGGCTTAATCCGAGTTGTAATCTAACCCCAGTGTACACAGTGTGTTCAAGCATAATCCTTATTTGAAGATCATATTAGAGGGTTTCCCCGCACGTCTGCATGAACGAAATAAGGCTTGTGGCGTTTTCCTCATTTTTTCCTTTCTGTCTGAATGTCTCTATCTTTACTCTGTGTAGCTACGTTGTGACCATGACAATTGCACTATTACCGAAATATTGGGAACTCGAAAATAATAAACTAGTAACTGGTAACAATCAATCCTCAAATTACATACGAGTCTGTTTCTGGTATCAGGAATGTACTTGCAGTATTTAAAGTAGTGTCTGTAGTGGTGTGTTTGGCGTGATTCTTTTATTTTAAGGGCCGATTTCACTAACGTCAGATAAGACTTATTCATCTAAGGCCTGAACTTTCCTAGGTCAGATAAGGAATATTCGTCGAATATAATAAAAAACGCCTAATTTGAAAACGTACCCTATTTGTCAGTAATTAGTCATGTAAATAACATTTTTAAACTAGTCGTTTTATACGAGTACTTATTCGATCGGATAATCCCTATCTGGCTTTCGACTTTGCTGAATAAGTATAAAATGACTAATTTTAAAATGACATTTACATAAATGATTGCTGATAAATCAGGCCTTAACTTCATATTTTTGTATATTTTAAGACACTCATTTTAACTAGTGTGTGAAAATTATTAACATTATATTTAAAGGTACGGCTTGCGGCGTGAAACTTTTTGCTTTCAATTCTATTGATTTACGAGTTTTTGTACTAAGCAGCAGTTTTATTTCACTAATATCATCCTAATTGCAAGCGACATCACGGTCTAGCTAGAGTGCTCTTCCTGATTACTTGGCGGCGGGCCAGCCTTCGGTAATGGACCTATTAGATCTTTAAAACGCACACATGGGGCGCGTTAAGCGATTTTTAATTCTTGACAAAACCGCCGACAAAATGTTCTTTATGGCGAAAAATTTTCGTAATACTAGCCAATGTTGAAATCAAACAACAAGTTTTTCGAATAACCTTCCTTTAAATATGTGGTTCATATGACTATGACTTGCAGCTTGGTGCTGCTTCTAAAAGCTAATAACTCTTTTATAGTTAATGTTATAATAAGTATGATTATTCGACTCGTTCAAACTTATTTTGATTTTCAGATATCATCAATATTTAAGATTTCAAGTAATAGAATATGTACATGTTTTTTTTATCATCAAGCTCTTACTTTTGCCCCTCTATCACTTCCTTCGCGACGCAAGCATTTCTCTGTATATACCTATGATTGACTGGTAGATAATGCTTTTAGCATTAAGTCCGCCATATGTACCTTTTATTTGTGCATAAAGTGTTTTAGATAAAATTTAAAAAAAAACGTCGTTGCTTTTGTGTTCACATTTTATTCATCTTATATATAAAATTCTCGTGTCACAATGTTCGTTCCCGTACTCCTCCGAAACGGCTTGATCGATTCTCAAGAAATTTTGTGAGAATATTGAGTAGGTCTGAGAATCGGCCAACATCTATTTTTCATACCCCGTAGTGATAAGTGTTGTCCACCCTTAACATTTTTCTTTAATTACGTGGCTGGGCGGGACGAGGCCGGGCAAGACGAGGATGGGGGCGAAACATAGTTCGCTGGGTCCGCTGGTCTTAATATAATCATTTTTTTGTCACAGGTCCGATGGGTACAACAGCAGCGAGAGCGGCGGAGAGTCAAGCGGGACTACAACCCGTATGACGGGGCGTTATACTCGCAAATATCCCGGCGACTGCCGCCACACCGCACTCACCATCGAGCGCTCACCTCCTCGCCTTTCTTCCCCGACCCACTGTTTAAGGAGCAGTGGTACTTGGTACGTTCTGTGAGTTTGTTTTTTGTCATCATCACTATGTTCTTGCATCAAGCTGCCCACTTCTTGTATTTCGAGTGCTGCTAGCTGTTCTTTCTGTTAAGTTTCAGTACTATTGAGGTCACCGCCACCTGTTTAGGACCAGGCATCAGATTGTGTGAACATCGCATGTCGTTTATGTTTGAAATGACGTGACTTTTTGTGTCGTGTGTTTAAGCGATTTTAGTTTGAAAGTGGTAAGGTGGCGGTGTCCACGTACATTATTCGAGCTGTTTTAAGGTTGCCTTTTATCATCTGTTCTCTCATATTACCATAGTTTTGCCACTTTACTCTACTTAGCACAATAACAGGATCCGTTCGTCGAATTCATTATCATTTGTTAGATACTGACTTCACCAATCACTAAGGCAATCAGTTGCAGTATTATGTAACGGTATCACGTAATTTTAACAGAACGGTGGCGCAAAAGACGGCCTGGACATGAATGTAGCCCCAGCTTGGCAGAAAGGATACACCGGTAAGGGTGTAGTGGTTTCCATTCTTGACGACGGCATCCAGACAAACCACCCGGATTTAGCACAAAATTATGTAAGTACAAGCAGTTTTTACTATGAACTTAGAAACATGAGACGGAAGATGTTTCAATACATATATCAATATCAACTTTCACCCCAAGCTATCTTTTTTTCAGTTTGTCATTCTCTTTGTCTGTAATTATCAGCATTACCTTACATCGAAATAGGTCAACGGGATTAGGCATGAAAAAACATTAAACTAATAGAGTTCCTGCATTAAAAAAATATACAATACCGTTATTTACTTTAGTAACGAAAGTTCCATAATAATAAAAAACAATAATTAATACTCACGGTACACCGAGTTTCACTGTAATCTATCAGTAGTTAAATAATAAGGGCTTTCTAGAGATAACGCACCCGCATGCAATGCTTACGATAGGAACTAAATGAAAATGATAACATAGGTGTAGTTGGCTAAAACTTTATTGCGCTACTATTTTATCAGCACAGATTTGACTGCGCATCAAATTTTATTTGAACGATACAAACATTGCTCAAAACTTTCTAAATAAGATACGAGAAATGGCGCACAAGCGGAATTTGAACCCTGACTATAGTGCTCAGTCTTATATGTTTTTTTCCCTAGGATCCAAATGCATCAACGGACATCAACAGCAACGATGATGATCCTATGCCTCAAGACAACGGTGACAATAAGCATGGAACTCGGTGCGCGGGTGAAGTTGCAGCGGTTGCATACAACCAATACTGCGGTGTTGGTATCGCATACAATGCCAGCATAGGAGGAGTAAGGATGTTGGACGGAGTAGTTAATGATGCTGTAGAAGCCAGAGCCTTAGGACTCAACCCAGATCACATAGATATTTATAGCGCTTCTTGGGGACCAGAAGACGATGGAAAGACTGTTGATGGACCAGGACCTTTAGCTAGGAGGTAAGTATGTCGTAGTAGCATTGGACAAGTTAAAGTGCCTTAGAGGTTAAAGATAAAACTATGACACTGATTTTCTTTGCAGAGCATTCATTTATGGTGTAACCAGTGGCCGTCGTGGTAAAGGATCGATTTTTGTTTGGGCATCTGGAAACGGAGGCAGGCATACAGATTCTTGCAACTGTGACGGTTACACGAACAGTATATTCACGTTGTCGATATCAAGTGCAACGCAGGGAGGTTATAAACCGTGGTATTTAGAAGAATGCTCGTCTACATTGGCTACTACTTACAGTTCAGGTACTCCTGGTCACGATAAAAGTGTTGCCACTGTTGATATGGACGGAAGATTGCGTCCTGATCATATATGCACCGTAGAACACACGGGTACATCTGCATCAGCTCCATTAGCAGCTGGCATCTGTGCTTTAGCGTTAGAAGCAAATGCTGAACTCACCTGGAGAGATATGCAATACTTAGTTGTACTGACGTCTCGTCCTCACCCACTAGAAAAAGAATCAGGCTGGATTATGAATGGTGTTAAAAGAAAAGTAAGTCACAAATTCGGCTATGGTTTAATGGATGCTACTGAAATGGTTAACCTAGCTGAACAGTGGATATCAGTCCCACCTCAACATATTTGTAAGTCACAAGAGCTAAACGAAGACAAACCCATTGAATCGTCCTTTGGTTATACGTTATCTGTACATATGGACGTAAATGGCTGCAGCGGAACAGTAAATGAGGTTCGGTATCTGGAACATGTTCAATGTAAGATATCTTTAAGATTTTTCCCAAGGGGCAACTTACGCATTCTTTTGACGTCACCGATGGGAACAGTATCCACATTACTATTTGAAAGACCTCGAGATGTTATTAGTTCAAATTTTGACGACTGGCCCTTCCTAAGTGTTCACTTCTGGGGCGAGCACGCTGAAGGCAGATGGACATTACAAATCGTCAATGGTGGCAACAGGCATGTAAACCAGCCTGGTATTCTTAAGAAATGGCAGCTTATATTCTACGGCACTGCCATCGACCCCGTCAGATTGCGTTCGAAGCGACCATCGGCTGTGGCCCCTCCGTTGGCCTTCCCAACCGCCGCCGACGGTTATGACACTATCGGGGATTCTTTTTACAACACTGACGCGTTTGCCAATTACCAGAACTTTCCTACATTATTCGCCGCCGGATCAAATCCGGAAAAGGCGGTAGCCCGTCTCGACGGACATAACGTCCCTTCACCGCATGGGGAGAATGTCCTCGCTGATAGTAATGACAGACGCGTCATACATGAATGTGACCCCGAATGCGATTCCCAAGGATGCTATGGAAAAGGACCTACTCAATGTATAGCTTGTAAGAACTATCGTTTGGATGACACTTGTTTCTCACGGTGTCCACCTAGAAGTTACACGAATCAAGGAGGTGTTTGTTGGCCTTGTCATGAGTCTTGCGAGACTTGTATGGGGCCAGGACAGGATTCTTGTTTGACTTGTGCACCGGAGCATTTATTAGTAGCAGATTTGGCTGTGTGTCTTCAGCAGTGTCCGGATGGATACTGGGAGGACAGTGACTCAGCCGTATGTAGACCGTGCGCTGCTCATTGTGCGACGTGTTCAGAGAGAGCCGATGTGTGTACTTCTTGTGAACATCACTTGGTGCTTCACGACGGGACTTGTATGGCGTCCTGTCCGCCCTCATTCTATGAAACAGAAGACTATTCTTGTGCTAAATGCCATACGTCGTGTGACACTTGCGAGGGTCCAGCTGACACGCAGTGTGTCTCCTGTCACCCTTCGACCTATGCAATGGATGGACGCTGCGTCACCACTTGCCCTAGTGGGTACTTCGCGGATAAGAAACGCAAAGAGTGCATGAAGTAAGTTATCTTTGACTATCTTCTAAATTGCCTATTTTTCTACTATTGAGGATAATATGATGTGATTAATGAATGCTGTAATATTTTTAAGGTGTCCTGTGGGCTGTACGGCATGTACTGGTAACCTATGCTTAGCCTGTGAATCGAACTGGGAGCTAAACAGAAAGGGCAAGTGCGTACCCTCTGGCTCCGATCGGTGCGTGGCCGGTGAATACATTGATGGACAGAGCTGTAAGCGATGCCATTCAGCCTGTGAGACTTGTTTTGGAGATAACCAAGAACACTGTCTTACGTGTCCATCGCCTAATCTTCTTGAAGACTACAAGTAAGTTATTTATTGATTATTTAGTTTAAATACTTGTTGAATACGTGAAAGTAATGATCATTATACCTTTAACGTATGATTTAGGTAAGGTATGACTGATAGACAATGAACATGACGTTTAGTCCACCTGTAGTACAAATTTTTGCTTTAAATAGGTTAACAAATAAATATTTATCAAGAATCGTTTGTTGATGATATGCGAGATGTTTTTGTTATTACGATGGATTTATAACGAAGTGTCGAAAGTATTCCAACGGAGAGCAGCTACTTTGTTACTTAGATTCAAAATCTTTCAACCTGCTACAGGTAGTGAAGAAAGCAAATCGCTGCAATAAACTCTCGATATCACTATAAAACGTCACAATACCCCGTCTAAGAATCAACCAGGGCGCTCTTAAACCGAGTCACGTTCCACTATGAGCGTAAAACGATGTTCCACAGTTCCAGACTAAAGTCTGGTTACCGTATGGAACAGAATAGAATTTTTACACGAACACGTGATAAATAATGATTAATAAGAGGTGCGAATAGATGTAATGCGTCATGTTTTTGCTTGATTCAATTTTAGAGGCAATATATTTGAAAACTAAACTTGATGCCAGACGTTCAAAGGACGAAATAAATGAGATGGACGATCCTTATTTGATGGATTAAGTTGTCTCATATTTTAAATTTCCATTTGAATTCGCTACATGTTTTATGTGTGTGTGCATTTGCGCAGGTGCGTTTCTGAGTGCAGTCACGGATTCTACGCGGAGGCGGGGCGGTGTGCGCGGTGCATCCACGGTTGCACTGATTGCGTGTCGCGACTCAATTGCACGTCTTGTGTGGGCACTTTGAGGTTGCAGTCTGGAGCTTGTCGGACTTCTTGCGCTGATGGGTAAGTGTTTGTATGATTACTAAGATTAAGTGTAGGGTAGCACTTGACGTATGTAAATGAGGTAACAGTCATGGTTGTGAAATTTACAGTAATTTATGGGGAAGTTTTAGGGATAAGCTTACCAGCGCGACGAACCAGTTTAATTACTCCATAACATTTGGAATCAAAGCGCTTGTCTGACAATCAACTTTAGTTTGTATACACAGTTATTGGTACGATTGAGCCGTATGAAACGTATACGGTGGCTCGTAAAGATGCACAGCCATCATGTTACGCAGAAGAATTGTATTATCTTTCCGACGCCCCTAGTTCTTTTATTGCATGGGTCAATAGCGTTCAAATATATACGTGTTCGTTTTTAAACAATACCAGACTTGAGTAAAATGAAATAACTGGCAATAACATTCGTGAATGCAGATGACATAATTTGTCGACCATTACACATTTAAGCGATTGTTAACTTTCATTGAAATCGCCAGGTCACCCCGATTTAACCGAATCATCGCGGTTCAGCTATCCCGAAGTAATCTGCGAATACAATGTCAAAAGTAATTTCAGAGTGATATTGTACGGTTGTTTGTAAAAGCGCGGTTATGTCCTAAGATTGTAACGGTACTCTCGAATCCAGAGCCATTTTGATTTCGCTCCGAAGTTTTTATTAGTCTTGAAAAGTCCTTCGAAGTTAAATGTTTGTGGTGGAGGAGAGAAGAAACATGTATTCCGCACACATTTCCATAATATATTCATGTTTTAAATGTCAGTATTTAGATTTAAAACTTGTATCGTGTTATATAAATAATATAAATTCTTTTAGGCTTATCTTAACTGGCAAGTTAGTCTTAATTAAGTCTATATCATCACATATTTGGAAATTGTCCCGATTGAATGGGTATTAGTACAATATTAAAACTTAGCTTTTCTGTAAGGACTGTGATTTAAATGGAAATATTAATTCCGTTAAAAGGTTCTGGAAATGCATTTGTTCAGATCCACTATGGCAAGACCGTGTTTTTGGTGTAAGCTTACCTACGTTATTTTTATCTTCAAAAATATGTTATAAACTAGTACAGGTCCAGGTCCAGGTGCGATAGTCACCCTTAGGTTGATACATATAAGGATTAATATAGAAGTGCGACGGAGTTTTAAGAGTGAAATACAGACACTCGCGAATCTGTACTCTCTGGTCCGGTTTACGACGTTTTCGTTGAGTCTAAAAGCATACGTTATGTCAACGGTTCCCAAAGGACCAAAGTGTCCCCCAACGAATTAAAGAGGAGTTTGCACGTTTGTTACAAGATACAACTAGAATCAGATAGAAGGCAAGATTTAACTTTGTTTCGAATAATCTTACTGCACGCTTATACGCATAAAAGGGAAATTTATAGGTTTATGTTTAAAGAACTTTATTCTCATAATGAAATACAAGTTTCACTTATTATGAGATAAAATAAAAATAAATAATGAACTTAATATATTGGCCGCCAGTACCCGCTTAAAAAATTCATAGTTTTATAATTCTTTATATTAGGTGGCAGTTTCTTATGAAGCTTTGCACACTTAAACTAGGGATCCCTTAATTTAGTTCTATTTTATTCCGAAGATGGGAGATGTGTGATATTTTTTTGTTTTTATAAGATTTAATTGCACTGTTAATATTAAATACTAAAAAGCAAGTGTTGTAGTGGTGTTATTGACTATAATTTAAAAAAAAATGTTCGTTCGATGTATGAAATGCACAGCGATGTAGGACTTTGTTGATTTGTATGAATTTGATAGGAAGATGTATACTGTTAACCGCTTTACGATTTCTTATACAAAATTTAAAAATAATGAAATCCAATGAGGCTCTAATACATGAAACTAAAACCAAAATAAAATTTGTCAAATCTATGCGTGTGGGGTGTCTATGTGTAATATTTAGGCGTGTGATTGAAACGACGATTAGAGAACAACTGTCTTTTATTATTTTGTCTACCCACATTGACATACACAATATATGACATCTCTCTTCTTACAATAAAGAAATGATAAAATTTAAATCTAGCATGCACTTAAATACTAAGCATTCAAAATACATTAACTGTAAAAACAAGTACATATGAGTAAGAAGGCATATTTAATGACCATATCTTTGCGGAGGGTAAACAGTTCTACCGCTACGAGTTACATAATGTCCACTACTGTTTTGTTGGCTAGTGTAAGGCTGAACAGTTTCCACTGTGTCTTTCTCCCCCCCTGATGTACAAGCCTCCGAGTTGGTGGCTACCCTGATCTGGTCATTAATTTGGTGATGATCTTGGTCATCGTTGTAAAATAAGTAGTTGTTGCGGCTCGGCGGAGTAAAAGACTTTATTAAGTGAGATCTATTTCTACGATAAGTACCTCCGTTGTCACTTTTCACCAGATACGACCTATCTTGTTCTAATTTCTTTAAAATTTTTGCTTTCTTCCACACATCGCCATCCCTCAAACGCACAGCCTCTCCTTCAGACATATCCGAAGTTATTTTTGTGCCTCTGTCGTAATAACGTTTCATTTTATTTATTCTTTGGTGTCTTTGCTTTTTTAATGATTGTACATTTATTTTTTGTGGTTCTAAGTTAGCAAGTGAAACTGGTAATCTGGTATTGAGTGACCTGCCCATCAACAACTGGGCCGGCGAGTATTGCTCACCACTCACAGGTGTGTTACGAAAATTGAGCAAAGCTAAAGTCCATTCAGTGTTGTCTTCAGACGCTTTTTTCAATAACCGTTTGATAGTCTGAACATTTCGCTCAGCTAAACCGTTTGAGCGCGGATACAGAGGTGAACTAGTAACATGCACAAACTCCCATTTTTTCGCAAATTGTTTAAATTCAAATGATGTAAATTGAGTACCATTATCCGTAATAAGTTTCTGAGGAATGCCGAATCTACTAAAAATACATTTCATTTTGTTAATCACCGTGTCGCTTCTCATGTTCGTTAGGCTTAAAACCTCTACAAATTTTGAATAATAATCAACTATTAGTAAGAAATGCTTATTGCGCAATTCAAATATATCGGCAGCAAGTACCTCCCACGGCAGGCGCGGCACGGGGTGCGGGGCGAGCGGCTCGCGCGGCGGCGCGGCGCGGTGGCGCTGGCACACGTCGCAGCGCTGCACGCACTCCTCGATCTCGGCGCCCATGCCCGGCCACCACATGACATCGCGCGCGCGCCTTTTACTTTTTTCAATACCTAAATGGCCCTCATGAATGCGACCCAACATTTCTTTTCGTAAACTATATGGTATGATTACTTGATCCTTTCTAAACAAAATATCATTTATCACATGTAATTCGTGTCTCATCGTCCAATATTGACGTGCTTCTTGTTTGACCTGAGATTTGTTATGTGGCCATCCTTCGTAATAATACTGTATAACCGAACATAACGAATCATCTTTTTGAGTTTCGTTTCTAATTAACTGTAGTTTTTCGTAAGATGCATCAACGCCTGCAAATACTGCGTTTACGTGCACAGTGACGTCATCAGTTACCTGTCTATCCTTATCGCTCGATCCGATCTCGACCGCTGCTCGAGACAACGCGTCAGCTATATGCATTTCCTTACCTGGCTTGTACATAACTCGTAATCGATAAGCCTGTAACTTTAATAACATTCGCTGTAATCTAGGTGGAGTTTCATTTAAAGCTCTTTTGAATATTGATTCAAGAGGCTTATGATCGCTCTCTACTGTGACTTCACTGTGCCCGTAGACAAACTGATGAAATCTAAGACATCCAAAAAGTATAGCTAACATCTCTTTTTCGATTTGGGCCCAGCGCTTCTCAGTAGGGGTGAGCGTGCGCGCGGCGTACGCCACGGGCCGCCCGCCCTGCAGCAGGCACGCGCCCAGCCCCTCGCCCGACGCATCCACGCTCAGTGTCACCGACTCCTGGGACGAGTAATACCGCAGCACGGGAGCGCTACTTATCAGCTTCTTCAGTACATTAAATGCTTTCTCATGGACTCCTAACCAATCAAACATTACATCTTTTCTAAGAAGTGCGCGCAAGGGCGACGCCACTTGAGAGTAGTCAGGAATAAAACGAGATAAGTAATTCGTCATTCCTAAGAAACGCTCCAATTCTTTTTTATCCCTAGGACTGGGTATATTTTTGATGGAAGCAATACGTGTTTCTGTAGGGCTGATGCCACTGCTGCTCAGCGTATGACCTAAAAACGGTACCTCGGATGCACCGAATATACATTTTTCTTTATTAAACTTAACGCCGAATTTTCTCGCCCTATTTATCACATCTTTTAATCTGCTATCATGTTCCAATTTTGTCTTTCCCCACACTAAAATATCATCAGCGAACACTTCCACCCCTGGCATAGCAAATATTTTAAACATTTCATTATGAAATATTTCTGGGGCGCAATTGATTCCGAACGGCATTCGCAAGAAACGATACCTACCAAATGGTGTCGCAAAGGTGCACAGCTTCGAACTGGCCTCGTCTAATTTTAGCATCCAGAACCCACTTTTTGCATCTAACTTTGAAAAATATTTGGCACCATTAAGATTACAAGTAACCTCTTCGATAGTAGGCAATTGAAAATGACAACGGCGTACTGCTTTATTAAGATGATAAGGATCCAAACACACTCGCAACTTGCCTGGCCGCTCAACTATCACAATATTAGAAACCCAGTTTGTAGGTAAATCTTCTTTTATAATAATTCCACAGGATTGCATTTTATCAAGTTCTTCCTTTAAACGAGGCATTAGTTTGATAGGAACCTTTCTAGAACTGTTGACTACTGGAGGCACGCTTTTATCTATTTCAATTGTATAAATATACGGCAGACATCCTATACCCTCAAAAATGGATTCATCTAATTCAAAACGCGCTAATTCCCCGACATTCATTTGTCGTGATAACAAATTAAGCTCACGACATGCCCGAAGTCCTAACAGATTACTACAATTCAAATTCAACACATACATTTTTTGTTTACACTCGTATTTACCGTGACGTAACATCGGTTCGAAATAACCTACAACCGGTAACTGCGACTTACTAACCTCTCTAATCGCAGACTTGTTCTTTTTCAATATGTTTTCACTAAAGCCAGCCTCCTTAAATACCCCTAGTGACATTACCGAAACCTCAGCACCACTATCTAGTTTAAAGTTAAGTTTCTTATTGTCCACAAATATGTCATTAAACCAAGCGCTGTCGTTATCGCTTACTTCATCGATTGATAGTGTACACAACAATGACTCACGTAACTCGGCGCAGTCCTCTCGATCCTCCGTCTCACTAAGTTGTTCTAACTCACTCACATACCTAGACCGACACATTTTTGCTAAATGACCGATTTTATTACAGCGGTAGCACTTCATATTACGCGCCCAACACTTTTCACTGCTATTGTGTTTACGACCGCACCGATCACACTTAGGCCCTACTTCTCGGGAGCGATCCTGTTGAGGCCCAAGACGCGAGTCACGTCCACGCTGATGATAGCGCGACCCTGCTGCCGAGGGAGGGCGCGCACGCACCTCCTCTAAAGCGACGTCAGCGGCGCCTGCGCCGGCTCCTGCCCGCGCGGGGCCCGCCTCGCCACTCACACACCGCACAGCTTGCTTGCTCGCAGTTTCCGCTGCACGACACCACGATACTGCCTGGTCGAATTCTAACTTGGGCTTCGATAATAATCTTTCTCGCATGTCATTGTCTTTTATGCCTCTTATGATTTGAGTCAGAATTAAACTGTTACGCAACTGTCCAAACTCGCATGCCTTGCTTTTCAGTTTCAGCGCACTCAGAAACTTGTCAAAACCTTCATCATGTTGATAGGTGTCAAAAAATACGTGTCTCACGTAGTTAACATTACAAGTAGGATCACAATGACTTGCAAATTTAGACACTAGTACTTCGTAGTTCGCTTTTGACGCGTCATCCAAATCTAATTCTTCGAGTATATCTCGTCCACATTTGCCGATGACATGCATAAACAAAGCACACTTTTCACGCGAACTTGCCGTTTCCTTTCCTATGGCAATTAAATAATAATCAAAAGCCGTCTTCCATTCTCGCCAATTCACTGCCATGTTGCCCTCATCCGACATGGCGGCCGGCTGTTGCAGCATTGTATACATCGATTCCATTTTAATCGCACTTGTTTGAGTTGCCTCCGTCATTAGACCTAACCGTACTTTCAGGTAATATAATGACACACTGCAATTTGATATTTGATATCAATTAATTCACACCTGACACCATGTAATATTTAGGCGTGTGATTGAAACGACGATTAGAGAACAACTGTCTTTTATTATTTTGTCTACCCACATTGACATACACAATATATGACACTATGGATAGGTCTTTCAAAATGACAAAAGAGTTCGACTCGCACTTAGCCGGTTTTTAATACTTAGAGGGCAAAGTCCTGACATTACTCTAGTAATATTACATCCTTTATGTACAGGGGCCAGCACATCAGGTTACCCACTTTTTATGTAATGTAGCCCTTATTACAACTGTATAAGATACCGCAGTGTTTACCTTGACGTGCTGTTGTCCGTACATACCTCATAAGAAAGATTGAGAAGCGCTGTCCTATACAATGCCTCAGTCAAAAGGTTCTAGTCTTACACTTTTTCATGCTGCAACTTTGACTTTTAGCGGATAAAATATGTAATGCTTATATGTGTCTTTGGCAAGTAATTTCCTGCAGGAACATTTTTATTTTTAACTTCTGTTTTAAAATTCAGGAGACGAGTCTGGCCAAAATGTTAATTCTATGGGTTACTGTGTAACCAGAAAATGTTTTGGCTTGTTTGTTTTGCACTTTTATCTGTGGGAGGATTGTAAGCTTTCTTTTTATATCAAAAGTTATTTTACTCGTAATACAGACACAGTTTCTTGTATGTTTACTATTAGAACTGATAAAACGAGTAATTATTATTTTGTGATTAGCTCTCTATAGATAAAAGTTTCTGTTGTTATCTGATTCACGTGGATGTTTATCAAAGTGTACTTCCTGCGACTTTTAGCAGCGATGCAGCATCGATGCAGTCGCAAAATGTCAACCTTTACATACTTGCGCTACTTTAAGCATCGATGCAGTCGCGATACAAAAGCTGGGCATAGACAGATTATGTGCTGTATATTGGCATCAGAGCCAAATTAAATCAGTTCATTGCGTGAGTCGCGATGCTGCGGCGCATTTCCAAAACGCGCTACTGCATCGATGCTAAAAGACGCAATGTGTAAGGGGTCTAAGATAAACAGATTTGCTTAGACAGTGACAATTCTCAAGATGTTCCGACTTTTTTTACATAGCTCCTGTTTTTACAGATACTACGCAGACCGGGGCACCTGTTCCAAATGCTACCTGTCTTGCCGCACCTGCATTGGTCCTAGACGCGACCAGTGCGCTTCCTGCCCTCAGGGTTGGAGGCTGGCCGCCGGAGAGTGCCATCCTGAGTGTCCTCAAGGTATGTAAAATTTTGCAACCCCAGCTCTATATTGAATACTGTAAGATTTCTCTCACGAATGAGAGTTAGCTGAAGACGTAAGTATCTGAAGAATAAAAGGTGACGTCGGTGCGGCGCGCCGACATATTTGCGGCTATAACGCATGTGCCGTAGTCACGTTCTACCTTTATATCAGACAAAGCACTAAAAGTGACATTGAGAACCCTTAAAATTATAAGCATGTATCCAAAAAAGTCAACACAATCAACCACGAAAGTGGTTTGCGAGGCTATTTAGTTAAATTGATATTGTTAAATTAAAAATAAAGAATAAATAATAATAACATTCAAATTGTGAGGAAGACCACATGAGCTCGTTCCATTTTTGACTCCGTCTTAATAGCCTTGGGTTCGAGTTAAGAGCAAACCTAAACTAATACCTAATACTAAATTAATAAAACGAAACCTCTCGTTACGTGCATTGAAAATTGAGTGTAAAATATTCCACATTTATATCACTTACATATACCTATATACCTGTCGAGTTAGCCATACTTGGGTAATCATAATGTTGTTACTAAAATACATCGTATACCTCACACGAACTAATTTCACATGTAAAAGTAACTAAACACTAATTACAGAGTGCCATCGCTCAAGACTGCTTAAACAAATTCCCAAAAGGTCTCGTGTCTAATCACCTATTAGTTACAAGCTGTAGTTAATGGTAATGAGCGTTTCAATTAGGATCACCTTCAAAGAACTAGCTTTAACTGGCAATCAGTTTGAATCGATCCCTTAACTGCTGTTTAAACAATAGCCCAAAACTATTTTAACACTTAGCAAAAGATCTTGAAAGTCATCTTTATGCTCAATAGTTTAAAGACTATCAATACACAGCAAAGATATGAATTCTATTATAATTTCTTTTTAGACTATGTATTACGAATAAGATACTGTTCATATTTCTGCAATTAACCTGTTTACAGTAAATCATACACACACACATGAAAATGACAGAACGTATAATAAAGTTGTCGATCTCTCAACGCATCAGTGAGCTTCAGATCGACGTACTATTCGCTCGAATTATTTCCATTTCAAAGGCTTTACTAGTTGATTTGACAGCTTTTTGCGTTGTCTTTCAAATATCAACTAAGATTATTTTATATGGACTAAATCTCGTAAATGCAAGAACTCTAAAAACTTTAAAGATACATTTACGTTTGAACAGATTCCATATTTTTTTCTTTCTTATAATGATGGTAATAACCTCCAGTCTTCTCCATTGGTGAGTTCTCATATGTATAAGTAGAAAAATTCGGAATAAGACACCCAGCTTAGGGACGTTCTGCAATGTCCATATCATTGGGATGCAGGATCCATAACCAGTAAACTAGGTAGTTTTTGAGGTTACAATCCAAGCATTATAATCAACCTTACATTTTGCTCTATCCATATAATGTCTGCCAATAACACCCATCTCTTCAGTAACTCCGTGATTATGGCGCTTGCAACAGTGCCGAAATATCGAAAACTCATAAATAATAAGGTACATGGTAGCAATCCCGTATCTAATGTCTTTTAACCGTTCTTTATCCACCAGGTTTCTACCAATCCGGCGAGGGATGCCGCCACTGCCACCACTACTGCCGCGAATGCGACGGCTCCGGGCCGCTGCACTGCAAATCTTGCCCTCCTCGCTTCATGCTAGACGGAGGACTTTGCATGGAGTGTCTCGGCTCGCAGTATTACGACGCGGCGAGCGGTGTTTGCAAGGGGTGCGACTCTTCATGTCGAACGTGTTCCGGCCCTGGAAGATTTAGCTGCACCGCCTGTGAGAGGCCTCTGAGGCTTGACAAGTGAGTGATCCTTTTGAGTGGTGGTAAAAGTAGGTACTTCGTAGTAAGAACATCATCTTTCACGTTGTTTACCACGAATTAATGGTATTCGGCTGATGGATGTCTAAAGCGTGGAGGATAAGTAGAGTATCCGTGATCGGGTACGTAGTAATTTTCATTTCAAGTAATTTTTCTATACTAATATTATAAAGCTGAAGAGTTTGTTTGTTTGTTTGTTTGTTTGTTTGAACGCGCTAATCTCAAAAACTACTGGCCCGATTTGAAATTTTTTTTTTACGTTGGATAGTCCATTTATCGAGGAAGGCTATAGGCTATATAACATAAAGATACAACTCATAAGACCACAGCAGCAATGAAAAATGTTGCGAAAACGGGAGAAAGATATTCCTTTTGAGAGCTTCCGCTGCATACGCTGCGGAAACCGCTTAAGTTACATAAAAATCATGTATGACAGGATGGTTCAGCATTAAGAGTTCTATAATAAAGTCCGCGACAGCATATGTCTATCTTTTATGGTTGACTTACTACAACCTTTTTTATGTTAATAAATTGGTAAAAAAAATGCATTATTTTTAGAGGTGTATTATACAAACAGGTATTTATTCTTATCAAAATAAATACATTCATCATCACGAGCATTTCATTTAGAACCAAATTGTCCTTTATATCATTTGATTTCAATAAATATCTTAGGAGCTATCACAGTTTTAACATAACTCCGCACCAAAATAATGTTCGCAGCTTAAGTACAACGTGCGCTTGCGCTAATATATTATAAAGCTAAACGCGCTTATCTCAGGAACTGCTTGACGGATTTGAAAAAATATTTCTGTGTTGGGTAGCTTATTTATCGAGAAAGGCTTTAGGATATAAAACATGACGCTGCGACGGGAGGGGAGGGAGCAAACTCAAAACGAGCGGACGAAGTCGCGGGGGACCGCTAGTTAAATATAATTATGAATGGCTCATACATGTTTGGTATGGAAAACTCCTGTTAAGCAGGTTATGTTTGTGATAGGAGTGTAACCGGTCTCTCTTTGTCTTAAAATACATTTATATTTTTTTAATTACAGGATATATGTAATCGTAGTGGGTAATGTAGTCATGCTATTGATTGTATCATAACGACTTTATTGATAGTGTTACAGACGATAGTATCTATTTGTGGTTTTGCTTTCGTATCTTTATATAAATAAATAAATATTAGATACCAATCACATACATTGCTCTGATACCAAAGTAAGTAGCCATTGCACTTGTGTTATGAAAATCAGTCACAACGGTGGTACTACAACACCCAGACTGGAGACAATGTAGAAAATTTTGATTTCTATATTGACCCGATCGGGAATCGAACGGCGGCGACGCCTTGAAACCTAGCGTGCTTAGCCAGTACACCACGAAGGACGACTTTATTTACATCTTTATTTCTATCTTTAGTTATCGATATTGACAATGTTTATTTTGTGATAGTATGTAGATTTTCCCTTTGTCACGCGATCGATACCATCGCTACAATGAATTGATTGGCTCGAACGTCGATACGAGCAACTGTTACTCATCGTGTGTTGGTTAGCAACGAAAAAATATGATCAGTCATAAAAATTCACAAACGTCTTACATTTCCGCCGTCGAAACGAGTAACGCAACGTAAAAGATTATTTTTCCGCTTCTCACGTCTACCCGTCTGTCTGAGGTACAAAAGCGTTTCTGATTGAAGTGCCCTAGTCCCACTGACGTCGAGATCGTTGGAGGGCCCTAAGCCCGCAGTGAAAGGGCTTACGGAAACCCTCGGCAAATGTTTGCCAAGATATTCCCATCCACCTATTTATGACGTACTGTTATTTTAAATGCGAATTACATTTGTATGCGTGACGGAGTTGGGTCCGTGGAAGTAAATGCAAATGTTTGTTTGAGAGAGTCGGTGTTACCTTTCGTATAGACCGGGGTGTCGGTTGAGGGCGATCGTCCCTTTTTATTTCAGTGTAAATGTTGCCTGACTTCTTGGTGTGAAGATATTTTCTTTTATGTGGGAATAATGTAGTCTTCGACGTACTTAGTTGTCTTAAACAGTTGTGCTCCAGTTTATAAACGCTTCCTTCTTTTTCCGTTTCACTCTTCTGAATTCAAATCGTATTTTGCTCAAAATATTTTTTGTCGAGACAATGTCTGTCGATGAGTGTTGTGCGTGTGTTGTGCGTGCGCGTGTGTGTGTGTGTGTGTGCGTGCGTGTGTGTGTGTGTGTGTGTGTGTGTGTGTGTGTGTGTGTGTGTGTGTGTGTGTGTTCTTGATTAATGTTCATTCGAATTTACGTGTACAGTTTCCTTATGTTATATTTCTTTTCAGGTTGAACAACCAATGCGTTCCGTGCTGCGCTGAAAGGAACCCTTCAGACAACAACGGCACGTCGGCTCCAGACTGCTGCCACTGTAACCCTGATACTGGTGGGTGACAAATAATTATTAAATTTATTAAAAGACAATAAAAAATAAAAAAGATATGTTTGTACATCAGTCAAGGCTCTATAAACGTATACCATCCAATCGTTTTGCAAACGTTTTAGTGTCATCTAGTGCTGAGCTAACTAAGTTAAGTTAACTTAAAAGTCCTTAATGTACAAATTACTTTCTGCTGATGCCAGGTTCAGAGACTGGTCTACCTATTCATGATGTAAAAACGCTCTAAAACAAAAACAAGTGTTGAGTCAATCATAAGCCTTTACCTAATCACAATCATGTGAATAATTTCGTGCATTCGTATTCATTTCATCAATTAATTTCTATACCTTTAATATCGTGTTCTTATTTCTTCAGTATTCAGAACTTGAATCTTTCGCCTTTTCTTCGAGCACCTATTCGAATCAAGTTATTTGTACCAATCAATCTCTAACAAAAAGCAATCAGCTTTTAAGCGATCGACCTACATTTTATTTTCTCCTTCAATTCATCTTTTTGTTGCTGCTAACGATAAATTCGCAGTTTCAATTTAAATGTATAAACGTATGAATTTATTTCATTAAGAGCGGATCCTTTATTTTACGTACACACCGCGTATCAGTTATCGGAAATGTGTAAATTACCAGCGTTTCTCTGTGATATTTACGGAGTTGTCATTAACCGGTTTCACAGTCCAGCAGACACGGTGCACTGTGGAATATGGTAGAACAAACGCATATCAAAATTGATTTTTATCACTTATTGAGATTGGGTAATATATGAATAGAATTCAATAGTTCAAAAGTCGAAGATTAATATTCTATAGCGTAATTTATATTGTATTTCGAAAAATTATTTTTTTTCATGGAGCAAAATTAAACGTTTAGATAATTGGGAAATATTAAGTTCTTCATTCACGTTTTTCAACGTGGAATAGTTTTAAAACTTGAAATGAAAGATATAAGATATTATATATTTTTGAAAAGCACATTTATCAGAGATAAGAAATAAATACAATTGATTGTTTTTAATACGAATATAAATTTAAATACCAATTTAAAGAAAAAATGGAGAAAAAAATGTTTTTCCTCAAATTCATCGAAGCTTTTAACATTTAGAGTTGTTTACCGATGCTTTGAATTTAATGTGAAATTATAGGTTAGTTACTCATCTAAATGATATATAAAAATTAGCTGCGGCTTTTTGCGGTTTTCGAAGATATGTGAAAAAATCGGATACTAGTCTGGAAACGGAAATCGCTATCAAATGCGGTTTCGTAGTTTACTTTTATCATCAATAGTTTGTGGTACGTTTTATAGAGATATATATATATATATATTAATATATATATATAGATATATATCTTAATAGAGTAATTAGGATTAAGAAATACACGTACAGTATGTTTCTAAAAAAATATTTTAATAAAAAGTACTTTTTTAAATTATTGTGACTTTTATTTATTCATTAAAAAAATATCCAAAATTCCAATTCATCAAACATTACTTGTATGAACTCTTATGTATTATTTTATATTATAGCAAAATTTGATAAGTCTATCTTTCAAATTGACGAAGTTACAGATTTTTAATCCGAAACACACCGAAATATTCCACAGTGCGGTGTATTGATAACATTAATTTCATGACGAGACATGTCGTACAGTCGCCATCAGATATATTGGAGCAAACAAAATGACCAAATATTTCTGGACAGTTTAAAATGTCAATAAGTTCCATACACTACAAGTTACCATTAATATCAGAACATTTATTACTTCATTAATATCTGAGCAGATGTTCGTCAATAACTTCTATACACAGAACTATCCAAAAATATCTGAACACTTACTTCTCTGAATTTATTTAATGCGTGACACTTTCATGACAGTGATGACAATACTAAAAACTACAAAGCGTTACAAACTGCCAGCGTCATCTTACTATTTTTGAAAAGAGTTCCTATTTTAAAATAGTATTTTTAATTAAGTTGGAAGCACTTCCATCTGCAATTTTCCTCGATTGCTCAGATATTTAAGACCGACTGCGTAGATACATTTGACGTTATGAGTGTTCAGATATTATTGGTTAGTTGTGTGTATAGAAGTTATTGACTAGCTGCTGCTCAGATATTAATGAAGTAATAATTGTACTGATAGTAATGTACTTGTAGTGTATGGAACTTATTGACATATTAAACTGTTCAGAAGTATTTGGTCACTTTGTCTGCTCCAATATATCTGACGGCGACTGTACATACAGTAACGACGGCGTTGACTGCGAGCTACCGCTTTTCAATTAAAGATTAATATTAAAATTGATGTCTGAAAAATTATTGCACATACTTGACGATAAAGTCGCGGTACTTTCTTTGTCAATGGTGTTTAAGAATCTAATTAATAGGCTTCTGAAGCCTACTCCTTGGAAGAAAAATTGCTAGGTTTTTATTCTGAAAATTTCAAAAATGTTAATAAATAAAACTGCACGCTTTTACTGATATTTAATGAAAGGTAACGAAAGTTTTGTATCCTTGAAAAAAAAAAAGACTTTCTGACGGTCGCTATGTGCTTGTTATAACAAATTTTCTGAACATATCTATAAAATACCACTACCCGATTGTTGTTAGAATGGACCTTTCAAACATGTCACGTTTCCCCCGTTTCTACACTCATTTGCCCGCGTTCCTTCATTTCAAATCAATACAGTACTTTTTGCCCACTTATTATTGAAATGAAATATTGCGTGTGGTGACAATTGCAGGTAATTTTTACCATAACCAGGTTATACAGCTGTATTTCTTGTATCCAGGCGACTGCATAAACTCATCAGGCGCGGGCAAGCGTCGCATCGCCGAATGGTCGGCGCTCCATTCAGAGCCAGACGTAAGCTCGGCTCCCGCGCCAGTAGTTGTCACACTGGCCGTCTGCGCCGCTGCGCTCGTTCTGTTCCTCACCGTGCTGTTTGTTCTACAGGTACGTTTAGTTGTTGGTTTACTTGATGGACGCTAGATGGCGCTATCCGCCGTTGACTCGCGCTTCTCCATGGTTGTACCATTCAGAGCCCGACGTAAGCTCGGCGCCCGCGCTAGTAGTCGTCACACTGGCCGTCTGCGCCGCTGCGCTCGTTCTGTTCCTCACCGTGCTGTTTGTGCTGCAGGTACGTTTAGATTGTTGGTTTACTTGATGTACACTAGATGGCGCTATCCGCCGTTGACTCGCGCTTCACTATGGTTGTACCATTCAGAGCCAGACGTAAGCTCGGCGCCCGCGCCAGTAGTCGTCACACTGGCCGTCTGCGCCACTGCGCTCGTACTGTTCCTCACCGTGCTGTTTGTGCTGCAGGTACGTTTAGTTGTTGGTTTAATTGCTGGATACTAGATGGCGCTATCCGCCGTTGACTCGCGCTTCACCATGGTTGTACCATTCAGAGCCCGACGGAGGCTCGGCACCCGTGCCAGTAGTCTTCACACTGGCCGTCTGCGCCGCTGCGCTCGTTCTGTTCCTCACCGTGCTGTTTGTGCTGCAGGTACGTTTAGATGTTGGTTTACTTGATGGACACTAGATGGCGCTAACTGTCATTGACTCGCGCTGGTTGTAACTGTCACTAGTTTGGTACATACCGAGTAAGTACGTCTTTACAAACAAAAAGTGACATGAGTTGCAAGTGATTTTGGCTCTTAAACTGGTATGGCGGCAGTGGCCCCGATAGTGCAATATTAATTGCTTATAAATCATATAATTATACATGTTATATTGTTATTTTAGTATTACATCTTAAAAAAATGTGTTTCTAGAAAAGGTATCACTAGTGCTCTAGAATGTTTTTGTGTCATATATTTTATATTCATAAAGATGAAATAACAAACCAAAAATTTGCGCACGGGCGGGACTTGAACCAGCAACCTTTTGGCTGACCGGGCCAAAAGGTCAGCCAAAAGGTTGCTGGTTCAAGTCCCGCCCGTGCGCAAATTTTTGGTTTGTTATTTCATCTTTATGAAATTTTTTGCGCAAATTTTTGGTTTCTTATTTCATCTTTAGGTATCACTGGGTTGGTATCTATTTAGTACATACTATGTGAAAATACGTATGCTATCATAATGGTATGCGATGACAGTGTGCCATTATTTACGGAGATAAAAGAATAAAATAATCTTTTGGCCGTAACATAAGGTAGTGAATCCTTGGGGCGATAGGACAAAACCCACGAATTGATAAAACACGCACAATATTTATCTCCTTTGTCCTATATGAATTATTTTCTCCCCAGTTCCCTTTCTTACCAATTTCACTGATTTATTACTATCGCAACAATTACTAAAGGGTTGCTGTTTTGTTTAAATATGTGCTGGTTTTGTGACTAATTCAGTTATGGAAATAAAGTAAAATCTGAATAATTGTGGAGTAGTTTCCATATTACGCCTGTTATAGTACTGATATGTTTTTAAAAATATTTATTATAAGAGTAAGTGCGCCTTCACATTAGACTGACAGCAGCGCGGAAGCAGCTGCCCATACATAAAAAACAGAAGCGGTGCTGCCACGTGACTGCCACGTATGAAATTATCGCCAGCGCGACTGTCGCGCGACCGTCGCGCTGCTAAAGTGGCCTAAACGTGAAAGCGCTCTAAGTGCGCCTTCACATCAGAGCGACAGCAGCGCGGCAGCAGAGGAAGCCCGAAATGTATTGAAATATCAGTAGCGCGACAGTCGCGCGACCGTCGCGCTGCTAAAGTCGCCTAAATGTGAAAGCGCTTTTAGGGTGATTTTCAGACATAACCGAATTCAATCTGAGTTTCATAGTCGAAAATTTAAGACCCTATTCTTGACTGTAGAATTCGATAATTTTAGTGTAAGTGCAAAAATTACCTCATTCATTTCTAAAAGCAAATCCATCACAACAATAGGTACTAATTGGAATTAATATTTGTAAGAGTTAAGTGTGTTTAGGTTCTAAAACTTGGCCTTGCTAATAGCTTAAGTAATCGCAAACACTGATTCAATACAATCGATAAATCACATGACACTGTTGCCAAAGCATATGAGTGGGCATTGTGGGGTCTATTGCTTAAATATTTAATGCCATTCCCTCAATAGAGGCTTTATACTCCCCCTCAAAGTAAACAACTCCCTGAAAATCAAATTATTCCTAATCCTATTTACTAGAACCATTTATCGGTCGAGAAAAACCTTGGAAACGGAACTTTGCGATTGTAAACTCAATAGTTAGGGCGCTCGCCCGATGGACCGTAAATTCTAATTCTCTACTCCCTTTGTTAAAATAAGTCATCAACTCGACGCCTCACAAGAATAATGTACCAACTCGCGAATTGAGCGAAATTGGTTTCTAGGGATGAAGTGGGCGCGAATTGAAAGCAGAGGAAACTTCTTATGATTTACGAGATAGAACAGTAGCCATTATGAAATACGTACTACAAAACCTTACATATTTACTTATTCATTATTTGTGTAAAACTGTTAATCCATACCCCCAAATATGAATTATTAGCGGACCAATTGAACTTCGTTTCGCCCACAACAAAGTAAAAATCATGAAAATCAGTCCACTTTTTTTCGGGTTATGGGAAGTGTATCTCACATAACTTAATTTTATGTATAAGATTAGAAAACCTGTTATTCATTGTACTTCTGTAAAAACGTGAAAATATTGTTATTAAACAGTTTTGCCAGAAAGCGAACGTAAGCCTATAACTGACCATTCCTGAAAATTAAATTTTCCACTGTAATTACAGGGCCTTTGACTGACTCAATATCGTTTGTCAGGAGTTGACCAAGTTATCAACCTTTTGCAAACGGCCTATTAACGAAACGATTACGCTCAAATTATTTTTATTAATGAAGTTCAAAGGTTAATGAATTTGTAACTTCGCTTCATTATGCCGCACGTTTGCGGTCCTTGTCAGAGTATAATGATTATGCGCAAAATTGTTTCGAATTCCAAGAATAGACTTTAATTTATTTTCAGAATTACACAGTGAGTGGATTCAATAGTTTTTCTGAATATTAATATCAAAAAACGTATTACACAAAGCTGTGGAGTAAAATTAATATTTTTTTATAAAACGATTTACTTTTTAAATAAGTAATTTTTTCGAATGAGATTTTTACGAAAATGCCAGGACAATCGGTAATTAGACGGACTATTTTAAATCTTAATTTTATTCGGCATTTCTACACTGCCCGGCGGCTTTGCCGGCGCTTTACGTCATAAACTGTCAGATAATATGGAAAATGCCGCTGCGTAATGTTATTTTTCTTTCCGCTTTCAATATTATAAAACAGCTGATTGGCTGACATATACTTGTAACCTAAAAATTGAACATTTTACTGACGACAATTATTCTAAAAACGATTAAGCTTCACAAAAGCTATTTTTTTAAGAGTCATGTACAACGTGTTGGTATTTTCACCATACAAACAAAAACATGTTTTTTTTCCTTAGGTATATTACTTTCACAAACAAAACTGTAATCAACCGTTAAACCTAAATAAAACTTATTTCCATCCAAATTGTCGATTCAAAGTATAAGCCCTTAAATAAGAAGACTCCTAGCGAAAGGCATCATTTCAAAGTTAAAAGGTAGTATTGCCACATTTCACTACAACCTATACAGTACCACAATTACTGTTACAATAATGTTTAATGAACTCATCGCTTCACCAATGTTTTGCGAATCAAATTGATGTTATTAATTCGAACCCACAAATGAATAACATAACGCGCGTTTAGGAAGCAGCCAACTAATTGTATCTGACACAGACAACTTTTTCAATGGATACCACCAGTCTCATTATCACGAGATCTAATAGCCAGCCTGCTATGCAACTGCTCTGCTATTAATTTGAAGTTTAGCTCGTAAAACCACGTTAAATAAGTAAATCGTCCAAAAACACGCCACTCTCAAGAGGGCAAAAGTACAAAAGCAGTGCTTATTTTAACAGTGCAAATATGCAAACACTTTTTTATTACAAAGTAATAAAGCATTACATTTATGCAGCAGCACATAACCATGCTACTTTTTATGTTATATTTGACAGTGGCGATATCACGTTATGCCACAGAAGGTATAAAAAAAATGCCCCAGGCAACACACAAATTGTGTTGGTTACGCGGTAAAGAGTTTGTTTTTCCTTGTGTTATGAATACCGGACAACGATAATGAATGACGGGGGCGTCTCCTTAAATACTAAAATACATATAAACATCTACGGCTTAGGCACAAATGCCTCTTGCGACCGAGGCATATTAGACAGCTAATCACTACACCTAACGCGTCGTAAAGTAGTACTTATGACATTAATCATATTGCAATCTGAGGTGGAGTTGTGTAAAGCAATTGTATTCATTTGAAAGTTCAAAACGTACGTTATGATCTGTCAAATGGCAAAGAACAAAGTGTTTGACAGAGCATACCGTACGTTATGAACTGTCAAGGGAATACGATTGCCTTACACAATTCCACGTCTGGTTTATCATCTCCGTAAGATATCTAATACCTTTAACTTGATATAAAACTTATACCACATCTCCTATAGAGTCACCCGGCACTATGTTGAATCAATGCATGGTCATGTCCGGGTCATTAGCCATCTATAGAGTCCATTACTCTGCGGTATCGAATCGAAACGAATCGTTTCGCGGATACCCTCAGATATTTCATATCCCTGCCTCGTTAGCTCGAATTATTGCTATTATAAATAACGTCCCGGCAATAGATAAATGTGCATTGTGTAACAGACAGAGATAGGTAAAATGGTTCAAGAAATATGTATACGTTTATTCACAAAGCTCGTAGTTTCCTTAATATTATTAGTAGTCCTAAAATAACATCGCCGCTGTTATGTCTGTAATATATGTAATGACAAAAACTACATAATATTGGCATCTGCAGACAACTAATAATGTCGATATCGTCATGAATAACTATGTTAATTTATACACTAAAGAGGTGCTTCAAATTTAGATAGATTTATTACTTAGGCCTGATTTTTCAATAATCAGATAAGAAATATTCGTCATTCAAAATACAATATGGCTAATTTGAAAACGTCACCTAATTGTCAGCGATCATAGGTACCTGTCATTATTTAAAATCCGTTACTTAATAATTTATCAGTCTGATAAGTTTTATCTGACCATTGAAAAATCGGCCCTAAATAGACTTACCTACTTTAATACATCATCATCATCATCATAACCAGCCAAAGGACGTCCACTGCTGAACATAGACCTCCCCCACGGCTTTCTATAGAGACCGATCACTAGCGGTCTGCATCCAGTTTGGGTCTTTTTAAGGTCGTCTGTCCATCTTGTTGGTGGATGTCCTACGCTGCGTCTTTGGTCGAAGGGTCTCCAATCTAGAACTTTCCTGCCCCAACGGCCATCAGTTCTTCTTTAATACATGAAATAACTTAATGTTTAGTCTTAAACCATCGAAATCACATGCTCAAAGTACTTCCTTTACTGCACTATCGCGCCATTTGCATCTAGATTCAACACTAAAAGTTGTAAATGCATTGCAGTGCAACCGTTGAGTGATCTAATCTAAATCGGGTATCAACCGCGTTAAGCTAACATGCGGCATCAACACAGGCCATTCCGACTAATAATATTTAATGCGTTTAGTTGTAACATCAGGCTAGTTTAGTCCGAGATTAATACGGGAACTACAACAATAGTTGTTAAGTTTTAGTGCTCATCGTTGTCCCGTTGTATTACAGTTAACATGACCCTTAAATATATCTGTATATATTTAACGTGTAATGTTAAATGCGCAAAACTTGAAAATAGATTGATGCGATTTACGAGTAGAATCAATTAAACCACTTTTGCATTTGGGTTACATTTAAAAAATACTTTATTTCATAAAGATGACATAAGAAACCAAAAATTTGCGCATGGGCGGGACTTGAACCAGCAATCTTTTGGCAGACCGCCCCGTGCGCAAATTTTTGGTTTCTTATTTCATCTTTATGAATATAAAATATGACACTGTGAGTGTTAAAAAAACATTCTAAAAAAGCATAAAATACTTTATTAATCTATTTATTAAGTAGACATGCCAAAATACGTAAAGCAATGGTTAATTTTTTATCAGCATAGTTAGTAATAATAATAATCTTAGCACGGCGCAGAGGCCCGGTGATACCGTCTCCTGTCTCGACAGAACGTCATCCGCAGAGCAAGAAATGATCAGAAGTGCCAGTAAAACTAAAACGACACATAACACCTTAAGTTTTTTGACGACCTCCGTGGTCGAGTGGCTAGGACGCTGTTTTCAAGCGTCGCCATCTCGTGAGGTTCCAGGTTCAATTCCCGGTCGGGTCAATGTAGAAAACGATCTTTTCTATATTGTCTGGGTGTTGTTGATGATGATGATGATGATGATGTTGTTTCCGATTTCCATAACACAAGTGCTTTAGTTGTCAAATAATTATTTATTTATTTATTTTTAATATTTTTTAGGATTAGGTCAATTTTATTAGAAATCTTTTGGGGTGCCTGAGTTTTGCACATTTAACATTATACGTTGTATATGTGCTTATGTCCTGATATTTCATGAATTTTCACTTTAAAGAGTCGTAACAGTTGTTTTCAGTGACCTAGGTCTTCTATGGATATTCGACCTTTTTATTCTCCTATCCATCTTTAATATAAGCGAAAGACTCATTTTAGGGTAGCAATGATAATTACGGCTTTTAAAATCCTTTACTATAAGTCTTGAATCCGGCCCTAACATTTAAGGTAATTGCTTAGTAATAATAACTGAAATTGCATAGAAAATACCGTTCATTTCACCACGTAAATACCACAACTAAGCACCGCTTTGGATTCATCCGGAGCCATCGCGCGCGCATTAAACCGTGGAACTAAATTGATACACTTAATGCACTGCAGTTGTAATGTCAGACGGGCGTTTGTCTAACCGCGCGGGGCGGTGAAAAACAACGGAACAAGACGCAATGAATGATAATTCAGTGGTCACGCTTTGGTTATGTATAAGTGAACAAAACGCCAGCCAGCTATTAAGCGTTGCCATCTTTGCTTTGTTGCCACCTTTGTACACTAAATTTGTGCAACAAAGTCTTTAAATAAACAAATAAGCGAGACCAAGCTTAATATGCGTTTAGCAGGCCCGCCATTTTGTTTTCAACTAAACATACAAAATGGCTGTTGGTTATGTCAACAGTTACTTAGCAACTCATAGATGAATAAGAAATTGTATTTATGACCAGTGGAGTCTGTGTAAATACTTGGACTTAAGCAGATTATCTTAGGATGCGCTTGCGCCTGTACGGTCTTCGTCGTCATCATAATTATCTATAATTTGAGCGCGGACTAACTTTAAATCATTATGATTTTAAAAGAAGGCTAACATAAAAGCATGATAGTAGCGTACTCGCTGAGCTTACCGTGCCTTAATCTATTGTAACAAGAGGTAGAGCTGTATAAATTCTCGCAGTTATTCTAAATTCTAAACCACTTTAATACCAGCGTTTAGTTAAGGTTTAGACGTGTAATTAGCGAGGTCTGTGAACTTGGCAAACGAGACTAATTGTACCAAAATGGTTAATTAATGGATTGATATCGCCGATTTGGATTTTTCAAAGAATTCTTCAAATTACTTTTGCCCATTTTGGTGAATTTAGGCTTCGGTATTTATTTGTGATATTTTTAATCGTATTTTGTGTATCTTTGCAAAATGAAACATCTTAGCATCTTTCATTAGAACTGTCGGCTACCGTCATCTCTACCACTACGGACAGACCTACCTATATTTAGCGAAGGTTTTAAGATGACCAGTTATCTTTAATTGTCTCTGATATTATCTACTGAATATTAGCGACGCAGGGTCCCAGACATCAGCAATTCACAAATTCATCTTCTTAACGCGTTTCAAGACGTTTACTGCTTTTATTGGTTTCCAAAGTGAATAAATAAATATTACACAACATCACATACATTGCTCTGATCGCAAGCTAAGTAGCTAAAGCACTAGTGTTATGGAAATCGGAATCGGTGGTACCACAACACCCAGACCCGAGACAATATAGAAAAGATAGTTTTTTTTTTTCTACATTGACCCGACCGGGAATCGAACCCGGAACCTCACGAGATGGCGACGCTTGAAACCAGCGTGCTAGCCACTCGACCACGGAGGTCGCCAAGTGACCGGTTGTAAGCTAAATTTTAGGAGGTTTTGGGACCTTTATAAAGAAACAAATCTTCTTATTTACTGTTTAATTATAGCAATGTTTAACGGTATCCTTCTGCCACAGATGCGTACGCCGCGCCAACCAAAATCAAGATCACGTGGTGTGGTCTACTCCCCACTGGCATGTAACGACGAGGGTGACGTAGCCTTCCTGGCCACAGGGACTTCGTGCCCCGCGGAGCCCGAGCACAAACCGCTTCTCGAACATTCCACTTAGTGACGTGACGTGTAAGTGACAGCATGTGAAGTGACGTTACGTATACGGACGTGAGCGCGTTTGGGGTTAACAAACGTACTCACGGTCGGTAACAAATATGATAGGGATTTTAAACCTTAGTTTAATTAATATGAAATATAATGCGGCCTAATAGGCACGTTTATCGGCTGAAATCTAGCTTCAGCTGGGAATAAAAGGACCATGTTTTTATTAAGTGGTCGATCCTATGTTTAAATGTATATCATCATCCGGTTACGAGTCTAATTATAAACCTTTGTAAAACGTTTAATACCTACGGTAATGAAGTTTGATAGTCTATTTGAAATAAATAATTCCTACGGGTCGCCAAACTAATTATTTTCATGGCGTGATTTTGGGAATGGGATGGACGCCGATGGAAATGTAAAAAACGTTTAAATTATGTTCAATTATGTTCAATGTTTTAACATTTATTACTATGATCGACCGCTTGTACCTAATTATGCCTATTTAAATCGACTTTTGTACGTGAAAGTATAAGGTATCGATAGTCAAACGATTAATCGGACGTGACACATAAAATATTATGTAAGTATGTAATATAGTTAGGTATAAATTGTAAGTTAGAACAAAACGTTCGTTACGACGGCGTGAATAAGTTCTGCCGTTAATATTGTGATATGGAAGCTTAGTTCTAATGCTTAGTTTGCCTTTTTGCTGTTATTCGTTCGTTCGGCCATTGTATCCCTAACAGATGACCGTAGTTGACAACAAATAAGTAAGAGGAACGCAAGAAAAACATTATAAGAGCCTGATTTGGCTGAAAAATTACCATCTTGATTGTATTATTGCTCTTTCGGTAAAGTGTACGTAGGCTATCATATCCACTTTGTATGTGTCATGATGACATTTGTTTATATCAAAATAATATACGAACTTTGACAACTGTCACGAATGAGGATGTGGGAATGAGGGTCCGCTATATCTATCATCATGATATATCTTTGTTTCTGTAGCCACTTGTGATTTATTGACAAGAAGACCCATTGGATTATTATCAACACACGATGACAACAGAAACGGGTTTTAACTTCTGTTTCTTATTTGACCAGCAAAAAAGTCCCATACAAAGACATTCTGGCCAATATTTTCACGTCATTTAAGTTGTTATCGACCTCAAGGGACTATATTCCTATTTTATGCCATCAATGAACTTTTATGTGACTTTTATTATTTCAGTCGAGAAATAGTTGCTAAGATATATCCGAAAGGGTGCTCCAAAAATAATATATTGTTCGCCCAAGACGCTGTCCAGTGGCGGCAAACATGCGTGTAATCGTTTTATTGTTACGCAAACAACCTTTTTATACCCCAGAAAAATGTTAGAAGTCTTAACTCTTAAGATGCGACTTCTACTTTAACGGCTGCCAGCGAAATGATTCCGCTAATATTTCTCTACTGGACGCTAAGTGCTCTTAGGAAAACACTTAAATTGAAAACTTTGAGCTTGTTTTATACTGTCTTGCGATTTAACAGGATAAAATTTTCGTATCAGACACTGATGAGAATTCCGTCGGGAATGAAATTTGTCTAAAAAGTCTAGACATCTCAGCTTCGTGACTGCTGTTAGTAATTAGTTTTACCATTTTGATAACATCTCCTTATATTATTTGAAGCAAATTTTAGAGTTTAGTTGTCTGAATTAGAATGTCAAACAGTCGGTCTTTGCGTTCACCCTTCGACGATGACTATTCAAAATGGGAAGCAAAACGTCACTAAACCGACCCGAACAAGCGTGCACAGCTGCGTAGAATCGATACATCCACGTGCCCCGATTGGAACCGCATCGACTAATTTTCACGCCTAAAACTTATAATTGACGATAGCACGAGTCCCGGTCGAGTTAAGGGGTTTAGTGTCGGATCAAATTGTTGTTGAAACCGAACCTTGTTACAGTTTCACTTTTATGATGATAATAGTTTAGATTTGATGAGCGTGTATGTCATATAGTTTAGTGGAGTGGTTAATGACTATCAATTAAACTATTTAATATTTTGATCACATTAAAAAAGTTTCAATCGATGTGGTACTTTGGGCGATTTGATGAATAGTTGAATCCAGATCTTTAGAATTACATTGTCAAATTGTTCTCTCAGAGAGTTTGGTTAATATATTTTGTATATCCATCACAAGCTCACGAGTAGTCGTCATGATTATAAATTAGGAGTTATCGAACAAATAACAGCAAAAAGGCGTGTTTGAAGTCACTGAAATTAATATCCCAGGCATAGTCGTTGCCACTGATTATAGCAATCAACTAACTCGATATAAGATCTGATTCGGCTCTCTCGGACGACGTCGCAACTCTGTGTTTTTATAATATAATTTTAACTTAGATATAGGACAGAGAGTTACCATAACAATGATTTATAAACTGTACAATTTTTAAACGACAAATACCGCTATAGTGTAACAAATATTGTTGAAAACGCACTTCTTGAATTGTAAAACAAATTCACGCCTTGTCATAATCTTAAGTTTCTTTTAAGTAGGAAAAGTTATATTTTAGTTTAAAATAATTTTAGTGAATTTTTATTATGTTATCAATAATTATAATGCTCTCGATTTCTGCTTTTTGGCTCATTAGTTTTCCTATGCTTTGTTCTTGGATGTTATGTCACAAATTTTATTATATTAGTAGTAAAATAATTATGTATAGTCTCAAATATATTACCTACTTTAAACTTCGGTTATAAGGGCTAGGCTACACAGTCTGACTAAAGCCCGTGATATAAACTAATTATGTGATAGAATCAATGTATATTGTTCAATCTACAGTGATCATTTAATAATGAATATAAATATTACATTCAAAGATAAAATGTTACCAATTTATTATCACAAATGTATAGTTAGATATATTGTTGAATTGTTTATAAATGGATAAATAATAATATCAATAAATCTTATGACTTATCTTAAACTCGTCACAATTTACTTTGAATTTATTTCTCATTTACGGCACAGTTTTGCCGGTTGGTAATTTTAAAACATGCGGTAATTTATTATTTATAAATTGATTAAACTATTATTTTTAGAATACCTAGTTTTAGTGAACTCTTCTTGACATCTGATTTGCCCAGACTTTTCTATTATCAAAATTGTTTTTGGCATAATTGTATACAATAGGTGTTTCAAAAATTTTGTATTCCTGGCTAGTGGATATAGATTATCTATTGCAATTTTCTAGTTTGTTTTAGTGGTAATCTTTTTGGTTAAGAATATATTTTTGTATGAAACGTTCTTATGTGCAATTAATATTTGTAATAAAAACGGAAGTCTGTGTCGAAAAAAGTGTTTTTATTGAGAGTACCTATGAAAGTACGCACTGCATTCCATTTCATAAAGCCTCCAATAATACTGAGAACTTTACGTACCTATAAAAAAAACAGTAATAACCCGATGTCTCAGAAATGAATTATGTCTTTGGGATATTAAAATAGATGTGATTTTTAACTAGCAAGAGTCAACAAAGAACGTGAAGAATTTCACAATTGAAATATCTCATACTATGGAAGTTACTACAAACTTTATTCTACTCGTATTTAGAAAGAAATCGCACCATAAGTTGATAAAAAATAATTTTCAATACAAATATTTGATTGACAATCTTTCACAATTGAACTACTTTTACTTTATTTTTTCCCCTCTATCACTTCCTTCGAGCCGCCAGCATTTTCTCTGTATAGACCTATGGTTGACTGGTAGAGAATGCTTTTAGCATTAATTCCGCCATATGAACCTTTTGTTTGTGCATGAAGTGTTTTAAATAAATGAAGTACTAGCGTATGGAACTGACACCACGAACAAATTTCTCGCGCCATAAATTGATGCCGCTGGCCATCAACTCATACAAAAGGGTTCATATTCGAAATAAAAATTTCAAGAAATACGTCATAATCGTGTCGTCGTATTTGCGCCTGTAGAGTAACTCACTGCCTCTTACCAAGAATTGCGATCACATGAGAAGAAAGTAAGTTAAGTGTAGGCGTTTAATTTGAAAGTGCCACCTGCGCCATTTGCTAATAGTCTAAGATCCGGCCATAGAATGACCCTCACCCATCGTATTACGGGATGAAAATGATTTTTTTATAAAATTAAATATGTTAAAAAATTTATTTACAGGAGGTTGTCTGAAAAATTTGGTGCAAAGTGTAATTAATTAATAATTAAAAAATGATTTTTTTAAAACATTACACTCATTCCCTTACGCAAAAAACTGTATACTAATCGAAAGTATGTAGCTCATAGAATATGCAAACACTGGGTTGACTTTTTTTTTCCGGTGCAATTATCAGGTAGGCAGGTATATACAGGTAAATCGATACTAGTAATTTGCAACCATCCAGTTACGCGATAAACCTTATATCAAAATAAAGATAATTTTATTATGAATATAATGACATAAGGTTGGCTGCAAAAAGTTGGTGCTAAATCCCGGTTGTCGATTTTTGAAAAACGAAATATTCGTGCGGTTGAATACGTGCGAAAGAGAGGTCCGAGGAACGTATCCAGTGCGATAGAAAAGGACGCAGCATTGCAGCTGTGTGTCGCTCAATCGTCGAAAGAAAGAAAGTACGCATGCTCTTTGTTTGTGAAATTGAGGAAGATAGCGATAGACTACAGTAAGTATTGAGCATTATTTCGGAGCCTCCGGCAATGCATTTTTGCACAAAATGAAAAAAATATATATGTAGTACATATATGTAAATATTTATTTATATACAGGGTGTCCCAGAAATCAACGATAAACCGAAAACGGGTGATAGGCCAAGTCATGACAGTTATTAGAAAAATATAAAAAAAAATCTTTGTCGTGTATATTTCATATTATAAATATTTTAAAAAATATCGGAAAAACTGACATCCTGTGATGATCTTTCAAGTCCTAAGACTACAAATATTACTTTTTTGAATATTTTTTTTCTGCATTGTAGTCATGACTAACCCTTCTTTAAATAACAGTTCATATTTTAAACATACCTGCCTTAGTTTTAATAAAATGGTGTGTTTTTGCCCAACAATAAATTCAAAATAATTACTACACCCAACTTTAATCGTCTGTACTGTAAAAAAAAAATACTACCATATTTTGGCAAGTAACTTTAAAAGATGGCGCATTTAATCTGGATTCCAAAATGGTATGATACTTGTTAGGTTACTTCTTAATTGAAGAAAAAAAAAATTTTTTTAACGGAACCGGGTTTCAAGCCAACTGTTTAATTATTTAAAATGTTGGAATTAAGTTGTTATGTGACGACTATGAGTGACGTCATCTTGTCTAGAGTGAGCGAGACAGATTGTGACGCTAAGTGCGAGTGCTTTTTTTTTTTTTTTTTTTTTTTTTTTTTTTTTTTTTTGATAAAAAAGCACTCGCACTTAGCGTCACAATCTGTCTCGCTCACTCTAGACAAGATGACGTCACTCATAGTCGTCACATAACAACTTAATTCCAACATTTTAAATAATTAAACAGTTGGCTTGAAACCCGGTTCCGTTAAAAAAATTTTTTTTTTCTTCAATTAAGAAGTAACCTAACAAGTATCATACCATTTTGGAATCCAGATTAAATGCGCCATCTTTTAAAGTTACTTGCCAAAATATGGTAGTATTTTTTTTTTACAGTACAGACGATTAAAGTTGGGTGTAGTAATTATTTTGAATTTATTGTTGGGCAAAAACACACCATTTTATTAAAACTAAGGCAGGTATGTTTAAAATATGAACTGTTATTTAAAGAAGGGTTAGTCATGACTACAATGCAGAAAAAAAATATTCAAAAAAGTAATATTTGTAGTCTTAGGACTTGAAAGATCATCACAGGATGTCAGTTTTTCCGATATTTTTTAAAATATTTATAATATGAAATATACACGACAAAGATTTTTTTTTATATTTTTCTAATAACTGTCATGACTTGGCCTATCACCCGTTTTCGGTTTATCGTTGATTTCTGGGACACCCTGTATATCTCGTAACAACTAATTTAAATTATAATTAAATTCCACACGCTTTGCAGTAGCATTATTTCGTTATAAAAATTAAATATTTAAAATGTGTTTACTATATAAATTTAAAAGATTTTTTTATTATGTACTTACTGAATTTTGTGTAGCAAAATTATTAAATTCTTCATTATATTTATTGTTTAATGCAGTCACTTTTTTATAACACGTGGTATGATAACCAAGAAATGACGCGTTGGTTAGTTCAACGTCGTTGTATTTAAAGTTTTTTAATTTTCGAAAAGCCAATTTTAATGAACAATTTTTAAAAGTTTCATCGTTAAAATCCATTACAGAGTCACTTAAATCACACAGAAAACACTTTTTAGCCATGTTTGGAACAATATATTATCAAAAAATAATATCGATACGTAGCAGCAACAGTTGCTCCGAAATAATGCTCAACACTTACTGTAGTCTATCGCTATCTTCCTCAATTTCACAAACAAAGAGCATGCGCACTCTCTTTCTTTCGACGATTGAGCGACACACAGCTGCAATGCTGCGTCCTTTTCTATCGCACTGGATACGTTCCTCGGACCTCTCTTTCGCACGTATTCAACCGCACGAATATTTCGTTTTTCAAAAATCGACAACCGGGATTTAGCACCAACTTTTTGCAGCCAACCTTATGTCATTATATTCATAATAAAATTATCTTTATTTTGATGTAAGGTTTATCGCGTAACTGGATCGTTGCAAATTACTAGTATCGATTCACCTGTATGTACCTGCCTACCTGATAATTGCACCGGAAAAAAAGTCAACCCAGCGTTTGCATATTCTATGAGCTACATACTTTCGATTAGTATACAGTTTTTTGCGTAAGGGAATGAGTGTAATGTTTAAAAAAAATCATTTTTTAATTATTAATTAATTACACTTTGCACCAAATTTTTCAGACAACCTCCTGTAAATAATTTTTTTAACATATTTAATTTTATAAAAAAATCATTTTCATCCCGTAATACGATGGGTGAGGGTCATTCTATGGCCGGATCTCCTACTATAACGAGTCTGACTGATCTGTTTTCCAAGTGACAAGGACGCGAAGAAAGGCTTCTGCCATAGTTCAGATGTAACGGCCAACTCATGACTGAAAGCGAAAGTTTCGCTATAACAGTATTTTGTTAGGGTTTATGGATTCGCGCATCATATCAGTGTATGATCTTATCATTCTGAACAATCTAATACAAAACGATACGCGAATCTATAAACTAAAAATATATACTGACATTCTTGATCATTCTAGAGAAAATCTAATTTTTTTATTATATTATTATTAACTTACACTGTATATTAGGTGTAATATTAAGCCTTTTAATAATTACTGTTATGTTCTTGGAATGAGTTGCAAAATATACTGATACAACCGGTATACATACTCTTAAAAGATGAAATAACGACGTAAATAAGATTAAATAAGACGTTAATGACGTCACGCGAAATTTTGCGTGGTCGAATCGAAGGCACGTTAGCTCGATTGGAAAGAGTGTCAGCCCGGTTTTCCAAAGGATGCAAATCCGAATCCCGCTCGTGCGCAATTTTTGGTTCCTTATTTCATGTTTCATACAGGGGGTATGCCAAAAACTTAGTAGGTAGTAGGTACCAGGCTAAAAACCGTACCAATATATTACCGATTTTACCCACGCCAGATAAGACTTATTCGACTAGATAAGTATAAAACGACCGATTATAAATTAAATTTACATAAATGGTTGCTGACAAAAAGGTGACGTTTTCAAATTAGGCCTTTTTCCATACTGGAGGTATACTTTTCAATCTTATGTATACTTCAGTCTTGGTTGCTACCTTATTGTTAATTACCTGGTGCTATCTTTTATGTATAAAAGGGGTTTCAGTTAATTAAAGACACGTGTATGTATTCTCATACCATATTGTTTTCAGCTCTTGATTGTCCGCAGAAGCTATGTGGGCTGTCTGTTTTCTCTTGACTGTACTTGTCACCCTCTTTTCTTTGAATTGAAGAAACGATTACACTTGAAACCCGAGAAGAGCAAATTAGAGCACCGCCATTTATAACTTTATGTGTATAATCAAAAGTTGTTACAAAGGCTTCCTAAATGAATTAAGTTTTCTTCTTTTTGACGACCTCCGTGGTCGAGTGGCAAGCACGCTGGTTTCATCTTGTGAGGTTCCGGGTTCGATTCCCGGTCGGGTCAATGTAGAAAACGATCTTTTCTATATTGTCTCGGGTCTGGGTGTTGTGGTACCGCGCCGTTGTGTCTGCTTTCCATAATACAAGTGCATTGGCTACTTACTTTAGGATCAGAGCAGTGTTTGTGATTGGTGTCCAATATTTATTTATTATTATTTATTCTTTGTGTATAGCAGAAAGTAGATATAATAGGCATTATAAGTACTAAGTCTTAAAAAGCACGTAGCATTGGACTGGCAAAATGTAAAACGTAACTTTTTCATAAGTCTGTGTTTGAATTTCAGGTAAAATATATTTACTGATTTTTTTGCCCACAGCCAGTTAATAAGGTTATTTGAACTCTCTCAAGTTTGTTGATGAATTATTTACAAGTTGACAATTTATGGGTAAAAAGAGCTGTAGGTACTAGAAGCATAGATAAAATAAATGAAAAACTACGTAAAACTAGGCGTATATGAAAGAAATCTAATGCTTTAGAATGTTTTTAACACTCACAGTGTCATATTTTATATTCATAAAGATTAAATAAGAAACCAAAAATTTGCGCACGGGCGGGATTTGAACCAGCAACCTTTTGGCATACCGGGCCAAACGCTCTTACCAATTGAGCTGCGAAATTTGTAGCTTCTTATGAAAACGTCAATTGCGTGACGCTTACCGCCATCTAGCCGTCTGTTTATGAAACAGATGGCCCAAGCAGTTATTCTTTACACAATAAATTCAACTTGGAATTTGATGTCGCTTCGCTATCTAATGCTTTAGAATGTTTTTAACACTCACAGTGTCATATTTTATATTCATAAAGATGAAATCTACAAGAAATCACCAAACGTAGTCAAATTACATTTGTTTCAAGCTCGTTCTATCTCGTGTATTAAATATTTATCTGACCATACATATTCTAATAAGAAAACAGGTATCTATGGTGTCACGTTGAACCCTTGTTATTGGGAATACATTACTAGGCAATATCGGAGGGCTCGTATTTGCATAGTATTGTCCGCTGGTCACCGTATTAACATTACGGCTCTTATCTCACTTGGACGCCTTCATTGGTGTTATGGCTCATGCACGATTAGCTTTTTGTTTGGGTTGAGGTGAAGATCAGCTTAATTTACCTGATTCTGGTAACTGTTTGCCAGTTGTATAGCTGGATAAGCTAACGCTGCACCTACCAAAAGGCGGCAAACACAAAAGAAGCTGAATAAGGCATCACCGTCCAAAATAAACAAGTTTGATATTTTTTTTGTTTTTCTATTTTGATAAATTGTTTATATTTTACATTATTTAAGATTTCTGGATTGAGACTTCATATGCAGAGTAATTTCATTAGTTATTCTACATACACTAATAAAGAGTTCTTTGCAGTTGATTGTTTTAATGATTTTAAAATTAGAAATCCAGTATCAAGATTAGTAAATTAATCACACAATTAAATATGTAAGTTTTTTTAGTATAAACACAATCTGTTATAGAGGTCGTAGACCAATAGCGACGACCCCTTGGCAGTGTTTGCCTAACTTACATGATAGGCTTAGTTTATAAATGCTGGTGTAACCCGCGGTTAGCTAGGAAAAAGTAATTGTATATTTACAGTAAAAATAATATCTGTTCACATTATGAGAAGCAAAATAATTTGAAGTTGAGTATCAGAAATATGAATTTACGATATTTTATTACTGACAGAACGGAAGAGTTTATTACGCTGACTTATGTAGGCAATTATTTTTAGTCCCGGATCGAAGAGAGCTAAAAAGATACAGTATAACATACTGTATCATTTTAACAATGATACAAAGATGTATGTAGTTAAGCAAATTTAAACTCTTTTTACATCCTTATGATTTGTCAGAAGAATGTGTAACATAGATACTTATTATTTACTAGCCGACTCCTGCCACTTAATCCGCGCGTTTTGAGTTTGCTTTCTCCCATCCCGTCGCAGCCTGATAAAACCTTTCTCAACAAATAAGCTATCCAACACAAATTCATTTTTTCAAATCGATCCAGTAGTTTTTGAGATTAGCGCGTTCAAACAAATACACTCTTCAGCTTTATAATATTAGTATAGATCTATACTAATTTGTTTGAACGCGCTTATCTTAGGAACTACTGGACCGATTTGAAAAAATATTTGTGTGCTGGATAGCTTGTTTATCGAGAAAGGCTTTAGGACACTTGTTTCTGAAGTTTACGCGAATATTACTCATCGAAATAAAACACTTTTTTACGGATTAACTTTTTAGCGAGTTTATTAATTTTATCCCGACGTTTCGAACACTTTACAGCGTTCGTGGTCACGGGTGGACTAAGATTTTATTTGTCATTTACAGAGTGTTGAAAAATTACACTATCGTCACTCAATAATATTAATTACCGTTCCTATCCACACAGAAAGAGCTAACTGTGTCGTGAAATCTTGCAGTAAGTGGTCTAGCTTGGGTCCTAGTTAGAACTGGATCCCATGCTGGTGGAATTTTCCAACCATCTTCTGTGTTGAAATTTGAATGTTCTTATTTCAACGGCTTCGCGAAGTATACGTGGAACGAACCTACGTTCTTTTGAAAGTACTTTAGGCTGGTCAAAACGTATGAAATGGTTGGTTTTGTCTAAGGCATGTTCAAATCTGCAGTGTGTGTACATGCCTTAAACAAACCCAACCACTTAAGCGAAAAGTAAATCCGTAAAAAAGTGTTTTATTCGAAGGCTTTAGGATATGAAACATCACTTTGCGCAGGGGGAGAGGGAGCAAAATCTGAACGCGTGGATGCAGTTGCGTAGGACCGCTATTTTCATATAATTGGGGTAGAATTTAGAAAAGTTAGCTGAGCTGTCAAAAGAACGCGGCTAACTCAATTCGGAGTTTGAGCTGTGCATTTTGCATTGCAAATCCTGTTATTTTAAATTAAGTGCTGTTTTCAGTGTACAATAAACAAGGTTATTAGACTGGTGTGGAAAAAGTGTAACATATTTATATTTATAACGTTGGAGTAGACTTTAATCACTGTGCGTGTGTTGTGCTTGTGCATCAAAAGGGGCGGTCCCTCCGATTAAAGTGATGCTTATATCGTTGGTTGTTGGTATCGTGTCGTTGGTTACTAACAAATTAGTTGAAAAAAATAGAAATAAATCCATTATTTTGATGACGCGTTTAGTATATTGGTTAGCGCTCCTGACATTACGCCGCCGTCGTGGGTTCGAATCCCGCAAGGGGCAAACGTTTGTGTGATAAGCACGAACATTTGTACCTAAGTCATGGACGTTTATTATGTATTTAAGTATTTATAGCAAACATATAAAATTATTTTTAGCAAACTTCCAGAAGACATCGAAAGATTTTCTCTGGTACGTGCCTCTAATTTTAACGAGAGATTCGTCCACTATTTAAAATTATGAAATCAAAAAAAACACTTGATTGATCTCCTAGTGAGACACGAACTTTAAATAGGCCATAGCAAGATTTGTATGCGGTTTTGATGGAATACTATATAGCCTACGTGGTTTTCTAAATCAAGCTTGACAGATCAGAGGAGAGCTTGTGTGGAGACTAGGAATCGAATATTCTATTATTAGACCGGGATTTCGTATGCCTTGGAAAATTGGTTCATATTCATGAAAGACGATATTGATTACCTTGTCCGAAGCCTGGGTTAGATAGATTATTGTTGGAAACAGGCTGGCAGGCTTCATTCCATAACCATCGGTAGAAAAAACTGTTGATTCAACGATGGATAGCATTTCCTTTCGATTATTGCGAACCTCAAACTTCTTATAACTATACTAAATTCTGAACATAGATTATTGACGACCTCCATGGTGTAGTGCCAATGAACGCTGGGTTTCAAAGCGTCGCTGCTTTGAGGTCCCGGGTTCGATTCCCGGTCGGTTCAATGTGGGAATCATAATTCGGAACTGGGAGTTGTGGTATACGATTTTACCTATAAAGTTAAGTTTAAGTTGCGTTAAATCCCGTAGTTTGTGTTGTTGGGAGTTGTGGTACCACCGTTGTGTCTGATTTCTATAACACAAGTGCATTAGAACAATGAATGTGAGATCAGAGCAATGTATATGATTGGTAACCAATATTTATTTATTTACTAGCGGACTCAGCGAACTTTGCTTCGCCCCTACCACCGTCTCGCCCCGGCCCCGTCTCGCTTAGCCTTGTAATTTTAAAAGTAAAAAAAACACTATAATCGATCAGTTATCGAGCGGGATGAAAAATGATCAAATTACTAATATGGCTATAAAAAAATAGGGGTTGGTGATTAAAAAGTAAAAGTTTAGGGTTGTATGTTTTTTTTAATGCCACATTATAAAAAAATAAAAACATAAAATTCCGTCCAAAAATTAAAATTAAAATTTAGGGGTTAACAACCCTTATCACTTAGGGATATGAAAATAGATAGTAGCCGATTCTCAGACCTACTGAATACGCATATAAGACTAGCGGTCCCCCGCGACATCGTCCGCGTGTTTTGAGTTTGCTCCCTCCCCTCCCGTCGCAGCGTCATGTTTTATATCCTAAAGCCTTTCTCGATAAATAAGCTATCCAACACAGAAATATTTTTTCAAATCGGTCCAGCAGTTCCTGAGATAAGCGCGTTCAAACAAACAAACTCTTCAGCTTTATAATATATTAGCGCAAGCGCACGTTGTACTTAAGCTGCGAACATTATTTTGGTGCGGAGTTATGTCAAAACTGTGATAGCTCCTAAGATATTTATTGGAATCAAATGATATAAAGGGCAACTTGGTTCTAAATGAAATGCTCGTGATGATGAATGTATTTATTTTGATAAGAATAAATACCTGTGTGTATAATACGCCTCTAAAAATAATGCATTATTTTTTTACAAATTTATTACCATAAAAAAGGTTGTAGTAAGTCAACCATAAAAGATAGACATATGCTGTCGAGGACTTTATTCTAGAACTCTTAATGCTGAACAATCCTGTCATACATGATTTTTGTGTAACTTAAGCGGTTTCCGCAGCGTATGCAGCGGAAGCTCTCAAAAGGAATATCTTTCTCCCGTTTTCGCAACATTTTTCATTTCTGGTGTGGTCTTAAGAGTCGTATCTTTATGTTATATAGCCTAAAGCCTTCCTGGATAAATGGACTATCCAACGTAAAAATATTTTTTCAAATCGGGCCAGTTGTTTATGAGATTAGCGCGTTCAAACAAACAAACAAACAAACTCTTCAGCTTTATAATATTAGTATAGATTAAGGGGAGGAGTACGGGAACTAACATTGTGATACGAGAATTTTATGTATAAGATTCATCTAGATTGTATATCTCAGACAGTCAGAGTAAAATTATTGGTTGGAAATAATTACCAATTGTACCCGTTAAGATTCAAGGCACGTGTAATTTCAAATCAGCTTCGAATCCCTTTGCCTATATTAGAATTTATTTATTTACAAAGAATTTCCTTACTCAAGTATAAATGATGCTCATTAGTCGTTTCTCAATAATGTAAGATGGGGTTTTTCTGTTGAGTTGAGTGTACCTTGATAAAGAATCAACTGTTTCAAGCGAACCTTTATTTGATTATTTTGCATAAATGGGACGTCTCTTTGTGTTTGTTTATTTGATAACGTTAGCTTTTTACATTGTTTACTTTTTGCTCGTGCTCTGATTAGGCTAAACCTACGCGTATACCCAATTTTATTTAAAACATTCCTATTGTTTTTTTATGTTTTCCTTGCTTTGTTTGTCGTAAATTTAACGAAGTATGGAAAAAATATTTTCTTTTCGGTTTTATATTAATAGTATCTATTTCATTTCAGAATCAATTGTGTGAACGTTAAGTAAGTTTTTATCAAAACATTCATGTTTGCCCCAGCTACTGTTACGTACAAACATCCAGGAGATAATATACGGCCAAATCGTTTTAAGTATTTTTTTTTATTGAATCTTTTTATAAATCATAAACACAGGGCACTATCATTATTTTCCGTATCATTTAAGCGAAGCGTCATCAATTTCTAAGTTGAATTTATTCTGTAAAGAATATCTGCTTGGGCCATCTGTTTTATAAACAGACGGTTAGATGGCGCTAAGCGTCACGCAATTGACGTTTTTCATAAGAGACCGCAAATTTCGCAGGGTCGGACTGACAGCACGGTAGCTCAATTGGTAAGAGCGTTTGGCCCGGTCAGCCAAAAGGTTGCTGGTTCAAGTCCCGCCCTTGCGCAAATTTTTGGTTTCTTATTTCATCTTTATGAATATAAATTTTGACACTGTGAGTGTTAAAAACATTCTAAAGCAACTTTAATTTATTAAACTAAGGGCTGATTTTTCAATAGTCAGGTAAGAAATATTCGTCGAACAAAAACATTATGGCTATTTTTGAAACGTTACTTAATTGTCGCTTTGTAATATATCAGTCTGATAAGTTTTATCTGACTATTGAAAAATCGGCCCTAACTTAAGAGTCTTTTTCTTAAAATACACAAACCCGAGCAAACTTCATTGAGAAATAGCATTTTCCTTTGGAAAAAGGGCCATACATTATGTATATAGGGTGAGATATTATTACGTAGCTTTTGTTTACCGAGTTTCATCCTGAGGGACGTCTCGGCTTCGACATAAATTGAATTATCGGCCACCGATGGCGTCGTATGACGGCCCTGTCCAGGGTTATTGAATTTATTTACATACTTACATACACCCGTAAAAAGGACCCGGAGTATGGAATAGAACGGAATATATTGCAGGATCGCTTTTTATGAGAATCGATTTTATATTCGCGGAAAGTAACTTTTGAAATTTGCGGGTTTTTTTTAGAGATATCGCTAATTGTTTTATGATACAATAATCAAGTGATAAAATGCTTCGACGAGAATACAATAAATATTGGAAAAACAGGCTATAAAATGTGTTAAGTTTACACTTGATCAAACTTTCAGGAAGTGCTCTACTCACGGTTAAGAACAACTCTGACTATAGGATCAACTTCGAATACGAGAAAAAAATAACTGCTATTCCATTCCTTTTCTCCGAGATGTAATGAGTTTTTGTATGGAACAGCTGTTTTTTTTTCCTAATTTTGAAGTTCGTCACATAGCAAAAGTTGTTCAAAACCATCATTATTCTCCCTAAAAGTTTAATCAAGTGTAAAATTAACCCATTGTATACGCGGCCGAATCCGGCTGCAGTAACAATTGATTGCTAGTACCTCAACACCGACGGAATAGATAACGGATTGAAGGATTGATAGCACAATATCATTTTAAACATTTACCATTCATAACTTCCTAGCCATTCCATACCGTACATTAAATGTACTCGTAACACAAACCGATAAACCCTGGATATTATTTTAACGAATTTTCGAACAAATATAGCCACCAAAGTTTAAAGTAAAGGTTAACGTTTTATTAATAGGATTATCGAGTCACACTCCGATGGCGATTAAATTCGAAGTTCGTCTCTAATCAATTACGTTATTAATTGGATCAACTTTTCAACGTTTTTTCCAATGCTGATTGCTGATTGAAAATCGATAATTAAACTTTTAAATTTCGTATTCAAATGAACTGTATTTACTCTAATGGCAGAATAAAACTTCTGTTTTGCAGCTTTTCACGAATCTTATCATACTTTCACTAGGTGCTCGGTACTATTGAACAAATACTTTCTGAACTAAAATTTTACAAGTATAAAAAAATGTATATTACTGATTATTGAAAAGAAGGGTATAAGAGCGCCTTCCATAGGCGACTTTAGCAGCGCGGCAGCAGCGCGACTTACGCGCGACAGTCGCGCTGCCGATGATTTCATACTATACACGGCAGCGCGGCAGCAGCGCAATGGTAATACCATCCCCGTATTAGCACTGAAATGGGTAATGGTGGGAGTGGGACCGACCCAGTCGCGCGACCGTCGCGCTGCTAATGTAAAGGCATCCGCTGCTGCCGCGCTGCTGACGCTCATGTAAAGGCGTACTAAAACTACACATATAGTTGTGTCATGTCTGAAGTACGAATAAAAAATACGTTCCCAGTTTGGAACAAAAATGTTTCATTCATACCGTTCAAATGTAACCAAAAACGGTAGTTCAGTTTTTACATGCTCTTTAAATACACAGTTTAGCCATAACAGTCAAAGGACTTTAAGCTAGTCATTTTAGCTTACGCTTAGATTGAACTCAAATATACAGGATCTACAAAACTAAACAACGTCACAGTCGTAATTGCATTTTCTTGTAAAGTTTAAAATAGGAAATATTTTATTAATCATATTTTAGACATAAAAACAAGTATTTATTTACTAAAGTCAATCGAGTAAGCTGATAATATTACCATAATTATTGGTTTGAAGCAACCTTTTCACGACGACACAGAATTGTGTAAAAATTTAGGTGCTAAGTTTTTTTTTATCACAGGCAAGGCCAGTTACCAAACCCAATAACATTTTACTCCACACGCGTTCAAACAGAACTAAGCAGGAATGGGCCAACAGCAAAAACAATACGGAACTCACCTTTAATTAATTAGTAATTAAATTCTCGCAGCGGAATAATTAGAAACGTTTCGGGTACCTCCAAATGTACACAGAGCCGACGAATGTCTCAGCCCGCTTCACTGGGCATGGGCCATAGACAACTTAGTCTTTAGACGACGTAAGAGCCTCAACTTATTTTTTTTTATCATGATGAGGCAAAGACTAGAGACAAATAAGTCTTTAGAAGATGCGAAACGAGAGAAACGAGTCTATGTCGTAATTTAAAATTTACCCGTTTTTACCAACTTTAAAAAAAGAAGCTACGGTGGTTTATTTTTTTATTTTTATATTCCATCGTGCTATGTTATCGACCAATCTTGTAAGATATTATTCCTGTTTACATTACAGCAATTAGTTCACACTAGAATAATGCAATACACTGATCAAAGGTCGAGAGTTTTAGGTTTATTAATTTAATCATATACTAATACTAATAATTTTGTTAAAAATGATCAATTTTAAGTTTTTAAAGTAAATAAATGACAATTGAAAATAGTGCCGACCAATTTGATCCCTAAAATGACAGTAGGTTCGAAGCGTCGTTCCGGGCAGACTTTTTAGATAAGTACATTTATTATTGTTTAAATTAGAGCTATGTTCATAAAATACAATAAATTAGTGTTCAATTCTACCTTACATCGTGTTTCATTACATGAAGAATATTTTTTTAAGGTTATATTATTACAATTTAAAGTGGCGACTAAACCAATTTGTAAAAGCTTCGCTTATACTACACTAAGGTTAAATAGTTACTATCAATGTTGGTATCTTTATGAAGAACTTGTCTATAACACAGGCCCAGCAAAAAAGGCAAAAAGGCCTTAATTTATCTTTGGGGATGGTTTCGGTGGCAAAAAGGAGGTACAATTTGGATAACGTTTTTTTTCAGTCCCTGTCTATATGTTAATGAGAGGGTCGATCAAATGTATGTTAAAAAGGGTAGTATTGAAGTCGAATACCAAACGGGTGAGCCCAGTAAATTGAAATAACAAGGGTTGTATAATTGACAATATGTGTATTGGTGGAGGCGACCTTTCGATGAGAATGGAAAATGCGAAGCCTTTCTTTGTTTTTAAACGGACAAAATACACAGGAAATGAAACGAGGGGTCGTACTTATTAAAGGCAAATACCTAAATTGGTTTCCTTATGCAATCGGTGAATTTAGATAAGGAAATAGCTTTATGAGCTTACTTTTTTTTTGTAGCAATCCTTTGCTTATACCGGCTACTGTCGTTGCATTCGTAGACGTCTACGAGATTGCGACGAATATTATCGGAGCGGAGACGTTCGCTCTACCAATTTTAAAGATTCTTGATGAGTTGATACGTGCCCGTACTTCTTAAAGAAAGATCAAACGCCGTTATGGTAACAATAAACTATTTTTTTATATTTTTAGCTAAGCAGTCGCTATTATAAGGCATAATTGACCTCTATTGCACCTGATGTCTAGTTTAGATGAGGTCTAGGTTAGTGCATATATTCTTAGGTATTAAAGTTAAGCATAGTTAAGCTGTGTTTTTTTATTTATTTATATTAGTGTTACTTAATAGAATTAAGGTAACGGACACAGCCCTGAGAATCAGTAAGCTCAAGTGGCAACGGGCAGGACGCGAAGCGCTTGTTAGTTTGAACGCGGTTATCTTTAAACATTTGAAAAATAATGCACAAAATAAGTACGTACGACGCGCTTGCGCCAGCCGCTATGGTCGCTGCATTGGACACTGCGAGGAGGTACTATCGAGGTCATCGCCGCCTTACCACCTCAAGAACCAGAATCGCTTGCACCATGCGTCTTTTGCTTGAAGTGACGCCCATTTTTGTCTGGTGTGGTAAGCGATTTTCATCGTGTAAATTGTGTAAGTCTACAGAGACTTTAACCGTGCTAATCATGAATAGGTCCATGTTAAAATATTTTATGGGAAATCCGAAATGTATGCGTGCAATGCCGCGGTGAACAGCTAGTAACATTAAAATTATGTCTAAAGTTTGCCAGAATCAAACATGTCTTTTCTGTACTTAACAAAATAATAAAATAAAAAATATTTTAACGAAAATATGTATAACAGATCCAAATTCCCTCTTAATCGTGCTGAAAGTGCAGCGGATGTAAAATTGAACTAGCATATTCAACTGCAGAGGAATTCAGGCGAAGTCACATGCAAGTTTTCACTCATTTAACTCATATCATGCGAGTTAGTTCTCATTGCGAATACAGGATGAAACTATACTGTGATTTTATTATTTAAAAAAATGGCGAAAAAGGATTCTTTTACTATGAAATTAAAGACTTTCTCCCATCCGTTCTCAAGTAATATAAGACGACCCGTCTGGTGTAGTGGTCGAGAAATCGCCTACTACGCAGCGGGTTGCGGGTTCGATCCCCGCGCAATACAAACATTTGTGTGCATGAACATGTCTGTTTGTATTGGTCTGGGTGTTTTCTATGTATATCATGTATGTATTTACAAACAAAAAGTATTTAAGTATTATATCCGTTATCTGGCACCCATAACACGAGAGAGACCGCCACCATACATCTGACGAATTGCAGATTACTATCTACACTAAAATTATAAAGCTGAAGAGTTTATTAGTTTGTTTGAACGCGCTAATCTCAGGAACTCCTAAACTGATTTGGAGAATATTTTATGTTGGATAGCTTATTTATCCAGAAAGGCTTTGAGCTATAAAACATCACGCTGAAATAGGAGGAAAAACTCAAAATGCGCAGACGACGTCGCGGGGGACTGCTAGTGAGGAATAAACAAAGCGTGTCTGTCTGTACGCTCGAGAATACCTATATATAGGTATATACACCGGTAACTTACCGTGTTTATTACTTCATATTAACGAAATGACGTTTGACGACCACCGTGGTTTAGTGCCAAAGCACGCTGGGTTTTAAGGCTTGCCGACTCGAGGTTCCGAGTTCGATTTCCGGTCGGGTCAATGCAGAATTCTCAAGATATATAAGAATAAATAAATATTTGACAACATCACATACATTGCTCCGATCCCAAGCTAAGTAGCTATACCCTATTCACCAGGCAAAGTCTATAAATGTAAACAAACATGGCGGCTTGAATACTATAGACAAACTTTAGTGCTGAGAAAAAGTAGAGGAATTTAGTCAATTGAACTGACACAATATACAATCGATTGCCATTAATTAAAAATAAAGAAAAGTGTAATGATTTAACTTTGCAAATATTTAATATCGGTCTTATTACATGTAAACGAAACATAGGAAATTGAGAAGTGATTTTATTATGATTTAAAGATACTTTAATCATGAATACTTTAACTTTAAATGTCCATGAATATAATATCTGACGTTTAGAAACAAAATTCACATCCAAAAAACCGGCCAAGTGCGAGTCGGACTCGCGCACTGAGGGTTCCGTGCCATCTTTAACTGAATTAGGGAATCCATTTCCTTCTACTTAGTAAAATACCACAATATTTTGTTGACTACAAATATAACTTTGTTTTTCATAGTGTTTGTATGAAGTACAAAGTTATGTTTGCGGTTGTTGAAAATGTGCTATATCTCAAAAACTACATGTTCGATCCCGTCCGAACCAATTTTGGTTGAAAGTATTTATTTAGATCTACATCATATATATTTTTTCAAAATTTACACTTGCTTGGTTTAGAAATTAGATGGGGGGGACGCCCATTTTACCACTTTGGAAGCGTCTAGCTATGAAACGTTTGACTTTAAAAGAAAATAGTTTTAGGAACCTCTATGTTATTTTAAAAGACCTATCCATAGACACTCCTTACGCATAGGTTTGACAAAAAAAATTTTTTTTGGTTTTAGTTTCATGTATCAGAGCCCCCCCGTCACGTTAACTGTCATTATTTTTTATTTTTTGTATGAGAATCGGTAAGCGGTTAACAAGATACATTTTCCTACCAAATTTCAATTGTGTAATGCTTATAGTTACAGAATAAAATGGGTGTGACGTACGGACGGATAGACAGACAGACAGACAGACAGACTTGACGAAACTATAAGGGTTCCGTTTTTGCCATTCGGCTACGGAACCCTAAAAAATAGGAACGGTCACACACAATTACGATATTGTATATAGAAATTGAATATAAATTTAATCAAACGTTTGTATGGGTGGTGATTGATTGATAGCATTAAGTAATTTTAAAAGGTTAAACACGAATTATTCTTCATTTAAAAAATGCGTATTATTTACATGCAATTGATAATTTCTGTAACAGCATGTTTGCGCAATTCAATTAATTAACAAAAACGTTCGACAATATGAAAATTAAAAACCTAAAAGTGTTATTTAAGTTTATTTAGTGAGATAAGTAAGAAAACTTTACTAAAACGGCATCCAAATTGGTGCATCAAAATGCTAGATAATCCCGGAAAATACCGCATCAAAATCGGTTCATCCAAATGTTAGATAATCGTGGAAATATACATACTTCATTTTTAAGTCGGATAAATGTATTTAGTAATATTTAAATAACTCTAATTAGAAATTGGAAAAAACAATTTCAGTTATTATAATAAAATAAAATAAACTCAGACAACCTATATGATTTTTATTTCAAATGACAAAATGCTTATAGAATGAAATATATTTATAAATAATTTAATATTTAATGGGGTGTAATAGTTTATTTGACACTTCTGATCATTTCTTGCTCTGCGGACGACGCTCTGTCGAGATAGGATTCGGTAGGTAGTTATACCAACAGCATAATTATATTACCATGAGCTTACGGCGGTCTTACTCGCTAGCGACGATGTAACTTTTTGTATCGAAAATTTTAGTTCTGTAAGTGACCGCTAGGGGTGCTGTGCAATTTTCCATAGACTTTTACGTCGTCAACTAAATCTTAATCATAAAATTTTAAGGTTTTGCGCACACAACGTTACGCGTTGTACATTCAATTATAATAACATTATTTTGAATACAACAATTTACTTACAATGATTAATAACATACGATTTCATAAACAGTAAAACAACAATATTTTGATATCATTCCTTTCTAGAAACTCGCACGTTTAGTTATATTGACCCTAACATTACTATACATGCGAGTTTCGAATAACCAATTGAATCGATCAATTGAACGGAATTGGTGTCCCAACACTAAATTAAAAAATATGAAGTTTTTCGTCATCTTCTTGTCTTTGTCAAATGGTGGTATTTTTCCTATGAATCACGATTTTTACTTTAAATAAGTGGGTTTGAATGCAATAATCATATTTATATTGTTACGGCATAATGGGTAAAGGTGTTTGTGAGATCTGTGAAGAAATTTACTTATGTATGTGCCGAGAATTTTCTGATAATAAGGTTAGTCAATGGTTTGTTTACATTTATGGACTTTCCCTTGTGAATAGGGTATAAAGCACTTGTGTTATGGAAATCGGAAACAACGGTAGTACCACAAAACCCAGACCGGAGACAATATAGAAAAAATCGTTTTCTACATTGACCCGACCGGGAATCGAACCCGGAACCTCACGAGATGGCGGCTTGAAACCAGCGTGCTAGCCACTCGACCATGGAGGTCGTCAAATGTACAGTTCTCTTGCGTTGAAAACACTTTTAACGAAAATCGCTTGCACGACACGACGCAAGAAAGGGAGTCACTTCAAACAAAAAACGACGCGAGTGCTTTTAATTTGGACTCATAAGGTGTTTTGGCGAAGAGATCGTGACCATACATTTGCCGAATTGCAGCTCACTATGAAAAATAAACAAAGCGCGTGTGTGTACGTTTGTGAATTTGTATGCTGCACCGTGGTGTAGTGGTTAAGTACACCGAGTGTCAAGGCGGTGCCGCTTTGAGGTCCCGAGGGTTCGATTTCCAGTCGGGTCAACGTAGAAATCAGAGCTTTCTAATGAAATTTAAGAATCCATCGACAATTGATGGACTGAATCAGGCCCATTGTCATTATTAAAATTTAATAGTACTCATAAATTCGCTTTTCTAGTTGGTTCCATACTGTATCAGAATGTGCTCCGAGAACATTCAAATAGTAACTTAGCTCGCATTCAGGACTCAAGTAATTCAGAGTCCCTTTGCGGACAGTAGTTAACTTATAACAGCGACGGACCCAGCAGGCAGGAGGGTAGAATAGATGAGCACTAAAACTCAGGTAAAACCTGCGAAAATTATTGTACATTGTGAACTTGGTGGATTAGATGTTGCTAAAATTTTAGTATGAAGGTCAGTAGGTACCATTTTGAATTTAGTAATGTTGCTTTTAACTGATAAATTCCTCAGTAAAAAAACCATGATTCCAAAATTGTGATATCTGTTTGATACATTAAAACAATGAAAAAGCTTATAGCAAAAAAACATACTTTTTACTTTTGGGATTTATAGAGCAAAACGACTCGAAATGTCCAAGATTTTTCTATACTTTTTGGCACAAAATCGAATGTCACTTCAAATAAAAGATGACTTGGTTCAAGTGACTTTTAGTGCGCTTTCAAATTTAGGCGACTTTATGATTAGCGGCGCGAGTGTCGCGCGACGAGGTAGTCGCGCTGCTAATCATTTTATTTATAAATGGCAACTGTTTTTAATTTTTGGAAGACTTACAGCTAGATTAAGATTGCTTAATAAACTATAAATAAAAAGATGGCCATGTTTCCACTGGTAAAACAAAAATTTAAAAGTTAAACACGCTAGCAAATCAATAATTTGGCAAGTTCGACGTAAAAAAAAGTCATGTATGGGCATCCGCTACTGCCGCGTTGCTGTCGTTCTAATGTAAAGGCGCACTGTGGCACGCAGTTGGTTAGTCAGTGGTGAGAGCGATAGTAAGTAGGTAAAGAACAATCAATATGATATCCAAATCGAAACCTAAATAAGAATAAACCTACTCCTCAGTCCGTCCCTGCCGCATCTCGCACGGGATTCGAACCAGTTAACTTACTGCCAAGTTTGTGTCTTTCGCGCCGTGAAAATAGCTTAGACAGCTACCTGCACGGTAACTACTAAGTAACAAGTGCCAATTACTCGCACGAAAGCTTGCTTGGGGAGTAATTCCGTCATTGTCTAGGCCTTTTAAACGCAATTGAGTTACAGGAGTTCGTTTTTGAATTGCGAAGTTAAATTCTGGCAATTATCTTTTATCTTTAATATTAATATTTATGATTTATCTACTGTGTTTTTTTAAGTCATATAAGTATTCCGAATACAAAATGTATAAATAATTGTGTAGTTTTTTTTGTAATGACCGAGTACGTAATTTGTATAATTGCTTTTTCGCCATTAAAAGCCCTCAGCCAAATCATTTAATATTCGTTTCGTTTTAAATGAAAACTGTTTTATTGCTATCTTATAATTAATAATCGGCTTTCAATTAATAATCGAATCATGAATATATTAAAATAACATGTTAAATTTATTATTCATGAAATGTACTTAATAAGCAATTTATAAAAATCGTCAAAAGTATTCTACATATCTAACCTAAAAGCTAATGTGTGAACATTAGCTATTAGCACTCGGGTGTGAACCCAAGTGTGGTGACAGGGAAATGAAAGAAGCTGTACGATTCATAACCAAATATTGAGACGTATTATCAATAGTTAACTTAAGTTATTAACTTATGGTATACTTATTCACTTAAGGTTGTAATTGTTAACTTAAGGTATACTTTTTAACTGTTCTGAGTAACATAGAAAAACTCAGAACATATCGCAAGCTATTTGATTGCAACGCCATCTAGTAGCAACAATTAATAAACATAAACTTCACTTTATTTATTTGCTTTTGGTGGTTCCGAACCTGAACAGCTAAAAATGATATTTACAGCGTGTGTAACAGGAGCAAAACTTTTAATCAATGATTCCACAGAGTATACGTAGTTACCTTAACTTGGCCATAGTCTTCCAAAATGCTCTATCTCAGAGAAATAGTAGTCCAAAGTTATAATGCCTTATCCATGTACAGCAAAATCGCTAACTCGTTATAGTAAATGACAATGCCAGGTTCTCTTAATGGACCAGTTTTGATGCAATACATTTTTTCACTTTATTTTGGTTGAAAATAATAATTCATTATATTTTTAATACAATAAAACAAAACAATTTATAATTGATAGCTGGTTACCATCTCCTATTACAGGCCACATACTGTATATGACCTGAAACGGTGAAAATGATTAATATTGTCATAAATGGTGCCTTTTGGGTAACAAAGTTACCTATGTGGTCCCTTTATTAATAATAATAATTATTAAATTAGTATGGAGTTGTATAAACATTCCAAAAAAGTTTTTTTTTATTAGATAGACCAAAATGACAGCTTCAATCGAACTTTTAATTTTTAATGTTGCAAGCGTACTAACTTGTACAACGACACGACCTTGTTTCAATTATACGCGACTAATTGAACTTGTGATATACATTTTTATTAATGTGATTTTAATCATTAGTATAAAATACATGTAAAACATTACCTAACGCTATAAAAACGTGTTACTAAAAATTAGTTTTTGTAAGGAATAAAAAAGAACTAGGTACTTTCCCTTGTAATAGCAATATTCTTCCATAAGTGTACCTATTTTGACTTTTTACTATTTTCTTTAAATTATTATTTATTTTTCAACTAATTTCATTTTTGCAGTTTTTTTTTAATGACACATGATAATGCATGCTATTAATCTTATATGCAACAAAAATCAACCTACAATTATTTAATTTAATCAATTAATCACAAACTTCGAATACAACAATTTGTATTCTATTATTAATTGATTAACTAACTGATTAACTTTTGGATTATTAAGAAACAACATTTTTTTTAATTTCCGAAAACTTACCAAATCTCATCTTGGTCTACCTAATTAAAAATTAGAGTATAGATTTTGTTACGGAACAAAAGAGCATCTACGTACACATTATCAAAACGAACACGTTGTTATCAACGGTTTTTGTGTTTGTTAAATTAAGAGATAAACACAGGACAATATTATTTACGCGCCCCACATATTTCCTTCCATAATTATATTAACAAAATAATTAATACACGCGAATTCGCGGCCGCTTTACGGACCCGTTGTTCCATATAATTAGAGTATGCGTGTAATATAAATTGAAACATACATTACCATTAAAATGAGAGCTCTGTTCACACTTATGTTGCTTTATGAGGGAGTCCAAGTTATAATGGATAAGTAGATCTTGATGTGTGATCTTTGCATATTCGTTATAGTAATTGCTTGTCACCTCGTAGGTGTTCTTATCAAGAAATAACGAATTTTCAGCAATACTGTGCTGTTGACATGGAAATTATCTTGTTATGAATATAAGGTATTAATGCGGAAGTCAGGTTTTCGGTTTGATAAATAAGGTTTGATATTTCACAGTACAATATACAATATGTATACAATATACCTACGCAATCTGAATGATTACCGGTCATTTATCTGGAGACCATAAAATGTGTGTGTGTGTGTGTGTGTGTGTGTGTGTGTGTGTGTGTGTGTGTGTGTGTGTGTGTGTGTGTGTGTGCGTGCGTGTGTGTGTGTGTGTGTGTGTAGCTAAATCCAATTTATTTAATAAATTATAGTATTTTTTCAAGAAACCCACACCACTACAACACCTAAGTCACAGTGCGAGCAAGTTCCTATTTTTACACGCCCTTTTTTAACAAATTTGTTGACAAACACTTCTTAGTATGTACTCCTATATTGTATTCATTATTACATTATTAACACAAAACTCCAAACTCCTTAGTCTATCATAATCCTAAGTTAGTAACTAAATGTAATTTATCACTTTCCTAAAATACATAACCTAAGTTATGCCTTTTGATCTGACTTCTAAGGCTGGTTTCACAGCGTCGCCTTCGTGCCGCACCGTTGAGTATGGAAGTCTCAACATAGTTTCCTGTAAAAGTACCAGGTGGCGCTCGAAAAACGCTGAGACAAAATTAGTGTATTTATTGTTTGAGAAGATTTTTTAATCAAGCTTACAAAATCACAAATATTTTTCGAGATTTATTAAATATAGCTACGTAAGGTAAAAGGATATTTAATGCAGCAGAAAATTTAAATTGTCTACGCGAAATATCGAAAATTTTGCTTCAGTCTTCAACCGCAGCACTAAAAACAGTGCACGCTTGGCCGGCGGGCATCTCTGAAACGAGTTTTCTTTGTGCAACAGTAAAAGTTATTCATTTCTATAGAAAAATTACAACTAAAATCGAGAAAAAGTAAAATCTTGCAAAATTAAAAGTTTGGTAACCTCAACAGCGCCCATGAACGGAAGAGGGGAGCTAGGATCGTGCGCGCTTAGATATTGCTGACCGACATGAATGCGTGCGATTCGCAGATGGTGCGATTGAACGGAGTGACTATAAGACCCTTTGAACACTGCGACTTTTAGCACCGATGCGACTGCGACTTTTAGAATCGATACAACCACGATGCTTACGCGCGTCAGTATCAATGCAGTCACGACGCAGAAGCAGTATATTTGCGACGACTGTATTTATACTAACGCGACTGCAACGTTGCCAAATTAAATCTGTTCATTGCGTGATGCTATAATACGCAGTGTGTGAGGGGTCTTAAACGCAGCTATTAGCTAGCTAATTTGAAGCGCGCGGGTTCGGACGCTGTTCAATCTCATAGCTGTGAAATCAGCCTTAGCTCACGTTCCAGTGAATAAACATAACAATGTCTCATGGCGTTGGTGTTGCCAGTAATTGTGTTAAAAAGCTATTAAAACCATCTGGATTGTATTCGGTGGAATATCACAAAGTTGCCATTCGTTAACGACGCCTCAGAGGCTTTAACGACTGATTAAAACTAACTAGAGGTTTGAATTATTACTCCAAGTTCGGTACTTATTATGTTACGTATTCTGTTTCAAGGATATCCGATGGCGGTGTAAATTTAAAGTTTCGACTTGTTTCGTTAATGCCTCGAAAATTTATGTTGAGGTAGTCTTCTTTGATTATTTTTGTAAAATTGTAATCAATACTATTGAACTAAAGTGGTTTCAAATCACTCTTGATTACTTTACAAACCTACAAAATATTTCTGTCTATATTTTTTAAGGGTCAAATATGATATAGATGTATTTAAGATGTAGTTACTGGAATAGGTCGGTCGGTAGACATTTATATTTCATTTATTTAAATATAGGGACGTTCTTGAAACAATGCTAAAGAGTTAATAACATAACATCTCTAAGGGTCGTTTTCACCATCGACCGATTAACACTAACTAACAAATTATTGAAACGTCGTAATTTAATATGAAGTAGAATTCAAAGTAAACACGCTTACCAAAAAATATTGGGGCATTGCGAAACAGGCCGTAAATGTAAACAAGTCAAAACAAAACAATGTCAAAGTGTAAGAAAAGCTGCCCTAAGTGCTAGTTTTTTTAATGTCTTATGTTAGCGTTGAGAGGGATGGGAGGGATTTAGCAATATGAAAGGATATTTTCAGGGAATCTCAAGTTAAATCTTTTGACGTAAAACAAAAACTAATAAAATATAAACGTGTCAAAAATAATAAAAAACGAAAGACTCAAAAACAATATTATATTTAAAAAAGGAGATTGGTTTGCCACATCTTATTTACTTCATATTAGGTAAAGAGAATGACGTGCCTTTCATCTATTAAAGTAATTTAAGCGTTTTCCATCACTAAATTGCAGGTTTATTATGTCTTTGTGTTTATTCAAAGTGGATTAGCAAACCAACTAATAGCCGGCCATAATTCTTAATTGAATTAATGCTTCCCATGAGCGCGAGCCGCAGCACTGTCATGCATGATTCCTAAATAATAACGTATACTGCTGGCGATTAATCAGACGTTTGATTGAAGCGATAAGAGCATATACAGTGCGATGACATTGAAAGGGCGCTAGAATTCAATCAGGGTAGTAACTTCAAAAACATCTCCCTTGATTCAGGTAGCTTAGGAAGCTGCTTGGCAAATATTTTCTACCCAACCATGGCAAAGTTAAAGATAACCGGTTCATATGATTCTAAGCGCAAAAAAATTGTAAAAGCAATAACAACCATTTAAAATTATAACTTGGTATTTAAAAATGATAATTTTATTTTAAAGAAAACGTGTACACAGAACGTGTACGAAAATAAAACACCAGAGGAACATAAGGGAAAATCGACAAATATCCTATAAATATTGATGATTGATAAATAAATATTGATGATGATGATTGATGACTGCGCTATAACTAGCAAACTTTTCAAAATGTTTTTGTTAGTTGCGCCGTCGACCAAAAGATTTTTTGATTTTGGTCTTGACTCTAGCCTAGACCTAATTGGGCTGAGTCAGATTCGACGATGGAGTGAGCTCACCCACAAGAAGACTGTTCACTCTGCCTTTGAAAGACTTCGATAATATTTCCTTGGGAATACTGCGGGCAAAGAGATGAGATCTTTCGACAGTCAGATGCTTCTTTATTGTAAATAAATCAGTAATAAAGTATTTATAATTATTGTTGAATTCTTGGCTATGATCTTCGGAGGTATTTGATTCAACATTTAATGAAGTTTGTATTGAATAAAAACGTCCATGTTTTTTTTTTAACTCAAAATCTACTTAAGTCCGTATAAACACTGTGTTGATTCACAAATGAAGGAGATATTCCATGATGGAATTTTCCTTTGTTAACTTTACGAAAGTAGTCTTGCGACTTCTTATTGCCTTTCATCAAATTACTGTGAATCACCATTTTAAGTCATAAAATATATATCAGTTAGCGTAAGCCAGTATCTATTTTATTTACAGTTTCCTAGTCGTTTCATATTGAAAATGTTCAGCTAAAATACTTTTGCGAACTCACATTTTTATACCGTTCGAAGCGTACGCCTCGAATAGCGATGAAAAAGTTATCAATAATATTATTCAAACAGATATATCCTATCAGAAAACTATTGAGGGCGTTTCGGGAGGGCTTATCCTACGCTGGTAGCGGCTCCCGAGTATGTATAGTCCTAGGCGCTATAGTTCAGATGTCTATTATGTACTTTTATAAAAAGGATGATCTTGTCTTGTAGAAATATCGAATGTGTAATTAAACTTACAAATCAACCGCATCCGACCAATTCATACCATGGTAGAAAGGTGGCAAAATTTTGTGAGAACTATAAAAAACACTGAGTTTTTTAAGTAGGTACAAAATAAAAATGAAAAAAAATATGCATGAAAAAGAATCGAAGATCAAATAATTAACACATCCATATTATATCGTTTTTCTGAAAAAAATATATAACGTAAAATACAAAAACAAAATAGTATTATACCTACGTCACAGCACATATAGAACTCGCAAAACGTAGTAATAGGTTGGTAAAGATTACAAGGAAACTTGTGAATTGTTCATTAACAGGAGATACATAGTCTCCTGTCCCCCAGTCTAAAGTACGTATACGTACCCAGAATACGGTACTTTATCCGTCTATCTATCATAGTCAGTATGACGTGCACACACGGGAAAATAATTTAACATCTCATCGCAGCCCGGTTTAAGGCTCAGCTCGTGTCAATAGCAAATGTTGCCAGCGCAAATCCTATATTCGGGTGGCTGCAGGCATAATACTGTTTGGTTTTGATCACAAATTGTGTCAGATACGACGCACAATGCTTAATTTCACTGCTTCATGTTGTTAACATGGTGAGTTAACATACTTCTTTTGGGTAACTATGTTTGATATTTTAAAACGCGTTCAAGAAAAGGAGAGGGTTTACAGTTCCTTGACATCTTATAAGCAGGATAAGCGTTGTCCGCTGCCCCTCAAACCTGACACTAAAAGACAGTTTACATAAAAAAAGAAAGAAATAAACATGAAGTTACCGTACTTACATATATTTAACGTTTGAGCATTTAAAAATAAGTGCTTTTGGTTTTCATGTAGGCTCTATCACAGTACAAACAATGATAACAAAGCAATATTAAATATAAGTCGTAGCGATCCCAAATACGCACCCAACGATTTCGGTTCTTTTGCGTACCGATAGGGAGTGAAATTCACTGCACAGATGTGTAGGGAACACTTCTCTCAACTACTATTTTGACGTTTGAAAAAAAGTGAATAGGCTGTTACTGAGTAATATATGGTCCATATTTGGCTGCATTGTCACTTATCATCAAGTGCAATCGCGGGTGAATGTCTGGTTATCAATAAAAAAAATCTTAATAGTATTTAAATAAAAAAAATGTTACCGATGTATATACCCGACTGTAAATACCGTCCAACTCTTAATTCCTTTCGTAATTACCGTCATCACACCACAGTTATACCGTTTAGTTGCAACGAGTTTCAATTTCTTGGATAAAGATTTTATTTTTAATAATTTATCTTCAAACTTTATGTATTATCCAACTTCGAGACTGAAAACGTACCATCAGTTTATGTTACGCGCGTAAACCGAAATAAAAGGCAACAGTAACTGCGGCTTTATGCAAACGTAGGCAGTAATCTACCGGCCTCGGCTCGTGATCCCGAATTTAACTCAAATTAGCTCCCACCGCTCCGCAGTCTTATCTGTTTCATAGATTAAAAGTGCAGGAGATCCAATCCCATGCATCAGCTATTATGCCTCTTTTTGGTTTGTGTTTAATTTAAGATATACTTATCAACGCGGGATCTAATGAAACGACATACTAATTCAAAGGTAAACATCGTATTTATAGTGTCACCCCAGGACCGTAGCTCGTGCAACCGAGTCGAAACAACGGGTAGGTAAATCCTGTGCGTTGATAACTTAAGTCCGAAATGCAACAAAGTTTAAAATCATATAGACCTATCATAGGTTATAAGATGTTATGATTCAGGATAATGTATTAATATCACACTTTTTGTTAAATAATGTTAGCGCATGCAACTTTTATGCATACAGTTAACAACACTTACATCTTTGAAATTTCATATAAGGTATAAAACATGACGCACTGAAAAATATGTGATATCAATTAATTATGTACCATTAATACTCTGATTAAGAGGGCATTCAGATAACCGATTTAAAAATGCGGACATACAGATATATCTTGTGATTGCTAGGCACAAACTATTTGGATATTCTATACTTAATATGAACTATGTTAGACTGATATCTGCAACAGCCCTACGAATTAGTCCTTGGGCAAAAAGTTGTATTGTTGTATTTTTACTCGTCTTTTAATTCAAATAACTTATTTTATACCGCATTCAAATGTCAGATGCCGCATGCAGTAGTAAAATATGCGTTTACGTTTCATAAGATGACCTTCGCGGTGTAGTGGTTGAGCACGCTGGTTTCAAGGCGTCGCCGCTCCGAGGTCCCGGGGTCAATTTAGAAATCAAAATTTTCTATATTGTCTCGGGTCTGGATGTTATGGTGGTACCACCGTTATGTCCGATTTCCATAACACAAGTGCGTTAGATACTTACTTTGGGATCAGAGCAATGTATGTGATTAGTGTCGAATATTTATTTATAAGAGGAAGGTTAAAGCCGCAGGCTAAAATCTGGTGATGGTTTTTCCCGGAAATGGCTGAAATGAATATGTCATCGGCATGCACGTCACGTTGAGTAGCTAAATCAATTTAAGTTAGCCGTAGACTGCACAAGTTTCACTACAAAAATAATATTTTACCGGGTTAAAGTGCAAAAAAGGCTACAGTTGTAATAATGAAACATGTAAAACTGAATTTTTAACAGCTGTGCTGGCTCAACTTTACGGTCAAACTTGACTGAGATTTGCTAATTAACAAATTGTATTGCGATTTCGCCTAATATTAATACTATTAATATAATAAAACAACAAAATTATGAATATTCGTACCATTGTAGTATTATTATATTAATAATATTTGTTTACACTGAGTCAAAATGGAGCTGCCTGGAAATTAAACGCCTAAAGTTGCATCCCAATACGCCCCCTGTTCTTTCACTCTTCAGACCGATATAACATATAATATGTTGGTATGGTTTACTAGCCGTCGTTAAAATTTTCTAAAATAAACATTCATATTTTACCTACCCGTTTTCCATCACCCTTTTTCTAATAATTCCAACTGAATCATTGTACATTTGTTTGGTAGCATCGAGTCGCGGTAATCCCAATCAATTCGGCTCAAATTCCGCAGCTGTGTTTTGTTTAAGCCCTTTTGTGCGCCCGCGCGCGCCTAAATGTATCGCGCTGAAAAATGTATCGCCATGCAGATGAATGGGGTACTAGCGCGCACACTTTAGACTTTTATTTACAAGGTGGCTCAAACAGTGATGTCTAAATTCTTTTTGGATTCTTTACATCCAGGGCTATCCAAATATACAATTCTTATGATAGGAAAATTTTTGAAGTATTCGAGGCTACTTTTTTTTTAAAACTTTTGTTAGTCTTAGTTTTAGTTAGTTTATAATTTTATCAAAGTAAATTTAGCTTATAAGAATCATACAGCAATAAAAAAACGACATAACACCATAAAACTTTCAAGCTGTCACTTTTGCCCTTCTATCTCTTTCTTCACGCCGCTAGCAATTTCTCTGTATAGACCTATGGTTGACTGGTAGGGAATGCTTTTAGCATTAAGACCGCCATATGTACCTTTTGTTTGTGCATGAAGTGTTTTAAATAAATATAATAAAAATAAAAATTGGAGGAATTATTTGTTTTAAAATTCTTAAATTTTGCGAAATATATGAATATCTCGATAACTACGAGAATTCGGCTTACATACATAGGGTGTATTTGGATAGTCCTGGATGTAAGGCTTCCAAAAAAATCACTGTTTGGGTTACCCTGTATAGGTTGATAAAATAATATCATGACACTACCGTCATCACTATAGTCAGCTCATCAGAAACTGACTCTTGAGACCCTTATGTCAATAAAAATAGGACTATACAGCGCGCAGCTTTAAACAAAATTGATATGACACTGACAGGTTTTGACATTACTCAGTTGATAACACGCTTACTTAGCTTACTTTAGTTACTTATTGTGCGGTACAATAATTTATAACTGATATTAACCATTTTCTATTCTCATACTTTTTGAAAAGGTTCATGATATCTGACGTTAATTAGTGTTAAAATACATTTTATTTTCACATTGTCAGTACAACATTTTACTTCCAGTTTCTGATTCCATAATCACAGAATTGCTTGAGAAGGTTGATAAAATAAAATTAAGAAAAGAATTAAAATTCTTGTCGGAGGCGCCATAATATACCCAAGGGATTTTTTTTCACTCACATAGTATTTCATGTGCGGCCACTCCGTGAATATTTGAACGCAAGGCATTGTGCTGTGGGCGGTGCAGGATCATTGGAATATCCGATCGTGTTGACTGCATCGTGAACACGCAAAGTATACCGCTTGTAACAAAGCTTTTGTGGTGTAGTTGCGGTAGGAAAATCACGCTGCTATGTTCTTAAAAAGGTTTAGATGTTATTATTGGGTAATTGGGACTGAGATGAAAAATATATCTACGTACAAGTTTAGTATTCACATAGCTATTACTCTTTTTGAGTGCGGAGCGTGGACGTCGCGGGTGTGCGTGTATCGTACATGTACGACGTGTACAGTCGCCGTCAGATATATTGGAGCAGATAAAGTGACCAAATACTTCTGAACAGTTTAAAATGTCAATAAGTTCCATAAACTTCAAGTTACCATTAATATCAGAACATTCATTACTTCAATTATATCTGAGCAGAAGCTAGTCAATAACTTCTATACACTCAACTAACCAATAATATCTGAACACTCATAACGGCAAATGTATCTACGCAGTCGGTCTTAAATTTCTGAGCAATCGAGGAAAATTGCAGAAGGAAATGCGTCCAACTTAACTATGAATACTATATCAAAATAGGAACTCTTTTCATAGTTTATATTATAGTTAGTAGTCGCTGGCAGTTTGTAACGCTTTGTAGTTTTCAGTATTGTCATCACTGTCATGAAAGTGTCATGCAGTAAATAAATCCAGGCCAGTGAGTGTTCAGATATTATTGGTCAGTTGTGTGTATAGAAGTTATTGACTAACATATGCTCAGATATTTAAGTAGTAATGAATGTTCTGATATTAATGGTACCTTGTAGTGTATGGAACTTATTGACATTTTAAACGGTTCAGAAGTATTTGGTCACTTTGTCTGCTCCGATATAGCTGACGGCGACTGTACGTTGCATTGATGACCTCCGTGGTCGAGTGGCTAGCACGCTGGTTTCAAGCGGTGCTATCTCGTGAGGTTCCGGGTTCGATTCTCGGTCGGGTCAATGTAGAAAACGATATTTTCTATATTGTCTCGGGTCTGGGTGTTGCGGTACCACCGTTGTGTCTGATTTCCATAACACAAGTGCATTGGCTACTTACTTTGGGATCAGAACAATGTATGTGATTGGTGTCCACCAATCACATACGACGCGACGCGTATATAAATATGTACGCATTATATTAAATTTTGTTAATATTTCCTTAATAGTGACATAGATAGCGTATTGAATGACCTAGTGAAATTAAGTCACTGTACTTTTTTATTTTTGATGAAATTCAATAAGTATTCTCTAACACTGCGAGTGTAACTTAACTTTATTCATAACAAACAATAAAACATTTAAAACTAAGACATGCAACATAAAAAGCAACCTGAACACCTACCAACCTACCTTTCTCTAACAAATTTATACAAAGTTTGTGTCTCCATCTGACTACATCTAAATTTAGGACTTAAGTTCACATCACACAGTTGTGCACATTTCTCCAGCGGCGGGTTTAATTGATATTTTCCCCAATTGCACTCGTAAAACGTCAGCACGTAAGACTGCACATTTTCACTTCCACAATCGCCTCTATTACCACAGTGTAAGGTGGATTAATGATCAGCTGGAAGAGGTGTAACTGCGTCCAGGTGTGCTCAACTCCCGTGAGCTAATAAGCCAATGCGGTGCAATAACATTAATTGATAACTGTTCGGCGCACCTGATCCGAGGGCGGATTTGACAGAATTTATCGTTGAATGTCTTTATTATTTGTTTATTATGAAATATCAATGGCAGATCTAGAGTTATTCAGTTTCATACTTGGTACAGTGGCATAATTAGGAGGCATACAAATACCATGGAGGGAAATATTCAAAAATAAGATAAACTGATGACCATTGGGGCAGTAAGATTCTAGATTGGAGACCCTTTGACTAAAGACGCAGCGTCGGACATCCACTGACAAGACGGACAGATGACCTTGTAAAGATCGCAGGATTACATTGGATGCAGATCACTTGTGATCGGTCGCTGTAAAAAGCCGTGGGGGGAAGGCAATGTTCAGCAGTAGACGTCCTTTGACTGATAATGATGATGATGAATGATGAAGATAAACGATTTCAAAGCGGAGTGAAGGAGACAATTAATTTTTAGTCGTACTAAAGGCTAGCTTAAAAGCAAGCCATTTTACTAAAGGGAAAGATAAGGACATATTACCTGATCACTATTAACAGTGAAATCACAAAATACATTGAATTTAATGGAAACATTAAAAGAAAACAATGCGTTAAATGTCTGTAAGTGGTCTGTGTATGATCTTTTTTGGCAAATATGTGATTGATGTATGTTTTTTTTTATTATTAAAAAAACTGAGTTTCATGGTTTCATTTAAGTAAATACAACGCTGAAGTCACCGTTGCTTTGTTTATGAAGTATAGACCTATATGATTTTAAATGTGTGCTTACTCAAATATATGCATAATGAAACGCAAACTCCATTTCATCGCCTCACCACAACCTCCAAAAAGAGGTCACAATTTAGATTTGTTTCCAGATGAATAAATTTATCAATATTGGCAGAATCATAACATTTCAGTTCCAATGGTGGTAATTACAGTAACAAAATGCTATGGATTGTGGTCTTTCGTTCTCATTTCGGCCATAAGCGAAACCCATGATTGATTGCTATTTGAACGATTAAATTGAAATTAGTCAAACTGTATTAGGCTTTGGTAACAGAGCGAATAGAAAAGCTAGTCAATTTATGCTGAAAAATTGCGTATTACTTCAAAATACTGGTAGAGCTATGGTTGAACGAAAAAGAAACATATTTTGATGATCGGTTATTCCACTTCTAAAAACAGCATAGCATAAATTAAAAGTAAAATTTTACCCACTCCATCAGATTCATCAACTGTTAAAGAGCTGATGATCTTCAAACGAAAGGATGTTCATTAAAACATGGCTCAGAATACTCGGGATAAAATTTATTTATGATACAAAAAAATAATAAACGAAAATCGGTTCATCCGTCTGGGAGCTACGATACCACAATAACGGTACCATGGTAAACTCATGAAAACTCATGCGACGACTCATGATAGAAAATTTTAGTTCTACAAGTGACCGCTAGAGGCGCTGTGAAATTTTCCATAGACTTTTTTTACGTCTCGTCGCTAGCGAGAAAACCGCCGTAAACTCATGGTAACGGTACTGATAGATACACAGATAGACACGGTAAACTTATTACCCCTTTTTTTTCGTCGGGGGTTAAAATAATAGAATCTGTTAGTTTTTTCAATATGTAATAGGTCTAAAGCGGCATAATAAAGCAAGGTCAGTATAAAAACTCGCATATTAATGTAGGGGTTTGGATATTAGAAATACAGGATTGGTTCATACTTGACATGTAAACGTCTTCTATAAATAATAGGCCTCGGTGGCGTAGCAGTAAGAGGGTACTTTTAAGCGACGGCTACGCCAGAGATCCCGGGACGGGCCAAAAATATATACCTGACTTTTTCTGTTCAGAATTTCTAAGGGTAGCCCGGAGTTTGGAAATTGGCGGTGTTTTACCACCGTGCCTCGGAAAAGCACGTAAAGCCGTTGGTCCTGCGCCTGATCTCTCTCCAGTCGTCTCAGATTTCTGTCCCTGTCTGGCTATGAGAGTGAAAGGAATAGAGAGTGCACCTGTGTTTGCGCACATACTTGTACACTATAATATGTCCCGCGTAGACGGTTACTCGTTGCGACTGGCCACCGTAGTCGAAGTCGGCTAGGGTTTCTATGACTATTATTCCTTTAAAATATACGTATTCACGTTCTTAAAACATTACTCTTCAGACCGTAACTTTCTCTTTCGTCTGTCATCTTTTACTTCTTACGTTCCGTTTTACTCCATATCCTACATTAATATAAAATTACCTATTCTCGAATCCACAACAATTTTAGGACCAAACTTCTCCAAACTGTGGATTTTTCTACGTATATGACATTTCTAACCGGTCTGTTCTTTTCCAGTCCACATTTTCCTGCCATGATTACGGATCGGATCCGCGAAACAGCAGGAAATACGATATTTATTTATATCGCCAATTCGTGCACTAATAAACTTAATCAAGTTAACGACCCTATTGGCTTGGTCAGAGCTATAGAAACTTTGAAAAGGTCGTAGGTTCTATTTCATGCAAATATTTGTTGTTAAATTTTGTGTTGCCAATTGAATAACCCGAGATGTTACGGTTTTAATAGATTTAAGAAAATCAATATTATATCAATCCTCGTTTGATCCCCGCACGATACAAACATTTGTGTGCATGAACATGTCTGTTTGTATTGGTTTGGGTGTTTTCTATGTATATCATGTATGTATTTACAAACAAAAAGTATTTAAGTATTATATCCGTTGTCTGGCACCCATAACACAATCTTTAAGTAGCTTACTTTGGGACTAGATGGCGATGTGTGGGAATGTCCAAAGGATATTTATTTATTTATTTATCACTGTTCTGACCTAACCTAACCTAGATGACACCAACAGAGGAGAGTGCTGTTACTCGGCGGCCGCTACCGCGGCACGCTCGCTACGCTTACTTTGGAACTAGATGGCGATGTGTGGGAATGTCCAAAGGATATTTATGTATTTTTTATTTTTTATATCTAACCTCGTTTTAGTTTGATTGATGTGTTTTATCCTTGGATGAATTAACCACGTTTTATCTTTTTGTCCGCATCTTTTGCTTTATGTCCCTGTGTTAGCGTTTCAATTTTTGAAGCTTAGTTTGAATAGGTTGCATGACGTATGCTCATATTAACGATGAAGCTAAATAACTGACGATATCAGGATTTTGATATACGTTAACAAAAGTTATGTTAATTTCTTAAACACTTATGTACGTAATAAATAAACCAAACGTTTTCAGCAAACGAGAGCCCGTCCATATCTGCGCCAAAACTTTAATGGTGTACACATTACCCATAAAATACGTTGTTAACGTTATCAGCAGACGTTTAAATACCCGATATAGGTCTGCAGTTAACTGAGCTTAATTAAACAGCCCTTTGCTCTAACGGCTCATTGTTTCGAGGCCGCGGTGTCGTCAAATAACTACTTAATGAGATATATGCACAGCCCTTAGTGCGAACACACGGTGGTGGAGGATGGCGAGATTCAAAATATACTAAATCATTTCACCGAAAGTGCTTTCCACGCTTTTGAGCGACCAGTTTTAAACCTTATCCACTGCAGCAGTAGGTTTCTATTAGTAAAACATTATTACAATCAGGCATGTGATTCAAAATGTGCACAGTTCGATAATGTTCCATAAAAGTTATCATCAAAATTATATACTACTACAAATTACCCGTTGAATTTCAAGTAAATCATGCATTTATTACATATATCTTATAATTATCCTATTTGACTAAACGAAGAGGTAAAATAGTTAACTTATATAATTCAAAGAGGAATGCAAAAATATTTTCTAAACTTTGCGTCTGTATATTATCAGGTTACTTGTTTAACTATTATTAAATTTTAGCGATAACGAACCTGCGTGTTGGTTGCCTATTAAAGAAGAATAGTTGGCAATTCTGCAAATTTATTATCACGTGGTCTTGCTTTGGACAATGGTTTAATTAAATTGATACTTAAATCGGTTGTAGAAAGGCTATTTTAATGATTGGGAGATTTGTGATAAGCAAATGAAATTTTATTTTATTTTTAAATAGGTCAGTCTTGGCACTAGTCAGTTCATTTATGTTAACAATAGTTTCTTTACTGTCAGTTCAATCAGATAAGTCGGACTACCATCTCACCGAAAATAACAGCACTTGCGTAATTATGAGAAACATTTGTGCAGGATTCAATCCTTTAAAATCTTTTGATACAATGTGCACGATTTGCCTCTAAACGCTCCGATCATATAATCACTTGCAACGTACACAAACTCAACGACCCATACAAACTACCAGATGTATCTTCCAAGGGAGTTAAATTAAACAGCTTCAACAATTTTCTGACATACATAGTCGCAGAATTGAAGAACTTCAGTAAATAAATATGTAAAGTCAACGTTGGTCATACAGTTTAATCTACAAGCACACAAAGTATGTAAAGTTAGCCTGTACCATCCCACTGCTGGGCAAAGGCATTACCTCAACTATGAGGTAGTTTAAGCCATACTTTTCCACGCGGGCTCAGTGCGGGTTGGTGAGGGGTTTTTGCAAGGCGAGCGACTAACCCTGATGTCAGATGTTATCAAGCCGCCCATAAGGCCTCTGACTAGGCTAACGACTAATAACAAGCGATAGTAGCCGTGACCAACGGCTTAACGTGCCTTCCGAAGCACGGAGATGCTCGTGATGTACGTCACTTATATGGTCGGAATGGTCACCCATCCAAACACGACCGCGCCGTAGGTTGCTTCCCTTCGGTATCACTACCAAAGCGCTGCTACCACTGCGCTACGAGCACCTCACACACAAAGCACATAAAAAGCTTAATTAAAAGTATATATAATTATGTATATTATTGTATCACTTGCATAGTTGACTTATCTTTGACTAGCGGTCACACTTTGCATAATATCACTTGATATAATATTTGTTTGGCTTAATGATTGCTTTATCTAACTTTTATTTAACCGAAACTGTATCACTATGACGACCCGTCTGGTGTAGTGGTCGAGAAATCGCCTACTACGCAGCGGGTGCGGATTCGATCCCCGCACAATACAAACATTTGTGTGCATGAACATGTCTGTTTGTATTGGTCTGGGTGTTTTCTATGTATATTATGTATGTATTTACAAACAAAAAGTATTTAAGTATTATATCCGTTGTCTGGCACCCATAACACAATCTTTAAGTAGCTTACTTTGGGACTAGATGGCGATGTGTGGGAATGTCCAAAGGATATTTATTTATTTATTTATCACTGTTCTGACCTAACCTAACCTAGATGACACCAACAGAGGAGAGTGCTGTTACTCGGCGGCCGCTACCGCGGCACGCTCGCTACGCTCGCTCGCCTTCGCGCGTTGTCGGATCACTGTTCTAACCTAACCTAACCTAGATGACACCAACAGAGGGGAGTTCTGTTACTCGGCGGCCGCTACCGCGGCACGCTCGCTTCGCTCGCTCGCCTTCGCGCATTGTCGGATCACTGTTCTAACTTAACCTAATCTAGACGACACCAACAGAGGGGAGTTTTGGTGCTCGGTGGCGCTCCTTTTTTGTGATTAAATGCAAAATATTAAAGCTTTGTTTTACTCAAGTTGCCCTATTTGCTGTCTTTAAAATAATACTGTTAAAATCTTATAATTAAAAAAAACAATATAGGCGAACTGATCATTATACTAAATAAAACTATGTAAAATGATAATTATACAAAATGAGATTAGATAAAACAAAAATTAGTCTCTTAAATGTGAGCACAAACGTTGTTATATCAAACAAATATTATCTGTTATAAAAATTATGTTAAACAAAATTATGTTAAACAACCATTATGTTAAGAGTGATTAGTAAAAGTGAAATTATATCAAACGTTTTTCGACAAAACAAGGGAGAACCCATAAAAAGTCTTACAAAAAAATAAAGTTACCAACTATCTCGACTTTAACTAATGTCACGAGAAAAAATATTGGTCGTGACAAAAATATATATTTTTAATTTTTTGAAAGATGTTACATGGGTAAGTAATGATAGGGGTACAAAAAACTAATAGAATACTATACAACGTGTTATGTAATATGCGCAAAACTTCAGACACCCAAAATGTTTTTTTAATTCAATTAAACTAATTCTGTAAGAAAAAATATATATAAGGTTTCATGTGGTGTTTAAGTTTCACTGGCGTTTCTGACATTTTTTGCTCTATCGAGAGAGGAGTAGGTAGTATATCATATCATAGTATGTATATCGTATCATATCATATCGTATAGTATATCATAGTAGAATCAATTCTACTAGGGTTATATCACCGAGTCGCTGCCCATGCTGTCAGTAATATCATTACTATTTACGCTCATAAAGAACTAACCATTGCTTCTTTACGTATTTTGGCGTGTTTCTGACATGATCGCTTGTCTTATTAACAAATAGACAGGGCAAAATTTTAATGTTTTTTTTTTGACAAATGTGACCCATAATGAAAAGTGGTTCTGTTCGTTATTTTAATCAAATATTGTAAATAGCGTAACAGTCTATTAACTGTACAATACAACCTCAATCCATATTGAGCCATTTATTCACTGCTAGTTATTTGTTATATGTATCAACTTTAAATTCGAAACAAGGTATTGAATTGAAAAACTGTATATTTCCCCGAGTCGACGTGAACTGTGCACTACGGTACAATTAAACCTGACTGAGTCCTGTAGGACCCATTAATTGAATTGAGCTATCTGTAGCCTGGAACTAGTGAAGTAGAATATCGATGATTGGGAAATGTCGATAATCGATAAACTAGGGCAGTACAATAATCTACTTTGTCATCCAAGTTTATTTCGTCCGTGCCTTATCACGCTCAGTATAATTCTTTTGGTTTTGTTTTGGTCAGTGACATACAACTCAGCTATAATCATATTATTATATGAGCTATGCTTACTCTAAAAGAAATTCTTTTAATGATAAACATGTTAAAAAGAAAACCTCTTCAAAAAATTCAAAAAAAATCAAAAATAAATAGGGAAACTCTCACCCTCGGGCGTAACTAGCGCGTCTACGAAATACTACGCCGTAGCTACGAAGAGGCCACATGGTATTGGTAGTTTTGACTTACTCGCTGTATCGCAATAAACAAAAAATATATTATGTATTTTAATTCTAATAATATATTACATTAGTATCGTTTGTACAACCACCCCTGAGCCGCTCGTTGCTGATCAAAACAACAGTATATGGTTGGTATATAATGCCAAACGGTATTAAGTTCACCATATGTACGTTATTTGCTGTGTTTACAGGGTGATTGGATATTTGCAATTGAATCAACTCTTACTGTAATTATTATGCTTCAGATTGAACAGGCTTCTTCTGGGTGAACTTTCACCATTAACAAGCTGTCTAAGCCCAATCAGGTCTGGATTTTGCCTATGTAAATGAGCTTTCACAAGATTAGCTCAGTAATGTAATTAATAAAAACCATCTTAAGACTACCTTGAGAAAATATTTTCTGTCACTATGTTCATAAAAATGATAAATGTAATGTAAAAGTTGTGTAACCATTTAGTACCACTAGTTTGCCGGTTATGTACTTTTGTATACATTTTATTATTGCATATATTTGTGTTGTGACTTACAGATAGATCTACGATCTCTAGTAGAGTATTTTATGTTAGTAATAATTGTAATTATCTACTGATTGTAAAATCGGGACACAACAGACAGACAGACTACATATTGAATTTAAAACAAAAAGGTTTTATTGCATATTAGTTTTTTTTTGTAATTTTGGTAATGTGTAAAAAGTACTTTCAGTCAGGTATAATGTCCACGAGAACTAGGTACTGCTGACAAACGGTTTCTCAGTTTGGTAGACGTTGTCTTTTTGATATGTACTTTAATACTTTGTTAAAAATAAGTTAAGACCAACCCAGTCAGACAAAAAAAAAAATTCGTTATTTATAATCTATAGCAAAATCAGTAAAAGGTGTGACTATAGAAACTATAAAAATATCGTCATTACAATATTTCATTTATATTCAAGGTTGTATCGACAATCCATCGATAGTTTGTATTGTTGAACGCAACACTACCGGACACGAATGGCAGGATGCATTGGGGACCCAGCTTTACATAGGCAATTGATTGAGATGGTGTTTTATAACTGATACAGATACTGACTGGACTGATTATATCTTACGATAAATAGATAATAAATAAAATTATTCATTGTAAAAAATAAAGTGTACAAAATCAGTGCCTCGTTTTAAGCATGCAGAAGTCTGTAAATGTGTGTGTTTTTTTTAATGGGTCGGTTAACGGGATGTTATTCTTGTGGAGCTGACGGTGTACTTCCGCAATAACAACAATTGGTTCTATTTGCTTGGTTCATGATTATAGGTGAATATGGTTTAAGTCTTATTAAATTCTTTCAAGTGGTTCACGATATACGTGAGAAAGCTGCGAAGAGTTTACGGTTACGGTAAATCTCAGATAAGTTGTAGAGATTGATTCTCCGTATGTTGCACGTGATAACGTGGCCAGAGTGTTTTACGTCGAAGCGGGGACCGGAATCCAAAAGATGCATCCAGCTTTGAGCTTAGGTATTATTGCAGGGGATGTGTGTTGTTATAAACAGTATATTATATTGTTCCAACAAAAGATAAAAGATTCTATTATTCCATGTACTATTACGAGTATATTAAGCCGACCACTAACCGTCGCTTGCATCTTGCATCGCCCGTTTTCGAGTCGTGTGTTCAAGAGATTTCAGCTAATAAGTGATTAGGCGCGAGAGTTGGAGAGGTAAAAAAATAAAATGGTAAGTAATGAAAAATATGGTAATTTATGGTAAAAAATGGTAAAAATACTCGTAATTTACCAAATAGCGGTAAAATACTCAGTTGCTATATTTATTTATTTTATAATTTGTGCATGATTATAGCTTTAATCCAAACGGTTGTTGGCGGTGTTGATGGTAGAAAACTTCATAATTTGATTATTTTGTACGTTACTTGGGTCAACATATAAAACAGAAAACAAATATTCGTGTGCGTTGCGTAAACTATTTTATGGCATTTAACATTCGCGCTCGCTTCTCGCCTGGTTATTGGCGAAACGTTCGAGGAAATATTCGTGCACGAGAGCTGACGCGAGCTTGCTGTTCACATTGATGTTCACACATCATCATCATCATTATCACCCAAGGGACGTCCACTGCTGAACATATGCCATCCCCACAGCTTTCCACAGCGACCGGTTGTGAGCGGTCTGCATCCAGTTTGATCCTGCGATCTTTACAAGGTCGTCTGTCCATCTTGTCGGTGGACATCCCACGCTGCGCTTTTGGTCAAAGGGTTTCCAATCTAGAACTTTTTTGCCCCAGCGGCCATCAGTTCCCTGCTATGTGCCCTGCCCAAGTGCTCACTGCCACTAGAGCTTACTGATTCGTAGGGATATGTCCGTTTCTTTAGTTCTTCTACGTATCTCCTCGCTTCTCATTCGATCACCGAGTATAGCCCACTCCATCGCTCGTTGTGTGATTTTATGCTTCTTTATGAGGCACATAGTAGACCACGTAACGGATCCGTATGTCTTCACTGGTGACATGCACTGGTTAAAGACTTTCGTCTTCAGACACTGAGGTAATTGAGACGAGAGGACGATCTTTCGCAGTTTCCCGAACGCTGCCCAGCCGAGTTGGATTCGTCGATTGACCTCTTTCTCAAAGTTGGACCTATCTAATTGGATCTTTCATCTAAGGTAGACGTACTTGTCAACAACTTCGAGGGTTGAGTTTCCAACGGATACTGGAGTAGGTATAACACGGGAACTTGACGTAATTTTCGTCTATTCCATGTTTATTTTAAAAACACACCTGTTGGGATACTTGGTCGAGCATAGTGCCAAGATTCAGCGTCTTTGCCACAATGACTATATCATCGGCAAACCGGAGGCGTGTTATGTATTTGCTATTGACACAGATGCCGAATCCTTCTCATTCCAGGAGCTTGAAGGCGTCTTCCAATGCCGCTGTAAACAGTTTCGGAGATATAACGTCTCCCTGTCTTACACCTCTCCGCAATGGAATCGCACTCGTATTTTGTTCCTGTACTCGGACCGACCATGGTGGCGTTGTTATACAGACACTTACCTAGACCTATAGTCTATGTGACACCGCTGAAGAGACCTAAGCACCGCCCAAGTTTTGATCGAATCAAAAGCCTTCTCATAGTCCACAAACGCTAAACATAGAGGCATATTATACTCATACTTCTCGGACTTCTGTATAATTTGCCTTAATGGATGTGGTCTATGGTACTGTAGCCTTTCCAGGATTCGGCTTGTTCGGGAGGCTAGAATTCATCAAACCTACGTGCGAGACGCTTCGTGATTCACACATGCGCGAGATTACTCATAGCCTCTGTTGTACATGAAGATGCCGAAGGTTGAATTAGTTGTGGCTTGCGCTCTGCAACTCGTTAGTTTGTTTAATTACTTGAATATCTTGTGTAAGAAAGTAAAAAGGAAACGACGACACCGACGATGGTGTGGTGAATGATAAGCTTAGCTTTTAGGTCAATATGATAAGGGGGCATTTTTTCAAAAATTGCACCCTTTTTCGTGATTTTCAGTTATTAAATTAATAACCCATATCTCGAAAACGACTGGTTTTGGTGGAACTTACACTGTAGGTACCCTAAGTAGCAATATATCTGATTGACCAAAAAAAAAACATCTCGGTATGACTTCTCGTTTTCAAGAAATCCGTGGTGAGAAAAACACCAACACACATACACTTACGAAATTTTGAACACGTGTTTGGAAATTTGGAAGACTTAATAGATTACCCCACTCGAACAATACAAAATTCTAACAATATCACATACCCTATAGGTCGAATTGATAACCTTCTTTTTTAAAATAAATATTAATATGTTTATATTACAAACATAATATCACTCATAAATTACAAAGCACAAAACAATAATAAACCTAATAAATATATTTTTGAGTGATGTGAATCCAGCCCAAAAGTTCGTGTTCGTATTGGCATGTAAAGAAGTATCATCTTGCTAAGACAGTAAAAATGAGTGAAATGTTATTCATGGTGATTTGGTAAAGGGTTTAAGTATATGTATACATTAAGTTTTGTTAATTAAAATCATTTGAATATTTTCCCAGTCATCGGTAATTTTACCGAGTAAATTACATGTTTTTGGTAATTTACTCAACATTGAGTAAATTACCGGTCACAAACCCAACGCTAGCGCGAGAAATGTCAACTGTTCCTTAGTTGGCTTCATTACAAGATTTATTATCTTTGGTTGTTGGGCCCTATTGTTGCCAACTCGATCTGGTATGATCTGTTGTAGCAGCCCTTGAAGGGTTATGGGCAAATAATAAAAGTTCAAATGCGATTGAAGTAAGTTTAATTTAAAAAATCCCAAGACACTTACCATTATATTAAGATACTAAATTAGTAAGAGTTGGAAAAAAATATGTTCGGAAACACTAATGTGACCTGTTCGGATATGCAAATGTTCTATTAGAAAATTTTGTTAACAGCCCTTATGTTTAAAGTACACTGCTTAGTCCCAATTAAAATAAACTTTATTCCGAATTTACAATACGTTTCTCCTATAAATCTTATGATATGTATCTTCCGTATATTGTCATGGTAAGCTGTTGGTTGGGTAATGTCAATTGAAATGTAATGGTAATCCTAGTTTTAGGCCTTAAGGCGATAAGCGGTAAGGCTTTATAATATCTGACAGTAAAGCTCTTGCATAAGGCGGTTTTGCACTCTACGGAATCCAATACGTAATTGCTCCGTGTTGATACATCATCATCATCATCAGCCAAAGGACGTCCACTACTGAACAATGGCATACCCCAAAGTTTATTCGATACATATTAATTTCAAATTTGATTAATATGCTATAATACACATTCATCATACAATACGTTTTAGAATCAAAACAATATACAATAAATACTAACTATGTAAGCCAATTATCATAAAGCTACCAGTTCTCAACAGTTTTTAAAGCAATAACTCTGTCAGCTTCATAACAATAAACTTCATAAAAACATTAATTAATATTTAAATATATGCTGTCCTTAATTTTAGATTTGCGAGTTTAATACCTCTCATTTAATCATACAGGCTGAATAAAAATACTGAAAGTATGTAAAAAAAATATGCAACGTAATTTATTTAAAATCACTCGAATTTCAGATTTCATATACATGAATACGTTTTGTCTGTTTGTATAATGTCTGTATGCCATCTATATAAATATACGGGGTGTTGTTTTGGTCAGCGACGAGCGACTCAGGAGTGGCTGTACAAACGATACTGATGCCAAAAAAAATAATTTTAAATGGAAAAAAACTCAAAAAAAAAACTTATTGCGTTATAGTGAGCGAGTCAAAACTGCCAACAACAGGTCGGCTCTACGTAACTTAGTAGCTACGTCGTAATATTCCATAGATAGGCGCGAACTACGCGCAAGGGTGCGAGTTTCCCCATTCATATTGAGTTTCTTTTAGAATGTTATAAAGAGGTTTTCTTTTAATAAGCATTAGCGTTTTTTTTTAACAAGCATAACTCATATTATCATCCCTGAGTTGGATGTCACTGACCAAAAAGCACCTTGTATATATATGATGATAGAATCTGTTACTAACGTCATCACAACATTGTCAGTCAGTGAATCTGGCTGGCTATACCCAATACAAGAGAGAATCATATTCGTAGAAGGGGAGAAGTAATTAAGCAAAAAATAAACTTTAAAAAAAGTAAAAACCGACTTCAAAGCCGGTGCTGTGATAGTTGATGCTTGATGGTCAAAATGATGGCACCGACTCCAAAATTCCTTTCCTTTCAATGGTAAAGAGTTTATTTAAGACTTTTTAGTGCATTTTGGTTTTGAAGTCGGTTTTTACTTTTTTTTAAAGTTTATTTTATTTCTTCATTTTTAGTGATTACATTAGAAGGGGGGGGGGGGGGGGAGGTGCACCTTATGATTCTATTTTTTAAGAAGCTACAAATTTCCTATTATAAAATCCGTCATTATAATCACTGAATGATTTTATTCACTAATATTATTTTACAAGTTATAAAAGATACCAGCAAATAAAAACGAACTTTATTAGTCAATTTTCTGCCTTCTGTAGAAGAAATCCTGGATTTGGATTTAGTTCGTATTGCAGGAAAGTAACAAGAGAAATTTGAAAGGGCACAAGTGTCTTCATGTTGTGGTATGCTTAATAAATGCCACCAAGCCGTGTAAACCACTATTTAGCAGCACAAAACTAAACCAACAACTACCATCTAACATGTCTTGTCGAAATTTAAAACGTTGTACGTGCATAAGTTGTGCCACGCGCTTAAACTTACCACCGAAGTATGGCAATAAAACAGGCTTGTCTCGAATATTGCCCCATTATGTCTAGCAGCTTAATTTATACCGTTGCTTAGTCATAAGGTAGGACAGGGCAGTACACAAGGATGTATGCTACTAGATAGCACAAGTGCGAGCTGTAACTTCACATTCTTCGCATGACTTTGACTTATTATGGCTGATAGAAGGAAATTGATGTTTGAACGGAATAGTTATTTTGCACGCAAATGCCACACCAAGTAATGGAAATAGGCAATGTTATTATTGAACTAATAACAAAACAAACTCACTAAAATATTGAATATGAAACGATAACCAATCCATTTATTGCTTTTAGTTTTCACATTTTATTGAGTATTATTAAACTGTTGATTGTATTGAGATTAATCATTCATTTCCATCGATTTGCACTGTGATATTAAACAATGATCACTCTTAATAAAGGCACTTAATGTCGCGTATTGTTAATGAATATTACGCCTTATTTAATAAACTAATAACCTTAAAGGATCACAGTTTTTTTAATACAGTCAATAACAACTCAGACATTTAATTTATCCTAACCAAAAGAGTCGGAGGCCTTTGGCTATAAAATATATGAAAAAACGTTTATCTCGTATGTTACATCTGTAAGAGTTAAATTCGGTTTAACTGTTTCATGGAAACTTTAAGCCAAATCAAATATCTGAAAACCCATACGGAAAAGTAATGGGTGATGATGAAGGTTAATTTTGTAATTTAAAACACTTTCTTCCGTTGTTACGGTCCTTCTAGTATTTCTAATTCCAAGCGTAAAGACTTGCCAACGAGACGAGAAACTTAAAGATTTACTGCCGTGGTGCCTTCTAAAAGTTTTATCTTAAACCTAGGCCATGTTAGCGAACGAGTAGTGGGGGTGGGGATAATCTAATAGCGGCTAAAAGGCTTTCTAGTGTCGCTCGCGGTGTCGAGGCGGCTTTGTCGCCTTCTGTGGTGGAGGGAAAAGATTATATTGTGAGTTTTGGTGTGCGGTTTACAGAAGAAGGAGTTAGACCCGTTACACACTGTAACTTTTAGCATTGATGCAGTCGCGCGTTTTGAAAATGCGCTTCAGTATCACGACTCACGCAATGAACAGATTTAATTTAGCATTGATGCAGTCGCGTGTTAGCATCGATGCAGAAGCGCGACTGCAGTCGCCAAATTACAGCTTATGCATCGCGACTGCATCGATGCTTGGGTTCAATGTTAAATGTAGTGTAATATCTACACTGTTGGTGTTGTGGGTTGACATTTTGCGAGTACATCGCTGCTGAAATTCAATAAGATATTGCGGCGTACTAATATATGTTTCAAGAACGATACCGGCATGGGTGCAACTGTCACATCTAGCAATGCATGCATATGCCAATGTCACATTTCGCATTCAAATGTCACATTCCGCATGCGAAAGCGGCGATGGTAGTCCACCGTCGTGATCCGTATTAAAGGTAAGGTTACGTTACCAGTGGTTGAATATTTACGATTGTGTGTGTTTTGAAGAAAAAAAAACTTAACCAATGGTCATTAAAATAGCCAGTCTGACATTTGGTTAAGGAAGTTTTTTTCATAACACATACAGCCGTAAATATTCAACCGCTGGTATAGTAACCTTACCATTACTATGGATCAAAAAACTGGCCCTAAACGGCGAGTTTTCTTTATCTAATGGGCATAACAGCATATAGTGGCACCAATTTATCTGTAGGATAAAATAGTCAAAAATGGAATTACAGTTGTCACTTTGAAAATGTCATTGCTGCCTGTACAAGTCAGTGTGACCATACTTGATATTATAATAATCTCGGCAGCAATTTTATAAAGCGTAATATATTTATTTATGAATTATACCGGCTATAGTCATAATATCAAATGTAAAATATTGTTTTGTTAGTCCATTTTTGTGTTCTAATCAATGACGTGCAAAAGGATAGACATACACCAACATTAAAGCATTTAAAAGTGGCGCAATATACGATAGTATAGTTGTGTATTATGACAATAAGCGCTAATAGAGAAAAATGATGAGGCATGTAATAAAAAGCCAGAAGTGTTTATTTATATGAAAAATGGATTTCATGGCTCGCGCGAGCCAAAAAAAAATACATTTCTTTGCCTTGTTTAAAACAAAATATACATATATTTCCGCGGAGATTTATCAAACGCTTTATTGTATTGAAACGTCATTATTTATATAAAATATCTATCAATTGTGTTATAATCAATGAGTAGGAGGTGTTCGCGTAAACTTCAGAATCAGGTATTTCTTGAACTCACAAGTGCGAGTGGGTACTTGACTTGAGTGTTTTATGGGACATATAATAATCTTTATTAGTATTATGACATTGAAAAGTTTCTTTGTTTGAACGCGCTAACATCAGAAACTACTGGACCGATTTGAAAAAAATAAATGTGTTGGATAGTTTATTTATCCAGGAAGGCATGAGGCTATCACGCTGCGACGGGAGGGGAGCGAGCAAACTAAAAACGCGCAGACGCAGTCGCAGGGGATTGCTAGTAATATATATTGCAGAACTTTAACATTAGTATGACGAGCGTTTATCCTTACAATATCGTGTTTCACGAACAAACAGCGTATTCCTTTCTCAAAGCACTGCAATCCGACGCATAAAAGTATCAAATGACAAGATGAAGCCACAACATAAATATAAACAGTATGGTTGGTTTTTGAAAATAGTTCTTCTTTTTGCTGTAAATCTGCCTTAGTTCGACTTGATGTATCTCTTGACTTCAATATCTAAAGCTTACGATGTTTGACTTTTCCTACTACCAGTATACCAACTAGTTAACTGCCTCGGTGGCGCAGCGGTTAGAGGGTCGTACTTTAAAGCAACGACCGCGCCCGAGGTCCCGGGTTCGATCCCCGGGTCGGCCCAAAAAAATATGTACCTGGGTTTTTCCTGTTTAGAAATTCTGAGTCTCAGGGTAGCCTAGAGTTTGGAATTTGGCGGTGTTTCACCCCCGTGCCTAGAAAAAGCACGTAATGCCGTCGGTCCTGCGCCTGATCTCTCTTCGGTGGTTTCACATTGCTGTCCTATGAGAGTGAAAGGAAAGAATAGAGAGTGCACCTGTGTTGGCACAAACACTTGTGAACTAAATTATGTCCCGCACAGACAGTTAGTTGTTGTGACTGGCCACCGTGGTCGGAATCGGCTAGGGGGACTATTATACCTACAAGTACATACTCATATAGGTACACACATTTATTTATTGTGCGATAGCTCTTTAAACTTTAGCAACTAAAACGGAGTATTTGATTTATTAATTTAAAAATTGTTACACGAACAGATCATTGTCTACTGGTGAACTAGTTCGAATAAAATCATTTGCACAAATGTAGCTCAAGTTAGATTATAAGATATTGCTGTAAATTTCAAATTGTAGTAACAGAGATATATTTGGTTCTAAGCGGTTACTGTTAATTTCAAATTGTAGTAACAAAGATATTTTTGTTTTTTTAGAGTTGTTAACTTAATATAATGATTTGCACTTGTAAAAAGCAATTGTTTCAGACAAGGCAACGAACACTGTGTCTTACGCTACATGAGCGCATGCCTATATCACTCAACCACCGACACATTAGCAAGCCTATTTAGTTTGTTAAGTGCTGTTTTTAAAATATATTTTTTGACGTCGAACTGCTTACAGAAATGTTCTAAGGGTCAGGTTTACAATCAACAAATAACCAAGCAAAAAATAATTCAAATAAATCAATCAAATCAATCAATCAACAATGTACATCAATTTGTGTAAAGTACGAGTAGTAGATAACGCTCAACAGAACTTATGTAGACATTTTGAAACAGGTCGTAAGTATAACCCCAGATAATATAAACTTCGTATAACTAATAAACGAAACCCTTAAGCAAGCCTCAGACACATGCATCCTACATGGATTTTTCGACGCTTTAGCCAGGTTTAAGCAGTAAAATGTTCCACATTGTGTATAATAATTATCCTAAATATATACTTTATAGTTTTCAATTTGCCAACTTTGTGGACCTGAACGTGTGTGACACTGACAGCCATTTGAGTTTTGACTGACCGACGATGATTTGCGGTCATTGTGTGAGATTTTTTCAAGACTATGGCTAAACGGAGAAGAATAAGTCGTGCAATTTTTTAATATGTTGAAGACTTCAAGTTAATTAGAACTACATTATTTTTGTTGATTTCTTTCGGAATTTTGTAGAATAAGAAAAAAAATAACCTTAGCCTGTTGGAGCCAAGCGTTTTGTGGGAGCCATTCGTCCTTTGCCTGATTATGTCATCATCAAATTACCTTCTTTTTAATGCTTGATATTAATATTCCGTATTGATATATTAATGTAATTATTTATATATATATATATATATACACACAAAAATAATGTAGTTCCAATTAACTTGAAGTCTTCAACGGTCTTTATATGTTTATAGTTAAAGTTACTATTTTAAAGTAGGTTTATCTATTTATTTAATATATTATATTATGTGTATTTATTATTATAGGATAATAGGATTATTGTTACTTTCTTTAGAAGCTTTTCACTGCACCCGTTGACACCTTTCTGCATGACCTAAAGGTTTGACTGGTAGAGAATGCTTTTAGCATTAAGTCCACCTTTGTACAATAAATTTGTGCTATAAAATCTTAAAATAAATAATAAAGATTAATTTACAATAGATATATGTAGCGACAGGAAAAAGGTAGTCCATCCAGGCAACGGAATTATGTTTTTCCACTTTTGTTTTTCAGCGTTATCAGTTTTTTCAGGAATCCGTTGATGAGGAATCAAACAGGGAATTATCCAAAACCTAAATCCACATGCATCACTTAATTTCTTCCTGAAGGTTTAGAGCATCTTTAACATTATTTTTTTGGAAGTCGGTAATAACACTAATAGAAACTTCTTCAGACATTGTGAAAAGAAATTGAGCTTTCTGCTCATCCCTTTTTATGTTATGTAACAACTATTCTATGGCACTACAGAGTTTTTCCAGTTAACGAGGGGAAAGTTGTAACAAGGGACATCAAAGGGCCCAAGATGTCGTTATCTTTTAAGTTTACTTTTATAACCAAACCGGGACACCCAGTAGTAACTTTAACCGGTCTTTGAAGAAGTGAGAGCGTGTGGTAAGAGGATATTTTTGACACCCTTGAGACTGTTTCTCTAAAAATTGGGACTGAGTAAAGAGATGCTTGTACTTTAATAAATATTGGACACCGATCGTATACATTGCTCTGATTAAAAAGTAAGTAGCTACAGCACTTGATATGGAATTTTGAGACATGTCTACGGTTCTACATATTAGGTGGAGAAATTGAATAAAGCTAGGTATGCCTAGTAGAAAGAAAAACACCGGCTAAGTGCGAGTCGGACTCGCGCACTGAGGGTTCCGTGCCACCCTTAAACTGAATTCAGGGTCCACTTAATTCCACCTAGCGAAAATAACGCAATATTTTTTTACAGCAAAAACAACTTTGATTTTCATAGTGTTTGTATGCTAATAGTTTTACAATAAAGTGGCTGTGACATACGGATGGACAGACAAACAGACAGACTTGACGAAAATATTAGGGTTCCGTTTTTTTCTATCCGGCTAATGAACCCTAAAAACCGACTTCAAAAATAAAATATACTTAAAAGTCTTAAATACACTTTTAAAAAATTCCATTTTATTGCTTGTGTTATGTATATGTAGTATTTTATTAGATCATATTGTATTTATTGTAAATTGTATTCATTTTGTTTTTTTGTTTTATAATATATGTTTTTCATGTATGTTTATTTTGTGTGTGAAATTAACGGTTTTTTCTTTTAATAGTAACTAATTTTCTTTTTTGTCTGTCGTACCGACCACAATCGTTTCTGCTTAGCCCAAAGGTATGACTGGTAGAGAATGCCATATGGCGTTAAGTCCACCTTTTGTACAATTTTTTTGGTTGTGCAATAAAGTATAAATAAATAAAATAAAATAAATTTTAGGTCAACCATTTTTTTCTGGGGTTCGTTGCCTTGATTAATGACGCTTAAGATGTTAAGATGAACCATGCGATGGCACCGACTCCAAATGGAAATAGTTTGCCTAAAATGGAGGTCGTTGAAGTGTATTTTTAGTGTATTTTTTGGAGGCGTTTTTTTTATAAAAGGTAATTTTATTTGCAAGTATTTTGTGATCAACAGATTTGGATGATGCACCATTTGGGTCGGTTCTTTAATAAACTTCAAAGTACCTTACATAATTTCTGGCGTCATTATCATTGATCTCCTAAGCGTTATGGAGTTCCACTATTACCTCAGCTTCACAAAATGGTGACTATCAGACGTAAAGACATGTCAACATTGAGATACTAGTACAAAAACGCTATACGTGCCTTTAAATTTTGAATGTTTCCCTCGATCACACCAAGACCCGATTTACAAATCCGGATTTGGCCACAATGGGACGGGATGGAATGTTTTGGCGACATAATCACTGAACGGAAAGTTAAGGAGTTCCACTATCACATGAAAATCACATGTAAATTTTCAAAGTTTCCCTCGATTACAGCCCAACACTAGATCCGGATTTGGCCACAATGTCCCATTGTAAAGGTAAACCCTCTAAGTAGGTGAAAAAAAAAAGAAAAAATAATCGGTCCACATAATAACTGAAATATATAAAAAAAACAACTACCAGTCAAATTGATAACCTCCTCCTTTTTAAAGTCGGTTTAAAAAGGGTGATCAAGATACTAAAACTCATATCTTTTAAAACCTTTTTTTTTCTTCTGATTTCAGAACCAAGTGACCGAATGCGAGTTCAATTTTTGTGTACGTGCAATTCGTCTTTATTTTCACGCTCGCGCTCGTATGTGGTATTACCTATATGTATTTATAGCAGTTGTAGACAGTAACTTGTCCGTAACTCCATCAAATAATCCACACAGATTTGTAACGCATAACTTCGCTAGCTAGGCTAAGGACGTATACATACAGTTTGTTTGATGTTCCTGATACACTTTTGCTTTTAAATAATAATATGGTGCAGTGGTTAGAGGTTTCGACTACTGAACCAGTGGTCGCGGGTTCTAATCCCACAGGGGCAAATGTTTGTGCATGGGCATGATCATTTGTACCTGATTCACGGATGTTATATATTTTTATGTATACAGGGTGACTTTTTTATCAGTACCGATATTTTGTGTAAAGACTCCACTGACAAATATGAACAACTTTTACTATGGGGGCAATAGCGAAATCGAGAAAAAAAAATCAGCTGTTCCATACATTTTGACCGCGCGCCAATTGAACTTTTGTATGGAACAGCTGATTTTTTTTTCCCGATTTCGCTATTGCCCCCATAGCAAAAGTTGTTCATATTCATCAGTGGAGTCTTTACACAAAATATCGGTACTGATAAAAAAGTCACCCTGTATATGGGAGACGTCGCGCCTCCATCATAATCGATGTCTGGTCCTTCGTAATACAAGGAAGAAAATTCATTACCACGAAACCAGACAGTTGGTGTGTCGTCTGGCGCATTGTTATTTTATTCATTTACTAGCGGTCCCCCGCGACTTCGTCCGCGCGTTTTGAGTTTGCTCCCTCCCCTCCCGTCGCAGCGTGATGTTTTATATCCTGAAGCCTTTCTCAATAAAGAAGCTATATAACACAGAAATATTTTTTCAAATCGGTTCAGCAGTTCTCTTAATGCTGAACAATCTTGTCATACATGATTTTTGTGTAACTTTAGCGGTTTCCGCAGCGTACGCAGCGGAAGCTCTCGAAAGGAATATCTTTCTCCCGTTTTCGCAACATTTTTCATTGCTGCTGTGGTCTTGTGAGTCGTATCTTTATGTTATATAGCTTAAAGCCTTTCTCGATAAATGGACTATCTAACATAAAAATAATTTTTCAAATCGGGCCAGTAGTTTCTGAGATTAGCGCGTTCAAACAAACAAACAAACAAACAAACTCTTCAGCTTTATAATATTAGTATAGATAAACCTAATGGCAATACACAATGTGCACTTTCATTTTCGCCACTTTTACTCGTATACTTCTTTAAGTTCATCAAAGTCTTTGAAGTTCTCGAGCTGTTCAGTAATTCAACGCAGGAAAAGTCAGAGACAATAATTTTGACTACTCGGGGTAAAGAAAATGACCTTATAAACGGTTTCATCGTTTAGGACTTTTCCAAATGTCTGCGTGTCTTAGCACCGAAAATATAATAGTACGTACAGAAGGATCACTTCTAAAAAACGCAACTCTTCGCTTCAAAGCAATAAAGTGCAATTCAGTTCGCACGACTTTCATTCAAGGTTTTTTCATCTACTGAGTATGCGTCTCTCTTTCTAACGCGTAACGCTATCCCTGTTTGTGGCCTTGACTAGTTCTGTTAGAGGGTTGTTATCGTAGTGTTGTTATTTAATTAAGTACCGAAAACATTGCATTACTAAACTTGTTTAATATTTAGGGTTATGACGAAACATTAAACGAAAATGTATTAAGTAGCTAATTTGTCTATTTCCTTCCATCCGCGAGGAGGCTCAATCGTTCAGGCGTACCTAAACATCGGAGTGACACCCCTCCTGATTTTTAATTTGATAGACCTGATTGACAGCTTCGATTGAACTTTTTATTTTTTAATTTTGCAAGCGTAGTGTCAATCATGTTCTAACAAATCAATTGTACGCGCTTTATTGTTTTTTTAAACGATTATTCAATAATGCGGTTTTACTCATTATGATAAATAAGACATGTTACATAAAGCTCTACATAAACAAGTTTTTATAAAAGTAATGCAATCAATAGTCTTGTATCATATTACCTATTTTATTTTTAATACTTTCCAAAAATAAGTTATTAATAGCACATTATGATACAAGTGTGCTAAGTTGACTATTATATACAAGGCGATATTGTGTGCGCACGAGCGAAAGCGAGTGCGTCATAAGAAAGCCGCGTATATAATGGTCACAGGCACACGCGTATCATACGACGTTTTTCAACACACTTGCGAGGAAAAAACAAGACTCTTCATTTACTAAGTTTTTAATTATTAAAACAGTAAAAATACATTTCACTCGATTTTGATGGCAAAGACTTTCGCACGCGTTTTTCGCCTTGTTACGTATGTCCAGCGGAGTTAATAATAGGTGTTACGGACACCCAATCATGTTTAGTAATAAGTTTAGTTATATTTATTTGTAAGGATTTTTGATGATAATAAATATAATTTTCTGTTAGGGCCATAGCGAGTAAGCATTGTAATTAGCTTAGGGCTCGTTTTATTTCAATGATAAGAAACCTGTTAGTTAGGAATTCCCATTTGCAAATTAGGTAGGCAGGTAGGGTAACAATTAACTAGCTAGGAAATATTAAGAAATATGTAGGTAGTTTGGTACAGGGGCGAGGGAGACCCTAGTAGGCTGTCTCGCTCAGGTGGAGCGAGGCCGGTAAAGCCTTCGAATTTCCTGTCCCCCATATCGCGCTTTCTGAGGGTAGGTAGGAAACCCATAGAGTGGATTGTTGCGAATGGGAATTTTATCACGATTAATGTAGGTAGGTTACAAAAACGTTAGAAGGAATACGCAGATGATGTTATGTGTCCGTCCTTGTTTGTAACTAATCTGTATTAGTCGATAAGTCAGACATGTATTTTTGGTTAAATAAAGGGCCGTGAGCGGGCCAGATCGTACGCGCTCTCACGGTCACCGATCTCAAAAAGAAGAGTTTTATTTGGAATCTACAGTCTACACATCGAAGGAAAGATCGTCGGAAAATTGACTCAGCCTGCCTGTAGTCAATATCGTCTGGTCCTTGCGATCCGGATATCGTCTGGTCCGTTGCGATCCGGATATAAGAAGAAATCAGCAACGCGGCATCGACTTGTGCTTTGGTTAGCACATACGCCGAGGGATCTACGCCGAAGCACAGTGTAACCAGGAGCCGCGAATCGGCCTATACTCCTGTGGAGAGACGATCACATTTACACGGGTGTTCCGTGGGTCGGGCATTCACCACCTAACGGTGCCAAACGGTGTCTGTCTCGGGTTTAACGCCGATTCCCAGGCGGTGCAGATTTCGGGCGAGCTGCCACATACCGCGCCAGCGATTGTGAACAAGTCCGACCGGCGCCGGTACGGTGTGCGTAAGCGTGGGGGCCGGACTGTAGGCACTGCGGAGGGTTCTGGACATTCCAGCCAGAACTGAGCACCCCACGGATGCGTACACTCTCTGCCGGGCGGTACCTCCCTTCCGATCCTGCACGACCATCCATCCCCAGACAGGCTCCCCTTGGTAGTGTACCTGTTTGGGATTGATAGGAGTAGGGGCAGCAAGTAAGAAGATGCCGACTACGCGCAGCCAAGCTGGGAAAATGGAAGCCGAAGACTCAAGACTACGCAACTTTGAAGAGCCACCCGCATCACCGTCTGTGCAAGCCACCGCGAGTACGTTACGACAGACTGAACTACCCGCAGAAGGCGGACGAATGGAAACGGCAGCAGAGAGACGTCACGACGCTAACGCCGACGCGCCTAGGATAAGGCCGCCGCCGTCGTCAAATAGGTCAAGCGTCGCCGCTCGTTTAAAGCAAGCCGAGTTGAGAGCAGCCGAGCAGTTGGCGGCTATTGAAAAGAATCTAATTCAGAAGAGATTAGAATTTGAGATCGCTACGATAATGGATACAACAGATGAAGATGACCGTGAGAGCCTACCCGCCGGTGAGACCCTAGCGAGGGTGGATGACTGGTTGGATCAAGCCCAGTCCCGGCGTCAAGATGTAAACATGCAACTACCCACAACCGAGATGTCTTGTAGCGTTCCTACCCTCCGTGAAGAGAGGAATGAAAGAAATAGACATTTGTTTACGCGACGCAAAGAAAAAGATGCGCGTAATATAGAAGTGGATAGAAACCGACATTTGAATTCGCCGAGCATAGAATTAAATGAAGATGTAAACAACATTCAACAAGATGTGCAGCGACAGGTCGAGTCAAACAATGATTGTACAGCGAGACCCCAAGAGTATACGGACGGGGCGGAACGACTTGCTTACACATTGGAGAGGATTATGTCGAAGCGACCGGTCCCACGTCAAGCTATTGAGTTACCGTTTTTTAATGGAAACACGAACGACTGGTTACCATTTAAAGCTGCAATGGAAGATTCAACGCGATTATGCAACTTCAGTAAATCCGAGAACCTGGCTAGATTGAGGAATTGTCTAAAAGGAGAAGCCAAGGAGGCAGTAGCGGCGTTGTTATACCGTGCCACCGATCCGGACAAGATCATGCGAACGCTAGAACAATGCTATGGAAGGCCAGAAGTGATCATTGATCGGGCACTGGACGACCTCAAGAACCTGCCGCGAGTTGGAACGACAGCCAGTGAACTGAATTCGTTCGCGATTAAGGTACAGAACATCGCGTATACACTGGACTCCATAGATAATAAAAGCTACCTCAGAAATCCGATGATGACCCGAGAGGTGGTCGATAAGCTGAGCCCACACTTGAAAACAAGATGGTGCGACTACGCAGCGCGGTACGCAAGCTACTCGGAGCCAGAGATCGTGACATTATCGCAGTTTTTGATGGAGGAAGCGAATAAGGCGATTCGATTCGCATACGTGTCGCAACCTAGCAACAGTGCAGCGAAGAAAGAAGTGCAAGCTAAGCAGAAGGCTAACTCAAAGAAGCGAAACACTGGTGTGTACGCCACAGCCGAGGAAAAAGCTACGACGGCACAAGATAAGACGTGTTTATGTTGCGGCGGGGACCACGAAGTGTCGAAGTGCACAAAGTTTAAAACCATGACAGTAAAGCAAAGATGGGATTGGTTGAAAGAAGAAAAGATATGCTTTCTATGCTTGAACAATAAGCACAGGCGAATCAAATGTAAAGCACCGATGTGTAATGAGAATGGCTGTAACCGACGTCATCACAGGCTGTTACACACAGAGCGTGAAAACAGCGAAAGTCAACACAACCAAGAAGTGGTAGCCTCAGTTAGCCATACTGTGGGGGCATCCAAGGTGTTGTTGAAGGTATGTCCGATCGTCATTGAGGGGCCACGGGGTAGAGTAAACACACACGCTCTACTTGACGAAGGGTCTACGGTTACGTTGATCGATCAGGACGTGGCGGAATACGTCGGTGCAGAAGGCCCGCTTCGAGACTTACACATATGCAGTGTGAACACACAGAGCGTACCACACACGAGCAGAGAGGTGGAGCTTCAAATGATCGCCAGTAACAACGAGAAACATTTGGTGAAAGCGAGAACGATGAAGAATCTCCGCTTGAATACTCAAACGGTGGGTCGGAGCTGTTTAGAGTATGGACACATGCGTAACCTGAACGAGAGTGACGTGTGTTATGTAAACGCCAAGCCGCGTGTCCTCATAGGCGCGGACAATTGGCATCTGATAGTAAGCAGGAAGCTGTTGACAGGCAAACGCCACGAGCCAGCAGCATCGCTCACCAGACTGGGGTGGGTGATACATGGTCGAGCGCCGTCCCGAGTCATAAGGGAGAGAGATACGGTGTTGTTCGTCGACGATCATGGGCGAGCTCGGTCTACGCAACCTGACGAAGAATTACACAACATGGTGAAGTCATACTTCGACATCGATTCGCTGGGCATTCAGAAAAAGGAACGCGAGAACCCTGATGATGTGCGCGCCTTAGAAGCCTTTGAGTCAACAGTGAGATGTGTCAAACAGCGATATGAAGTTGGATTGCCGTGGCGCAAGGTTAACACAGTTATGCCGCCGAGCTACGAGGCTGCGAGGCGGAGGCTCACGTCAATAGAAAGGAAGATGGACAAAATACACAGCCCAGATCGAGAGTATGTTTAGAAAAGGCTACGCAGAGGAATGCCGAGAAGCCGACACACAGAGCCCGCGTCTCTGGTATTTACCACACTTTGCCGTGGTAAATGTTAACAAGCCACAGAAGATTAGACTAGTTTTTGACGCCGCGGCCAAAAGCAACGGAGTGTGCTTAAACGACGCGCTACTGAAGGCCCCGATCTGCTGAGGGACTTGGCTGGAATCCTGTTTAGATTTCGAGAGCGAGCTATCGCCGTAACAGCGGACATCAGGGAGATGTTTCTGCAAATTAAGATTGCTCAAGAGGACCAACCGGCGCAAATGTTTTTATGGAGAGGCGAGGACAGAGCAGCGCAGCCTAAAAAGTATAAGATGACATCAATGATTTTTGGCGCAAAGAGCTCACCGTTTCTGGCGCACAGTGTTAGAGACCACAATGCGAAGCAACATGCAGCAGAGTTCCCGAAGGCATACGAAGCTATCACGAAGAACCACTACATGGACGATTGGGTAGATTGTTTCGATACACAAGAAGAAGCAAGCAACGCCGTCAGAGACGTCACGCACGTACACGCGCAGGCGGGATTTGCGCTCGCAGCGTTCAACTCCAATGGAGCGCAAGTCATGCGTAAGCTGCCACTAGAATGCCGTGCTGCGGACGCGTCGAAACAGCTCTGCTCAAGTGGAGAACAGCAGGGGCGTACCCTAGGCCTCGTGTGGAATGCCAGTACAGATGAATTGGGTTTTAACACTGACTTAGTTAGAGTGCCGCGTAAGGTGAAAACGCTAGAGCAAGCGCCGACCAAGCGAGAGGCGTTGAGCGCGGTTATGTCAATATTTGATCCGCTGGGACTGCTCAGTTACTACACGATAAGAGCGAAGATTCTTATGCAAGAAGTGTGGCGCCTACAAACCAGCTGGGACGAGATTCTGCCTGAAGAAATAGCGAAGGAATTCAGCGTTTGGCTGCGGAACGTAGAGACACTTAGCAGTCTGCGTCTACCCCGCCTCTACACTTTGACGGGGGGAGTGACTGGAAAGCAGCTGCACGTGTTCTGCGACGCTAGCGAGTCTGCTTACGCGACAGCAGTCTATTGGCTTGTAGAGTACGAGGATGGATCACGTCGTGTGGTATTAGCGGCAGCAAAGGCAAGAGTAGCCCCGATGAAGACGCAGACGATACCAAGTCTGGAGTTACAAGCGTGTCTTATCGGAACGAGACTTGCGTCGACAGTAATGGAGGAGCACAGATGGCAGCCCGATAGAGTTACGTATTGGACAGACTCTACGACCGTTCTGCACTGGATTGGGAACGATAGAGTGCGTTACACGCCATACGTAGCGCACCGCTTGAGAGAGATATGTGAGTTTTCAAGACCCGATCAGTGGCGGTGGGTGCCGACGCAAGACAACGTAGCGGACGACGCGACTAGAGTCGTCACAGAGATGAAATCAAATGAAGACAGATTGTTTACTGGGCCATCGTTTTTATACGAACCGGAGAATACATGGCCGTCTCAAGCAGGCTGCACAGAGAGCAGCGAGGAGACTGTATATAGCGTCGCGACAGAGGACAAATGGGAGCGCGACGAGGGTGGCCACAGAAAATGTACTCAGACAACGCGACGAACTTCAAAGGCGCAGACAAGGAGCTACGAGCAGCGAATGAAGAATGGGAGCCAGCTCTACGAGACTATGCGCTCACCCAGCGCATCGACTGGCGCTACATAGCACCAGGGGCACCGCATCAGGGGGGAGCGTGGGAGCGTCTCATTCGCTCTGTCAAGAACGCTCTACGAGTCACTCTACATGAAAAGGCACCGAGAGAAGAGGTACTGCAAACTCTACTGGCGGAGGTCGAGCACACCATGAACGCGCGACCGCTAACACACGTGCCGGTCAGCGCTGACGACCCGGAGGCGCTCACCCCGAACCACTTCCTACTAGGGGGACCGCGCGGCCTACCCATCATCGGGCCGTGCGAACCAGCGTCGAGGAAGACGTGGAGGGCGGCGCAAGCGCTAGCCGACGAGTATTGGCGCCGCTGGCTTAAAGAATACCTACCGGACCTGGTGCCGAGAAGAGGAGCCCGAGATGTCGCCGAGGTTGCTATCAAGCCCGGTGATCTAGTCGTCGTGGTGGACCACACACTGCCTAGAAACGTGTGGCCACGAGGCGTCGTCACAGAAGTACATCCTGGACCTGACGGAGCAGTGAGGAACGTCGAGATTCGGACCGAGGGCGGCGTGTTTCGTCGACCGGCGTCGAGATTGGCTGTCCTGCCGGTGGAATAAGAAGAGGTTCGCACTTCGCAGCGCTTCACCGGGGGGAGACTGTTACGGACACCCAATCATGTTTAGTAATAAGTTTAGTTATATTTATTTGTAAGGATTTTTGATGATAATAAATATAATTTTCTGTTAGGGCCATAGCGAGTAAGCATTGTAATTAGCTTAGGGCACGTTTTATTTCAATGATAAGAAACCTGTTAGTTAGGAATTCCCATTTGCAAATTAGGTAGGCAGGTAGGGTAACAATTAACTAGCTAGGAAATATTAAGAAATATGTAGGTAGTTTGGTACAGGGGCGAGGGAGACCCTAGTAGGCTGTCTCGCTCAGGTGGAGCGAGGCCGGTAAAGCCTTCGAATTTCCTGTCCCCCATATCGCGCTTTCTGAGGGTAGGTAGGAAACCCATAGAGTGGATTGTTGCGAATGGGAATTTTATCACGATTAATGTAGGTAGGTTACAAAAACGTTAGAAGGAATACGCAGATGATGTTATGTGTCCGTCCTTGTTTGTAACTAATCTGTATTAGTCGATAAGTCAGACATGTATTTTTGGTTAAATAAAGGGCCGTGAGCGGGCCAGATCGTACGCGCTCTCACGGTCACCGATCTCAAAAAGAAGAGTTTTATTTGGAATCTACAGTCTACACATCGAAGGAAAGATCGTCGGAAAATTGACTCAGCCTGCCTGTAGTCAATAATAGGTTTTCTTCATTTTCTTCACTTGAAGTAGACATTTTCATTAATGTTAAGCTTCATAATAATTCCAAACTTCGTCACAGCCGACAATTATTATTTACGAAAAATGGCGCCACAGATTATTTAGAGTATGTCTAAAGAATGGCGCGTTGTTTTTTTTTTCTTGCCGCGATACCGATGCGCGCGCAAGGCTTAGGCGCGAACTAGATCGGCCAAAAGCCAAGATTAAAAATGTAATAATTCGTGTTTAAAACACAAATCACAGGAAATTTTAAATGAATTTGAGCTATTTTTTAGTAATAAATCTGGATTTACCATTTATTGAAATAAATATGTACATACTGTTATTTTTCGCATAAATACTGTTTGTTGCTAAAATAAAAGTATTGTATAACCCGACTAAATTAAATCGCTTCTTCTTCTTACTTACGTCTTGGTACTAGGGTACAAATGTAAATTGGTCGGGTTAATAAACTAAAAGCACTAGTGCAATAATATAATGAAAAAGCACGCGTGTTTAATATCTATGATTATAAGCCAAAAATCGGTGGAATAAAAACGTCGTTATGAGCAAGTGTGTTGAAAAAATAATGATGATCTTTGTAGCACGAACAGATTTTATTTGAATATTTTATAATCGATAAAAAAACAAAAAATGATGAAATCGAAATCTTCGATGATTTAGGAACCACACTATTTTTAATTTTCGAAAAAGTGGCCACCAACATGTCACTTTGGTTTATCTAATTAAAAATCAGAGTATAGTTCAAGATTGTTGCATTTCCTTTCATGTGCACACCCTAAGAACAAGAAACTCGAGTTTATGTGATTGCCGCGCTGTGACGACACAAAGCATGTAAATCCTCTAACAATCACCTCGCAAACTCCGTAAATTAAGTTCACCTAACTTCGGTGATGCGTGACGTGCCGAATTGTGTTGGAGATACCTTTGGGATCATTAATTGATAGGATTGAAGACTACGTGCGTTGCTTGAGTTTGAAAATTTTGAGTCTACTTTGAATATTTTTGACACTCACAGTGTAAACTTATAACATACAGAATAAATTAAAGGTAAGAAAAGACTAAATCACATAGTCCTCAATAAAAAAAGGTTAACTGGTAATAATCTATATATATATATATATATATATATATATATATATATATATATATATATATATATATATATATATATATATATATATATATATATATATATATATACATATATATAGGTATAAAAGAAAGTCGTGTTAGTTACACTATTTATAACTCAGGAACGGCTGAACCGATTTGGCTGGAAATTGGTAGAAATGTAGCTTAGAACCAGGAAAAGGATATAGGATACAATTTATCCCATTCGACGGGGCCGGGGTTAGAGCGGGACGGAGCCGGGGTGAAACGATGTTCACTGAGAGCGCTTAACATTTCAAATTATGAGGCTGGGCGTGGAGGGGCTGGGGGCGAAACTAATTTCGCTGGCTCCGCTCACAAATATAAACAAGGCACAAACATTAATGCGATAGAATGCATACATACACAGTATGATTTAGGTTTAGGTATTATCTGTGACATTTTTTTTATGCATGTTAAAATTGTATTCATTTGACATCTAATTATTAACGTTTTTATATCATAACTAGCGGTCCCCCGCGACTTCGTCCGCGCGTTTTGAGTTTGCTCCCTCCCCTCCCGTCGCAGCGTCATGTTTTATATCCTAAAGCCTTTCTCGATAAATAAGCTATCCAACACAGAAATATTTTTTCAAATCGGTTCAGCAGTTCCTGAGATAAGCGCGTTCAAACAAATAAACTCTTCAGCTTTATAATATACTAGCGGTCCCCCGCGACTTCGTCCGCGCGTTTTGAGTTTGCTCCCTCCCCTCCCGTCGCAGCGTGATGTTTTATATCCTCAAATCGGTCCAGCAGTTCCTGAGATTTATAAGCGCTTTCAAACAAACAAACTCTTCAGCTTTATAATATAATTAGCGCAAGCGCACGTTGTACTTAAGCTGCGAACATTATTTGGTGCGGAGTTATGTTTAAACTGTGATAGCTCCTAAGATATTTATTGAAATCAAATAATATAAATGGCAACTTTGTTCTAAATGAAATGCTCGTGATGATGAATTTATTGTTTTTGATAAGAATAAATACCTGTGTGTATAATACACCTCTAAAAATAATGCATATTTTTTTAACAAATTTATTAACATATAAAAGGTTGTAATAAGTCAACCATAAAAGATAGACATATGCTATCACGGACTTTATTATAGAACTCTTTATGCTGAACAATCCTGTCATAAATGATTTTTGTGTAACATAAGCGGTTTCCGCAGCGTACGCAGCGGAAGCTCTCAAAAGGAATATCTTTCTCCCGTTTTCGCAACATTTTTCATTGCTGCTGTGGTCTTATGAGTCGTATCTTTATGTTATATAGCCTAAAGCCTGCCTCAATAAATGGACTATCCAACGTCAAAATAATTTTTCAAATCGGGCCAGTAGTTTTTGAGATTAGCGCGTTCAAACAAACAAACAAACTCTTCAGCTTTATAATATTAGTATAGATTGGCGCAAGCGCACGTTGTACTTAAGCTGCGAACATTATTTTGGTGCGGAGTTATGTTAAAACTGTGATAGCTCCTAAGATATTTATTGAAATCAAATGATATACAGGGCAACTTGGTTCTAAATGAAATGCTCGTGATGATGAATGTATTTATTTTGATAAGAATAAATACCTGTGTGTATAATACACCTCTAAAAATAATGCATTATTTTTTTACAAATTTATTAACACAAAAAAGGTTGTAGTAAGTCAACCATAAAAGATAGATATATGCTGTCGCGGACTTTATTATAGAACTCTTAATGCTGAACAATCCTGTCATACATGATTTTTGTGTAACTTAAGCGGTTTCCGCAGCGTATGCAGCGGAAGCTCTCAAAAGGAATATCTTTCTTCCGCTTTCGCAACATTTTTCATTTCTGCTGTGGTCTTATGAGTCGTATCTTTATGTTATATAGCCTAAAACCTTCCTCGATAAATGGACTATCCAACGTAAAAATATTTTTTCAAATCGGGCCAGTAGTTTTTGAGATTAGCGCGTTCAAACAAACAAACAAACAAACACTTCAGCTTTATAATATTAGTATAGATTAATTATTGTAATAATCTTTTTTGACATTTATAAATAACATTGTTAATTTAAGACGACGACAGCAAATATTTGCCTACCGAAACATCGGTAAAACACGCTGAACCCATTATTATTGTTTCTATTAATCTGTACCGTGATTTAAGCAAATAAATTCCATTTCATTTCATTTCAAGTAATTATAAAAACTGCTCATGAAATCATGGTTACAAGATGGTTACTCTATTTAAAAAGCTTATTAAGTATTATACAAGGGAAATAAGCGAACAAAACAGTTGACTTGATTCGAAGTCACAGCACGCTACAACGTAGTCTGCGTTTCCAACAAGTGAGCAGCTCCAGGTTCAATTAAATATATATTTATTATTTAGTTACAGGTTTAAAACAATTGTAGAAAGGTTTTCTTTTTGTAATGCGATTGAATGAAAGATATTTGGTTAAATGTGTGCTCACTCACTCTTCACAAGCGGTCAGTCATATCTTCATACTGAAATAAGTTAGTCGATTCATGCAGTGTTATTTTTTTTTGTTACATTTCTCTTTAATTGGAGCCTGTAATTTCAACATTTACTATTAATTTATTGTGCTCACTCCATCCACACGCTATTGTATCTCTATGAACCAACTATAGATCCGCATTCCATCGTTTACATTGTATGAATTGGCTAGAAATAGGACTATTCAGCATAAAAACAAACCACTTTTACTGTGCATTCATGAGTAAAACGAACCCTGGTGCTTACTCCATCCGCTATCGCTAAATACTTATACCTTTTTTGGTAAAGTAACTTAAAAGAATGAGTGAACATATGATTTTTTTGTACATGAATACTATAAAATATTCAGAAGTACCCAGTTTGATATTTATTTTTACTGTAAGAGTTAAACAAAGTTTCTTATTTTGTATGAAGGACATGGAATAGGGTGTCTACACGTGATAAAATAGCAGGACATTGCTGACTTAACTTCTCGTGTTCACGCCAGCTGCGTGTCATCCTTACTTAAACTACTAAACCATACATGTATGTGATGAACCGTTAATATAATTTCCTGACTCGGTTTCCGAAAAAAAAAACATATTTTGTGTCGTTGTGTGAATGAGTTATGATTACTTATTATGACTTTTTATTGATTTTTGTAAATATGGTTGAAAAAAGATGTAAAGAACGGTGTTTTACGGACCTGCGCGAAATTTACGAGACCTACCGAATTCGACTAATTGCGTGTACGCACAACCGAAAAAGTAATATAATATTACTGAATCTATATGAATGAATATTACCATTTTTGATAGTTGATGACCGTTTTTAACTATTTAATAGTCATTTTCAACACTAGCTCTATAGCCGAACGGTAAAATACGGACATTAGGAATGAACTAGAACAGAAAAAAAGTTAAGAATTAGAACGTGGGTTTACACTGACTGCCGTTTGAGTTTTAACTGACAAGTGATTTTCGGTCAATGTGCGAATTTTATCGGTTACGGCTAAACAAAGGAAGATACGCCGTTCGATTTTTAGGTGTGATGGAGATTCTGTTTTTTTTAATTGGAATTACAAAATAATTGTTAACTTCTTGCGGGACTTTGTGAAATAAAGAAAATAAACATCTGAGGAACATATGATCTTAGCCCGTTGGAGCTAAGCGTTTTGTGAGAACTATACGTCTTTTGCCTGTTTATGTCAACATGAAATAACTTATTTTGAATATTAGGTATTTTTCCTGACATTTCTTTATATTGCATACTTATAACACTTCGACAAAATAACCTCCTTATTTTGAATTCGGTATAATGTACCGGTGTACATGTTTTATGTGTAATAAATTGAGTACCTTAATATATTTAGTATTCATCGGACTCACATTAACATTCTCATCACATTATCTTTGTTTTTCCATGCTTTCATCCAAAGATTGCTGGTTCATTTGCTGTAAACACGAACATAGAGTTAATCATAGATTCTATCTACCATAACGCAGTTCGTATTTTCTCCCTAAAAAGTCGTACTGTAGACGTTAAACTATAGGCATTACCTGCCTTTCTACTCTTCTTATACTATTACTCTGTATTTTTGGATTATTGATGTTTTCTAATCCTTTTTGAACAATATTTATTGTGAATCTAAAAATGTCAAACTTTCGAAGCTCTGTTATTCTACTTTTCTGTACATAATACTGTAAAAATAGCTGTGTTTTACCTTTGTTTGCAATTTTCCTTTAATTTGCATTGGGTGATGATTCGTTATTCAGGTTATTAACGTATATTGCTTGATTTTCGTCAATTTTTATATCTTTATTGACATGGTTGTTATGACAATATCTTTCAAAGTGTGACAACTTCTATCAAAGTTTATTACTTTTTCGGGTTTTTATTTTTATTCCTCTGTAAACCACCAGTATTCATGTTCTATTTTTGAACCTACCTCGATCTAAATTTGAACGGCCCAGGCCCCCTATATAAGCTTTATTTTTTTCATTCTATTCATTCGATTCCGAGTTCTAAGCTTGAACAGTTCTATTATACTTCAAGAAATAAACACTCTACATCTTCCCTCAAGAAGTCTTGAAGAACCGCCGGTGACTACTGAAACACCTCCTCACGCTAGGGGAGGGACCGGACACCAGAGGAGTATCCAAGCACATTGACTGCAGTAACACCTCCTCGCTCTAGGGGAGGGACCTGTCTCCTTCTCGGAAGAGGATCCGAGACCAAGTACTTCTGGCACTCCAACTGATCATAACATTTTCTATATAGTGCCCGTTACCCTCATTACTGCTGTGAGTCACTCTTCACGGCGCCTGTCACCGCTGCACATCGGCGTCACTGCTCTTCACGGCGCCTGTCACCGCTGCACATCGGCGTCGCTGCTACCTCCGCTGTGTCGGCCCTGCACTCCGACGCCGCCCTTTGCTGCCTCCAGGACAATACTTATTGAAGATTTGAAGATACTTACTCACGCCCACTGCACTTTACTTACATTCATACAGACATCACCTCATCTCATTTTTCGGTACTGTATTCTTTTTGTTTTAATATAAATTCTATTCCCTCTTCTACCTCTTTCTTTTACCTTCTTCTACTTCTCCACATTTGTCGCTTCACGACAAATTGGCGCCCAACTTTTAGTCTTCAGTCTTCCCTCTTTCTTTCTTTTCTTACATCTCATTCTTTTCATCTTCTATCTTTTTCTAAATTCAAAAATAACACTTTATCTAGTGTTCTTTACCTTTTCACCCTCTTTACCTTTTCACCCTCTTTACCTTATCACCCTCTTTGGCTATCTCTTTTGGATAACATATTATTAACTCCTTCACTATCTTCATATCTTAACCCCTTCACTATCATCTCTTATCATCTTAAATCTTAACACCTTAACTATCATCTCAGAACTTAACCCCTTGAAACTCGGAGATAGTAAAATTTTGTTTTAATTAACTTAACTTGAGAATTATTAACTTAACTAAATCTACCTTAATTGGTCTTAAGTTAACTTTGTTCTTTTAACTTAACTTTGATTTAAATAATTGTTCTCTAATTAACTTAATTAACCGAGAACTCTTATTTTTCTTAAACTCTCTACCTATTTATTTTTACTCTCCGATTTTCTTTCTCAACCTATATCTTCACTAATTCACTTTAATCACTATTTGAAGAGGAATTAAGGTACTCAATTTTATTTTTAACTTTTTTTAGCCTTTTAACTTTTTAATTTTTTAACTTAAGGGACTCTAAATCCCTTACGTTAACTCGGGAGGCTCTAAACCTCTTCTCTTTACTTAAGGGACTCTAAATCCCTTACGTTAACTCGGGAGGCTCTAAACCTCTTCTCTTTACTTAAGGGACTCTAAATCCCTTACGTTAACTCGGGAGGCTCTAAACCTCTTCTCTTTACTTAAGGGACTCTAAATCCCTTACGTTAACTCGGGAGGCTCTAAACCTCTTCTCTTTACTTAAGGGACTCTAAACCCCTTAGTACTAACTAGTACGTTCTTTTGAGCGGTTGATTACTCGTTAAATAAGCCTTAGATTGGAGCGGTTGATTACTCCTTAAGTAGGCCTAGATCAAACTTTTTTTTCTATCTATGGAGCGGTTGACAACTCCCTAAATAAGCCTGTCGTTATTGAGGAATTCTTTTCTAGAGTGGCAGTCATTGAATGTGAACTCCACCCTTACGGTATGAAGATGATAGAATGCTAGAAGAAGAATAAATATTTTTATGTAAGGTTGTATATTAGGCGAAATAGATTCCTAGGTTTTCTTTAGGTCTTCTTTTAAAAAAAATTCTCTAAGTCGAAAATTTTTCTGGGGTTGTGGGGGAAATGTACCGTTGTACATGTTTTATGTGTAATAAATTGAGTACCTTAATATATTTAGTATTCATCGGACTCACATTAACATTCTCATCACATTATCTTTGTTTTTCCATGCTTTCATCCAAAGATTGCTGGTTCATTTGCTGTAAACACGAACATAGAGTTAATCATAGATTCTATCTACCATAACGCAGTTCGTATTTTCTCCCTAAAAAGTCGTACTGTAGACGTTAAACTATAGGCATTACCTGCCTTTCTACTCTTCTTATACTATTACTCTGTATTTTTGGATTATTGATGTTTTCTAATCCTTTTTGAACAATATTTATTGTGAATCTAAAAATGTCAAACTTTCGAAGCTCTGTTATTCTACTTTTCTGTACATAATACTGTAAAAATAGCTGTGTTTTACCTTTGTTTGCAATTTTCCTTTAATTTGCATTGGGTGATGATTCGTTATTCAGGTTATTAACGTATATTGCTTGATTTTCGTCAATTTTTATATCTTTATTGACATGGTTGTTATGACAATATCTTTCAAAGTGTGACAACTTCTATCAAAGTTTATTACTTTTTCGGGTTTTTATTTTTATTCCTCTGTAAACCACCAGTATTCATGTTCTATTTTTGAACCTACCTCGATCTAAATTTGAACGGCCCAGGCCCCCTATATAAGCTTTATTTTTTTCATTCTATTCATTCGATTCCGAGTTCTAAGCTTGAAAAGTTCTATTATACTTCAAGAAATAAACACTCTACATCTTCCCTCAAGAAGTCTTGAAGAACCGCCGGTGACTACTGAAACACCTCCTCACGCTAGGGGAGGGACCGGACACCAGAGGAGTATCCAAGCACATTGACTGCAGTAACACCTCCTCGCTCTAGGGGAGGGACCTGTCTCCTTCTCGGAAGAGGATCCGAGACCAAGTACTTCTGGCACTCCAACTGATCATAACATTTTCTATATAGTGCCCGTTACCCTCATTACTGCTGTGAGTCACTCTTCACGGCGCCTGTCACCGCTGCACATCGGCGTCACTGCTCTTCACGGCGCCTGTCACCGCTGCACATCGGCGTCGCTGCTACCTCCGCTGTGTCGGCCCTGCACTCCGACGCCGCCCTTTGCTGCCTCCAGGACAATACTTATTGAAGATTTGAAGATACTTACTCACGCCCACTGCACTTTACTTACATTCATACAGACATCACCTCATCTCATTTTTCGGTACTGTATTCTTTTTGTTTTAATATAAATTCTATTCCCTCTTCTACCTCTTTCTTTTACCTTCTTCTACTTCTCCACATTTGTCGCTTCACGACAAATTGGCGCCCAACTTTTAGTCTTCAGTCTTCCCTCTTTCTTTCTTTTCTTACATCTCATTCTTTTCATCTTCTATCTTTTTCTAAATTCAAAAATAACACTTTATCTAGTGTTCTTTACCTTTTCACCCTCTTTACCTTTTCACCCTCTTTACCTTATCACCCTCTTTGGCTATCTCTTTTGGATAACATATTATTAACTCCTTCACTATCTTCATATCTTAACCCCTTCACTATCATCTCTTATCATCTTAAATCTTAACACCTTAACTATCATCTCAGAACTTAACCCCTTGAAACTCGGAGATAGTAAAATTTTGTTTTAATTAACTTAACTTGAGAATTATTAACTTAACTAAATCTACCTTAATTGGTCTTAAGTTAACTTTGTTCTTTTAACTTAACTTTGATTTAAATAATTGTTCTCTAATTAACTTAATTAACCGAGAACTCTTATTTTTCTTAAACTCTCTACCTATTTATTTTTACTCTCCGATTTTCTTTCTCAACCTATATCTTCACTAATTCACTTTAATCACTATTTGAAGAGGAATTAAGGTACTCAATTTTATTTTTAACTTTTTTTAGCCTTTTAACTTTTTAATTTTTTAACTTAAGGGACTCTAAATCCCTTACGTTAACTCGGGAGGCTCTAAACCTCTTCTCTTTACTTAAGGGACTCTAAATCCCTTACGTTAACTCGGGAGGCTCTAAACCTCTTCTCTTTACTTAAGGGACTCTAAATCCCTTACGTTAACTCGGGAGGCTCTAAACCTCTTCTCTTTACTTAAGGGACTCTAAATCCCTTACGTTAACTCGGGAGGCTCTAAACCTCTTCTCTTTACTTAAGGGACTCTAAACCCCTTAGTACTAACTAGTACGTTCTTTTGAGCGGTTGATTACTCGTTAAATAAGCCTTAGATTGGAGCGGTTGATTACTCCTTAAGTAGGCCTAGATCAAACTTTTTTTTCTATCTATGGAGCGGTTGACAACTCCCTAAATAAGCCTGTCGTTATTGAGGAATTCTTTTCTAGAGTGGCAGTCATTGAATGTGAACTCCACCCTTACGGTATGAAGATGATAGAATGCTAGAAGAAGAATAAATATTTTTATGTAAGGTTGTATATTAGGCGAAATAGATTCCTAGGTTTTCTTTAGGTCTTCTTTTAAAAAAATTTCTCTAAGTCGAAAATTTTTCTGGGGTTGTGGGGGAAATGTACCGTTGTACATGTTTTATGTGTAATAAATTGAGTACCTTAATATATTTAGTATTCATCGGACTCACATTAACATTCTCATCACATTATCTTTGTTTTTCCATGCTTTCATCCAAAGATTGCTGGTTCATTTGCTGTAAACACGAACATAGAGTTAATCATAGATTCTATCTACCATAACGCAGTTCGTATTTTCTCCCTAAAAAGTCGTACTGTAGACGTTAAACTATAGGCATTACCTGCCTTTCTACTCTTCTTATACTATTACTCTGTATTTTTGGATTATTGATGTTTTCTAATCCTTTTTGAACAATATTTATTGTGAATCTAAAAATGTCAAACTTTCGAAGCTCTGTTATTCTACTTTTCTGTACATAATACTGTAAAAATAGCTGTGTTTTACCTTTGTTTGCAATTTTCCTTTAATTTGCATTGGGTGATGATTCGTTATTCAGGTTATTAACGTATATTGCTTGATTTTCGTCAATTTTTATATCTTTATTGACATGGTTGTTATGACAATATCTTTCAAAGTGTGACAACTTCTATCAAAGTTTATTACTTTTTCGGGTTTTTATTTTTATTCCTCTGTAAACCACCAGTATTCATGTTCTATTTTTGAACCTACCTCGATCTAAATTTGAACGGCCCAGGCCCCCTATATAAGCTTTATTTTTTTCATTCTATTCATTCGATTCCGAGTTCTAAGCTTGAACAGTTCTATTATACTTCAAGAAATAAACACTCTACATCTTCCCTCAAGAAGTCTTGAAGAACCGCCGGTGACTACTGAAACACCTCCTCACGCTAGGGGAGGGACCGGACACCAGAGAAGTATCCAAGCACATTGACTGCAGTAACACCTCCTCGCTCTAGGGGAGGGACCTGTCTCCTTCTCGGAAGAGGATCCGAGACCAAGTACTTCTGGCACTCCAACTGATCATAACATTTTCTATATAGTGCCCGTTACCCTCATTACTGCTGTGAGTCACTCTTCACGGCGCCTGTCACCGCTGCACATCGGCGTCACTGCTCTTCACGGCGCCTGTCACCGCTGCACATCGGCGTCACTGCTCTTCACGGCGCCTGTCACCGCTGCACATCGGCGTCGCTGCTACCTCCGCTGTGTCGGCCCTGCACTCCGACGCCGCCCTTTGCTGCCTCCAGGACAATACTTATTGAAGATTTGAAGATACTTACTCACGCCCACTGCACTTTACTTACATTCATACAGACATCACCTCATCTCATTTTTCGGTACTGTATTCTTTTTGTTTTAATATAAATTCTATTCCCTCTTCTACCTCTTTCTTTTACCTTCTTCTACTTCTCCACATTTGTCGCTTCACGACAATAAATAAACGTAATTTAAATTAATTTACAAGAATTATATGTAGCGACAAAAAAGAAGTCCTTACCCAGGCACAGGGATTATTTCTCACATTTATTTTTTAGGGTTATTTTTTTTTTCTGGACTCTGTAGATAAGGAATGAAACAAGGCATAATCCAAAACCTAAACCTATATGCAAATTTATATTTCCAGCAGTTTTCGGCGGCCTGGAGGCCGAGTGTCGTGGCAATCGAACTTTTTTCGTGTGGTACTTCGATTGCGAGTTTAACTTTTTTACCATAAAATCAAAAAAAATGAAAGAATGTAGATACATGTAAAAAACTATCGCAAGACCAAAAACTAAATACCTTTATATAGAAATCGGAACTCTGAGATTTTTTTTTCTTTGTTAAAGAAAATTTTATCAGTGAACTTAAGGATTAAACCGTCTAATTTTTCAGTTTTATTTTATGTGCTCTTATTATTGTCACGTGGAAACACCCTATTATATGTCATTTAAAACAAAAATTTAGTTTTGTATATCTATAAAAGTAAAAAGATACATCAAACTGTGTACTGCTGAATATTTTATAGTATTTTTGTACAAAAAAAACATATGTTCACTCTTTCTCTTAAGTTTACTTAGCATAAAAAAAATAAGTATTTAGCGATGGCGGACTGAGTGAGCACCAGGCATCCGTTTTACTCATGAACGCACAGTAAAAATGGTTTGTTTTTATGCTAAAAAGTCCTATTTCTGGCCAATTCATACAATGTAAAAGATGGAATGCGCATTTATAGTTGGTTCATAGAGATACAATGGCGTGTGGATGGAGTGAGCACAAACAAATAGTAGTAAATGATTTAATACGAAACTTGACGATTTGAAATTACAGGCTCCAATTAAAGAGAGGTGTAACAAAAAAAAGAACACTGAATGAATCGACCAACTTATTTCAGTATGGAAATATGGCTGACCGCTTGTGAGGATTGAGTGAGCACACATTTAACCAAATATCTTTCATTCAATCGCATTACAAAAGTAAAACCTTGTTTCTACAATTGTTTTAAACCTGTAACTAAATGATAAATATACATTTAATTGAATCTGGAGCTGCTCACTTGGTGGAAACGCAGACTACAACGTAGCAACATAGCGTACATATGCTACGTCGTAGCAATGACGCCACTTGCTAACGTACTATTATGAAAATCGTAATACAAATAATTTTAAAATTATGACCGACTTCACAAAACTGCTGAAAAACTGAAAAAGCTTTAAATAACGTCTTCTATTTAGGAGAAACAAATTTATTTTGCAATATAAAGTAAAGTTAATAGAGAAAGAGTTACAAAGTAGAGGCTCAATAAAGAACTCGCAAAGAAAGCTGAATCGAGGCAAAGAATGGATTACAGCACTGAAATTAAAAAACAAAGAAGTAGTCACAAAGAGACAGGACCTTGTATCAGCTGCTACTGAATTTTATAGAGACCTCTATAACTCTCCGGAAAGTGAAAATAACATAGCAGAATGTGCTAGTGAATGTACCATAGAAATACCACCATTTCTGCCTAGCGAAATAAATCGGTCTTTAGGAAAACTGAAATCTAATAAGAGCCCAGGACAAGACGGAATTACGAATGACGTACTGAAAGCAATAATGGAACCACTTACCCCAGTACTAACAACGATTTTCAATAAAGTTGTTCAAATGAAAGAAATACCAGAAGAATGGGAAACGTCAATAATAACTCTACTCTATAAAAAAGGGAATCATTTGGATGTTGGAAATTACAGACCGATAAGCCTACTCCAAACTATCTATAAAGTATTTACTAGCACACTACTGGAAAGATTAAGAAATATCTTAGATGCAAACCAACCAAATGAACAAGCAGGCTTTCGACCAAAATTCTCGACTATTGACCACATTTTCACCCTTACTCAAATAATAGAACGATACAAAGAATACAATAAAACCCTCTATATTTGCTTTATTGATTATACAAAAGCATTTGACTCTATATATCACTCCTCGCTCTGGGAAGCACTAAGATCGCAAGGTATTCACGAGGAGTACATAAACGTAATAAAGAAAATATACAATCACAGTAAGGCTTTGGTCAAATTGGACCGACCAGGAAAACCTTTTCCGGTTAAAAGAGGAGTGAGACAAGGCGACCCTATATCGCCAAATCTCTTTACCGCTCTCCTTGAGTACATATTTCGGGGATTGAACTTCGACGGAATGGGCATCAATATAAACGGCACTTGCACACCTGAGGTTCGCCGACGATATTGTGCTGATAAGCGAGAACCATTCTGACCTAACCTTCATGATAGAGAAATTAGCCTCGAAAAGCAAAAATTGCGGTTTGGAAATGAATTTGGGTAAAACTTGTGTCATGACGAACAGGATAGAAGCACCTGTGAGGATTGACAACACTGATTTGAGATACGTTCAGGAGTACATTTACTTGGGACAAAACATATCTTTGAGAGACCATGCTATTAAAGAAGTCGACAGAAGAATAAAACTAGCCTGGGGCAAGTATTGGTCTTTGAAAGATGTATTCAAAGCTAAAATTCCACTGCCCTTGAAGAAAGAAGCCATGGAGACGGTGGTCCTCCCGACTCTTCTATACGGATGTCAAACATGGCCACTGACAAAAAATATAATCAATAAACTGCAAGTATTCCAAAGGGCTATGGAAAGAAGCATGTTGAACATAAAACTAAAGGACAAAGTCAAGAATGTCGACATACGGAGAAGGACTGATATGATAGACGCAGCAGAACTTGCTTGTAGACTGAAGTGGAGATGGGCAGGCCACGTTGCACGCATGAAGGGTGAGAGATGGGCGGAATGGATAATCCACTGGTACCCCAGAGGTGACAGCAGACCGCGGGGGCGGCCGAGACGGCGCTGGGCAGACGACATCGTTGCTGTTGCTGGACCTACCTGGACTAGACTGGCTAAAGACAGAAAGGAATGGCGAGCGCTGGAGGAGGCCTTTACCCAAAAATGGGTTCCCAAAAAACAATAGACTCTATTTATATAATTAAATTTTATGCTTATATCTAATAATGATTGCATGAATTTAGTAATTTTAAATTAATAAAAATATAAATTTCTAAAATAGTCAAAAAAAAAGCATGAATTTATCATTTACATATTATAATGAAAAAATGTATATATTATATTTAAATGTTATTACGCAATAATTTGATATTCATAAGTCAATATTTCTATTTTGTTAGTAGTTTTTGGGAAATAAAGAGGCTTATTATTATTATTATTATTAAATTTATTTTGAGTCTGTGCATGATTTGCGTAGACTGTTGGTGTACGTAAGCTTGACATTATGCATCGACTCTAAAAGAATCCAAAATTTTCTTATAAATAGAAGACAAATGCGTTGTTTTAAGCTTTTTAGAAAGGTTTTTCAATTTAGTTTAGACGCTCACGGATCAAAAGACCGCCGGCGGTTGAATAAACAAAAGCATAACAAAAGATTGTTCATATACACATTCGTGCGGAATTACTTTAATTATTTTTTCCATGAATTTCAGTATATATATTAATTAATAACAAACAATAAAAAATAAAACTAAGACATGCAACATAAAAAAAATCTTCAAGTCTACCTATTAAAAAACGAAACCATTTCCTTGAGGCAAGAAGGCTATGATGCTGGCTGCGTTGCCGCGTTGAATAGCTATGCTAATACTTTCAGCTAAGAACCAGCCAGCTTTATTATTGGTTGTTACAGAATTTAATTTTGTGAAGACCAAATTTGTCAACCTCCTTGCCACAGGGGCACGTAAAAATTTCACAGGTACCAAGGCGGAGACCCACACACACCGGGAAAGACTCACTATAGAAAAGAGTCCCTAAATTTTTCGATGGTAAAGCATGAAAGCCAGTGACCAGAATCTTTGCAGGAAACCGCCAAGAGCCTTAAATTTTAGTTATCAACTTATTGTTACCCATATTTCAAAAACTACTAGATCGATTTTAACGAAGCTTACATTGTACCGAAAGTTTAAATATACCTGATTGACCTAAAAAAAACATCTCGAGAAATACATCAACTAATATACAAACATATACATTTACGAAAATTAGCACACGTGTTTGGAAGCCTTACAAGAAAAACATTCTCAAATATAATAAAATTCCAACGATATCACATACATACACTTTTATGTATTCTCCCTTTTTAGAAGTGACATTATTTTATAAGTACTGGTATGAAGTATGTACTAAAGGCGTGTTTTTAAATTAATTAATGGGGCATTCGTATTATTGCTTCCACGAATTCTTCTTTTAACCTAGAATCTTCCTATACAGGGTGTAAAATATACGGGTTTCCCTCGATTTTCCTCGAATTTGAGATCCGCATTCCGTTTTAAAGTCGGTTGGAAACACTTAAGTCCTTATTATTGTGATGGTAAGGGCATTCTGGTATACACTTAACGCATTTTAAAAGTGATAACTAAAATAGTCAAAAAGCAGGTTACTTACCAAAGTTATAAATAAAAGTATTTTTATAAAACAAATTAGCAAGTGTTAGGCCAATTTAGAGTTTGGACAAAATGCGCCATCTTTTGTAGTAAGTTGCTGTAGTACCCCTTATAAGTATATATTTTTCAGTAAAGCGAGTTAAAATTGGGCCTTGCAATAAGTTTGAAATCTTACTTGAGCTTACAAGTGTCATGGAATAAATATGGAGGTAGCTGTGTTTAAATTTTAAACTTTGGTTGTTAGAATAGCTATTCAGGCTTATAATGCAAAAAAAATCAGAAAATACTTAATACCTGTCAGCCACGTCAGTAAAAAAAATACAAGGTGTCAATTTTTTTTTAAGTCTATAACTCTAAATAAATTGTATTATTTTTGTATAAATTGTTAATTGTTTTCTTTTTGTATGCTACTTCTCATTAAATTTATTAACTCTAAAAATCTCATTTATTTTCAGACATTTTTTTGTAGCGCGATTGGTTAGCTGATTGATTATTTTCTGGAACTAATCGTTTGATGTTAAGTAATTTTAAATCTTACAGCTTTTATCGAAGGTTTGCAATAAGGAAACTAGAGATAAGTGAATAAAATTGTGGGAGACCACTCTTTACAATAAGCTCGTCGTTATCTTGCTGTAATTTCTAAAAAAACCTAGGAAGAAGAAAATAAATTCCAGTGTTGGATTCCGTAGTAAAGTACATACTTCGCTACGAAATCCAACACTAGATTTTATTTTCTTCTACACACAGGCACAATACTACAAGCACACGCTTGTGTTAGTTTGGTAAACCGGATCTATAGCAATAGTATTGGTCATTATCATTCAAATTCCTGGGCTAAAAAGAATTATTTGAGAAAGGTTTTTTAATTTGTAAATAGTTTATTTATTTATTTAGGTTTACTTTTAATTTTCTTTTTTTCTTCATGAATAAAAGTTAAATAAATGGGTAATATTGAATTTAAAAGTAAGTAAAAGGCTAGTAGATGGTTTCTAAATGACACAATGACATATAAAAAATATAAGAATAAGCATGTAGAATTAAGTTAAGTACGAGTATTTACCACACCTGCACGATTCAAATTTATTCGATAAGCCATTTGGCTTGGTTTTCGGCTACATTTTTTTATTTATTTATTGGCATGGTTTTATCGGATGTCAGTTGGATAACAAATAAAATAAAATAACTGCTTGCCATAAATGTACGTTATTAAAGTTTTATTAAAAAAGTTATTTCATTGTAACCGAATATTATCAATATTAAGATACACTACAAGGATATTGCTTTTAAAATTAATGTTAATTTATTATAATAATATTATCAATATACTGCGAAATCGGAAAACGTTTGCTAACCGTTAAGCAGAGCTGCTTACCTGTCACAACAACATCGCAATACGCATGCAGATCATCAAGGTAGAATTCATGAAGTACCATACGTGAAATAGGGTTCACTAAAATACATACAAATGAAGACAGCGGTTAGTTAGGTCTCTAATAATATTTTGGCTACAAAGGCTTATAAATTTCTGACTGTATTTAATTCAACTAATAGGAAAATGATGGTTTTTGTTTCAGCGATGGAACTCTAGAAGCTCTTTCAGCTAAGTCGGGATAAATAAAACTAATAAATATAAAAAACAGCGGTAATCCCTAAAGAAGGTTGTAGATTGTCCCACCGATGGGGTCCGAGATAAATCAAGTTCAATATAATCTCGAATCGAGAAGATATAGAATCGATTCTCGGACCCACTGATCCGGAAGGAGGGCTCAGTTGTATTTTGTTTAACATTCCATCCCGTTACGGTATAAGAAATCCCTTTTTTGCTATACCAAGAGGTTGTGTGTCCGTTTTTACATCCACATCTCAAGTGCAGCTGAAGTGGAATCAGTAGAATGTATTACGTACAATAGATAGATGCTATTTTTACCGTCTTCAAAAAAAGGAGGTACTCAACTTAATGTGTATGTATGTGAATTTTTTGGTATTTGATAATATTTGAGTATGATTTAGAAAGGCTTCCAAACAAGTGTGTAAAATTTCGTTAGTGTATGTATGTTTGTATAGTTGTATCTTTGTCCACGGATTTCTCCAAATAAGTAGTCATATCGAGATTATTCTTTATTAGTTTGATTAGGTATATTTAAACATTGTACGTTTCATAAAAATCGGTCTAGTCAGATATGGGTAAATAACTAAATATCATGAAAAAAATATACCGCCTTCAAAAACTGTCTAAAAACCTTAAAATTTGCTTCTTCTTAGGAGAAACAAATTCATTTGGAGTTGGAGCATGATGAGTGTAGACTGTTAATGTAGGAAGTTTGACATCATGCAGATCATGCCCAAAGATTTTGAAAAATTCTGTCATAGTTTGATATAAAAATCTATGAATTACATTCGGGCAGTAACAAGTACAAAATATGTTGTTAAATATATGTACACTAGTATCATAAAATTATTATCCCTTTGGAATAGAACGACAAAAGCGAGATGTCACTAGCAGCAAACTGTGTGATAAAAAGAGATGGGTAGCAGAACCATTTTTGTCAGATGTCAAACAGTTGACCGCCCTGCAGAAGCTCGCTGAAAATTACGTGCATTTGATTTTTTATACTTAAAAGTGAAATTGTGTATATTTTGGAAAAATAATGCGTCTGAAACATGGTGACTTGATCGGTGATTGATTATTATGCATTACAGCGGCATAACCCCAACAAATAATCATTTAACAGGTAGATTAGTCCAAATCGAAGCCTCTTAATATACGACTTATATTTACCAATGCGCTTCAAATTCTATTCTACAAACGTTAATTTACGTAAAAATAAAGATAGAATAACACAGGGAATGTATATCGACGAACATTTTGTATAATGAAATAACATTTAGTTTTACACTAGAGCTGTATGTTCAATATTTTGTGTCGACTGTTTATCATGCAGTAAACTACTATATTTAATTTAGGAACATTGTTATAAATCACCTGCACGAAAGGTTATCTCATTTACAGCTACAAATGTTACTTACTTATGTTAGTTACTGACATCTTAAATCGGTTTCGTTTGACAGCTTTTACTTGTCCTTCTATTCCGATAGGAATATTAATTTTATGACTAGTATAGTGGCGTTGACAGGCTACTACTAGTGGTGTCAATTTGTTCACAAATGACCAGTTCCAGTCACAAGTAGCATCCAATGGCTTTTACTGGCGTCCTTTCAAAAATGGTATCCACCGCCTACTAGCGAAGCCTATCAGTCACTTGTGGCTAGTGGCGTCCACAGACTATTACGCGGTCACCGTGCAAACACCGAATTAACGATGCGTTTGCTGTAGTGTTCAAAGCCTAAGACGGGTTCATTTCCTCCAGTCACGGGTTCGAATCCGGCAAGCAGCAAATGTTTATGTGATGAGCACAAACATTTGCACATGTGATGTTGAGCCATGGATGTTTATATGTATTTAAGTATTTATGCGAGACCCCGTTATATTCGTTGTCTGGTATTCGTATACGACGATGTGTTGTCAAGCGCATATTTATTTATTAATCAATGACGAAGACTGCATAAACTTTTTAAAACAGGCATGCTCATTCAACGTCCATTGCAACATCAGCGAGGGACCTTTCATGTGGATTTGGTTGAGCGAGTTCCAAGTAGTCCCTAGTTCGACGATTGTGTCGTGAAACGTTGCGGGTTAACTAGCAGTATTTCAGGGTTTATTTGTTTAAACGCCAGTCCCTTGGTAGGATACCCAAAACTTTATTGTTCACCTTTTGAGATGAAGTAGCTGTAAAGTGAAATTTTCAAGGTAAAAATAAATTGTTTGAACATATTCTGCCTTCATCACACTTTTGTATATACAAGTAAGTGAATTGTCTATATCTCAACCAAAAATATTTGATTTGCTTATTAAAATTTTACGTCATTGTCGTTTACCGCATAATTTATGTTAGTTGTGATTATTATGTGAATTTGGTCATACTCTTTTGCATTTGCCATTTCACAACTAGCACAAGTAATATTCAGGTTACCCTAAAATGATTTTCCTCACCGTAAACCAGCTATTCAAGTTCTTAAGATACTTAGCTATCTGGGGGTTAAATAATTAATATTCCTTTTAGGCTAGATTTTACTAACGTCAGATAAGGAATATTTGTTGAATACAAAACGCTTAATTTAAAAACGTTATCTATTTGTCAGCAATCATTTACGTAAATGTCATTTTAAAATCGGTCGTCTTATACTTATTCAGTTGGATAAGTCTTATCTGATGTTGATAAAATCGACACTAAGGCCTGATTTTTACAACGTCAGATAAGGAATATACGTCGAATAAAATACAATACGGCTTATTAGAAAACGTCACCTATTTTGACGACCCGTCTGGTGTAGTGGTCGAGAAATCGCCTACTACGCAGCGGATTGCGGGTTCGATCCTCGCACAATACAAACATTTGTGTGCATGAACATGTCTGTTTGTATTGGTCTGGGTGTTTTCTATGTATATCATGTATGTATTTACAAACAAAAAGTATTTAAGTATTACATCAACCATAACACAAGCTTTGTACTCAAAGCTTACTTTGGGACTAGATGGCGATGTGTGGGAATGTCCAAAGGATATTTATTTATTTGTTAGCAATCATATATTTGAATAAAACCGGTCGTTCTATACTTATATTTTCAGATAAGTCTTACCTGACATTGCTTTAATCGGCCCTATAGTCTATTTAATGCAGACAGTTGACCTCGGGGTAAAATATTAACTCTCTGTCTGCGCAATGCTTTATTAAGGGCCGATTTTTTTCAACGTCAATAATATAAAGATAAGACTTATCAGACTAAAAAAGTATAACACGACCGATTTTAAAATTACATTTACATAAATGATTGCTGACAAATAGGTGATGTTCGCGCATAGGGCGAGCAAAGAAATAAAAGTAGATTATTTGGAAATTATGTAGATTTACTTGGATTTAAACAAGGATACATTGTTGAGAATTTTTTTTGCTACGTTCTTAACAAGATGATAGTCACAGAGTGTAACTTTTTCTAAAACTTCAAAAATAGTGATGTGCGGAAGGCACGTGACCCAAAAAGACATAGATTAAACAGAAATTAAAAACCGATAAAATAGGGATGTTCTGGCGTAGACATCTTGCCGGCCCTTGAAAGCTCTAACTAGGGCTTTCAAGACAATTCTTCCGAGGTAGGTAACAAACAAAGGCGGTTGAGAGCCCGGCGTATTGTCCCTTGTGTGGTGTTGACGTCGGCGACGCGAGGCACACCATCGGGCCCCATGTACAGCTTGGTAACTCTTCCTAGGCGCCAGCGTAGAGGCGGAAGGCTGTCCTCCTTTATGAGTACGAGGTCATCTAGTTTTAACTCCTTGGAAGTCGTGCGCCATTTGAAGCGTTGTTGTAGCTCGGAGATGTATTCCTTGCTCCACCGGGTCCAAAAGTGCTGGCGGGCTTGCTCTAGGCGCTTGTACCGGTCGAGGCGGCTGGTGTTGTGGTCCACGAAGCTCGGAGACGGCAGCGAAGTCAGCGACCTACCGATCATGAAGTGAGCCGGGGTTAGGGACTGGTAATCGTTGGGTGAAGTACTGAGGGGGCATAAGGGTCGGCTATTGAGGATTGCTTCAGCTTGTGCAAACAGAGACGAGAGTTCCTCAAATGTCAAGTGAGTATTCCCTAGGACTCTGTGAATGTGGTGTTTTGCTGATTTGACCCCTGCCTCAGCCAGACCATTGAAGTGGGGAGCGTATGCAGGGGAGAACCTGAAGTCAATGCCCTGAAGAGCCCCGAAACCAAGAATATTATCTTTATTAGACTCTACAAAATTTTATGAGTGTTTCTATGGATTTATTTAATTCATGTACTTGAAGTTCGTTTGTAATTTTGTTGCTAGGATTTTTGCAGTTATGAATGAATCTTAATACCCTAGCATAGACTCTTTGCAGAGTAGAGAGCTTGGAATATCGATTGAAATCTACAGCTTGCGCCGGAGGTGTAGCTTCCGCCACCAAAACGGAAACGGTTTTTAGTTCTGGCAATGGGCCATTTATGGGTGCAGTTGCCGGCCAAGAAGACTCTGGTTGTAGAAGATATGATGGGCCATGCCACCATAAGGTGCAGCTTTCGGCATTTTGAGGATCAATGCCCCTGGAGGCATAATCTGCTGGATTTTCATGGGTAGGTACATGGCGCCACAAAGAGGTATCCGTGAGCTCACCTATAGCGGCGACTCTATTTGAAACAAAAGTTTTCAATGTTTTGCTTGGACATTTTAACCAACCTAGAGCGACGCTAGAGTCGGTCCAGTAAACATAGCGGTCAATTTTGCATCTCAAGGCTTCAGTTACAGATGAACACAATTGGGCTCCTAGAAGACACGCACATAGTTCCAACCTAGGTATAGTGATTGACTTTATAGGCGCGACGCGTGCTTTAGCAGTGAGCAAATTAACCTGAACGTCACCTTCTGCGTTTGTGGATTTTAAATACTGGCAGGCAGCGTACGCTTGCTGTGAAGCATCACAAAAACAATGCATTTCAATTAGTGTGCGGTCTTTAACAAAAACGTGCCTAGGTATTCGCAATGATGAAATATGGTGTAAGTTTTGAGCAAACTTCAGCCAAGCTGATTGAATTTCTCGGGGAACTGGGTCGTCCCAGCCAATTTTTAGAGACCATAAACCTTGTAGCATAATTTTGGGTTTAATAGTACAAAGGGAGAGAAGACCCAGCGGGTCAAATATTTTGAATGTAGTTGAGAGGATGGATCTCTTAGTGATCACTTCAATAGGACAGATTTCAACCTCGAAATGGATACTATCCGAGCTGGGTGACCAGCCAATACCTAAGGTATTAGTGGCGTGGCTGATGATTAGGTTGCTGTCTTCGGGTTGAATATTTTCTTCTGAAAATAGCTCGTGAAAATTAGTTCTATATTTTCTTAGGTTGAAACAGCCCTTGGCTAAAGCTTCTGCGACTGAGCGTTGAATGTGACGAAGTTCTAGAGCTGAATCACTTCCGGTAAGTAAATCGTCGCAGTAAAAGTCATTTTGAATAATTAATTTAATTTTCTCATCGTCACATTCTTCGCCGAGCTGCCAGATGCATCTAGTGGCCAGAAAACTAGCGCTAGAGAATCCGTAGGTGACGGTATTCAACTGAAGCGTACGTAAGGGTTCATTCTCTTTGTCGCGCCACAAAATCAGTTGCAGACTGCGATCAGACTCTCTAACATTTACCTGCCGGTACATTTTTTCGATGTCACCTGAGACTATATATAGGTACTGGCGAAAGCGCAGTAATATATTGAAAAGAGAGTCTTGAATTGTAGGCCCTACCATTTGTATATTATTGACAGAGAATCCAGAAGTAGTGCGAGCGGACGCGTCAAAGACAACTCGTAATTTTGTGGATTCGCTCTTTTTCCTAATGACTGGGTGGTGTGGGAGATAGTAAGAGTCCGGAGGTATAAAACTTTTGACTTCGGACAAGTGACCAAGCTCAGCATATTCTTTAATGAATTCTGCATAAGCCTCTTTGAGGTCAGGTTGCCTTTGGAAACGCATCTCTAAATTCAAGAACCTCCTTTTAGCCATTTGAAAAGAAGAACCTAAACAATCTCTATCCTCTCGAAGAGGCAGGGCTACGCAAAAACGACCAGTGTCTTCACGAATGGTATTGGCTTTGAAATGTTGCTCACACAGCTTTTCTTCGCTAGTATAAGGCTTCATTTGAGGTAGAGTTTCTAACTCCCAAAACATAGACATTTGTTTCTCTAGATTAGGATAACCATCCTGAGAAGAATAAGTTTGATTGCTTTGGGTGAAATTACACATAATTTTTCTTTGAATAGGTGACTTGAGGAATGTAGGTAATGGACCCGCAATAAGCCAGCCCAGTTTAGATTCACGAAGTATAGGCATATTTTTTCCTAGGGAAATTTGTTTGGAACCTATCAGTTCCCAGAACAAATCTGCACCGATCAACATATCAATAGTTGAAGGCTCATTGAAAGTAGGATCTGCTAATCTGACATTTGGTAGATTCAGAGTTGTTGCGCCAAAGGAGACTTTAGGTAGGTTATCTGAAATATTAGGCAAGATTAGGCAGTGCATAGAAACTTCGAAAGAATTTTGTTTGGAATTCAGTTGTAAAGCACATCTTTGAGTAGTTTGATTGAGTGGTATTTGACCGATGCCGATAACATTAACATTGGATGGCTGAGAAGTCAGTTTTAGTTCCTGCGTCACCGCAAGACTAATAAAAGAAGACTGACTTCCGCTGTCTAGTAACGCTCGTACCGTTTTAGAAGATTTTGTGATTGGATTTGTGATATTAACCTTTGCAGTGCAAAGTAATATTTCAGTGGAAGATTGAGCTGACATAACAAGCGAATTATTATTTGAGCTAGAAGTGTTGTTATTATTTTGAATATGTAGAAGAGAATTGTGACGTTTTTTACAAACACGACAAGAGCCTGGTAGTTTACAATTTTCTACCATATGGCCTGATCTGAAGCAGTTTGTGCACAAATTCAATGACGCTACAATAGAGTTCCTATCTTCAGGAGATTTAGATTTGAATGTGGGACACTCATAGAGGCGATGGTTGGCCTTGCATACCGCACAATCAAAAGACTTTGTTGAAGTAGGAATAGTCTCCTTGGGCGTAACGACAAAGGACTTAGTTTGTGATTTAGGTTGAGGAGTTGAATTACATGCTTTAATTTGTTTATCCTGTTTGTTGCGATAGACAATTTCTAAAACATCAGCTCTGTTTTTCAAAAAATAAAAAAAATCATTAAGCGTAGGTACTTCTGAAATAGAATTTCTGTGTTCTTCCCATTTAAAACAAGTGGTGTTGTCTAACTTTGCTGTAACCATGTATATGATAAGGACGTCCCACTTGTCTGTAGGTAGGCCTAAGGTTCTGAGACCCCTCAAATTTTTAGTGACATGATCAATTATGAAACGCAAGGACTTATCAGTCTCTCGTACAGATTCAAAATTAAAAAGTGATTTTAAATGATTGTTAATCAATTGTCGTTTGTTATCAAAGCGTTTACATAAAAGGTTCCAAGCTTCAGTATAGTTTTTTGCCGAAACTTCTAAATTACAAAGAACTCGAGCAGCCTCTCCCTCTAAATAAGAATTTAAATAGTGAAATTTGTGAATGTCCTTGATTCTTTCATTGTCATGTATCAAAGAGGTAAAGGTTTCCTTAAACTCGAGCCATTTGTAATATGTGCCATCAAAATTAGGATTTTTAATTACTGGCAATTTGAATTCTACAGAATGGTGGTTGCTTTGAACGGTTGCATTAGTAGAAATATTACCGCTAACCTCTACATCAGAAGACTTGGCGGGTGAATACTTCTTAATAATTTGTTGAGCCAAAGAAATATAGGTGTCAAAATCTTGTTCAAAAATATCGCGAGTTGTTAATTCAACATTTAAGTCAGCTACATTAATTATTTCAATCTGGCTTTGAAGCTCATCAAATTCAATGAACAAGAACTCCATTCGAGATAATTTCATCATAAGTTTGTTTATTTCTAATTCTGATATGCTTTCTAAAGTTAATAAATTATCTACATGATTTTTAAATTTAGTTAATCGTCCTTTAGTAACTCCCCGTTTAGCATTAAGTGAAGTTAATGATTCAGTAGCATCGGTAGCCTTAGGCTCGAGAGTCATTATGATGAAATATCTAATGTAAATATGAAATTAAAAACTTAAAATTGCATACGATACGCTCCTCACTTCGTGATTCGGCTTCGGTGCGCGTCGAGGCGACAGAGATCAGCTGATGCACACAGGCAGTAGACAGGTGTGGGACAATAGGCGAGCGAGTGACGTCACGCTGGCCGTGGCCTGCAGTCAATCGATGCGCACTGGAATTGATACAAATCCGCACTGAATACCTTACGTGTATATTGATTGTGAAGCAGGGCAATATCTATTTAAAAATGTGCGCCTTAACCTAATAATATGCTATAGTTAGTTGCAGTGGGAAAAAAAAATGAGCGTCAAAATGCAAATAAACCCATGAAAATATGCTTAAATAGTGCACACAGAGGCAAACACGAGCAAATATTATTAAGCTAATGCGCATAACTTGAAGCTATAGTGCTTGTTTGGAGTGAAATTTGGAATGAAGGCAAATGACTTGCAAAAACTAAATGACCATCTTAGTTAAAATTTGAAAATGTTAGGTGTTAAATAGGCTTTAAGGTAGGCAATTTTAGAATATTTAGGCACTAAAACTGTAGTGATTGTCTTTAGGAAGATATTTAGATGAAAACTGCACTTGATTTAGAGTTGCTGACTTCACTGAATGCACAAGTTAAAGGGGATGAAAGGGACAGAAGTAAGGAACGGGCTCACAATCAGATAGGCAGGTAGCATGCTGGTGAGACTGGTAGGCCAAGCCGTGGACTCCTGGCAATCTTGTAGGCGTGATCACTTGAGCGTTCGGACTTCTGTCGCGATACGTTGCGTGGCGCGTGCGCGCGATGAGCACCCCCATGCAGTGAAGCGTCGTTGGTGGATGAGTTGGCTGCGCTGGTTGGCGTAGGCTGACGGCGTTGCGCAGGCGAGGGCTGAACTTTGATCCTGGCTCGCGGCGTCGCGTTGGAGGCGATTGGAATGGCTGCAAATTGGATTTAAATTAGCGATTGCAGTCCTGTCACGGTCGCCACTTTTGTTCGCGCATAGGGCGAGCAAAGAAATAAAAGTAGATTATTTGGAAATTATGTAGATTTACTTGGATTTAAACAAGGATACATTGTTGAGAATTTTTTTTGCTACGTTCTTAACAAGATGATAGTCACAGAGTGTAACTTTTTCTAAAACTTCAAAAATAGTGATGTGCGGAAGGCACGTGACCCAAAAAGACATAGATTAAACAGAAATTAAAAACCGATAAAATAGGGATGTTCTGGCGTAGACAGGTGACATTATCAAATAAGGCGTATTGTATTTTATTCGACGTATATTTTTAACTTTGGAAAATTCAGGCCTAAATAGCAACGCACAGTCAGACCATCAGTAGTCACCCACCGGGCTGCGACGACGTAAGATCTTGTTAGCCACATTTGCCTAATAGCCAATCGGACTGCGCTGATGTGTGCCTAAAGCATTGTGTTTGGGTCCTTGGTTCTTTTGCAGGGGAACAAAATTGCTTTTTCTCCCCTTCGCAATCGAGTTTGGTTTTGGCTTGGGTAATAAAAACAGTTTTAGGGGCCGCACAATGTCTAAAGTCCTTTTAATGACTATATTGGTTGTAAGCTTGTTAAGAAAGCTGTTCAATTAAGCAAGGTTTATTATGTTAATAGACTCTGAATAATAAAAAATCTTGTGAACTTTTTAGCGACAAAATTAAATGGAATCTTGAGTCAAAATGAGAACGAATTAAAACCGTAAGGCAAAACTATAGTATATATTATGCAATAACTAATTAACATAAAAAAACATAACATAATAATGAACATAAAGGGCAATTAACCGCCTTCAAAATACTGACTAAACAGTTGAAAATAACGCATTCGTTTTCTACTTAGGAGAAACAAATTCTTTTGGAGGTGAGAAATTTTGAGGCAAACATACAAATTCACAAAAATACATTGTTACGAAATTTAACACACGTGTTAGGAAGCCTTAATTGATCAACATACTAAAATTATATCCAATTTCGACGATATCTCATAGGTACAAACAAGTCGCATCGATAACCTTCTTTTTGAAGTCGATAAACAGAAAGATTTTAGAAAATTTTGATTGCCACTTGAAGAATTTGTATTCAAGTTAATGCACCCAACCAGCTACAATAATTCTCTTTTCCGTATAACGCCTCGCATTGTTCATTTTGAGTTTATACGTTTACTTTTGGCGTCACCTTACTCAACAGGTGTACATACATAAACACGGCAATCCCCGATAAATCCAGCCACTTTCAAGAACTTTGTTAGGAGGCGAGACAAATTCACCACTTCCGAAACGCCATTACTCATTGTTACTTTGCGAGGACATATTTCGTGGCAATTCCCTTGCTCCTTGACAGTGTGTGTGCGATTAGGATTTTTTATCAATTTGAAAAAAAATGAGTTGGTGTGGCATACTATGAAATGTATATTACGGCTTTTAAGTATAACTTGATTTAATTTTAAAATGAGCATGTAGTCCTAGTTAACTGCCTCGGCGGCGCAGCGGTAGAAGGGTCGCACTTTAAAGCGACGGCTGCGCCAGAGGTCCCAGGTCCGATCCCAGGGCCGGGCCAAAAATATATACCTGTGTTTTTCTATCTAGAAATTCTTCGGGCAGCCCGGAGTTAGGAAGTTGGCGGTGTTTCACCTCCGTGCCTCGGAAAGCACGTAAAGCCGTTGGTCCTGCGCCTGAACTTTCTCCGGTCGTGTCAGATTGCTGTCCCATCGGGCTATGAGAGTGAAAGGAATAGAGAGTGCACCTGTGTTTGCGCACACACTTGTGCACTGTAATATGTCCCGCGCAGTCGGTAAGTCGTTGTGACTGGCTACCGTAGTCGAAATCGGGTGGGACGACTACTATTAGGTAGTAAAACACTTCAAAAGTAGGTATGCTACAGTCTTTCCTTTTAATTTATATGCCTGGATATTTCAAAGAAAACGTTACTTCGGTACTTCTTGGTTAACCCAAAACTGCTTCGTTGTAACGCTTCCACAATATTTTTAGCGTAATAATAAGACCATTCTAATGGTTACCTAGTACAGAGTCAAATTAGGGATGATTACTATTTTGTTTAAAAAAAAATAAAGTTTCTGAAATGCTAATTTCTCACATTAACTGTATAAGGGGCAGGTAAAACGGAAACACTCGCAATCGACCACCCGAAAAAAGTTTAATTGACGTGAGAATCGCCACCCTGTTGATGTGCAACAGAGAACTATCAACCCTATATTACCCTTAATAAATTAATGATCAACCTTAAGTTTGTTGTGCCATTGAATTCTGAAATCAGACTATACATATATTTTTAAATGACTTCAAAAAAGGAGAAGGTTATTAATTCGACTGTATGTTTTTTGTGGCTGTGTTACCTCATGTCATTGATAGACCGATTTGAAATTTATTCGCCAGCTTAGAGGTTCTACCTAGAGCTGAGAGCACCGACTCCAAAAAGAAATTGTTCGCCTAAAATATATTCCTTTCCATTAAAGGGTCAAGAGGTTATTTAAGACTTTTTAGTGCATTTCGGTTTTGAAGTCGGATTTTACTTTTTTTAAAGTTATAACAAAATTACTCCATCCAATATTTGATGAAATATTTTTTACGTTTTAAGGAAATATGCCTTCGATCCGTCCCTGCTTATGTACCATCAGTTAAACAGACGCATTGCACTATTTAGGAGAATAACAACCGACTTACACCACGCTTGGATTAACTATGCAGCTAAAACCGGGCTCATGCTGTGGGACGCTGTACTACAGAAGTTAGTGCCGATTTGTTGTTAATTACCGTATTGGAGTTTAGGAAAAGTGGTAAAAAAAGTTTAAAGGCGGTTTCATTTTTTACCTTTTTAATTTTATTTAATATTTTATTTATTATCATATCTCAACAACTACTGGACCGATTCGATGAAACTTACACTGTTCGCTAAGTTGAGTTATACCTTATAGTTTTTAAAAATAATCATCTCGATATCACTTCTTGTTTTCGAGTAATCCTGAGACAAACATACATACATTAACAAATTTTTGCACACGTGTCAGGAAGCCTTAATAATATGTAGACCAACAAACAAAACTTTATCAAATTTTGACGGTATCATATACATACACATTCGATTGATTACCACCTTTTTTGTAGTTGTTAAATGGCAAATGCTGGCTAAAGAACCTTGCAGACCTATAAGACCAACGTAAAAATGACACTAACCATTTCTTTACGATAATTGAAGAAGCAGAGGAAGAGTGGAACTCTATTTCACGATAATTTGAGTCTCTTTCTCTTTCACTCTTCCACTGCTCATTACATCTTCAATAATGGTCAACAAAAGGTTAGTGTTCCAACTCTTATTCCAAAACTCTGAAAGTCTGCAAAAAAGCTAATTTATATTTGAATGACGTCTTGACAACTTTTGATGATAACGTAAGCGAATTGCAATCAGCTTCTTAAAATTTATCACGGTTATCATAAAACTAGTTTCTACAATACCTTTATTAATAACAAACAAGAAAAAATAAAACTAAGACATACAACATAAAAAAATTACTTAAATCTTCCTATTCAATAACGAAACCATGTCCTAGCGGCAAGGAGGCTATGATGCTGGCTACGTTTCTGCGTTGGATAGCTATGCTAATCCTTTGAGCTAGAAACCAGCCAGCTATATTATTGGCCGTTACAGAATTTAGTTTTGGCGCATTTTTTTTCGCATGGTTTCTACCATATTGAGCGGAACACAACGGCAGGTAAATCATGATGTGAAATAATAAATAATGCAAAACAATAGGTACTTCATTACTTTAATCTCAAAGTCAGTATCTACTTGTGCTATGGAAATCAGTAACAACCATGGTATCAACCATACTCCACAAATCATGCTGGAACAAACTGGTAATTACAATCAAATCAGCATTATTATGTCATTTCCATTTTCTCTTTGACAACAAAAATACATAGCATCAAGTTATTTTGCCTTCCAAATATAAAACTGAAATGAAATAACAATGGCGAAACATTCTGCACTCCGCCTCAGCACTACAAACTTACAAAAATACCTTAAGTGGCTTTACTCAAGATTGAAATTCTTTAATCCACCACAAGATAGTGGATGTAACGCAATAAATAAATTGCTTTTCTTGTTTGAGATACTTACTTATATTAAAATAACTGGAACTGTGCATTGAGATACGGTAGGTTTGCCATGCGCAGTGCCCGCGCTCAGAATGACTAGTAGATATGCTATGTTATGAATTAAAAACTTACACGCTCAAATTAGGTTGTTCTTGTAGGATTTGGTCAAATGAAATCACACACTTGTATTTACACTTATGTATGTATTCAAGTTAAATATTTATAGTTTATTATAAAGTTATTTTATTTATCGTATTAGTAACGTGAGGTTGGCGTCAATTTCAAAGTCCACTAAAAACCACAGGTCCTCTCTCCTGTTACCATGAGTTTACACGACGGTTTTACTCGCTAGCGACGACCCAATTTTTTGTATGGAAAATTATAGATCTGTCAGTGACAGCTAGAGGCGCTGTACAATATCCCACAGATTTTTTACGTCGTCGCTAGCGAGTAAAATCGTCGTAAACTCATGGTACCTAACGGTACTAGCATATACAAGTATGCTGAGTGAAATCCTATTGGTTCGGACGTCAGCGGCATGCACACTGCTCGGCTTGAATTGAAGTAATAATTGTGTACTCTTGTCATTTCGATTATTTTTTGTGTAACAAAGTACATGAGTTGTTTGTTTTTTTTTTAATGTGTGTGTTTGTGATTTCCACCATCAATAAAAGCTTTCTTTCTTGCTTTCTCTTCCTAGATGTTTTGCTATAGATTTTTAACGTTTCTACTACTACCGGTTCAATGTAGCCTGCATGAAAATCCTAAATACTTACGCCGTATTTATAAGTGCTAAATAAATTCATTATATTAACTCAACCGACTTGCACATAGGCATATTTTTGGACTTTTACACTATTTTTATAGATCTACGGCATGCACCAACATCGGTGTTCAGGCTTATTATGTTGTTATAAGAAATTATAAATGTCATAACTGCCATCTATCAGCATGTTTAATTAAAACGTCAACAGTTAAGAACAATAATTTTAATACCCCTCAAGGTTGTCCAAATTCCACTTCTGGCGGGCTATTTCCAAAGTTTATTTAGGGGTATTAAAAGTCAACTTCAGATGATCAAGTTCGGTATATTTTATTACAGTTTGAACCTTTTGCCGGTGTCCAAGTTTGTGGCTAGCTATTTGAATTGTAAAACATGTTCGTTCCCGATTTAAATTTGAAACGAGCCTGTACATTGATGTACTGAGACTTTGAGAAGTTTTTTGTAAAGTAGGCCGTTTTTTTACTCTCAAAAGTCATTATCGAGGTTTGAAAGTTTTTGCACCAGGTGTATCAGAACAAGTTCTTTCGTTGAAGTTTAAAACGTTCAATAACAAATTTTGTGTTTTTTATTATAATATATAATTATTATAAGATGATCAAGCATAACAATGAGATACGAAAAGTTTTTTTTAAAGGTAGTCCTAAAATGTAAACAATATTTTCCTTACTTTTATAATAATATGGGTAAATAAAATAAATTAACTATTTGATTTAAAACTATCTCAGTATTCAAAGACGAATTACTTATGTAAGTTGTGAGTTTAGTGTTTATGTTATTTTTAAATTATTCATTTCATTAAAAAGGAATGTCCATGTCTCCAGTTTTAGAGCACAGCTTAACTAGATCCCTATCCGTCAACATAGAGACTCTCGAATCCTTTGCATTCCACATGCTATTCTTAATAACCCCTCGTCATCTTCTTATCTTATAGATATGTTCTCGCTTTAATGCCAAACTCACGATCGATCTCTCCGTTCCTCCGACAATCTCCGGCTGGGCACGCTGGCACACCGCTCCACGTACGTCTCCAAGTCATTTTTAGTGACGGCAACACGACTGTGGAACTTTCTTCCTTTGGATGTCAGGGGGGCCGAGTCGAAGGTATCATTCAAGACGAAAGTCCGTCAATTTTTTAAAGAATAGATAATTGCAAAATATGTTTTATTTATTATGTCTATTATTTATGTATAAAGTACAGTCACAGTTATTTAAGTGGGTTTATTTGTTACTATAAATATTAGTTAATTGTTCCTTTCTGTTGATTTTCTCTAAATTTCTATTCGCTGCACCCATTGCTATCTCTCTGCATGACCTAAAGGTTAGACTGGCAGAGAATGCTTTTAGCATTAAGTCCACTTTTATGCAATAAAGTCTCAAATATTATATTAATAATAAATGTTTGCATGCTATTTTTTACTAGTTAAATAGAACGAACATATTTTAATTAAGATCTTTATTGTAACCCTATTTATGAGCAAATAAAATATTTATTCATTCATTCATTCTTTAAATTAAAAAATAAAAATAAAATGTCAGTATTGTTTACAATATTCGACTAGCAAAGAAAAACGGACTATAGTGTATGCACGTGGTTTTATCTTTATCGCACTTATTTGATTAATAATCAATAAGGAATTCTATTACTTCACCTTATATGAGCTTATACACTGCATAGACCTTAAGTTATTACGTTCTTTTGCCATACAACATAACCGGCCCGTAGTCTCGTTACTTTCCAATTCTTGTAAGAGCCAATCAAACGTAACGCATGGCGCTTGTCAATAAACTTATAACATGATACAAAGTGCTGTTACCTAACTTGATGGCCTTCAAATTGCTGCAATATTGTAACAACTCCGAATACAGGATGTTGTTTTGGTCAGCAACGAGTTACCCAAAAGTGGTTGTACAAACGACTATACTGATGCCAAAAAATATTTTTTTAAATGCGTAAAACTGACAAAATTAATTTACTATTTTAATACTAGCGAGTGAGCAAAAAATACCACACCTGGTTCGCCTTTTAGTAGCTTACTAGCTACGGCGTAGTACGAGGGTCAAACTGAAAGTTCTCAGAACTGGCCACTTATAAACAATATAATAAAAAAAATATTCTAAAATTTGAAAATAGAACTCTTTGCCAATATTACTGAGTATATATTTCATTCATTTGTCATTTGTTTTACGATTTGGCGGCAAATTGAAAATTTTCTGTGTCACGTCAACATGAATTTAACACGAGAAAATTTTCGTGCAATGATTTTTTATGACTTTCGATGTCATTTAAGTCAACAAAAAAGTTATGATAGACTACGATTGGCCTTTCACGATGAAGCCCCATCTCGTGCGACTGTTTACAACTGGTTTAATGAGTTTAAACGTGGTCGCACTAATCTCACTGATGATGTACGTGAGGGACGGCCTTCTACGGCGACGACTGAAAATAACATCTGTGTTGTGCGGCGTATGATAGAGACTGACAAAAGAGTGACCTATCAGCAGATTCGGACAAGCTTAGGCATTGGTATGAGTCAAGTGCACAAAATCCTCCATGAACATTTAGCGGTCAGGAAGCTTTGCGCCCGGTGGATACCTCATAATTTGACTAAGGCTCAAAAACTCCATCGTGTGGATTGGTGCCGTAAAATGATTGAAAGATTTAACGGAGGTGACTCAAATGCTGTGTTCGACATACTAACAGGTGACGAAAGCTGGATTTACTGTTATGATCCTGAAACCAAAAGACAATCTGCTCAGTGGGTGTTTCCTTTCGAGGAGTTGCCAACTAAAGTGAAGAGAGATCGAAGTGCGGGAAAAAAAATGGTGGCCTCGTTCTTTGGAAGGATAGGTCATTTCGCAACAATTGTGTTAGAGGATCAAAAAACAGTTTCTGCAGAATGGTACACTACCAATTGTTTGCCACTTGTCTTGGAAAAAGTTCGAGAGAAACGACCTTGCAGTAGGATCCTCCTTCACCACGACAACGCCTAGTCGCACACCGCCAAGCGAACGATCGACTATTTGGCGACATCAAACGTTGAATTACTGGGTCACCCGCCGTATAGCCCCGACCTCGCGCCTTGTGATTTTTATTTATTTCAAAAATTAAAGAAAAACTTAAAGGAAAGCGGTTTATGAATGCTGAAGAAGCGGTGGCTGCGTATCGCGATGCCATTGAAGAGACCCCTAAGGACGAGTGGGCAAAGTGCTTTTCCCAGTGGTTCCATCGCATGCAGCGGTGTACGAGTATTGACGTCAATGGACAATATTTTGAAAAGATATAATAAAACTAATAACTGGCTAATGTAATCAGTTTTTGATTTTCTAAGAACTTTCAGTTTGACCCTCGCATTATATCGCGTAGTATTGCGCGCTATATTATATCATAGAGCTCTAAGATGCTTTAACTCAAGATATAGAAATCCAAGGTTATTATCCCTAATCGTCAACTCGTCGTAAATGACAACGTCGTGTTCTATGACCGGACTTTTTTGTTTGTATTACTAATGGTTCAATTTATTTTGTTAAAAAACAGTTTTTTCTTCTTCTTTTCATTAAAATAAATGACAACCTTTTAGATTTGATTACTAGTTACTTATAGGGCTCATATTTGAATTTTTCCCCTATTATAGACCCCACCCTTTGTTCTTACTAGCAACGTTTTTAAGCGCCTATATCGGTAACACATCGATAGCAAACGCAAAGCGATCCCTCTCAAGCTACTTAATAACCCTTCCGATCTCTGGAGAGATGGGAAATGTGCTTTTTATTAAGGTTCTGTACCCTTTCAGATCACACGCTCATTGCGCAATGTGAAATATAGGAGGTTGCTACGGGCTAACGTGGAAAGCTACTAATAAATTAGTTGAGAGAGGAGTTACTTGGGATGTCTTTATGGTGAAGTTAAAAAACGATTGTGTAATGTTGAAAAGGCTGATATCGCTTTCATTTAACCCTTTGACAACCTAAACACATGAGGGTTGCTCTACTAAGGGGTAGTTGTTCAGTAAAACTCTTGGTTCTGTGCTAAAAGTCAGGCTTGCTTTAAATCTGGGAATATGATATAATTTCATGCGTAGTTCTTAAGCGTCTTAAAAAACTTTTTGATTTGAATAATAACCATAGACAACAACAATTTATTTAAAAAGAGGTAATGCGTTTTGAGTTAACCTAAATTGAATTTCCAGAAACCTGTTTTAAAATAACCAGATAAACAAGTCAAAACTGTAGTGTTTAAATATGAACTTATTTTTATTGTTTTTTTTTATTTATTTAGGCTTACCAGTTATCATGATGAATATACACGTAATTTTCAGCTATAGTATTATAACAGCATACCCAACCAATATTAATCAGAAGTACCTTTTAACCCAGTGAATACGGACAAAATCCGCCTTAGAAACATAAGGTCCTATGTACAAAATAGGAACAAAACTTGTTTGTTAAAAATAGTTATTACTTTATCCATTTATATTTTTCAAAACTACACTTAATTAAAAATAAGTAAATATTAGGTTTGGGTTCACAGAAAAGTTTTTTTTAAAACTGATAAAAAGAAGCTATACTTGATATAACTACACGTCTTTTCTAATAACTAAGGTGTCCGTTTAAAAGGCCAGTAGTATAATATGGGTTAAATCCCACAGGGAATGGAGGTTATTAAAACTGATCTTATTGCTATCAAAACAATTCAACACACATAAATAATATAATAATATTTTATCATCATATATGTTATAAAAGTTCCAAAAAGTATCATCCAACAACCAATCGAACACACACCAAGCCAAAACTTGTATACCTTCGCCCAAATAGAAAAAAAAGAAAAACAATAATCGAATTGGCTTGGGGTTCGTCGGCGTCGTCGCGGCGCGCGTTGATTGGCCGATATTCAAATTTGAACCTAACGAGGTTTAACGCCGCGTGCGTCGCTCCGTGGGCTAATATTTTCTGTGGCCTAAAGGCGTGAGGGGTTAAATGGAGCAGCGAATAGCTGTTTAAAAATTTGCGCCGACGCGTTGCGTGGGGATCGCGATAAGATTTCTGTTGGTTGGATTGGAACCCAATTTGGATACTCGATTTTCGTTTCAGCAAATTGACAACGATTAGCTCGTGTTTTGCTATCGGAATTGAATTGTTTGTATTTACTAGTTTACTAAGAGAACATTGCTTGGTAAAATGCGTATTAAGAAATAAATTATACGTAAGCCTAACTAATTCAAAGGTTCTACCATTACGTTACGTTCCTTCAATGAAGGTTTTTGTAAATGAAAAAATACGTTTATAGCTAATATCCCATTAAATCACAAATTTACAGCAAGGACTCTTAAAATTAATTTTCTTCTTTAACACGTGTATAAAACACCTAATTTTAAACAAATCGAGTCCCGAGATACGTCAACACGCCGTTTGGACGTGTTTGAAACATTTTATTAAAACTTTGGTGTATTACCGTCAGAAACAATAAAAGTTAGCAAAAATATTGTGACTAACTTTTTTGTAAGCATGGCTTTATTGCTCACTCGTTGATACAATCAAAACAATATGATAGATGATGTTCGTACTTTCGGTCTTGAAAATAGAATAGTTTTTGACTTGAAATTGCGCCACAATATAAAATATAAGATAATTTTACTACATGAAAACCTGGTATTTGTGTCTTTTTCAAGTGTCAAGTCGGTTAAGAATATCACACTCAACATAATATTCATTGGCCAAAAAATTATTAATGTATATACAAGACTCTATCATATTTTTTTTTCAAATAGAGATTATCTTTTTTTTTTCGCTAAAAATATTGTTTTTCAAACCAGCGCTGGATAATTTTAAAAGTTTTATATTCCATCGGCTTCGCCCCCCTTATTTCAATGCCCAATCCTTATTTTTCTCTTATCTTAAATCTAATTAAAAAAAACAGAATATTCTGAAAAATAAAACAAAATACCTTAATCTAAGATTTTCTCAAAAACTTGCGTATGAAAACCCAAGTGTTTTCTACAAAAAAAAAATGTGCTGAATCGGCCCTTTAAATATTATCACTTAAACGGGGTGACCTTATATACGAGATTCTTCAACCGTATTTTAAAACATAAAATAAACACTCCTCGTTTAAGCATAGAAGACACGACGTAGATACGACACATAAACTGGGGCTCTGTTTATACCTACTTTTCCTACAATGCAGAGTCAGTTATTCGCCCAGTTAATTTAAACCCGGTCCGTTGCCATGGAGTTTATGTACTGTTTTTATGACCAGTAAACTTCTTTTCACGAAGCGACGTCGTTAATCCAGATTTCAGATAGAAAATCTGCTAGTTTTCAGTAATTGGTTCCTGCTTAACAATTTGGTTGAATGGAATGAAAATATTAATGTAACTTCTGGATTTTTCTCATCAATATAATGATATAGTATTCTGTTATAACATACACATATGTTCTTGCCAATTATCTGCAATAAATAGAGAAATTTTGTCAGCGCTTAATTTCATTTGTGCGCCGTCATATTAGAGCGACAGCAGCACGTCTCTCATGATGATAATATGAAATTAACAGCAGCGCGACGGTTGCGCGGCAGTTGCGCTGCTATAGTCGCCTAAATGTGAAAGCGATCTTCGTTTTATCTTTGTTCATACTCATATAAAGTCTTCTTGCAAGTTTCTAATCAAGTCAAATTAACTGAGTATCTTATTTCACTAGCGGTCCCCTGAACTGCGTCTGCGCGTTTTGAGCTTGCTCCTTCGCCTCCCGTTGCAGCGTGATGTTTTATAGCGTAAAGCCTTACTTAAGCAATAAGCTATCCAAAAAAAAACAAGTCGGTCTAGTCCGAGATTAGCGCTTTCAGACAAAAAAACTGTTCAGCTTTAAAATATTAGTATAGATTAACACAGTAATATCTTACTTAATTAAGTGAAATATGATTAACATCAGCAACATCCACTCCACTGAACTGACTCCGCATCAATGACTGTAGCCACTCCGTGCAACGGAGCTCTTGTTCTCAATAGAATTCTCCCAGAGAATTACCATAGCCAATATAAAAACTCTCATCCAAATCCGGCTAATTGAAAACGACCCGCGGGTCCACAACTCCGAGTCTATGCCCACAGCGGGGGCGGCAAATAACGATATATGCGCGTTTGGGAGAGGTGGCGAACAGAAACTGGGTATGTGGCAAACGGAATTGAGAGGTAGGTTCAGTATAAGTTATATTTTTGTCCTGTAGCTACTTTTAACGCGGCCTAGGACGTTCACCGACAACATGGACAGACTACCTTGTCAATATCGCATGATCAAACTGGATGCAGACCGCTTGTGATCGGTCGCTGAGGAAAACCGTGAGGGTTATCTATGTGCAGCTCTTCCTTTAGTTGATAATGATGATGAGTTTTTTTTAAAGTTAACACTTTATTGTAATAGTAAAGAGAATTAAGAGATCAGTAGGTACGTAGGTAGTAGGTAGATATGCATCATAAATATGTTTAAAATTTTTGTTCGTTCGCAAAAGTTTCGCCTTTTCGTGACTAGCAACCAATGCCTCAGGATTTGCTGCCTATACTTAGTTACTTGGTGTTTTGGTAGTAATTAGGGCTAAAATGTGTTCTTCCACGAAAACACGGAGCATTTTGAAAAGTTTAAAAAAATATATAATCGAAATGTGTAACATGGATTTAAAACGAAACTCTATTTAATACCTAATTATGTCCCAAAAATTAATTTCTAAATTCTGCTAAAGGTCTTTTTTAACCCCTCCAACACATCCTTAACAAAAAAAGTTTTTTTTTCATGTCAGTGCAGTATTTTTGCAGTCCTGGATAGCTTGATTGGTGTTTTTGATTCTGCTATTTTTCCCTTTTATATGTATTTCGTAGAGTTGGTGTTAATTTTATTCAGTGTAAATTGAGTGCTTTTTTGCTTATGTCAATCCAATTTACAGGTACTCTGTAATTGACTTGAAACTACGACTGGCAATTTAAAAAAAATAAGTGGCTGGTGATTTTGTGTAATTTAAGACTGTTATACATACTTACCTAAACCTATATTAATGCAAAATCAATGTTTGCGAAAAAATAAATACCTTTATCTCTTATTTTTGCAAAAAGTAGCGTTTAATATTCATGAATTGTTCTGAATAAGCCTTTTAAATATTATCATTTAAATCGAGGGGACCTTATACCACCTGTCATGTTAAATGCGCAAAACCTCAGACACCCCAAATGATTTTCAATCAATAAATAAAAAAAGGTTTTGTGTAATGTTTTAGTTTTACTAGCACCGCAAATTATTTCTTGCTCTGCGGACGACACTCTGACGAGAGAAGATTCGGTGAGTATTACCGGGCCGCTGCGCCGCGCTGACATTATTGATATTACTGTCTTAGCTCAAAAGAACTAACCATTGCTTATTTACGTATTTTGGCGGGTATGCGCATGTGATGGGTTGTCTTTGTAATAAAAAGACTGGACAACATTTTTTTTTAAATATAGTAGTAATAGTCCTCCTAGCCGATTTCGACCTCGGTGGCCAGTCACAACTAACCGACTGCGCGGGAATATTAAAGTGCATAAGCGTGTGCGCAAATACAGGTGCACTCTATATTCCTTTCACTCTCATAGCCCGATGAGACAGCAATCTGACACGACCGGAGAGAGATCGGGCGCAGGACCAAAGGCTTTACGCGTTTTTTGAGAATTTCTTAATAGAAAAACTCAGATTCATATTTTTGGCTCGACCCGGGGATCGAACCCGGGACCTCTGGCGCAGCCGTCGCTTCAAAGTGCGACCCTTTTACCGCTGCGCCACCGAGGCAGAAAAAATATAACCCATATTAAGAACTGGTTCAACTGATTCTGCTCGTTATTCTAATGAACCTATTTTCAGGTTATGCGTATTTAACGTCACACGATGTATGCATGTAGAATTTAAAAAAAATGTAAATTTAGTTAGTTGGCATATGTTCGGCAGCGGCCGTTTTTGGCCATTAAATGATATAGATAGATCTAGTTTAGATTGAGAAAATTCCTCGTAAAAAGGTAAATAAAAATACGCAGAAATTGCGCAGAATAAAGGTATCTTAAAAATCTCACTCGGACTTTAAACCATGGCATGTATTTACTCTCAAATCTTGGCCCCATGATATAGTTACATACCAGAGTAACTCAGCTATTTTCTTAACCCCAAGTTGAGTAATTTTCAAGGGTCAATCTAATCATTAATAAACTCTTTATTGATGTTTCAAACTCTTGACCTAAAGGCCGAAATCTGTACCACTTACAACGAGTCTTCAAGAGTTTATATCAATTCAAACCAATTAAAATTTTGACGAAACTCCTATTTTAAGTACTTTGGTACTTTGCTTGAACTGTTACTTACTCAGAATCCGAATCTTAGGTAGTAAGTTAATGTTTTGGGGCAAATTGTTGAAGGTAAAGTAAATAAGTAATAAAGTTTTTTGTATTCTCACATTAATTAAATGTAAGAAGTGTTATTCAAGCCTAAATAATTATTTAGGCTTGAATAACACTTCTTAAAGTATAAATGTCACCATCACCATCGACCAATATCAATAACACCACCCAATATATTATTTATTGTTAATTAAGGAACTTTATTCTGTATTTTATTTGTAATTCACAAAGAGAAAAGGAGATCTATTTTTGGATCTCTTGCGTCAGTATGGCGTGTGATGTGCTTTGATTAATTTTCTATTTCGAATGAAAATCCGGTTGAAATCCACAGACTGGTGATTTTAAAAATATACTCCCACCAATATTAAGAGTGATTTAACTTGTATTTTAATTGAATTTCGAACGAAAATAATTCGTAATATTGCCGCGTGTGATTCAAAAATAGAGCTCCAGAATTTGTACGCCATGACATGATGAAATAGGCCGTTAAGTCTTAGTATTTTGTAAAAATATTGTAATCACTTAAACAATGTACATCACTAGGATAAACGACTGACGTACTATGCTGACTGCGTACGCTACGTGAAGTCACGTGAACAGCTGTCACTTGAAATATGCCACAAGCCAATGCGAAACCACGTGATAACGACTGTCACTTACGTTCCGGAGATTCGTTCTAGTTTTATACGCGCGTTTAGAGGTTAACAGCGTAAAGGAATGTGTGAATAGGACGCAAAAACACTTTCGGGCCGTTCAAGAGCCATTTAGCAACGTTTATGGGAACAGAGGCCGTTGTCACGTTATTGTATTATACGACGTTCATTCCCCACATATAGGCAATAAATGCTATTTGTTTTCATATTCCCGAATTTATCCGTCAGAGGGATTGGTAGAATGACCCCATTTGCAATTTGCTGGAATAGTGACGACATTGTCGTTATGTTACCTTTATGATAATATATAGTATGTTATAATTCGGGAATAAAATACCGCTATATTACTATTATTTTTTATAATTAATAAGGGGCAGATGTCACTTTTCGGAATTCACGAGTCTTGAAATAGCAACGTTTGTCGACCTCCGTGGTGTAGTGGTAAAGCACGCTGGTTTCAAAGCGTCGCCGCTCCGAAGTCCCGGGTTCGATTCCCGGTCGGTTCAATATGAAAAACAAATTTTCCTATATTGTATCGGGTCTGGGTATTAATGGTACCACCGTTGCGTTTGATTTCCATAACACAAGTGCATTAGCTACTTACTTTTGGATCAGAGCAATATATGTGATGGGTGACCAATATTTATTTATAAAGCTTCAGAGTTTGTTTGTTTGAACGCGTGGACGTAGTTGCGTGGGATCGTCGTATATGGAACTGTTTGTAATGTGTTCTCGGGTAAAACTGCGAGAACTCCTGCTGAAAATGGATGAAACGTTATATTTTATTTATAATAGCAATAATAACCCCACAGCAGCTTTGCGGCGAGCTGTGGTGAGTAACGACAGCACGGGGTTAATCCGAGTGCTCCCGAGAGTCGGTCAAGATCCCGTCTTCGGCTTGCTAAAGTGGAACCCAAGGGGGTCTGCAGGACTTCCTTTAGCTTGCCTTGGTCAGCTGGCCCGAGTGGAGTCGCAAGAGCGGGATGCTCGAAGAGTGGATTTAAGTGTAAAGTAAGTGTAAGTGTAAGTGGCGAGTGGACACGTGATGCTGGACACTCAAGGAGCGCGTCATTGTCGTATAAACTCCGGTTCGGCCTCTCCACCCTTAGCCGTAAGTACAGTGATGCCGCTCAGTTCGGTCTATACGACTTATGACACCAGAGGGGGCCCATTTAGTTGATGGAAAGTCACCTTCAGCCATTTTATTAGGTTTTTGAGGCTATGAACCAGGCAGGTGATCCGCAGTCTCAACCTCCATAGCCCAGTCCATCTAGCACTGAAACCCAATATTTGACACCGATCACATACATTGCTCTGATCCCAAAGTAAGTAGCTAACGCACTTTTGTTATGGAAATCAGAAACACGGTGGCACTAAAACACCCAGACCCGTTAAAATGTAGAAAGTTTCTACATTGACCCGACCGGGAATCGAATGCGGGACCTCGGAGCGCCATGAATCACCAACCAACGCCTTGAAACCAGCGTGCGTAGCCACTACACCACGGAGGTCGTCAAAGCGTCGCTAAGTGTGAGTGCTTATTGCAAATTGCTACCACCACACGGCACTAATTCAAGAGGGTCTTTTGTAGACCATACTCTCTGATCCAAGGTAAATGATGCCATAATGGCCGGCCTACAATAGGAATCTGAATAGCATTATAATGAATTGTTATAGAGCAGTTCATTTTACTCTAAGAAATCCACTGAAAGCATACGTCTTGAATGGGGGCTTTATAGAACCCCTGATATTGTATTGTGGATGAATAGAACTCATTATCGAAAGAGATATCCACTTCAAAGTTATATTTGACTGGCTTCGTCCCGGATAAAGCATTGTTAGTGCAATTGAATTTAATTGTTGAGGCCACGGTTGGCTTTTTTAAAATTGTTTTTAAAACTCCGAGGGCGAAGACTGGCTACGTTTGTATTTGTCGCAATTTTCAGCGGAAAGTTGATACAAATGATTTGTTTGGTGGCGCTGTGAGAAAAGTTGCCGTTATTTTGTTTTGTGCTTCACAATTTTTAATACTCAAAGAAAATTGTATTTAGAAATGCTGAGTATTCCAATATTGCAATGTTTGTAACAATGAATATATAATATTTTATAAAGAACAAGTTTTTATTGCCTCTATTGATATGTAACATATTATTAGTATCATAATAAATTATTTGAAGTGGTCTTCTAATCTCCTGGATGAAGAGAATAATATACGAGTAGCTTATGCTTGTTAACGACCCATAAAATACTGCTATTTCAGTATGATATCTATTAACGTAATAAAAAAGGAACTAAATGTTATTTTTAAACCGATTTTCTAGATGCTGTAGCGTTTTTTTTAAATACTTGCGTCAGTAAGTTGTAATACGAGTGATTATGAAATGAATTTATACGACCGTATTGAAACAACATTCTTAACATTAAAAGTTTAAGATTAAGAGTTTAAGACTAAAAGTAGGTAAGTACTCTTTAGACTATCGTGTGCAGGTGTAACGCAGCGCAATATTGCCTACATTTAGAGAGCCTAGGGTCGAAATATGCTTGCGGGTGATAGTTTTTTTTCAACTTTCTGGTATAAGACAAATTTGGTCTCATGCGTTTTCCTTTATTCTAAAATAAGCTTGTAGGTACGTCATCGATTGTTTTAAATTTTGGGCTTGATGGGTTAAAAATTGACTATACTGGAGAGGGTTGTTTTGGTCGAAAAAGCAATGTTTAGGTTCTTATATTTACTGAAACATACTTTTTTTTAAACCAAGATATTCGAGCATAGTAAGTAAAAAGTTGTCAAAATCAGACCATGTTTAAAGGAGGACAAAGGGATGGAATCGTTTTTCCTTCTTGAATGAAAGTTCGCGCGCACACAATAAGGCACTAATAGATGATTAAAATAAGAATCAAATCAAATTTTTTTCTTATCACAAACACATATACCTTATACACAACATTAATTTGTCACTATGTTTTTATATCAAAATTAAACTAAGGCTAAGGGTATGTTGGACTCGCTCTTTTTGGCTTACTTCCGCGAGTTAAACGGTGTGCTCATGTTATTGTGATATAGTATTCCTGTTGAGACACTACGGTCCCTGCTGTCACAGCCAACAAACGCGGCGGGCGTCGTTAGGTTTTAGTGGGTATACCCGAATTCGGAGGAATATCACACACCCCGGCTTTCCCTGACGGAGAGGTACGGAGCCTAATTAGCATTTCCTGACGTTAAAAAAAATGGGTTAGTCGCTTGCTTTGCAAACACCCCTCCAACAACCCGCACTAAGCCTAGATGGAGTATGGTTCAAAACTACGTAAAAGTTGCGATATGGACGTTACATGCTTAACTACTTTTTTCAGCTTTAGGTGTTTTCATGATCTAGGCGGTGATCTGCAAAACAGAGGCGTTTTAGAAGGTGCTGCTGGTGCAACGTACTCACGAGTTACGATTTCCAATCCGTTTACCATGACTCGAGTATCTAATGGAACAGTGTCGTAACATCTAACTGGGTTATTCCTGTTCTTAGTATTCAATTTATCACTGAACTGTCATGGCGCAAAGAGCGTGTCATGCATTAGTACAATACGCAACTCACTAATTAGCATTTTGCTTTTGCGGAGCAGGGTACAACCCCCTAAGGTTTAGCTTAAAATTTTACATATACCGATGTAGTTCGTACCTTATTGCTTTGTAATATTTTTGACAATATTTTTAGTTTAACAATAATCTTATCAATTAGCCTTAAGTAACTACAAAATGCGCGTTTATCTGTATTTGACGGCCGTGCAACTGAATCGCGTCTATAATTTAACAATTATAACACTGGGCTAGTCCATCAAGAGTAAAGTGCATGTCATATCTAAGAGTCAAATATTTTTTCCTTCAAAGGTCATCATTATGGTTTTTAGAATGTTTTTAACACTCACAGTGTCATATTTTTTATTCATAGAGATGAAATAAGAAACCAAAAATTTGCGCACGGGCGGGACTTGAACCAGCAACCTTTAGGCAGACCGGGCCAAACGCTCTTACCAATTGAGCTACCGTGCTTTCAGTCCGATTCTTCTATCTTTTTATTGGCTGGACAAAATAGCAAAAAGGGTGTGTGTGTAGAGTTATTCATTTGAATACCAACAAAGTTTAATATTCTAGTACAGAGCCAGCAGATGGCATAAGTTTGTTATATGACATCATCAAGTTATGATTTATGGTTCGATTTCATGTTTTCAAAAACACGCATAATAGATACTTTGTGTATCTGTTTGTATCATTTTATTTGTAGAATGATACAGTTAACCAAAAAATTATTATCATGATTCATCCTTAAATATTTTACAACCAATATTGAAAGCGATTCCAAATAAAACTTAATCCTTTACTATACGAATAATAGTAAATACGTTGTTAAGCGTAAAACGAGAACACTTTACACTGAGTTTTATTCTAATTGCTGCTAACTGCCAACTGTTATTTGTCAAAATAGTTGCTCTATTTTACTCTTTCGTTTTGTTTCGGTTGGAAAAGGATGAGTGTTTATTTGAAACCTGTTTTAGCGCTAGTAAAATAAGTGTTAGCGTGAACACACGACAGTGTACGGTAATTGATGAGTCTGAAATATTACAATAAAAAAAACATAGTGTCACGAATTCTCTTTAAAGCATTGGAATTCTTTGTCTGTTCCTTTTTTTTGAGGATAAACGGTTGCAGTCTTACCACCAAGAGGCAAAATCTCTCGCACCTCGCTTTACTTTTTATTTGAAATGACGTCTGTTTTGTGTCGTGTGTGCAAGCAATATTCGTAGAAAAGTGCCTATGCACCAAATACCTCAACCGTTCAACTATAGGTATTTAGAAACATACTTTTTTGTTTTATTTTTAATTTTATTAGAACGTTTGAATATTCAAACAGCGGTAGTTCACCTAAAGTGCCTGTAGGTAAAATATGCACATTTAAAACCTGCAAACTCTGTAGAGATCGACCTGCCAAGTTGCAAAGCGCTACTTTTTCCCTCATAAAACTATTGAGCGCAGAGGCTAGGTGAGTTCCTTATTCCGAGTCGATATAGAAGTTCGTTGTTTCAACTTCATAGCTGCACTTAAACTTGGGAGTTTCAAACAAATAAGGCATTTGAGTTCGCGGCCCACTCCGAATTGAATACGAGCTGGTGTTTTAAAATGCAATGCTCTGAATTGGCGATCGTTTCAAATTCCGAGCGGTAGGAAAAACTGTTAAGCTGATAGTTATATTCAGTTTTTAAAAGCTTTGGGCTAAGATCACACTTTAAAGGCTTTAAAAACAATGGAAATACAATATAATGTTTTAAACTTTCATGGTCACTAACATTAGAATAGTTAGATACGGGAGTGATCATGGCGCTGGCAACCTGATCATTGAGTTACTCCAGTAACTCCGTGATCATGGCGCTTGCAACAGTGCCGAAATATCGGAAACTCATAAATAATAAGGTACATGGTAGCAATCCCGTATCTAACTATTCTAATGGAAATACAAAAACGATCGGGTTAGATAATAGCACTGCTGATTTATATCACAAAACGCGGTAACGATCCCGAATATAAATGTCAGACAGAATTTAAGAAGTGCTGTGGTTTTATTTCGTTAATTTGGAAGTAGTAAAAAAGTTGCAAGAGTACGGTAATCTGAGAAAATTGCAGTATTTTGTTTCATTATCATGTCGAAACAGTCGTTTGGAGTCGTGACTGTATCCCTCAAGCGTATGTGAACGAGACACAATAGGTATTCTATTGTTATGCGGTCGCATGCGACCGCTCGGGTGTTGAGGTATTAAGTGTATTACTCTGTTGTACGATGAATTCATGGATACTTTAAGTCGACGCGTTTGGTGTATTGGTTAGAGCTCTTGAGTATAACGCCGCCCGTCGCGGGTTCGAATCCCGCAAGGGGCAAATGTTTGTGTGATGAGCACGAACATTTGTACCTGAGTGTGTTTAATATGTGTTTAAGTATTTATGGGAGACGCTCCGTCATAATCGTCTGGTAGTCGTAACACAAGGAAGAAAATTCCTTAATTCGAAACCACGACAATTTTGTTGTCTGGCGCATATTTGTAATTTATATTTATTTAAATCATAAACGTATTTATGTTTTTCCACTGCTTTAAGTTCTATTTTCAGAAGCTTCTATGTTTTGAAGTAACAAAACGGCGGTATTTAGTAAGTTTTACTTCATTTTTAAAATCTCGGAAGAGAGAAATAAAATATTCTTTAAATTTTATTTCAAATATGCAACATTAACAAAACAACCGCATTATTTGTGAATGCAAAATAATTTTAATTCATTCAAAAGAATTTCGTGAAAATATCTGTGTTAGTGTGTCCCACGTCTACGGAAGACCAGCGCCTCAGAATATTTGATTCTGCGGCATACGCTGAGTAAATTTGCTTTTTTATTCATGTTACCTCCTTACCTACCTACCCATCAATCTTTTAACTGTTGTTTTATTTATTGTAAGTGTACATGACTTGAATAAAGAGTTTTCTATTCTATTCTATTCCACGTATTATAATTGGAACACAACATGGTAGTCTAATACTCTAGTACTTACATAACTTTGGACCCTACAAACGCTGTAACACGAAGCTTATACTGAACGCATTTTATTGGCATCTTGTTCACAGGCCGAGTAAATCAGCCAATACGTTACGTAAGCTCTAGAAACTAAAACAAACAGCTAAGGTTGCATCCTCACTGAGAGCGACGAAACAACTTCTTTATTTCGTTTTATTTCTTCTGAGGACCTTTATCGGGCTTATGTGGCTTTATATTTTATTGATTGACATGAATCTTTTATGAATAAGTGCGTTCTTATAATGTCAACTAGAAAAACTTAAAAAAAAAACATTTATTTATGGTGTGCACAACTGATTAAAAACTCATGCCATTAAAAGGGAGTGATTTAGCTGAAAGAGGTGGGGGTGGTAAATATAATAATATTTACCATTCTTTTCAACTATATTTGTAATATAATAATATCTTTTGTTGTGAAGATCATTATTAATAACTGTTAAAATGATCGAGGCCGTATAAAATTTGGCTCCGTTATTTTATGATTATGTTTCTTATTTTAAATCTTATTTAGTACCTATTTGTACCGTATCTCCTATTCCTGCTAGACTTGTATATTTGCCGAAGAACTCTCTAACTGGCTAGATTCCTTAATTAAGTTTATACTGTCACAAATATATCAATGTGTAAAAAAGCAGTTCAGTTTCCTGAATAAATAAATACACGTATAAATCTTGACTTCTATAAACGTGTTTAACTATGTCCTTACTAAAGCACATAAAGTGGAGCTTGTTATTTCCTTCGCGTTATTGAAATGTACGAGTATTCAGGTTGCATTTCCTTGATGTCGGCTTAGAGCTAGGCGTTTGCATAAAGATAAGCTCTCACGTATCTTGACTGTATTGTCTGTTTTCCTTACGCTTTATCTCAGTGTTTGTCTGAGGAGTAAGTTGCCAAGTTGCGGTTGTGGTTCTGAGCTAGCAAACATGATGTTGCGTACATAAGCCAGTACCTTATTGCTGAATATTCATGACAATCTTATAGTTTTACTCAGAAGTGCGCTAAAATAGTGTTATGTTTTGTGGAATTTTTCTTTGTTGCGGTTTCGTATAATTTACTTTGAGAAGTTATTTATATTTCCGGGTAGCTAACCGGAAAATGTATGGCATACAGGAAACGTCAATTTAAAAGATAAAGAAGATAAGAGCTCTATTCCAGGCTTAATACTAGAACAATGATTCTTATTGAGACTTCCTAGTAAGTAGTTTTATTAAACTTGTGATATGTAGCCTTGCTCTTTCATATTAATATTTCATCAAAATTTGAAATGGTATTATAAAATTAGAAGATTTAATAAACTTATCTTTAAATTAACTACCAATAACCAATGAGTCCCTAATTAATAAGTATTTATTCAATCTGTTCCGCTGACTTCACTTCATTCATATTTTCATGAAGCGCAGAATACCTATTTGGGATGATCCCAATACACACCACATTCAACGCGCTCGATTTTAAAGAAATACTATAAAAGCTCCGTGATATAATTCTTTTTTTAAAAGTTATGGTTATAAGAACCGAAATATACTATAAAAGGGTTGTGTTATTTCTATCTTTAACATCGACCTCAAAAGACCTTTACAATTCAGTGACAAAAATATTCCGAGTACGCGCCCATTTCGGCGTATCAGCGGATCGCTGAATATCGGGGCGGGAGGAACACCAGAAGGGTTTTACTTTAATGCATTTCGCGACAAAAAATAGCATTATAACAACAACAATAGGCACCGGAACACCATTCGATCCTCGATCCAATTAGGTATACGAGTCAATTGATGCCATGCACACAATACGACCCAGTAGATATATGAAGAAAGGGCGCCAAGTTCCGCGCATGCGCGGGCATTCCTAGTCGGACTCTCAGTCACGCGGAATCAGTCCTCGCGTTGCCGTCCTCCAGAAGGGACGCCGCTCCAACCGCGAAACAGAACACGATCGCTATCAAAACCAGATTAACGCGAGTGCCAACAAAAAGTTTACCAACCATCTCCGTTGGTCATGGATGTTGGAGCATTAGGGAGGTAGGGACGTGCAATGCGCGAAGGGCGGAATGCTCGCCCTCGGCGTGTTTTTTCTGACAGTGTTGGACTACTGTGTGCCGTTTTACCACCATCAGTTCGCCGTTCATGTCCCCGGCGGGCCAAGCTTGGCCGATGAGGTCGCCCATAACCATGGCTTCGTCAATCACGGACAGGTAAGAGCGCGACTTGGACCTTTTTTAAGTGCCCCGTTACGGCTCACAGAGTTTCATTCAGTAACGTCTTTAGTTTTGGGGAATGAAAAGAAAATCCAATTTTATCTTAACCTCATTGCGTAGGAAACTTCTTTATGGAGTTGAGGATAAAGGAATTTAGAATGAAGCGGAATTTGTTGTAAACATTTAATTTATTTATTGAGCTAATCTCAATATATCTTTTTAACTTCTTCAATGTTTATCAATTTCATTCAAAGAAAAAGAAATAAACACAGGGCCTTAAAGGTTAAATTTACATATGTCAAAGGAGCGTGAATTTTCCTTTAGGAAATTGGTGTGGAGAGATTTTAACTTCCCGGAAATTAATCAAGGGTAACATTGTGGAGAAATATTTTAAAAGGAATCCGTTTGAAATGCGGGGCTTATCGAGATTTTAGTAAGGAAAAACAGTCGAGGACGTAAAATACTCAGTTTTAACTGTTTCTGACGTTTTTATGTAAAGCTCCGTTTTGCTAAGTGTTTGCTTGACCAACTTTATTGTTACAGCTTAATGGTTTTGGCGATGCCGATCTTTTGTTAAATTGTACTTTAGAGAGTAATAGGGTTACTAAAACTGTTGAAGAATTTTTTGGTGTAGTTGTTTATACATGGAAAACAAACAATTTAACATGTCCGTTATAAAAAATGTTACATACTATTATGTATGTATTTATGCTTTATGTTATTTATTTATTTATTAATATAGTTATTTATTTAGATTGTTCATGTTAGTGATATATTTATAAGACTCATGTAACTTTGTTCCTACTTTCATTTGTTGTTTTTTTTCACTGCACCCGTTGCCATCTTTCTGCATAACCTAGACGTTTGACTGGCAGAGAATACTCCTAGCATTAAGTCTACCCTTGTACACTTAATTTGTGCAATAACATCTTTAAATAAAATATTCCACAATTTGTGCAATAACGTCTTTAAATAAAATATTACCAGTTTGTATAAGTCACAACAAATGGTTTCAATATCAAACGTAAATTTTCTTTAATTACTTCTGTCATCTTACTGTCTTCGATTAAAAATACAAAATATTATAGCATATGTAACAAAATGTCAACGTTACATAGATTTTTCTGACATGAACCAAAACTTTAAAAGGAATAATCTCGGTCTTTATGTACCCAGGAACCCAAAGGAAGATATTAAACTTTCCATAGTGTACCACATTAATTAAGCTACATTGTAGCTTACTACACGTAAAACATATTATACCCGTAATGCAAACATAATATGTTAAGTAAATTGGAAATTACAGAACCTACTTTGATTCCGTGCCTAAAATAGCCTATTAAAATATTCTTTGAACGTAACCTTCCCTACACTTACCCGATATTGTTGATTTTATGATGTAAAATAAAATTTTCAAGAATTTATACTTACCTAATACCTCTGGCAGTAAAAAGACATGTACTGTCCTTTTTAAGTAGGTACATAGCAGAAACAATTTGAAATACTTCCTACGACTTCACCCGCGCGCATTGATTTTACTCACTTCCTTAGAATGTTTTTTTCGAATGGGGTTCGTTCACTCACACTAAACAAACTCTTTAGCTTTTTAATATTTCTATAGTATTTGAAAGCTCAAAAAGCTCTCAAGTTTCTAGTAGGAAGTAATCAAGCCACACAGTGATTTCGATGCTAATGTTTACTTAAACAACTACAATTTCAGAATCCACTATCGCCTTTTAAAAATAACCTAACATAAAATTCCATGTCTTACTATAAATGTCGTAATATACTATTAAAAAACACACACAAAAAATCCTTTTTATGAAATAAAACAAATTACAATTAAATGATATTACATTTTTAAATTAATGAGCGCATATTTTTCATAGACTGCATTTTATTTCGTAAACCGGTTGCGTGAATTGTCAATAACAAATTCAGTTAAATTTATCAAAGCTGCGTAAAACAAAAGTGAAATAAATATTGTTAGGTCCGAGCGATTTCCGTAATTAAACGGTAGCTCATTATGGCAGTCTATAATGAAACGCTTTAATTAACAAAAACCAGAGAGAAATTTTTGTTATAAGTAATTATGAAGACGACTTTTTGTGAAGTTGAGTCAGGTAAATTAGAGTTTGTCAGCTTTGGCATCAATTTTATCAGTACCTATCTAGTTATGGAAACATCTAGCTAGGCATTGTTAATTTCTTAACGTTCTATATTCGAACTTAAAATGCCGTGTTTTGGGTATTTTTATTCGGTTGACGCAATATTACTAACATCTACTTATGTGTACCTAATATGCATTGAAACGTTTCATTTTAAAAAGAAAACTGTTTCCCATTATTGAGTCATACCACTTGAAATTTAGAATACAAAATGCGTGTTATCGTACTTACTTAGGCCCAAATTTTTTCATCGATAGTAATGGTAAAATATTGTACCAGCGGTTGAATATTTACATTGTGTGTATTTATAAGAATAAAAACCATAACCAATCGACTTACCTGTGTCGGAAGTCTCGACATAGTTCCGTGTAAAACCACCAAGTGACGCTCTAAAAATGCTGAGACAAAATTGGTGTTTTCGTGTATTTATTGATTGAGAAGAATTTTTGAATGATGCTTAAAAACTACAAATATTTTTAAAGATTTATTAAAAGATACGTAAGTTAAAATGATATTTGATGAATTAGAAAATCATAAAATTGAAATTGTCGACGCGAAATGTCAAAAATGATGCATCAGACTTCGCCCGCTGCTCCCTATTTTTGTATAATTCAGAATTTTCTAATTTAGACATATTTAACCAGACTCTAACGGCCGTTCCCTATATGCAAACTAAGATCAAAGATAGATAGCTATCCTCGAACTGTTGTCACCAGCTATCGACCATAATAAACAGTTTCTATATTACAGATAGGTGTTGCTTATCTCCAGTTAGCAGAAGATAGGCCACATTATCCAAGCCCTCCCTTACGTTTCGAATTACGCAGTTTTACAAAACCCTCTCAATTACGTCGCGTCAACGTTTTCACGATATTTGTGGTCATTATGATACACCAAGGATAATATTTATATAATACGTTTAAAATAATTTTTATTTTTATTGCTATGTACCTAATTATATATATGTTCTATTTTGGGTAAAAATATTATGTAAAGCATGCATAGACTTTACGTAAAATGGAACTTTTTTGAGCTCTGACAGACAGCTGATTGATTAAATAAATAAATAATAAATAAATAAATAATAAATAAATAAATAAATATCCTTTGGACATTTCCACACATCGCCATCTAGCCCCAAAGTAAGCTACTCAAAGCTTGTGTTATGGGTGCCAGACAACGGATATAATACTTAAATACTTTTTGTTTGTAAATACATACATGATATACATAGAAAACACCCAGACCAATACTAACAGACATGTTCATGCACACAAATGTTTGTATTGTGCGGGGATCGAACCCGCACCCGCTGCGTAGTAGGCGATTTCTCGACCACTACACTAGACGGGTCGTCGATTGATTGACATCATACCTACGTCAATTGATTGAAAATTAATACTTTTTAACGTAAAAAGTATTTATAAATTTTAAAATTCAAAACGACCGATTGAAAAGAAATAGAAAGTTATAGTTTCAGTTTATTTTCGCATACGCTTCAGAATGCTATCAGTCCGATTACTTAGAAAAAACAATGTGTCCAGCTGGTAAACAATGTATTCAAGGAGGACTTTATTTCCATAAAATAAGTGCAGTGAGTATCAATTGTACTTTCACAAACAAGTCGTTTACGGTTTTTAAAGGATATTGACCAAAGCCGGGTCCAGATTGCGTCTTTGTAGTTTATATTTTAAAAATCTTGTTTGAATTATAATTGTACTGGTATTTTAAGGGTAACTAAGTTATTAAGTAGGTATTGAATTACTTTAGTAAAATATAACAATTACCTTCTGAATGTATCAAAATGAATGTAGGTGAGGTGCTTTAACTCTGCAATCACAAAACATAACCTCAAAATGCCTAATCTGCCATTGAATTCCTTGTAAACCTGATTATTTATCAAAAATATTTTTTGTGTGTATTCTTTCAAATATTTTGGTATATATTTTATCCAAACATTTTGTAAAGACGCTGCCGCAAAGTGTGCAGAGTTTCTATAGAGTTTTGGTCAATATCCTTTGCTTAAATACCAGTTGTTTTCATGTTATACTGATTTGTTTTATTTACTTCTTTCAGCCACAGCAAAAAGTCCACCTTCCCTTGACAAAGGAATAGATGATGATGCTGGTGGAATTATTTCAGGCTCATCGAATGCTATGCAAAGCATCGGGTACCTTCCCAGTCACTCAGCTGTTCCCAGAGAAAAAGTTGACTGCTTGAACTTGGATTCAATATTGTTCGCCACCCGAAACTTATATGTTTTTCATAAATTGTACGAGGTAGCACCTTACATTCTACAACTACGAACACGTCAGTGACCTACATAGCAGAATCCAGCACCGTCGGAACTCACACTGGCGGCCCACCTATTAATTTATCTGTTAATATTTTAAATAAACTAATTTACTACCAATAAATCAGATATTATCCGTCCTTGTTGTTCTCATTTCCCTTCACTGCAGCAGACACCTTTATCCGTCCCTATGATCAGTTTGGGCTGTCTGTCAGACTGGTAGCGGGTCCCACCACCTACCTACCATCTTAACGCTGCTGCCCTGGATGACCTGAACGCAGCTCTCCTACCACATAATCCTTATTATATCTAAGTATCTTTTGTTAGGCGGGATTATAGCTAGGGTCAGTTTCTTAGGGTAAAGGAACATCTTCGCCACTAGGGTGATAGTTTCTATCTTAACCTTGTGAGCAGCAGGACTTTTACATAAATAAATCAATGAAACATTTAAAACTAGTAATTTGCCAGTGTGTACAAGAGCGTTATCCTCCAAAATCCTAGGATTGAATTCTGGGGTTACTAGAGATAGTCAAACAGACTGACAGTCAGATGAAAAACATTATAGGAACGCAATAAATGTCAATTTCATATAAATGCCTATCCCTAGTAAGCTATCCGTCCTCCCATCGATAAGATGCATCCAGAGATAGTTTACCCTACTGCCAGTAGGTTTATAGAAACAAAAAATCTAAAGGTAGATAACCATTTCTAACTCTAGTAGGGCAAAACCACAGTTAGAATGGATATAGGGAACGGCCGTTAGTCACTTCAAACACGAATTATTTAAAAAGCTTTTAATTTTTTAACAAAATAGATGTTTTCACCTACTTACAATTTTCACATGGTTCTAATATTATACGTATCAGTATTTCATTGTTGTAACTTTCTTATAATTAATTTAGTTTTTACCGCACTTTAATCGTTGTATTTTTCTGTTGAAATCTGTTTAAAACTTTTTATTACTAATAACGTAGAAATTAATTTTTGGTACTCATTGTCTGTTACACAAACATTCCTTAGATTAGGTATTTCGATATAGTGACTATTTGAACCAAAATAAAATAAATAAAAATAAAGTAGCCATTTGGGTAGCTTTCATAGATACAATATGCTATGTAAATTAAGATGTTTATGATGAACACATATGAATGCCATATATGCAATATCCTAGTATTTAATGGGTTGTTAAAGTAAAGCAAGAAACATATGGGTTTTTATTTCAACTATCTACCTCGATAAATAGACCTTTGTCTGCCATTCTGACATTCATCAAGATACCATCTGATTCCTAATGAAAGACTGATGAATATCATATGATAAGGTCCTTTGACTCCCTTCAGGTACGGAACCTTGATATACAATTTTCACTCACTATAGGTAAACAGCGAAACTGAGACGCTTCTGACGTCACTTTTGTCGTCTACTCCTTCATATGAATGTATGTCTTCATTTATTTAAAAACACTTCATGTACAAACAAAAGGTACACATGACGGACTTAGTGCTACAAGCATTCTCTACCAGTCAACCATAGAACTATACAGAGAAAATGCTGGCGGCGCGAAGGTAGTGATACAAGGGCAAAAGTGAGAGCTTGATTAAAACTACATAAATACCGTGTACATAAATAGATAATTATGGAATAAGAAACATATACATATTACTTACACATATTAATAATTCATATAAATAATAAATAAATAAATATTGGACACCAAACACATATTGCTCTGATCCCATAGTAGTAGTAGTTGTAGCCAATGCACTTGTGTTATGGAATTCAGACACAGCGGTGGTACCAAAACACTCCGATCCGAAACAACGTAGAAAATTTTGATTTTTTATATTCTATATGATCTATATAATCAAACCCGGGACTCGGAGCGGCGACGCATTGAAACACAGCGTAATTAGCCAATACACCACGTAGGTCGTCAAAATATTAGTACTTACCGTTTTATAAAACGTTTTACCTGGAATAATTTTAAGTAAATAATTAAATTAAATAAATGTCGTAATTTTCAAATAAATAGCTGCTATCGTTTATTCGAACTGGTATTTATAACAGTTACATTTAAATTTATTTCCTGGCAACACCGATATATTTTGGAGGGGAGTTTTGTATTCGGGGAGAGCGCGGAGTCCGGCAGTTCAGTTGGTTTGCGGCATCAAGTTGAAGAGGTTGTATCTAAAGTTGTACCCTGTTCGAAGAATAAAAGTATTGAAAATGTCTCAGTTTTATAATTTCATTTCAAGTCAGAAGTGGTGCTGTCCCACGAGCTATGTCCGAGAGAAACTGTAAGTAGTTTTTATTATTCTTAAAGTGATTATTACGCTTCTCAGATATTAATAAACGAATTCTATATACAAACCACACTTCATACCCTGATTTCACACCCATTGCTCTCCGGAGTCACAGGCACCCCTTGTGGGCACTTTACACGAAGAGACAATGATGGTATTGAGTGGGCTAGTGCTTGCGCTGTTTTTGGTCGGGGCTACTCTCCGATAAAATAGGTGCAGCATTTGGCTCATCCATAACCATCAGATTAGACTGTTTCATTTTGAACATTTTATTTAAATATTAGGTTTAGAAGAACTTGAAATAACCTTACATTATTCTCATTAACCTCTCAAGCGTGTGTGAACGAGACACGATAGATATTTTATTGTTATGCCTGCAATTGCTTGGATATTGAAAAGTTAATTGCCATCAGAATTTCAACAGATTCATTTTATTTAAAGGTTATATGACCTTCAATAAAGTTATGAGAAGTTCTGTTGTCATGTGATATTAGTATTTGTTTAAAATGAAATTATTTGAAGGCCATGAAGCCATGTAGCCATGTATGTGTGCTGCGTAGAAAAATAATAGCCATGTAGGTGTGCTATTAAAATATAGCCATGTGAAGTGATCTTGGTTTTTATTTGAAGTGAATCTGAAGGCCGTGTAGCCATGTAGGTGTGCTGCGTAGAAAAATAATAGCCATGTAGGTGTGCTATTAAAATATAGCCATGTGAAGTGATCTTGGTTTTTATTTGAAGTGAATCTGAAGGCCGTGTAGCCATGTAGGTGTGCTGTGTGCAAAAGAAGTAGCCATGTAGGTGAGCTGTAAAAATATAGTCATCCGAATTGATAATGATAGCTGTGCCAAATTAATGTAACTTATAGTCGTAAATGTATGCTATTAGCATAAAAAGTAATATAATGTATAAGTGAACTCAGTTTTAGTTTCATTGCTAGATAAGTTTAAAGGTTTTGTTTTGTGCTATGACCCTGACGAGAATAATTTGCCTTAGACTGATTAAGTGTGTCAGTTTGTACTTTAATATAAAATGATTTCGGAGCTAATTATGCTACTTTATTGTTTTCTTTGTTAGGGAATAGTTAAGTGCGCTACGACCCTGACGAGAATAATTTACCATAGACTGATTATGTGTCAGTTTGTACTTTAATATGAGTTGCTTTCGTAGCTAAGTGTAATACCTGGTTGCTTTCTTTGTCTGGGATTAGTTAAGTGTGCTATGACCCTGACGCGAATAATTTCCCTTAGACTGATTAAGTGTGCCAGTTTGCACTTTAATATAAAATGATTTCGTAGCTAATTATGCTACTTTATTGTTTTCTTTGTTAGGGAATAGTTAAGTGCGCTATGACCCTGACGAGAGTAATTTGCCTTAGACTGATTATGTGTGTCAGTTTGTACTTTAATATGAATTGCTTTCATAGCTATGTATGATACCTGGTTGTTTTCGTTGTCTGGGAATAGTTAAGTGTGCTATGACCCTGACGATAATAATTTGCCTAAGACTGATTAAGTTTGTCAGTTTGTACTTTAATATGAATTGATATTGTAGCTAAGTATGCTACCTAGTTGTTTTATTTGTCGGGGAATAGTTAAGTGTGCTATGACCCTGACAAGAATAGTTTGCCCTAGACTGATAAATTGTCAGTTTCTACTTTCATATGAATTGATTTCGTCACTAAGTATCCCAACTGGTTATTTTCTTCCTCACTGGATAGTTTTATGCCTATCGAGAATAATTTGCTTTCATACTGATAAGTGTGTCAATGTCAGACTGAATAAGATGTACTTCGATATGAATTAATTTTGTAACTAAGTACGCTATTTCATTTTTTTCCATACCGAGAAATAGTTAAGTGGGCTATGACCCTAATGGGAATTATTTGCTTTAGAGTGATTAAATGTCACTGTCAGACTGATAGTCACTGACAACTTTTATATGGATTGGTTTTGTAACTAAATATGCCGAGTGGTTGGTTTTTTCGTCGGGGAATCGTTAAGTTTATTACTTTTATATGGACTGATTTTGTAGCTAATTGTGCAAATTGACAGGTTCCTTGTCAGATGATAGTTAAGTGTGATATTTCTCTGACGGAGGCAACTGTGGCTGATTATATGTCCGTTTATACTCTAGTATGAACTGAGTTTGCCATGCGGTTATTCTCTTAATGACATAGTTTTTTTTGATACAGTGATATAAGTTAATGGTAAACTTACAAGTGGCTAACATAGCCAGATAATAATCTTGATGCTAGGCAAAGTTATAATGGTGATGAAATTTTGAGTGCTATATTAATTACCTACCATAAATGAAAGATATTTTTATATGTAAAAGTTAAATAAAATATGCAATTTTTCATAAATATGACCTTATGCCCTTGTGCTAATTTTTTCATAATTGCTTTTATTTTACTTCTTAAAAACCCTTGAGAAAAATATTTACTCATAACTTCGAATTCATAATTGAAATTTTCTGGTTCAAAATTAATATTCTATTAATGAATAAATGTTTTCTGCCTACTTGATTAAATTCAAATCATTTACTAGCAAAAATGTGTTAAAATATAAAATGCTAGTCAAAAGCACAGGTTCACAGGTTTTTACAAAAAGCAATGCAAGGCGTGAAAACTTTATTTAAATGTCATACAATATTTTGTCCCGTAGCGAAATCTAATTTATCAATACATGACAAAGTTTTTCATATTTTATTATTATAAATTATAAGTGTATTATTATTAATTTCTACTAAGTTATGAAGACTAATGATTATACAATAAAGGCATCTGATGAATCCTAATGATTGTTTCATGCGATCTGATGAGTCTGCATCACACGCGATGTCGCGCATGAGCTCGAAAGAAGCAAAGACCCCACGGTGAACGATGGAGGATGTCACTGAGAGGCAGAGCCGAGAAGGAAGACGTGTAGCTGGCTGGACCCACTCAAAACTCCAAATTATACCCTAATACAGCTTTGGGGCAATTTTGGGGGGTACCTAATGCTGAGCAGCACAAGAAACTGTCACTGTTTTCAATGCCTCTTTTCAAGGAGTTGACTATGTTGTAGTAGGTATTCAATTTAAGTCGGTACATTTTATTAGCCTTGAAATAATTTTCTGCGTTATAATACACTTTTGTAATGACCTACCCTCTTGAGGGTTTCCTCTTTGTAACAATTGTTTTAAGTGTAGTATTGGTAAGTCTATAAAACATTCTGATGAATCATAAAAAAAAATTTCCCCATGAAATAATCAATCAAATAATCCCAAAGAGCAATATTAAGCAGCTAGTATAGCTGGAGTTTAATTTTTCTAAAGACATTCTTATGAATAGGCTGTTTGCCAAAGCTTTTAAAATTTTAGACGAAAAATTATTTGAAATTTAATTTAAGTAAATCGTAAAGCAAGTACCTATTATATATACTGCCTTAGGCTCTATTTTACTGTTGTAGTTATCAGAACACGATATTTGACATATTTTCATCAAATACTGCATTATATGATTACATTCAGAACAACAAAAATAATACATAATAGCAAGCTTCCATTTTTAATTCTTACAACTTATATCATTGTATTTTTTTTTTCTTTCGATGAGTTTTATAAACATATCATAGTGTTTCTGTTACTAAACCGTCTTTGTTATCATACTATGAAAACAAGTACCGTATCTTACCTAGGTCTCAGTGGATTAAATTAGTAACACTAGAACCATTTAATATAATTTCCCCATCATGCTAAAAAACTATTACTTGATTCAGAATAAGGTTAATAAATTTGGGAAAATAATGCTTATTTTGTGTGTATTCATCTTAATTTGCAATTTCTTGTGCGCACAACCAACCATTCCCTATCGTATGGGTTGTTTTTGCTGAATTTTTTGGTTCACAAAAAGGGTATGATTGTGATTTCTTTTTAAATTAAGTAAAAGTACACCACAGCTTTTTGCTTGATAAACCTTAATTATTTATTGCTCCCAAAGAATACAATTCACTTGACCAAAGATATACAAAACACAAATGGTATTAGGAATTGCAAACAGGTGACATGTTACACGAATTATTTTTATTTTTACTTTTGGCTAAACTTTAACAAGAATCGAGTCATTCATTAAGTATCAATAATGTTGCGGGTGGTTTTGATAAAAGTTTCGTCCTAACCGGTTCTCCGTTCGCATTTGAGAAACGCATTACGTAACTGTAAGTAACTGTAATTGTTTTTTTATTATAATTTTATAAATAATAAGTGTTATAAACTTTTAATCTAATTTGATGATTTATTGGATTTGAAATAATTTATACACTATTTGGTTGGGCGTGGTATGTCTCAACACCCTTACTTCACTCTATATCTTTCATGAATTTCTTTCTTTAATAATCTCTTGCTATTATAGCACATTTATTTATATCCTTCTAAATAATTCCTTATAAATATTACTGGAAATTGCTTGGTTCATGCTCCTTGACGATCGGTAAAGGTTTCGTCTGATCCTGCAAGGCTAGCATAATGCCACCTCTTTAGTCGGCATAGACAAGCTCATAAAAACATTGACTTGTGTCAGATAAAAAAGAGACATATATAATTAATATTTTTGCGGTTCTGTGTTTTTTTTACTAAAAGAATACATTGCAGTTCGATAATTGCTGTCGTGTCTGTAAAAGGGAACTTTAATAAGTGCGCAGCATCATATACAGTTTCGTGGTGCTATTATAGCATTGCAAAGGTGCGGCCAGGGGACGACGGGACTGGAGCTGATTCTTAAGGTAAGTGGGCCATTCAGTTTCCTGTAATATAAGGAATTATTCCTATGTTTTCCTGACGTCTTCTTCTCTTTTATCTTGTTCATCTTATTTTATCTCTTTTTTCTTTACGTATTTAAGTTCCCGCATGGAGTCGGCTATTTACACGCCGCTTCATTCCCCCATTGGTCCTTCGATATTCGGATGCTATCAGCATCATATCCTAATTTGAATTTAATTAATTCCCAAATTTATATTTCAAATAATAATATTAGATTTTCGCAGAACAAAGTAATAACGAAGTAACGCCATTTTGGCAGTTGTCAATATTTTTTATTGAATTAAATATTTTTTTACGAAAATAATATTTTTTCGTACTTTCTTCATTTTATTGTAAATATAACTTTAAAATGTCTAAAGCTAGTGAAATTGATTCACTTAAAGACGCAGAGGATACAATTGACTCTAAATTTATCCTTCTGTCGGCAAAAAAGGAACGCATATTTTCGCGTATGAATGAATTGTTCAATCTTTCTGCAAATATCTCTAGTTTTGATTCTAGAAGTAATGAATTTTTCATGGCAAGATCCGAACTGATTGATCAAATGCGTTGTCAGTTCGAATCTATTATAGACGAGTTAAATGATCACCAATTATCCCAAGATTCGTCTTTTAAACCTGATTACCAACCTTTGGATGCCTTTGATGATCTGTATCTCATAGTGAAACGCACCCGAAATAATATTATTCAGGCTTCGCGTCCAGATAATTCACCACGAAAAGAATCGTCAAACCTTAATGCTTCGACTAGAATTCATTTGCCCCCGATTGAATTGCCAAGTTTTGACGGGAAAACAGAGAATTGGCCTAATTTTTATGAAAGTTTCAAATCGAACATACATAATAACAATGATCTTACTGACTCGCAGCGCGTTCAGTATCTAGTGGGTAAACTAACACAAGACGCTCTCAAAGTCACGGCAGGTATTGTACCCACCGGCGACACATATAATGTCATCTGGGGTAGCTTGGTGAAGAGATACCAAGATAAGCGGGCACTAGGCACGCATTATTTGAATAATATTTTAGAGTCCAAAACTTCTTCGAACTCTGCTAACAGCCTAGATACGTTCATATGCATGTATATGTCGTCTGTTGCTGCATTGAAGCAGTTAGGCATTGATGATTTAACTGATTTTATATTGTTTCATTGCGCATTTCGGAAAATTGATTTCCGGACAAGTCAAGATTTTGAATTAACTGTTCGTGACAAAGAAATTCCATCCTATCAAGATTTAGTGTCATTTGTGCAGGATCGAGTTAAAATCTTACACCGTTGTTCAGACAGCAACTCGACTCGGACATCGAGCAGTGGCGCGAGCGTGACTGCAAGTAAGCCGTCTGCTGCACCACAGTTGTCTCGTCCTCAGACATACAAATCCTTCATCGCGAGTAATGCTTCGATCGCTTTGTCGACGAAATCGTGTGACTTTTGTAATAAATCTGATCATGCCATTACGTCTTGCTCTGAATTCAAAAATATGTCATCTCCACGCGAACGTTTTGATTTCATTAAGTCCAAACACGGTTGTGTCAACTGTTTGAGTTCATCGCACACAGTTACGTCTTGCAAATCGACGCATCTCTGCAATGTATGTCAGAGAAAACACCACACATTCTTACACTTTGATGAAGATCGTAAAGTTATTGGATCTGACAATTGCACAAATAATGTGACACATGTACTGACCAGTGAGGCGTCAGAGACTCCGCATGCCGTACAGTCGCACGTAAATACGAATGCCTTCGTTGCTAAAGGTTGCACGGCTGATAGCCGTCCGTGCGTAGGTACATCACAACATTATATCACTAAGTCGGTTAATGCTTCGTATACATTGAGTGCTGAAGTAAAACCTATTTCTTCCATCTTGTTATCAACTGCACAAGTTTATGCAAAGTGTCAAAATGGTAATAAGAAAATAATAAGATGCCTTCTTGATAACGGCTCCCAAAATAATTTAATAACTGCAGATTGTTGCAAGGCTCTTAACCTTACAATCATTCCATTGAGTAATTCTTTTGTCAAGGGAATTGGTTCCGTGTCTCGGCCGATATTAGGCTACGTGAATTTGGACATTGAATCTCGTGTTTATACTCATAATAAATACTCTATACATGCACTGGTCGTTGATTGTATTACGGATCAGTTACCTACGCACTATATAACCAAGGGTGACGTAGGCTATTTGAATGAATTGCCATTGGCTGATTTAACTTGGAATATACCCGGAAATGTAGATGTTGTACTAGGTGCAGATCTTTTCCCCTTTATTTATTTTGGTAACAAGGTCGAATCGGGTGGTAATGCACCTCCCGCTGTTTCGACTGCGTTTGGGTTTGTTCTAATGGGTGGTTACCCTAATAATAAAGTTCCGAATATGTCCACTTTGTCGTTTTCGGCACTGGCTTTTAATGATTTCGCTGGTGAAATACTTGTTAATCAATGCTTAAGTTTAGAAGAGATTGAACGCAATAACTTATCCGCGTCAAATGTGTCTCGTAAATATGATGATATGCATTTCGTAGCTTTTCCCTTTTCGGATGAATCCTGCGAGCTAAGGGACTCTCGCATTTCTGCTCAACGGCGTTCCTTGGCTCTAGAGCGTATTCGACAAACCATCTCAGGAAATAATCATCAGGAGGACACTGTTTCCGTGATGGGTGAGAACGTCGATACAGGGTGTCAATCTGAAATAAACGATGATACTAATGATGACGAATGTTACATGTCTAATCACGACGTCGCTCATTTATACAAGCCAATGCCGCGATTCGAGCTGGACGTACAAGTTCATACAGGGTTGTCTTTAAATGACGTTTTACATACTGGCCAGAATTTACAGGCAGATTTGTTTTTACTTTTATTTGAGTTACCGTTAATGGTATCTTTAGATTATCGCGTTAACATTTCAGAACTTAAGACACATATTTTAAAGGTGATTTCATATAAAGAATCATCCTTATTACATAATTTAACTCTTCGTGTACCTTCTTGGGTATATATTTTGGGCATAATTGTAATGCTTCTTCTTCTTTCGACTCATCGTAAAGTTGACGTAAAGCTAAAAGCCATTGGGTGCCATTTTCTGATGTCGTTCCCGTTGCAGTACCTACCTGCCGCAGACTTGTTTGAAACTGTCAATTTTGTTCAATATCGAAGATTGCTTGATAAAATGTTCCTACTGTATTGGCAGAAATGGCTGCTGAAAATCCTGCATACGCTGCAAGTTAGACAGAAATGGACTGCGTTTGGTCGTCCAATAGGGTTCGGAACTGTCGTATTTATTGTACAGGATAATTGTCTTCCATTCGAATGGTTGTTAGGTGTGATTATTCAAAGGCATCTAGAGTCTGAAAATGCTGGAAGCATCGTAAATTAAAATATTATGTACTTTTGTTATTAACGTTTTGCAGGTTCGAAAATTAGATTACAACATAATTTTGATACCCTCTACAGTTTAATGAAAATTGTAAATTCATAACTTTTTAGCTCTATTTTATTAATCAGTTTATAAATTGAACCTATCTACGACTTTTTGTAAGTTCTGCGAACTTCCAAGGCGGGGAGTATGGTTGGGCGTGGTATGTCTCAACACCCTTACTTCACTCTATATCTTTCATGAATTTCTTTCTTTAATAATCTCTTGCTATTATAGCACATTTATTTATATCCTTCTAAATAATTCCTTATAAATATTACTGGAAATTGCTTGGTTCATGCTCCTTGACGATCGGTAAAGGTTTCGTCTGATCCTGCAAGGCTAGCATAATGCCACCTCTTTAGTCGGCATAGACAAGCTCATAAAAACATTGACTTGTGTCAGATAAAAAAGAGACATATATAATTAATATTTTTGCGGTTCTGTGTTTTTTTTACTAAAAGAATACATTGCAGTTCGATAATTGCTGTCGTGTCTGTAAAAGGGAACTTTAATAAGTGCGCAGCATCATATACAGTTTCGTGGTGCTATTATAGCATTGCAAAGGTGCGGCCAGGGGACGACGGGACTGGAGCTGATTCTTAAGGTAAGTGGGCCATTCAGTTTCCTGTAATATAAGGAATTATTCCTATGTTTTCCTGACGTCTTCTTCTCTTTTATCTTGTTCATCTTATTTTATCTCTTTTTTCTTTACGTATTTAAGTTCCCGCATGGAGTCGGCTATTTACACGCCGCTTCATTCCCCCACTATTAAATATCGAGATCTTTTAGAAAATGTTGTATCATGCTTCTTTTAACAGATAAACTGAATAGGATTTAGTTTTTAAGCTGTACATTACACCTTGATAATGTAAAAGCAATACACTGCACTTTTTATAAATAAAATATTTAGGTTACATTACAAAACTTTATTAGCTATGTTTGAAGGTTAGTAAATGTAAGATCACTATTTACAGATGAATAACATTACGACTTAAACTCTCAAAACATTCTAAAGCGTATTTTATTAAATTTAATTCTTTATAATGTGCACTTAGCGTTACATAAACTATAACTTAATTAACAAATTGCACTTTAAACTTAGTTACCGCTAGTTAATGAGTAAAACTAAACAGTTTTAATGTAGTGAATCTACAAGTCTGGTATTAAGCAGCCGCTTATAAAGTTACAAGTTACGTTTGTTGAGAACGTTTTAATGGACTTTGAAAGTTATTTAATTTTTTTATGAATATTCAGAGTACGCAAAAGTAAACTTACTATAGTTGAAATCGCCGCTTTTGATGAATGATTAGATCAATTGACAACCTTAAATAAAAACACTGAGACGGTTGTAAGCTTGAGTCGAAGTAGTACACAAAATCTGCAAGATTTTAAAATATTTTTTAAAATATTAGTTCTACAGCTTATAATTACTCAATGTAGACATTGTTGCTGTATAATCAAATCAATGGGCATTTTTTTTATAATTTTACGAATTCATAGCATTTTATCACCATATCCATGAATGATATCTATCATAAATTATCGCCATCTAGTGATGGTGTTGGCGACGCTGTAAGAACAATATTTAACAATGTTTGCTGGCACAAATATTTTATCTGCCATGTTTAATGTTGTACAATATTTGAATTATTTGCTTTATTTTATATAAAATAAAATAAGACCCAAAGAAAACTAAATTAATATTGATTTACAGTTTTAATTATTACTTAATCTTGGTAAATCTTACCAAAATTGTATTCAAATTATTTATATGCTGTTTCGAATGGTTAAGTAGATCAATAAGAAGATATATTTGTATTTAGATTTAACTTTAGTACTAGACGGTCTGGTATATACAAAATGTTGAAATATAATGTAGAATATTTGCTATTACTGCGCGAATGTCGTAATGACTCAAGGAAATTATTAATTATCTGAAACAAATTTTATAAATACTTTCTTAGCATTTTGCAACCAAATTTTCATTATTATGAGTGTAAAATGAAAATTTCATGTTTTATTTATTACACTATAATTTTCTTGGCATTAATAATTATTCATGCACATGTTAAATTATTTAAATTCCGTTTGAAAACTTTAGGTTGCACTTAGATGCTATTTTTACTATTCAAAATCATAAGGTAATGTTTGGTTATTTGTGTACTCGTTTCAACCCAACTGAACTGCAAGCCATTCGAGCGCCAGGAGGCTGCTCGATGTAGGACGGCCGAATGTCGTAATTTTCAAATAAATAGCTGCTATCGTTTATTCGAACTGGTATTTATAACAGTTACATTTAAATTTATTTCCTGGCAACACCGATATATTTTGGAGGGGAGTTTTGTATTCGGGGAGAGCGCGGAGTCCGGCAGTTCAGTTGGTTTGCGGCATCAAGTTGAAGAGGTTGTATCTAAAGTTGTACCCTGTTCGAAGAATAAAAGTATTGAAAATGTCTCAGTTTTATAATTTCATTTCATAAATATTGGACACCAATCACATACATTGCTGATTCCGAAGTAAGTAGCTAATGCACTTGTGTTATGGAAATCAGACACAACGGTGGAATCAGAAAACCCAGACTCGAGACAATCGAATCGAATCGAACCCGGGATCTCAGAGCGGCGACGCTTTGAAACCAACGTGCTTAGCCACTACACCATGGAGTTCGTCAAATTATCAATAGTTTAGTAGAAAAACGTGTTCTAGTGTATCCACGTGTAGATTAATAATTCTATTTCACAAGAACGATGAAAAATAATTTGTTCCATTCATATTTCAATTCTAGATTGCTTTTTCTTTTTCTTTTGCATAAGTAGAATCAGAGGTTTCTGTAGAAACAATTATTTGTTTATTATAAAAAAACATGCAACTGTACACTTTTTTTTATAATTTGTGGAAATTTGTTTACTTAATATTGATCTATCCAGTAGACTGCCAACTGCAGCTACAACTTGCTTTCTTTGCAATGAGTATTCATTTTTTTCTTAACATGATCCACGCGTATTTCAAGACTGAAATATGGCAATTACACCCAAAATTAACACTTTTCATTGACTATAGACACATAAATTAGCCTTTGATTGATGCTAGAAAAATAAGCGTTAAATCTATCTTTCTTTAGAGCCTTATTTAAAAAAAAGAACTTTGGATTTTTGATACTTCATTTTAAAGGTATCGTCATTATATAGGTAGAAATATTTATAATTCTGGGCGTGAGACACTAATATACAGAGTATTTGGCGGTACGATGTAGATATTTTTTATAAAATATATGATCTATAATAATTGAATACGTGTCCTCTATCGTATCTCTATACCGTTAAACACCCTGTATAACTTGGTAAGATAATATTGAATAACGTGCCTTGACTTGACGCTTAGAAAACATTGAGAATCAATCACGCTGTACATATGCACCATTTGCAACTTAGGACACCTCTCATGTTATGGGGTAATTGAAGATATATTAATTAGTTACATGCCTGACTACAAATTAACAATAGTAGGCTCTGTAGGCCTAACATGCCTGACACAATATTGATTTCGATCGACATGACAAAATTAGTCGATCTATGCTATTATCATATTCCCTAACATGCCAACCACATAGGACAAATTTATCCAAAACGATAACGAGAGAAGACAATTTCTAACCATTCACTCAATTTTATGTCAAATTTGGCTGAGAATGTTAAACTTGACATAATGACAGATTGACTCGATATTGGCCATAGATAATAAATATCTTAGGGATGAAAAGAAATCCACGGGAACTTGTTTTTTATTTATTTTTTATTCGAAATAGGTTTGCTCTTGACTCTAGCCTACACCTAATTGGTCTTAGACAGAGTCGATGATGGAACGAGCTCACCCAGAAGAAGCCTGTTCACTCTGTTTTTAAAAGTTTTCGGGTTATTTCAATATTTTTACCCTTATTGTTTTTTGAGAGCCTAGGATAAGATATGGCACGGCACAGTTATATATTTTTGCTCTAAATAAGTTGTTTTTCATTTAACGTCGACGCTAATGGTGGACGATAATGTTTAACGGCAAATTGTCAAAATTCGGTAAAAATATGTGTCGCATGTAGTTAGCGTTCAATGATAATTTTGTCATATTTCGAAATTTGACAGTACGATATGACTTTCATGGCAGCCATATTAGCAACTGACGCGCGACATTTGACGCGTGTCCGACTACTGCAGGGAGAGAGACTACTGCAGTGCACCTTTATTTTAAATTATGGAACTACTTTAAAGAGTCTGTGTGTTGTAAAATCACCCTAACTGCTAATTTTATAATGCTACTGTAATTTCCAGGTTGGAAGTTGGTACTATAGCTTCCTACAAAACATGAGTTGTTTATATTTACTGATCTATATTTATAACCAGTACTCGTATAAGACATGCGTAATGAGAATGCATAGGGCTTTGTAGGCATTCATGTTGTCGCAACTTATTCGTCTTTGGTTTTGTTAATATGATTATGCTTAAACTCATCTATTTCAACATTAATAATATAAATCAAGCTATGTTTAACATTTCATAGAACTAAAATTACGGTTCTGACTTCGTGGTAAACCTAATTAGCCCGACATTACAATCAGACACCAAGGTTTTGAATACGCTAATTAAAATATTGTAACAAGCGTTACCTATGTGCGTCGTTAACAATACCGCAGTTATAACTTCGAAATTTCTACGTAATGTCAAAAAGGTTTTAAAATTTACGCCAAAACCCTAATTACTATAGTTGCTGGAACATTGTATTGTGTTATGGCTATTTTTGTTTGCTAATAATATAATTGTTCAATTTCCATCCACTAACATTGTTGATAATTGGTTTCGCATGCAACGTGACGGTTATTAGGTAACGTGATTGCTGTCGCTTTGCAATATTGATTGATGTCTTAAGAGAATTTTGAAAGATCCTAAGTTATTGAAAGAAAAAAAAGAAAGAAAGAAAAGCTTTTATTGATTAGGGACATCACAAACACACACACACACACACACACACACACACACACATATATATATATATATATATACACACACACACACACACACACACACACTCAATCAAACAAACGCTCGGACACAAAGAAAAAGAAAATAAACAGGCATACATTTCGAAATATGTAAAAAAAAACTTATATGAATACAAAAGACAGGCACACAAATGCCAGCCAGCAGTGCGTGTGCGTTTCAGTGACGTCCGAACCAATAGGACTTCACTCAGCATGAGCCAAGCCCCCTAGAGGACCTGACGCTGGTTTTCAGTGGGCCCTACTTGCTACTTGCTAATTGCTACTTTACAGCTCTGGCTGACTAAAAAACATCTACATTCCCAAGCGTTGACTAGTGGAAAATTCCTTAGGTTATTCAGCGAGGGGGATTTTTATTTTAATGGGTGGTAAACAATAATTTAAAAAACCTTACGACATTAAGTCTGTCAATGGCACGACTTACAGTATGATAAAGTGTTTAAAAATCTGCCTCTAGACTCATGTGACTGACAGCGCTAGATTTGTCCATGATCATCTTTTAATGAGTAGGATATAACGCCCATTGGTTCTATACTATAACGTAAAGCAACAAAATAAAATATCAAGTTGGTATTTCATGAATCACAAGTCTGTTAGGAAATTATTGATTTCGGTCGTGATTTACGGATTTTAATGCTTGTATGTTATGTAATAGGTACCGCTGCGGGCCAATTCAGTATTTAGTTCGTTTCCAAGGAAAGTACCTTTGCTACAATTACTTTCATTTTATAGACTTTGTCTTTGTCTAAATATTTATGAAAGTCCTATATTATAGTAGAAATGTTCAATGTAGTCAGCAGAATAGGGAGTTTACAAAATTCAAAAGGAAAACAATGCATTTTTATATAAACCTTGTTTGAACACAAAAGTGCTCACAGCGACAAAACTGGTCCATATAATAAGGGTTATCCATCCGTTGCCTGTATTTAAATTTAGGTGAGTTCTATGAAGTGATTAAATCCTGCATTTGCATGCTTGGTAACGGCACCTTTCAGTTTACAAGTAAACCAAGGACTAATCTAAAAGCAAAACCAAATTCGTACTCGGAATACTAGAAAATCTATGTAAAGACACACACCGACAACTTTACCGCTCTTAATGTTATCAAACAAATTAAGACGCTTCCGTCTGTATATTTACCAAGGCGAACACATTAACCATACATCACTATTATTTATAGTTTATAGCCCGTTTTTATTTTCTCCGCCGCCTTTTTCCACGTCATAAATATTGCCCCTTTCACATCATATTGTTAGTGTAACATTCTAAACTTCAGTCCTCATCATTTTCAGCCTAAGGACGTCCACTATGAACATAGGCCTCCCCCACCGTTTTCTGCAGCGACTGGTCACAAGGGGCCTGCATCCAGTTTGATCCTGCAATCTTTACAAGGTCGTCTGTCAACCTGTCGGTGGACGTCATGTTATAAAGATACAACCAACCCTAACTTATTGACAGTCTTCTTAAATAGGAATTATATATTTATGGTTAAATAAGCTCCAGTATTACGTAGCCAAAACTATCTCTACATCAAGCATATTTGTGGTCTAATCTAAGAGAAAAGTTTCCACATATAACTCGGTTAAGATACCGCCACATAAAGTGTGAGCGAGTTTCACCTGGGTATTAGATGATGTCATCAAAACCAAGCGGTAAAGATAAAGAGGTATATTAGTGGCAGAAACTAGGAGTTTTACCGTAGTTTGAGATATTACGTTCTCACGAGTAAAAATTTGCTAGGGTTAGTTCGCGTCAAAAATGTTTAACTTGTTACAAATATCAAGTTAATTTTCAACTTCATCTCAGTAAAGTATCAAAATACAACTTTTTGGTTATTACTTTTTCTGTTAAGGTAAAGGTGCACCAAAAGCCAAGAAATCCATTTGTCGCAGATATAAAATACTGAGTAATAAAATATTTACAGAGCCCTCAGTGTGCAAATCCAACTGACACTTGACAGATTTTTTTTTAATTTGAACAAGAAGAATTTTTATTTTTAGCCAGCACATCCGCGGAGTGAAAAATGACCGTACTATGATCCCATTTTTCTCGGCCCGTGCATTCCCGTTGGTGCATTCTGTACCTGCACATCATTATTCTTTTGGAAATGATCGAGCTATTCGTTAGTGCCCCATTTATCAGTTTGTACATAAATTTATTTCGGGGCCTTAACATCAATCTCTTTGTCAAACTTAAACTATGCATGGCAGTATATTTCTAGCAGGGCTTGGAAACCGGTATTTTTGAACCGGTTTTACAAAAATACACGTGGAACTTTATGAAAAAGGTTATGCTCCTTGAAACCGGTTTGGAAAAATATGAGTATTTTTCACTAACCGGTTCAATTTTTCGTTACGGCAGGTTTACCACCTGAGCTTCGTTAAGATCTAAGAGCGGTGAGGGCGTCTGAAGTATTTTTTATTCAATAAAACGTATTTTGTATATCGTATCAGATACGTACAGTGGTACTTGTTCTTAATGTTTTAGTGACTTTTGATTATATTAACCGACAATATAATGGCAAAAGAAATAATTCTGAAAAATCTGATAATTAGTACAACCTCTTTCGAAGAATATTCAATCAATAAACAAGTCGCGTTGCGATCGTCGCAAGCGGCTAGAAATTAACCGGTTTATTTAGGTTCACAGTATCGCTCTTATTTGGTTCCGCTCTGGAACGGAGTTTTACGATATAACCGGTTTAACCGTTATAATACCGATAAATCTTGAACCGGTTAAAACCCTGATTTCTAGACTGGTTTAATGTGCATGGGCTATGTATGATAGGTTTTATTTTAGGGATAAATTTTAAATTGACTTACATTATTGTATGTTATAATTATATATTTTATCTCATTATTTTTAATAGCTATGTTGTGATAGCTTATTAAGATTTTTATAAGGTACTTGGGACCAATATTAAGTATATAGTTGTCAGGATTTTTTCTTTACACTTTTAATATATACTCGTATAATCTTGCTTTCCACCTTCCATGATTCAACGAACGCAAAATAACATTGTCATATCGCAAAATATGAGTTATTAACGGTACTTTTGATCGCGTTAACTTTTTATTAAACAAATAAAAATGTAGAATGGCGAACAGAAGTATTTACGTTCGAGTTGTAAGGCACTCTGTAAAAGTATGATTCAAAAAGTGATAGCACGAGACTTTTTACGAAGCGAGAAAGACAAGGGACTTTTTGCTCTTGGTGCTAAATGACCTCGATTGTCCGGAAAAATTCTGTCCGTCGTCAGAGCTTTTAAGTTTCATCCGTGATGAGTTAGCGAAGATTTTACAAGGATTCCCTTTACTTGCACAAAATCGTAGTATTTTTTTTAAAAAATCACTATAACATTTGAAAAAAAAACTTGGTTACTAGTTACGATCACGATCAGCGCTTAACCACCTGAAGTAGCAAAATCTCGTGCACCTTGCGATGTCTTTGGTCTTAAGTATAGATGTGCCATTGCCGGGAACATTATCGTGCCATAGAAATGAATATTTAAATAACACTGCTTAAACAGCCGGTAAATTTGTGTATTTTAGGGAACATTACAAAGTTGATTATCTTTGCATTCAAATATTAATCATAAATATTTACATTTCAATCAAAGAATGATCAAAATTTTAATTTTTCCTTAAATTGCATAAGTTCCCGGCACCATTCCCGCCCGGCCAATCTAAAGTCTTAAGTAACCTCGACCGTATCTATTCATAACTTCTGAACCACCTAGAAGGCCTATAAAAATATCTATGTAAGCATAATATTTAATTAAAATCGTTGAAAGTCTTCGTCAAGATCTACAACTAGTATTTTTTTCAAATTTTACACTCGCTTAGTTTTAAGTTAGATGGGGGAGAGGGGACGCTCATTGTACCACTTTGGAAGCGCCTATCTTTCAAACGTTTGACATTTACAGAAAATGGTTTCAGAAACCTCAATGTCATTTTAAAAGACTTATTCATAGACACCCTACACACATTGGTTTGATAATGGTTTTAGTTTCGTGTATGAGAGCTCCCCCCCCCTCTTGAATATCACTATTTTTTATTTTTTGTATGACAATGGTAAAGCTTTTTTTTTTACTTTTTTTAATACTAATAGTTTCGGAATAATTGGCTGTGACATACGGACGGACAGACAGACAGACTTGACCAAACTATAAGGATTCCGTATTTTGCCACTCGGATACGGGACCCTGAAAACCAATCAAAAAGCTTTAAAATAACGCATTCGAGTTCTATTTGACACCGTCGCCAATTTTTTTTGGCGACGGAGCATGTTGTCGTGCTTACGTATACCAACTGTCTACACACATCATGATGTTTGGAAGGATAGATGCCTTTAGGGGCACCTATACCTCGAAACTGGGGTGACTGCGGCTCTTACTTATGCTATTTTACCTTAGTCGGGAGTTTTGGAAGTTAGGATTTTGAAAATGAGGCTTCTATCACACACGGGCATCTATCATGCTGTACCCTATCCTTCGTGTTAGGTTGACATATAATTACTAATACCACTGTATGAGAAAGTTAATCAAAATTATATTTCCTTCGCCTTGTTGTAATGATTGTGGCAGCCCTACATTATCTCATCGTAAGTTTAAGGATATCGTCCGGCTACCTAAAAAGGCCTTCGTAAAATGCCATAAAGGTTATCGAGTAACCTTTACTGTTAACCGTTTCGGAGCATCCCTATGGGTTATGCTATTATTAAGTAACATTACAGCGATAACGATCTGATTACAATAGCTAAAGAAAGCGCAGCAGGCGTATTGTCAAGACTATCCGAACAGTATATTGAATCGATTTATAAAGTTAGTGAGATGACATTAATAACGCTGCTTGCGTTTATCCGAAACGATAAACGAATCGTTATATATCTATGGATTGATGACTTCCTTTTCATTCTTATCAACATACAAAACCAATGCTCTTTACTGATAATGATGATAATTATACAAAACCGTCGATGTTGGCTTTCAAAACATTCCCGAAAAATATATTAACATTATCAGGAATATGTACCATGATTGCACAACTCAAGCCGAAAGGTCAGCTGACCTTAGCGCGTCATTTCAGCTAAAAGTTGGTGTCCATCAGAGACCCACCCTAAGACCGCTGCTATTCAATTTGGTAATGGATTATCTAACAAATCATCTAAAAGTGCCATTACCACGGTGTATGCTCTATGCCGATGACATATTCTTCGCCACTGAGTCAGCACGATCTAGTATCGTAGACTAAAGCATTGGAACGAAAGGACCTTCTGGTCAGCAACAATAAAACAGAGTTCATGCACTGTAAATTTTCTACAACAGCTCAAGCCGAGAAGAATATTTATATCGATAACTCTCCCTGCATAAGGTCACCCGTTTTAAATACTCAGGTTCTGTCTTAATATCTCACGCAAATATCGACGCTGACGTCTGCTATAGATCTCAAGGATAGGATAGGAGCCTATCTGGGGTTCTATGCGATAGCCATACATTTAAACAAAAGGAAAGGTCTACAATACTGCCGTGAGACCCGCTTTCAAGTATAGATCTGAGTGCTGGGCCGCAAAAAAAAAGCTACGAGCAAGCACTACATATGAATAAGATGAAGATGCTGCGTTGGGCCGGTGGTGTCACGAGATTAGACCATTTTAGGAACGAATACGTCTGTGGCAGCTTCAAAGTCGCTCCAATACAAGGAAATCTTCGAAAAACACGGTTACGTTGGTTTGGACACACCTCGAGGAGAGGAACAGACCATGTCGTCAATATAGCCCTTAGTCATCCAGAACACCCAAGAGGAAGAGGTAGACCGAAATCCACATGGCGGTCCAATATAAGGAACGACCTAAAGAACCTCAACATCCCTGCAGAGAAAGTTCAGAATCGTTCGCCCTGGCGCAGACTGACAAGAACACCCCACCCCACATAGGTGGGACAGAGGGAAGGAAGAAGAATAAATCACCCAATCACTTCCCGATTATTTGCTAGTGCTACCAAATATGCTTTAAAACTTTCAACTTGAAGTCTCTAAGCAATCAAATGGAAATTCAAAAACTATCAAGTTACTTAATTCATCTGCTGGGCCCTAAACCAGAACTATCGGCATAAATAACTTTCCGCAGGATTACTTACACTCTAAGTTGTGAGATGACGATTTATACCCGACCGGACAGTTCACCCACAATTTGTTGGGGATTTAGTTAGATTTGTCTGCTAATGCCGCAGTTTGTTCGCTGTTTACTAAATTAGGACTGCATTGGTAGAAAAAACTGCAATGCACGGTAAATTGGCTTTGGGCATTCTTTACGGTCAACCGCTTAGGAATGCAGAGAGTTGAATCAGATGCGGATTATTAACAATTATCGAGAGTGGTACAAAAATATAAATGATTTAATAATTCGTTGTGAATAAATGAATCAGAAATCATTTGACCATAAATATTTGAACTACTCGCCTATAAAAGGGTTATGGTGTGTTCGGTTATGATGTGTTCGTACGTGAGCAATTATGTGAGTTCGTCATTTGCGGGAAAGCTACTAACTACTTGTGAGAGCAATTTCGCAACATTGAAGACGTCACACAGCTTACGCGTTAAAGTAAGCGCTCGCAAAATGCAACAGGCTTGCTAATGTGACGGTGGCCGAGTGGTATAGGCATACGCCCGGATAGCATAAGACACGGGGTTTGATTCCTCGTCTGTCACACAGCCAAAGTTGCTTTTTGCAAGTGCAATTTATATTACTAAGATAATTGATGCTCCAAAAATATGTTAAAAGCATTATTTCTTAAGAAAGAAATGTATTTTGTACTACAAGATGAATTAGTGTATGAAGTATTAATTGATTCCTTTTTATAGTCAGTGTATTTGAGGTTACCTTCCATTAAACAAGGAATAATAATAATTTTATGGTTAAAACAAGATACATGGCATATGCTACAACAATAATTGGGGTACTTTGAATAACAAAGTTTGTTGTCATAACAAGTGGGATATTCTTTCTTCTGTAGTCATAGATAAGAAATGAAATAATACAAAATTAAAGTGAAAAAAAGTCTATTTATATTCGAGTTACAGCTTTTAAAATTATTTATCTTGATAAAGATGAAATAAGAAACCAAAAATTTGCGCACGGGCGGGACTTGAACCAGCAACCTATTGGTTGACCGGGCCAAACGCTCTACCAATTGAGCTACCGTGCTGTCAGTCCGACCTTGCGAAATTTGTGGTCTCTTATGGATACGTCATTGCGTGACGCTTAGCGCCATCTATAAAACATTCTAAACCATTATTTATCTTGTTTTGAAAAATATATCCTCTCAATATTTTCTGTAGTGTCTTAAGTTTCATCAAGGTAATTTTAAACTACCATAATAAAGGTAATTTTGCTCTGAATAAATGGAGCAACATCGAATCAGAACCTAACTTAAAAACTTAAATTAAGGAATATCCAATTTCCTTGGAATGACCATGACCAACAATCGACCCATGTTTCTAGAAGATCGACCAAGTACGAGTCGGACTCCAGGGTTTCGTGCCAACATTAACTAAACTGGGGTTCCACTTACTTCCACTTAGCCAAAATATCACAATATTTTGTTAACAGCAAAAATAACATTGTTTTTCATAGAATTCGTATGAAGACCAGTTATATTTGCGGTTGTTGAAAATGTGCTATATACCAAAAACCACTCGTTTGATCGCATATAAACCTATTTTTGTTGAAAGTCTTTGTTAACATCTACATTACGTATTTTTCAAAATTTACACTCGCTTAGCTTAAAAGTTTGATTTTACTACTTTGGAAGCGTCTATCTCCCAAATGTATTTTTTTCAGAAAGAGACCTATCCATAGACAGACACCCCACATGCATAGGTGTTTGTAATACCAATAGTTTCAGAATAAAATGGCTGTGACATACGGACAGACAGACAGGCACACTGACTTGACGAAACTATAAGGGTTTTCGCCATTCGGTTTTGGAACCCTAAAAGCGACCCTCTATTGTAATCAGAAGAATCACGTGACTGATTTAATATGGGAGTTAAAAATAAATTGTTTGTTGTTAAAAATAAATAAAGGGGCAAATGTTTGTGTGGTGTGCACGAACAATTTTACTTAAGTCATGGATTTTAGTATGTTTCATATGTAAGTATTTATGGAACGCATTCGTTATAATAGTTGTCTGGTACTCGTACCTAACACCCAGAAGAAAATTACTTACTTCTAAACCGAGACAATTAGTGTGTTGTCTGGAGACTTTGTGAAGGAAGGTATTGAAAAAAGCATACGGGCACTCAACATTTGTCGTTTAACAATTTAATTGTATTAAGGAACGTTTTATTCAATACTGTCTTGATTTTGTAGAGTCGTTACAAACTTTAGAATGTCAAGGCTCTAAAGCTCCAAAACTTTTTTTAAGATGACTATTTGTTAGCTCTTAAATATATTTAAGTAAACAACCTTACAGCGCTCCACGCTAAGGTTTCCGCTACATGTTAACAAATTCTTTTATTGTAAAAAAGCCGCCTTTGTCTCTAAAATTTAACTTGAAAACCGAAGAAAATAGAATCAACTCGTTTTCCTTATAAGCACAAACTCTAATGCTTCTAATCTATCAAATGTTAAGGTCGAAGCCCACTAATCAACCCGTCACAGTGACAGCACCATATCAACTCGAGGCTTTCAGTATTATTTGTATGAAACTTCATACTTCAACGCTCATCTATCAACTTCGAAACTTCACCACCTCGGATCGGAGACCAACTCGGGACCCACTCTCGACCAGCGGCGCATGCGCTGTAACGCGCTTATGGCGCGTCGCCCGCTGGTTGACGACTATCCGTCCACCCTGCCAAACGGGTTGACAGTCACAAGAAGAACTGACATAAGTTGTAGCAAACACGATCCGAGACGAGGCGTTCGCTATCCGGTGCCGATCCCATCCGAGGCGTTGCTGTTCCCGTTACATAACATGCTTCCGTGTGATTGATGCCTGGTTGGTGCTGTTCCCGTGCCGGGTGGGTAGATTTGGTTTAACCTTAATAATGAATTCGGCAAAGGTAAGTTTATTGCCACTTCAAAAGGTCTGGCCAATAACGAATAGTAAATAACCTTGTAACTATAATTTTCGTTGACGAACTTAAATTCCTTCATTTCAGTAACAGTGAAGTACAATTACACCGTATTGTTTTCTGTGTGAAACAACATGTTGTTAGTAATACAGAGAAACATTTGTATTCGTTCACAATAGACCTAGTTTCACGCCGTCTGCGCCGTTTTCAAACGAAGCTTTGTAAGCGCACAGACAGCATAACATATGTCATGGAGCTACAAAGAAAAACCCCATTATTCATAATAACGCAAACAGTCTAATAACCCTGTTTAATTTTTACACTGTTTTGTCTCGTTCTTTTTTGACGCTGTCATCATTTGTCAGAAAGTTACAAAACAGTGTAATAGCGAAAACAGATTTATGAGACTGTTTAAGTCATTATGAATAAGGCTCAAATATTTAATTTGTGTTCGTTACGACGATAAGATTTATCTTACATATATAATGGTTACGATAAGATTTATCTTACCTTGCGCTGTTTCTTCTCAGCAGTAACCGACACTTATCCCGTCCCGAAGCAGTGATAGAGTTTATATTAGAACGAGTTCGTATAGTGTAAATATATAATTGCCCTCAGAATAACATATACCTAAGACCCTTTACACACTGCGACTGTTAGCAGTCGCTATGTTAACGCGCGTTAGCATTGATGCAGTCGTAAAACGTCAACCTTTACACACTGCACTACTTTCATCATCGATACAGTCGCGAAGCTGGAAATTGTCAAAATATGTACTGAATTTTGGCGACTGCATCGACGCTAAATTGGATCTGGGGTGCGATTGTGTAAAGCAATCGTACTCATTTGACAATTCTAAACGTTCGGTATGATCTGTCAAATGAATACGATTGCTTTACACAATTCCAGCTCCGTTCATTGCGTAAGACGCGTTACTGAACCGCGTTTTCGAAACGCGCGACTGCATCGATGCTAAAAGTCGCAGTGTGTAAGGGGTCTAAGTGGTTGATTCGTGCTAAGGTGCAATTTACTATACACAACGCCCATTTCATAGAAATAAGCGAAACGCGAAGTAAATTAATATCATGTATGTTTGTAATGTGCGCAAAATTGAAGTAGGTAATTCTTTTATTATGCCTACATCATTTTTGGCTCATCTATTCAGAAATAGTAGAAACGTAGTATATCAATTAAAAAGCATCAAATCTTGACGCAGTGACTACGCATTATTCAAAATAATAATAAGTTGTCAAAATAGCCTACTTCGTGTGTGTATGTGTGGAGTATGTCTCGTATAACTTCATACTTGAGGTAAGGCCTTTGCACAGCTGTGAAATGCTTACAGGATATCCTAACTTAACTTTTTTACCCTCCTACGAAATGTTTGTATAATCACCTATTTTTTCTCAATAGGGATTTATGCAATTTAAAATTAGTTTCAAACATAACTAAGAGCCGATTCGACCAAACGAAAATAAACGTTAACCTTAGAATTAATCGCTAGTTATTCGAGAGTATGTCCATTTTCTATTCTATCATCTTCTGTTCTAGAATATCGCGTTTATACCATAAAATTAATATTCCTATCGGAATAGAAGGACAAGTAAAAGCTGTCAAACGAAACCGATTTAAGATGTCAGTAACTTACATAAGTAAGTAACATTTGTAGCTTTAAATGAGATAACCTTACGATCAGGTGATTAAAAACAATGTTCCTTAGATAAACATATTAGTTTATTGCATGATAAACAGCCGACACAAAATGTTGAACATGCAGCTCTAGTGTAATACTAAATATTATTTCATTATATAAAATATTCGTATATACATTCCCTGTGTTATTCTGTCTTTACTTTTTACCTAAATTAACGTTTGTAGAATAGAGTAATCAAACTGCGTACTTTAAATTCGAAGCGCATTGGTAAATATAAGTCGTATATTAAGAGGCTTCGATTTGGACTAATCTACCTGTTAAATGATCATTTGTTGGGGTTATGATGCCGCTGTAATGCATAACAATCAATCACCGTTCAAGTCACCATGTTTCAACAAAAATATTTCTTTAAAATAAACACAATTTCACATAAATTTTCAAAAACTCAAATGAGAGAAATTTTCAGCGAGCTTTCATAGGCTTTCGAACTGACTGACAGCTGCTAAAAACGGTTCTACTACTTCGCATCTTCCATCTCTTTTTATCAGACAGTTTGCTGCTAGTGACATCTCGCTTTTGTCGTTCTATTCCAAAGGGATAATAATTTTATGGTTTATACGGAAGCAACTCTTATACCGTGTTGCGAAAGTGCTAATCGAAGTTTATCGTCATGACGTCTGCTTGCAACATGATTTATGTCAATATGTCAGAATGTTTTGTCAAATTCAAAACTTTGAAATATCTCAATACTTTCCCACGGAACGACTTACGACATTGTTAAGTTGACAGGATTTTTACTTTCACAGCATACAGCTTTGATGTAGCATTGATTTGCCGGATAATAAAACAGTTAAATCATTCGTTCTGTTATGCAAGTTTAGTAATTTCTATTACAATTTATGTCAAGAACGACTTTGAGTTATTCGAATTTAAAATCGAGGAAAAAAAATATTCTTCGTATAGTTAAGCGTGTATAAGCCAATGTTTGGTCGAATACAACCTAATTACATTAGTTTCATATAGTTGCTTCGTAGCTTATAACCGTAGGTTAGTTCTTGTTTTGAGTAGGTACCTACTAACTTTTTTACTTAAATATGCACTTAAAAACTTAATTCTCGGTTGGGACTGAAATGAACCTGGAATACTAATAAAAACTTTACCTTTTTAATACTGATACACTTGTTTTTTTTTTGTTGTAATTTAAAATATAAATAACTTTACTAAACTTAGGTATACAGTTAAGTTAGTAACTAAAACATGCCTAGTTTCTAAAATGCTGCATCACGCTTAAGATATTTTCCATGCGCACTCCGGAACGGGTAATTCTATTTGGATTCCCATCGAACTGTAGTTTCTCCGGCCGCCAACAGATGTCGCCAAAAGTCATAACTTAAGTCTATTTGCTTTACTTACTTTGCGGGCGAAATTTGGTCCTTCGACTTTCATTCAGTTGTCGTAATATCTAGCCTTTGCGGAGCATCTGGTGTGGGTTCGTTACAGATCTCAATTGTAGATTCTAGATGGTGTTTGAAGTTACGCGGACAGCAGAATATAATTAGAATAATCTTGAACTTTGCTAATAGGCAATCGCGGAGTTAGACCGGAATAACACAATCCTTAGCTTTATAAGCCTGGATTGAGAGAAAGGAGTGAATTTGTATCTAAATCTTAGTAATAAATATGTTTCATTCATTCATTCATTTTAACGTTAGGACAAACTCTATCTAGCCATATATTTACAGACAAGATCATTAGGTACAGATTATGAATTAAATTATCCATAAAGTAATGTTATTTATACACTTCAAAGTTCTACTTTTGTTACTTGTATGTTAGTTACAAGTAACAAAAGTAGGACTTCGAAGTTAGGCATCTTTCCTTGATTGTACACCATAAACATAATCCATGTAATTCAAATTGCACTTGCAAAAAGCAACTGTGTCAGACAAGGAATCGAACCCTGTGTCTTACGCTTCCGGGCGCATGCCTATACCACTCGGCCACCGACATATTGGCAAGCCTCTTAAATTTTTCAAGTAACTTCTCTAACGCGAAGGCTGCGTGCACTTGCAGAATCCAACAGGCTTGCCAATGTGACGGTGACAGAGTGGTATAACACAGGAAGCGAAGCGTAAGCGGAAGCGTAAGACACAGGGTTCGATCCTTATGTATCGATTCTTTATGTATAAATTATTAAGTTAGCAAAACACTATGAAAAACAAATCCTATCTACAGTCCATGTAGTCAAATAAAACTATCATTAGTACTGGGCAGGCCATTGTCATTATTTAAGTATCTATTTGACGTAGTTGTTTGGTGCAACGCTAAGCCGGTTTTATACAACTCAGTTCAAGGTATGGTGATTGACAGTGCATTTCATCTTCATATAATTGAGCTCAAAATGAAGTCAAAAGTTTTTAAATAGGACTAAAAATATTTTCATTTGCGCATTTTCATTCTGACGCAGCTTACTTATAACTTTCACCTCTGGTATTTTGTATTATACACGATGGTAAATTCAGCTTTCTGCATACCGAAAGTTAAGAATTCAAAGGTAGAAAACCGAATATGTTGATGAAACAGCGTATTTCAGCACAAAAAAAAACATTATCTTCGATTAAAAAATTTACAACTACATACATTACTACTATTACATTCATCGAGATCTGATACCTTATTTTACTTTTTTATTTAACCTGTTTTTTATTTATTTATTTAATCATTTATTTCAGGCAACAAAGACCCATACAATAGATACCTTAAAGACTAACATACATATAATAATATTAAAAAATAAAAAACAAAAAACAAATGAAACACTATTTTGCCAGCGTATCGTTGCGCGTTGCGCATCTTGGTGTTCGGTAACCGTCCGCGAAACCGACGGTACAAAACACCCTTCGGTTTTTGCTTTCATATACAAAACGTTACTACCACCAAACAAACACATTATTAAGCGAATTGAGTGTTAACTTAGAATACACTTTGAAGCAAAACAGACGTTATACTCGTCTAGAGGTATAATTAGCTGACGTGTACTATACAATTCAGATCTACTCCTTCATCATCAAACGCTGGGAAATCCAACGTAATGAAAATACACTGCGGAGCAAATTATCTTGCGGGTCGTGTGAAGATTTAAAAGCAATTCATCTTCATATGCAGTCGGTCTGCGGTTCTCAAACTTTTTAATTATGACACCCAATAGAGCGCCTCGTTGTTGACAAAAAAATTAATGACAGTGCAACAGGCTTACGTAAAAACTCTTAACTAGAACCAATTACGGTTTCTATGAAGTGGCAATGTCGTCAAAGCTGCGACTTGTTTTTATTTAAGAAGTTGTAGGTATCATTATATTGGAATAAATTTAGTCCGCCATCTATCCGTACATTTATGTGTAAATGATAGATGTTATTTAATAACTAGCCAAGTGCAAGTCGGATCCGCGCACAGCGGGTTTCCGTGCCACCCATAAACTGAATTCAAGGTTCACTTACGAGTACTTCTACCAAGCAAAAATATCACAATATTTTTTCACAGCAAAAATTACTTTTATCTTAGTGTTTGTATGAAAGAAACATCTATATTTGCGATGAATGAAAATGCGCTACGTCTCAAAAATACCAGTTCGATCTCATCCAAACTAATTCTAGTTGAAACTATTGGTTGAGATCTATATCATGTATGTTTTTTTTTATCTTTCGTACTTCAAAAGTTGGAGAAGGGGGGGAGCTTAATTTACCACTTTAGAGGCGTCTATCTCTTAAGTGTAAAAAAAATTTTTTTAAACACCTCAATGTCATTTTAAAAGACCAGACCATAGTCACCCGCCACGCATAGGTTTGGATAAAGAAAGTTTTTTTGGTTTAAGTTTCATGTGTGGGAGCCCCCCCTTAAATGTCACTTTTTAACTTTTTGTATCTGAGTCGGAAAGCGGTTAACAAGACGCACCTTTTCAAGTTTCAGCTGTAGGATGCTAATAGTTTTAGGATTAAGTGGCTGTGACATACGAACGGACAGGCAGACGGGCAGATTGACGAAATTATATTATCCTGTAAACTTCCTACTGCTGGGCCCTGGCCTCATATTATGTATAAGCTTCAACTGTTTCTGCCTTACTCACTGGTGACTGTAGATAATAATTTAAAACATTAAAGCCATGACTTTAACTTTCCTTTGTGCTCCACCGCGGTCTCAGTGTGGATGTTGTGTGATCTAGCCGTAATGTTTCGCAGAGTAACTGTCTGATTTTTATACTCAATGACGTATTTTCAATTGGAAATTTTCATTTTTTCAATTGACGTATTTTAAATTGTATCATTGTAACTAACACTTGGGTATTGGATAGTTAGTAATGATTGAGAAACGGTGCATTAAGCGCTAACCGCAAGCGGTTGCTTCTTGCAGCATGCATCATATTAATTAGCGAGTGCGTTGAAGCGAGATTTCAATTATCCCCGCTTTTGTCCCGTCTTTGCTAGCCATTGTCATATTTCATGCCACCAACAGAATATTTTCATTCATCTGCCGCGGATTTAATTAATTTCTCTAACTTCAGCTTTTTGAGGACAGTTCAGTTGTTCCCGTGGCGATGTTTGGGATAATTGTGTTTTATAGTCGCTTTGTGAAGCGTTATTATTGATGGCGGCGCCATTTTGTTGTTTCCTTTTTGACTAATTGAAATATTTGAGTTTGGCTTAAAATAAATGTTTTTGACAGAACATAAAAAATAATGTAAAGTAAGCATGTAACGTACCACTGGTGCTACAACTTAACACCTTAACTCCACCACACGAGCGCAGTGCAGAATGGTGGAGAGGTGTTTGCAAGGCAAGCGACTAACCTTGCTGAGATGTTATCAAGCCGCCCCAATAGGCCTTTGACTAGGTTGAAATGAAATGATGAAATGATATTTATTGCGTATAGAAACAAGGCTATACAAAGGTCTTATTATCTAATACAGGTTTCACTTGGATGTACCTAATTAGGTGTATACACATTTTATAAAATTGAATATGAAATCATGTCGTAATGTGATGTCAAAATACAATAAGTTAAAATGACATTGAATATTAATTAGTATGCATTGTTTATGATTTCAGTTGGATATCAAAATTTTAAAGTTAATAAATTCCTAGCGACTAGTATCAAAAGATATAAGCCGTGACCAACGATTAAAGATTGAAGCACCATATCAAATTGAGGCGTTTGGTACTCATTGTATGAAACTGCATACTTCAACGCACATCTATCAACTTCGTAACGCCAACACCTCGGATCGAGACCAACTCGGGACCCACTCTCGACCAGCGGCGCATGCGTTGTAATGCGTTAACGGCGCGTCGCCTGCTGATTGACGGCTATCCGTCAATCTTGTCAAACAGGCTGTCATTCACAAGAAGATCTGTCATAAGTTGTAGCAACCTGAGGCGAGGCGTTCGCTATCCGGTGCCGATCCCATCCGAGGCGCTGCTGTTCCTTTTACGTAACGTGCTTCCGTATGGTTGACGCCTGGTTGGTGCTGTTCCCGTTCTGGGTGGGTAGATTTGCTTCAACCTTTAACGCGCCTTTCGAAGTACGGAAATGCTCTCAATATACGTCACTTATTATGTTGTACTATAAAACAACATACACAATAAAAATAAAAATACGATGGTTCTTACCATTGATTGCGTTACTCTCAACGAGCACCCATAAGCTAGTATACTTTATTAAATAGATAAGCAACTAGGATTGAAAGGTAAAGAATAAAGCGACAATGTCATTAAATTTAGTTCCTTCTGTAATTTTTGAATCCGACCTAAGTGCCTTAAGTTTGTTATGTTGAAATAGCCGCAGACCGCCGAAATGCTATTTAAAATAATTAGGGCACTTGTTTTCCAAATCCTAAACAAACCTTTTACGACCTTTCTCGCGCTAAGCAAACTAAACATTTTTTATGATCTAGCCTTTTCCAATTATCAACTCTCTTATTTGCTCTTAAAGTTAAATTTCGCTTATGTCGGGAAGATGTTACTTTTGTCCCGATAATATTGAACCATAAAGTAGCACTTCCAGAGATTTAAACTTTGTATTCCATTTGAAATCGAACGGTGCCCAAGTTTATGTCCACGACAATGTTAAAGTTCGTTTTCTTTGGCAAGCGTGAATGTATTCTGTTTATCACTTTCAGTGCCTTAAATTTTACGAAGGAAACATCACTTTTTAAACGTTTAAAAAATGTTTGCACTATTAACTGGTTCCATGTCACAGCACGCACCGGTGCGTTATAACAATAAAATTTCTATTATGTCTCAAGTGTGGCAGCAAATGGGTTAAAACTATACTAATGGAATAAAGCTGAAGACTTAGTTTATTTGTTGGTTTAAACGCACTAATGTCAGGAACTACTGGGCCAATTTGAATTATGATTTCTGTGTTGGATAGCTTATTCATCGAGGAAGGCTTTCGGTTATAATACATCAGACTGTTACGAATGGGGAGAGAGCAAACCCAAAACGTGCGGACGAAGTTGCGGAGGACCGCTAGTAAAACTTTAAAAAAAAATAGACACTCGGATCTGAGAGGAGGATCCGACACAGCATGCTGCTGGTGGCCAAGCACTCGGATCCGAATGCTATTGTAGATAATTATGTCAGTAAAATGACGTCACGGTAAACTCGTGCCCGATCGGTCGGTACTAAGCGTGCTTTTTCCTCTTTTCATGTGATATTCAGAAGAGATGTAATTTAGACATATGGTGTCGGAATTATACACCGCAGAATACAACGTACCATGTCAAGCTAACAAATCATCCATTACCTAAGAGCCTGTTCCACCATTGACATCGACAGTAACCAACAAATGATGCAAATGTGGAATGTTGTCATTTTGTATGAGTTAGTAGACAGATAACGCTAATGGGGACTTATTCAGACATTGTGAAACAGGCCGTAATTACGGGATAAGTGTTCATAAGTGACAAATACAGATATCCATTTTTTTTAGAAGCACTTCGTGCATTGAAATATTATTACATCTAGCCTAGCCTTTTGAATTGTCAAAAGAATGTGTGAAATTTATTTATGTAATGCAATATCATTGAAACGCAATATCTTTCAATTAGCATCACAAATAGTAATTTCCACAAATTCATTATATCAGGAGCAGTCTGGGACTCCATTAATTTTAAATTATCATAATAAATTAGGGCATCTGGTAAAACCTAGACTACGCCCAATTTGTATTAATAGCTTTGGTGAATTAGACTTACTTTTGGAGTGTTTAAAAGTTAAATATTAACCAACTTTAATTTAATATCAAGCTCGATATCGAAAGTAATTTGCTCTACAATTAAACTTACTGTGTAGGCGTTTTTTTTAATGCCGAGACTGTAAAAAACCGGCCAACAACACCAACTGACAACTTTAAGTGAATTATAGATCCAAGTACTACCACTTAGCCAAAATACCACGTTTTTTTTTAGATGATTTATGGGAGCCCTTAAATATCATTGTTTTCTATTTTTTGTATCGTACATCGTTAATCGGTTAACAGTATACATCTACCTTCTTAGTTTCAACTGTGTAATACTAATAGTTTCAAAATAAAGTGGCTGTGACATACGGACGGACATACAGACAGACAGACTTGACGAAACCATAAGGGTTCCGTTTTTTGCCATTCGGCTACGGAACCCTAAAAAGACAGAAGTACTGATTGGTACGTGCGAGGTACCTTACATATTCCCACTTTTAAACAAAAATATCTTTTCACACACACAGAACACACAATCGGGTGTCACTTCAAACAAAATACGACGTGACGCCAAGAAATATTGGCTCTTAGGGTTTTTAGGCGCAAGAAACCGCCATTGTATGTGGTAGTTTTAATAGCGAGAAAACATTTTAGACAGGCAATGTTATCTACATCCTCATTAATCTTAAATAAAACACAAAATTGAAATATTTGCAAATACTATTCTAAAAACACATCCTTGAAAACAAACTGTCACGGCCACCTCGTGGTTAAAAAAGGCTCAAAACGTAAGGCTCGAACGATAAAGGCGCAAAATGCACGCTCCAATTTTCGAGGCTCGCTCACTCGTAGACACTTCTTTGGTGCTTCACGGGAAATGACGTTAATTGACTGCCATCGTTTTTGATCGGCAGCTTTGAACGTTCGATTTTTTTCTAATTAAGGCCGACTCATTTGACAACCCATAGTAAGCGCTTAGTTTTAAGTGTTTTATACTGGGTATATGACGTATGAAGCTTCGGACATTATGGATTAACTTGTTTTGGATCAATTTTAAGCACAATAGCAATTTATGTTCGTGATAATTGTTGCTATGTGTGGGAAGTTGATTCTAAGTGATGTAGAATATAGTTGATAGTTAGAAGTTTATATCTCTACATGGTCAAATATACCAATTAGATAGCAGCAATGTCTGCTAAAAGTTTGCAACTGATAGAGTAATGTCACTTCGAAGTCTTCTCTGTCTCTTGTCAGCAAGTGTCGCGAACCAGGAGCTCTATTTTTGAATCACTTGCGTCAGTATTCCGAGTGATCAATTTAAACTCAACGAAAACTACATAAACACAACTACTATCAAAATTGAGCTTTCTTTTTTCAATCACTTTTTGTTTATCGCTACCGTTTTTTAACAAGCCAAAAAAATGGCTCAAAAATAGAGGCTCAGGACTCATCGCAACGCTTGCGACTCTGCTAAAAGTGATTTTACTGTTCTGGGCTATTCTCAGATTTGCCATAAGTTTAACTTAATGCAATTTACACTTGACATTTATATAGATGAATGTAACCATCTTGTATGATAACAAGAAGTTAAATCTTAGGAAACTGTTCATAAATAGATGATTTGACGGGTGCTTCCTACCCTTTGAGTTTTTTTTAAATGGATTCTGCATCAATATTCTGGTGAACGAATAATATAATGGTGTAAAAGCTTTGACTTTTTATTACCGATTCCCAAAATTTCAATTCAATCATTAATAATAAATTAAAGTGTTTGGTATAAATAAGAAAATTAAACTAAGTGATGTTTTCTTTGTCCACAGATTGGCAACCTGAAGCATTTCTTCCTACTGTCGCACCCCCACGTCAGTAAGAGGTCACTAAACGCCAGCAATGACCATGTCACGAGGCTCAAAAATGACCCACAGGTTTGTACCTTGTAAAAAGGCGGTTTCACACAGCCTGGCGGCATTGCCGGCGGCTTGAAAGATGTCTTGCCAGAGATTGATATCGTCTGCCTTTGATTTGTATGTTTGATTTGATTGATACCGGCATGACAGCTCCATGGGTCTACCTTGTTTCGCATATTTTTTATTGTCATAATTTTATTTGGCATATCATCAAATAGCATAAACTTCCTTTCGCAGAACATCAATTAGCATTCACTCATTTATCAGACGTTCAAAACGCATAATCGTGTAAGCTAGAATCATTTTTAGGCAGAAATTGAATATCCATAATAGTCTTAAAGCAGAATCATCCTAACGCAGAAAGTTCACAGATAGAATCGTCTTGTGGCATACAATTCGTATATATAGTCATTAATAGGCAGAATCATCCTATCGCAGAAAATTCACAGTCCGAATCGTCTTTTGGCATATTTTTCATATTTAATATTCTCCTATAAACCTTAATTTCTCTCTGTATCCCAAGTAGTTCTATCTCAGCAATACTAACATACAACATGCATGGCAAATCAAACATGCAGCATGCAAGCAAGCATTCAGCATGCAAGCAAGCAAGCAAAGCATGCAGCAAGCAAGCAAGCATGCATCAAGCAAGCAAGCAAGCATGAATCATGCAAGCAAGCATGCTGCATGCAGCATGCAAGCAAGCAACAGCTTGCATGCAGTATGCAAGCATGCAACATGCATGGTTTCTGTCACGGCTCCGGCGCTGCGGGGCTCCGGCAGTCCCACGCGAGCTTATCGTCGCAGATGGTTTTCGCTCACCACCGCAGCTTCGGCTTGCTGGCCGGCTTCGCCGGCCAGCCTCAGCTGCGGCGGCGAGCTTTTAAACCACCTGCTCCTCAGCTCGCGGGCTGCCTCGCCCCTCCGCGCCTACGCGATTTTGAATTACACTCTAGGGGTGGGGCAAACAAGACTGCGTGGAGTCGGTTTTGCACCGAGTCGTTTCTGTCACTAACTTTTGTACCACAACTTAATGACTTTTTATTTCAATCTTAGGGTAAAATACTATTTAAAAGAAATAGCAATATGCGTAGTGAAATTATTCTAAAGGAAATTCTGCTTTCTTCATAGTATGTCTAGTCAAATTATGCCAAATAAACATTATGCTTAGCGAAAGTATGCAAAGTAAAATTTTGCCAAAGGTAATTATGCCTTATAAATTTCTGCTATATTAAAAGTATGCCATTGTAAATTCGGGCATATAAATATTCGACCAAACAATAATTATGCTAACAGAAAATTCTGCCTGAAGAATATTCGACGAAAGAAAATTATGCCAAGTGTGTTATGCCAAGTGACTTTCGGAACAAAAAGATTCTGCCAAATAGAGGGAACCCCAGCTCCATGTGTAAATACCAGCAGCCATGGAGATGTCTAAACGGCCTAGTTATCTTTCTACTCTGATTTTTAAGTAAATAGATCATAATGACAGCTTCAATTGCACTTTTTCTCTCTTATTAACAAGCTAATACCAATAGTGTCGTAACAATACAATTGTACGCAAATAATTGAACTTTTGATAAGTTTTATCATTTTATTATATGATATACATTAGAATGAAAAATACATGTCAAACGTTACATAAAGCCATCAATAAACGTAAAACATTAATCAGGTTGTTTAAGGAGCGAAAAATCTAGCTACTTTCCCTTGCAATAGCAAAATACATTTTTGTATAATTTTACCTATGTTTCCTTTTTACTACTTTCTATAATTAAATTTGTTGGTATTTGTTGTTTTTGTATATTGCATGTTATGATACTTGTGCATTACAAAAATTCAACTGTTTCATTATTTTATAATCGATTGAATAAACGTTGAATTATTTGATAATTATGGAGCTAAACTATTTTTAAATTACGAATAAATGGCCATTCACCAAATGTATTTTTGGTCTATCTAATTAAAAATCAATGTACAGCTTTACAATCTTTTTTCACACCAGAAACTTGAATGTAACTTACATTAGACTGCTTTATTGCCCAGGTTTATATCTTCACGGTTCTAAGTCCACGAGGTTTGCTTTAATTAAGCTAAAAATACTAATAAATATATAAATAATAAATCACATTTCTCACCATATGTCTCTGTCGTAAAAACAAATATTTCGGTACCTTCAATATAATGCGGTTTCATATTTCTATAACAAATTTACTCATGAACAGTTTTACAAGGATAATAATTCAGCAAGAGCTTTGATTAAGATCTTTCATTTTGCAGTGTTTACTTCATAAAATTCCTTTAATTAATTTCTATAGCACGCGATTATAATTGGAAAATTACATTGCACGACACTCTATTTTTTGTAATGAATGAAAAATTGAGGTTGGCATGTAATAAAATGGTTGAATGTTTTATGAATATCTACATCAATTAGATTTTATGTTCTACATATTTCAGTTGCAGAACTCTTGCTTAGCTTGTCATTTTACAAATTATAATATTTAATATCTGATAGTAAAAAACTTCTAATTTTTAGGGTTCCGTAACCTAATGGCAAAAACGAAACCCTTATAGTTTCCTCAAGTCGGTCTGCACACATACGTCTGTCCATCCGTATGTCAAAACCATATAATTTTCAAACTATTAGTACTACACAGTTGAAATTTAGTAGGTGGATATATCCTGTTAACCGATTAACGATTCTTATACAAAAATATAAAATAATTCTATTAAAGGGGGGCTGCCATACATGAAACTAAAACCTTTTTTATGTCATACCTATGCGTTTTTCCGGTTCTTATAACCATTTTCTCTAAAAGTCTAACGTTTGGGAGATAACGCTTCAAAAGTGGTAAAATGGGCATCCCTGCTCATCTTACTTTTATACTAAGCGAGTGTAAATTTTGAAAAATACATGATGTAGATCTTGACAAAAATTTTCAACTAAAATTGGTTTGACCGAGATAAAGCTCATTTTCCATAAAGAACAAACATAACTTTGTTATTTATACAAATACTATGAAAAACAAAGTTATGTTTGCTGTTAACAAAATATTGTGGTATTTAGGCTAAGTGGAAGTAAGTGGATCTCTTATTGAGTTTAAGTTGGCACGGAACCCTTAGTGAGTGAGTCCGAGTCGCACTTGGCTGGTTTTTTAATCATTTAAATCATTTTCTTTAGGTAGAAATATTTGTATACCAGGCTGTTTTCACAGCAAAATACGGCCAGGAAATTAAATTAAAATGATGAGGTTTTCAACATACTAACAAAAGTCGCGAAAGGGTAAACCACAAAGCTTTTTGTACAGTCGGATGAATGTAACACACAGACTGTTCCTTTAACTGACAATATGGATTAGATCGTTTCCATTAATTCCTACAATACACACTAATTGCTGCGTTTTTAGGATTCCGTAGCCGAATGGCAAAAACGGAACCCTTATAGTTTCATCAAGTCCGTTTGCTGTCTGTCTGTCCAACAGTATGTCACAGCCACTTATTCTGTAACTGCTTTACGATTGTTATACAAAATAAATTAAAAATAATTATATTTAAAGGGGGGCTCCCCCTTGAATTGAAAGTCTAACGTTTGATAGATAGACGCTTCTGAAGTGGTAAAATGGGCGTCCCCAAAATTGATCTCGACGGGATCGAACCAGTAGTTTTTGAATTAAAGCACATTTTCAACAACCACAATTAACCGCATACATACCTTTGTTCTGCAAACAAACACTTTGAAACACAAAGTTATATTTTCTGTCAAAAAAATATTGTGGTAATTTAGCTTAGTGGAAGTAAGTAGATTCGCTAATTCAGTTAAAATTGGCACGGAACCGACTCGCGTACTGAGTACGCGAATCCGACTCGCACTTGGACGGTATTTCCTTATTATGTTTTTACCTAAATAAAATATGATTTTCATAACTTTTTTTAAACCGTGCAAAATCTAAAAAAAATAATGTCACATTAGGTATTACTAGTATGTTTATTGGATAATTTCATAACATTACAATCAACATGACATGATAAAAAAACTAGGTTGAATAATGTGTTCACTTATTTTTGCACTTGAGTGTACCAACGTCGCGTCGGGACAAGAAATTGGACCACTGTCAAAAACTCTCACCGCTTTTTGGCAATTTGAATCGCCGCAATGCTTTAGAGGTTCATTTAACATTTTTCAGTTATTCATAGCTTTTTTGTGCTTAAACTTTTTGCTCAGACCACCAATCATTAGTTTAAAAACCTGAAATATTTTCGGTTACACCACTCTGAGGCTTGGTCGCACAGTCATTTTTTTAGATGGAACAATGCATTGAATTGCGTAACGTCCACATGATGGGTTCTTATTTTTGAGTCACTCGCATGAATATCAAATCAAACATTTACTTGCTGAGAATAGAGTTAACAAAAAATGTGTGAATATAGAAGTAAGTACTCACAAAATTCTGTTATCTTTTTTTAAATCACTTCTGTGTAAAAATTAGACTAATTTTAATAGGAAAATTAGACATTATTCAAATATCACACACCATCTTGACACAAGTGATTAAAAAATAGGGCCCTAGTGGAGGGTTACGGTCGCACAATCCTACTTTGTCCTAGCTATAGTCTGTATTATTAGCTTGGCGAATATAATAAACATTCACATCGTTCTTTTTCTAACGAAAATAATAAATAACTATAAATATGCAACAGAAAAGTAAGTTTTTTCCTTGTGTTACGAATATCAGACAATTATTATGACAGGGGCGTCTCCCATAAATACTTTAATACATGTAAACATCCATGACTTAATTACGAAGGTGCGTGGTCATCACACCAACATTAGCCCTCTGCGGGATTCGAACCCGCAACGGCCGGCGTAGTCAGGAGCGCAAACCACTACACAAAACGCTTCGTCAATATTAATTTTTAAATACGATCATAACAAAACATACAAATTAAATCTTTAAACTCTGAGTCTGAATTACTAACATTATTTTAAAAGTTACTAGCGACCTGCCCCGGCTTTAAACGGGTGCATTGCCGATAATGCTGCTTAGGCTGTATTTATGCAATGTTCAGTTTTTGTGATTACACAATACAAATAAAAAATCTTTACATGTTACTCTTGAAAGAGCATTATATAATTGGATATGTGAAAAGCACTCAACGCTCAAATCTAAAGACCGCCGTTAGGTCGGAACCACTGTTCCTGTATTTTAAATCTGTAATATTTTATAAACTATTAATTTTGATGACATTTTGAAAAGGGCCATATAGTAATGGAGCTGTCGAGCAAAATTTTAATACGGTCAGCACACGTGGCAGACGTTCTATCTCTGTTCACTTTATAGCCTCATGACTCGAGTTGCTAACGCGCCGTTATGTTCTTTCCCGGGACTTAAATATCTCCACAAGAATCTTTTCAGCAGTTCCACATACAAACTTGTACTGTTAAATTATGCATAAATAATTATTCCCTAAGAAACTTTAAGGACCCCGCCTGCCACCATGGTAGCACCGCGTTGTTAATGTACAGCGTTTCAAAAATAAATAAATAAAAACGTTTGCAATCTTACGTGTATATGTCTGCCTCTGGTGCTGACAATCACAGTCATCCAGTAAACACGCGACTTTGTTTTATACTATGTAGTGATGATAAAATATTGTTAACAATATTCTCCAAGCAAATAAAAACGGGCTTCATATCCGTTAGCTTTGTTTGTATTAGTTTTGAGTTTTTCAGGTATTTGTCACCATATTCAAGCGTGTGATTACAAAAAAAATGCGGATCAGACTCGCACACTAAGGGTTCCGTGTCAACTTTAACTGAATTAGAGACCCACTTCCTTCCACTTAGCAGAAATACCACAATATTTTGTTGATAGCATATATAACTTTGGTATTCATAGTATTGGCGGTTATGGAAAATGCTCTATCTCAAAAACTATTAGTTCGATCTTATTAACACCAATTTTCGTTGAAAGTCTTTGTCAAGATCTACATTATGTATTTTTTTCAAAATTTACACTCGCTTAGTTTAAAAGTTAGATGGGGGGGGGAGCAATTTTACCACTTTGGAAGCGTTTATCTCTCAAATTTTAGACTTTCAGAGAAAATGGTTTTAAAAAAAAACTCGATGTGATTTTAAAAGACCTATCCATTTACGCATAGGTTTGACAATTTTTTTTTTTAGGTTTTGGTTTCATGTATCGGAGACCCCCATTAAATATCATTTGTCAATTTTTATTCATCAATTTTAATGTTTTGTATGAGAATCGTAAAGCGGTTAATGGGATACATTTACTTACTAAGTTTTAACTGTGTAATACTTATAGTTTCAGAATAAAGTGGCAGTGGCATACGGACGGACAGACGGACAGACTTAACGGTTCAGTTTTTGCCATTTGGCTACGGAACCCTAAAAAGGCCTCTGGCTTGACTAACAGTATTCACCCAATTATGTCTATAGTAGATTGACTGATACTTATCCATACCATAGTTAATAACAGCTCGTTGGTACCCGTAATCAGACACCCCATGGAAACTCCCATGGTCACGAACATTGTCGATAATAGTTTGATACAAAATTGTTATCATGTTGCCTAGCCTACAAGTATTCTTGTCTGATATACCGCTATTGCTATAAAAAGTCATAATAATAATTAACAAACCAACACTCTTAACAAAATACAGGGTGCTGGAGTAAAATTGTGTAAAGCAATCGTATTCATTTGACAGTTCGTAACGAACGATATGATCTTTCAAACGCTTTGTTCTTTGCCGTTTGACAGATCTCTCACACGATTGCTTTACACAATTCCAGCTCACCTCTGAGCTGGAATTGTGTAAAGCAATCGTATTCATTTGAAAGTTTAAAACGTACGATATGATTTGTCAAACCCTTTGTTCTTTGCCATTTGAAAGACCATACCGTACGTTTTGAACTGTCAAATGAATACGATCGCTTTACACAATCGCACCCCTGGAGGTTTGTCATTTGAAAGTTCAAAACGTACGATATGATCCGTCAAACCCTTTGTTCTTTGCCATTTGACAGACCACACCGTACGTTTTGAACTGTCAAATGAATACGATTGCTTTACACAATCGCACCCCTGTTTTGGTCAGTGAAATCCATCCCAGGGATGATAATTTGAATACTACGCCGTAGCTGGTAAGCTACAATGAAGCGTCTTGGCGTTGGTAGTTTTTACTCTTTCGCTAATTTTGGAATAATAAAGTGATTTTATAGTTTTTAATTAACAAAAAACTTATTTGGCATCAGCATGTTGAACCACCCCATAGTCGGAAGTTGCTGACCTAAACAATACTCTTTATAGTAAATAGCAAAACAGCCATGGGTACTTAGTACAATCCTGTATAAATTTTACAATGTTTATTTTTTAAAAAAATGCCAAACTGTATTAGAGTTTGTCGGCAGACATGTTACGTTGACTGTACAAATAAATTTGAATACTAATTTTATTCTAATGGGCGCATATTGTATAAATTCTAATTTCATGGAACAAATTCCACAAACGCTACTCGTCGGTCTGTCAGCGACCACACTACAACGCATGTCAAAATCGGACTAGCGAGTTAAGCCACATTCATATGGTAAACGATTAAATAAACAGCGCTTTAATTATCTAAAGTAGGTTTTACCACAGAATATGAATGAGATTGTATTGTTATTGGGATATTTTTTCTGTGTAAGCGTGCGGCTTATCTTCTAGCTTGTTCACTGACGCGAAATGCCAAAACTAATAAATAAATTATTCCCCACATCTTGGCCAACAAGTTACATATATATTTATTTAAATAGATTCATATTAAATCATCAAATTAATTACTGAGTAATTCATATATATATCATGTATATCAATCATGTATATATTTATTGACATGCTAAAAGGAGCCTTTTAAATCATTTTTCTACGGGCGTCTGGAGGTCAAGAAAAAAGTACTAAATCCATTCTAGGTTCCAAAATTAAAATAAGGATTTACGTTAAATAAACGAAAGATAGGCAATAAAATTGTATCGGTTTTGGATTAGGACAGGGGTTCTCAAACATTATTATTCGGAGATATTTATTTAATTCTCGATTTCCAGGAAAGGTTATGTTTGTACACAGTCAACAAAGTAACTAAGTGATGCTTCTTTTGGTCAGGTTGATATTTACGTCCATTTTAGAGATGGAATTAACATTTTTATAAAGTACTAGTGGTCCTCCACAACTGAGTCCGCGCGTTTTGTTTGCGTCCGTCCCTTCCCGACGCAGTGTGATGGTTTTGACCTAAAGTCTTCCTCAATAAAAAGGTACTTATCTAACACAAAAATAGTTTTTCAAAATCTTCCAGCAATTAGTTTCTGAGATTATCGCGTTCAAACAAACAATCAAACTCTTCAGCTTTATAATATTAGTGCAGACAAGTAATAAGTATAGTAGGCATACCTACCTATCTCAAACTAAATCGAAGTTTGGTTCAGATTAATAATTGGTTTAGTTTAGACTGACCTGTTGCTATTTTGACGTTTATCTGGAACGAAAAGTGTTTAATAAGCGGGGTGGTGAAAAATAGATCTTATCATATGTGCTTATGGTAAGGGGGTTAGAAGCCTTTATAAGGGCAATGCCTGAAATAAATATTTTATTTTATTTTTTTTATTTATTTTATAAGCCACCGACAGTTTGGGAACCACTGGATGAAAGGATCAGCGCCAGCGTGGCATTGATTAATGTTATCTACCGAGCCTGTGCGGTCGATCTAAATAATTCTGTCGATGTATGGCCGGTGAATCATCGAATCGTAGATTTTATCGATAAAATAAACATATCTTTAACAGGTGTGCGTCATTTATCAACTGGACTTAAGCGTGTATGTCTGCTAAAGGTATATTTGTTTTGTAATTTTAATGCCGTGTCATCAAATTATTTGTTATTTTAAGGCAAGTAATTGGACGTTCAAAAACATTATTCCCCACTTACAGCACCAACCTAGGTATATCTTAACGAATGTGATTAAGAATCTGCTGATCTACTCCGTGACGACGACCTCCGTGATATAGTGGCTAAGCACGCTGGGTTTCAAGGCGTCGCTGCTTGGAGGCCCCGGGTTCAATTCCCGGTCGGGTCAATGCAGATCAGCTACTTACTTTGGAATCAGAGCAATGTACTTGATTGGTGTCCAATATTTATCATTTATTTATCTGCTGTATTTTTTATACTATTGCTATTTTAATACGGATATACTTTTGTTTCACGTATTACCATTTCATTTGAATATAACTTAATTAAATTGAACTTTGTAAGCGTCGGTTAATTTTACTTGCAACAAAATAGTAAATATTAATTTCTTTGTTTCATTTTGTGTACTTACTAATATCACAGCTTGTTTCTATTACATTTTGCTAGTTATTTTTAATTATTTTAACAACAGTTAATTGCTAGACAAAACTAGCAGAATATTAAATAAATAAGAACAGCTGGTGCGTAATTACAAACTATTCTGTAGTTTTAGTTTAAAAAGCATTCGCAAAATAAGGACTGGACCTTGATACGAGAACTCTTGCATGTACTCACTTTTTCTTTTATTTTGTTAGATTCTTTCAAATATTTCTCAAAGATTGTAGGATATCACCTTTCAGAGATTCAGTAACAGATAGTGCAGTCACTGAATATTGGAAGGCCCCGTTTCCACTTCACTTGATCTCGGTCCCGTTCAACAGCCGAGAGATCCAAATTACTTATCAGGAGCTCTATTTTTGAATCACTCGCTTGGATATGACGTGTGATTTTCGTTCGAAAGGGAACTAACGATCAACAAAAGCCGATCAAAATATATACGTAAATACTTACTGACGTATATATTTTTATCGCTGCTGTGTAAATATAAACTGTTTTGTGATAAATTATTATTAGCTAATTAATTGTATAAGGGTGAAAGTCTTACGTAAACGAGCTTATTATTAATTTATGGAGGAAGCGGTAAGGTGTTAAGGCCTCAATAGGTTGAAATTATGAGAACGCTTGGACATACTTTAAATTATATAAATATACCATGAGCAGTTTACTTGCCCTGTTTTATATCGTCTTCCGGGACAGAAAAATCATGAAAATTGAAAAGTAGTGTAACAAACATGACCTTCTTTTATGTATTTAAGAAGAGTATAAGAAGCAGACACAAGTACGAAGATGTTTTCATTAACTTTTAGTAGTTTTTTTTTTTCATAAGTATCGCTGAGGACTATAGGACTTTTCCGTCTATTCACTAAAACAGTTTCAGATTTTCGTAAATTGACAGATAAAGGGTTGTGGGTATAGAACCTTAGGTAGCCGGTCAATTTGCTATACACACCGGCGTCGCTTTCAACTTGAGATCAGAATCCAGCCACTCGGAAATTGACTCCAGGACTCCGATGCACTATGAAGTGCTTTCAATGTTCTAGACTGCTAAGTATTTATGTGTACATGAGAATAATAATGGAATAAACCCTCATTTCATTATAGGACCGTTAAAAGATTTCCCAAGCATTTTAATATATTTCAATTTTACCAAATCAACGAACATTACAGAAATATATGAAAGTTGCATTCTAAAACCACTGAGGTTTGTTTTGACGCGACCTGAGACGACGTATAATTTAAAAAAAAATGTGACTTTAAAAGCAAAATGCACTGAAAAGTCATAGATAACCTCTTGACTTTTTAAAGGAAAGGACTCCTTACGCAAACAATTTATTTTTGGGGTCGGTGGACTGATTGATGATGCTTGAGATGACCAAAGCGATGGCACCGACTACAAAAATTAAATTATTTGCCTACGGAGTCCTTTCCCTTAAAGAGTCAACAGTTTATTTAAGTCTTTTAAGCGCATTTTGGATTTTTGATAAGTTCTTCTATTTTATAGTTAGTTAAAAATCAATTAGTAAGAAATCAATATCAAAAACCGTTTAAGAGCCAAAATGGAGGAATGAGAAAACGCACATCTGCCAACGGATTTTGTTTTAAGATTACTAGGTCTTATCATAACTTTCGTTTTTAACCGACTTCAAAAAAAGAGGAAGTTATCAATTCGACTGTATGTTTTTTTTTGTATCTATGTTACCTCATATCTCAGTCGTTTGTCGACCGATTCGAATTTTTTTTTCGCTTACTTAGCACCCTCTAAGTAAGCGAAAAAAAATGGGACCAACTAGAAGGTACCTGCGCATACCTTCTAGTTGGTCCCATTTTTTTCAATTTGGGATCTGATGATGGGATCTTGGTGTAATCGAGGGGAAACCTCAAATTATAAAGGCACGTATAGTGTTTCTTTACTAGAATCCTAATGTTGACGTGTTGTTACGTCTGATTGTCAATATCTTGTGGGGCTGAGCAGATGGTGGAACTCCTTAACGCTTAACGCGGTTATTATAATGAACGAACTTATAACAGGTAGTTCGTAGCTTCTTAAAAAACAGACTTATAAGGTAATACCCCCCCCCCCCCCTTCTCCTGTAATCTCTAAAAATGGAGAAATAAAATTGACTTTACAAAAAGTAAAAACCGACTTCAAAACCAAAATGCACTAAAAAAGTCTTAAATAAACTCTTGACTATTGAAAGGAAAGGAACCTATTTTTTTCATTTTCATTTTTAAAAGCTATGGAGCAATTTGGTAGATAATCAGTTAACAATAAGTTATGACCCATTATATAAAAAACTATTGAGTTATATTATTGTAACTGTCTCGGTGACGCAGCGGTAGTGCACTTTAAAGCGACGACTGCGCTATAGGTTCGCGCGCCAATTTCGATTCCCGGGTCAGGCCAAAAATATGTACCTGGGTTTTGTTATCTAGAAATTCCTAGGGCAGCCTGGAGTTTGGAAGTTAGCGGTGTTTCACCCCCGTGCCTCGGAAAGCACGTAAAGCCGTTGGTCCTGCACCTGATCTCTCTCTGGTCGTGTCTGATCGCTGTCCCATCGGGCTATGAAAGGAATAGAGAGTGTACCTGTGTTTGCGCATACACTTGTGCACAATAATCTGTCCCTGGCAATCGGTTTGTCGTTGTGACTTGCCACCGTAGTCAAAATCGTCTAAGAGGACTATTACTTTTAATCGAAATATACCTCTGAACTAAAAATGATCAACAAACATATAAGAAGCCTGAAAAGATAACAAAACTCAAATATTATCAAATTCCAATGATATCAAATATGTAAGGGTCTAATTGATAATCCTTTATTAAAGTCGCTTAAAAATAGTATCGACCCTTCAAATTAATTTTTTGATTCGGCTTTAATGGTAACCATGAATATTAATGTGTAAACGTAGTAACACTGAGTCAGCAATTAACCCACAAAGAAAACATTTACCCTTTCACACTAAAGTACGATCAATTCACTCATCAAAATTACAAAGACTTTTACTCAAATTGTTAGCTTTCGACTAAAGTTATTACAATTGTGGTTATACAAGCGGTCCTCCAGAACTGTGTCTGCGTGTTTTAAGTTTTATTCGTCTCTCCCCGCCGCAGTCTGATGTTTTATAGCCTCATGCTTATCTTGATAAATTAGCATTCCAACACAAAAATATTTTTTTTAAATAGGTTCAGTTGTTCCTGAGATTAGCGCGTTTAAACAAACAAAAAATATCTTCAGATTTATATCATTAGCAGTTAATGTAATGTAGTTATATAAATAGAGCTGCCATCTTTGGACAACCCTAAAAGTTATTGAAGTTGGGAACTGAGGGGCTATTCTGAATAATGTATTCGTACCGAAGTATACCGATACATCAAAGGGTTCTGGCGGTAATCTTCAAAACTTACGATTTGTGGGGATTACCCCATTTAACGATGATTTTGACGATTGACTTGGTTTATTATGATTGTTTGTGTTCGGGTCGGCGAAGTTGTGTGTTGTGGTTGAATTCATAATTTATAATGTGTAAAGTTTGGCATGATGTATTATAAAGTAAGGAAGGTTCTACTTGCAAACTAAAGATACAAATAAATTGGTATGAATACACAACCATATCTATAACGGGTATATCTAACGTATCTATTTTATTTGTAACAGAGGTTTAATATTAGTAGAACTGAGACCACATCTCGTTTCATTGTTTGCTAATGAGGGCTTTTCTTGCCATTTTTTTCCATCTCTGCACCTTCAGTGAATCTTCTTTCGGATTGACAATATAAATACAATGGAATGGAATGGATGCAATATAAATACAATACAATGGAATGACAATATAATACCTTTAAATGGCTTAACATGTCTAGAACATAAAAATGGACATAAATTACTTATTAATAAAACAAATTTATTAATATTTGAATTAAAGACTACTTTTTAGTGTTCCGTAGCCGAATGGCAAAAAACGGAACCCTTATAGTTTCGTCAAGTCTGTCTGTCTGTCTGTTCGTCCGTATGTCACAGCCATTTTATCCTGTAGCTATAAGCATCACACTGTTGAAATTTGGTAGGAGTATGTATCCTGTTAACTGCTTTGCGATCCTTATATAACCAAAGAAATTTCTTTTGGTCAAACCTATACGTGTGGGGTGTCTATGGATAGGTCTTTAAAAATGACATAGAGGTGTCTAAAACCATATTCTTTTAAAGTCTAACGTTTCTTAGCTAGACGCTTCCAAAGTGGTAAAATGGGCGTCCCCCTCATCTAACTTCTAAACTAAGCGAGTCTAAATTTTGAAAAAAATATGTAATGTAGATCTTAACAAATACTTTCAACGAAAATTGGTTCGGACGAGATCGAACGAGAATTTTTTGAACGAGATATAGTGCATTTTCAACAACTGCAAACATAACTTTGTACTTCATACAAACACTATGAAAAACAAAGTTATGTTTGCTATCAACAAAATATTGTTGTATTTTACTAAGTGGAAGTAAGTAGATTCCCTAATCAAGTTAAATTTGGCACAGAACCCTCAGTGCGCGAGTCCGACTCGCACTTGGCCGGGTTTTAAAATTGCTTCCGATTACTTTAGGATAGATGATTTCATAGTATACACGGCAGCGCGGCAGCAGCGCGGCAGAAGCGCCGCAGCGGCGCTTAAGTCGCGCGGGTCCGTCCCACTATACCCATTACCCATTACAGTGGTAATACTTATCCCGTATTAGTACTGAAATGAGTAATGGGTATAGTGGGACGGACCTGCGCGACTTACGCGCCGCTGCGGCACTGCTGCCGCGCTGCCGTGTATAGTATGAAAACACCGACGACCCGTCTGGTGTAGAGGTCGAGAAAACGCCTACTACGCAGCGGGTTGCGAGTTCGATCCCCGCACAATACAAACATTTGTGTGCATGAACATGTCTGTTTCTATTGGTCTGGGTGTTTTCTATTTAAATCATGTATGTATTTACAAACAAAAAGTATTTAAGTATTATATCCGTTGTCTGGCACCCATAACACAACTTTGAGTAGCTTACTTTGGGACTAGATGGCGATGTGTGGGAATGTCCAAAGAACATTTATTTATTTAGCGGCAGCACGACTGTCGCGATTAAGTCGCGCTGCTGCCGCGCTGCTAAAATCGCCTAAATATGAAAGCGTCTAAATATGAAATATGAAATCTAAATATCTAAATATGAAATATGAAAGTCTTGGAAGTTGAACTTATCATTTTGTTCCAGGTGAGATGGGCGATGCAGCAGCGGGAGTTGCGTCGTGTGAAGCGAGACAGTCGCGCGGAGTGGCCGCGGCACGTGATGCGGCAGAGCGCGCCCGCATTTCCCGACCCGCTCTTCAAGGAGCAGTGGTACTTGGTAAGATATAACTTTATATACAGACTGAAATTGTAATCATTGATTAAAGGAGAATGCGCAATCATGGTTTCATTTTGTACCATAATAAGTTTAGTATCAAAAATTAAGTTTTTTTTTTTACAAAAACTTGTTTAATATCAAGCAATATCTTCGCCGGGTATAAAATTGCTCCCTTCGGCCGCATTCGAAACCAAGGTTCGAAACTAGTTTCTAAATAAGAATAATGTTTCTTCTTTCGAAACTAGTTTCGAAATAAGAATTATATTTCTTTTTTCGAAACTTGATTTGACAAAGGAATTACATTTCCTCTTTAGAAACCGACAAATTAAAATCAAAAACTCTTTAGATATATAGCGTATGGGGATTGGTAAACAATAGAAAAGAAAATTTTCGTTTAAGCGGTACCAATATTATTAAAAACACTGTGATTGTAAAATAAAAAAAATTAAATAAACTATATGGAAAGAGAATCCGATGCATTTCCATACATAGACGTATATTTAATTGAAAAAAATTAACGTGTAAGATTAATAATGCAGTGAAAAGGGGGAGATCATTTCAATGCAATGACCAACGGAGATTTCTTTCGTTTGAAGTTGCAGGATTGCTAATTTAATTTCTTCATCTACCAATTTTTGTTATTGTTTGTAGTTTTCTTGCTTAAACATATTGATTTTTTTAAACTTAATCGATAAAATTTTTACGTGAATGTATGGAAACGCACCGGATTTTATTTCCATATACATAGTTTCATTAAATTATTTTTTTGACACTCAGTGTTTTTAATAATATTGGTACCGCTTAAACAAAAAATTTCTTTTCTATTGTTTACCAATCCCCATACGCTATATATCTAAAAAGGTTTTGATTTTAATTTGTCGGTTTCGAACGAGGAAATGTAATTCCTTTATCGAATCAAGTTTCGAAATAAGAAATATAATTCTTATATCGAAACTAGTTTCGAAAGAAGAAACATTATTCTTATTTAGAAACTAGTTTCGAACCTTGGTTTCGAATGCGGCCGAAGGGAAATTGCTAATTAATTAGGAAGTCATTCTATTACTTGTTTGCCAAAAACACATGTTCCAACTTTTGCAATGTTGCCAGTATTTAAGGATGGAGGAAGGATGAATTTAAGGATTTAAGGAATCGAACGAGCCCAAGCTGATAAGGGTTGCAGCATTGTTTAATTTGATACAGATTACATCATCAGACCCCAAATATTGACCTGAGGCCCATAAAAAATATCGAAAGTCCATTAAACACTTATGCATTAACTATCATAAAATCTAGTATTAAAACGTAACAACTATCGAAGAAATATTCAGTGTCTGCTTTAGGTATTTTGTGCAGTAAAAACAGATAGATAAACAGTATTTACTCGATTTGAGTATTTAGTCGGTATATACTCACCGTCTGCCTATCAATATGTTTATTTGCTTTATTATTTAATTAATAATTATTATTGTCACGGATGATATTCGATTACAAAAAACCTTACAAGATTATCGATTATTTTAATCGTTAAAATATTGTGCGGGCAACACCAAGACTGAAAAAAAATTCAAGTCATTTATTTAGATTTTGTGTTGGAATCATCATAATAATGTGTGGAAACGAAGGAAACGAAATAAAACGTAATCTGATCGCATTTATTATAAATTCGATAATACGGAGGACGAACGCTCGATCGTATAATTCTATTTGTCAAAAATAACCTAATCTAACTAATGAATTTCGTGAAGCTGCTGTTCAAATCCAGCGAATTTGAGATTCATTGTTTTTTTTGTAATTTATTGTACGTTTGAAACCCTACAAAATGAGATAGGTTTCATGGAGGTACATCATAATACAATGTGTAACAAAAATCCATACTTCAATAAACAATCCCCTTTTGTGTGAAGACTCCACTGATGAATACGCAACTGTTCCATACATTTTGACCGCGAAAATCGAGTTTTTTTTCTCTAACAAAGAAAATAGATATTTTTGAAACAGCACCCTGTCAAAAGTTATCTACGTCATCGGCTTTGCCTCTCTTATTTCAACAACCAATCCTCCTTCATCCTTTTTCTCAATTCTACCATATAAAAATTTTGATATCGTTATTTATATAGAAGTTCACCAACAAGATGGACAAATGGCTTTGTAAAGATCGCAAGATCACACTGGAAGCAAAAAGTCATCGACGTAACAATTTTCGCTGTAATTCGAACACACACGTAGGGAACCCGTATCGACCATCTCATTCAGATTAAACATTATTTTTCTGCCTGATCTCGAACTTTGACTTACTTGCGCTTATTTTCGAGTTGAATCGAAAGCAAAGCAATTCATAAAACAACAAATAAATTTAAAAACGTAAGAACGTACTTATTGCATAGAATAGAAATTGGCAGCTTATGTCAAATTCGAATCAAATGAGGGATATACTTTGATGAAGTATTTCTAATTCTTCATCAAAGAGATATAGTAATAAATATAATTTTCCGTTCACGGCTACGGCAAAGTTTTGCGACATTACAACCTTGACCTTTGTTGCCTACCATTGTCTTGGTCGCTAGGGTAAATCCTACCCTACTCTAACTAACGCTGAAGTAGTTATTTGGGATGATGAGCAATCAATCTAATGGTCTTGTTATTTAGCAAGGCACTCATTGTTTTAGAGTTCATAGTTAACTATGCAGGGTATGAAGAAGTACGAGCCAAATGAAAGCGGCGGTTGACAATCGAGTTTAAGATACAGGATAAAATTGTATTTATATTTTATATATAATTTATTTTTTTATAAGATTATTTAAAATTGGTTCTCCTGTATTCTAGACTTTACTATTAACCACCCCCTTGAATTTGGCTCAAACATTTTTACCGCTGGTCATTTTATCTTATACCTATCCTTTTCATTTCTAATACAGGTTGTATAAAAAAGGACGAGCTCAATTTAGGGCGGTAATAAAGAGTTCAGTCTTGAATACAGGAATCTTGTATTTTTGTAATAAATTTCTTTAATGTTAATATAAATGTATTTTCCAGTATTCCAAACTCGATTGACAGCCACTCCTTTGAATTTGTCTCGTACTTTTTAACACCCTCTATAAATCCAACGTTCTATTTATTACTGTAAACACCAAATACATTTTTTTCTAAAAAAAATGACATTTTATTAAGCAAAAGGTCGGCTTAAAAATGATGGCGTAAATTTAAGCCAACAATATGCTTAAAAGAAAACCGATACTTCACTTAATGAGGAAACAAAAAACTCCAGTCTTTACTAGTGATGGCCAAAGAGATTTTGTATCGATGCTTTTTATACTTTGATTACTAGTATTATTGAAATGAAACCAACAAAGAAATATTATGAAACACAAAACAAACACAAACTCACCATTTATCTAAACTAGATTTCTTATATGAAAATCGATTTGCGAGATCGGAATTGGTGCCACGCGTATATATACTTTGTGACAATATATCTTACGTAATACAGCCGAGTTTTTGTTAAATCGTAATGAAATAGTTTGCCACTAAGCAAATATGTACCTCCCTACACCTCATATATACCCGATGGGACAACAATCGGAAACGACCGGAAAGAGATAGAGGAGAGAGTGGAAAGAAAGACTCCTCTATCTCTCCGGTTGTGTCAGATTGCTGTCCCATCGGGCTATGAGAATAAAAGGAATAGAGAGTCCACATGCGTTTGCTTGCGCATACACTTGTGCACTATAAATGTCCCACGCAGACGGTTAGTCGCTGTAACTGGTCACCGCGGTCGAAATATTATTATAAACTTCTACGCCTGACATCAGGTGCGATCGTGGTAAAATATATGCTGTGCATAAAAAAGGAGTTTTGAATTGATTTAACAAACTAAAAATATCGATACGTACGTATTGGCTTTCCCTGTATCAATGTTTAAAAGTGGACGGCTTAAGTAACGCCATAAAGGGAGGATACCCAGGTGGTACATAATTGAGTTCCTCAAACAAGACTTTAGCTTTTAGTTAAGACAACCAATTTAACTGGACAGACTTACCGGAGACAATGAAGAAAGTTCTGATTTCTACGTTGACCCGACCGGGAATGGAAACCGGGACATCGGAGCGGCAACGCCCGGAAACCCAGCGTGCTTAGCCATTACACCACAGGTGTCGTCAGATTATTAACGATTAATATCATATACTATCGTCACTGCACACGCACGAAACAGTGACTTTTAAGAATATTTGCGAATTGTAGATTTCACATTTAACACAAAACTAAACAGCAAAATATGTATGATGTATTAATAGACTTATTCAGTATTGAACTCAAAGGTTTGTATTATTGTAAGTAGAAACGATAAAATAACTTTTTTTGTTTCAAATTAAGTCTAATTTGCAACAAATACTACAAATAACTCGGAATGGACTAAATCCAAGTTATTATAATTAATCACCTACGACGTGTTGTTAGAATAAAATACAAGTTGGCTGAAATCAAGAGTAAACTTTTCTTTGCGTAATCGTTTTTAATAAATTAGAAAAGAAGTTCGATATAAGTTTTTGTCGCACAAAAGCAACCGCAACTTATATCTGAGTCGAAATTGATAATTAATGGAGGAGATAATGAAACCGTCAATTAGAGCTTTAGAAAATGTATCTTGAATTCTAGAGGACAAACTGAGATAAACCGGGCAAAAACATGTCAATCTTTAAGCAAATTAGAGAGACGCTTGCCATGACACTTTGGCTAAAATGTTGAAACCACAGTCGGATCTCATCCAGTGCGTCCTACCATGAAATGAAAAAAAAACTAAAGTATATCGACAAAACACTGTCAAAAAACTTGTTTTCTGAAATATCTTGCTACCGTGTGTAATATTGTAACTGTGTGCTAAGATGCAAACACATATAAGTAGTTCCACACTACTTATTGTGTTTGCATGCCCAGGGCCTAAATTTTTGAATCACTAACGTAGGCGTGTCATACTCATTGATAAATGATCGATTTTCCAATGGAAATAGGAATACTTCCACACCAGAGTTAATCTAAAATAGAAAACTGAATTTTGTGAGAACTAACGTCTGTATTTTGCGTGATTTTCATTTATATTTTAATTTATTTTGAAACGAACTTTACACGCCATATTCAAGCGAGTGATTAAAAATAGGGCCCGGGTATATTTATCTATAGGCTGACATGACAGTCTTTGATGTTTGAGTTGGTAAATACATATTTTTAAAGGTTTTTAGGGTTACGAAAGTAAAAACAATGCGTGTGGCGTGTCCGTGTATGGATAGGTATTTTAAAATGACATAGACGTTCTTAAAACCATTTCTACTAAAGTTTAACGTTTGATAGATAGACGCTACCAAAAGTGATAAAATGGGTTCACCTCTCTAATTTCTAAACTAAGCGAATGTAAAAAAATGTAGATCTTAAATACTTTCAACGAAAATTGGTTTGGACGTGATCGAACAAGTAGTATTTGAGATATAACACATTTTCAACAACCGCAAACATAACTTTGTTCTTCTTACAAAGTAGAAGGGCATCCCTAATTCAGTTAAAGTTGGCATGGAACCCTCAGTGAGCCAGTCCGATTCGCACTTAGCCGGTTTTTTTTCTAATTTCTCTTGAACAACTCCTGTGGTCGCTGACCTGCTGAAATCGAGTGAAAACATCACTTTATTTATGTTTGAACACCTACTGCTCATAAACTTATACTGTGGCTTAGTTGATATTTCAGAGAACGGTTATACCAACTTGTGGGTACGATATGCCTCGTAAAGTGTCTAGATAGAACCTTTCAGAAAATACCGAATCGACACCGATCGACTTTGCATTTTGATAAGCAATTTCGTTTAGTGGTTCTGGCGATAAAAGAAATTAAGATCGTTCCGTTTGATAATGTAGTAAAACAGTGTTTTCTAAACAAGAATTTTGTATAAGCAAAAATAAATAACTATATTAATTTATTCATGGTACTGATGATGTTTATAACTTCGATATAGAACACAATATTATTGTTACGTTTTTATGAAATAATCGAAAAAGTTATTACTATTAAGTACCTCCGTGGTGCAGCGGTTAGAGGGTCGCACTTTAAGGCGTCGGCTGCGCCAGAGGTCTCGGGTTCGTATCCTAGGTCGGGCCAAAAATATGTACCTGGATTTTTCTGTGGAATTCTCAGGGTAGCCGGAGTTTGAAGTTGATGGTGTTTCACCCTCGTGCCTTGGAAAGTACGTAAAGCTGTTGGTCCAGCGCCTGATCTCTCATAATCATAATAATAATCATAAACATTTATTCCTTCATAAACATAGGTACATACAAAGGATGTGAGGTTGTTTAAATTCGAACTCTATGCTTCACCTTTTCAGGCATACGAAATAGGTATTTTCATTTTAACTAAAACTTAGTGTAAGAATATTTTACAAAAAAATTAAATCATAAACATTATATTATTATCGTTATTAAATCTATTTTGATTATATCAATTTAATCTCTCCAGTCGTGTCAGATTGCTGTCCCATCGGACTATGTTAGTGAAAGGAATAGTGAGTGCACCTGTGTTTGCGCACACACACTATAATAGTTAAAAAAGTCGTTATAAAGGTCGCTGTGACTGGCCACCGAAGTCGGAATCGGCTAGGCCCTTTTTGACAAATAGAAGATTATGTATGGCTAAATGAAAACTTGCTCTACTTTAACCACTGAAGACGGGTTGACTGTTAGATTCAAATGATATTTATAAGTAAAAATCTAGCAAAATGAAATAACTGAAGACTTGGTTGACACATCCCACCTTCCCCACTTGTAGACTGAAATCTTTAAACGTTTATTTAATCGGTTTTATTCTTTTCTAGAACGGCGGCGCTGCAGACGGCCTAGACATGAACGTGGGCTACGCTTGGAGAAAGGGCTACACAGGCAAGGGGGTCGTAATCACTATCCTCGACGATGGAATCCAGCCAAACCACCCGGACCTGTCGCAGAATTACGTAATTACCACTCTTAGATCTGACGGTGTTTTAAGTTGCTAGATCGGGAGTTTATTTGCTGCTCTTTTAAAAGTAAAACTTTGCGGATCGTTTAAAATTGAATTCTTATTCGCGTTGAAGATTTTTGGTATAATTTTAGTTAAACTACATTTATGCCTATTTGTATAAACTGTATTAATTAAAGAGCGTAAAAATACAATGTATAACATTGCAACGTCATCTGCGCAAATATTAAACATTTCTACATCAACATCTCTTTCAAAATTTACTTTGGAAGTAAATGTTAAAAGTATTTATCACATTTGTTTCACGGCTTTCAAATCGTATTTCAGGTTCAATCAAAGATACAATCAGTAAATAAATATTACTAGCTGATACGTTACATAAGTCCACCAAACCAATATTTAGTTACGAAACAACGATAGACGTTTGTTTACTCACAGTACAATAGAGGTTAACCGATCGATCGGTTCTTTGCTTTCTTATGGCTTTTTAAAACTTCAACTAAGTATTAAGTACATGAGTACTTAATAAGACTTCTTATTCAAAACTTTCAACCGAACACTACATACCTGTCTTCCAGGACCCAGCAGCATCAACAGACATAAATGGAAACGACACAGACCCAACTCCTCAAGACAATGGTGACAACAAACATGGCACCAGATGCGCTGGAGAAGTAGCTGCTGTTGCCTACAACCGTTTCTGTGGTGTTGGTATAGCGTATAACGCTAGTATAGGCGGTGTGAGAATGCTAGACGGCCTAGTCAATGACGCCGTGGAGGCTCAGGCCCTGAGTTTTAATACGCACCATATAGATATTTATAGCGCGTCGTGGGGACCCGAGGATGATGGGAAAACGGTGGATGGACCAGGGCCTCTTGCTAGAAGGTAAATATTTTTATTAAATTTCTGATCCCTATAAGTGGCAAAAAAGTGCCTCTTATCAGGAGCCACTCCGCCACATGTTTCATGCAAGTTTGACTCACAGAAAAATGTGGAGTGGGTGGTGTGAATCCATAATCTGTCTCTGTTTTATGATTTAACGTTCGTTTGAGCTAAAAGAGTGCAGAACCTGTTTTGTTTACATTTATTGAGCCAAAACCGGCACACTAAGTCATTGTCTCGGAGCAGGACATCGGCTCCTAACTATTTATAAATGTCGTCCAGGAGTGGGGCATACATGGGACACACGTTTAGATAAGAAACCAAAATATTTACAATGGTTTGATTTGATCCCTTCATTCATCACTCATTCATCGTTTTAAGTCCCGTATTATAATTGAAACGCTTTTTATGGCGGCATTTAATCATTTTCTTTATTTCAAGTTAGTTATTTCTTGACACTGTTAGATACTTATTCAATGTGTTCGTTTTGATATCAAAAGCAGCAGGGTATAATGAAGATGACAGTCTATTATATTTCTACTATGGTATTGTCTAACTGCACACGATTGAAGCCACGGGCAAGCTCATTAAAAAATGTTTTTATTCCAGGGCCTTTATTAACGGAGTAACAAACGGAAGAGGGGGTAAAGGTTCCATTTTTATATGGGCCTCAGGAAACGGCGGGAGGCACACTGACTCCTGCAATTGTGACGGCTACGCAAATAGCATTTTCACTATATCAGTTTCTAGCGCGACCCAAGGGGGGTATAAACCTTGGTACTTAGAAGAGTGCTCGTCGACTTTAGCGTCGACCTATAGTTCGGGGACTCCAGGGCGAGACAAAAGTGTCGCCACAGTAGATATGGACGTCCAATTAAGACCAGATCATATATGTACAGTAGATCATACAGGCACATCAGCGTCGGCGCCATTAGCAGCCGGAATATGCGCGTTAGCTTTAGAAGCGAATCCTTTGTTGACATGGAGAGATATGCAACACTTAATAGTTATCACGTCGAGGTCGCAGCCTTTAGAAAAGGAAGAAGGCTGGATAGTAAATGGCGTTAAGAGAAAAGTCAGTCATAAGTTTGGTTACGGGCTAATGGACGCGGCTCAGATGGTCACATTAGCAGAACAATGGACGAGCGCGCCGCCGCAACACATTTGTAAGTCGCAAGAAATAAACGAAGAAAAATCCATTGAAACATCTTTCGGCTACACGATATCTGTGCACATGGACGTGAACGGGTGCAGCGGAACTATGAACGAGGTCAGATTTTTGGAACACGTTCAATGTAAAATTTCACTGAGCTTTTTCCCACGAGGTAATTTACGAATACTGCTTACATCACCAATGGGGACGACGTCCACCCTTTTGTTCGAACGAACACATGACGCGACTAGTTCCAACTTCGATGACTGGCCTTTTTTAAGCGTACACTTTTGGGGCGAGAACGCGGAAGGCCGATGGACTCTCCAAATAATAAATGCCGGGAATAATCACGTAACTCAACCTGGAGTGCTGAAAAAGTGGCAGTTGATTTTTTACGGCACCGCCACAAACCCTATACGGCTACGAAATAAGGGCTACTATAATTCAAATAATGTGTACCAAGAGGAAAAAACGTATCACATAAACGATGTTTATGACGCATCTGAATATTCTCAATTTCTCAACGAAATTGAGCTCGGTATTTCCGATAGGCATAGCTATTCTAAAAACATTCCGTCGGCTCAGCGAAAAAATGTATTGGCAGATGCCAATGACAAGCAGGTACAAAGATTATGCGATCCGGAATGTGATTCGCAGGGATGCTATGGGAAGGGTCCGACCCAGTGCGTCGCGTGCAAACATTATCGTTTGGATAATTCCTGCGTCTCGAGGTGCCCGCCGCGAAGTTTCGTGAATCAAGGGGGCGTGTGTTGGCCCTGCCATGAGTCTTGCGAAACTTGTGCGGGTGCCGGCCAAGACTCCTGCCTAACTTGTGCACCTGCACATCTGTTAGTTATTGATTTAGCAGTTTGCCTTCAACAATGCCCGGACGGTTATTATGAAGACGCTGACGCGAGTGCTTGCTTTCCGTGTGCTGAACACTGTTACACATGTTCAGAGAAAGCGGACATGTGTTCTTCTTGTGCACATAACTACGTTTTGTATAATGGGTCTTGCTTAGCCGCCTGCCCGCCCGGTACATATCAGAAGGACGACTTTAGCTGTACACCATGCCACGAATCATGTGAATCGTGTCACGGCCCGAGCGAAACTGAGTGTGTATCTTGCCGCCTCGGTGATTATGCATTAAAAAACCGCTGCGTCCCCAAATGTCCTTTGGGCTATTATGCCGACGCACAAAGAAAAGAATGCCTCTCGTAAGTATAAATTTATATTTTATCTCAAATCGTTTTCTTGAAGATAGCGGTTTTAAAAGCGGAAATAATTTTCTGTTGTCTTAGGTGCCCAATCGGATGCACGATTTGCACGTATGCCGTCTGTTCCGCTTGCAAAGAGAAATGGGTTCTTACCAAAGGAGGAAATTGTCTCCCGGATGGCAATGACAAATGCGACACCAGTGAGTAATGCTCAATAAACAAATATCCGTTTTCAATCGCTTCATTGAAATTGTAATCCGTATTTTTTCCCCCAGACGACGAGTATTATGAGGGTGGGCGCTGTAAAAATTGCCATTCCACTTGCGAGAAATGTAGCGGACCAAATGAGTGGGACTGTTTGTCTTGTTCGAGCCCGTTGTTATTACAGGGATCGAGGTAATGGCACTTTATTAAGCTGGACCTTTCCTTATGCGAGGGAAAATATACATGGAATGTTTGTTTTTAGGTGTGTCGCAGAATGCGGTCAGGGCTTCTACCAAACGGCGGGGCGTTGTACCAAATGTCCACACACTTGTTCGTCGTGTGTGTCAAGATTGAATTGCACGGCATGTTCAGGTGCTTTGAGATTGCAATCTGGGACGTGCAGAGCGACGTGTGCTCCAGGGTACTATCCTGATGAAGGGACCTGTTCTAAATGCTACTTATCTTGCGAGACGTGCACTGGTCCAAGAAGAGACCAATGCGCATCTTGCCCTCCTGACTGGAGGCTAGCAGCCGGAGAATGCAGACCAGAGTGCCCTCAGAACTTTTTCCCGTGGCAAGAGAGCTGCCGTCGATGCCATCATTACTGCCAAGACTGTCACGGTGCAGGTCCGCAGAGGTGTACGTCGTGCCCGCCGCACTTTTCTTTAGAAAGCGGGCTGTGTGTGGAGTGCCTTAGTTCCCAGTATTACGAACCGAGGTCGAGGACTTGTCGACCTTGCCATGACTCGTGTAGATCTTGTTCAGGGCCTGGGCCGACCAGCTGTGTCAATTGTGCCCATCCTTTACGGTTAGACAGGTAATATATTAAACTAATATTAAATTACGTCATTATATTTGCTATAATAGATACTGTTCTACTTACATGAAACGATCAAATTATTTATGTGAGATGTAAAGAAGCTGTTCCATTTGGAGTACAAATGAATGTGGAAATAACTGAACTTTAATTTTCAGGGTAAACCACAAATGTTTGCCGTGCTGTACAGAAAGTATGCTCTCGTTTTATTTGAGTACGAATCAGACCACAGACTGTTGCCATTGTGACAAAGACATTGGTGAGTACCTCATACCCAGGCCGTTCTGCACAGAACAGTGCCGGCACAGTGCCGAAAGGTGCCGATCAGTACCGTATCCATCACATCATTTTTACTGACACTGAATCACGTTACTGAGCGGCACCTGTCGGCACTGTGCCGGCACTGTCGTGAGTGGATCGGCCTTTATATTTGAAGTTTTCCTTCTTTTAATGTTTAATCTGTTACTTGAGGCTATTTTAATTATATCATTCCGTTTTAAAACAACGTAATTTGTCTGGTTCATTACTTTTATCAAAAGCCATTTAGAGCTCTGTATTTATTTTTATTCCATTTACACTCCGCATTTCATTTTACCTCGTGTCGTTAGTTCTAACCTAGATAACATAATACTACGTTCAGCTAACGTAATCGATAGTTATAGTTAAATGACCAGCAATGGAATATTTGCGATTGTGTTTTGAAGAAAACAGACCTTAACCATATGTCAGAATGACTTTTTTGATAAAAAACATTGGTTAAGTTATTTGTTAAGTCGGTTAAGTAATCACAAGTGTGTATGTTTTGAAAAACCATATATCACCATGATACAATTAAAGATATGCCCAATCGTTATTACTCAGATATTTAACCTTAAGTTATGCTAACTATCGATTACGAAACCGGTCCTTAAGTAATCAAATAACTTAAGTTACCTCCCAATACATTTTGATTGATATCCAGTCTTAAAACGGTATTGCATAAACAGCAGTGTTTGTAACAACCTCTCATTCCTAGGTGGCTGTCTAAACGGCTCGTCAGCTGGGAAGCGCCGCATCGCTGAGAACATTCGTTCGCATGACGTGACGGCGTCATTGTTCGTCGACGAAACGGCGAGTGCGGTGAAAACCGACCGCACGGTGGTGGTGAGCGTAGCGGCGGTGGCGTTAGGGGTCGTTGTACTCGCGGCTGTAGTGAAAGTAAGTATTTTGGTGATCTTTCATTCATTGTAGAGCGGTAGGCTTGCCTTTTTTAGCTAAAACTTTAATAGGCTATCTCGTTACAACGTTACAACGTAACGTAACCTAACGTAAAACGCTTACAAAAGCATTGTTGTTTATAGAAGAGGAAAAAGTGCAGGCTGACCGTGGAATAGCGGCGGTGGCGTTTGGGGTTATTTCCCGCGCTGCTAGTGTACTGTTGCAATATATAAAAAATGCCTGTTGCATATTTTAATTAAAGGGGCTACCTGGATTTTTAACGCACACACTAGCTCCACTTTAGTAGAAAAATCATAACTCGTTAAATAAAAGACCAATCGAAAATCTGATTGATGCGATTGCAGCTCTGGTTATGTGGTTTAGATACAATGTTTAAGTTCAATAAAACAGTTATCTGCAGTTACAGTTAGACAAATTGCCTCGTAATAACAGTTTTTTTAACTCTAACTACAATAAACTACTTTAGAAACAATTTAAACGTGCTGAATAAACTATAGAACCTGTAATACAATCGTGTCTACCAGATTTTTGTTTGTTTTCGTATTTAAGGAGCAATAATTATTTTAAATATAGTAGCGCTAGTGTGCGCGTCAAAAATTTGGGTAGCCCCTTAAGTGGGGTGTTTAAAACATTGCACGGTCTATTTATCTGGTACCTAACCACTGTTCAACAGAAAATCGAATGCAAACGTGAGATAAAAACCGGCGTCACTTCAGACAAAAGACGATGCGAAGTGCAAGCAATTTAGGCTCTTTATGTGGTTATTATGTGGTTAGGCGATAGAGACCACAATTGTAAGGCACTGACCGTAAGCTATTTAACTTATTTTTAGGGTTCCGTAGCCGAATGGCAAAAAACGGAACCCTTATAGTTTCGTTAAGTCTGTCTGTCTGTTCGTCCATATATCACAGCCACTTTATTCTGTAACCATAAGCATCACTCCGTTGAAATTTGGTAGGAAGATGTATCCTGTTAACTACTTTACGATTGCCATGCAAAAAATAAAAAAAATGACATTTAAGGGGGGCTCCCATACCTAAAACTAAAACCAAACATTTTTTGGGCAAACCTATGCGTGTGCGGTGTCTATGGATAGGTCTTTTTAAAATGACATAGAGGTTTGTAGCACCATTTTCTTTAAAAGTCCAACGTTTCATAGCTAGATGCGCTATAATGTAGATCTAACCAAATACTTTCAACGAAAATTGGTTTAGACGAGAATGAAAAACAAAGTTATATTTGCTGTCAACAAAATATTGTGGTATTTTACTATAGTGGAAGTAAGTGGATTCCCTACTTCAGTTAAAGTTGACACGGAACCCTCAGTGCGCGAGTCCGACTCGCACTTGGCCTATTTTTTATTTACAATTGTGTCATAATTTTTCGAACTAGACTAGTAGACGATAGAATACTCGTATTATGAGGTGATACTTTTTGCAAGTCATTATTTTATTATTATTATTTTGATTTAAACAATAAACAAGTAAATTTAGGATCAATAAAAAGAAACATACTTACGTTTGCACATTTACAAGCAATTTGAAATTTATTGTGTTTGTAAAAGTTTGTTACAAGATGGTACTTTTTTAACTTTCTTGACAGCTTGAAACTAGTATAAACCATATCGAAGTCAGTACACAGAACTTTAATTTACTAGAATTAATTATGCAAAGCATATTTAAAATATTGTTTGTAAATACTAAAAAAAAATTAGACCTCAATTCTATCAAGTTGTATTTTACATGGTGGTTTTATTAAGACTCGACATAAGCAAATTCATAACAATTGATTGACATCATTAGGTATTGACCTAAGTACATTGGTACTAAAAATTATTTTATGTAAGCTAGTTGTACTAAAAAAACAATCACTACGACATATCTGATGTTCACAAGAAACGTTGTAAAATTCAAACAACATTAACGCTCCGTAGCAACATAAGCTATGCGACTACGATTATGCTACGAAACGCCGTAGCGAATAATGCGTTTGTAGTTCGTAGCACATTACCGTAGCAACCATGAAATAACGCAAAACACCGCAACGTAACAACAGAGTGTGGCCTGTAATAGAAGCAAAACATTAAATAATGATTCTACAAAGCCTTGACTATGGCATTGTGCTCAAAAATGCTTTAACTCAGAGATATAGTAATCCAAAGTTATAATCCCTAATCAATATATAAGGTCACCTCGTTTTTAGTGATAATATTTAAAGGGCCGATACAGCACGATGAAAGAAACATTTTTTGTAGAAAGCACTCAGGGTTTTCATGCGCTAGTTTTAGAGAAAATTTGAGATGAAGATGAATTTGAGATGATTTGAGAAGAATTTATTTTTTTCAGATTTTTTTTATTGATTAAGGTTTAGATTAGAGAAAATTAGGCATTGAATTGAAAAAGGCGACGATAGACGAAGACGTAGATAACTTTTAAAATCCACAGGAGGCTGTTTAAAAAAAATGTTGGTTCAAGATAATTTAAAAAAAATAAATTCCAAAGAGTAATGAGAGTATCGTGTTGCTATGATGTTTACAAGGACACTTATTATCTAAATCGCTTATTCGTTGTAGTAAATGACAATGTCAAGTTTTATGATTGGACACATTTGTTTGCAATACATTGCTTGGTCGATTTATTTTGTTAGAAAATAACATAAACATTATTTTTATTGGAATAAAAAAAAAGTTAAGAATTGATTACTGGCTACTTAAAAGGCCTAAAATAAAAACATTTTCCTCTCATTAAAGGTCACACCTTGTATCTTAATTATGTGCATACTTCTGGCAGTAGATATTGGAATTACAAAAGTTACATAAATCATAATAAACAGCCAGCCCATTGCGAATCTGACAGACATGATTGGATAATAATTATCTTCTAAAATGGCGTAGTTTTTATTTTCAGCACTTTAAAATATGATTTAATTTCCAGATAAAAACCAGGAAACGCATACACAGGACCCATTACCCGAAGACCGAATACTCCCAACTAACAACTGTTGACGAAGACCTCGTCGCTTTGTCAACATCAACAACTATACTTAAGGCCACTGAGGTCGCCGACCCCTTGCAAACTACTCATATGTGTAAACTCGAAGAACCAACATAGCAATTTCAACTCAATGTCAATGTAAGTAGAGTAAAAATTACACTGCAGACTGATATGTAGAGGTTTCAGTATACAATTTATGTGTATATACATTTGGTATACCGGTTTAATATTAAATTGTTTTTTGGTGAAACTTTGTGAAGTCTAAAACCGCTAAAAATAAAAACGTCAATTTAATCTAAAGTGTGAATTTGTGAAACTGCAATATCAATACAACATGATATCCAAAAAGATGAAATGTATGTTTGTTACTTCTATTTTAAAAAGAGTATAATTTTAGACAAACTCTGAAGGCCAGTTCTGTAATCGACAGCTAGCTCAACTTATGGTTAAAAGTCTTTAACATTGGTTGGATAATTATGTTTTTGCACGTTTTAATTATGCCATTTTTACAGCTGATTAAGGATCTTTCATTTAGAATATGCATTGTCAACATTTTTTTACCATTTACATTTAGTATACATAATACAATGACACTAAAATTATTTGGGAGTGATTTATTTAATAAACCCAAAGCCAGATATATCTACTGATTCAGTTTTAAATGTTGGAACTAACTTGGAACGAACATATTACGAATTTTAATACATACAAAATACCACATTTCCCAAAAAATTTGATTCAACAAAATTGAAATATATTGTTGCACAACAGATGTGATTTTAATCAGAATGTATTACGATGCAAATGTTGTGTTGTTTCAACAATACTTTAATATAACAATTGTAACGGATGATATTAGAACAATCAAAAATACCAATTTCCACTGCAACTAAATATCGCAGGTTCTATTGAAATTGTACTGTTTAATGCAACAATAGGAATTTCGAATCAATTGTTAAAGGTCATAACACATCTATCCACCCGTTACGGGAACAACACCGCATCAACTCGTACAGTATTATTTGTACGAAAATCGATAATTCAAAGCACATCTATCATATCTATATATCTATCACCTTCGATCACCACCTTGGATCGAGACTAACTCGGGACCCACTCTCGACCAGCGGTACATGCGTTGTAACGCGCTTACGCGAGTCATCCGATGGTTGTTAGCTATCATAAAGAATCTGTCATAAGAACACGATCCCATGCCGAGACGTTGCTGTTCCCTTTACGTAACGTCCTTTCGTATGGTTGAAGCCTGATTGGTACTGTTCCCGCAACGGGTTGATAAATCTAATTTAACCTCAAATCTGCAGCTGGAAACCTAATAGTCTGCTTGTACGTATCTGATGTTCACCTAAAAACTTAATGTAAGAAGAAGAAATGTCATTTTCATCTTTTTGGATTATTTAGTTTTATCGTTTGTCTCTTCCCGGAATAACATTGACATACCAAAAAAATATTATCCCTTAATATTAATTTTATGCTTAATACGAATCAAAATAAATGTTTCACAAAAACTTTATTTGTTGTTACTTATGAATTTAATTTTCGTACAACTTTTGTCATTGAACTCCTTTACGATGTAATATTTGGAATCTGTTCCGCCACTCTCTTCTGATATGTTTTAATTTAAATTAATAAAAATAAATAATTTGTTTTAAATGTATTTTTTAATCACAGTTTTCATTTAAAATTTTCGGTATCGAATTATTAAACATATAAAACTGGAATTATAGAATTTGTATAGTGTTTGACATATCTAAGTGTTATTTTATTTCCTCTTAACATGTTTTAAACATAATTGCACTTGTATGTTATATAAATCAATTCGGAGGTCATGTATATAAATTGAATGTAAACCTAATTGTTGTTTTTGTAAATATGTAAATACTGAGAAATGTAAATATATTGATGGTTTTTATGACGGGTATTATTTGTTTTATTTGGTAACTAATACCATTCAGCAAATAAAGTTAAAAATAGCAGGACAGTGAAATCTTAATCAGCTGAGAGACGTCCACCTGGAAATTAAGAGATCCTTAACATTAATAAATGTGACAGCAAGCGTTAGAATAAAATTTTAGAGAGTTACCTTCTATAGGAATGATAAAATGTAGAAATAGAACATAAATAGGTGTATTATTACCGACTTAAAAAAATTGTTGATGAAAAGGTTGAGTTGTTGTTTGCGTCATATCTAAATTCTGTAACGGTAAATAATAAAGCTGGCTGGTTCTTAGCTCAAAGGATTAGAATAGCTATCCAACGTCAAATGGACTCAAACGACCATGGTCAATGACCTCATCATTCACCATTTATGTTTTATCGTCATACAACATTTCATGAAAATACAAAGAAACAAAGAAATTTGTTAAATTAGTGGGTAGAGCGGCACTTTTACTCTTCCAGACGGCATAATTTCAAATAAGTCCAAATTATCAGCATTCTTTTTGATTAGGAGCGACAGTAATATTATTCTTATTCAAACAGGAACTTATTAAGTCGAAGGTACGGCATCAAAAAACGAACCATTAGCGGTGTGGCAATAAAAACGGATTACAGACACTCTTGGCTACAATACGTATTTTGCGAGACACACGGGTGTTAAGAAAGGGAAACAAATGTTTAAATTTAAGGACAAAAATATCTTCAAAATCACTTTTGCTAGTTCTTAGATATGAAGGGTTTTCATTTCAAAAATATTTTTTTAAAGGTGAAGTTTTTTTTAAGTATTTGTTTTTATATCTCCGCTAAGCGACGCCGGCGCAGGCAACAAACAACACGAACCGTCACCACGTGGAGTATTAGTTCCGGTAAATGCAGGATGCACCACCCGCCCTTCCTTAAAACGCATGCGGCACAGCTAATGCAATTATTAGTACCCAACACCCACGTGCAAAAAACGTACACGAATTTTGCCACTACACGTGGCATCCTCAGGAGATGTAGTCACCTCGGCGGAGCACGGACGACGCTTGGTTTTACTAACGGATATATAAGAAATATTCATAGTAAAGAATAACTGCTTGGGCCATCTGTTTCATAAACAGACGGCTAGATGGCGCTAAGCGTCACGCAATTGACGTTTTCATAAGAAACCACAAAATTTCGCTGGGTCGGACTGACAGCACGGTAGCTCAATTGGTAAGAGCGTTTGGCCCGGTATGCCAAAAGGTTGCTGGTTCAAGTCCCGCCCGTGCGCAAATTTTTGGTTTCTTATTTCATCTTTATGAATATAAAATATGACACTGTGAGTGTTAAAAACATTCCAAAGCATTAGATAGCGAAGCGACATCAATTTCCAAGTTGAATTTATTCTGTAAAGAATAACTGCTTGGGCCATCTGTTTCATAAACAGACGGCTAGATGGCGCTAAGCGTCACGCAATTGACGTTTTCATAAGGAACCACAAAATTTCGCCGGGTCGGACTGACAGCACGGTAGCTCAATTGGTAAGAGCGTTTGGCCCGGTATGCCAAAAGGTTGCTGGTTCAAGTCCCGCCCGTGCGCAAATTTTTGGTTTCTTATTTCATCTTTATGAATATAAAATATGACACTGTGAGTGTTAAAAACATTCCAAAGCAATATTCATCGAATAAAATACAATACGCCTAATTTTAGAAAGTTATCTATTTGTCAGCAATCATAATATGTGTCAATGTTATTTTATAATCGGTCGTTTTCTGCTTATGTCTTACATAACGTTGGGAAAATTGATACAAAATAATATACTATATTATTTGTATTACCCCTTACACACTGCGACTTTGAGCATCGATGCAGTCGCGCGTTTTGAAAACGCGCTTCAGTATCGCGACTCTCGCAATGAACAAATTTAATTTAGCATCGATGCTATATGAAATAACTTATTACTTTTTTTCCAACAAGCTGTGAACAAGAACAAATAAAAGTAATAAATATGTTAGAAAAATCAAACTTCTTTTACACAGCTTTACAGACTATAATAAACAACAGTTTCAGTTTCATTTTTACAAAAAAGAGAAAAGTTTGACCTTTTCTATAGCCGTGTGTGAAACGCGACTAACTCCCGAGATAAACAGTCTCGCATCCGAAATACATCTTCTGGAAGGGAACAAATGCCGCGAGAAAATAAGCCTTTATTTCTCGAGGCAGGGACAACGCGTTAAATGACTACCGATGTGGGCTTATCTGTTAAGTCGAGATGGAAATGGCGATGCGCTTACTGCTTCAGAACTAAGTTAAGAATATTTTTAATTTACTAAGCTAGTGGTTCCCTTTGGCTTCGCTTGCGCAATTATCAGAAATAAGTCTACGGCGGCTCTACTTTATCAATTTATATAACATGCAAGCCCGAACTCGCCCACTCGCTAAATAAACCTACTTGAGGTTTTTAAGAGAAGGAATTAGAGTTAATTAGAATAAGTCTTGATAGTCATAACAGTAAATAAAATAAAAAGATAGATAATTATTTCAACCAATTCACAATAAACTTCATCTCCGGGACACAAACGAGGGCGCGGATTCCAACCCTTTGTCGCGGAGATCACGTCATATTCGCACCCAACGAATTCGGACCATATTTCTTTTGAACCGCTAGGGAGTGAAATTCACTGCCGGCAGAAGTGTTCGCTGACAGTTAAAATTTGGAAGTTTCGAGAAGCGAGTGATTAGCCCGTTGTTGTGTGTTGTAGACGTGATCATAGGCCGCATTGTCACGTAACATCAGGTGCAATCGTGGCCAAATATCGGGCTGTTTTATATATTTAAAAAAAATGTCTAAGTTCAATAAGGCGTTAGATATAGTATGTCTTTATGAAAATTCTGTGTCGGAAGTCTCGACATAGTTCCCTGTAAAACCACCAGGTGGCGCTCGAAAAATGCCGTAATAAAATTAGTGTTTTCGTGTATTTATTGATCAGAAAGAATTTTCCTATGAAGCTTAAAAATTACATTTTTTTTAAAGATTTATTGAACATACAAGCTTCATAAGTTAAATGATATTCAATGAATTAGAAAATCATAAAATTAAAATTGTCTACGCGAAATGTCAAAAATGTTGCATCAGACTACCAGCGCAGGTAAGGAAATGATTTATTCTTCTTTTGTTCAATACAAATCGTCTAGGCGAAATCATATACGAGTATATGAGTATATGATAAATGTATTGACATGACTTTATTCGACACAAAGTACACAATTACAAAATAGAAATAAAATAAATCAACAAAGAAAAAATGACATTCATACGGCGATGCAGTGTTGATAGTAAAGCGGCTTAGCGTTACTATCAAATTAGCAATTCGTATTGCGACTTTAGAAGATATTTATAATGATATTATAGTGAAACAACGTATATATTAATATTCATACCTTTGTGCTATTTTTATATTGATAATATTCGTTTACACTGAGTCGGAATTTGAACGGCTAAAGATGGATGGTAATACGCCCCTAGAACTCGGGTAATTACATAATCTTTTCTCGGGTTGAGATTGGCCATTTGATGATGATGGAGGTATTCAATATCCTTAAATAAATATCCTTTGGACATTCCCACACATCGCCATCTAGTCCCAAGGTAAGCTACTCAAAGCTTGTGTTATGGGTGCCAGACAACGGATATAATACTTAGATACTTTTTGTTTGTAAATACATACATGATATACATAGAAAATACCCAGACCAATATAAACAGACATGTTTATGCACACAAATGTTTGTATTGTGCGGGGATCGAACCCGCACCCGCTGCGTAGTAGGCGATTTCTCGACCACTACACAAGACGGGTCGTCATATACCTTAGCATATTTTCATGTCTCTACGTAATCAAGGTATATGGTGATTTCCAATGCATGGCTATTCCGACAATATATAATATGGAGTCATATAAAGGCTTCCCCAAACACAATGATACAACCAACTCTCCTACAAATAGCAACATACTACCGCATGTAACAGCGATCAAACACGCACGTTTAAAAAGAGAATTAAAAGAAACAAAACGAAAAACTCGCCGAGATTTATTTTGGGACTGCTAAATTAACCCGGAGATGTTATTCGTTGCCTTTTTATTATTTAACACTCCGACCATGTTTTAGGACAAAGCCTGGGTTTAAACGAGAATAAAATTTGTGACGTTACCTCGCGAAGCCGCAAAGATTTTTGCGGGAACAATATGAGTGTGTACATTTCGGGGTGGGCGAAAGCGGGTACGGAATATCAAAGTTTCATGTATACGTGGAAGTTTTGAGAACTCGTATATGTGTTGCACGTTGGATGTAAGAAAAGTGTGTTGAAATACATTCATTAGGCAACCTTTTTACGTAAATATTCAGACGCTGATGATCTTAGCACATCTATAAACTCTTTTAAACACGGACAATTGGACATTGGCCAAGCTACAAAACGACTATCGTAAGTAGAACCGCAGAAGATGATAAACTACAGATTGTGAAGTTATTATTTTATATAATAATAATACTTATTGCCTGTTTCATCATGTTTAAATAAGCAATGGTTAGCGTTATCTGCCAGATACTCACAAAATGACGTTCAAAAAGCCTGCAATGCCTACATGTAAAACACACCCTTAGGTAATGAATAACTTCAACGTGCAAAGGGTCTTAAATTTGCGGTACTATCAAATATCATGCTTTACAATCCATAATTGTGCATTATTTAAATCGCGCCCGCTGTCGCCTCCGCTACTCCTATCCTAACCAGCATAACCACACCTTTCTGGGTCAAAATTTATGTATCTACCGTTGTAAAAACGCCGGGTAACAATTGCATACCGGTAGGTAGCCGTAAAACGTATTTTATCAAGCCCCAGATTTAGCCAGGAAAGATTAAAGAGGTTACTGTTAAAATCTTTATGAAGTCCAGCTTTGGCCACGTTTGCATTGTGGCTTGGTGATTTAAGGAGTTTTAAGCTAGTAACTTGCATTGTAGATAAATGATTTCATAATATTAGATTAAAAGACTAAAAAAAAATGATTTTAGACGGTTATTAGCAATGAAAACAGTATGTTAATACGTTAGAGTGTTAGATAATCTATGAACATAAAACTACTGCTGGCTTCACTACCACGTGCTGCTCTCTCTCTGCTAAACATCATGTCAAAGTAGGATCACGCTCTTTATTAATATTTATTTTGTAATTTGAATAAACAGTACTTTCAGTAAGTCTTGTGTTTATTCTTCATAGAGTATTAGCTACTACCAATATCGTTTAAACCATCAAATTATAATAAAAAATACCTTTTAACTCACGGTGACTCAAACAAAATAAAAAATGGCGCTCTAGCATTACTCATTGAACGGACCGGGCCGCGAAACCAGTCCAGTTCCGCGAAATTCACGAGAATATAATTAACTTGTAGTAGGAATGAGCTATTATCATTTTGTAAACGGAGATTCTTTGTTTTCAAATCGGCTATCTACTGAAATATTTTTATTATACTGAGGCGACAAAAAGGTAGCACGGGAAAAAACACGACTTATCGTATTTGTAATAAGTGTTTTCGTCATAAGTTTTCAATTATACCTTCCTATACCTTAAAACAAAGTTAAAGATTTTATTTATTTATTTATATATTCTTTATTGCACAAAGAAAATGAAGTACAAATGTCGGACTTAATGCTTTAAAGCATTCTCTACCAGTCAACCATTGGGTGTGACAAAGATAACAAATTTAAGAAAAACATATACAAATAAAATCTTAATACCTCTTAGTTAAAATGGTGCGTTATTACAAGACGATATCTTTTAAAATGTACAGTGTAATATGGATCTTTTGGTCAACGGCAAAAATCAGAACCCATATCGAGTGTAGCGAAATCTCCCCAATCTTATTTATAAGAGATTTCCGATTTTCTCTGTTGTTTTATTTTTGTTTGTGTTCTGTGTTAACTTTTAATTTGTTTGTTTTTAAATACCGTGGAGATGAACACCTTAAATAAAGTTATACATTTCAATGTTTTTTATTGTTAATACAATTGTTTTACAACGATTTAAATATACAGGTATAGTACTATTATAATCATTACCGTTCCCATTGTTCCTATTTGTTTTGGTCGGACAAACAAAATTAGGTTATAAATAAAAATATCCAAATAATTCTCTGTCAATGTCATCTATTGGCCATAAGATCCTTGTCGCTCTGTAGTCGGAACACCCATTTTTTGGTATCTATGAATTCCTTATTTGCCGTCTAGACGTCAATAGAATAATCAATGTTCCAAACCACAAAGCTAAATCATCAATTTAAATCGACTACTCGACCTATTCCCACAAGGGTATACTGAGTCAGACAACCTCGCAACGGCCGTTGACACAATCCCACATGAGGTTTCCCCATAAGGCTCTCGAGGTTAAAACTAACAAAGTAAAATTGATAACATGACCTGTTTTATATTGTTTTCTCGTTTGATTACCTAAGCTGTGTATACATATCACATTAAACGCACACTTCATATCAATTTAATATTGGTACCTAGATTGTATTTATTAATCAACCAGTCGAATTTTTACTAGGTTGTTTTAATCACTGCCCTGTATCTTATTTCATGAATGTAAAGTCAAATTTTCATTATCTACGACAGGATAACGACCTATCCGCTTTCTTATTACGCGTTTTTATGACTACTAAACAAAAAGACTCCCTTTTACTGGGTGAATAATATTTTTGCACAATTAAAAATTTAAAGGTTTTTTAAGTTCTTCGTTTTGACTTTACGATAATAACTAGCGGTGCCTCGCGCCTCGCCGCGTAATTTTAGGATTTTTCGTAAAATATTTCAACGCAAAACATACATTTTCATTAATAGAACAGGACAGGCCAGCAACCATAACGCTTAGCGCAAGCACGCGTTGTACTTAAGCTGCAAGCACTATGTTGGTGCGGAGTTATGTAGCTTAGCATAGCATTTAAAATATTTATTGAAATAAAATGACGTAAAGGGCAATTATGTTCAAAATGATATGCTCGTGATGAGAAGTACGTTTATTTTGATAATAATAAATACCTGCGGGCATCAAAACACCTTATAAAATTGTACCTTATTTTATTTTTATCAAATTTCATTATCATCATTATCAGCCAAAGGGCATCCACTGCTGATCATGGGCCTCCCCCACGGCTTTCCACAGCGACCGGCTGTGAGCGGTCTGCATCCAGTTTGATCCTGCGATCTTAACAAGGTCGTCCGTCCATCTTGTCGTTGGACGTCCCACTGTGATCGAAGGGTCTCCAATCTAGAACTCGAATTCTGTTTTAAGTAGACACTTAAAACAGAATTCGAGTTCTAGATTGGAATCCTGAATTAAAACATTAACAGAAGAAGACTCTTCTGTTAATGTTTTAATTCAGGATTATTTAAATTATTATTGCTTAATTTTATTTAATGTAAAGAAAGACACAAATTCGTAGTGAATTTTTATCTCCAAGTTTTTTATACTCAATTATACAAGTCCAAGGTTGAACAGATAAAAAAATCACTCTCTTACACAATAAACATAAGCTAAGTCTGACTACATAACTATTTTTTACAAAACTATTACGTACGTACGATCGAATGAACGAATCTGTGCTTAACCCCTATTTTTTAATCTTTAGCGTCCTTATGGCGAGTGTTTTCTTTTGAATTATGTTCATTTATAATAAAAATCTGTTGAAATGCTATAAAAAACTGCAGTGCTTTAAAAAACCGACCAAATGCGAGTCGGACTCGTGCACATCATTTACTATAGCACTTGTGTTGCCCTAATGATATGTCCTGCGAAACTTGAATTTTATAAGCTTTTGGTTCCCTTGAAATCCCGGTCGCAATGTCGATTTATTTCCAGCTTAAAGAAAAAAACAGGATCAATATTTAACTACACTTTCAGTTTAATATATTAACGTGATTTGAAATAAAAAAAGTTTGAATCAAGAATTTACATGAAAATTAATTTGCTATAAGTTTATGGACTACAACTCTGCAATTTATTTACTTACTAGCTGTGCCCGCGACTTCGTCCGCGTGGAATAGTGACTTTGGGTAGCTTTTTTAATTATTTAGGCTAATTATTTTACAAATAAGATATACCGCGAGTACTTTTTTATTAAAAAATATAATTTGGTAGGTAATTTAAAAATGGTGAGAAGATAAACAAAACTTAACAATTTTGTCATTAAAAATTCCAAAACGTCAAAGCTTTGTAGAGATACAACAAAACAATACCCAATTACAATGAAATCAAATTTTGCATTAAGATTAGTAAATATAAATTAAGTCAACCAACCTATTAATTAAGCATTAACCTAATGTAATCAATCACTTTACAGAGAATAAGAAGAACAATATCAAATCAAATTAGCTACTACAAAATCAAATTATAAATGCACATTTATATTTAATACCTACTTTAAATGGTACTTATTACTAAGTCAATTTTTTTTTATTATATGCTGAGATGAGCTATCGCAGTTACTTATACCTGCATAAATCAGAAGAAAGAATAACAAAAGTAATTACCTACTAAATCTATTAAACTTAATAATTAATAGATGCATTCAAAATTAAAACCTACTTAGTGGCGAAAAGAAAACTTTAACCTGCATAAATCTGAAGAAAGAATTTTAACCAAAAGTATTACTGAATCTACCTAATAGAAAATATCTGCAATCAAAATACTGAGCTCAAGTTTTTAACTAGGTACTCAGTAGCGAAAGGAAAACTATGTATTACGCGCTGAAATCACTTGAAGTATCGCAAAAAAGCAGTTGCGCGGGACAACCGTTCCGACTATATTAATCTAATAGGTATGTATAAGGAAAATATTTCAACGCAAAACACATATTTTAATGTAAGTGAGAAGCCACCAATCATACTTAGCGCAAGCTCCCGTTGTAAGTACTTAAGCTGCGGGTATTATTTTGATGTGGAGTTATTTCAAAACTGTGATAGCTTCTAAGATATTTATTGAAATTAAATGATGTGAACTTTGTTCAAAATAAAATGCTCGTGATGATGAATGTATTTATTTTGATAAGAATCAATACCCGTGTGTATAACACCTTCAAAATTAATGTTCGAATAAAAATAGTAAAATATTTTAACGCTAAACATATGCATCAGTTTTATTGTAACTAAGAAGCCAGCAACCATAGCAATTAGCGCAAGCGCACGTTGTACTTAAGCTGCGAACATGATTTTGGTGCGGAGTTATGTTAAAACTGTGATAGCTCCTAAGATATTTATTGAAATCAAATGATATAAAGGGCAACTTGGTTCTAAATGAAATGCTCGTGATGATGAATGTATTTATTTTGATAAGAATCAATACCTGTGTGTATAATACACCTCTAAAAATAATGCATTATTTTTTTACAAATTTATTAACATAAAAAAGGTTGTAGTAAGTCAACCATAAAAGATAGACATATGCTGTCGCGGACTTTATTATAGAACTCTTAATGCTGAACAATTCTGTCATACATGATTTTGGTGTAACTTAAGCGGTTTTCGCAGCGAACGCAGCGGAAGCTCTCAAAAGGAATATCTTTCTCCCGTTTTCGCAACATTTTTCATTGCTGCTGTGGTCTTATGAGTCGTATCTTTATGTTATATAACCTAAAGCCTTCGTCGATAAATGGACTATCCAACATAAAAATAATTTTTCAAATCGGGCCAGTAGTTTCTGAGATTAGCAGGTTCAAACAAACAAACAAACAAACTCTTCAGCTTTATAATATTAGTATAGAGTATAGATCATAGCCGTTATAAGTTTCCTTCTATATTTATCACATATGCTGTGAATTTCTACACGTATTTACTACCGTTTAGTGGGAACATCGGACTCTAACAAAAATATATTATAAAAAAACTGAATGTCACGGACACAGGCCATTTCACTGAAAAACGATGTTAGCAAACTCATAGTTATTTTAAATGACCTATTCAACGATACCTCACACGATGGGTTAGGCAAGAGGAAAAAATATTTCCACGTTACTTGTGTGAGAGGTACCTGAGGTACAGGTACCACCTAGAGGTAGGTATTTTTTAATATTTTATTTTATCACCTTGGCGGGGAAATTAGAATACACACCCATGCCAAATAACAGTTTTCTAATACTTATAGTCTTCGCTGGACTGTAGCCGGACAGACGGACAAGGGTTCCTTGTTCGACTAAGGAACCCTAAAAAGATAAATTGTGTTAATATGCCGTTGATTTTTCACTGAAAATCACTCATAATATTGACTCGACTGATTCAATAATAGGGCTCCTGTTCTGTAATAATGTTCTTGTAGCTCTGCCCATTGTTCTTCATTAATTTCTAGAAATTCCCGGTATTTCCTAATCACCATTGAGTTTGACCAAAGTTTCCGACAAGCCTGACCTTTGTAGGGCTTAGTTCACAGTTGACAAGTTTCTAAACTGATTGTAAGTTATTAAGTTGTTGATATTCCAGTCATTTGTCTTGTTTGATAAAATCTTACTATTTTAGAAAAGAAATTATACTAAAAATATTGTTAATAGAGTTTCTTTACGTCGTCATAACTTATGATAAATTTAGGTACATTCTATTTCCTTAATAATTACAATATTTTAGATTTTGATGAAACTTGTATTGAACCCTTAGTTGAAATATACAGGGTGACTTTTTTATCAGTACCGATATTTTGTGTAAAGACTCCACTGATGAATATGAAAAACTTTTACTATAGGGACAATGGTGAAATCGAGAAAAAATAATCTGCTGTTTCATACATTTTGACCGCGCGCCAATTGAACTTTTGTATGGAACAGCTGATTTTTTTTCTCGATTTCACTATAGCCCCATAGTAAAAGTTTTTCATATTCATCAGTGGAGTCTTTACACAAAATATCGGTACTGATTAAAAAATCACCCTGTAGTTGATTGAACTAAAAAAATAATCATCTCGCTATCGATGTCTAGTTTTCAAGAAATTCATGGACAATCACACAAATATACAGGCATACATACACTTACGAAACTAAACACACATTTTGAAATCCTTATTAGATCAACACAGTCAAATATTATAAAATCCTAACGATATCACATACCTTCATTTGAATTGATTACCTTCTTTGTTTGAAGTCGGTATTAAGGGTAAGATTAAGACTGTAATAACACTATGCGGTCATTCGATTATTTACAAGCAAACATATTGTTAATTTCATCGCAATCCAATATGCCTCGACGTGCGTGACCAATGATAGTTATCGTACAGTCGAACTAATGTTTTCTTTGGTAACAATACTAAATTGGTAAATTTTAGTTGGTTTGGTAATATTTCATCTTTAACTACAGGGCAGGAAAGCACGCCTACTTTGCAGGCTATAATCAACATTGTCCCTCAGACAGGCTATAAATGAACTACTGACCAAATGGCCTAGCGATTTTTCACCGTGGCATACATTTATTCATTATTGTAGTATTTAGCTAGTTAAGAGAGATGTTTTCTATAGTGGTATAGGTTAAAGTTATATAGTTAGCTCATTTAATGGTTAAATATAGTTACCACCAAATGAATATTTACGTTTGACTGTTTTAAAGAAAAAATAACATAACCAAATAATAGAATGTATATTTATTTAGGGATTTTTTCTTTAAAACGCGCACAATCGTAAATAGTCAACCGCTGATAACGACACCCTTAGACGATTCATCAGGCATTCTGACATTAGGTTAAGATATTTGTTCTATAAAGCACGCACAATTATAAATAATCACTGGTAACGGCACAAGGTTACATCAGCTACATAAATAAATAAAAAATCTTGTCAAAATAAAACTCGTAAAATACTTTCAGATAATGTTCGTGCCTGGCTCTGAAATAGCTCAGTGTTCTAGCAAAAACCGAGTTTGTTATTCAGGGTCAACGCTCGAAAGAATAATTTTGCTATTACCCGCTTTCCAAACGACCAAATCAATCATTCAGCAAAGTCTGACTGATTCTATTTCATTTAAATAACTCCCACAAAGTACAAAAGCCTCCCCTGAATAATTTAGGCAATCCAAATTAAATATAACCTGGAAACTTGACCTTGACGGAAGCATTATAAGGAAAATTAAGGATCACAAATTTAGAAGTTTTTTTTTCCCTTTCTACTTTGTAAAATTACACAGTGACTTTGTAAATATTCTATTCTCAGCAAAAACCATTCAAATCGACGAAATATCATAACCTAGTAATACCTGTTTTTATATTCTCACTCAATTTGGTAATAAACATTTCATATTACTTCAAAGCAAATGGTTTTTTTTTTAAAAGTCGCCTATTAAAGTCAATTACTAAAACTGGATGTGTGCGATTAACAAATTTGAATTAATGTTGAAGTTGTTAGTTTAATTTACTCGATGCCTCAATGGCGCAGCGGTTAGACGGTCGCACTTTAAAGCGATGACTGCGCCAGAGGTGCTGGTTTGATTTAAGAGGTTTGATCCCCGGGTCAGGCCAATAATATGTGTCTGTTTTTTTTCATTAGAAATTTTCAGGGCATCCCGAAGTTTGGAAGATGGCGGTTTTTTAACCCCGTGCCTCGGAAAGCGCGTAAAATACGCTGTCCTGCGCCTGATCTCTCTCCAGTCGTGTCAGATTGTTGTCTCATCGGGCTATGATGGTAAAAGAAATAGATATGTCCCGCGCAGTCGGTTAGTCGTTGAGACTGGCCACCGTAGTCAGCGAGGGGTCTATCTAAGCTATTGTCTTTAATTTCACATGCTGTCAACAGTTATGGCGAAATATGGTGGAACTCATATAATTTTACTGAGACCTTTTAATATTACATGATTCTTCATGAAATCATGAAATTGAATCTGATTTTAAAAGAAAAATAATAACTGTCGGACTAAGGCAATGTATGAGTGGCTTTGTGGTAAACGCGTTTACGAAAAAAGGAGAGTTCGACATCCCTTCTCAGACAGTTGATTTTATAATATGTATCTTTTATATCACGTTGTGATCACTGTATGAAACTGAAATAATAAATGTTATACAAAAAAGAAAGTCGTGTTCGTTACACTACTTATGACTTGAAAACGGGGGTACCGATTTTTAATGATTTTTATTTTGTTGAATTTGTCTCGACTCCAAAAAGGATAAGAAACATAAAACGGGGACGGGGTGAGACAAAGTTCGCTGAGAACGCTAGTATATTAAAAAAAGAAAAGTAAGCCTGCAATATCCCCCTGCTTGGCAAAGGCTTTACCTCAATTATGGGGTAGTTTGAGCCATACTTCACCACGCGGGGTCAGTGCGGGTTGGTAAAGGGGTGTTTGCAAGGCAAGTGACTAACCCTGCTGTCAGATGTTATCAATCCGTCCATATGGCCTCTGACTAGGCTTAACGACTAATATCAACCGATGTTAGCCGGGACCAACGGCTTAACGTACGTTCCGAAGCACGGAGATGCTTGTGATGTAGGTACGATGACGTGTCATATGGTCGGAATGGTCACCCATCCAAACACGACCCGTCATAGGTTGCTTCACTTGGTATCACTACCAAAGCGCTGCTACCACTGAGCTACGAGCACCTCGCAAGTATACTAAAACATGCAATTGAAAATGTTACATGACCCTATATTTAAAACATGTTCTGTTGAAAACCACGAATGCCTGGAATCACTCAAGTCCCCCAAAAGCCGGCTGGGAACATTAAGAGAAAGTTTTCCCAAATGATAATACCCGACCCCTCATTGTCGTACCAATCTTTATATTAATTACGGACATAAAAATGATTAATGATTGGAATCCGAAACAATGCGGCCAGCCGGTATTTATTGGGCATCCTTCGTATTTGTCATGAAGATAAATGATGTAGATGTTTGTATTCATGATTTTTAATGCCCCAGATTCGAGATGCAATTTGTTTGGGAGAGTGATAGTTTCTGTTTTTTGGAGACGACCATCGTGGGTGTGTTGTTTGTGATTCCTTTTTGTTTTGTTATGGTTTTCACGCACCCAATATAATTTCATTTTTGTTTTTTTAGTGTTTTGTCACTATCTAACTTAATAATATAAATGATAATAACGACCTCCGTGGTGTAGTGGCTAAGCATGCTGGTTTCAAGGCGTCGCCACTCCGAGGACCCGGATTCGATTCCCGGTCGGGTCAATATAGAAATCAAAATTTTCTATATTGTCTCGGGTCTGGATGTTGTGGTACCACCGTTGTGTCTGATTCCCATAACACAAGTGCATTGGTTACTTACTTTGGGATCAGATGTGAGACAATGCATGTGATTGGTGTCCAATATTTATATTTATAAATTGCACTTGTAACAAGCAACTTTGGCTGTGTGACAGACGAGAATCGAACCCCGTGTCTTACGCTATCCTCGTCTGACACACAGTCAGAGTTGCTTTTTACAAATGCAATTTATACCTACTGGATATTTAATCTTGTAACAAAAGATCTAAAGGTCTATTATACTAATTTAGTTTTAAGGTTTTATCTTTTATTTTTACTTTTATACTCGATTATCTTTACTTAACATACTTCAGACCCACTTTTTTGTCAACCATTGACAGGTACAAGGTTTATGTGTTGAAGTTCAAGATGAAGTTATTTGTCTATTTAAACCATAGAAGTATGATTAAAACATATTCCTAATAATACACAAATATATATACACAAAAAATCTTGTAAGTTACCAGTCGTATCACCATACTGAACTTGAGAAGGGGTAAACCGATTTTCATGTTTTTTCCTTTGTTAAAATTGTCTTTGCCCGGAATAGAACATGGGAAGGAAACGAAATAAGCCAAGACTGCTTGTATGAAAATATAGCTTTATAACTTAAAACTTATAAGTTATAATGCAACGCGAAAGTTTATAAAAATAAAATATAGCTTTATTCAACTGTCAAGGAGTTGAGATATAAATTTATAAACATACTTGGACAGAAATGTTATCAGCGTTAAAATTAGATTTGTTTAAATGTTGAAATGTTTTCAGCGTTCTCGAAAATGGGAACGGATACAAATCTTCTACAATTTCATACCAAAAATGTTCGTAAAAACGTAAAACAAGGCATTTGCAACTAGAAGCCAGCCAGATAGTGAGTTTAAATCCAGGAGACCAGTGAGTTGGAAAATTGAGGAGTGGATTAGGCAAATCACTTTTCATTCCATCCCGTAGCTGCGAAGTTTGCCTTTTCAAATTTTATTATCTCGGAGGTACAGTCAGTCTTAGAATTATGTGTAGCTTATGTAGCTGTTTCATTTAGGTAGTTTGTTTTAAACTTTTACAGACAGCCTTGCTAGATTTGAAGGTCCAAGATAACTTGACTATGTATTTCAAAAAGGATTTTTCTTAAATAGTTTGACTAGAATATCGATTCAATTCTGCAATAAATACTTGTGAAGATTTTCACTATGATATGCCTATTTGTTTCTGGTTTATCATCTAATGACTCTTAAGTTCTTGGCTTTTGGTTAGTTAAAAACAGACAACAATAACAAATGATTACCACATGACAATAATGTCTTTTGTATGCAGCTGTACTTTCCTTAAAAAAATGCATTCTCTCTTATCCAATTTAATCGTTTTTTTAACGTTGTCCATCTTTTCGTCTTTTACCCAACGGATATCTTTTATTATGTCACTATCCTTACGACAAAAAGTTTATATTTTGTTTCACACAGACTGTACGTTGGTTCAGCAGGGTCTAATAAATAGGCGCTCAGCGGTTTCCGAACTAATGAAAGGGATTATGAGGAGTGACAGCAGACGTCATGTTAACTTTTTACCTGACCAAAGTGAAGGTTCGCGATTTTTAACAAGAGGTTTGATCATTGTTATCTTTACTCGGAGGGAAATATGACATTAATATGCGATACTTTAAAAATGCAAATTAAATGGAAATAAGATGATTTTTCTATTTCATTTTTAAGGATTTATAGTAGGTTGTTGGATGTTAGTACATTTAAAACAGTTGGGGTATCAGCAGAGGTTCCGGGCGCAGGTTGGGCCGTCCATTCGTGAGGCGGACAGGGTATTTTTCTCTGGTCAAGATGGCGTATGATATTCATTGGTTAAGTCCGATTTTTAGCATAATTCCTTTGGGTGTGTTTCCAGAAGGACATTTCTACAGAAGGGCACTTTTTTTCTCAATTCGGTGGTTGATTTTTAATTTGGATTTCGTAGTAGTTTAAATAATAAAAAATGAAGTTTACTCCATCCTGAAACATAAAATAACGATTTGCCTAAATTTTGTTCATTGATCAATGAGAAAAGTTAGGCTCCGAATTGAGAAAGCACCGAATTAAGAAAACGATGCACCGAATTGAGAAAATGAATCACCGAATTGAGAATAGATGCAACATTATCTAATGTATTGTATTGTATTGCATTCTATTGTATATATATAATGTATTTGAATGATCAAAATAACAAAATACCTAAAGCGTTATGTTAACCGACTGCTGGTCTATCGGTTTAATAGTTTATGTGCCTATCTATATCAATAATTCATTGTAATGTTAATAATTAAAAAAAAACTGATCAACATGTTTATTTTTCGATATAACTAATAATCAGTCTTGTTTTTAAAACTCAAACAATTTAAACATTACAATTTTCAAAGAGGATAACACAATACTATTTATTATCGATATATTTATATCTTTATTGTTTTATATATATAAATATTTATATTGTCTTTATATCTTTATTGTCTTTATTGTATATATTTATATCTTATTCTTATCCTTATTCTTTATTGCTTTACTTAATTGAAGCGCTAAAGGAATCATTCTGCTAACTGAACGAAAGTTCAAATTCACCACATGATAGAATCTAGTTACGTATCAGGAGCCGGGTGGGGAGTTTTTAAAAACTAACTAAATTAATTAAAATTAAAATCGAGTAATGTCTGCACCGATTCGAAGATGATTTATTACTGGCTAACTTATTCTAAATACAGGCACGGGCCGTTGAGGCTGAAATGGCTAAGTCGATAATAAAATACATGAGCTTGCCCTTAAATATGCTGAGGCAACCCATATCTAAGACAGAAGGGAGAGGGGGTTCCATAACTCCTCCCTTCCGAATAGTCAAATTATCAGAACGATCATTTTCAATATCTTTCCGACCATTTTGCAAAATTTTTAATAACCTTTTACGCAACACATATAAAGGTAATACAATTAAACATATTATAACTAAACATAATATGACAAAATAACCTTAATTAACACTGAAGTTAATGTCTTTTTTATCACTTAAAACACTTTCCACTTCCGCACTGTGCTTTAGAGCATATGACATATATTTTATTTCATCCAGGTTAACTCCAACCATGTTTAGTGAGTGTGTGCTTGATAGATTCGTGTGACCGTGCATCACAGGTAAGTTATGATCGGGATCGGCTTCGCGATATCTAGCGACTCGTAGATATGGAGATTGATTTTGAGTCCAAGGACTTCTAGGTTGCAGGGTTCATCAATAGTAACGAGGTAAGTCCCAAAAATAGGCTGCTTACTGTTCTGGTCGTGGTTATCACACAGACTATAGTTATCGTTGTTGGTCTTCGACTATACAAGATCCAATTGTTGGTATTAACCCTCTGGATTCTTACTTCTTCGATTTGAATTTGATGCTGGTGACAATGTGTGAGAGTATTTATTTTATTTTATTTTATTTTACAATTTTTGGAAGACTTACAGCTAGAACAAGATTGCTTAAAAATTATAAATAAAAAGAAGGCAATTTACATGTCTCCACTAATAGAACAAAAATGTTAAAGTAAGAAACGCTAGCAAATCAACAATTTGTCGCTTAAATTAAAAAAACTAATTCACAAAAGCAAGTTCAACATTCAAAAAAAAAGTCGTTAGATAATTGTTTCTTAACCTGATTTACACTTGTACAAAACAAATCAAAGCCGTAAACGTTCCGACATTCGTTAAATAAATTAGCTGTTCTAAGTAAATAAGAATTCCGCCTGTAATTTGTGTTTACTATAGGGACGTGTAAAAGGCTGGGATTCCTCAGAGGTTTCCTTGGTGTGCAAATGCACAGCTTGTTTAACAGCTCTGGACAGTCTATCAAACCACCAGCGATCTTGTGAATATAAGACAAATCTGCTATCTCTCTGCGCTTGTATAAAGGTAGCATGTGATATCTCCTGCATCTCGACAAGTAGTCGATGTCGTATTTGCCTGTTCTATATTGAATGAATCTGAGAAAACGCTTTTGAATGCTTTCCAATCTCGAAATATAAATGTATTGTTGTCAAACTCCATAAGCTGCTCCGCACAGGTAGGTTCATGGTAGACAGCTTGGTTGTCTGTCGTACATAAGAAGTGGTCGCCAGCAGCGAATGCGTGGCATGGCTTGGAAATTGGTAAGTAATTAGACTTTCTCGCCAATAGGTAAGAAAATTCAGGAAAGATTGATATTGTGATGTTTTGTGACTCGTGGAATATTGGTAAGGAATAAATCTTATAATAGCTATAAGTATTATTATCAGTTATTGGTATCTCCATTATAAATGTTATCTTGTCTTTCTTAACGTATGATTTGACATACATTGTTTCCTCTAATTTAAAAAAAAATCCTCTAATTTAATACCTCGTTAGGTAAATACAAAAGATTTGCAAATTGAGCTATCGATTTTAAATGATTTAGTAATTCTTTCGAATTAACTATGGACTGATGTAAAACTGACAATTTACTTAAGGGGCTACCCGGATTTTTAGCGCACTTACTAGCGCCACTTTAGTAAAAAAACATAACTCGTTAAATAAAAGACCAATAAAAAATCTGGTAGATACGATTGTAGTACAGGTTCTATAGTTTATTTAGTACGTTAAAATTGTTTCTAAAGTAGTTAACTGTAGTTAGAGTTAGTAAAACTGCTAAATATGGCCACTTTTAGCATTTTTGCTAACTGTAACTGCAGATAACTGTGTTTAATTGAACTTAAACATTGTGTCTAAACCACATAATCAGAGCTACAATCGTATCTACCAGATTTTTGATTGGTCTTTTATTTAACGAGTTATGATTTTTCTAGTAAAGTGGCGCTAGTGTGCGCGGTAAAAATCCGGGTAGCGCCTTAAGCTGTTTCAATCTCCCTTAATTGTGAATTTAGACACACAGGGAAAACGCGGAAACTCCTTGAAAAATCCGATCCGGCTGCGCCAGTTACGTATCGGGAGCCGGGTGGGGAGTTTTTTAAAACTAACTAAATTAATTAAAATTAAAATGCGAGTAATGTCTGCACCGATTCGAAGATGATTTGTTACTGGCTAACTAATTCTAAATACAGGCACGGGCCGTTGAGGCTGAAACGGCTAAGTCGATAATAAAATACATGAGCTTGCCCTTAAATATGCTGAGGCAACCCTAATCTAAGACAGAAGGGCAAGGGGGTTCCATAACTAGCTACTTGGTGCAGCATGTTTGTTAGTAAATTATGTCTTCATAATATTTTGTTACATTTAATGTTTAAATTCAATTAATCACATAAAATATTTTATAATAATTTAATATTTAAATACAATTAATCACATAAAATAGGAAATTGAATATGTTAGGTACGTTCGTAATATGTTATTGTTGAATTGTTAATTTGTCAATTTTAAGACACTTGTTAGTATTTTAGTACTAACTTACTGATAATTTATAGAGAGATCTATAATTGGCCATCATACCCAATGTATTAAAACGTGAGTTATAGCAATGAATGTGCTGTTGATTTTCTCGATAAACAACAATTAGCTAAATTATTAATATAAAAGTAAAACCTCAATTCGGTGTAAGTTTTCTCAATTCGGTGCACCATTTTCCACGGAATTGAGATCCATGGAATTGAGAAAATAACACAATACATCAAATTACCCAAAATTGTTATGAGTTACAGTAATTTCTACTAAACCTAACGATAGAAAGCTGTTAAACACTCAATAGTTTTAGCACAAATCTCATAAAATACTTTAGATACATAATCGAGGTGGCACACCGATTTGAGAAATTAACCTGTACCAAAAACACCGAACGATTTTGTACCTTTGAAAATTGCTCCTGAGTGCTACAGATCTCCCGTTTACACTGTTCGTCCGCTCGGGCGCAACTGTCAGATGACGGGAACAAGTAGTGCGCGTTCCTATTATGCATAGTTAGTGCTACAGGTACATAAAAGTAAATTTCACCGAATTGAGGCACAAGACTCGGACAAAATTTAAATGTGTCACTGTATTCAAATTAAAGGATTCACGATATATGTAAGCACGTATATGGCTTCATTATTTATTCCTTGTTATAGGAATGTAGGAATAATAATCAGCAACTTAATATTTTAAAAGTTATGAAACGAAAACGAGTAAATTCTGGAAACCGGACACTCCATTTTAGGCCAAATTCTGCCCGTTTTTGAACTTTCCGTTTTTTTTTAGACCGTATGTGCAACCTGGTGATCTTCTTGAAATGCTCTCCATCAGGCCAAGAGTTGTTTAAATACGTGTGATTTTTTTCAGACACGTTATTCAATTTTAAAGGTAGGTTTTTTGCTCCAGTCGGTCAATCAGTCGCTTCTGTAGAAATGCCCAGAAAAGCTAACTGATTTTTGTGAGTACTAAAGACTATATTTTGCGTGATTTTCATTGATTATATTCGTTTTTAAACTAAATTCTCTCGACATATTCAAGCGAGTGATTCAAAAATAGGGCCAAAGATCTCGCTCGGGATTTTTATGTAAAAAAAAGATTAGCTATCGTGTGTGCTGCCTAAAATCATTTGTCTCAATCATTTGACTGATTATACAATGTATGAAATTATACTAATTTTACTTACAATCATTCCTATGATCGATAATTAGGTACACAGTCCGTTAACATAATTAATTGATTAACTACAAATGAGACGTCATATTATGTTTGGTAAACGATGCAATTCTTCTTTAACATTAGTGGAATTGCATAAATATTTTGTACAATTAGTTGTGAAGAATTCGCAATCGCGCGATAACGTCTTACCGCCTATGAAAAGTTCGTTTGTCACAAATTTAACAATTTCTATCCCATCGTTTGATGTTTAAATTGGACGGCCTCGATCTTTGTTAAGGATTTTCTTTGAATTCAATTGGCTTGCTTAAATTGCTATTCGCTTATAACCAATGTATTTCACCGTTAAGACTGTTGTCTACTGATAAGTCTAAGATACTGTTGTGCTATTTTTTACCGACTTTAATAAAGGAGGTAATTAATTCAATGTGTCTGTATGTGATATTGTTATAATTTGATTATATGAAGTATGTTGATTTATTAGGCTTCCAAACACGTGTGCAATATTTAGTAAGTGTAATTATGTATGTTTGTCCACGGATTTTTCGAAAACGAGAAGCATGAGAAGATTTTTTTAAGTTCAATCAGGTATAATTAATATCTATTTACAATATTCTCCTGCACCCATAACAATCTCTCTGCATGATCTGAAGGTATGACTGGGAGAGAATGCTATTAGCATTAAGTCCAACTTTTGTACACTTTTATTTGTGCAATAAAGTTTTTAAATAAATAAATATCATTCAACTAGGGTACAGTGTAAGTTTCAACAAAAACGGTCTATTAGTTTTAGAGATTTATTTTATTTTATTAGGAAACACTACAGTATCTTGAAACTAGACTAATCACTAGATAAAAAACTTTAAACCATTGACATGTTTCCACATATAAAGTGTTTATATGTGGAAACACGTAAATGGTTTAGTACGTTTCACGTAAAAGTATAGCTTGTAAGTAGGTACATACTATGGCAGCTTATACGATGTGGGTAATAATTAAAATTCACAAAAAATTGGCCTTAAAAATATTTGTTTTTTTTTCTCCTTAAACATTTGCCCATGTTTTATTTTCAGTTTTTTGAAGGTCTAATTTTTTTAGTCTCTCGAAATACAATTAAAAGAGAAGTTACGTTCAACAGGCAAAACTTTAAAATTGTTAGTATAAGCACCTCACCTGGTAAATGTCTTAAAGGCCTTAGCATTAAGATAGTAAAAAAGCAAGCACAATTAAAATAATATATGCAAAAAAAAAAATCAAAATATAAAAAGACTTAATTTAGTTGAGGTAATTCATTCTCATTTTCCACTCCACCAAAAACTGTTTAAATATAGCATCGCTTCACCAGTGGAAAGGCAATATAACTTAATTTGTGAGAGTTTGTTTCCGTCAGATCTAAATCACATTAATTACCATTACTTTGTGACTTTTATGAAAATGTCTCACGAATTTCAAAATAGTGCTAGAGTGGGCTAATTTCATTTAAGCCGAATTTATTCGGAATATCTTAACAGTTGAAATTTTAGATTCCATTAATCATTTAATTAGCAAAATATGTTGTTTCCGATGGACCGGAAAAAGAAACTCGTCTTTGATGTTTTTAAAAATTGTATTCTCAACATAAAACAAATAATTATATTAGTAGCCGATTTCGACTACGGTGGCCAGTCACAGCAACTGACCGACTGCGCGGGACATATTATAGTGCACAAGTGTGTGCGCAAACACAGGTGCACTCTCTATTCCTTTCACTCTCATAGCCCGATAGGACAGCAATCTGACACGACCGGAGAGAGGTAAGGCGTAGGACCAACGGCTTTACGTGCTTTTCCGAGGGACGGGGGTGAAACACCGCCAACTTCCAAACTCCGGGCTGCCCTAAGAATCTCGAATTTAGAGAAAAAAATATTGTTCCATTTACTTCAATATAGACTAAGGACTCAATAGACACAAATGGTAACGTAGGTTCAATAAACTAAAATATCCTTATCCTTTGGACATTCCCACACATCGCCATCTAGTCCCAAAGTAGGCTACTCAAAGCTTGTGTTATGGGTGCCAGATAACGGATATAATACTTAAATACTTTTTGTTTGTAAATACATACATGATATACATAGAAAACACCCAGACCAATACAAACAGACATGTTCATGCACACAAATGTTTGTATTGTGCGGGGATCGAACCCGCACCCGCTGCGTAGTAGGCGATTTCTCGACCACTACACCAGACGGGTCGTCAAAATGAATATATAAGGTGTTTGGTACATCGTTGGCCTAATAAAAATGGCTTATAATTCAGGTCATTAGCTTTCATATTTTGCTGTTTTTTGGTTTGGTGTTATTTTTACCGATTATTGTGGTTTTTATCAAAAGTATTCTAAATTCGGCATTCGAAACATATTTGATTATCACTTTGACTGCCTTAAAAATACGAAGAACAACCCAGGAAGCCGAATTTTATTATGTTTGTGAAAAATAAATATAAGAATAATGGACTCGTCAGACTTCATGAAGACTGTGTTTATGGTAATAGTATTTCATCAAAACATTCAAACTACTCCGTGATCTTTTGATCGACTTTATAAAAGGAGGAGGTTATCAATTAGACTGTATGTCGTTTTTTGTGGCTGTGTTACCACTTATCAAAGTAATTTGAAGACTGATTTGAAAACCAAAATGCACTGAAAAAGTCAAATAAAGTCTTGACCATTTAAAGGAAAGAAACCCATTACAGGCAAACAATTCATTTTTAGAATCAGTGCCATCACTTTGACTACCAAGCATCAACTATCAGAGCACCGACTCCAAAAAGAAATTGTTTGCCTGAAATGGATTTTTCTTTGAAAGGGTCAAGAGTTTATTAGACTTTTTACTGCATTTCTTATCTTATCTAATTATATGAATCAAGTGATGACCCTATGGCTATTGAGGGCTATTGAGATAGCTAAGAAATGATGCTCATCAGCGCGTGTATTCACACCCAAATTCGCTAAATGAATACAAATTGAACGGTTCTCCCACTTGGATATAAAAGTTTTTTTAAGTGCCACCTGCGCAGTTGTACAGTCACCAGCTCATCAAGTTACCCACTTTTGTTGCAAAGTCGCCCTTAGCACAACTGCATAAGATACCGCAGTCTTTTACTTGACGTGCTGTTGGCCATACATAATTTAAAAAAATATTTTAATACTTGTACTCTTACATTTTCCATAAAGCGTCGGGCTTAAAAGATCCATTAATATTAATGTATGAGTATTCTCTTTTTGTTTATTACACGAATGTTAATAAACCAAATGGGTCGGCGTCATAGTATTCCCTTGCTTTTATTTTAAAATGTGTTAAAACAAAAGAATGACTAGGTAGTAACAAAAGTAGATGCTGAATTTTTGTTTTTGCATGTCGCCGATCATATTTGTTTGTTATTAAATAGCTTATTTATCAAGGAAGGCTTTATAAGACATCGGAATTGGACGGGAAGGAGGGGAGCAAACTCAAAACGCGCGGTCGAAGTCACGGGTGACCGCTAGTGAAAAATATAAAATAAAACGTATTATGGTCAAGCCTTTTTGCTTTGAAGTGAAACGTAACAGTTGAAGAACTATTGAGCCTTGTTGAAGTGTTTTAGAACTGTTGTCTTTTTAGAGGTTACATCTTCGGCTAAACAAAGCGTGCGAGCGATTTAAAAATAGTGCCCCTACCCAGATACTTATTATTTTCAAACATCGTCATCACTTCAACCTGTATTTATCCTCTAAAAGACAAATCTCATAATAAAACGATGCTTACGCTTACTCCGACAGATAAATGTTTTGAGTTGTGACAGTTTCGGTTCGCACTGTCAGCTGACCCTATAGTTCTTAAAGACGGCCCATGTAAACAAAGTTTTGTGCTACACCCAGTATTGCATTAACGAGTTATTTGAAAAACGCCCCTCATTATAATAACCCGTTATGTATTCCCTAAACGTAATGTATGGAGGCCACGAGACGAAGTGTCGAGTCAACAAAAAGTGTGAAAATATGGAATAAAGAATGATATATTCGACCCTTGTCAAATGGAGAACAGTTCAAACGATGTTTGGGAATAAATAGCATCCGGCTAGGAGCACTATTTTCAAATCGCTCGCACGGTTTATTTAGCCGAAGATATGTGTGACCATCGTCGCGTGTTTTTAACTGAGTCCTGTCAGTATCATGTCTACCTCTGCACTTACTGATAAAGCGGCGCGTTATATATTTCTATCTCTATTGATATTAGGCGCTCAAGACTCAGTTGCTAACGTGCTTACTATAGACTTATTACGATCTCGTAGTCTCCATTGAGCAGTCTTGTCATCAGATGTATATATAATAGAGAGATAATTTCGATTTAGGAAATAACTTCATAAACTTTATTAAAGTATTATGAGTTTTTTTTTTTTCACCGGAAATAGTAAACAGTAAAACAATATTCATTTACACCTTTAGTAAATACAAGATTTTATAATTAAAAAAATAGTAATAAGTATCTTAATTAACCTGCAGGTCATTACAATATTTACTAATGTTGGCATTTTACAATATTTACTAATGTACTTTTTTCTTTGTCTATGGTTTTCCGGCAAAGAAAAAAAAAACCTAAAACTATCGTAACGCTATCTAGTGAGAGCTGTAAAATGATTGGAGCATACTGCTTATTACATTTAATTTACTAGTACCGTTACTAGTAGTAGCTTATTATGAAATGTATCTATAGACGTAATAATACAGAATTAAGAGTATGCCTTTACAATTTATTTATTTATTTATATTAATTTGAGGCCTTTAATTATGCACATATTGATTTAATGTTTATTCTAATTATTCCAGTGTCGGTCAAATTCAACTGACTTTTATTAAATACGGAATTTCAGATATCGAATGGAAATCAAGCGAAAGCGCACGATTTGAGGCGAGTGAATTAAAAATTGACCTCCAACAGGCCAGATGTCATATTTTTGGTGTAATGTCACTTAATAGAAAAAGTTTGCAAAGGGACCGCGCCGTCACGAATGGAATCGCAACTTCAAATTGGCATACGATTCTTTCCCTCAATTTATAATTGACAAAAATATAAAATTGGAGGCTGGAGTGTAGAAGGTACATTTTACGTACTGGCAATATCCACAGAAGTTTTATTTACAATGATAAAAACTAGATAACCGGTGAGACGCTAAAAGTCGAGTCGAAGTGAGGTCTTAACTTTGACTTAGTCGGTTTTTGATGGCATCAGCGTTCATACGTGTCTCAATGCCTCAGTGCGCCTTTAAAACTGCAGAAACAACCAATTAAATAAAAATGATTCAGTTGGAATATCATATTTTCGTTAAGTAAATTTTATTAAATGATGCCTATCATTAATGATTGAAGAATTTTCAATAACATTAGCGAGAATAACATTAGTGGTTTTTTAGCCCACCCACGCACCCACATGGTCGATATTTTGTTGTCAAATTCGATTTTCTAACACAGTGACATGCATGGAGTAGTTTGATACTATTATTTTTTGAACAATAATTTAATGACCGTCATAGTGTGGTGGTTTACGTTCCACACTACAAAGATAAGCACCCTAACACTTATGTCTATGAACATTGACGACCCGTCTGGTGTAGTGGTCGAGAAATCGCCTACTACGCAGCGGGTTGCGGGTTCGATCCCCGCACAATACAAACATTTGTGTACATGTCTGTTTGTATTGGTCTGGGTGTTTTCTGTGTATATCATGTATGTATTAACAAACAAAGTATTTAAGTATTATATCCGTTGTCTGGCACCCATAACACAAGCTTTGAGTAGCTTACTTTGGGACTAGATGGCGATGTGTGGGAATGTCCAAAGGATATATGTTATTATCCGTCTCTGTGTTATAAGAATATATATTGTACACCTTTGATTTATTTTAAGCAAAATCTAAGACGCTCACGGATCTAAAGGTCGCCAGCGGTCGCGTAAATAAAAGAAAAACAAAAGACTGTTGATAAATACATCCGTGAGAAATGATACTCACCATTGTAGAAAAAAAAATTGGTACGCTAACTATTAGCATGTTATTTAAATGAATTATCCCGTCTACATCATGCCAGGTAACTATTGTGTATTGACAAATATTTTTTTATTTATTTTAATAAGGACTGTAAATATTTTCATTAATTTAAATTGTAAAAAAATACATACATGTTGGCAGTAAATGTGTCTCTGATGTTGGCGCCATGACATTTCAAGCATTCACAAGACACATTTAAATTGCATATTATTTAGATCATTATAAAATATTGTAAATGTTAATAATTTTAAAATAGTATGTTTTTTGTTGAATAATATACTACCAAGTTAAAATGTCAACTTGTTTTAAAATCAGATCAACGACTCTATTGTAATGTACTTACATACTGTAAAAAAATTGCACTCCGGGAGTGCCGGCAGAAGTGAAAACTTGAATATCAACGTTGTTAATTTTTGATTTTTTGGAATAGTTAGGGAATAATTTTGAATGAATTACTCTTATTATCAATATAAAAGTACTATCATTTTTGTGATAGAATACAATAATAATAATAATAATAATAATAATAATAATAATAATAATAATAATAATAATAATATAATATTTTTATAGAATACAATATTTATTTATTGCGCTATCGTACACAAACATTACAATTAATATTATATTAAATTACATTAAAAAGTTTATCTCTCAGAAAATTCAACTTACATCCATAATTTCGCCAACCGTCTTACGGTTTTTCGATCAGCCCACGTGTCCTGACGCGAGTTTCACATTTTTCCCCCATCCCACAAAAGTGCTCAACGCCGCTAAAGAAGTTTTCACTTAAAAAAAAATAAGAATGCTATTCTATGACTCTGTTCCGAAACCGATGTCTGATGTAATGGATGTCAATCCATTGTCAATCCATTGACATCCATCAATCAGACGGTGCCATATTAGTGTATCTTTTTAGTTCGCGAAGCGTCACCTTCTTCTAAATACAATATTATTTTTCATTTAGCATCTGAAGTTCTTTTATTTATTTATTTTAAACGGTAGCTATGAAAAACGGAACTAATAACTAATAATGACCTTTGATTTGAAATAAGTGTCACACTTTTCAAGAATAATTGTGGAAAAAACAACTAACTTAGCTTTATTTATTTGAATATAAATTGGTAGTGTGAGCAACTCTGTTTTAAATACTTGTTCACACGTATAAATTACTATTTTTTTTTCTGTAACATTTATGAAAAACGTTACACTCTCATATCGTGCTAGGCCACAATAAGCGGGCAGGGGTCGTAAACATTTGGCTCCGCAATAAAGATATTAGCCACCCCGAAACCGTACCCGTACTTTACTGATACGATAACTTACGGTTGAGGGCGAGAAAAGATTAGTTATTCATTTTCCGGTCCGAAATATTACGATTTCGAAGCATTATTCAACACTCAACCTTGGGCTTTGCCTTAAAATGCGGACTACTGTAAATGATTCAATTTGTAGTCGTGTCGTGATAAAGTGCGAAAACATTTTTTTTGACAATATTAAAGAGAATTTCCAAAAAATTCCGTCCTTTCAATATTCAAGAGGTTATTTAAGACTTTTTAGTGCATATTGGTTTTGAAGTTGGTTTGTACTTTTTTAAAGTAATTATTTTTTCTTAATTTTTAGGGATTACAGGAGAGGGGGGGGGGTGTTGCACCTAAGACTCTGTTCTTTAAGAAGCGACAAACTACCTATCATAAGTTCTGTCATAATTACTGAACTCCTAAGCGTTAAGGAGTTCCACCATCAGCTCAGCCCCACAAAATGTAGTCCACATTACACTGTTCCACAAGTCCACATCAGACGTAACAACACATCAATATTAAGATTCTTTGAGTACCTTTAAAATTCGAGAGTTTCCCTCGATTAAACCAAGATCCCATCATCAGAACCCAAATTGGCAACATTGGGACCAACTAGAAGGTATACCCTTAGGTAGGCGAAATTTTTTTTCGAATCAGTCGACTAACGACTGAGATATGAGGTAACATAGATACAAAAAAAAAACATTCAGTCGAATTGATAACCTTCTCCTTTTTTGAAGTCAGTTAAAAATAGAGTAACATAACGTTATTTGCGTTTTGCTGTGTGTAACAACAATAAAAACTTTTAAAAGGTGATGTACCTAATTGTAAAGTCAGAATTAGTATAAAATGAAAGTTGAAAATCTGTTGCTCGTAAAAGAACAAGTGCTTATGTATCTACCTATTTTTTTTATGTAAATTAAATTCCTCAATATTCTTAATAACATAAAGTTGACTTTACTAACTTATTCTATTATTCTACATTAGTAATCGTAACATGTTTTAATCTTATGAATTTCAACAAAATGACGCTTCATACTAACCTTGACCGAGCCTGAATAATATAAATTCTACCTTGTTATGCAATGATCAGGCAGACATCGTAAACTCTGGGTGGAATACGAAATACAAGGCCAGTGCCGAATGTTGCTCACTCCTGCCTCTAAATGAGCTTCTGAGGTGAGCGCAGTTTGTATGCATTATTTACAACTGACGGGGTGCGAAGATTAGACTTGTTTAGATAATAATTAGCTTTCAAAGAAGCGTGGTGAAGTGTTACCGTTTGGTACGTATCAACACAATATACTATATCAATCGTATAATAGTAGTCTTAGCCGATTTTGACTACGGTGATCAGTCACAACGACTAACCGATTGCGCGGGATATATTATAGTGCACAAGTGGTACGCAAACACAGGTGCACCCTCTATTCCTTTCACTCTCATAGCCCGATGGCATAGCAATCTGACACGACCGGATAGAGATCAGGCGCAGGACCAACGGCTTTACGTGCTTTCCGAGGTACGGGGGCGAATTACCACCAACTTCCGAACTCCGGGCTACTCTAAGAATTTCTGAACAGAAAAACTCAGGTATATATTTTTGGCCCGACCCGGGGATCGAACCCGGGACCTCTGGTGCAGCCGTCGCTTTAAAGTGCGATCCTTTTACCGCTTCGCCACCGAGGCAGTTCAATCGTATCAATCGTATTGTTCGCTCAAATAGAATTGAACTTCTATTACCAGCGTATGGAACTGACACCACAATTTTTTTTTGTTTCATGAATTGACGCTACTTTTCATCAACTTTGAAGGAATACGTCACAATATTGTCATTGTATTTCAGACACATGTTTTGCTTGGCATTGCTTCTCAATACGTAGTATTAAAACCCCTTACATTACACACTGCGACTTTTAACATCGATGCAGTCGTGCGACAGCATCGCAACTCACGCAATGAACAGATTTAATTTGGCGTTAATGGCACGTAATGAACAGATTAAATTTGGCATCGATGCTAACGCGCGTTAGTATCGATGCAATCGCCAATATAAAGTTCTTAATTTGACAATTTCCTGCTTCTGCATCGCGATAACATCGATGCCTCAAAGTAGCGCAAGTGTGTAAAAATTGACATTTTGCGACTGCATCAATGCTGCATCGTGACTGCATCGCTGTAAATAGTCGCAGTGTGCAAATGTTCTTAAAAAGCAAGAAAATAAAGCACTCAGCCCTTTATTCACCCTTGACTAAATGATGACCAACAAACAAATAATTCATTTAAGGAACGTCATATTCCATGAAGTATGTGGCAGGTAACGTTAATGAGTTATTCAGTCATTTTAAAACAGACCGTTAAAATTAGTTACATATGTACTGATACAATGGTTTATGTGTTTGACACTCACAGCGTCATATTTTATATTCATGCTTTTGCGCGTTAACACCAATGCAGAAGCGAGACTGCATCGATGCTAACTCGCGTTAGTATCGATGCAATTTCCAATACGCGTATAGAGTACTTAATTGGACAATTTTCAAATAACATGTTAAAATTGACATTTTAAGACTGCATCGATGCTGCATCGTGACTGAATCGCTGTTAAAAGTCGCAGAGTGCAAATGGTCTTAAATAGCAAGAAAATTAAGCACTAAGCCCTTATTTCACTTTCGACAAACAACTCACGCAGTTAACAGATTAAATTTTGCATTGATGTCGTTGCGCGTTAATACCGATGAAATAAGAAATCAAAAATTTCTAAACCATTGATAGCGAAGCGTTATCAATTTCCAAGTGGAATTTATTCTGTAATGAATAACTTCTTCGGCCACTGCTGTTGTAAAACAGTTGGGGTGGATAGCGCAGACGTCACGCGTGATGACGTAGGTATTCATAAGATACCAGAATTTTCGCCCGGTTGGACCGACGGCACGGTAGCTCAATTGGAAGAGCGTTTGGCTCGGTTAGCGGTTCGAGTCCCGCCCGTTTTTTGGTTAGTTATTTCGTGTTTATGAATTAATACATTTTATTTTTCCAGTCAAAATCAATACATTACTGAACTAAAAGTAACCCAATAAGTAAGCGTAGGACGTCCACCAACAACATAGACAGACGACTTTAAAAAGATTGCAGGATCAAACTGGATGCAGACCGCTAGTGATCGGTCGCTATGGAAAGCCGTGGGCTCCCCCACGGCTTATGTTCAGCAGTAGACGTCCTTTGGCTGATAATGATGATGATGATGAATTAGTAAGTATCCGGGTAAAAATCAAAGACCCTTAACACACTGCAACTTTTAGCAGCGATACAGTCGCGATGCTAACGCGCGTTAGCATCGATGCAGTCGCAAAATGTCAACCTTTACACACTGCGCTACTTTTAACATCGATACAGTTGCAATGCTAACGCGCGTTAGCATTGATACAGTCGCGACGCAGAAGCTGATAATTGTCAAATTATGTACTGAATTTTGGCGACTGCATCGATAATAACGCGCGACTGCATCGATGCTAAAAGTCGCAGTGTATTAGGGGTCAAATACGTATCGATACGAACAGGAGCATAAGTGCTCTTAGTAAGAGGCACATCTACTTATTACAACTATTAGTATAAATTGCACTTGTAAGTAACAACTTTTTCTGTGTGACAAACGAGGAATCGAACCCCGAGTCTTACGCTATCCGGGGGCGTATACACATATATAGCGTTAGACTCGGGGTTCGATTCCTCGTCTGTCACATTACGCTATCCGGGGGCGTATACACATATATAGCGTTAGACTCGGGGTTCGATTCCTCGTCTGTCACAGAGCCAAAGTTGCTTTTTACAAGTGCAATTTATATAATTAAGTTTGTATGGTGACAAAAAACTATAAAAACTAAAATTTAATTATAAGTACAACTATTAGTACTACTACTCTAAGTATTGGAAAGTTTTGGATTTTGCGTTCCATACAATTACCATTACATTTAAATTCACAACGAATCGGGAATAAATTGAGTTAAAAGTGTGAAAATCATAACGCTGAATTGAATATATATTAGTTCGATTAAAATCTATTGTCGAGTAGTAATCACGAAGCACGTGCAAATCACAGATTCCAATTAAGATAAGGGTGAACAACCGAACATAGGTATAATACGAGTTCGTTGCTATGGATGAATATTACTAAGAGACACTTCGGTGAATTGATTACTCGAGATTTAATTTTACATAAGTTATTATTAATAATAAAAAAGTAAAGTTGTAACGTCCGAATGCTGGGCAAAGGCCTTACCTCAACTATGAGGTAGTTCGAGCCATACACCACCACGCGGGCTCAATGCGTATTGGTGGAGGGGTATTTGCAACGCAAGCGACTAACCCTGCTGTCAGATGTTATCAAGCCGCCCATAAGGTCTCCGACTAGGCTTAGCGACTAATATCAACCGATATTAGCCGGGACCAACGGCTTAACGTGCCTTCCGAAGTACGGAGATACTCGTGATACCGCGCTGTAGATTGCTTCACTTCGGTATCACTACCAAAGCGCTGCTGCAATTACGCTCTGAGCACCTCAGTTATTTTTATAAATTTAAAAATTATGGGACAAAATTTAATCGAAGTTCTTTGAAATCCAATAAAAGGTCAAAATTCAGCTTTGTAGAGGAGACTTGTAAGTCTTACGGCAGCAAAGCGATGACAATAATGAATTAATTAATGTAATAATATTACATCCGTAATGTCAATATATCTTTCTATATGTAGAAAGTGTATTTAATATATTATGAATATTTCCCTGTATAGTTGCATTTGTAAAAGCTACAATTTCTTTTTTAATCAATACTTAACTTTTAGTTGCATACAGATATCCTTCATCAAAGCATTAAGATTAAAAATAATAACCTCACAGACCTTGGCCTACCAATAACAAAGGAACTAAAGTGTATATTTGCAATTCATACTTCAATAAAACGAATTCATATAGGGTTGCTTTATCAAATTTAACCGGAGGGTGGAAAATTGTGCTGATACGGGAAAGGATATTCCCGATATTTCAAGGGTCCAAAATACTTCACCTTTATTTTGTTGCTCTTTATTCTGAGAAATATTGCTTATAAAGCTAACGATATAGCCCGGAGTGAATAGACAGAATTGATCCTGATTCTATAGTTTAATAACAATATTACAGATCATACGTGTCCAATCTCAGATAAGTGTATAGGAAACATAAAAAAGACTCATAGGTATCTTTAGTTTAATGAACCAGACAAGTATGTGATGGCATCGGAACTCTTATAGTTTCTTCAAGTCTGTCTGTCTGTCCGTCCGTATGTCACAGCTACATTTTTCTGTAACTATAAGCATCACACTGTTGAAATTTAGTATGAGGATCTATCCTGTTTACCGCTTTAGAATTCTTAGACAACAAATAAAAATAATGATATTTAAGGGGGAGGCTCCTATAATAGTCCCCTAGCCGATTTCGACTACGGTGGCCAGTCACAACGACTAACCGACTGCACGGGAAATATTACAGTGCACAAGTGTGTGCGCAAACACAGGTGCACTCTCTATTCCTTTCACTCTCATAGCCCGATGGGACAGCAATCTGACACGACCGGAGAGAGATCAGGCGCAGGACTAACGGTGAAACACCGCCAACTTCCAAACTCCGGGCTACCCTAAGAATTTCTTAACAGAAAAACTCAGGTATATCTTCTTGGCCCGACCCGGGGATCGAACCCGGGACCTCTGGCGCAGTCGTCGCTATAAAGTGCGACCCTCCTACCGCTGCGCCACCGAGGTAGTTAAATACTACATAAATTACTGTTTAAAGTTCATTGTAGCCAGTGCAATAGTCTGTAAATAATAATTTATAAATCAGTCCTCAAAGTGCAGCGTTTATACCCTAACCTAGAAAAAAAATATTCATTAATAATTGGCAAAAACAAACAATATTTAACCATACTTAATTATCTGTTTTTATCACGGTTTTAACTTCATTATTAGGGGAGTTTTTTATTTGTGATCAATATCATTTATAGAACAGTCAAACAGATTTTGCATAATTAAGGAACACATGATATAATTCAATATCGTTATTGAAATACCAAATAAAATAATGATATTTAAGGGGGAGGCTCTTATACATGAAACGAAAACCATTTTTTTGTCAAAGCTTTGCGTCTATGAATAGGTCTTTTAAATTGACATTGAGATTTCGAAAACCATTGTTTCTAAAAGTCTAACGTTTGATAGATAGACATAGTGAAATGGGCGTCCCCCACTATCTTCTGAACTAAGCAAGTGTTAATTTTCGAAAAATATATGTTGTAGGTCGTAATCGTAACAAATACTTTTAACGAAAATTGGTTTGGACGGGATCGAACTAGTAGTTTTTGAGATATAGCACATTTTGAACAACCGCAAACATAACTTTGTACTTCATACAAACACTATGAAAAACAAAGTTATATTTACTATTAACAAAGTATTGTAGTATTTTAGCTAATTGGAAGTAACTGAATTCCATTATTCAGTAAAAGTTGGCACTGATCCCTCAGTGCGCGAATCCGAATCGAACTTGGCCGGTTTTTGCTTTATCTATTTGGAATTAATAACGAATTATTTTTCTGACTATCCTATACTTCACGGTAAGAATTGTAATGTTAATTTACTTTTTTAAATGTATTAGGCGCACTGGAGCATTGTGACATCCCAATATTACGACCGTATCTACTCGATCACTACTCCGAAACAAATCATGAACTTGAAAACATTTTTAAAATAATAGAGTTGGAAATTAGTTAGACTTATTAATAAATAGTCAAGCCATAATTACCTACGTTATCAATATCATCTTCAGTACGAGAAAAAAGCGAGAATTAGAGGCAGCTAAGTATGTACTGATCGCTAATACGTTTTTACCTAAACTTTTGATAAGTAAGTAGTAAGTGCTTAAATTGTACGTAAAACTTGTCAGAATCCTACTATCATAATCTGTATACAACGTTTAAAGGTCGGCGCCGACTAATCCACCCGGCACGGGAACGGCATCAATGAGGCGTCAACTATATGGAAGCGCGTTACTTAAAGGGAACAGCAACGCCTCGGATACGATCGGCACCGGATAGCAAACGCCTCATCTTGGATCGTGTTTGCTGCAACTTATGACAGTTCTTCTTTTGAATGACGGCCCGTTTGACAGGGTGGACGAATAATCGTCAATCAGCGTGTTACAACGCATGCGCCGCTGGTCGAAGTGGGTGCCGAGTTGGTCTTGATCCGAGGTGGTGACGTTACGAAGTTGATAGATGTGTGTTGAAGTATGGAGTTTCATACAAAGAATACGGAACGCCTCGAGTTGATACGGTGGCGGCACGGTGACAGGTTGGTCAGTGGGCTACGACCTTTAAGGTTCCAGGGGATGATTAGACCAAAACCCTGAGAGCATTTTGACGTCATGAAACCTTGCGGGGACCTCATGTTAAATTGTGGACAAAAACAGTAGAGATGTGTACTGTATTAGTTATTTTCACTATAAAAATGAACCACCAGTACTACAGAGCTTTACTAAGTAATTAGCAATGTTATCCAACGCGGCAACGCAGCCAGCATCAAAGCCTCCTTGTCGCAAGGAAGTGGTTACGTTTTCGAATAACTAGATTTAAAATTTTATTTTTATGTAGCATTTCTTAAGGTCTGGTCACACAGCCGGCGGGGCGGGACGGCGACGCGACGCCGGCGGAACGCCAGCGGGTTGGACGAGTTGTATAATATAGAAATATAGGAGACATGACAGACAGCGCCGCCACGCTCGGCGGGGCGGTAACTGGCGCGCCACGTCGGCGTCGCGCCGAGCGCGAATACAAAACACAGCGCGGCGGGACGGGCCACCGTCGCGCCGAGCGTGGCGTGAGCGCGACGGCGAGCGTTGTGTTATATGATGTTCGTATTAAGTAGCCACACAGACGGCGGAGCGTGGACGCGTCGCGCTCGGCGGGACGGAGTTTTGTATTTTTATACAACTTTTAGTACCAAAGAAATGGATGTTGAAACAATTGAACGTCTGATAGAATGAGTCAGAGGTTACACATTGATAAACGACCTTAGCCACAAATAATATAAAAAAGGTTCTCTGAAATCTGCCATTTCTTGCCTGCAATCTTGCCATCACGTCACACCGCGGGCGGAACGGCCGGCGCGACGCCAGCGGGACGGTCACGCCGGCAGTGTGACTGCCTCATAGCGCTGGCGTTCCGCCGGCGTCGCGTCGCCGTCCCGCCCCGCCGGCTGTGTGCCCAGACCTTTAGTTTCAACTTTTCTGGTTTTGTAAAGTTATGGTTATTAAATGTACATCTTTCAGTAAAGGCTACCTATGTATTTATCAGATCGTTATTATCGTCGTACGTCACTGTCTTGACATCGTATTTGTGACACATTTTTAGGGTTCCGTAGCCGAATGGCAAAAAACGGAACCCTTATAGTTTCGTCAAGTCTGTCTGTCTGTCTTTCTGTCCGTCCGTATGTCACAGCCATTTTATTCTGTAACTATAACCGCTTACCGATTCTCATACAAAAAATAAAAAATAATGTCATTTAAAGTCTCCCATACATGAAACTAAATCCAAAAAATTTTTTATTAGTCCAACCTATGCGTGTGGGGTCTATGTATAGGTCTTTTAAAATGACATAGAGGTTTCTAAAACCATTTTTTTTAAAGTCTAACGTTTCATAGCTAGACGCTTCCAAAGTCGTAAAATGGGCGTCCCCCCATCTAACTTCTAAACCAAGCAACTGTAAATTTTGAAAAAAATATGTAATGTAGATCTTAACAAATACTTTCAAAGAAAATTAGTTTGGACGAGATCGAACGAGTAGTTTTTGAGATATAGCATGTTTTCAACAACCGCAAACATAACTTTGTACTTCATACAGACACTATGAAAAACAAAGTTATATTTGCAGTCAACAAAATATCGTGGTATTTTACTAAGTAGAAGTACGTGGTTTCCCTAATTCAGTTAAAGTTGGCACGGAACCCTCAGTGCGCGAGTCCGACTCGCACTTGGCCGGTTTTTTTATTTATCTTGGCATAGCTTCTCAATACGTAGTAATAATAAAACCCTTTACACACTGCGACTTTTACCATCGATCCTGTTACAAATTAAGTCTCTTTTTTTGTAAGCCTTGGTTAAGCTAATCGTCCATGATAAAAAAGGTAATAAAAATAGTTATATCTCAAAGAAGTCATCTATTGAGAAGTTGCATCTGAGAAACCGTTAAGTCACATAGCTAAAAGAAAAATATACCATAGCGTATTGAGATTGAAACAGTGTCCAAAAAGAGTATTGAGTATTTGTTTTTTTAATTAAACAAAAAGTACTTTATAGTTTTTTGTGTGTTGAATATAGGCATACCTACGTAATGAAAATGAATTTCGAAAATATAATATTATCCAAATGGTTTTCGTTACGCTGCTGGCTTTGTTCAAATCTGAAACAAAAATTGGTTATAAATCGCTGATACAGCAAGATATTGCTGCCATTTTTGCAATGATGTTTTGTTACGATTGCGTTATTGCATAAACCTTTCTTTTAAGGTTTTTACATTAAAATTGATCAAGCGGGCCAAGGTCGGGCCTCTGAAATCAACCAAAGGGTCGCGAAATCTGGTTAAGACATAAAATCGATCCTTTTCTTCATAAATATCGGCGATGCCAACAGTTTCAATGCTAATAGTGACAGATATTGCGATATGCTGCATTTTTTTCAGGCCCAAAGGTGCAGGAGTTTATGAATTCAACTCAGAAACGTGGCTTCAACAAGACGAGGTCACTTGCCATGCAATCAAAACATAAATTAAAGCTGTAAACAAATTCATCTCCATTAAGGTGAACAAGTAGCAGTAGAATTTTGTATGGAAAAGTTACGTAAAGTTTATATTTTCCATTCAAAATGTTTCCAAATTCTAACGCGCTCGGTATTAAACCTAAGGAGACAAAACTCAAGCTAGGAACCCAAAAGCTCTGGTTTAGTTATCTTTACATTGTACGAAGATAACTTAAAATTGAGGGATGTGAGCATAATAAGTAAAATGTAACGCAAATAAAACAAAACATTAGGGCAGAAATGGCAGCAATATCAAAGGACAACAAGTAAGAGTGTCAATAATAATATCCTTTCCAGATTTTTAGATTGCCAGGAACATAACGGTCACGGATTGAATGAGATTACCTATATAATTACATTTCGTTTCTCATATTCAACACCAAGACATTCAAAACTACTTTTTACTTTTTTACTTTATTGAACAACAAATACGCGATACTACTTTAAACACCCTGTATAATTCACTTATTACCGTATTCGCAAGTGTTCATAATTTGTTTGTTTTGTTAAGCACTATGAAAGTAAGTTTTTGGAAATATAGATAAATGTACTTTATTTTCAAAAACTTATTCACATTCCGACTGCTTTTACACCAACTCAGAGTTTATTTCAGGCCTAATCCCCATATGTATTAACTTTCCAAATCCTGGCAAGCTGACATAAATTATAACATTTACGAATTTCGCCCAAAAGTGCCAGAACTGGGAACAGATTTAAGGCATTTGCCTCCATCAATCTCCCTGATACGAATCACTTAAAATTAGCTCCTCAAATTGTTCAGAGCGGAATTTTATTTAAGGGCAAAGGAATTTGTGTTTCAAATGGCAAGGATTTTAAATTATTGAAGACATTTATGCCGATCTTAAAACGCCATTAGAAACGGCAGTTAGAATGGGACGTTCAAAAATTTCAATTGTTTGTCAGTATAATTCGTCATGAAGCTCAAATATGTCTTAAATTTCTAAAATGCAAAGGCTCCTATTTCCGGAGCCTTACATCTTACACATCCTAAACAAAGCTTATAAGTTGTGATATTTTTAAATATTATATGCATTAATAAATAAAATAACTGAAACTTTCACTTTTTTGAGAAAAAACTCTTTACCTATTTTTAACCAGTCAAGCCGTAAAAAATGAAAACGTACAAGCTTACTTCAGACGGTCGTCCAGAGCAAAAAATGATCAGAAGTGCCAGTAAAACTAAAACACCACAAACACATTGAATATTTTTTCTTTCAGGATTTGGTCAACAGAATTAAAATCATTTAGAGTGCCTGAGGTTTTGCGCATTTATTAACATTACACGTTGTAGAGCTGTCGATTACGATTATTCGATCTTAGAGTTCACGTCAGATAAGATAAGACGAGTTATTAGCTCCGTAGAACACCTGGAAGTGGTAGAACTTGGTGCTGACTGTCTAAGCTAGCAGCTTTTACTCAATAATCTTTTATATAAGAGCGGCAGGAAGGTTCAAATCTGGTCGAGAGTAGCCTCTAACGACGTTACATTAGTTGATTCTTAACACATTTCTTCGAAACATAGTTTTCGTGAAATATTGAGAAAACAAGTTGACGACCGGATATCAGGTGGTCTGAGTGGCCACACATTAACTATGATTTCTCGAAAAGTATTGGATTTGACTGGATGAAAGTACTTTGATGACCTTCAGACTTTCAAAAAATGTGCAACAGTGGCTAACGGACCGAGTTTACTTTTAAATTAAAAAAAAACTATTGCGTCACCTACCAAACCTGGATATATAAGCGTTTCCTACGATTCGTTACAAGCCTAAATATGCGAGATCTCTCTAGGTACGTGGCTCAGATGCTCACTACACATAAGTTACTAGATTGGCCTTAGATTCATACAAATTCAAAAAAAATAACTATCAGTACATAAGTGTTATAGGAACTTAAAAACAAACCTACCTACGTTAATAACATTGTATGTTTTTTAACAAGAACCTATTAACCATTTTAGTTTGATTAAATATGAACCAAACATAACCACCCGTATCATCCGTAACGAATACGTCAATACATTAATCTATTGGAAATATTTTCTTACCTACATCTGTAATATAAAACAGACAATTTTATGTGAGCCTTTACCGAGCCGTAGAACTTTTAATTAATGATGTCGACGCGAACAAAATTAATGAATACAGAACCGTCTACCTGATATTTTTTAAACATTGATCAAGTATTGAAATTGAATATTTTTAATTGCTGAATGCAATACGTGTAAGCAATATCGGAAACGTAATAAAATCAATTCAAAATGTTATCAACACGACAAAGTATATAACAAAGTCACTTCTCATTGTCTGTATGTATGCTTATTTTTTTTAAACTACGCAACGGATTTTGATGTTCTTAAAGATAAAATAAGAAACCAAAACTTTTCGCATGGGCGGGAATTGGAACAGCCACTTTTTGGCTAACCGCTCTACCAATTGAGCTATCGTGCTGTCGGTTTGACCTTGCGAATTTTGTGCTCTCTTATGGATAAGTTATAACGCGTGACGTTTAGCGCCATCTATCCGTCCGTTTATGCAACAATAGGCCAAGTATTTATTCATTACAGAATAAATTCAACTTGGAATTAATGACTCTTCACTATCTAATGATTTAGAAAGTTTTTAACACTCACAGTCTCATACTTTATATTCATAAAGATGAAATAAGGAACCAAAAATTTGCGGACGGACTCGAATCTCTCGAAACTTGGATTTTGATGTGTTTTTTTAATAGATATACATGCATTATGCAGTAATGCAAAACTGATTATTTATTAAGGACAAAATAATTTAATAAGAGTACAAACATACCACTGAGTGTTAAAACATTCTAAACCATTGAATCACGAAGCATCATCAATTTCCAAGTTGAATTTATTCTTTAATGACTAACTACTTGGCCCACTGCTGTTGTAAAACAGTTGGGGTGGATAGCGCAGACGTCACGCGTAATGACGTATCCATACGAGCCGAGACCAATAGCACGGTAGCTCAATTGGAAAGAGCGCTTGCCTGGTTACCCAGAAGATGCAAGTTCAAGCCCCACCCGTGCGCAAGTTTTGGTTTCTTATTACATCTTATAAGAATTTTTTACTGACTAAGAACCTATAATGAAAAAACGGAAGGTACATTTATATTAGAGTAGCGGTCCCCCGCGACTTCGTCCGCGCGTTTTGAGTTTGCTCCCTCCTCTCCCGTCGCAGCGTGATGTTTTATATCCTAAAGCCTTTCTCAATAAATAAGCTATCTAACACAGAAATATTTTTTCAAATCGGTTCAGCAGTTCCTGAGATAAGCGCGTTCAAACCAACAAACTCTTCAGCTTTATAATATAACTAGCGGTCCCCCGCGACTTCGTCCGCGCGTTTTGAGTTCGCTCCCTCCCCTCCCGTCGCAGCGTCATGTTTTATATCCTTAAGCCTTTCTCGATAAATAAGCTATCCAACACAGAAATATTTTTTCAAATCGGTCCAGCAGTTCCTGAGATAAGCGCGTTCAAACAACCAAACTCTTCAGCTTTATAATATACTAGCGGTCCCCCGCGACTTCGTCCGCGTGTTTTGAGTTTGCTCCCTCCCCTCCCGTCGCAGCGTCATGTTTTATATCCTAAAGCCTTTCTCGGTAAATTAGCTATCCAACACAGAAATATTTTTTCAAATCGGTCTAGCAGTTCCTGAGATAAGCGCGTTCAAACAAACAAACTCTTCAGCGAACATTATTTTGGTGCGGAGTTATGTTAAAACTGTGATAGCTCCTAAGATATTTATTGAAATCAAATGATATAAAGGGCAACTTGGTTCTAAATGAAATCCTCGTGATGATGAATGTGTTTATTTTGATAAGAATAAATACCTGTGTGTATAATACACCTCTAAAAATAATGCATTATTTTTTTACAAATTTATTAACATAAAAAAAGGTTGTAGTAAGTCAACCATAAAAGATAGACATATGCTGTCGCGGACTTTATTATAGAACTCTTAATGCTGAACAATCCTGTCATACATGATTTTTGTGTAACTTAAGCGGTTTCCGCAGCGTATGCAGCGGAAGCTCTCAAAAGAAATATCTTTCTCCCGTTTTCGCAACATTTTTCATTTCTGCTGTGGTCTTATAAGTTGTATCTTTATGTTATATAGCCTAAAGCCTTCCTCGATAAATGGACTATCCAACGTAAAAAAAATTTTTCAAATCGGGCCAGTAGTTTTTGAGATTAGCGCGTTCAAACAAACAAACAAACAAACAAACTCTTCAGCTTTATAATATTAGTATAGATTAGCGCAAGCGCACGTTGTACTTAAGCTGCGAACATTATTTTGGTGCGGAGTTATGTTAAAACTGTGATAGCTCCTAAGATATTTATTGAAATCAAATGATATAAAGGGCAACTTGGTTCTAAATGAAATGCTCGTGATGATGAATGTATTTATTTTGATAAGAATAAATACCTGTGTGTATAATACACCTCTAAAAATGATGCATTATTTTTTTACAAATTGATTTACATAAAAAAGGTTGTAGTAAGTCAACCATAAAAGATAGACTTATGCTGTCGCGGACTTTATTATAGAACTCTTAATGTTGAACAATCTTGTCATACATGATTTTTGTGTAACTTTAGCGGTTTCCGCAGCGTACGCAGCGGAAGCTCTCAACAGGAATATCTTTCTCCCGTTTTCGCAACATTTTTCATTGCTGCTGTGGTATTGTGAGTCGTATCTTTATGTTATATAGCTTAAAGCCTTCCTCGATAAATGGACTATCCAACATAAAAATATTTTTACAAATCGGGCCAGTAGTTTCTGAGATTAGCGCGTTCAAACATACAAACAAACACTTCAGCTTTATAATATTAGTATAGATATATCCTAAAACATACCTACAATAAAGAACAAGATGTTATTACATAATCATCATTAGCAACCAATGGACGTCCACTGTTAAATATAGACGACTTTTCACACCGATTGCAAGCGGTTTTCACTACCAGTCAATCCAGTGTGATACTTAGATGAAAACACACGCGAACAAGATATAAAAATAAGTTTCAAGCGATTATTCGTATCGAGACCTTTCCAAATACTGGCATAATGGTCAGAGTTTTGAAGTAACTATTTTCAGCTTTAGATAGCAACCAATCATTGATATAATTCTAAACTTCCTGTAAAAACTTAGTACTCTGAAAAGACGCGAAACTTTTTCCAATTGCTGGCTTAGTCAACACCTATATCTGTGATTTGTAGAGTGGTGATAATTACTGATATGTACTTTTTTTGTCTTTGATGTTTGACCTCAATTCGGTGCTAAATAAAAATAATCAGGCCAAGTGCTAAGTGGAGTCGCGTATTGAGTTCCGTCATAATAAAAAATATTACTTTTTATAAAGTTGACATGTTTTTTACGTTGGCTTACCCATGTAAAATTCATTAAGTACAGTTGAAACAAGTCAAAGTAATCTTGCATTTGATTTCGGTACATATTCCTTATATTATTTGTGTGTTCCGTAGTAAAAGAGATTTAGACAGAAAGGAAAAAGACGGAAAATGAAGTGACCATAGCTATTATTTACACGTACGATAGTTTGCAGACACCACAACTGCCATCGACATACTGTCAACTTGCCGTCGCCTTACCGTCAGCCGTCGTCAAGTGTCGTTCCTATGACAATGTAGTAAGGTTACATACAGTGGATTATAATTAAGGTATACGTGTTTAACTTTTGGATCGATATAATTGACGGATTGACGCATTACCCAAATAGCTTGCAAACAGAGGCACTGTCAGAAATAGTTAACGAATGATTCAATATACAGGCAACTAACCTGTTTATGTAAATATTTTTTTTAAAAAACGTGTTAAACATGTCACCAATTTCATTTCACATTTTCTCATCACTAAAAATTTGATTTAACTAGCCAAGTTCGATTGTCAAAAGGACCCTAATTTAATCTAAGCTTCAAACTTTCACTTGGTACCAAAAGAAACATTTTCAATATTGTGGTCGCTCACAAATAAAAATAGATTAACTAAACTGTAACAAAAGGTTCCTAAAGGTTTTAGTTCCATCTAACTTGAATAAAAGGGTCAACTTTTTTTACGTCAAGTCATACTGTAAAAGTGTCCAGAAAGGTATTTTGATTGCTACAATATGCAAGGCATAAGACACCAAGATGTCTTTGTGCATAGATATTTCCATAGCAATTTTGTGTTCTTACCGCATTCTGAGTATATATTTTAAAACAATATTTTGTATGATTATTGTTATGCTAAAGTCAATTTAAATATATTGATATTTTGTGAACAAGATTGTTCGAGCTGAGAATCTGAAATTATTATTCATATAATAATAACATTTATACATATTTTGATAAACACAATATTTCCAATACCCGAAAAACAGTAAATTATTGCTTAAATTGTTTTTTTTTTTTGCTGGATTGTCAAAAAGTGGCCGGGCTTACTGTGTTGTAACTTCCCCATGGCAAAGAGATCCGTAACTCTATGAACAAAGGAAAAAAGTCTGCCAACTGCCAAAATAACATTTAAAGGGTTTTGCCAAAATCAATCAACTGATATCAAATTGAAATGAGATAATTAAAGAGTTCATGTTACCAACATATTATTCAAATTCAGGGAAATTTTGTTAAGTTACTTAAAATTAAAATTTGGAATTAAAATCGATATTAACAGTCAATTCTTTTGAAATATACAATCAAACTACGTCATAGGTGTACTTATATTTGTGTTATTAATGAATAATATAATAAAGATTTGTTGATATTCATATAAACCAACATATTGAAAGCCACAGTGATACTAATTTTAAAATATTATTTTTGCTCTATAAAACTACTACGTGCTATATATTAATTTATTTAAAACTAGGTATTCAAAAGGTATGGACTTAAAGCTAAAAGCGTTATCACCCAGTCAGTCAGTTTTATTATAATTGTAATGCCTGTACTTTAAACCGACTTCACCAGTTGATCTATCTACCAGACCGTTTTTGGAGAACAACAACGCATCCCAACAAGGAAAAAATTCTTTACGAAGTTGTTATAAGAAGAAATCCAATAAAATACTAAAGGAAATTCGATGTTTCCGTAAAACGGCCTATTTACCGTACACAATTCAACTCGGCCAATTGTCAAAGTTGGTGTCGCCAAGAGTTTTGTTTTGTTAAAGAATTCCCGATTGTATTTAAGATAACATTTTAAATAAAACAAAAATACTTTTATTTATGAAAAACCCAACGCCTATATGCATGTAATATTTCAAAGTTTAAGAAACTTATTATGTTAGTGATCCAGGTTTCAAAATAGTTGTCAAAAAATGGACATTACTACAATGCCAAAATACCTATGGATACTGCTTTTCACATTCCTTCTGCTCATTCCCAAAAGTGGGGACTGCCCACTTGACACGCACATAAACGTCATCAGTCGTTCTCTTATCACCGAGTTCAAAAAAGGAGGTAATCAATTCAATGTGTTTGTATGTGATATCGTTAGTATAATATTTTGGTGCGTGTGCAAAATATTGTGTATGTTTGCATATTTTTATATTTGTCCACGGATTTCTCAAAAACACAAAGTTAAAAAAAAAAGTTTTAATTCAACTTAGGTTACAGTGTAAGTTTTATCACAATCGGTCTAGTTCTTTGCGAGATAATAATATGGATCATAACTGAAAATTAAAAAAAAATACCGCTATCTAAATACCGGCTCAAGTTTCAAGTTCAAAATAACACATTTGCCATCTGTTTAGAAGAAAAATAACATTTAAAGTCGGTGCATAATCTCAAGTTTGCGTTAATCAATAGTCTACGCACATCATGCACCGAATCCAAATATTTTTTTTCTCCTAAACAGAGAGCAATTGTTTTATTTTGGGATTTTAGTCAGAATTTTTAAAGCGGTTAAAGTTATTAAGTAAGTAGCAACAACAACATTAATTGATGACTTTTTTTACTATTTCTTTTACTAACTATTAAAGATACGGATTATTTATTTCATTTACTAACATTGTTTTTTGTCCCGAAATTTTCATTTACCATGGTTTACCTACTCAAACCCCAATAGGTCTGTGAAACAGAAAACTTCGATAGGACAAAGGCAATAAAAGTTACCACATTCCCGGTTTGATGCGGACATGTTGTTAGCTACCTAGTTCTTACCCTGTTTCTGTTCGTCCAACAAATTATATGGGATGATAGAAAAATCGGCTAAGTGCGAGTCACTCGCGCACTGAGGGTTCCGTGACAACTTTAACTGAATTAGGGAATCCAGTTACTTGCGCTTAGTGCATTACCACAACATTTTGTTGACAGCAAACATAACTTTGTTTTTCATAGTGTTTGTATGAAGAAGAAAGTTATGTTTGCGGTTGTTGAAAATGTGCTATTACTCAAAAACGACTAGTTCGATCCCGTCCAAACCAATTTTCGTTGAAAGTATTTGTTAAGATCTACATTAAATATTTTTTCAAAGTTTACACTCGCTTAGTTTAGAAGTTAAAGGGGGGTGGGGATGCCCATTTTACTAATTTGGAAGCGTCTTTATCTCAAACGTTAGACTTTAAAAGAAAATGGTTTTAGAAACCTCTGTATCATATTAAAAAAGTGCTTAATAATATCATATTTATTTATTATTTGGATTTTTAGATACGCTGATATGATCAAAAACGCACAAAATTTCATGAAACATACAAAAATATAATATTCCTATAGTTTATAAAGCTAAAAAGTTTAATTGTTTGGTTGAACGCGTCAATATCAGGAATTACCAGACCAATTTGAAAAAACATTTTTTGTGTTGGATAGCTTATTAATCGAAGAAGGCTTTAAGCTATAAAACATCACGCTGCAACGGGAGGGGAGGAAGCAAACTCAAAACGCGGTCCCCTGCTGGTCCTTATTCTAAGACAATATCAGCATTGAAGTATAAAAGACCTCCAGCAAAAGAATTTTCAGTGTTTGATACTACAACTCGTATATTTCAAAAAAAAAACCGGCCAAGTGCGAGTCGGACTCGCGCACTGAGGGTTCCGTGCCATCTTTAACTGAATTAGGGAATCCATTTCTTCTACTTAGTAAAATACCACAATATTTTGTTGACTACAAATATAACTTTGTTTTTCATAGTGTTTGTATGAAGTACAAAGTTATGTTTGCGGTTGTTGAAAATGTGCTATATCTCAAAAACTACTTGTTCGATCCCGTCCAAACCAATTTTTGTTGAAAGTATTTATTAAGATCTACATCATATATTTTTTTCAAAATTTACACTTGCTTGGTTTAGAAATTAGATGGGGGGGGGGGGGGACGCCCATTTTACCACTTTGGAAGCGTCTAGGTTTGAAACGTTAGACTTTAAAAGAAAATGGTTTTAAAAACCTCTATGTTATTTTAAAAGAGCTATCCATACACACCCAACACGCATAGGTTTGACAAAAAAAATTTTTTGGTTTTAGTTTCATGTATGAGAGCCCCCTCTTAATTGTCATTATTTTTTATTTTTAGTATGAGAATCGGTAAGCGGTTAACAAGATACATCTTCCTACCAAATTTCAGACAGACAGACAGACAGACAGACATACAGACAGACAGACAGACAGACAGACAGACTTGACGAAACTATAAGGGTTCCGTTTTTTGCCATTCGGCTACGGAACCCTAAAAACCTTCGATTTATCTTTAAGTACCTTTAGTTTCAAACAAATCACTGGTTTAATCTTGTTAAAAAGGTAGTCGAACATTATTCTTTGTAAAACAGTTGCCGCCATTAAGAATGTATAATTAATTCATCTAATCTCCGATCAGGCAGTAGGGACACAGTGAATGGTAATACAGAAGTACTATTTACCGACTTCAAAAAAATGAGGTAATCAATTCGACCTGTATGTATGATATATGGTCAGAATTGGATAAAATTTGAGTATATTAATATATGTATGTATGTTTGTTTTAGGGTTTCTCGAAAACGAGAAGTCACAGCAAGATGATTTTTTTTTAATTCGATCTGGTGTAGTTCAACTTAGGGTATGGTGTTTCATCATAATCGGTATAATGGTTTTTGAGATATGATAAAATTAAAAAATAAAACATCTATTATTAGCGTTCCATGCTTTAAAACAAAGACAGTTTCGATAGATATCGCTTTGCTCTACTGGTACAGGAAACTATTTGGTAGGTACTCCACGAATGTAATTCATCATCATTACGCGACACCACAAACAACACAAAGAGCGTGTAAATTTAATTTTGATATTTTATTTTGATTATGTATGTTGGTCTGTAAGATATTTGTTTTTGGGGCCTGTTTTTCATTATCTGTTGCCAGAAATAAACGTTTGTTATTATTTTTGTTTTTATTTTTTTAATCTTGAGCCACATAAAAAGATGTCTTTTTATCTTCCTCGGTGTATTATGAACGGACCTAGGTAAAGTGGGTTTCATTGCCTAAAATTACTTATGTGGAGTTGTCGTCCTGTAAAAATTTCCTGACGATGCGCCATGTGTTAATATTATTATGTTGTGTCTTTTCCATTCTCGGGACCATGGGGTCTCTGACCTTTGGAAGGCGTACATAGGGCCGAAGCCAACACGCAGAGGCCCTTTAAACAACATTTATCTAAAAGCTGTGTGACACAAACTGCTGAATATCCCTGTATGGGTGCTAGGTGGACCGAGTAACTGGGACTTGGAAGAACTATGGTCCCTGCCTGACGTATGTTTCTCACACGGATAAAATGGCAGGGGGTAACTTGCACACTCAGTCGATAGGCCCCCCAAATTAGTTGCTAGCACTAAGTGTCGTAGACAACAAGGGGGCAACACCAGTTGAGGTGCTAGGGGAGTTGAGAGATATACCACGGCTCTCAGGACAATTCCGGTAATCGTTCAAGATCCTTACGAGCATCTTATTGGCACACTTCCTTCCCCCGAGCATCTCTGCTCTAGCGAGTCTCCACTCAAGCCAGTCAATGAAGGTAAGCAAGAGGTGTGAGATCTTGTCCCTCGTCAGCGTTCACTCTGCCCGGCCAGTGAAGGTAAGACAAATATGAAGAACAAGAGTTCTCCCAAGAGCAATCAGGTACGTGGGGTGGCTACTGCCCAACAGCTCGCAACAAGCTGCCCTTATTATTATTATTGTATCTCTCCTGCAGGATATCACGGCCGAAACCGGTCCTTTTGGAAGGCTTACCTGGGGATACAGATCCAACAGGAAGAGGCCCCTTTGAGATACCTTAATGTCTTGGGATATTTACATCTGGTGGGTACTATCTCTGCCTGCACTATTGAGGAGATACAGCCAAAGAGAGCACCCGATAGGTGTATTGCAATGTGATGGAGACCATGCTATGGTGAGGAAATAGCTGGACCGGTTGCTAGGATATTGATGAGACAACGGGACGCCTGCCATATCAAATGCCTCATCTCGATAATTACGGTAGACGGTGACTCGCCGTTCACTAAATGGGCCACGAAGCCCATGGAAGGCATACCAGAAGGTAGCAAGGCAGCTACATTGGTGAGGACGGCTTAAGGTTGTAGAGAGATGAAACTGCGGGGTGCAGGTGGCTAGTGACGTAGATTATTACTAATCCACGCCAGAACCCATCATCATGGACAGGTAGCCAGCAGGCCCCCGGCGTTATGACATTTTACACATCCAACCTGGAGCAGAGGTTCCGCTCTTGCTATCTCCACTCTTGGCCGGCCGGTTAAGGCAAGCACAAGAGGCGAGGGCAAATTAAGGTAAACCGGGCCCTCGGAAGTATCGGGGTCCGAGGTATCGCCACTCACCTACAGCACGCCACATGCTGCCCCTGCGGGTTTATTATTATTATTAATATCAGCCAAACGACGTCCACTGCTGAACATAGTCCTTCGAGATCCTAGGTTGCAAACGGTCTGCTATGCTAATTATTACAATATTGTACGTTAACTTGTTAAAACCTATTTCATCATTCGAGCGGGTGATATAATAATAGATCTGCGCGCTCGGAACTTGACGGGGAATGATGGGTTTTGAATAGAAGGAAAGTTGAATATGGTTATATAATGTTCTTCTTCTTTATTTAGGCTATAACCTATGGAGCTTTATACATACTTATTTCCGTAATATAATCCAAAAATAGATTATTTCTTATTTAATAATTTTATGACCTGAATTGTAGTGAAGTGAAATAATCCTTGTATTCAGCTTAATATTAATTGGTGATGACTCAAGTGGTGACATACCTACACGTTTGCTTGTTCTAATAAATGGTAAAAAAATAGCAGTAAACATTCTTAGTACATTTTCATTGTGCTCAAGAGTAAGGGGATTACCCGAAGTGGGATCAATACCACAATTCTGGGATTAAACGTATTAATAATGTGCTTAATTTGCTTTGTTCCGGCCTAATTAGCCATTTAACGCTTTATCGAACTGCTTTTTCAACGATATCACATACATACATAGTATAAAATGAATACCCCCTTTTTTGAAGTCAGTAATAAATGAAAAGACGCGGACTGCAAAGATAAAGAAACGTCAATCTAAACGACAGCTGTTTAGTTAAGTCAGTTGCTCTGACATTTTTGCGTGGTTTAGTGTAGTCCATTGACAACTTAGTGGCAACATCTTGATTGTCTTTTAATATATAAAAAAAAGATATGCTTACTTTAGTTTTAGACGGAGTAGAGCAGATATTTTCAAGGCTTAGCAGTATTTTAGCAAGACTTAAATTATCTTGAAAATGATGCATTTTTTTATAAATAAGTGAGTAACTTTATTATTTATTTGTATATATTTGATTTCTTTTATATATTACGGTACCGATAGCAAATTGCCTTCCGATTGTAAAACCAATCATCTCTAATATGAAATATAAAATTTAAATCCAATTCCGATTTGAATTACAAAATCGTTTCCTTAAAACATCAAACATAGAGAGCCGATAAGTACCTACACGTTTTTTTTTTCGATTTATTACAACGTAACGTTAAGAATTATATTACAGTTCATTTTTTCTTGGACTTTGAAAATACTCTAACTCATAATAATTCACAGACTAACCGATGCTCAGTAGGTATGCTACGAGTTTTAATTCTAACTAAATAAAGATTATACAATTTACAAATTTAATGAAAATACACACAATTGCTTTTGATTTTACTCTTTCTAAATTATTATCAGTATAAGACGTCGTCTTATGAGAAAAATTCAACCATCTTACAAAAGACAATAAAAAACGTCAACACAAAATAAAAAAATGTTTAGCTAAACAAATATTAATAACTACTAAATTATTGATATAAGTGGCTTTTTACTAGTCAGATATAAATTTCACTTGTAAAAATCAACTTAGGCTGTGTGACAGAGGAGGAATCAAACCCCGTGCCTTACGCTATCAGGCATAGCATATAGGCATACGCCCGGATAGCGTAAGACAAGGGGTTCGATACCTCCTCTGTCACACAGCCAAAGCTGCTATTTACAAGTGCAATTTATATTGTTAAGTTCGTATAGTGACAAAACACTATAAAAACAAAAATGTAATCATAAATATTATTTACTCACGGCACATTTAACAATGTCCATATAAATTCTAGCTGGCGATAGCTAATGTTCCACATTTGGATAATTAGTCGGTTTGAGCTAAAATCTTAGTTGATTGTAGACCAGGGGGCGATTCTCGCGGCAACCGAACTTTTTTCATGTGGTAATTCGATTGCGAGTTAAATCGTTTTACCTAAAAATCAAGTAAAATATCACGCAAAAAAACTATCGCATGAAAAAAATCCAAATACATAGAAACACAAGTTACCTGGAGATATCAAAAACTATTTTTTCTTCGACAAAGAAAATTTGATCGATGAACTTTTTTCGTATACGAATTGCACGAAAACTGACCCCCAGGTCCTTTTTATGCTGCAATTGTTACTCATTTACGAGTATAACGCGGCATTACTAACCCACTGTGGGCTGGCAGCATTTTGACCTAATTGCGTTTAAAAGAAAATAACCGCAAAAATAAAACCGTTTAATCACTTCAAGTCTTTTAGACAAAAAGGACAGCATTGGAAATTAAACAGAAAAAGGTAAAATAATCGCCAGAATTTATGAAGACTGAGGCATAATCATATTTCCTGTTGACGAAAAACATTTTTATATTTTTCTGCCTATTTAAATAACTTTCATATTTGGGTCGACCACGGTAAATAAATAAATGTATAAGTAAACTGCTAAGACTCAATTGAAAACCAAGCAAAAAATATCAGAGACGATGAACTTTTTGAAAATAAATTGCTGAGTCTCGAGCATAGGCGAAAGTAGCATGTCTGTCGGTTTTCTGCAGGTCACATTTCGGAGAGTGTGCGAAGGAATTGCATGACTTAATTCCACCAGCGCCTTTTCATCTTTGAAACGTAGGCGCAGCTTTCACCCATATGTCGGCGAGATCCTAACAATACGCACCCAACGATTTCGGTCCACATTTCTTCTGCGTACTGCTAGGGAGTAGAATGCGCTGCCGGCAGAAGTGTTCCCTGCCAACTACAATTTGGAAGTTTTCAAGAAAAGAGAGAATAGGTTATTACTAAGCATACGCCGGCGCCATCTAGGCGTCTGTTAAAGAGACGGCTAGATGGCGCTAAGCGTCACGCAATTGACGTTTTCATAAGAGACCACAAATTTCGCAGGGTCGGACTAACAGCACGGTAGCTCAATTGGTAAGAGCGTTTGGCCCGGTCACCCAAAAGGTTGCTGGTTCAAGTCCCGCCCGTGCGCAAATTTTTGGTTTCTTATTTCATCTTTATAAATAAGCTGCATTGTCACTTAATATCAGATGCAATCGTGGCAAAATGTCTGGCAATCTAAATAAATAATAAAAAATACTAGCGGTCCCTCGCAACTTCGTCTGCGTGTTTTGAGATTGCTCCTTCCCCTCCCGTCACAGCGTAATGTTTTTAATTTAAAGACTTTCTCGATAAAATAAATAAACTCTCCAACACAAAAATATTTTTTTATTTTTCAAATCGGTCCAGAAATTCCTGAGATAAGCGCGTCCAAATAAACAAACAAACTCTCCAGCTTTATTATATAAGTATCGTATTAAATATATCCTTGCTCTGATCTATTTATTTGGTTATTTTGGAGGCAGCGCAGTATTTTTAAATATTACCTGTAATTAACATGCGTTACTAATTCATACATCCTTATTTCAAAAAAAAAAAAACATATAAATACCTATAAGCTAGTTACGTAGTTCTCGTTTATTTTAGATCATAATTTGTAACAATATGGCAAATCTGAATACAAAGTTTACTCTAATGAACGATGAATTTGTTTTAAAATAACAATTATAGTATATTGCAAATGTGAATCACGATGTAAACAGGGGTGCGATTGTGTAAAGCAAACGTATACATTTGACAGTTCAAAAAATACGGTATGGTCTGTCAAATGGCGAAGAACAAAGGGTTTGACAGATCATGACGTACGTTTTGAACTGTCAAATGAATACGATTGCTTTACACAATTCCACCTCTGGGGTGCGATTGTGTAAAGCAATCGTATTCGTTTGACAGTTCAAAACGTACGGTATGATCTGTCAAACGGTAAAGAACAAAGGGTTTGACAGATCAAACCGTACGTTATGAACTGTCAAATGAATACGATTGCTTTACACAATTCCAGCTCAGATCCTACCTAGATATTACATATGTATTTATTGCAAGTATTATAAATGTAGAATAAAAAATATACAGGGTGACATAGCAAGATGGTGCCAAATTTTAGGAGGTGGCTGAGACCATCAATACTTTCAACTTTTAATAGGAAGCCATCTTACGGATCTTACTTCTTCTGACTCTCCACACACTATCGTCAATGTAGCTGACTGTTTTGAATGAGGTATCAGTCTGTAATTAAATTCTAGCTTTGAACGCATAGTAAATGTTGCAGTATTTGATCTCATTCAACGCCTCATATTTGGCAACACCTTGAAATGTCACCCTATATAGGTACTAGCAGGGATAACTACAAAAAACCAAAGATAGTGTAAGCAAAATAAAAAACATGGTTGTATATTAATACGGAAACGGAAGTAATAGTTCCCTCAACGACCAATTTGCAGCTATTTGGCAGAGTAATTGGCGCATAGAATGGCTCTTTTTACCCGACAGAGTGTAATCTTGAAGATTAATATGTCGCAGGAAAACCGCTGGTTATGTCAGATTTGAATTTGCACAGCTTATAACAAAACGTCATTTACGAGAGTTTACGAGAGCATTTACTTGCTTTTGTAACTGATTTAATTCTTAATATTTCACATTAAATTTAAATAAAAACGGATCCAAGGTTTTATTTAATTGAGTGTAAAACATCACTGACACTTTTATTAGACCTAAGATCTCACACGCTGCGACTTTTAGCATCTCATGCAATGAACAGTTTTGATTTGGCATCGATGCAGTCGTGCTTTAGCATCGATGTAGAAGCGGGACTGCATCGCTGCCAACGCACGTTAACATCGATGCAGTAACCAATATACAGCACATAATTTGTTAATTTCTAGCTTTTGCGTCGCGACAGCATCGATGCTAATGCGTGTTAGCATCGCGAATGTATCGATGATAAAGATAGCGCAAGTGTGTATCGGTTGACATTTTGCGACTGCATCCATGCTGCATCGCGACTGCATCACTGCTAAAAGTCGCAGTGTATAAGGGGTCTAAATGTCAAACTTAAGTATAAATCAATACTAGTGATAATTTTTTTTTTGCTATGATTTAGCATAGAGGATTTTCTCAATGAGAGTTGCTATCGTATATCTCTATCTAGCGTAAATGCAGTTGCATTGAAACGCCAAGCATCGTGGAATGAAACTCTAGGCGTTTCATGAAAAGTCTGACTGAGCAGCTGACCTTCAACAAATAACCCCATACGATTATGAATTTTGGCTCGTAAACTGTGTTTGGAGATTGACTGGTTTGTTTTAACCATTAAGACCGAGGCTGCTGGCTAATCGGCCATGGGAAGTGTTGCTTAATTATCCTATAATGGGAAAATACGGCCAAAAGTTCAGTACTGTTCTGTACCAACTGTGCGGATAAATTATAAACAGCTATATTTTATGTCACTTAAAAGTTATAGATACGACCACCAGAAAATATGGGTGGCTAAGAAATCGGGGTCTAGTAAAGTTATGTAAAATTAATTACAGATAGAATTCGTTTTCCAAAATGACAACGATATTTGTGTTTTATTTTTGTACTAGCGGTCCCCCGCGACTTCGTCCGCGCGTTTTGAGTTTGCTCCCTCCCTTCCCGTCGCAGCCTGATCTTTTATATCCTAAAGCCTTTCTCAATAAATAAGTTATCTAACACAGAAATATTTTTTCAAATCGGTTCAGCAGTTCCTGAGATAAGCGCGTTCAAACCAACAAACTCTTCAGCTTTATAATATAATTAGCGCAAGCGCACGTTGTACTTAAGCTGCGAACATTATTTTGGTGCGCAGTTATGTTAAAACTGTGATAGCTCCTAAGATATTTATTGGAATAATAAAAAAATAAATAATAAATATCCTTTTGACATTCCCACACATCGCCATCTAGCCCCAAAGTAAGCTACTCAAAGCTTGTGTTATGGGTGCCAGACAACGGATATAATACTTAAATACTTTTCTTTTTACTTAATACAAACAGACATGTTCATGCACACAAATGTTTGTATTGTGCGGGGATCGAACCCGCACCCGTTGCGTAGTAGGCGATTTCTCGACCACTACACCAGACGGGTCGTCTGAAATCTATACTAATATTATAAAGCTGAAGAGTTTGTTTGTTTGTTTGTTTGAACGCGCTAATCTCAAAAACTACTGGCCCGATTTGAAAAATTATTTTTACGTTGGATAGTCCATTTATCGAGGAAGGCTTTAGGCTATATAACATAAAGATACGACTCATAAGACCACAGCAGAAATGAAAAATGTTGCGAAAACGGGAGAAAGATATTCCTTTTGAGAGCTTCCGCTGCATACGCTGCGGAAACCGCTTAAGTTACACAAAAACCATGTATGACACGATTGTTCAGCATTAAGAGTTCTATAATAAAGTCCGCAACAGCATATGACTATCTTTTATGGTTGACTTACTACAACCTTTTTAGGGTTCCGTAGCCGAATGGCAAAAAAACGGAACCCTTATAGTTTCGTCAAGTCTGTCTGTCTGTCTGTCTGTCTGTCTGTCTGTCTGTCCGTCTGTCTGTCTGTCTGTCTGTCTGTCTGTCTGTCCGTCCGTATGTCACACGCATTTTATTATGTAACTATAAGCTTTACACAATTGAAATTTGGTAGGAAGATGTATCTTGTTAACCGCTTACTGATTATTATAAAAAAAAAAAAAAAATGACAGTTAAGGGGGGGCTCCCATACATGAAACTAAAACCAAAAAATTTTTTTAAAGTCAAACCTATGCGTGTGGGGTGTTTATGGATAGGTCTTTTAAAATAACATAGAGGTTCCTAAAACCATTTTCTTTTAAAGTCAAACGTTTCATAGCTAGACGCTTACAAAGTGGTAAAGTGGGCGTCCCCCCCCATCTAATTTCTAAACCAAGCAAGTGTAAATTTTGAAAAATATACATGATGTAGATCTTAATAAATACTTTCAACGAAAACGACGGTTTCGTAGTTCGGACGAGATGGAACAAGTAGTTTTTGAGATATAGCACATTTTCAACAACCGCAAACATAACTTTGTACTTCATACAAACACTATAAAAAACAAAGTTATATTTGTAGTCAACAAAATATTGTGAAATTTTACTCAGTAGAAGTAAATGGATTCCCTAATTCAGTTAAAGTTGGCACGGAACCCTCAGTGCGCGAGTCCGACTCGCACTTGGCCGGTTTTTTATGTTAATAAATTTGTAAAAAAATAATGCATTTTTTTTAGAGGTGTATTATACACTCAGGTATTTATTCTTATCAAAATAAATACATTCATCATCACGAGCATTTCATTTATAACCAAGTTGCCCTTTATATCATTTGATTTCAATAAATATCTTAGGAGCTATCACAGTTTTAACATAACTCCGCACCAAAATAATGTTCGCAGCTTAATACAACGTGCGCTTGCGCTAATATATTATAAAGCTGAAGAGTTTGTTTGTTTAAACGCGCTTATCTCAGGAACGGCTGGACCGATTTGAAAAAATATTTCTTTGTTGGATAGCTTATTTATTGAGAAAGGCTTTAGGATATAAAACATGACGCTGCGACGGGAGGGGAGGGAGCAAACTCAAAACGCGCGGACGAAGTCGCGGGGGACCGCTAGTCAAATGATATAAAGGCAACTTTGTTCTAAATGAAATGCTCGTGATTTATTTTGATAAGAATAAATACCTGTGTGTATAATACACCTCTAAAAATGATGCATTATTTTTTAACAAATTTATTAACATAAAAAAGGTTGTAGTAAGTCAACCATAAAAGATAGACTTATGCTGTCGCGGACTTTATTATAGAACTCTTAATGCTGAATAATCTTGTCATACATGATTTTTGTGTAACTTTAGCGGTTTCCGCAGCGTACGCAGCGGAAGCTCTCAAAAGGAATACCTTTCACCCGTTTTCGCAACATTTTTCATTGCTGCTGTGGTCTTGTGAGACGTATCTTTATCTTATATAGCTTAAAGCCTTCCTCGATAAATGGACTATCCAACATAAAAATAATTTTTCAAATCGGGCCAGTAGTTTCTGAGATTAGCGTGTTCAAACAAACAAACAAACAAACTCTTCAGCTTTATAATATTAGTATAGATTAGCGCACGCGCACGTCGTACTTTAGCTGCGAACATTATTTTGGTGCGGTGGTGGTGGTGTTAAAACTGTGATAGCTCCTAAGATATTTATTGAATTTAAATGATATAAAGGGCAACTTGGTTCTAAATGAAATGCTCGTGATGATGAATGTATTTATTTTGATAAGAATAAATACCTGTGTGTATAATACACCTCTAAAAATAATGCATTATTTTTTAACAAATTTATTAACATAAAATAGGTTGTAGTAAGTCAACCATAAAAGATAGTCATATGCTGTTGCACACTTTATTATAGAAATCTTAATGCTGAACAATTCTGTCATACATGATTTTGGTGTAACTTAAGCGGTTTTCGCAGCGAACGCAGCGGAAGCTCTCAAAAGGAATATATTTCTCCCGTTTTCGCAACATTTTTCATTGCTGCTGTGGTCTTATGAGTCGTATCTTTATGTTATATAGCCTAAAGCCTTCCTCGATAAATGGACTATCCAACGTAAAAATAATTTTTCAAATCGGGCTAGTAGTTTCTGAGATAAGCGCGTTCAAACAAACAAACAAACAAACAAACAAACTCTTCAGCTTTATAATATTATCAGTATTAGTATATTAGTAAACACTTTTAAACTTTCGCGTTGCATTTTAAATACACTTATATATACGGGAATTAACGCGATCGCGATAAAAACATAAATACCTTATGTTTTGGCCTGACGTTTCGATCGGGTTTCACCGATCGTGGTCACAGGCGAACTGATGAACTGCGATTTCTTAACTCCGTTTGCGGGGTAGAAGTATCTTGTTCCACCCGCAAAGTATTTATTATTTGCGCACCACCGCCACACACTACACTGACAATGTCCCTATTCTGGAGACCGCTCGACGCGTCCGTATTCTGGTGATTACTCGACTGCGAACTTAAACAAGGCTGTGTCATTCTAATCACGGGATTCCACGTCGGAGACAACTTAAAACCATCTTCCCTATTGAAATTAACATATTTTTGTATTTCAATAGCTTCACGCACAACTCTCGAGTGAAAATGGCGATCTGTGGAGAGGACTTGCGTTTTGTGGAATTCTATCCAATGATTGGTGCCCGCTTCTAATAGATGTTCAGCAATCGCTGACTTGTTAATTTAGCGATTTTTCACAGCTGCGATGTGTTCTTTGATCCTTTCCGCAACGGTCCGCTTCGTTTGGCCTATATAGGAACTACCACAGCTGCAACTGATTCTATAGACTCCCGGTGTATGTAGGGGCAAGACATCTTTAGGTGTGCGCAAAATATTATTTACCTTAGATCCAGGAATATAGACAGTGGGTATGGAGTACTTTTTTAATAGGGAACCGACCTTGTCTGTTACCCCTTTCACATATGGTAAATATGCAGGATGCCTGTTAACACCTGGATTTCTGCACTTCTTTATCGACGGCTTCAGTTGATGTGGTGACACTTTATATCCATTACTTTTTAGTACCTCCTGAACATGGTCTAGCTCTTGCTTTAAATGCTCAGGGTCACAAAGAGCATAGGCTCGGTTTTTTAGTGAAGCCATAACAGAAATCAAGTGTCTAGGATGGTGGTGTGAAGCAGCGTGTAGATACCTATCTGTATGTGTGGGCTTTCTATAGACACAGTGTGATAATGTGCCATCTGGTCTTGACGTAACTCTCACATCCAGAAATGACAATGATCTGCCTTTCTCCAACTCATAAGTAAATTTCATCTTAGGATGAATGGAGTTAAGGTATTCTAAATATTGATCTACTTCCGGCTTACCACCTTTAACTATACTAAAAATGACATCTATATACCTCTTCCAAAATTTTATTGTACTAGGACCGTGACGCAATGCCTTCTCCTCAAAATGTTCCATCCAGAGATTAGCTAGTACGGGGGCTACAGGGCTACCCATCGCTACACCATCAATCTGGAGGTAGTATTGACCTTGGAAAAGAAAGTAGTTACCATCCAGGCAGTTCTTCAGCAAATCAATATAGTTAAAAGCCATTTCATTGTCACTCAGCTTGTCCTTCACTATGTCCAAACATTCTTGAATTGGAACATTGGTGAACAAAGACTCCACGTCAAAACTCACCATAATTTCATCAGGTTCCAATTTGGGGCTGCTTATTATTTGGACAAAATGTCGTGAGTCCTTTACAAAAGATGGTGTCTTCCCTACCAATGGCTGCAATACGGATGCTACATACTTAGCTAGGTCATAAGTAGGCGAAGATATCTGACTTACGATTGGTCGTAATGGAACACTAGCTTTATGTACTTTCGGCAATCCATACATTTTTGGTGGTTGGCATGCCTTAGGGCTATGTAGTTTTTCGTACTCATCTTTTGTAAATAGGTCTTGATTTTCTTGAATAAGAGTACGTATTCTACGCGCTACTCTGGCCGTGGGGTTATAAGTTACTTGCTTATACACACTCTCATCACACAATAACTCCCGTATTTTGTCCTCGTAATCATTTGTGTTCATCACCATAGTGGCGTTTCCTTTATCAGCCTTAAACACTAAAATGTCTTTGTTTTCACTAATACTTTTCAGTGCTTGACGCTCCCCCACAGTGATATTGCTAGCTGGAGGTCTTGCCTTACGCAATATTACAGCAACATCCTGTCTTAAGGTATCGGCTTCAACTGACGGTAATTTATTACTGTTATTAAAAATTGCCAAATTAACAAGTCAGCGATTGCTGAACATCTATTAGAAGCGGGCACCAATCATTGGATAGAATTCCACAAAACGCAAGTCCTCCGAAAGTACATAAAGCTAGTGTTCCATTACGACCAATCGTAAGTCAGATATCTTCGCCTGCTTATGACCTAGCTAAGTATGTAGCATCCGTATTGCAGCTATTGGTAGGGAAGACACCAGCTTTTGTAAAGGACTCACGACATTTTGTCCAAATAATAAGCAGCCTCAAATTGGAACCTGATGAAATTATGGTGAGTTTTGACGTGGAGTCTTTGTTCACCAATGTTCCAATTCAAGAATGTTTGGACATAGTGAAGGAGAAGCTGAGTGACAATGAAATGGCTTTTAACTATATTGATTTGCTGAAGAACTGCCTGGATGGTAACTACTTTCTTTTCCAAGGTCAATACTACCTCCAGATTGATGGTGTAGCGATGGGTAGCCCTGTAGCCCCCGTACTAGCTAATCTCTGGATGGAACATTTTGAGGAGAAGGCATTGCGTCACGGTCCTAGTACAATAAAATTTTGGAAGAGGTATGTAGATGTCATTTTTAGTATAGTTAAAGGTGGTAAGCCGGAAGTAGATCAATATTTAGAATACCTTAACTCCATTCATCCTAAGATGAAATTTACTTATGAGTTGGAGAAAGGCAGATCATTGTCATTTCTGGATGTGAGAGTTACGTCAAGACCAGATGGCACATTATCACACTGTGTCTATAGAAAGCCCACACATACAGATAGGTATCTACACGCTGCTTCACACCACCATCCTAGACACTTGATTTCTGTTATGGCTTCACTAAAAAACCGAGCCTATGCTCTTTGTGACCCTGAGCATTTAAAGCAAGAGCTAGACCATGTTCAGGAGGTACTAAAAAGTAATGGATATAAAGTGTCACCACATCAACTGAAGCCGTCGATAAAGAAGTGCAGAAATCCAGGTGTTAACAGGCATCCTGCATATTTACCATATGTGAAAGGGGTAACAGACAAGGTCGGTTCCCTATTAAAAAAGTACTCCATACCCACTGTCTATATTCCTGGATCTAAGGTAAATAATATTTTGCGCACACCTAAAGATGTCTTGCCCCTACATACACCGGGAGTCTATAGAATCAGTTGCAGCTGTGGTAGTTCCTATATAGGCCAAACGAAGCGGACCGTTGCGGAAAGGATCAAAGAACACATCGCAGCTGTGAAAAATCGCTAAATTAACAAGTCAGCGATTGCTGAACATCTATTAGAAGCGGGCACCAATCATTGGATAGAATTCCACAAAACGCAAGTCCTCTCCACAGATCGCCATTTTCACTCGAGAGTTGTGCGTGAAGCTATTGAAATACAAAAATATGTTAATTTCAATAGGGAAGATGGTTTTAAGTTGTCTCCGACGTGGAATCCCGTGATTAGAATGACACAGCCTTGTTTAAGTTCGCAGTCGAGTAATCACCAGAATACGGACGCGTCGAGCGGTCTCCAGAATAGGGACATTGTCAGTGTAGTGTGTGGCGGTGGTGCGCAAATAATAAATACTTTGCGGGTGGAACAAGATACTTCTACCCCGCAAACGGAGTTAAGAAATCGCAGTTCATCAGTTCGCCTGTGACCACGATCGGTGAAACCCGATCGAAACGTCAGGCCAAAACATAAGGTATTTATGTTTTTATCGCGATCGCGTTAATTCCCGTATATATAAGTGTATTTAGTATATTAGTAATTAGTAATTAGTAATTAGTAATTAGTATTAGTATATTAGTATTAGTATAGATTCTACACTTCATTTCATTGTTTTTGATGTATATCATGTATGTATATACAAACAAAAAGTATTTAAGTATATAATTATATCCGTTGTTTGGCACCCATAACACAAGCTTTGAGTAGCTTACTTTGGGACTAGATGGCGATGTGTGGGAATGTCCAAAGGATATTTATATTTATATTTATTTATTTATTCATGTAAAAACAACCTATACACATTACGGACATGCTTTAATATTTATCTACCAGTCTACTATATAGGTCCATACCGTTTTCAGTGGTTACTCGACTTTATATGCCTCTGCATTCAATATTACAACAATCATTTTAACCTTAAACTTCGTGCATTACATTATTTACTCCTATTTTAACTCTTTGTTAGGTTATAACTAATATTATACACCAAATGCATTGTTTTTATATGCATTTCAAACATTCAGCTCTGAAAGCATCCCGGAAAGTTAGTTTCTCAATAAAAACTACATAAAATTTCAATTCGCACTCGCTATCGGAATATAATTTTATGTGTGTAATTTGGCAAAAGCCTGGAGCATTCTCATTCTAGAGCTGCCATCTTAGCACTAAATCAGAGACGGGGCGCAATCCTAGTTATGAAGTGGAGCTGTCAAAACATCGATATTTTCAGCTGAGGCCAAGAGATGTAAGTGTAGGATATTCATCTTTTGGACAATGCTTTGAATGATTCACTTTTGTGAAGAGATAGCTTTACCCTTGAGGAGATTCTTAAGTGAACAAGAAACAACTATAGAGCTTGAAATAATTAAACGAGAGCTCTCTCTAGAAACACTTATTTTCGTCAAAATTGTTTCTGATCTAACTAGATCTCAGATTTAGAATATCCCTTAATTTTTTGGGTCGAATACGGGAACACTTCTTTCAACTGTCCATCAAATTAAATCACCAAATAGTAAAGAATTTTGTTTTAGATTTTGCAAAAAAAAATAGCGCTGCTTAAAATGCTTTCCTTATTTGATACCATCGGAACTGTCTATCGATATTTTTGTCAGCACTATCAGGAAAACTCAACATAGACTAAGATAAGACCTGCGTTATTAAAATTTACATTTTGGGCTAAGATTTTACATCCCTCGGCATTTTAATATTCAAAGCAAATGTTTGGAAATATCATACCTACCCAATACTCAAAGCCAAAATTACAAATTCATAGTATGTGAGTTCCTAAAACATTCGCTATGCTCTTAGCTTTGGATTCGGTGTCGAGGAAGAAACCAGTACCGTTAGCATGAGTTTACTCGCTAGCGACGACGAGTGAGTGCCCGCTAGAGGCTCTGTGAAATTTATTAAAATACCTTTTAAACACAGACAATAATTTGTTGAATCTCCGAAGTATGTACTATGATGATGCGTTTTTGTTTTTCAATTACAATATAAGCTGTCCCAGCGGACTTCGTTTCACCCCTGGCCCTGTCCCGCCCCATGGTTACTGTCCTGTTCGGGATCAAGACAAATCTAACAGAGTAAAAACCATATAAATCAGTTTATCTATTGGCTAGTTAATATATGAAAAAAAACTAGTAGTGGTTTTTCTCTTTAACAATCATATGTTTAGTTCAAATAGAGTTGCAAACAAACCTCTAAATCAGAGTTAAATACAAACGCTTTTTATGCGTCGCGGCATACATTTTATTTGACATTTTCGTATTTGGCGCAACGAACGTTTTGTGCTATTTGTAGGACAAAAAACTACAAACAGTGACACAGCGCTTGGTATTGAAATGTGAGTTCGGACAATAACAACGTTGAGTTATTGCAGTCAACATTTGAAACGTCATAAAAAAATGATTAAGCACCTCTAGATTAAACTGACGCTTTGGCATCGACTTGATAAAAATGCAGGTTTTTTAGGGTTCCGTAGCGTAAACACGGAACCCTTAATTATAGTTTCATCAAGTCTGTCTGTCTGTCTGTCCGTCCGTATGTCACAGTCACTTTATTTTGTAACTATAAGAATCTTCCTACCAAATTTCAACACACTGTTGAAATTTGGTAGGCAGATGTCTCCCGTTATATATGTGTACGAGATTTAAGAGGGGGCTCCAATACATGGAACTAAATAAATATAATCATTTTTTTGGTCAAACCTATGAGTGTTGGGTGTCTATGGATAGGTCTTTTAAAATTACCTCGAGGTTCATAAAACCATTTTCGTTTAATAGTCCACTTCCAAAGACATAGACGTAGAACGCTTCAGTGGTAAAATGGGCGTCGTCCCCCCCACTAACTTCAAAACTAAGCGAGTGAAAATTTTGAAATAAATATATGATGTACATCTCAACAAATACTTACCTATAATAAAAATTGGTTTAGACGGGATCGAACTAGCAGTATATGAAATATAGCACATTTTCAACAACCGCAAACATAACTTTGTTTTTCATACAAATTCTATGAAAAACAAAGTTATATTTGCTGTTAACAAAATATTGAAAATATTGTGGTATTTTAGCTTAGTCCGACTGGCACTTGACTGGTTTAAAAAAGCAGCAAAAATATAAAACATGCACAGATAAAATAACAGTTTCTTGGAATGACGAATTGTTTATGCTGCGAAATAGAATAAAAATAATTTTTAGGTTTTAATAATCAATTAGGGTTTGCTGAATCAAGATTTTGCTTAAATGCTGTAAAGAAAGCTCTTTAGGTTTAGATAAGCGAAACACTTAAAATTCATCGTATGGTAAAGATTATAAGGACGCATGATAATAAATTACATATGTGTACGGCATTTAGTTGTTTTCAGCTTCGCTTTCCATTATAACATAAATTAAAGGCTAGGGGAAGTTTCGATACACACCGCTGTTAAATATTATGAGCATTTCTAGATAATGATGTTTTACACGAAAATATCAGTTTTTGCTTGCTAATAAAAGTAAATTCCTTAAAAGCTGTATAGTTTAATAGAATCAACTACTGACTAAAAAGCTCATAATAATGCATTTGCCCTCTGTTTCGAAGAAAAAGCAAAATCATTTGGATTCGATGCATGATTTACGTAGATTATGCATGTCTGTAAGCTTGAGATCATGCACTCCAAATGAACTCCTTCTTTTTTGAAGTCAGTAAAAAACACAGTATTATGGGTGTTCGAAACAACTATTATGCGCCGGCGGCCGGTACATGACTTATTAGAAGAACGCAGGCAGTTGTCGGTAAGTGCGTACGCGCACGGCTCACTTCCTAGCGCTCTGGGATGATTCAAGCCCGCAGACGAGGCGTGTATTTGATATGTAGTATTATATTAGCTGGGATATAACTATTCATTCTCCAGACTCTAGAGACACGATAGTAACCCTGCCAAGTCAAAAAAACACAGCTATCCTTTCATTTTAAGTCAGACTTAACAATTTCCTAACTTTGCTGGCTGTACTTTTAACCCTTGTGTCCCAACATGAAACATAATCTAAGCAAACCAAACAGCCGACTTTATCCAGTCAGCGCCCCCGGGATAACACGCAGATTTACACCATTATTTAACTTAAGACAAAACTTCGTCTTAATATAATTAATGGTGGAATTTCAAGTGAAATTATACGCATATTCGATCTGCTATAAGTTCGGTTGGTATTTGCTTATGTATTATCTTTGTTAATTTGTAATATTATGTGTTTGCAAATGTGTTATATGAAAACTATCGCTACTGAGCATGTTTGGCGAAGAATTTTCTCGTACACTACCTATATTTGTCAGTTATAATTCAATTGAGCCGTTTGCTTAACGGATGAAAAGTCTATGTAAAAATCCAAAATTCTACCCCAGAGCCTTGTTTTATGTTCTAGTTCGTATGCTGGTAAAATTGTTTTTTATTTTATTTTGTTAAATCAACAGCCAAAATATAAAGCTAAACTGTTACGATAGTTCAAAGAAAAACTAGTTTAAACTTCTTTCTTCTTCATTAATAAAATCGTACCGTGAAAAAAGACCTATAAAAGTCGCAGTATTTTTTCCATTCCGCTCAGTAAACCGGCGGTCAGTCACTCTAGGGAAATCTAGAAGCTCTGTTGATTCAATAGATTTTTTTGTTTCTTTTACAATATATGAAATATTTATGCACCGTGTGTTATCGGGTGGAATGCAAGCCTCATTTACGTCCGGCGTGTAAATAAGCTTTTTGCGCTAGATCGCATTTTCAATTTATGCATAGAAATTGCAAATTTTCGCAATGAAGGAACGCAGCAACTAAGGAACAAACCAAAATCGAAAGAACTAAGTTGTTGAATAAAATTGGGTATTAGTTTAGAAGATACTTTTTAATTACCACCAATTGTATTGATGGTTTATTTACCGGATAGTTAAACCAACCTGAAACAGAATTAAATTAAATATTATTCTTACTGTGTGAACTAAAAAAACTTATTTAATTCAACGGTTCCATGGTAATTATCATGATAACATTTTAATACACGTTTGCCTGAGTGAAAATAAGAGGCTTAAACGGTAACAGTATCACGACGGTAAATATAAAAGACTTGTATCTCCATATATAAAAAAGGCGTTCCCCGCAACTCCGTCCGCGCGTTTTGCGTTTGTTTTTATCTCCCCTCCCTTCGCAGCCTGATAAAGCCTTCCTCAATAAATAAGCTATCCAACACATTTTTTTTTTAAATCGGTCCAGTAGTTTCTGAGTTTAGTGCATTCAAACAAACAGACTCGTCAGCTTTATTCTATTAGTATAGATGTAAGTGAGAGGTCAGCAACCATAGTTAACGCTAGCTCGCGTTGTAGGTTCTCAAGCTGCGAGTATTATTTTGATGCGGAGTTATTTCAAAACTGTGATAGCGTCTCAGATGTTTATTGAAATCAAATGATATAAAGCGCAACTTTGTTCCAAATGAAATGCTCGTGCTGATCAATGTATTTATTTTTATAATAATCAATATCTGTGTGTATAAAACACCTTCGATAATAGTGCATTATTTTTTAACAAATATATTAAAAAAGGTTGTAGTGAGTAAACAAAAAATATAAGATAGACATATACTATTGCATACATTATTGAAAAACTGTAAATGAAGAATAATCTCGTCATACATGATTTTGGTGTTACTTAAATGGTTTTAGCAGCGTAAGCAGCGAAAGTTCTCAAAAGGAGTATTTTTCCTCCGTTTTCGCAACGTTTTTCATTGCGGCGCTAAACTAACGTTATATCTTAATATTATATAGTTTAAATCCTTTTTCGATAAACGGGCTATCTAACGTAGAAATAATAAATAATCTTAGAACCATCGCCGACAAATTAGAAATCCGTTGCGAAAAAACTGCAAGTCAATCGCTCAAGCCATTCTGGAAATAAATGGAAACATCAGATAGTCATTTTACGAGCGAAAAAATGGGGATTTCAGCGCTCCCTAGTAGATTACTACTATAATGCCTATCTAAGAATCAGCATAGATTTATCACGAATCCACTGCAGAAAACTGCATGTCAATCGGTCAAGCCGTTCTGGAGACATAGGAACATTCGATAGTCATTTTACGAATCAAAGAAATGGCAACTGCAGTGCCCCCTGGTGGATTAACGCTTTATTACATATCTTAGAATTGTCGCCTTCAATTACAAATCCACTGCAGAAAACTGCATTTCAATCGGTCAAGCCGTTCTTAAGATACATCGGAACATTCAATACTCATTTTACAAAAGAAAGATGGCAACTGCAGTGCCCCCGGGGAGATCACCCCTTTAATACCTAAACCTAACTAAGAACCATCTCCATTAAATTACTAATCCATTGCAGAAAACAGCATGTCAATCTTCCTTAACCTTTTAACCTGCAGGTTAAATTTATACATGTTTTCCGTTTTGTCGCGCGTAAATATCACGCGAAATATTGCGCGAGTGATTCAAAACTAGGGTTCAAATATATTCACAACTAATCCAACTATTCTCAGAACTATTTAAAGAATCCCAAATGAGGGTAGTGGGGCAAAAAGTCGGCTCCACTAACAGTTTCCGTGTCGGTGGAACTTGTTTAATCTAACTTTTGACAGTACCCTAATTTTTCCTTACACCGAGCATACACTCTGTCAGTAAAAGAAAAAAAGTTGTTGTCATGGGTCGGTTAAAAAAATATCTCTAACCGGCTCAAAAGCCGGTTCGGGATATTTCAAAAGGTCTTCTCCAAAGATTTTCTTAGTGATTTTATAGGGTTTTAAAATAAAATTCTGTTATTTTTTATGTCTTTCTTCTTTTTTCCTTTCTATTCTTGTAATTAGATATTTAGGTTTAAAATTCTTGCAAGTCATTGTTTTTTTTATTGTTTCAATGACGTTTTCAAATGAGTTTACGGTTTTTTCAACTGGAAAAGCATATTGATTAATATCTGTGCATATATGATGGAATTAAACGCATATACTAGCACTGTTAACCATATCAGCAGGCCTAGATTAAATAACAAAATACAAATTTCGCTACGTCAAGTGACAGGTTCCCGAAGTCATTCCCATATAATTAATTTTAAAAAAAACATCAGACAGAACAACACAACCATAGTTGTATCAAATAGGTATGCTATCTCAAGCCCCGAGCAAGCGATAATAGCCTAAAGTCGTAGAGGGTCGTCGCTTGTAGCTCATTCAATCATAAACAGTTTTGGAGCTTGGTAAGTACGTTCAATTTTATTCAAATGTAGCGTCAGTCCGCTCGTCATTTTCGAAGACTGAACTGTTGTATATTTCTCTTGTGGCACAATCAGCAACATTTCACTTCGTAGGTTCATACCGCCATTCTTCTGTTCGTCTGTTTAACTCGTCAATCTCACCTAATCGATTAGCTACACACGTCTTGTAGTTAATTAAGGGCGTCATTACATATCCAATGTAAGACCGTTGTGGAGTCGCACCAAAAAAACAGCCTTGTAACGTCAAGTCTGTGTTCTTTCATAATCGTATCTTCTAGGCAAGCAAAGAAACTTGCAGCTCCAATCGCGGTGCTAAATTAAATGGCGACACTCTGCATTTCCTACACATAAATGCTATGTCAATAGGCAATTATAGACGCACCGTTAAACAACGTGTTATATAAAATGCGAAAAACCTCAGACACCACAAATGATTTTTAATTCGATTGACCTCAATCTGAAAGAAAAATAATATTTAAAAATAATAATTTGAGGTTTCATGGGGTGTTTTAGTTTTACTGGCACTTCTGGCCATTTCTCGCTCTGCGGATGACACTGACGAGAGAAGAGGCTGTAGGTTTTCGAATGAATATTACTATTACTGTCTACGCTCATAAAGATCTAACCATTGCTTGTTTACGTATTTTGGCGGGTTTACGCACGTGATGGCTTGTCTTATGAATGAATAGACAGGGCAACAATTTAATTAGAGATTTTTGGAAAAATGTGACACTTTTAAAAGTGGTTCAATAGATTCTTCTCGTTATTCCAATCAACCTATCTTCAGGTTTTGCGCATTTAATTTTACACGTTGTAAACATATAACTCCAAATTCCTGTATTGATTCGGTTTCTTAGCACTGCCAACACACACATAGTTATTTTTAGAACAACTCGGTGATTCGTCGTAGCATTTCGTAGCACCTTTCGTAGTAAACGCCGTAGCGGTTTCATAGCACGCAGACTGGCTATTTATCGCAGGTGCATCAGCGTCACGCGCATGATCAATTCCTTACCCGTCTTAGGCGCTTAATACCACTTAGGTATGCGTATGGTTTAAATCAGCTGTAGCAGCGAGAGCCGTTCCTGTCTCTTAGTAAATATGTTATCTGGAATGACGTCATCCCAGTCGATGTTTGCGTAGTATATTGTAGAAGGATTTTACCGTATACAGTGGATGGTAGTAAAAAGCCAAACACATCAAAAATTGACATAATGTCTACAGTAAAATTATTTTTTGCTTACCATTCATTCGATATGTTTAGGTACGCTTTAAATTAATGTCAAAACCGAGTTTATCTTCATTCGGATGCCACAACAAACCAAGAGCTCACTCGCCTTTGTATTGCTGATCGAATTTAAACCTTATGGCTGCAGAACTTAACGTATCTTTCGGCATGCTTTCCAATACAGCTTCTCTGGGTCCAGTTTCAGATCTTGAACCTACATAACTAATGTATGTCTGAAATACTTTTTGCGAATAACTGTCGATGTAATCATTCATGTAAATAATAAATAAATAAATCCTTTGGACATTCCCACACATCGCCATCTAGCCCCAAAGTAAGCTACTCAAAGCTTGTGTAATGGGTGCCAGACAACGGATATAATACTTAAATACTTTTTTTTTTTGTAAATACATACATGATATACATAGAAAACACCCAGACCAATACAAACAGACATGTTCATGCACACAAATGTTTGTATTGTGCGGGGATCGAACCCGCACCCGCTGCGTAGTAGGCGATTTCTCGACCACTACACCAGACGGGTGCTGCCTGTACACAGCATCGACAGAATCCGGCATCGTTGATTCAAACCCCTTAACGTTTTTATTTTTAACGAATTGAGCAATCAAAGGAGAACAGTTAGCACCAAATATTAAACATTATGATAGCTGTGTTAGTTGCTAATTGTAACTTCTTTTGAGTGTTCATTAGTATTTTTTTTATTAGAGCCTTTAGTACAGTTGCTAAGTTTTGATCTTGTATAACAGGTTTTTTTTTGTAATGCGGTCCGTATTTATGTTGACACAAATGGAAGGAACATTTAATAATAAGTATAATGTCGTTTACATTAAGATTATTAATTGCGATTTTCCGAGGGGTTGTTGTTGCAACGCCATTTTGCCGATGACGTTATGTCATAACATCAACAATACCTACGATGTGAGGGGTTAAAGACGTTCTTTTAGGTACCTTCACAGGTTCAGGTGGGTCTTTAAAAATGAACTGGAAGTCACTGTTAGCGACGTTCTCATTGAGTGACGTCCGTGGTGTATTTCTAAATTCCACTGCACTATCTGTGATGTAAACGGTCGATACAATATTGTTCTGTGGTTTGTTCATTCCACAAGTCGGCTGATCTCTCCGGACGCTGAGAAATATCCTTCTTTTCCTCTAAATATAAATGCTTCTTCTGAACTGCATGTGTTGACCACTTTCGATAGTGGCGGGGTATGGAACATGAAATCTCACTGATGAGCCGACACGAACATGTAGAAGGTGCAGTTGTAGGTGGTACTTTGCAGCAAGAAAACTATGGGAGATTAGTTAATAAAGTTTCATTGCAAACATACGACACACTGACAGTAAAACAGTTTTAAAGTAGCGTGCTTGCGTGTGCGATGTCGCAGTCATTAAGAAGCCTAAAGAAGACTGAACGAGCCCAATGGCTTCACACGCGATTCCTTTTTTAACATAATAAAATAACGTCATCTTAAATGATATTGAGATATCAAGATCGGGTACACAGTAAACATATTTTGACTCTAATTTAAAACATAAAAATAAACCTATACGAATGAGCGCATCATCAACATAGCCCTTCCGATCTTAACCCAGCATCAGTCCTCTAGCTTGGAACAACCAGAGTCACGTTTCTCCGATAGTTTAACTTTCTTACCGTTTTTGGACAGTATGACTTTATCCACATTTGCATGGCTGGCGTGAGGCCAACACACTGTTACCCTATTTTCGTTTTGCATTTACAATTTTCTAGCTTTTTCTGCAACAAAATAGATCGTCTACTTAGCTACTAGCAAGTTCGATCGTAATTTCTTGTTTGCGATTCAAAAAGTGTTCTTGTCTATGACGACTTGACGCTCGTCTTTCTTAAGAAAAATTGAGAAGCATTCATTTTGACTGTTTTTATATCGATTGTGTGTATTGCGATGTTGCTTTGACAGTTAAGTAACACTGTTTTTGAACGGATCAGCAAATTCATATTGCGATTACGTATAAACCTTTGTATAATTCAGCAGATAAGCAAGGAACAGCACTACACGAGTGAAATAGTTTTAATTTATCAATTGCATCGCAACGCCAATTTGGCATCTGACCTATCAAAGTTGAGAGGGAATTGACTGCCTGCAACTTTAACGGGTTAAGGCGCTACCAGGATTTTCAACGCGCACACTAGCGCCACTTTAGTAGAAAAATCGTAACTCGTTAAATAAAAGACCAATCAAATATCTGGTACACACGATTGTAGTACAGGTTCTATGGTTTATTTAGTAAGTTTAAATTGTTTAAAGTAGTTTACTGTAGTTAGAGTTAGAAAAAGTGCTAACTATGGCCACGTTTTACAATTTTTCTAACTGTAACTGCAGATAACTCTGTTTAATTGAACTTAAACATTGTGTCTATACCACATAACCAGAGCTACAATCGCATCAATCTATTGTAAACAAACCGGTGCTATTACGAAGTGCTTGTTATACTGTAGCTAGTATACTAATTTTCAACTAGTAGGTATCACTGTAATATGAAAATGATAAATGTAGCCTTTATAATTATTAGTGATAATAGATCATAGAGATCTCATAACGACAATATAGACATAAGACACTTTTATCTATGAATAAAATGTACACTAGGTCTTAAGTTTTGTATTATATTTATTAAATAAAGAACTTTTCAAAATCAAAATCAATCGCATCAATCAGATTTTCGATTGGTCTTTTATTTAACGAGTTATGATTATTCTACTAAATTGGCGCTAGTGTGCGCGTTAAAAATCCGGGTAGCGCCTTAAAGCTAGATCGCAATACGCCCATAACTACATCTTACGATTGAATATTAGAGTGGTTACACACTACCTACATAATTACATTTCAAAACTTTGCATCGGCCCACTGACTGCAAAGGTGTCTAAATTAGCAATCCGTATTTGACGAACGGGTACAATGACAGTCCAAAATCAATCCGGAAAGGATGTTAACGCTCTTAGAGTCGATTTCACCAACGTCAGATAAGGAGTACCTATTCGTCGAGTACATCACAACTCGCCTGTTTGAAAGTGTCATCTATTATGAGTAAATACTTTAAATTATATGCAGTTTAATAAAAGATTACCTCTTCACAACATTGTAAAAAAAAAACAAAGCGAATGGGGAAACTTGCAACCCCGCGCGTATCTACTAGCTAGTAAGCTACGAAAAGGCGACCTGGTGTTGGTAGTTTTGACTAGCTCCCTAATATGGCATTAACAAATTGTTTAATTTTTTATATATATATTTTCTGCATTAGTACATCCATCCCCGAATCGCTCGTTGCTGACCAAAACAACAACCTATATTGACATGACAGACAGGACTCAGTTGATAACACTTCGGCTATTCCAATTTAAGAGTTCTTATCCGTGAGCTTGATGACGACGGATTGACTTCTGTGTAGTTGGTGATCCCGTAGGGCCCGTTCTCGCGGCCGAGCTCCGACTGCTTGTAGACGCCGAACGGCACTTGTTTGCCGAACACGTTATAGTCGTTCACCCAGACTGTGCCCGCGCGGATCGCCTGCACGAGGTAGTTAACTAATTACCAGCAATCATTTATGTAAATGTATAATAAAGCTGGCTGGTTCCTAGCTCAAAGAATCAGCATAGCTATCCAACGCGGCTACGCAGCCAGCATCATAGCCTCCTTGCCGCAAGGAAATGGTTTCGTTTTTGAATAGGTAGATATCAAGTTATTTTTTATATTGCATGTTTTAGTTTTTTTTTCTTGTTTGTTATTAATAAATATACAACATTTTTTGTAAATTTTTTGCCTACGTCAGATAAGAAATGTTCGTCGAATACAACACAATACGCCTTATTTGAAAGTATCATCTATTTATCAGCAATCATTAATGATAATTACATTTTAAATCGGTCGTTTTATACTTATTCTGTCAAATAATTTTTATTTGACGATGGTAAAATCGACACTTAGTGGCATAATCACCAAAGCAAGCGTAAACATCAAACTTCACAAACTCAAAGAGCATCTCGAAACGCCCGCATTTAACCCGACGCCAATCCACCGAGACGGGCTTAAAAAATAACAACAGTATTTAAAGTTCGCTTATTTGCTGCCTACCGAAAGCCCCTGCATATTGTTACCAGTTTTATTCTCTTTGAATAAGTTTCGATTGTTCACCGCAATGCGCCGGGGCCGCCTTAAAAGTATTACGAGCAATCACAATAAAGTAGCAGGCTTAACTTTGGCTCTGCCTAAACTTTTGTTGGTGGTACTGAACCTTTGAGGAGCGATTCTGTTCCGTATTTTCGTTGTACAAATATAAATTTCGAAGTTCGGATCTTGTGAGGAAATTATTCCGGTGTAATTGTCAGGCTCGTATTTTCAGGGCTTATGCGAAGCGATGAGTGTCGAATTGACTTTGTTTTTTCTATTTGTGAACGTGGGGAACGTGCGATGTAATAATATTGAATCCATATTTTCCTTGATCACGGCTTCACGCGTGAGCGGCTGAACCGATTTCGCAAATTTTTTGCTGTGTTTGTTATTGTTAGGAGTGCGTTTTTATGAAAGAAAAAAAAAGAAAAAAAATGAGCGGGTGGACCGATTTTCATGATTATTATGTCAGAATCACCACTGTCCGGAGTAAGGTTAAAATTATAATAATTTCGGGGTCGGGGCAGGTCGGGGCCGGGGGCGAAACAAAGTTCGCTTGGTCCTCGAGTTAGGTATAAAATTGTTTTAAGATTGGTTATTTTTGCTGAAGTTGCTGTATGCTGCATTTGAGGTACGACCTTTGCCCAGCAGGGACGTTTCAATCTAACTTTCTGTTTTTAAGACCCTATTTTATCAACAGTCAGATCAGGGATATTAGTCGAATATAATACACCAAATTTGAAACGTCACCTATTTGTCAGCAAACATTTGTAAATGTCATTTGAAAGTCGGTCGTTTAATACTAATTCAGTTGGATAAGTGTTATCTGATGTTGGTCAAATTGACCCTTAGTGTCGATTTACATACATGGCTGACAAATAAGTGACGTATTCAAATTATGCATTTTGTATTATATTCAATGACAATCAATTACCTGACGTGGTAAAATAGGGCCTAAGAGGCAGAAAATATACGATATAAACATTTTTAGGGTTCCGAAGCTGAACGGCAAAAAACGGAACCCTCATAGTTTCGTCAAGTCTGTCTGTCTGTATGTCTGTCCATCCGTATGTCACAGCCACTTTATTATGTAACTATAAGCATCACACTGTTGAACTGGTATGTTTCAACAGGTTTGTTTTTTGATAGGTCTACAAATATAACTTTGATCTTCATAGTAACACTATGAAAAACAAAGTTTTATTTGCTTTAAACAAAATATTGTGGTATTTTAAATAAGTGGACGTTAGTGGATTTCCTAATTCAGTTAAAATTGGCAGGGAACCGTGCGAGTCCGAATCCGATTTGCACTTGATCGGTATTATTACTTGTCAAATCTTTGAATTTGTTAATGATCATACCTTTCTTCCATTATAATATTCTTTTCCTTTGGCATCCAATACCTACTTGTTACCTAAACAATCTGATAATGCAATTATCTGATGAATTCCACATTATTGACAATTTAAAAGTCACTGTTGCCGTACAACATGGAATCCGGTCCGTGTCCAATTATTCCGGCTCATTAAAAACGAGTCGAAAATGAAATCCTTAATTGGTATTGAATTATCAGCCATTACTGGATTCGCTTTGTTTGTACTTTTTCTTCATGATGCATGTTTTTCTGTAACGATTCAGGGGCCCTATTTTTTAATCACTCGCGTCAAGATGGTGCGTGATCTTCATTGCTTTAAGTCCAATTTTGGAATGAAAATTAGTTGTGATCCACACATGAGGGATCAGAAAAAATATAGCTCAATTTAGTGTTTACTCATGATTATATTTCGAGTGATTTTCGTTGATTTTTTATTTGATTCCAAACAAAAATCACCAAGCGAGTGATTTAGAGTGATTAGTTTTGCCACTACATTATATATAATAAATCTAACTTAAGTATTTTTTAATATCAAAATTTAATTTATTTAACAGAGCTGTGATTGATCAGTGATTAAATCCAATCACAATTAAGCTTGGTTTTAAAATATTCCTTCATATCGGTCACAACAATGCATAGTACGGAAAGTAATTAATTACATAGCACTTCAATAAAGCTTCCAGATGTTTTTACTGTGCAATCAAATAAATCACGTGTAAAACTCAATCATTTGTGTTTTAAACAGTCAACCGTCCCAATGGGTTTTGCCTAATTGATTATTTTTGATTGATTGATTCCAACGAGCAGACATGATATGTACAAAGGTAATGATGTTTAATTAACGAAGCGGTTTTCTGTTGGTTTAATTAGAATACGTGTCGTGGTTATTTGGGCGGTATTTCTAAATCTGAGCTATTTTGTGTTTAGCTTAAAGAAGTACAGATTAAAAAAAAAATATGACGATGAGATCAAGAGCCGAACAAAGCGTTGCGACCCAAGCACCCTTTTGACGATACATACTGCTAGAAGCTTAGTAAAAAGAACTCAAGATGCTATAATTAAAAAATGATTGACTATTTAAAGTGTTGAAATAAATCGAATTTGGAGAATAAGCAGATGTTATCCTCAAAGATTTTGCAAAAGTCTGTTAGTAAGCCATTAAAATACAGTTTCTCTTCTTTAGCTTATTTTCAAACTTAAACTAAGTATTTTAACGATAATATAGGAGGCAATTGTTACTTTGTCTACGTAATCTACGGCTCTAGATATTGACATTATTATTTTATTTGAAATATTTATATAGGAAGGTAACATTAGTATGAAGGTATCATAATAATATTCTTCTACATATGTCCCATAGCTTGCAACATTGCGAAAGTCGAAAATTGACGGGTTTGTCATTATATTTCTGTTAGATGCTCATTACGCATCGAACCATGGGTCACATGATTTAGATTTCAGCTAATCAGAACCCATAATGCGATAAATAGTGAACGCGCGTCCATAGCTTTGCCATTTAACACAGTTTTTTTGGTCAACGGTAAGTTGCTAAAAATGGCTTACTCGGTGTTCGAAGCTAAGGCACGATATGCCACTTACAGGTATACACATCATTGGCCATCGAAACAAATAACCCTGATAATTTGTTGCGATATGCAATAATACCTACTTTAATATTACTGATAAAATTCGTCTCGTGATATAACCTGAAATCACTCAATTCTTCAACCATATCAAGAGTAACCGCATTTTTTCTATGGGAAAATTCCGCCAATCGTCGTGTAACCGTGACAATGAAGTCTGCGGGACAATAGGGAATTTGGAATTTTTGTGGGCAACCCTCTGGCAGGAGTGATTAATGGTTGTCCTGAGTTCCAAGGGATTTTCCAATACGTACCACAGCTACTTGAAGCGCAGAGAGACATTTTTACACAACACATTCACAATATCATAGCATGAATTACGTGTTAATTTATTTATTTTTAACTTCATGCACAACACAACGTGAAGATAATGTGGGTGGAAAATAGATTTTCCATCCCTAGGGTGGAAAGTTATTTAGTTTCTAACCGACTTCAATAAAGGAGGAGGTTATCAATTCGACTGTATGTTTTTTTTTGGTATCTATGTTACCTCATATCTCAGTCGTTAGTCGACCGATTCGAAAAAAAAAATCACCTACTTAGAGGGTATACCTTCTAGCTGATCCCATTGTTGCCAATTTGGGATCTGATGATGTGATCTTGGTGTAATCGAGGGAAACCCTCGAATTTTAATAGAATCTTTCACTAGAATCTTAATGTTGACGTGTCATTACGTCTGATAGTCCACATCTTGTGGGGCTGAGCTGATGGTGGACCTCCTTAACGCTTAGGAGTTCAGTAATTATTATAATGACACAACTTATGATAGGTAGTTTGTAGCTTCTTAAAGATCAGAGTCATAAGGTGCAACATCCCAACCCCCCTCTCCTGTAATCTCTAAAAATAAAGAAATAAAATTAACTTTAAAAAAGTTAAAACCTACTTCAAAACCAAAATACAATAAAAAGTCTTAAATAACCTCTAGAATATTGAAAGGAAAGGAATCCATTTTAGGCAAACAATTTATTTTTGAAGTAGGTTTTTACTTTTTTATAATTGCCACGATCAGACATGGTGTCAAAGATAATTAATTTATTCATAATATCATGTTATACAAACTCTGCGAGACCAAAAGCGCAGCGTGGGACGTCCATTGACAAGATGGACGAACACACGATTCCATATGAATGACTTTGAAAATTTGAACTCGTTGTTTGTATGTTTCTTATAAAAAGTTAACACTATAACTTAAGTATAATTATATTATTGAAATCAGTTCAATAGTAATTTGAATAATAGATTATTGTTCCAAATAATGTTCAAGACAAAAATCGTATGCGGTTATATAATTCTTTGTGGTTGTTCCTGCCGCTCACAGTCCAAACGTACGCAGTGACTTTGTAAAGCGGCAATTCCGAATTTAATTATAAGTAATGAAGAAAGTTCTTTTTTTAATAGTATTTCACAATCACAAGACAATATTTTGCAGTCCATAAATTGATTGTCTTTACAATAATCTAATTCAACAACAGCGCCTCCGATCTCGTTGTTCACTCGCTTCACTCCGCCGTGTAATCGCTGCGCCATCGTCTGTCTTTATCGGACGGGCCACCCCAAAACGCCATTTCTGTTGTCCCCGGATTCAATAAAAGTTCCTTATAAAAACTACTGACGCAAAACACCAAGAGACACAAAATGCTTGTTTCTATAATAAAATAAAGAACTGTTAAACTGACCCATTCATTTGCTTTTAATAATCTATTTTGTAAAGTACTCCTATACTTTGCTAACTGTGTCTTTCTCCAAAGAAAGGAAAAAGTTAAATCTCAAAAAGAAAAAATATTGTGCGCGATGTTACAAGGTTACCTCAGCCACTCGTCGCGCCGACCAGCCGCTCGCCATTTTTGTTTGTTTTGACAGTTTTTGATGAGGAATACTTTGATGAATAATAAATTGGCGTGGCGGCGTCCGCCATTACTTTTAATTTTAATTAATTAGATTTTTGTTGTTTTTTTTTTCGAACTTTGAACCATTAGAATGATATGCAGTGATAGTTTAATATGTGATGAGTATGTGATTGTGTGTATTATGGTAAACGCATACGTAATTATACTGTATTACCTAGAGGTTAGTGTGTGGCGTCTTCGTTCGAATTTGCAAGAATTGTGTTCGTGACTATTGTCGTAAAGTACCTTTTGGATAGGCTTGCGAATCGTTTTAATGGAACGGTTAATGATTTGGGATAGGCTTACCATTCGTTTTGATGGAAATATTTACGAATATAAGTAGGTGGTTAGACGAAAGCCTGTGGATAGCTTTTGGGCATTCAACGCTGTGAACATTTTTACTTAGGAGCAAGTCGTGAGTAGTTTGCAAGCATTATTGTTGTGATAGAGAATTAGCGTTTGCTTTCTTAGGCCATGGATAATCATGTAACATGAAGTCATATGTATTCTGCCATGAGTGCTTTTTGAACCAGTAGACCAGTAGGGGAAACTTTGACACCCGTGCCTATTTTTATGAATACGAAGTTGTTAAGTTAGCCTAGTTTAATTGAGTGTGATGCTATCCTTGAGTCACTTACCGCCAGAGACTCCAGTATGTGATGCGTTTTGTGTGATCACAACTATTATAGCTAACCCACACGTACCAAAACCACACCACATCGTAGTTGCAAATTGTGGTCAAGCAGTACCATAAAGGGGGACTTCCATACATAAAATAAAACCGAAAATCATTTTCTTTAGGTCTTTTAAATGACATGGAGGACTTCCTAAAACCTTTGTCCTTTAAAGTCTAACGTTTGACAGATAGACACTTGCAAAGTGGTAAAATTGGCGTCCTCACCCTTCTGACTTCTAATTTAAGCGAGTGTGAATTTTGAAAATAAAAATGTTATGTAGATCTTCACAAACACTTTCAACGAAAATTGGTTTGGACGGGATCGAACGAGTAGTTTTTGAGGTAAAGCACATTTTCAACAACCGCAAACATAACTTTGTTTTTCATACAAACAGTATAAAAAACAAAGTTATATTTGTTGTGGTATTTTAGCTAAGTGGAAGTAAGTGGATTGCCTTATTCAGTACCTCAGTGCGCGAGTCCGACTCGCACTTGGACGGTTTTTGTATTTGTATTGTGTGTCCGACAATGTCAACGTGGTTCGCGGTTATCTTTCGGCCATTAGGTCTTGGTGTCGCTGGTAGTTGCGTTGTGGTTGCGATGTCGTTGCAATGTCGTCGGTATCATACAAGAAGTCGATAACGACTGGGTCGTAATGTAGTTATGGTACGTGTGGATAGACCTTAAGTCTACACTGAAAAAAAGGCGTGCTATTGTTGTTTCTCATGCTCATAATTATTCAACTTACTTTGTGTGTTAAAAGGGAACGGTCTGAAATGCATATGTGTTGCAAAATAATGCCCTTTGTATGACAGTTAGAACACGTAAGAACAAAAGATAATAGCCACAACACAATACCTCCTCAACGTTTCACTGTTTGACGTTTCGTATGATACTTGAATGATTGCCAATTGCAGCTTACTGTAGAGAGCATTGGCAAGCTTAAGTTCATTCGCCATTTACGAAGAAGAAGAAGATAAGTGTTGAATAAATAATAACAATTTAGTTTAGGATTTTTCCTATTGCACGTAGCTAATAAACAATAAGTATCTTCTGACGACCTCCGTGGTCGAGTGGCTAGCACGCTGGTTTCAAGCGTCGCCATCTCGTGAGGTTCCGGGTTCGAAACCCAACAAGTAATACAAGTGCATCGGCTACTTACATTGGGATCAGATCAATGTATGTGATTGGTGTCCAATATATATATATATATATATATATATATATATATATATATATATATATATATATATATATAGTATTCAGACCTACATAGAATACGTTTGCAGATTCAACGCTGCTTTAAAGCTTATATACCGTTATATTTGTATATATAGAATGAATGAAATTTTTTATTTGCAAATTACATGGTAATATGCAGATGGTGTTTATAAAATAAGAAAATATATCACTCACGATTTAACTTTGTATATGGCATGCAAACATAAACATTTATTTTAAACCCTATAGATTTTATTTAAGTCAATTTAGTTATATTAAATGTCACTAACTTCATAAAAGTTCTTATCACTAAGCCATTCTATAAACTTTCTTTCAAAGCGAAACAAAGTGTTATCATTAACAGAAAGACTAAGAGCCTCACAAGATTTTCAACAAAGAAGCTTCAAAGAACATTAAATTATATATATCCGAACACGCCTATACTCTAAAATTTTCAGTAGCTATTATTAATCAACCAATTAACAAGATTGAATGGAACTTGGAAAGTTTTGGCTCAAAACGAAACCCATTGAAATGCACGGAACAGATCTTGGCATGCACCATTTCTCCATTATTTGTTTACAAAGGGCCCATCATTAACTTTCAAGTCGGGCTTATTAAGCTTCATCTGATGGATACAAAATAGGTGAAGATCTAGTAGGATCTTATAAACATAGCATGATAAAAAATCAACGACGTCATAGGGACTGAGAATTTTATGCCATTCATTGAAAGATGAAAAGTCTTATCATCAGTCAACAAAAAGATATATTTTCAAATTGGTCCAGTTGTTCCCGAGATTAGTGCGTTCAAACAAACAAACTATTCAGCTTTGTTATTTAATAGCGGTTCCTCGAGACTTCATCCGCGCATTTTGAGTTCTATTTCTCCCCTCCCGTTGCAGCGTGATGTACTGTAGCTGAAAACCTTCCTCTATAAATAAGTTGGACACCAATCAATCACATTCATTGCTCTGATCCCAAAGTAAGTAGCTAACGCACTCGTGTTATGGAAATCAGAAACAACGGTGGTAACACAACACCCAGACCCGAGAAAATGTAGAAAGTTTTGATTTCTACATTGACCCGATCGGGAATTGAACCTGGGACCTCGGAGCGGCAACGCGTTGAAACCCAACTTGAAACAAAGCGTGCTTAGCCACTACACCATGGAGGTCGTCAAAAGTTATCCCAAACAAATATTTTTTTTTCAAATCAGTCAAGCAGTTCCCGGTATTAGCACATTCAAACAAACAAACTCTTCATCTATAATATTAATACATTTTAGAACAACCAAAACATAACCTTTATTCAAGAAAATAGACTTTTCGGTTATTTCACTCACTCCCAAATTCATTCATCTATACATGGCTACCAGTAACAAACAGACGTACTACTAATGGGTTCGTAATGGAAGCAAAACCAATTGCAATACAAAAGATGCAATGAAATTCAAAAGTTTTTGGGATAGGCTTGTATTCAACAATTGATGTGCAGCTCGATTAATTGAGTATGATGATGGTGAATGTTGTTTACACTTTGACTGGCTTAAAAAACATGCAAAGAATAATCCAGAAAACCGCAATTCATACGCAAACTTTAATAATAAAAAAATAAAAAAATGGGTTTTTTATACATGCACACTCGGGTCCGAGTGGTCGGCACACAGCGTGTTGCCAAGCACACGGGTCAAACTGATATATTGTATAAAATGATGTCAGAAAAAGACATCGTCGTCATCACTCGGACCCGAGTGAGCGGCAACGCGGAATGGTTCTGGCGCACTTTGGCCAAAGAGCTCGGCACTAAACGAGTTAACACGTAGCAAATAAAATGAAATGAAATGTAGCATACCGAGTCATTTTGATTTAAAAACGCTTCAGTAATTGATAAGAATAAGCTCGTTTAATACTCTTGATAGACCTACTCTACTTAATTAGTCTGTGTTAAAAACTTGTGGAACTTTAAGAGCGGCCTTTTGATGCCGAGAAATGAATAATCCTTCACTCTTCAAACAATAGAGCTCATCAAGAATAACGATGGCCTTAAACAAAACAGGGCATTCTCTTTAACGGAATTGTGTCGCGTCTCTTAGGTTCAGAATTCACTAGCAAATGGTCTTAGATTTGTTAGCGTCGACCAAACAGAGTGTGGGCATTTGTTTTCTTAAAATAAATTCTAGAAGCGCTGTGTACCTGTGCTGTTATCTTTTAAGTGGTCTGTATTAAAGCAGTAACTTTTCCTGTATCGTATTTTCTAAGTATCCATTGCTCAACACCTATACTTGTTAACTATCTTTCGCTTTATACCGACTTGTTAGTAGGTAAGCATTCGACCTGTATGTATATGATATCATCAGAAGCGGATAAAATTTTAGTGTGTAGAGCTATTAAGGATTCTTAACACGTATGCATTTTTTTTAAGTACAAGTATTTTTGTAAGTACAAGATTTAAAGTATTTTCTTGCATTTCTTACTTTACTTCTCAGATAATACATCGATAAGCTTTAATTGTTCTCTTGTTTACCTTTCGAATAATTTGGTCACATCTGAAACAGTAAAATCTCGTCAATTAGTTATGCTAGTTGACCAATTTTCCAAATCTCGATAATACTTTACATTAAATATTTTATTGAAAAACCATGATATTAAAAAAAACAACATTCACATGATTTATTTATGCTTTAATAAAATCAATTTTGATGGGTTTCATTAAAACGCTCAAAGTGTCATGGCTTACTAAATGACGTAACTGCTTAGAATCTTTTTTTTGACAGCAAAATAGTACTTAACTATACTATATACTAACGAAATAATATATAACTTTGACAGCAAAAGAGTCCGACATCATCAAGGCGTTTACGGTCACGTGACCAAATGTGTGTTTTGGATAAACTTAATTATTTTTAATATTCAAAATACTAATTTAAATTCGGAAAAAAATGTTTATTGATATCTTTATACCATAATAATCACAAAGCTACCAACATTGTGATTTGTTCTTAGTGGAAATCGAGCCTAGCCTAGCCTTTTATCAAAAGATCTCAGATACAGATTTAGAAATTCTTAACAGCCAATATCGGCCAAAGTATATGCCGCCAGACAGACAGATTACTTAAAATTCAGATAGATTTATCAAACTTTCTAATGCCGTGATCTTCAGTCATCGACTGGAGCCATTGTTTACAATAACCAACTGGATTTCACGAAGATTAGTAGTAATTAATTTTGTTAAACAGTTCCTTCAGCTTCTAAAGGGCTATTTAGATTTAATTAAACCTATTTAAAGGATTAATAGCTTAGCTCATGTTCATTGAAACGGTAATTGGGCTCAAATTTACTTTGATGTTGTTTTGTTAATTAATAAACTGTTTGAGTAAATGCTCAAAAGTTGATTTACCAGGAATTATACAGTTTTGGTTCCCCTGTTTTAAAATTAAACTTAAAATTGTATATTTAGTGTAGCAAAATCTCACACATAAAACATTAAATTTTAAACAATGTTTTAACTTTATTAAAATAGCACGATGTGATAGCACAAAATTTTTATTGACGCAGTTAATGTTTGCAGGTAAAAAACCTTTTGGACGCCCTTCCCCATAAAGTCGGTCTCTAAAATTTTAACGGCCGAAAATATTTCGTTTAATACTTTTCCAAGATAAATTCGCAGACAATACACTAGTCTATTCCGTCGAAGTAGTCGTATAAAACCAGTTAACAGTTGCCTGCTCCCATTTTTCAGCAGAGGCTAAGGGGCTAGTCGTAACCGAGATATTCGGAGAGTCATACAAACATACGTCAGACATGAGTTGCCTTAGGTCCCTGTCACGCCTCGTTGAAGGCATTAAAGATGAAGGCTTGTGTTATAAGATAAAAGCGGAAAGTTCTATATTACGCGTAAATTTATAAAAAAATCACTAGGCCACCGACGGATTACCTCATCAGGTGCAATTTAACATCATTAATGTGGTGCATTTGAGAAATCTCTTGCAAAATTCAACAGGCTTGCTAACGTGACAGTAGCTGAGTGGTAAAGTCAAGGACCCAGATCGCGAAGACATAGGGTTCGTTTCTTGTCTACCACAGTTAATTTTTGACAAGTGCAATTATTTTTTAATATTAAGCTCCTATATTGGGAAACAACAGCAGCAATCCTTAAATGATGCTCATACGACTAAAAATTTGAAAATTGATCTCTTACATCTTCTTAGTTAGCTTATCAGTGGCTAAACCTATTAACACTTTATTTTACGTTTTCAACCGACTTCAAAAAAGGAGGAGGTTATCAATTCGACTGTATGTTTTTTTTTGTATGTATGTTACCTAATATCTCAGTCGTTTGTCGACCAAATCGAAAATTTTTTTCGCTTACTTAGAGGGTGTACTTTCTAGTTGGTCCCATTTTTTCCATTTTGGGATCTGATGATGGGATCTTGGTGTAATCGAGGGAATTCCTCAAATTTTAAAGGCACGTATAGTGTTTCTTTACTAGAATCTGAATGTTGACGTGTTGTTACGTCTGATAGTCAACATTTTATGGGGCTGAGCTGATGGTGGAACTCCTTAATTGTAGCTTCTTAAAAAATAGAATCATAAGGTGCAACTACCCCCCCCCCCCCTCTTATGTAATCACTAAAAATTAAGAAATAAAATAAACTTTAAAAAAAAGTAAAAAACCGACTTCAAAACCAAAATGCACTAAAAAGTCTTAAATAAACTCATCACTTTGACCATCAAGCATCAACTATCACAGCCATCCATCCATCCATCTATCGCAGCCTTTATTTTAGTCCTTTTAGGATATAGGCCTCCTCCATATTTATCCATTTCTGTCTCTCCCGTGCCACTTTCATCCAGTTCCGTCCGGCGTGGTGCTTAATATCGTCCACCCAACGAAGTGGTGGGCGGCCTCTACCGCGCGTGTTGGCCCATGGTCGCCACTCCATAACCTTTCTGGTCCACCGATTTTTGTCCATTCTGGCTATATGTCCTGCCCATTTCATTTCATTGTCAGACTACACAAATTGACAGAACCGTTCAAGCTTGGCCGAGGAGTCCGTCAGGGCGATACAATATCCCCAAAGTTATTTACAGCGGCGCTGGAAAATGTGTTCAGGAAGCTACAGTGGAAAACCAGGGGTTTGAATATCAACGGCGAAAGGCTGAATAACCTAAGGTTTGCTGATGATATTGCACTATTGTCTGACAACATCGAAGACATGCTGGTCATGATAGAAGATTTGCAAAAGGAATCTGAAAAAGTAGGTTTAAAAATGAATACCTCTAAGACGAAAATCATGACAAACATCCCGGATGCAGGATTACACCAAATGCCAGTAGAAGTCGTCGACCATTACATCTACTTGGGACACAAATTAACCTTGGGCTTTACCAACCAGACAGTCGAGGTTGATAGACGTATAGCACAAGCATGGTCAACTTTTGGTGCAAACAAGCAAATTTTCCGATCCAAAAATATTCCACTAAGACTTAAGAGAAAAGTTTTCGACCAATGTGTACTGCCAGTGTTTACCTACGGGATGGAAACAACGACCCTTACAATGAACTCAACTGAAAGCCTGCGCGTTGCGCAGAGGGCAATGGAGAGAGCAATGTTGGGCATAACTCTACTCGACCGGATAAGCAACGAACGTATTCGTCAAATAACAAAGGTCAGGGACCTTGTTCATACAATAGCCAGACAGAAATGGAAATGGGCAGGACAACTATCACAGCACCGACTCCAAAAAGAAATTGTTTGCCTAAAACGGATTCCTTTCCTTTCAATGGTGAAGAGTTTATTTAAGACTTTTTAGTGCATTTTGGTTTTGGTGTCGTTTTTTTAAGATCCACAGATTAGAAAAATATTGGTTATCTATTGAAGTTTTTGGTGATAAGGCCGCGAACCACATAGAGTGTTCGATGCTGTGGCCAGGTTGTATCTGCACGTCTATGACACTGACAGCCATTGGAGACACCGACTGACAGATGATTTTCTGTCAATGCACGAGATTTTTATCGATTATGGCTAAACGAAGAAAGATAGGTTATTCAATTTTGTGATATTTTAGAGATTTTGAGTTTTCCTATTTATAACATTATTTTTTTGGTGATTTCTTAGGAAATTTTGCAAAATAATAATAATAATCATGTAGGAAACGACCTTAGTCTGTTGGAGCGAAGCGTTTCGTAGAAGATATCCGTCCTTTTATAATTATCTGTTTTATCATCATCAAATTCTAGTATCCAACTTCCCTTTGTTTGAATACTAGCAATTTCTCCCGATTTTTTGTCATTTTATACGTAAAAAACCTTTATGAAATAAGCTGTCTTTTTTGAATTTGGTAAAAATAAGCATGATTTAGATAAATTTACAAAAAAAAATAAGTAGCGACAAGAAAAAGGTAATCTTTATCAAGCCACAGGGATTATGGTTACCCACATTTATTTTTTAGGTTTATCGGTATTTTTTTAATAAAATCAAATATTAAAAAACCTAAATCAATATGCAACACTTCTAATACTATTTTCTTCCAGCATTTTTCGCGGCTTGCTTAAGGATCAAATTTTTATCTGACCTATGGGATGTGCAATAAGGAGTTATTTCATCTTTTCTTTTTTGATTTTACATGTCACCTTCAATAAACGGACGCTAGCTTTTATAATATTTTAAGTATGTTACAAAAAAAGACCTCGAAATCTTATCACTTGCACCGCCTCCATAAGTTTTACGAACCAAGGTCTGTCGTAAAGCTGGTAGCGGGCTCACAATGGGTGTCGACTCGGACGTGATATGTCACATTCATGGTGCCTGATGGATTTATGCCCCTCAATGGTTTTCTTGATGTCTTTGTTGCGGGTACCTCGGGTTATCTGCAGTAAAACATGAGACGTCGGCATCTTTAGTGGCTAGGTAATGAGCAGATTAGGTTCTCGTGAGCGTGTGCTTTGGTCAAGAATGATGAGTGTAAGGGGCGGAATAGTTTTTGTAGCTAGGTATATAATTAGAAGAGTTATTACGCAATGTATCCATCCATTTGAAGTGAGCTATCCATTACAATGAACGCGTTAAGTGGGTTTTACATAATACAGCTTTACAACAAAAACTAATGTTACTGTTTTGATCGGATATTCATATTTTAACTAGATATAAAATGAGGTGAGATCAAGATCATAGTTACTGTTAAAGCATTATAAATATTGACTGACTTGTCGATAATTCCCTAAGGCTTTTCCGCCGATTGAACCACGCACAGTGCAATAAAGTTAAAATAAATAAATACATTTTTTTAGGACTCGTTAAAAATAAGTCAAAAAAATATGAGTTTTAGAATATTACTTATTTATCCAATAAAGTGACCATATTATAATTTCGTCTTCTTTTGACGATTTTTACACTAGCTATTTGTAACTGTAAAATAACACTTGTAATAAGCATCTGTGTCAGGCATTAACACGTTGAAGTACCACCGTGACCGAGTGGTACAGGCATGCGCCCGGATGGAGTAAGCCACACGGTTCGATTTCTTGTATAACACAGTTGCTTTTTATAAAGTTAAGTTTTCATATCGAGTGTAAGAATTAAGTTTAGTGACACAACACAAAAAAACAAAAATTAAATTATCTACGTCTAGTCAAAGATTAAGTTCCATGAAAGCTTCCTAAAACGAGCCTTCTGTCCTCCCCATTAGTTATTCAGTGCTAATGAACTGATCACAATACCCTATCAAGTTCATTGAAACTCCGCTCAAAGCGTTCTCGAAGTCGACGAAAACAAATATAGGGGAGACGAGTCTTGACTTTGTGAAGCTGGTATTCTAACCACTATCTAGCGAGATTACGGGCCGTGCGGGTAATTTTGTATGAGTTAGTTCCAACCAAATATGGACAGGGTTACCTGGATGTAGGTTTGGTGGATATGCTACGGGCTATCAAGTGATTTAATAAGGTTTTTAAAATTAGGTAATTAATTCGACCTCGACCATGTATGTGATATTGACAGAATTAGATAAAATAACAAAAAAATAATGTTGATCTATTACGGATTCCTAAAATAAAATTTCTGAAGTGTATTATGTTTTTACATTTGTATGTTTGTCTAAGGATTTCTCGAAAACAAGTAGTCATAGTGAGATGATTTTTTTTTTTTATTGAAGTAGGTATAGTTTAACTCAGGGTTGTTTCATCAAAATCGATCCAGTTGTTTTTTAGATATGAGTATACAACTACAATTATTGAATAAAAAAAATATTCGTGCACCGACTTCAAAAGAATTTGTTTGTTGTAAATAAATAGGAGATAAATGTGTTATTTGAAGCTTTTTAGCCAGTTTTTTCTATAAATTGTGTAATTTTTTTGATTCAAACCATTTGCATTAACAACATACTACATTATATTAGTATAAACTACAGTACTGTAATACAGTTATTTCACGTCTGCAATTAAACAAATGGATACTTTGAGTCGTGGAAGCATATAACAGCTTTTAGTAATGCAATAAAGTTGAAATGAATAAATATATTCTTTTAAGGTTTATTACAAATGAGTCAGAAAAAATATAAGTTTTATTTTAGAATATTACCTAGACATCCAATAGAGTGACCATATTCTAATTTCAGCTTACTTTGAAGATTTTTTGTCTAGCTATTTATGACTGTAAAATAGCACTTGTAAAAAGCATCTGTGTTGAGCATTAAAGTACCATCGTGACCGAGTGGTATAGGCATGTGCCCGGATGGAGTAAGCCACACGGTTCGATTTCTTGTATAACACAGTTGCTTTTTATAAAGTTAAGTTTTTATATCGAGTGTAAGAATTAAGTTTAGTGACACAACACTAAAAAACAAAAATTAAATTATCTACGTCTAGTCAAAGATTAAGTTCCATGAAAGCTTCCTAAATCGAACCTTCTGTCCTCCCCATTGGTTATTCAGTGCTAATGAACTGATCACAATACCCTATCAAGTTCATTGAAACTCCGCTCAAAGCGTTCTCGAAGTCGACGAAAACAAATATAGGGGAGACGAGTCTTGACTTTGTGAAGCTGGTATTCTAACCACTATCCAGCGAGATTACGGGCCGTGCGGGTAATTTTGTATAAGTTAGTTCCAACCAAATATGGACAGGGTTACCTGGATGTAGGTTTGGTGGATATGCTACGGGCTTTTAAGTGTGTTTTAATATGGATTTAGATTTTTCTTCGTGATTGCCTCTTTTCAATATTTTGTATTCATTGTTTTATTTAAACCTTATGCATTAATAAGTAAATATGGCTCAAAATTAAGATTAGATATTCTTTATTGCACATTACATGAATTTAATTTCGTATTATTTAAATGGAAATGAACAATTAAGGCAGTCTAATCGCTTTAAGCGACTCTTACACACAATCGTCAGGTAACGAAATTATTGGTTTTAAAGGAAGGGGTATTTTCGGCATATAATAGAAAATGAATAGCTATTTTATTGAAATAGAAATAAATATGTGTAATACAATTATAATAAAAATAAATACAGTTATGAAATGACAAAATTAACAAATAATAATATACATATTTTAAAATCAGAATAAAGACATAATAGTAGTAGTTTAAAGAGAGTAGACGTTTTTTTAACAGTTATCGATTTTGATTGTTAAGATTTATTTTCCAAAAGTAATTTTACTTGCGTCTGAATTTCTGAAATTAAATGACTAGATACTTTGAACCGTGCAAGCATAAAAAAGCTTTTGGTAACTTTGGTCTCATTATCAGATTGTACTATTGTAAAGCTGTTTGGAAATTGAAGTCACACTTTTCTTTGTTCGTGTAGAGACAGTGAAATAAATTTTGATACATACTATTTATTATACAACTTCGTTTTAAACAATGAAGTGCTGAAACGAAACACTACTTTCATTCGAATTTCTATAGTCCGCGTGTTCTCGAGTGAGTCCTCTCGGTGTCGTCTATCTCACTTGCACTTCCGATAAAGCGCACGCTGTATATTCCTTTCTCTATTGACTTGAAGGTCTCAAGACTCGGTTGCTAACGTGCTTACTATTCCTTTAGTATCAATTTGTGCTCAGCTAAATGCACCGTCTAGTTCCTTCCTAAATCCACAACCCGTCCCTTCTGGGCACACAATCTTGTTGGATCAGGCTGGGTTCTGCTAAGAATCAATTTCGCGTGCGGCCAGGTAACTCGGCTAACACTTTTACTTGTGTTAGACTGTCGTTTAGTTTTACGGCGTGTGGTGCTAATTAGGGATGTTTTCTTTGGTAATTCTGAGAACGGCTGTAATGTGAGGCGAGGTTTATTAAGGTATGTTTTACCTGCTAACTTCAATATTAGGATATAAATATATTAGGAGTATTTAATGATAGTATACCTAGTTGCATCGTCGATCTAGTATCTACTCAGTTTGCTAGCTTGTATCCAAAAGTTCTTTGAAGCTGGTGGGAATTTCTAGGAGAGATATGGCTGAGCCCAGTTTTTTGAATAACTCGCTTAAATATGGCGTGTGATTTGCATTAATTAATGTGAATGATTTTCGAATGAAACCCGAATAGGATTCACGTAAGAGTGATTTAGGAAAAGAAACTGAATTTTAAAACGAGTCGTGTTTATATTTAGAGTGATTTCTTTGATTACTATTAATTTCCAAATAAAAATCACTCTTATTATTATGCGAGTGATTCCAATATAGAGATCCTGTGCCCCTATTTTTGAATCACTCGATTCAAGATGCCGAGTGAAATTAATTGATTAATATCCGATTTCCCAATGAAAATTTGTATCCACGCGGGAAAGATTTGATAAACATAACTGAATTTTGTGAGTAACTACGTCTATATTTTGCGTGATGTTCATTGATTTTTAATTGGTTTTCGAACGCAATTCACTCGCCGTATTTAAGCGAGTGATTAAAAAATAGAGCTCCAGATCATTTTTCAGTCAGGTTGGATTTCAGTCTCACCGGGTAATGATAATGAAAAATATAGGCTTTAGGGTAAGCTTAAAATCAATAAGTAATTAGTGCAGTGTATGACGCTATTAAGAAATAAGATTTCTGACTGCTGACTATCACGTACTTACCCTACACCGAAACTGTAAAGCGAAACACGTCCTTATTTCCAAGTATTATGCTAATATATATTTTTTCGGCGCACTATAATGCCAGGAAAACTGTCACGGCGACGTGACGCGATACGAGACGGGGATACGTGATAACTTTCGATAACGGAATACATATAACACGATACAGTAAAATTATATTCAGCAGAATCACACTTCTTAATGACATTAAGACGGACAATAGAAAAATCTTGTTTTTTTCATACTTCGAACAGTAGAACTATTGCATTTTTGTCGAACTGTTAAGCGTATCTGACTTTATTTTTAGACAGTTCTTATAAATGTCTGCTTTAGGAGCTTTCAAATTACTGTCGCTACGTGATTGTATTTTTAGCTCAACTATTTCAGTTGAATCAATTGCTCGAATCATAACTAAAATCAAATCTCATACTTTAGAAATAAATACTTTACAGGACTGACCGCGTGTGGGGTGCTCCGCTATCCAATCAGAGTCAATTTCCTTTTGGCGCCAAAAATAACGGCTTTTGTCTTTTAATAACTTACTTAACATAAATACTATATTCTTATAATAATTAAATATCTAAAAATTAGTAATTTTAATATCATAGTCTAATTACATTCACCATGGAGGTCAGTTCCGGCATTTCTATAAACACGTTTATTGTAAAAAAAAAGTATTTAAGTATTATATCCGTTGTCTGGCACCCATAACACAAGCTTTTAGTAGCTTACTTTGGGGCTAGATGGCGATGTGTGGGAATGTCTAAAGGATATTTATTATTTTATTATTAAAGGATATTTATTATTGTAAGTCAAATCTAAATGGTTAATTATGATGTATTGAACATATGACGAAGAGAGGTGTAGTGAATACTGTCATGGGGTTATAGAAGTCACACACAGTGAGTATGTGGTTTATTGCTGGAGTATACTATTACAGAACTAAGTAAATATGTGGGGGTAGACTAGGATCGGGAATCATCGTGTAACACACACTTAGTCTTAGTTAGCTAAATAAATAAAAATCGTGATCATTTTCACCACTTTTTTTACTTGTAGGTAACTTTCTAGAAATATCAGGTTAGGTAACATCACGCGTCTGAAGTAAAACCAACTGTATATTTCTGAATTATTATAACAACTCGTGGTGATTTTATATTCGAAACAGTGACGAATGCCGATGCAGCTCAAAGAAAATACCCTTATAATAAATGATGAGAGCTGTTATGTTGAGTTTGATGGGCTTGAGGGTTTTTCATTTATAAATTGCCAGAATTATGGTTTGCCACATTCGCGTAGCGTATTGTGTTCTTCCCCGATTACAACAGATTGAAAAGTTTCTATTGATTTATAGCTACTAAGGTAAAATTAAGTTCAAAAAATCAATTAGTTTGCAAATGTTATCTAAAACCTATTAACGAATTCATCCGAGTGCGTTTTATAAAAGTAGTTTAAAGGTTCTTTAAATTTGCATATTACCTTACAAGCTTACCTTTTAACCGTTGTTTAATTACAATTATTTATTTCAATGTATACCGGGTGTTGTTTTGGTCAGTGACATCCTATTCAAGGAAGTATGTACAAATAAAATGAGTTATGCATATTCTTAAAAAAATATTTTCTTTAAATTATATGCAAGTTTTTTAAAAGAACATACCTCCACTTTAGTCTAAAAAAATCAAATCGAATGGGGAAACGCGCACCCCCGCGCGTATCTACAAAATACTATGCTGCACTTAGTAAGCCACAAAGAAGCGACAAGCGGGCCTAAGATGCGCGCCTATTTGTCATTTATCGATAAATTTCAAACGTCTTTTTTATCATTTTAAAATTTTTTTTAGTTATTTTGTGCCAAAATTAAATTCTTTAACAGCCAATAATAAAGCTGGTTGGTTCCTAGCCCAAAGGATCAGCATAGCTATCCAACGCGGCAACGCAGCCAGCATCATAGCCTCCTTGCCGCAAGGAAATGGTTTCGTGTTTGAATCTTAGGTATTAATATTAAATCATTGTTAAAAAAAAAAAAGGTAATTTTGTTGTATTTATTTGTTTTTAAAAGCAAAAAGGATTGACATACAAGTGAAAAATATGTGTCAAAACATGTTGTTTAGAAAATAAAATTATTTTATCGACGCGATAAACGGTATTGGGGCGTGCATGTTAGGCTTACAGGTGTTGATTGTTTTGACTCGCTCGCTAGTATCGCAATATTAAATTATTTTTTTGGATTTTCCATTCAAAAAAAGTTTTTTTTTTATAGGCTTTATATAAATTTGAATAATTTATATCTGTCACGCCTTATTCCGGAGTGCAGCTACTCCAAGTTCTATACGGTTATAACTAGCCAAAACAGCACTTCGTAATTCAGCAGCAACATATCAACAATGATGAAAGTTCAGTTTCACGGTTCCTTCATTAATAATACTTGAGTACGTTTTATTGAAGTTTTTCTGAAAGCTTAAAATCTTCCTACAACTTCTTCATAATTGGTATGTGTAATTTTAATTAGCCTTGAAGGTAGGGAAAGGTGGGTTGAACCAATAACGATTCGGTAACTGCATTACCCAGGGGCATCACAAACGTTACGTCGCGAATTCGCACATTGATCAGATTTCCGAATTTAACGGTCGGCGGGTCCATCGCAATGCCAATCAGAGGGTCTATTCCGTTTTTTTTATTCCACTCTTTATGATATTCTGAGATTTCGATACTTTCTCTGACAATGACGATTTTCATCAAATTACTGATACAGTGTGAAACCAGGTTTTAGCTTAAGTTTTTTTTTATTTACCTAGATTTTATTTTACCACTTTCAAACATTTGTCGCTTTTAATTATCAAAGCCCACTTGCGCCGACATTTAGCATCAATGTAGTCGCGCGATTTGAAAATGCGCTTCAGCATCGCGAATCACACAATGAACAAATTTAATTTAACATCGATGCAGTCGCGCGTTAGCATCGATGCAGAAGCGTGACTGCATCGTTGCAGACACCAAAATTCAGTACATAATTTGTTAATTTCCAGCTTCTGCATCGCGACTGCATCGATGCTAAAAGTAGCGCAGTGTGTAAAGGTTGACATTTTGCGACTGCGTTGATGCTAACGCGTGTTAGCATCGCGACTGCATCGCTGCTAAAAGTCGCAATGTGTAAAGGGTCTAACATTTAGATTATGGTTGAAATGGGCTGAGATCGTAATTCAACACTTTGAAGTACAGTAGAGCTGTAGACAAAGTACAATCACTTTGTTACAAAACAATGGGTACGTATTATAATACCGAAAGTTCATAATACCTACTAATGAAAAACCTACGCTTGAAACGTCGAAAATCAAAATACCGAACGAATGAAATATCTATACCCGATATACCGAAGCTCAATATGCCGAATTTCAAATAACCGAAAGTTCAAAATCCCGAAAGTTCGAAATCCCGAAAGTTTGAAAAACCGAAGGTTCATATCCCGAATGTTTAAAATCCCGAAGATTAATATACCTACAGTTAGTATACCGAAGTTCAAAATCCCGAAAGTAAGATTAACTTTGCATCAAACTGGCATGCATGTAGCAAGCAAGAATGCAGCATGCAAGCAATTAAGCAGGCATGCAGCATGCAAGCAATCAAGCATGCATGCAGCATGCAGCATACAAGCAATCAAACAGGCATGCATGTAGCAGAATGCATAGGTTTTGCTCTTCTCCGGCGCTGCGGGAAGTGCGGAGGCGAGCGTGGGTGCCTGAGATTCGCTATGCTAGGGAGAAAGGGCTGCTCTCCCTCCGCGCCTCCGGCTTTTGAATCACACTCTAGTATCGGGCAGACTAGTACCACGGCGAAGGACCACGGCGATTCGGGGTCAATCAAAATTTGTTTTTCTTAATGAACCTCAATCTCAGTGGTATACAATTTGTTTGGCGTTTCGTTCATAGGTCTTGTAAAATTCGGTATTTTTAATCTTCGGGTTTTAAATTTTTCGGTATATTAAACTTTAGGTCATAAAAACAGTCGGTATATTGAACTTTCGGTCATATGAACAGTCGGTATTTTAAAAATCGGCATTTTAGTATCGGCATTCCAATCATTGGTCTTATAAGATTCGGTATTTTGAATTTTCGGGATTTCAAACTTTCGGTATATAGAACTTTCGATCATATAATCATTCGGCATTCTAAAATTCGGCCTTCCGTTCGTAGGGCTTATGAAATTCGGTATTGTAATACGTACCCGAAACAATACCAAAATTCCTCATTGTCTAACTTTACACAAAATTTAAAAGTGACCACCTACGGTCATCGTCATTCATAGTAGGCCCTTTTGAATTCCCTGTAGGCATGGCCATTTGCAACAGGATATGGTTTTATTGCATTTATAAATTGAAAGTGAAAATTAAAGAAGGCGGGATAAAGTTTAAAAGCCAATCTTCGTATTTGGTGTTGTTTCAAAAATCGGTATCACTCGACCGAACTAATTGAATGACTATTCATCACGATGGAAAGAATAACTACAGTATCTATACCATGAGTTTACTCGCAAGCGACGATGTATGGATTACGCTTTTTGCTTGGAAAAAAATAGTTCTGTCAGTGACCGCTAGAGGCGCTGTGCAATTTTCCATAGACTTTTCTTACGTCGTCGCTAGCGAGTAAAACTGTCGTTAACTCACGGTACAGCACTTTATTGAAAAATTGTTCAAAGTTAAAAAATCTAAGCAAGTATGGGTTTCTTATTTCTAAAGTTGAATCAAACGAAAGGACCGTTACACGAGTAGTAATTTTTTCCTACATATTATTTAGCTCGAAACGTATATGCTACTTTTTCTAATAAAAGTAGGCATTCTTATACTGCCGATTTCAGATGTTATCCAGCTCTTGAGCCGTTAGTTGGCGTAAATTTTTTCGCTCGCAACTGTTTCTGTACAAAATTACACCGCAGTACGGAACTGGTGCTAGTTTTGAGGACACGCCATTACTTTACACTCGTGGCCACTAAAAGGGCACTCTACACTTAATCTTACTAGCGGGTCTCGTTAATATCAGCCCAACCGGAATTTCACAGGTATTTTGGTCTGTTTCATATTGTTTTTTTATGCAAAAAAAACTGTTTATGTGAATTTAACATAAAAAAAAAGTTAATCTTAGTTAAAATAAAACAATGCTACTGAGATGCATAAAAGAAACTAAAGTATAATGAAGTTTCCTTTTTAGAAGTACTATTTATTGGTATTGATACTGATGGTAATTTATTAAAAAGATCTTCAATAATACTATATGATGATATTCAAAACAAAAAATCTATAAATTAATAAATAAATGAATAAAAAAATGCCTTCAAACACTCATCATCATCATCATTATCAGCCAAAGGACGTCCACTGCTGTACATAGGCCTCCCCTACGGCTTTCCACAGCGACCGATCACTAGCATCCAGTTTGATCCCGCGATCTTTATAAATAAATAATAAATAAATTAATAAATTTGGACACCAATCACATACATTGCTCTGATCCCAAAGTAAGTAGCCAATGCACTTGTGTTATGGAAATCAGACACAACGGTGGTACCACAACACCCAGACCCGAGACAATATAGAAAAGATCGTTTTCTACATTGACCCGACCGGGAATCGAACCCGGAACCTCACGAGATGGCGACGCTTGAAACCAGCGTGCTAGCCACTCGACCACGGAGGTCGTCAAAGGTTAAAGGTCAAAGTTATAAGGTCGTCTGTCCATCTTGTCGGTGGACGTTTTACGCTGCGTCTTTGGTCGAAGGGTTTCCAATTGAGATCTTTCCTGCCCTAACGGCCATCAGTTCTCCGCGTTATGTGCCCTGTCCACTGCCACTTGAGCTTACTGATTCTCAAGGCTATGTCCGTTACCTTAGTTCTTCTACGTATCTCCTCGTTTCTGATTCGATCTCGTAGAGAAACCCCGAGCATAGCCCGCTCCATCGCCCGTTGTGTAATTTGAGCTTCTTTATGAGGCCCATAGTTAGAGACCACGTTTGGGATCCGTATGTCATCTCTGGTAACACAAAGTGGTTGAAGACTTTCGTCTTCAGACATTGAGGTAATTGAGACGAGAAGACGCTCTTGCGCAGTTTCACAAACACTGCCCAGCCGAGTTGGATTCGTCGATTGACCTCTTTCTCAAAGTTGGACCTACCCAATTGGATCACTTGTCCCAGGTAGACGTACTTGTCGACAACTTCAAAAGTTGAGTTCCCAACGGATACTGAAGTGGGTACAACATGGGAGCTCGACATAATTTTCGTCTTTTCCATGTTCATTTTAAGACCCACTTGTTGGGATACTCGGTTGAGGTCTTCGAGCATAGTGCCAAGATCATCCAGAGTATTTGACAGAACGACTTTATCATCGGCAAACCGAAGGAGTGTTATTTATTCGCCATTGACGCAGATGACGACAGACGTAAAAACTTTTTTTTTAATTTTAGTTATTGCTCATATATCAAAAACTTCTGGATCGATTTTGATTAAACTTACACTGTACCTTAAGATTGAACTGATTGAACTTAAAAAAGAATCATCTTTCTACGTCTTATTTTCGAGAAATCCTGAGGCAAACACCTATTTGCGTTTGCGTACGTGCTAGGACGCCTTATTAAATCAATGTTCTGAAATTTTATCAAATTATGGCAATATCACATGCATACATATCAAATTGATTAGTTCCTTTTTTGAAGTCGGTAAAAATAACAGTGTCTAGACTATCTTCAATAACTTTAACATATAAAAATAAAACTTAGTAAGACCTTAGCACTAACTGTAAACGTCACTTTACACTGAGTGTACCTCGCAATTTCTCCTGGGAGTACTCTAGAGCTCACTAAGCGATTTTTGATGTCATTCCCTCAGAGGTAGCGTGACTTATGTTCTTCTAACTTAAACATAGTGTTCTTATTTTGCTGACGTAACTTTTCAATTAAGTTAAAACAATAATAATTAAATGTTGAGTGAAATATATATCAACTTATGGTAAAAGTTATCCGTAATAGCGCTTTCACATTTAGGCGACTTTAGCAGCGCGGCATCAGCGCGACCTACGCGTGACAGTCGCGCTGCCGTTGATTTCATACTACAGCGCGGCAGCAGCGCCGCAACGGCGTGTAAGACGCGCGGGTCCGTCTCACTATACCCATTACTCATTGCAGTGGTAATACTATCCCCGTATTAGCACTGAAATGGGTAATGGGTGTAGTGGGACCGACCCAGTCGCGCAACCGTCGCGCTGCTAATGTAAAGGCATTCGCTGCTGCCGCGCTGCTGACGCTCTAATGTGAAGGCGCACTAAAAGTATCATATGATGACCTCCGGGTGTAGTGGCTAAGCACGGGTTTCAAGGCTCTTTTGGGTTCGATTTAAGTCGGGTAATAAAGAAATAAAAATTTTCTATCTATTTTAGGGCAGGAAAGATCTCAATTGGAAACCCTTCGACCAAAGACGCAGCGTAAAACGTCCACCGACAAGATGGACAGACGACCTTATAACTTTGACCTTTAACCTTTGACGACCTCCGTGGTCGAGTGGCTAGCACGCTGGTTTCAAGCGTCGCCATCTCGTGAGGTTCCGGGTTCGATTCCCGGTCGGGTCAATGTAGAAAACGATATTTTCTATATTGTCTCAGATCTGGGTGGTATGTTACCACCGTTGTATCTGATTTCTATAACACAAGTGCATTAGCTACTTACTTTGGGATCAGAGCAATATATGTAATTGGTGTTTATTATTTATTTATTTATTTTAAAAAACAAAATCATCTATTGTTGTTAGTAATATTTATCATATATATAGTTCAAACAAAAAAACTCTTCAACCATATAATATTCATAGTATAGGAAATAAATTGATTGATTACACATTTTGTTGAAAATTAGAATAGTAAAATGAAAAGCTAGGTACGAAATGTAGAAACGTTATTCCGATTTTAATTTTCATTACATTTCTGACAGATGTGTTTATCAACAGTCTGTTGTTATGCTTTTGTTTATGCGACCGCCGGCGGACTTTTGATCCGTCAGCGTCTTCATTTGAAATATTGATGTCACGTTGTTTACAATGCTAACTTGCGATATTTGCGGTTTGGCTTTACCCTGAATATACTGACAATGTTGCGTTGAGAGATACTGTTCAAGCTTAAAGTTCTATTGAACCGTCTCCAAATTTTGGCAGCGATGCAATCGCGATGCAGTCGTGATGCAGCATCGATGTAGTTACAAAAGATCAACCTTTACACACTTGCGCTACTTTTATCACCGATGCAGTCATGATGCTTACGTGCGTTAGTATCGAAGCAGACGCGATGCAGAAGCTGGTCATTGGATAATTATGTACTGAAAATGGGCGATTGCATAAATTAAATTATGTTTATTGCGTAAGTCACGTTAAGAAAACGCGCGACTGAATCGATGCTAAAAGTCGCAATGTGTAAGGAGTTTTAGATTGGCCAAGTAGAATTTGTGACAGTGTGGTCAATATTTTAGTAGAACAAACTAAATTGCTGAGCTGCTAAGACCAATGCAGATATAATTGAGCACAGACAAAGTTGAAGCCAGCTTACACAAAATATTACATAATTAGCAATTAATCAAGCTTTCCACTTAACAAATATACATTTCCTTTTTTTTGTAGCAATTTATTGGCTTGATAAGTAATTTCAAAATATCATAAAAAATGCCAGTTGCGCCGTTATCAATCCGAGCACTTTCGCAATGAAAAGCTCCTTTAAACATAACATATTACCTTTACTAAATATTACCTTTAGAAATCAATTTTCGCCGTCCTTTAAATAAACTTTGTGTTACAAAAATATGGCAAACATACATCATCCCGAAGATTAAACACATCATTTGAATATTGAAAGCAAATGTTTGCTGTTTGCATCGTATTTTTTGTCCGCGAATGTACCAAATATTTACGGTGAATAGGTATGTAAATCGAAGCGACGATTAAGGGTATGTTAGCTCAGTCCCGTACGGTACACTCGGGAATAAATGTACAAACTTAATTCTATTCAAAGTTCAGAAATAAAACGTGTAGTTCGTATGTTAATGATGACGTTTTATTTTGACGTCGTATTTATACAATTTCTTGAAAAACCTAACATGTAATTTTTACATGTCGTGTGTGAATAAGTCAGTATTGTAAGAAAGTATGAAAGTATTTTTAATGTTATTCATAATACACCAAAGATTCGTTGTGCGTTCATTGATTTCATTTGTTTGGCTTTAAAAGATGAAAATAATACTTATGCGTTACATGTATTCATTTAAGAACCTTTACACACTGCGACTTTTAGCATCGATGCAGTCGCGCGTTACGTAAACGTGCCTCAGCATCGCGACTTACGCAATGAACAGATTTAATTTTAGTTAGCCTTACACACTGCGACTTTTAGCATCGATGCAGAAGCGCGACTGCATCTTTACTATCGCGCGTCAGTATCGATGCAGTCGCCAAAATTCAGGACATAATTTGTCAATTTTCAGCTTCTGCATCGCGACTGTATCGATGCTAAAATTAGCGCAGTGTGTAAAGATTTAAATTTTGCCACTGCATCGATGCTAACACGCGTAAGCATCGCGACTGCATCGCTGCTAAGAGTCGCAGTGTGTAAAGGGTCAAATATATATGTTTTCATTATGTATTCATTTTTCATTATGTTCACATTATGAATGCATAAAGTACAGTGCTTTCCTGTACCTCTTTCTCATATTAAGCACTTAGGGTAATATTATCGTAACAACTACCATAAAATATCACTTAATAGGGACACCAACTATTCATAAGATTATTCTTCAATAATGATACTCGACTCGTATAGAAGTCGAGCCTTTGAAAACCGCAACCCTTTGACATCAAAAAGCGACCTTTTAACAACCACTCATAGCGACTGTACTGTTCAAGTGTGAAGCCATTTTCATAGGTATTAAATTTATATTTTCTTTCTCGTTCACCTAACACAAAATGGAGTGAGTTCAGCAGTACGTGTCACTGATTTATACGCCATTTTGTGAGAGCGTCACGCTTAATAAATCTTACTTAACTTGTTGCCGCAACCTGAGAATTAACCTAACTTCTGCCTCGTTTGTGTTTTTTTCTTCTAATATGACGTTGGTGAATTGCCTCATGATGAAGATAGGGTTTTTTTTAGGTACTGCTCAGTAGTTTCTTAATTTTATATTGATTTTACGTAATTTGACTATTTGCAATTTGATGTTTTCACGGTACTAGACAGACATGCGGCGTAGTTTAATACGTTTGAAAAAATCGGCCAAATGCGAGCCGAACTCGCGCACTGAGGGTTCCGTGCCAACTTTAACTGAATTTGGGAATCCACTTACTTCCACTTAACTAAAATACCCTATATTTTGTTGACAGCAAATACAACTTTGTTTTTCATAGTGTTTGTATGAAGAACAAAGTTATGTTTACGGTTGTTGAAAATGTGCTATATCTCAAAAACTTCTACTTAGATCCCGTCCAAACCAATTTTAGTTGAAAGTATTTGTTAAAGGTCTAAATCTTTTTTTTTTCAAAATTTGCATTCGGTTAGTTCAGATATTACGGGGAGGGGGGGGGGGGGACATTTTACCACTTTAAAAGCGAAAAAAAAAATATGTGTTAGTTTCATGTATGGGAGCCCCCCCCCCCCCCTCCCCCTTAAATATCATTATTTTTTAAAATTTGTATAAGAATCGTAAAGCAGTTAAAGGATACATCTTCCTAAAAATTTTCAACAGTGTGATGCTAATAGTTCCAAAATAAAGTAGCTGTAACGTACGGACGGTCAGACAGACAGACAGACAGACAGACTTGACGAAACTGTAAGGGTTCCATCTTAGTCATTCGGCTACGGAACCCTTAAAAAAGAATCATATCAAAGTGTCAATTATAAACCCTTATACTGTCAATATTGTGCACTAAAAACCCAAATTACTGAGCGATAAATGTATTTAATAATATTAGAGAACATTAAACAAGAGGAAAGTAATTACAATAATGGCAACACAATAAGACTACAGGAAGTTAAAAATGAAAGAATAAATTCTCATTTCTGGCGGTTCAGTTGATGTTTTGATGCCGTTAAGAAATTTTATTAAGACCCCGCGTATCAAGTATACTTTTTTAATTATACAGGAAAAGTAAAGCACCATCTCATTATTTTCTTTGGCTGTTTTCATTTTTAATTTACTTTGCTCGCAGCAGTAAAAAGTATAAAAACGGTAGTATTTAACACGAAATGTATTATTCTGCATTGGACGCATAAACTTGGTCTTGTTTGGTTAAGTAAGATCCCCTTACACACTGCGACTTTAAGCATCGATACTGTCGGACGTTAGCATCGATGTAAAAGCGCGACTGCATCGATGCTAACGCGCGTTAATATTGATGCATTCACCAAAATCCAGTACATAATTTGTGAAAGTCTAGCTTCTGCATCGCGACTGCATCTAAAAATACCGTAAGTGTGAAAGGTTTTTTTCCACTGCATCGATGCTGCATCGCGACTGAATTGCATCTTTATTGCTGTTAAAAGTAGCAGTGTGCAAAGAGTCTTAGTTACTTTTTGTACGCAATTTTGTTCACCTGAAACTAAAATCAAGAAATTATATATACCTACTAGCGACCCGCCCCGGCTTCGCACGGGTGCAGTTATGATAAATTGAGATTTAAACTATCCTATCTCTCAAGTTGGATCGAACTGCACATGGTGTGCAAATTTTATTATAATCGGTTAAGTGGTTTAGGAGTCCATTGAGGACAAACATTGTGACACGAGATTTATATATATTAGAATAACACCTCTACAATTTTGGAGATAGACAAAAAGTATCTTTTTATGTTCATTGTTCAACCTCATGTAAATTTTATCAATGCTCGAAAACCACCATTCTGGATCTTTAAAAACGTTTTTCATCTCAACCATTAGAGTGACGTCTAAGAGCGTTTTCACATTTAGGCGACTTTAGCAGCGCAACGGTCGCACGGCAGCAGCGCTGTTGTTTTGTATGTTGCATCCTCAGCTTTCGCTCTATTAAGAAGGTGCACTTAAACCTATTCTGTATATTTTTTTTTATTTTTTTTAACGTCTTCAAAAAGGAGGAGGTTGTCAATTCGACTGTATGTTTTTTTTTTGTATCTATGCTACCTCATATCTCAGTCATTTGTAAATCGATTAGTTTTTTTTGACCTACTTAGAGGATTTACCTTCTTATTGGTCCCATTATTTCCAAATCAGGATGTATGAGGGGATCTTAGTGTAATCAAGGGAAACCCTCAAAACTGACTTTACGAATGGTAGTCTGTCAACATTTTGTAGAGATGATCTGATGGTGGAACTGCTGAATGCTTGAGTTCAGTGATCATAACGCCGGGTACTTTGTAGCTTATTAAGAAACAGAGTCAAAAGGTGCAACAATAGTTCCCCCTCCTATAAATCCCTAAAAATTTGCAAATTAAATTAACTTATCAAAAAAAAAGTAAAACCGACTTTTTGCTTAAAATAGAATCCTTTCAATGGTCTATTTAAATCTTTTAGTGTATTTTGTACTCGATTATAACTTTTTTTTTTATACTGATCTAAAACATTTTATGCATATTATAGTAGGCGTTCTATTCTTATTTCTTCAGTACTAATACAGCTAATTCCCCAAGAGCAGTCAATTGACTGGCTTCATCAATCTTATTCAAAGTCGCGATGTGTGTGCCTTACCCTTTTCCTAACCAATGCAGTAACATAACTTGACACTTTGATTTTATGGGTACAAGGGTGAAATTCGAATGGTGCAGTTTTAAACACTTTTTGGGTCACCAAAATCTAATTTTTAGCTGCCATCGGTTTGGCGTTGACGACATCAAATTCCTGTCAATTATAGGCTCCAAGATAGTTTCGGCAGATAGCGGTAATCGAAAAACGCTTTTATACATTCATTATTTGGATTATTGGTGTCTTTTAAAATACTTTGTGATGGTAATAATAAGATACCAAACTATATCTTATTTTCCTTGCGCTCATAAAGTCATATTATTCACAGACTTATCAGTACCTACACGGTGAACTTCAGGAACAAATGAATTTTGTTGCTAGGGATGAGATACGGTCACCATATTTTACGGTTTTTAGAATTTGTAACTTAACAACGTGATTTGAGCTAAATAAATGCTATTAAAAGTATAAAATCAGCATGACGTGTCGTTGTAATAATAACTAATCATATTTGTGTTATATTCGTGGTATAGCGCGTAGAATTGATGACCTCTGGGGCAGAAAAGTTATAAATATAGGTATATAAGTAGACCCTTCGACCAAAGGCGCAGCGTGGGAGGTCCACCGACAAGATGGACAGATGATCTTGTGAAAATCGCATGATCACTCTGGATGAATTTTGCTTGTGATCGGTTGCTGTGGAAAACCGTGGGGGAGGTCTGTGTTCAGCAGTGGACGTCCTTTGGCTGATAATGATGATGATAATATTAGCGATATAATAGCTATAAAAAAAAATCCTTGTGGTAGTCTATGCTTGTATTTTAATTTGAGGTTCTTTTGCTATATTCGAAAAAACATTAAGTCTAAGAAAATAAGTACACATGCCGCATTACTTGTAAATCAATGTTCCTATCGAAAGAGAAGATCAAGTAAAAGCTGTCAAACGAAACCGATTAAGGATGATAGTAACTAACCTAAGTAAGTAACTTAAAATGAGATAACCTTCTGCCCAGGTGATAATTACAAATCTTTTTAGGTTAATCATATCAGTCTACTGCAGTACAAATAGTCGACACAAAATATCGAACATGCAGTCCCAAAGTAAAACGAAAATTATTTCTTAACAGAAAGTTTTCCTAAATTGTGCATTCAGAAAAATCTAAACTTCGATGGCATTTGACGAGACCTAGACACATGCATAGGTTTGAACAAAAACTTTTTATAAATATTTAGTTCCATGTATAAGAGACCCCGAATATAATTGTGCGGACAACAGCACGTTAAGGTAAACACTGCGGTGTCTTATGCCGTTGTAATAAGGACTTGTTTGTAACAAAACTTTAAAAAAAGTAAAAACCGACTTCAAAACCAAAATGCACTAAAAAGTCTTAAATTAACTCTTCACCATTGGAAGGAAAGGAATCCGTTTTAGGCAAACAATTCATTTTTGGAGTCGGTGCTGTGATAGTTGATGCTTGATGGTCAAAGTGATGGCACCGACTCCAAAAATGAATTGTTTGCCTAAAACGGATTCCTTTCCTTCCAATGGTGAAGAGTTAATTTAAGACTTTTTAGTGCATTTTGGTTTTGAAGTCGGTTTTTACTTTTTTTAAAGTTTATTTTATTTCTTCATTTTTAGTGATTACATAAGAGGGGGAGGGGGAATTGCACCTTATGATTCTATTTTCAAAGAAGCTTCAAATTACCTTTTATAAGTTCCGTCATTATAATTACTGAACTCCTAAGCGTTAAGGAGTTCCACCATCAGCTCAGCCCCACAAGATGTTGACTATCAGACGTAACAACACGTCAACATTAAGATTCTAGTAAAGGAACACTCTACGTGCCTTTAAAATTTAAGGCGTTTCCCTCGATTACACCAAGATCCCATCATCAGATCCCAAAATGGAGAAAATGGGACCAATTAGAAGGTACACCCTCTAAGTAGGTGAAAAAAAATTTCGATTCGGTCGACAAACGACTGAGATATGAGGTAACATACATACAAAAAAATAATAATAAAAAAAACATACAGTCGAATTGATAACCTCTTCCTTTTTTAAGTCGGTTAAAAATTGAGTAACCTGATGTGCTGGCGACTGCATATTTTTAAAGCAACGATCATAATAAACACGTTTATCAAAATTTAGCTTATCAAAAAATACGGGAAGGTCTAATATTTTAACATTAACTCCATAGTTTTTTTATCCCCTAGAATAGGAAAGCTATTTTCTACTCGAATAACTACACACATACACATGTTATACTCGTAAAAAGACCTTTCGAATACTAAAGTCGAAAAGAATTCCATTACATACTGTTTTATCTGTTAAGACCAAAAAGACCTTTCCTAACTAACGAACTATCTTTCCTTAAACGCTATGGCAACAGTGAAGGAGGAATTAAGTCTCCCTTAATTTGAGAACTGGCAAAAGCCAATTTAAATAATTAAATTACTCTTTCGGTTGTGAGCAAATTAGATTGGAGGCGATTTGATAAAAATTCAAATATTCATCGGGTTGAATTAATCACTCCCGGAGAAGCACCCTCGTCTCAAAAGATCTATTTTGAGTTTTTAAATTGAATTTACTTGTGAAAAGCGTATAATGAGAAGAAATTATATCCCAACTCAGGAAACCACATTGACAAATGATATAACTTACAATTTTTAATTTTTAAATTAATATAATATTATCAGTTTTAAAAAAAGTTGTATTCTATATGTAACTTTTTTTAGCTCTATGTTTGACCGTGTTTTCCGTAATGATTTGACATGACAAAATAAATAAAACATATTTTAATATGTAATTTTCATAATTCTATATCTATTTAACGTGTAATGTTTAATTTGCAATACCTCAGACACCCTAAATGATTTTTAATCAAATGACCTAATTCTGAAAGAAAAAATAATAATTAAGAAATCATTCAAGGTTTTATGTGATGATTTAGGTTGCAGAATTTGTGTTAATCTTATTTGAATATGGATAATTATGTTAAAAATTGGAAAGTCAAGGTTTGTTTGCGATTTCTGACCCAACCAAATGGACTGGGATAGAGATTTAGGCATTACCTACCTTGTTGCGTTCTCAAACAATACCTTAAAACAGTTATCTGGCATACACATGGCACTATATATTTTGGTTTGAGTCAAAACTCGCCAGAAAAACCCTATCTAAAAGCCTAGTAAAGCCTACAATGTGGGCATGTATTACCGGAGAGCCAAAGTGGCGGATTCGTCAGATAAGCGATGAAGGCGCCATCTATCTTCCTCTTGACGTGCGAGCGTTACGGCTGGAGTAATCGGGAATCGCTTACCAAGATTCATTTAACATTGAGCCTGAGTTTTCTGATCATGATGGCTAACTTTTAGTCGGTGATGTACCTTTTAACTGGTTTCTTTGCACAGTGGCGAAAACTTAAAGGACGAAGTTTAAGTTATCAATAATGTCCACTTATTCGATACGCCTGTTAAACTGATACATATGTTTTTGTACTATCTACCTGCGAAGGCACGCACCTACTTGAACTTATCAAACATCATTTATAGCAGTTATTTTTAATATTAAAGGCTAAAGTTAGCATAAAAGTTCTTAACTTTTAACCATTGAAGTAGTTTCATAATAATTAACCAATAGAATTTCGAAAGAAAATGTAAATTGTACCGAAAAGTAAAAAATGACATCAATTAAGTATTATTAGTGACGGTTAGACAACCGATCAATTTGGTACTTTAAAAAGCTGCCTATAATTTACGATCCTTACAAAAACTTTCTGATGAAAAATTCAATTATTTCACGTCGTACCGAAGCCATAGTTCACATGTAACCAAGGTCGTACATCAAAACCCCTGGGCGCCAAGCTTTTTCCTGGTTCAATTTTCGATGCCAGCTTCCATATTTTTTGTTTTAGTTTGAGTGCGATTCCAAGTTAGTGAGAGATTCGTTTGGCATATCTACTTACTATATTTTACGCTATTGTTCTTTTGGTCTTGAAGTATGGTCATAAACGTAACAGTCTCAGAAGTTCAGTCTTTTGATTTATACCTACTTCGTTCGGCAGATCATAGATAAGTTCCGTGAAACCGGGCATTTGCCCGCTTTTTTTGTTTTTATTCAAAAATATCCAACATTAAATTTATTTATTAAACCTTCACTTGACACTTACAGCCATGAATGAACTCTTAAAACTGGGTGGTATAACTCTTAATTGATGCTTAGATATACGCAAAAGAAGCAGGTAAAGTTATCTCACACACTTGACATCTTTGCCCACCATTAATAACTTGGCAACTATAAACCGTAGGGTTTTGATTTTAAAATATATTATTAGGAAATGCGATACTTAGTATTCCATCACTGTTTCAAATTAATAGATGCTTATTTAAAGTTTTTATGGTGATAGGCAATGTGACACTCAAATTTTGTGGAACTTTTATACTTAAGGAATTTTGGGTTACGGCTGTGTATCAGGTGGAAATAAAATAATTACCTTACTTTAGGTTTTTTTTAGTCAAACAAAAGAAAACAATGTTTATGTTTAAAAAAATGTTTATTTACTTTTAAACAATTTAGTGTGTGATGGATGTGCCTTGCTCCATATCATACTACCATAAGGTGGTCATAGTACAATACCCCTGTTAAAGTTCGTCGACTTATCCCCTGTTGTTGACATCGGCTATTAGTATTCTCTTTCAGTCGCCACATGTTGCAGTCATTGATGAAAATAAGACACTTTAATAATTTACTAACTTTAAGCTTCTTCCAGTGATGCACGTCGTGCATTTAAGCTTCTTCCTAAGCTAAGATGTAAGTTGTGCAAGGTTCTTGGCAGTTTCTGACAGAGGTTCAGGCCACTGGCTTCATGCGTCTCCATAAAAAATATTGGCACTTTTTTCGACAGTGCGTCATTTCGGGTGTGTGTAGGTCTACGCCTTGGCATACCAATCTGTAATACCTTTACGTGTTCCTGTGGCAAGCAGGTTGACAAATTTGGTCTCCATTGTCTATGTTGCCAATAAATTGCTGCGTCTCGCCCGGAATGCTGCTCTGAATGATTTCCTAAGGAGATCGCTTGCCAGCATCAACTTTCTTTCCACGGTGGAACTGCGTGGCTTAGCAAGAGACCTGATGGCCTCACACCCATACCCTGGGAGCGTCCGGGCCTTAGATTGGGACGTAACTTGTGTTGATACTTTGGCTCCATCTCATCTCAGGGAGTAAGCCCCTAAAGCTGGAGCAGCGGCGAAGTTGGCTGAATATGCCAAACGTCGTTAGGTTACCCATTTTTAGGGTTCCGTAGCCGAATGGCAAAAAACGGAACCCTTATAATTTCGTCAGGTCTGTCTGTCTGTCTGTCTGTCTGTCCGTCCGTATGTCACAGCCAATTTATTCTGTAACTATAAGCATCACACTGTTGAAATTTGGTAGGGAGATGTATCCTGTTAACCGCTTTACGATTCTTATACGAAAAATAAAAAATAAAGATATTTCAGGGGGGGGCTTCCATACATGAAACTAAAACCGAAAAATTTTTTTTCAGTCAAACCTATGCGTGTAGGGTGTCTATAGATAGGTCTTTTAAAATGACACTGAGGTTCCTAAAACTATTTTCTTTTAAAGTCTAACGTTTCATAGCTAGACGCTTCCAAAGTGGTAAAATGGGCGTCCCCTTATCTAACTTCTAAAGTAAGCGAGTGTAAATTTTGAAAAAAATATAAATTGTAGATCTTAACAAATACTTTCAACGAAAATTGGTTCGGACGGAATCGAACTAGAAGTTTTTGAGATATAGCACATTTTCAACAACTGCAAACATAACTTTGTACTTCATACAAACACTATGAAAAACAAAGTTATATTTGCTGTCAACAAATATCGTGGATTTTAGGAAGTGGAAATAAGTGGATTCCCAAATTCAGTTAAAGTTGGCACGGAACCCTCAGTGCGCGAGTCCGACTCGCATTTGGCCGGGTTTTGTATTTATTATCGTTTGTACGTGTGTAACTTTAACAGTTAATGTGAAACATTTTAAAAGGTTATTTAGTAATCTGAAAGATTTATTTGACAGATTCGAATTAGAATATAATGGAAAACTTTGGAATAACTAGTAATACGTATAATATGTATATACATATAATATATATTTGTCGCGATGAACTTATGGCAAAAGTAACTTTATTAAGAGTTTAGATAGATTCAGTTTCACCACCAATAAATAAGCACTAACCAACATTATAGATCATTTAAATATCGTATTTTGTATGTAGTAACGTCATTTCGTATGAAGTATTGGACAAATAACGTTAGTGTCATATTTTTGTTTCATTTATATACTATGACCGTTATAAAGTTTGTTACTTGTTTTAATTACCAGAAGCCCGATACAAAACCTATTCAACATCAAAATGAACATTACTCAAAATCATATCAAAAACACTGCTTATGTGTATTCGAGAATATCGAATTTCACAAAGCGACTGTAACAATAACACACCTCTCTATTATAATAAAACGTTCCAAGTAAAACTAACTCGCACCCAAAGTCTGCAACTGTAGTCAGAATTTAAACTCGATTTGTAAGAAAAATACCTTCTCTATAAACTTTGAAAGAAGTTTTTTATTTCATTACATCAAAATAACAAAACTTTCTTAACTTTTAGTACAGTAGTTGACATTTTCGGAAAAAGTTTTACATGATAATTAGTGGAATCTATTTACTGAAAGGAAAATAATGAATAACTAACCCTTGGACTGATGTGGCAGTCCAAGAGACACCACGAAATATAAAATTCGGTTTGTCAAAGTTCATTTTCAAACTCGAGCGCCGCCCTGAGTATCTTACTAAAGTGTGCTCGGTCAGTGTATATTGGGAAGTGGCAGTGAGCTTTGTTGGGTGCGTCTCATTTGCATTACAATCATTTTATATAATTCAACTTTAATAACGATCACTTTGCGTAAGAATAATTTGATATAACAACACATAATATTATTTTGTTAATTGTAACGTTTACTTAACCTACGAGTATTCTTCTTCTTCGTCGTTTCCTTATGTCTGAGGGTCGTGCCACTAAAAGCAGCGTTGCGAGTCAGGGCTCTCCAGGCATACCTGTCCTGGGCTCGGTGGATTGCCTCTTGGGTGTTGCACTTGATGGACTGTAGAACGGATTCTGTCCACCGAGTGGGTGCTCTACCTCTACTCCTTCTTCCTTCGACGTGCCCAACCAGTATAAGCATCTCCAGATTTTCCGGCTCCCGGCGGGCAAGATGACCGAAGTAGGAAAGGGACCTTTGGAGGCATATTGTAGACAGGCGTGTTTCTATTTTGAGCTCCTGAAGTATAGAGACGTTAGTGCGACGCGTAGTCCACGGGATGCCCAACATTTTACGCCAACACCACATTTCGAACGCATCTATTCTAGATCTTAATCGAGCTTTGAGTGTCCATGTTTCCGATGAATAAAACCAAAGCACGCACAAGCTTCACTTTCGTGCTGCGATAGATGTTACTGTTTTTCCAGATGTTCTCCAAACATTTAACTGCTTACTTTGCTATCTGAGCTCGTCGAGCGACTTCCTTTTCGTAATCTCCATCATTTTGAACAAGGGACCCCAGATACACAAACTGTTTCACCGTGTCTAAGTCTCGCATCTCGAAAGATCTTTGCAAAGCTTCCGCTCTGTCAACGAACATCAGTTTGGTCTTGCTCCGATTAATCCGCAGTCCGTACTCCATACTTATCGGCGAGCTCACCTTCGCTTGCACCTATCAGTGTGGTATCACCGGCGAAACGCAAGTTATGGATAAGGTGACCGCCGATCCGAATTCCTCCTCCCCAATCCTCTAGCACTCGTCTCATGTTATGCTCTCCTACGAGGTTGAAAAGTTGTGGGGAGAGAATGCAGCCTTGCCGAACTCCGCGTTCCGTTTTAAACGGTTCAGACAATGCGTCTTCCAATCGTACCTTCGATTGACCATCCACATATAAATTTTGGACGAGAGATATAAGGTGTTCAGGTATGCCCATCTCTTTCATAACTTCCCACATTTTTGACCAGTTGATACAGTCGAAGGCTTTGGCGTAGTCAATAAAGCAGAGAGCCAATGGCACGTTGAATTCTCTACACTTTTCTATCAGCTGCCTTATATTGAGAATTTGCTCCCGCGTACCTCTGCCTTTAACGAAACCAGCCTGTTCCTTAGCTATCTGGCTACGGATAAAGTTCTCCAATCTCCTATTGATTATGTGTAGAAGTACTTTACCCGCGTGAGATATCAGGGATATGGTACGATAGTTTTCGCATTTTTGGGTAGATCCTTTCTTGTGTAAGGGTATTATGATGGATTCAGTCCAGTCCTCTGGCCATAGTCCAGTTCTCCAGACTTTAAGGCAAATTGCGTGCATTAATTTAGTGCCTAATGGTCCTAAACGCTTTATTACTCGTATTTGCGCTATAATTCCGTCACTGCAGCTTCGTGATTGCAGCTTCGACTTCATGAAGCAATATGTCGGGCTCTAACAAGGAAAGTTTGCCTTTCTTCCAAAGCTTCGTCTGTGTTCACCCTGTTAAGCTCTTGGCAGTAACATCTCCATCTTTGTAGCACAATAGGAGTATTATTCATTTTATATATTACCATAAAGTATAACGTTTAAATTTCAATAAGTAGGTACTAAACCGATTTTAATACCTCAACACCCGAGCGGTCGCATGAGACCGCATAACAATAGAATATCTATTGTGTCTCGGTCACATACGCTTGAGGGATTAATAATTATTTAAAGTAGGTATATAATATTGTATTATATCTGACCTGTGGTGAAGTAGTATCCGCGACCATGTTGGTGAACTCAGAGCGCAAACTGTACATTTAAATCTGCTTTTATATAATTAAAAATATATTTGACTTATTTTTTGATATCTGACTCAAGTGACAACGCTAGGCTAGGTACTTCTACTCGTAAAAGAACGTCAGCTACTAATAGCATGATAAATATTTTAAAAAGGGGAGATTTGACGAGTGTCTCATTTTGAAGTCAACCAACGAATTTATCTGGTGTTTCCTAAAGTGAGTACTCTATTAATTTGTTTATTTAATGGATTAATTTTAATTAATTAAATTTAATTTAAATATCTAGTGAAGAAAAATAAAGTCCGAAATCCGATACAAAATCTATTCAACATCAATATGAAATAGGAAAGAACTTTAAATAAATAATTAGATTTGTCTACCACTCACATGTTCTTGTGGTGCCGAAGTCAACTCGTTGGGACACCACGGACTTTCATGTGTTAAGAGCGCAGGACGATTTTCCCGCCATGCAGCATAAACGACATCATTCGTCGTTCTCTTGCCTTTATCAACGTGCCGGCTGTTCTTGAGCCGAACGGTATTGCGCGTGGTGACGGCAAGAGACCGGATGGCATGTCACTTGTTCCTTGGCGAATGGGTCGGGCTCTAATGTGGGATGCTACCTATGTCGACACATTGCCAGCCTCCTATCTACCAAGTATAAGCCGTGGTGCAGATTTGGCTGCGTCAAGCGCTGAAAACAAAAAAAGAAACAAAAAATACTAATTGTACTGTTCAGAGTCGAGCCATTAGGTTCGTGGGGTCCCAACGCTATCTCTTTGCAGAGGCAAATTGCTAAGAGTCTTACTGACTTCAGTGGTGACCCAAGAGCTGGCAGCCCTCGCACAGCGAATAAGTATTGCCATTCAGCGAGGTAATGTTGCCAGCACTCTGGGCAGTTTACCACAAGGGCCATTTTATAATTTTGTTTTAAAATCCCTTTTGGTGATACTTTTTATTTTATTTTATAGTTTATAATTTTTATCTTTTAAATCGTAAGTTAAATTTAAAAAAAACTTTTCATTTTTCTATGACATTTACGTTTCAGTAGAGATTCATAGACTGATTTATGTACAAATAGTTTTCATTACTTCAAGTAAAATTAACATAAAAAATATGCTATAAATTTAATGCATAACAATAAAAGAACTGTATAATTTTATTATTATAAAATATTAGCTGTTGAAATGGTATCTCGTGTAATACCACGTCAGTACAATAGTAAACATTTAACCACGTAAGTCCCAAAGGCTAAATATTTTTCACGTCGCATTATTTTGAGGGATTCAATTTCGTCTGCAGTGTTTTTTTATGCTTGTTTTATAGATACGTAATGATTAGTAAATAACAGCACCGTTACCGTACAATTTATTTGTGTTCCTATATTTTTGCATTTACTTATCAATTTTTCAGACACACACACTACAAAGCATATTGACCAAAACCGGACCCAGATTGCGTCTTTGTAGTTTATATTTCAAAAACCTTGTTTGAATTGTAATTGTACTGGTATTTGAAGGGTAACTAAGTAAGAAAGTATTGAATTACTTTAGTAAAATATAACAATTACCTTCTGAATGTACCAAAATGTATGTAGGTGAGGTGCATTAACTCTGCAATCACATACTCACGGATAGAGACTACATCAAATTAGCTCCTGTTTTTGCCTAAAACGCGCAGTACCTTAAAAAGCTCATGTCTGATTTTTTTGCTAGAGAGATACTGGATTCCTTAATTTACGTTGGGCATTTTTGGGATTTATTCTTATCTCTACCTTCCTTTTCTATCAAAGATCCGTTATTCCTGCTTGTACGCTACAGGCCCAAGAAACTGTATACTTTATAAAGCGCTTAATCATCTAGTGTCCGCTATGATTGCTGTGCCATTAATCATTGCGACTAGCCGGCGTGGAGTGATGGGTGTTGTACAACGTGCGCTTGATCGCAGCTCATTTATTATCTATCTTAGCTGTTCAAAGGGTACCTAGGTATTTAGGTCATAAAAACAATTGATAATCGCAGTTGATGTCCCTTTTGTTGAGTACTTAGAACAGTGCGGAGAAGCTGCGTGCTAAAGTTTAATTAACCTTTGTACCTGATGGAGGCATAGTCATTTAATTTACTACGCTCTTGAATGGAATAGGGTATTTTGAGCCGAAATAAGAAACCAAAATATGCGCTCGGGTGGGATTCGAACCTGATTTATTTTATTTTATATTTCATCTGATAAGAGTGCAGAATAACACTGTAAGTGTCAAACACAATCTAAATTAATAAAAACCGGCCAAGTGCGATTCAGATTCGCACATTTAGGGTTCCGTTTCGTGTATGATTCACAAAGTTATGTTTGCGGTTGTTGAAAACGTGCTCTATCTCAAAAACTAATTTAAAACATTTTTTAAAAATAATACACTTGCTTAGTTTAAAAGTAAGATGAAGGGGGGGGGGGGGGGGCGCCCATTTTAATACTTTGGAAGCGTCTTTCTCTCAAACGCTAGACTTTTAGAGAAAATAATGTTAAGAACCTCTATGTCATTTTAGAAGACGTATCCAAAGACAACCTACACGGGTAGGTTTGACAAAAAATATGTATCGGAGCCCCCTTTTTTATTTTGTATGAGAATCGTAAAGCGGTTAGTAGGATATATTACTGTATATAATTTATATCTATCTACTAAGTTTCAACTGTGTAATACTAATAGTTTCAGAATAAAGTGGCTGTGACATGCCGTCGGAGAGACAGACAGACAGACAGACTTGACGAAAGTATAAGGGTTCCGGTTTTTGCCATTCGTCTACGGAACCCTAAAAAGTAAGTAAGTCGTTGTGTCACTTTTGAAGGTAGTTTTTTAATGGGTTTATTAATGCTTAATTATATTTTAGCACTTAACATTGATTGATACGAGATTGCAACCATAGGTTATATTAACCATAACTTACTTTTGTCGTCCAGATATTTCGAATTATTATGGAAATAAAGGTAGAAGGAAAAAGGGGAAAAGGAAGGCCTAGAAAAAGTTATTTTGACCAAGTGAAGGATAAAGACGGTGTCACGTTGTACCAGAAGGTCAAGAAAAAGGCGGATAAATGAAAAGAATGGCGATTACTCCACCGACAAGAGCGCAGCTCCTAATTTGAAGAAGAAGATATTTCGGCACTGTTGCAAGTGAAATGATCACGGTGATTCTGTATGCATTTAAATGCATGTTAGTAACTGACTGAAAGATTGTTAAGTTAGTATTCAATTCGATAGTGTATTACTCAGCCAGGCCTCAAGGGCTCGGATCCGGTAAAACCGGCAAACCGAGGTGCACGAGTTGGAGGTAGTAGGGACACGTTCTGGGATGGGAGAGAAAGGTCGGCAAGCCGCAGCTATTCGAACAGAACCAAAGCAGCTATTCCAGTCTTAACTGGTCTAGGAGTAGGGAAGACGGGTATCATCCATGGGGAGTGAGCGTTGATGCTGCGAGGTGTTGGGCTATCATGTCATGTTGGTCTTCTGTATCTGTTGTTTGCTGCGCTCCGACGTCGATCGTTGTAGCTGTTTCGCTAATGGCTCGCTGCGCTCTGACGCTGATCATTGTAGCTGTCTTCGGCTTATAGCTTGCGGACCTTCATCGTTGAACGTTGTAGCTGTCTTCGGCTTATGGTTCGCTGCGGTCCAACGTTGATCATTGGAGCTATTTCACTTATGGCTCGCTGCGCACCGATGTTGATCATTGTAGCTGTCTTCGGCTTATGGCTCGTTGCGCTCCGACGTGGATCATTGTAGCTGTCTTTTGCTTTTGGTTTGCTGCACTCCGACGTAGATCATTGTGGCTGTCTTCCGCTTATGGCTCGCTACGCTTCAACGTTGATCATTGTAGCTTCTAGTTCATTAGACTTTGCTGGTTTGTTCTTTTCGACGATTTTTTGTAAAGTTGCCCTTGCGCGCGCGTCGGGCTCTAAGACAATCCTGAAAGATTGTTAAGTTAGTAGGTAAGAAAACTGAAGTGAATCAATCCAATTATTTAAAAGAGTATTTATCATAAATAATTAAAAAGCGTATCATTTCTTAACTCTACTCTACTACTCTACAAGGCCTAAGCTCCGAAATTGAAAAGCGTCAAAGCAGTCAAACTGTACCCAACACCACAAAAAGGAGTCCTCCTTTGAAAAGAAACCAACACTCGGAACAAACTTCGCGAGAACCAAACGGCAAACAGGAAAGTATCACTTTTTTTCAAAGCTTCAATGTTTTTCAACAAGTCGTTATACCGCCGTGTTTTACGCAAGTATCTGTGTAAACGGCCATCTTTTTCATTAGAAAATACGCAAATATTGATGACACAAACATAAAACCTCGGAACGGCCTCTGATTGACTGCCTATTTCCGAGACTAAATCACAATAACTTAAAATGACGAAATACCATATTTTTACAAAAATCAAAAGGACTAAAATAACGCGTTTTTTTTAAAAGAGGGTCAATGTTTGGATAAAAAAAAAGTTCGTTTATAGTTATAGTTATGTGATACAATGTACCTGAATAATCTTAACAATCTACGTAGTAGCTTCTTCCTACGTGCTACCTTCTCCTTATTAATGTAACAAATACTTTTCTGAAAACCACTTTGTCATCAAAATCGGTTCAACCTCTTTCCTTGAAGTCGGTTTAAATAGTTACTACAACCTTTTCCTCAGTGTAACAAATACTTTAGTGAAAAAACGCATCGAAATCGGTTCAGTAATACGCGAGATATTCGCGGACAAGCACATACAAACATACAGGTCAAACTGCGAACCTCCTTCTTTTTGAAGTTAACAATGCTATTCAAGCTTGTACCGATTAAATTTGAAAACCGATGAAAAAGATTTGAGCCTCCACCCTTTCTTAAGATCTGTAAAAAATATGAATTTATTCATTCTTTTACAGTCAAAATGTGTTTGATAATTGACTAATTAGGGAATAATTGAAACATGATAGAGGAAACCAAAATTTAACTGGTAACTTTCGTGAAACGAGATCCTGATACTCCAAAGACGCTATTCTTTGCGGTTTGCGAAAGCTGAAAAAAATTAAAGGAAAAAATAGAAGTAAAGTATATGTGTAATATATAAAAAGATACTCTCATTTTTAATAAATAATACAATCAAAATTAGTAACTCTCAAAAACAACAGACTGACATCTCAAGGGTGGCAGTAAGAACTATTGTTGTATGCACAGACTTAAGTACCTTTTCTGTCGGGCAGAGAACGTGGTCCTGAATACCAATTCACTGAAAGCATGCTCTCTCATACTCAAGTGCAGCGGACTATTCTTATATTTATTTTGAACTTTTATGAAACACTTAAAATTGAAATAATCCCCTTTGGGCTGTTTGTACAAGAGATAGACGTTACGTTTATAGTATTATTTTGAAATCATTTTATTATTTCAAATTCTACGAAGGATTTTTGTAAGAATAACGTTTTTTACTACTAATTGAGACAGTTTGCTGTACCAATCATATTTGCCAAACTCATTTAAAACAATTACGGTAATAAATTGTTGCAAAGAAGAAAGAAATGAACAATAAAGCTTTCAATTACCTTTTCAATTTAATTTAATACTCTGAAAGTAGTAAATGAATTTAAAAAACTTTATTTGAGTACTAAATGACTTTTGCGCTCGTTTCAGAATATTATTATTACGCCCTAGAGCGTAGTTTGTTTCTTTATTGTATGGACTAAATTATTTTAACTGTGCCTCCTTACATAATCGTTAATAATTTATGTAGAAAATTGTTGTTTATTTTATTTGCGTCTTATAATAAATGTTTCAGGACCAATCGCATGGGCTGGATTTAATAAAATTGTTAATAATAATTACACCCAAAATTCTGTCAAACGTTGATAGGAATGAAAAGATGTGATTTCTTTCTACCCTTGGGTTAGTTTGTTTACTCTTGCTTGCGTTTATGAGTCTTAGATGAGACCTTATTCAGCCTTGGTCATTTTAATGAATTGTGTTTGTTTGCCTTCAATACGTAAAATATTGTGGAAATTGAAAAGAAACTGCCGGGATGACCCATATTTCCATTTTTTACAACCCTTTGCTGTAAAAGCGAGGCATACCCATAATCTCTCATTTGTTGCTTGTTAAAAATGCTCTCTTTTCAGACAAAATGAATCATTAATACATCAAAATAAAAAAATCAGAACAACTGCAGTGATGTTAGTAAGTATTCACTTTTATTCACAAATTCACGCTATCTATTTGCTACTGTGAACAAGGTTTGGATTAAACTAAGAATCAATGTCAAAAATCTATTAAATGATTATTACTAGACTCATTTTCTTAACAAAGAGAACACATTTTATCAGAAGATGTAAGTGTTTTTTAAACCGTCTTTAAAAAGGAGGAAGTTATCAATTCGAATGTACGTTTTTATATTTGTATATTATGTTACCTCAAATTTCAGTCATTTGTAGACAGATTTGGAACTGCTTTTCACCTGCTTGCCTTCTGGTGGTCTCATCATGTATCTAATGATGAGGTATTGGTAAAGAGACGTTTAGTGTTTTTTGTACTAGTATGACACATTAACAAACATATCACATATCTTCACGTCTGATAGTCACCATTTCGTAGAGCTGAGCTGATGGTGGAACTTCTCAACGCTTAGGAGATCAGTGATTACGACGCCAAAACTTATATAAGGTACTTTGTAGCTTATTAATCTAGTTGGTTCCATTGTGGCCAAATCCGGATCTGATGATGGAGTCTTGGTGTGATCGAGGAAAACCCTTAAAATTTAAAGGCGCGTATAGTATTTTTGTACTGGTATAGTAATGTTGACATGTCTTTACGTCTGATAGTCACCATTTTGTGAAGCTGAGCTGATCTTGGAACTCCTTAACGCTTAGGAGATCAGCGCCGGAACTTATGTAAGGTACTGTGTAGCTTATTATATGACAGTGTCAGGAGGTGCAGTTCTTTTAATTAGTAGAAATTTGCGAATTCAATTAAATTTAATAAAAATAAGTAAAAATTGACTTTAAAAACAAAATACACTAAAAGTCTTAAATAAAACTTTTAAAAGGTCTCCATTTTAGAACAGCCGACCGACTCCAAAACATTTCTTTTTGGAGTCGGTGCCATCGCACTGGCCATCTCAAACACAATCTTAGGCGTCGTTCATCTGGGCACCGACTCCAAAAATATATTTTTAGCCTTAAATGAGTCCTTTTATGAGTTTATTTCACACTTTTTAGTATATGTGTGTTTTTGAGTTCGATTTTTACTTCTTTTATAACTACTACACTACTTTTGTATTATTCATGATCTATTTTTGCTCAACTTGCATCCACACCTAAAGCAATAACTTAACGAGGACTTTCTAATCACATAAAATAAAATAGTAAATATTTAATGCCACATAATTATTTTGTGCAATAACGCCCTTAGTAGACCAACGCATTTGCAGTTCCAATTATAGTAGAGCTAGATATGATAATTGCATCCTTGTCGATTAGTTCAGCCGCAAATAGATGCAGCATAAGAATACGTTGGTGGAAAAATAAGTAGCTGGCATTAAAAAAACATGATATGTGATTAAAGTGTCCTCTTATATTAAATAGCGTAGAAAATCACAGCCGTCTTGCAAAAAGTTTCACTCTAACTCGCAGGACTCTTATAATATTAAGAGACAAAACTTCTTATCTATTTACGTGATCAGCCGCCTGAAGCCATTATTAGGAGCCCTATATCGTATGTTCCATTTATTATCGGTGTCCCACAGAAGTTCCGTTGTCAGTCCTCATATTTATGTTTTCCATTATTTCGATGATGGAACCGTGTTTTGTGGGCGCCGAGTTTGCCGAAATTTTGTCGCGGGGAATATATCTATATATATTGTCGGCTGAAGGTAAGAGACGTCGAATTTTATTTTTCTTTAGTTATCTGAGTATAAACGTTTGCTTTTTATAGTTAATATACTTTAAGCCAGTAAAATTATATCCCTCAAAAGATTTTATTAGCAAGAACAAACATATCAAGAGTCATAAAGTAGCTTAGGAAATCAGAAGGACAAGAACTCTTGCGCCTAACCATATTCATTTCTGCTTAGACCAAACGACGTTAAGTCCACCTTTTCTACAAAATCGCTTGCACTCACAACTCAAAAACGAGCGTCATTTCAAACAAAAGATGTCGCCCCGCGAAACTAAATGTCATAATGGCTATTCAAATTGCCATTGCTAAAAGTATTTAACCTTCAAAACGCGCACAATCGTAAATATTCTACCGCTGATTAACGACATTTAACAATTATTTGGGTTAAATATCGATCACGCAACTAGGCCTGAACAACCTCAAATTTCCTACTTTTCCTCCTCTGTACCAGTAACAGGTTTACATGTATGTTTTTTTTTAACCTTGATACGACTGAACTAGATAAAAATAATTTTAACATAGGGATTCAATATTGACCATATTTTGACAGAATATTCGATATTTGGCCAGGGAAAGCTGCGGGTAAGCCATTAATTTACGTTGTATTTTTTTTTAAATCCTAAATCCGTCATTCCTAGATTCCTGGAACGAATCACATTCACACTCATGATAAAATATAAACCGCGCCCGGAAAGCTGTGTAAAGGCTTTCAGGCTGTCACTTCCCACAGGAAATCCGGAAAGGAATCTCTGTCAAAACCTTGCCGTGTGTCGCCTTCCTTTGTCTTACTAACTGAGCTTTGTGCTAAACAATAAATAGAGGTAGAGATACAAATCTATTCTTAAAAGTAATAGTAACGTGTGTATTAAGGTCACATCTGACCGCCGTTTTTTTTTCTATATTTATTATTGGAAGCTTGGTCGCTAAGCGATCCTAGGCCTGACCACCTTAAGAATCAAAATTGTAGTCATATCGTATGTGCAAGCTATTTTCGTTTGATAGAGCTTAGGCGAGACCTCGACCTCGTACAAACAACTCGTACAAGAACCATATTAGACCGCAGCAATATAACAATAATAATAAATATTGGACACCAATCACATACATTGATCTGATCCAAAAGTAAGTAGCCAATGCACTTGTATTATGGAAATCAGACACAACGGTGGTACCACAACATCTAGACCCAAGACAATAAAGAAAAGATCGTTGTCCACATTGAACCGATCGGGAATCGAACCCGGAACCTCACGAGATGGCGACGCATGAAACCAGCGTGCTAGCCACTCTACCACGGAGGTCGTCTATTATTTCCGTCGTATAATACTACCTTCTCTACGTCTAAAAACACTATGTATTGTAATATTATGCATGACGTTTTGATGGATAACACATCAATATCAATTGCCTTTGAAAACAAATGTAGGGACAAAATGTAAGCAAAAACTTTCTTTCTAATATCGGCTAAGGTATAGGGATTCTGTAAAAGATTAGAACAAAACTATAAACAAATAAATATGGAACACCAATTGCTCTGATCCTTCAGCGAGTAGCTAATTCACTTGTATTATGGATATCAGAAACAGCCGTAAATCAACACCCGGACCCGAGACAATATAGATAATTATGACGACCCGTCTGATGTAGTGGTCGAGAAATCGCCTACTACGCAGCGGGTTGCGGGTTCGATCCCCGCACAATACAAACATTTGTGTGCATGAACATGTCTGTTTGTATCGGTCTGGGTGTTTTCTATGTATAGCATTTAGTATTTACAAACAAAAAAGTATTTAAGTATTATATCCGTTGTCTGGCACCCATAACACAAGCTTTGAGTAACCAAGGCCAAACCATAGAGCAAACGTTAGCGCGGTGAATTCAAAAAAATTGATTTCTCTTTTTCCCTAGATTTAGAAATTTCTAGAGAGTCTTGGATGGGATCGCAAAAGCTTTGCGGCCACACACAAAAGTCCGCATGTGGCCCGCAGGCCGCAAGTTGAGTACAGCTGATTTATTAGAAGATAAAATTCAATTGCGTTTTATTAGGAGCATATCGTTCACAGCAATTTAAATGCGGCGCTCCCCTCAGCATCTGATAGTTATAAGATGAATGGACGCTGTAAGTGTTAAAAACGTCCTAAACCGATGGTTACTATCCTGTAGATAAGAATGAGACATTATCAGTTTCTTGCGCATCTCCTTCGCAGCACTAGCCTACAATATCCCAAAGCTGTATAAGGTCTTTGTTGGGACGTTAATAAGAGCTTCTATATAGTCTACGTACAGAAAAAACTCCCTTAATTTTGAAGATATATGCCCTCTACTATGAGGTCACAAGAGGCCACGTCACCGCAGACTTTGGATACGAATAAATTAGCTGAATAACAACTCCATATTATGTTATTGTCAAGTTCGATGCATGTTTGTGGGTTATTCCATTTGTTCATTTGCATTTTATGGTGACTGAACTTTGAGAGGCAATGAACCCGACTATAAGCAGTCCTAGAACACCGAATTGGTTTAAATTGCAATTGAAAATGAGACTATGGCTTCAACAGCTTTCTTTAACTAGATAAAAATAATATAAATAAGCCAGATTACGTTTTTTGAGAAGCTTGTAGCGCAGACAGCAGGGTTAGTCGCTTGCCTTGCAATTACCCCTCCACCAATCCGCACTGAGCCCGCGTGGTGGAGTCCGGCTACAACTACCTCATAGTTAAGGTAAGGCCTTTGCTCAGCAGTAGGACGTTACAGGCTAACTTAACTTAATACATGTTTCCTATTCCTCATATTTATTTTATCATATTATAATAATCTATACTAATATTATAAAGCTGAAGAGTTTGTTTGTTTGTTTGTTTGAACGCGCTAATCTCAAAAACTACTGGCCCGATTTGAAAAAATATTTTTACGTTGGATAGTCCATTTATCGAAGAAGGCTTTAGGCTATATAACATAAAGATACTACTCATAAGACCACAGCAGAAATGAAAAATGTTGCGAAAACGGGAGAAAGATATTCCTTTTGAGAGCTTCCGCTGCATACGCTGCGGAAACCGCTTAAGTTACACAAAAATCATGTATGACAGGATTGTTTAGCATTAAGAGTTCTATAATAAAGTCCGCGACAGCATATGTCTATCTTTTATGGTTGACTTACTACAACCTTTTTTATGTTAATAAATTTGCAAAAAAAATGCATTATTTTTAGAGTTGTATTATATTATATACACACAGGTATTTATTCTTATCAAAATAAATACATTCATCATCACGAACATTTTATTTAGAACCAAGTTGCCCTTTATATCATTTGATTTCAATAAATATCTTAGGAGCTATCACAGTTTTAACATAACTCCGCACCAAAATAATGTTCGCAGCTTAAGTACAACGTGCGCTTGCGCTAATCTATACAAATATTATAAAGCTGAAGAGTTTGTTTGTTTTTTTGTTTGTTTGTTGGAACGCGCTAATCTCAAAAACTACTGGCCCGATTTGAAAAAAAAATTTACGTTGGATAGTCCATTTATCGAGGAAGGCTTTAAGCTATATAACATAAAGATACGACTCATAATACCACAGAAGAAATGAAAAATGATGCGAAAACGGGAGTATGATATTCCTTTTGAGAGCTTCCGCTGCATACGCTGCGGAAACCGCTTAAGTTACACAAAAATCATGTATGACAGGATTGTTCAGCATTAAGAGTTCTATAATAAAGTCCGCGACAGCATATGTGTATCTTTTATGGTTGACTTACTACAACCTTTTTTATGTAAATAAATTTGTAAAAAAATAATGCATTATTTTTAGAGGTGTATTATACACGCAGGTATTTATTCTTATCAAAATAAATACATTCATCATCACGAGCATTTCATTTAGAACCAAGTTGTCCTTTATATCATTTGATTTCAATAAATATCTTAGGAGCTATCACAGTTTTAACATAACTCCGCACCAAAATAATGTTCGCAGCTTAAGTACAACGTGCGCTTGCGCTAATCTATACTAATATTATAAAGCTGAAGAGTTTGTTTGTTTGTTTGTTTGTTTGTTTGAACGCGCTAATCTCAAAAACTACTGGCCCGATTTGAAAAATTATTTTTACGTTGGATAGTACATTTATCGAGGAAGGCTTTAGGCTATATAACATAAAGATACGACTCATAATACCACAGCAGCAATGAAAAATGTTGCGAAAACGGGAGAAAGATATTCCTTTTGAGAGCTTCTGCTGCGTACGCTGCGGAAACCGCTTAAGTTACACAAAAATCATGTATGACAGGATTGTTCAGAATTAAGAGTTCTATAATAAAGTCCGCGACAGCATATGTCTATCTTTTATGGTTGACTTACTACAACCTTTTTTATGTTAATAAATTTGTAAAAAAATAATGCATTATTTTTAGAGGTGTATTATACACACAGGTATTTATTTTTATCAAAATAAATACATTCATCATCACGAGCATTTCATTTAGAACCAAGTTGCCCTTTATATCATTTGATTTCAATAAATATCTTAGGAGCTATCACAGTTTTAACATAACTCCGCACCAAAATAATGTTCGCCGCTTAAGTACTACGTGCGCTTGCGCTAATATATTATAAAGCTGAAGAGTTTGTTTGTTTGAACACGTTTATCTCAGGAACTGCTGGACCGATTTGAAAAAATATTTCTGTGTTGGATAGCTTTGTTTATCGAGAAAGGCTTTAGGATATAAAACATGACGCTGCGACGGGAGGGGAGGGAGCAAACTCAAAACGCGCGGACGAAGTCGCGGGGGACCGCTAGCATATTATAAAGCTGAAGAGTTTGTTTGTTTGAACGCGCTTATCTAAGGAACTCCTGGACCGATTTAAAAAAATATTTCTGTGTTGGATAGCTTATTTATCGAGAAAGGCTTTAGGATATAAAACATGACGCTGCGACGGGAGGGGAGGGAGCAAACTCAAAACGCGCGGACGAAGTCGCGGGGGACCGCTAGTATAAGATAAGGCGCCGTAAATGGACACTTTGACGCAGAACAGTGTAGGTACATCTTTATAAAAAAAATAATGTAAATGTATAATTTTTATATTACACCATATATAATTATTCTATATTACACTATTTCATGTCTGCTTCTTTTCTTTATGGTTAACACAGACATTGAAAGAAGTATACATGAAATGGTGTAATACAAGATAATTACTAACTCGTGTTTAATATATATATTAATATACTTACTCATATTTAATATATACAATTGTATTTATAAATAATTGTATTTACTCGTATTTTAGGCAATGATTGTAAGAGTTTGATGCCTACGCTAGGTATCGCACACTTGTATAACCGAATAGTGTACTTATATTACCTATTAAAAACCACTCTAAACTAAAAATACTCTATATTCGACTAATATTCAACATCGGTTAAACATGCTATATTTATTCAATTTAAAAGAACCCCTGAAATTCCCAAACTTCGATTCTTACAGAAGTTGCATCAATTACAATAAAAAAGCATCCCAAGATAAAATAACTTATTATTTAAAGTTCCTTCTTTCAAGTTTTCTTTGTGTAAACCTGTTCATTGAGAAACATGCTAACTAGTAGCTTGTTAGAGTTAGCTTAGTCATTACGGAGTTTGATTGTATTTAGGTCTTTCATAAGGTTTCTCTGATTGTTATATGATATTCATCATAGTTCATTCTACGATAAGACATAGAAGGCTATCAAAGCTAGAGTAAGTATATCATACGAGTATAACGTTCTCAAAGAAACATTACTAAATATCCATTAGTAGCACTTATGTCAACATTACATTCTTTCAAGCTGATTAAAGCAATCGTAATTTAGTTAAGTATAGTTGGCCTCAAATCATTCCACTGCTGGGCAAAGGCCTCACCTCAAGTATAAGGCGGTATAAGCCTTATCCGGCCACGCGGGCTCAGTGTGGATTGGTGGAGGGATGTTCTATGAAGTGCTCGTAGCGCAGTAGTGGTAGCGCTTTGGTAGTGATACAGAAGGTAAGCAACCTACAGTGTGGTCGTGTGTGGATGGGTGACCATTCCAACCATTTTAGGTGACGTTTATCACAAACATCTCCGTGCTTAGGCACGTTAGGCTGTTGCCGCGTTGGTTCCGGAGAATATTAGTCGATAAGTCTAGTTAGAGGCCCTGTAGGCGGCTTGATAACCTGACGGCAAGGTTGATCGCTTGCCTTGCAAAACCTGCTATTAATGTAAGCACTAAAATATCTGGGCAAAAATGACTAGGTATTGTACTGTAATATATATGTATACGTTTATATCCCACTAGCGGTCCCCCGCGACTTCGTCCGCGCGTTTTGAGTTTGCTCCCTCCCCTCCCGTCGCAGCGTCATGTTTTATATCCTAAAGCCTTTCTCGATAAATAAGCTATCCAACACAGAAATATTTTTTCAAATCGGTCCAGCAGTTCCTGAGATAAGCGCGTTCAAACAAACAAACTCTTCAGCTTCATAAAATATTAGCGCAAGCGCACGTTGTACTTAAGCTGCGAACATTATTTTGGTGCGGAGTTATGTTAAAACTGTGATAGCTCCTAAGATATTTTTTAAAATCAAATGATATAAAGGGCAACTTGGTTCTAAATGAAATGTTCGTGATAATGAATGTATTTATTTTGATAAGAATAAATACCTGTGTGTATATAATATAATACAACTCTAAAAATAATGCATTTTTTTTGCAAATTTATTAACATAAAAAAGGTTGTAGTAAGTCAACCATAAAAGATAGACATATGCTGTCGCGGACTTTATTATAGAACTCTTAATGTTAAACAATCCTGTCATACATGATTTTTGTGTAACTTAAGCGGTTTCCGCAGCGTATGCAGCGGAAGCTCTCAAAAGGAATATCTTTCTCCCGTTTTCGCAACATTTTTCATTTCTGCTGTGGTATTATGAGTCGTATCTTTATGTTATATAGCCTAAAGCCTTCCTCGATAAATGGACTATCCAACGTAAAAATAATTTTTCAAATCGGGCCAGTAGTTTTTGAGATTAGCGCGTTCAAACAAACAAACAAACAAACAAACAAACAAACAAACTCTTCAGCTTTATAATATTAGTATAGATAAACGTATCAGTTAAAACATTAAGTAGATAAATAATATATCTCGTTTGTTAAGAGCTAACGGGTTTCTATAATAGTACAATCATCGTGATACTTACAAATCTAACATACCTCTTCTACATATTTGAACTAAATCAATAAGCCGGCGAGCATTTCGATATTAATCTTACTGTCGCCATAATGTTGTTTTGAGAGCGAGAACAAGAAAACTATTTTAAAGTTAGATGGAGTTGCTCAACTGTGACTCTCAAGTGTTTTCGCGCTTTTTGTGAAGGCGACTTGCAATATCTGAATGGAGCTAGGTATTCACTTTATTGTGTTACAAACAAAATTACTGGTGCTTCCACGTAGAAAAAAACACTAAATCAATATTTTTGCACCCACTTGACTGAATTTTATCAAACTCCTATGAGAAAACATGATCTATCAATTGACTACAGATTGAAACATAATGCAAAGGCTGAATGCTATGCTATTTTAATTAACAAATTCATTTGTTGTTTAAAATAGAATATTTTCGGACTAATCGAGTTAAAGCTATAGTCGGTTTACCAGGCCGCGGACTAATGCGTCCCATATAGATCTTTCGATGCTGTATTCAGGTGTAAGCAGTTGAAAGCCCACAATCTGTTTAAATTTAATTCTGAATTAAATTAAGACAGTTAACGCAACGCATCTATCGTTCCCAATTCATTAACTCTGTGTATTTGAGTGTGTTTGACCCTGACAGCCATTTCAGTTTCGACTGACCGACATACAGAAGATTTTCGGTCAATGTCCATTTCGTATGGCTAAACGAAGAAAGATAAGTCGTGCATTTTTTTTAATTAGAGATTTTGATTTTTCCGAATTGTTTTTTTTTCTGATATCGAGCGGGATTTTTTAAAATAAGGAAAATAAAAGAGCGGGGGAGATAAATGACACCAGTTGGTTGGAGCGAAGTGTTACGTAGGATAAATACGTCCTTTGCCTGTTCATGTCATCATCAAATTACCTTATTTGAACACTAGCTATGTACTTCTATACTAGCTACTTCTCCCCATGAATCTTGTTATTTAAAACTTATAAAAACTTTAACAAAATAACCTTGGTTTTCGATTTATATAAGCATTTTTTTTTGATAAATTTACGAAAATTTATAGATGAAAAAAAGTTATTCCTTACCAAGGCACAGGGATTATGTTTTCCACATTTGTTTGTCAGGGTTATTTGTTTTTTTAGGGATCTGTTTCATGAGAAATCAAACAAGGCATTATCCAAAACCTAATACCAAGTGCAATATCAAGAATGTATACAATTCTTGATAAAATGACAAAAGTCATTTATTACTTCTTAAATGTAAAAGCCACAGTAGATTCCAAAACGTACACTCGTAAACACGTAAGTAAGCATTTCAAACCCGACCGCAAGCTAGTTATTTATTTAGCTGCAAGGCTGTACAAGCTTGTTCTATTATTTAAAGGTTGCGTGGACTTCGTACATACGATAAGAAACAATAAACCGTCCTCTGAGGGTACGTGTAGAACAATACGAAATGAACTTAAAGCGCGCCCTCGACGGCGGTAGACGATTGAAAGTGTGCATTATGTATGAAATGGATGTCCCTCGCGGAACGCTCCGCGGCGGTGGTTTTTAAACAGGGCCATTTTAATGACGCGCTTCGGTTCTAGTGCTGACATTTAGTTATGTTGGAATTAGTTCTGCAAATAGTTGACGCCGATTTCGACTACGGTGTCCAGTTACAATGACATCCGAGTGCGCGGGACATATTATAGTGCATAAGTGTACGCAAACACAGGTACACTCTCTATTCCTCTCATTTACTTATTCCGATGGGACAGCAAACTGACACGACCGGAGAGGGAGCAGGCGCTGGACCAACGGCTTTACGTGCATTCCGAGGCACGGGGGCGAAATACCGCCAACTACCAAACTCCGGGCTACCCTGAGAATTTCTGAACAGAAAAACCCTGGTACGTGTTTTTGGCCCGAACCGAGAATCGAACCTCTGGCGCAGCCGTCGCTATAAAGTACGACCCTCTAACCGCCGCGCCACCGAGGCAGTTCTTCTGCAAATATTTTTGAGCTAGACATGATAATATTATGATCTAAGTACTTGTTGTTCAGTCGTTAAGGTAATATCTGTATCGACTCTGTAACGCATATACAACCAGGTAGTTTGTATAGTCTTCACACAACACTTTTAGTTACAAATCATTTCAAATATAAATATATTTTTTGCCATTAAGTAAGTTACACCTGAAAATGTGGTCTTATGTCAGAGATACAGTGCAGTGACCTACTTAGCCATATAAAATTGCATGCACAAATTTAGGAAATTATTAATACTAGTTCAACAATTTAATTAAGTGTTATTTTTGTTTTTTATCAATATGAATTAAGCAAAAATCATAGCAACAATGTCAACATTTAAATATATTTTTTATCATTAAACATCAGTGGCATATTTTATATTCATAAAGATGAAATAAGAAACCAAAAATTTGCGCACGGGCGGGACCAAAACCAGCAACCTTTTGGCAGACCGGACCAAACGCTCTTACCAATTTAGCTACCGTGCTGTCAGTCCGACCCTGCAAAATTTGTGGTTTCTTATGAAAACGTCAATTGCGTGACGCTTAGCGCCATCTAGCTGTCTGTTTATGAAACAGATGGCCTAAGCAGTTATTCTTTACAGAATAAATTAAACTTGGAAATTGATGTCGCTTCGCTATCTAATGCTTTAGAATGTTTTTAACACTCACAGTGTTACTAACATTCTAAAGCATCAGTGGCATTATCAGTTGTGAATACTTTTGTTTATTGAAAAATATAAATGTGATTTTTAAAAGAAACGTAATACAGAGGTCACAACCGCTTGATTACTTTTATGAATCTAATTTTTTACAACTTGTTCGTCTTTTGAATGATGTGCCGCCTTTCTTTGTGTCTAGTGTGTGCAAGTGATTTTCGCTTGAAAGTGGTAAGGCGGCGATACCTTTACCATGAAAAGCGATTTAGTTACTGACCACCCAGATATTATTGAAGCTACCATCTGAAAATAAAGGTCTTTAGACCTGAATGAATACCTATAAAATAAAATAAAACAATTAACAGTTGTTTAGAATGATCCTAACACTGACAGTATTTTTGGTTTCTTATTTATCTTATTACAAGAACACTAAACAGTTTTTAATCGCCGATAGTTTTGAGTTGTTGCTAAGAGCTGCAACGAGTCCTGGGTCCCTATGTCTGAATCACTCGCGTACGGGAATGATTACAGAAAAGAAAAGCTGAATTTTCTGAGTAACAACGTAAATATTACGCGTAATTTCAATCGAGTCCTCATAATCTGGTGGTATTATTATTTTGGTGCGGAGTTATGTTAAAACTGTGATAGCTCCTAAGATATTTATTGAAATCAAATGATATAAAGGGCAACTTGGTTCTAAATGAAATGCTCGTGATGATGAATGTATTTATTTTGATAAGAATAAATACCTGTGTGTATAATACACCTCTAAAAATAATGCATTATTTTTTCACAAATTTATTAACATAAAAAAGGTTGTAGTAAGTCAACCATAAAAAATAGACATATGCTGTCCCGGACTTAATTATAGAACTCTTCATGCTGAACAATCTTGTCATACATGATTTTTGTGTAACTTAAGCGGTTTCCGCAGCGTATGCAGCGGAAGCTCTCAAAAGGAATATCTTTCTCCCGTTTTCGCAACATTTTTCATTTCTGCTGTGGTCTTATGAGTCGTATCTTTATGTTATATAGCCGAAAGCCTTCCTCGATAAATGGACTATCCAACGCAAAAAAAAATCAAATCGGGCCAGTAGTTTTTGAGATTAGCGCGTTCAAACAAACAAACAAACAAACAAACTCTTCAGCTTTATAATATTAGTATAGATTATAAAATTCACTTTGATTCGCATTATTTGCTATTGGTCTCATAGTCGAATAAAGTCACTCTTCCCCTTTAAGTCGGTTGAAATTTGAGCGCTAGAGTCTATATTTAACCCAGTAATGCCTAGCGTGTCCAAATGGACACGCATTTAGTAGAAAATAAAGATGGTGACTGTGGTGGCCCTAACTCTTTTTTTTACTATGTTAACAGTATTTTACTACTGTCAAAGTATCAAATGACATTTCTTTTTAGCGCCCGTGAGTGTTGTGTGCCAAATTAGGTTAAAATTTCAGTTTGATTTTAATATTTGGAAAAAAATATGGATGGCAGTGAAAAGTAAGTATTTTTTCTTAAAAATTATTTAAAACTCTAACTGGTTTTTTTTCATAGGATTATGCTCAATATTGTTATCTGATGTTTGAAATTATAACCTAGGTACTTTGTTTCGATCGAGTTTTACAACAAATTTGTCCGTGTGTCCATATGGACACGCTAAGCACTTGCATGAGCACTGACATTGCGTTGCGCTTTCTAGTTACCAGGTACATGGAATAAGGAATATTCAAAAACCAAAGAACATTGAATGATATTTTGAATGCGTTGGAAGAAAGCAGTGATGAAGAATGTGAAGAAAGAATGCCAATCCCTGATGCAATATATGTTGCTCCTACATAACCTTCTGTATTGACTGATGAAGATTCTGGAGATGAAGATACTGGTAGACGTATCGAAAATTTGAGTTCCAGACAGTTATTGGCTGATGGTGAGGTTCATTATCAAAAGGATAGTTTCAACACAGAACCAAATTAGGTTTAAAAAAAGAGAACCTGGGTTCACGGGGATTTAGAACCTTTTTTAGAGCCGTTTCCAGAGCAAGATAACAATGCTATAAAAAAATTGTCTGCAATTAAAATATTTGGGCTTATAATTGATAATGATATAGTGAATATGTTGGTCTCGCAATCTAACAATTACACTTTACCTAAAATACCTACAATATACCTAAACTAACAGCTGATGAGATGTTTTATAGCAATTTTGGTACTAAGTGGATACAATCCCGATGCTAACAATTGTAATGCAAATGTAATGCGTCGAATGTTTTAGAGATTACTACCAAAACAACTTAGTATTTTCTTGCTTTTGTCGATTCTGTTTGTTTTTTATATTAGTGATGATTTCATTTAATTTGTACACCTTAACGCTTAGCGTGTCCATATGGACACGTGTGTTTTTTTTTCAAAATTAACATTTTTTTGTTTACTTTTTTGTTTTTTAAAACAACTTGTTTTTTTATTTATATATGTTATTTTAAGTCGTCTGATTGCAACAAATCCAAAAAATATATTAAAAAAGAAACTGGGCATTACTGGGTTGAAAAATGCCAACATTCAAAACCGTAATCGTCGCTTAAGCAAATCTTTGCACTCAGAGAAAAGTTTTTTTTTTTTTAAAAGCACTCCGCAAAATGGTGGTGCTCATAAAGTTTCATAGTTTTAAAAACGCTCATAAAACGCGTTTTCAAAGTGAGCAACTTGGCGATTCGCTCTGACTAAAGTTTTGAGGGCTTCACAATTAAACTGGCTTGTGTACTTTTATTGTGTGCTAAGCAAAAATAAACAGATTTCAGTCAAGTCCGAACGGCCACATCAAAATAATACTTTCAAAAAATACCCTAACGCAAAAAGGAACAGGAGCCTATTTTTTAATCACTTGCGTGAAGATGGCATGTGATATTTATTAAATAAAGTCATTTTTTTCGAATGAAACTCAGTTAAAAACCACGTGAATGAAATTAGGAGACATATAGTTAAATTTTGTGCGTACTCAAGTCTGTATTGCATGTGATTTTCGTTGATTTTTTAATTTTCGAATAAAAATTTCACTCTATATTCTAGCGATTCAGAAATAGGGTTCCAGGATCAAGTCACAGTGAATAATTTGTTCAAGATCTTAGTTAATATTTGTTAAAGACTATTTGGCCGGAAATGGCTCAACAAGTAGGTAGCTAACGTCTCAGTTTTGTTGTGTACCTGAAGGTTTTAGATGTCTGAATATTTATAGAATTTAATACAATTTGCAAAACGCAATTTTTCAATTCAAATAACAGAACAACGTCCAAAACACTCATGCTTACTGAACCCTAAAACAGATTGAGCTTCAATCAAGAGTTTGTTTGAACGTTTTTTATCGATGGAAATCCAAATTTATGCGTCGATTAACTTTGCTTTAATGAAGTTGGATTCTGAATCAATTATTGGCTTTCCCGAATTATGAGGACGGCATGACAAATTCGGTTAGAGCCGATTTTAATTACTGTACCAATACAGTTTTTTTTTTGTTAGTTTTATGTTAAATAATGGTATCAATTATATATTTTGACAGGATTGAATTGTACAGCTACGAGGGTCAAACTGAAAGTTCTTAGAAAATCAAAAACTGATTACATTAGCCAGTTATTAGTTTTATTATATCTTTTCAAAATATTGTCCATTGACGTCAATACACCGCTGCATGCGATGGAACCACTGGGAAAAGCACTTTGCCCACTCGTCCTTAGGGGTCTCTTCAATGGCATCGCGATACGCAGCCACCGCTTCTTAAACATTCATAAACCGCTTTCCTTTAAGTTTTTCTTTAATATTTGGAAATAAATAAAAATCACAAGGCGCGAGGTCGGGGCTATACGGCGGGTGACCCAGTAATTCAACGTTTGATGTCGCCAAATAGTCGATCGTTCGCTTGGCGGTGTGCGACGAGGCGTTGTCGTGGTGAAGGAGGATCCTACTGCGAGGTCGTTTCTCTCGAACTTTTTCCAAGACAAGTGGCAAACAATTGGTAGTGTACCATTCTGCAGAAACTGTTTTTTGATCCTCTAACACAATTGTTGCGAAATGACCTATCCTTCCAAAGAACGAGGCCACCATTTTTTTTCCCGCACTTCGATCTCTCTTCACTTTAGTTGGCAACTCCTCGAAAGGAAACACCCACTGAGCAGATTGTCTTTTGGTTTCAGGATCATAACAGTAAATCCAGCTTTCGTCACCTGTTAGTATGTCGAACACAGCATTTGAGTCACCTCCGTTAAATCTTTCAATCATTTTACGGCACCAATCCACACGATGGAGTTTTTGAGCCTTAGTCAAATTATGAGGTATCCACCGGGCGCAAAGCTTCCTGACCGCTAAATGTTCGTGGAGGATTTTGTGCACTTGACTCATACCGATGCCTAAGCTTGTCCGAATCTGCTGATAGGTCACTCTTTTGTCAGTCTCTATCATACGCCGCACAACACAGATGTTATTTTCAGTCGTCGCCGTAGAAGGCCGTCCCTCACGTACATCATCAGTGAGATTAGTGCGACCACGTTTAAACTCATTAAACCAGTTGTAAACAGTCGCACGAGATGGGGCTTCATCGTGAAAGGCCAATCGTAGTCTATCATAACTTTCTTGTTGACTTAAATGACATCGAAAGTCATAAAAAATCATTGCACGAAAATTTTCTCGTGTTAAATTCATGTTGACGTGACACAGACAATTTTCAATTTGCCGCCAAATCGTAAAACAAATGACAAATGAATGAAATATATACTCAGTAATATTGGCAAAGAGTTCTATTTTCAAATTTTAGAATATTCTTTTTATTATATTGTTTATAAGTGGCCAGTTCTAAGAACTTTCAGTTTGAACCTCGTACCGAGCTAATATGGGATTCCTTTTTATCCGTTTTTTTTTACCGTAACGCACAAAAAGCTATTATTTTTTAGCAAACTTACAAAACAAATGATATTTTTATTTTAACTTGTCAAAATGAAATTCAATACGATTAAAAAAATCATTTTACTCCTTAACACAGTATTGGAAACATCCCAAGAACTTCCTTTGTTGATTATATTTTTTTCCGATTGTTTTTGATGTCAGTTTTATTAATTTTAACAAATCAATGTAGTTAAAATATTAAATATAAATTACAAAGTCTAAGCGAACTAAGCGTATACAGCACTTCAAACTATTTGTTTTACTTTCTCTGTTACCTTATCAACTTATTACGAACTTATCGTTACATTAAGTCTTTCAATAAATATTGAGACCTACATCTAAATTATTAATAAACTTTCATCCATGCAGGTTATCTTTTTATGGCTTAACAAACTCATTGTTTAATAACTAATTTAAGCTCAAGCTTTCAAAACTTCCCGTTGCAAACAAGCGGTACTTACACAACACTTTAAGTGGGTCAAACTTCTCATAATGCATGAAGCGCATCGCAACATGCATCAATGTAAATTCAGATCTCAACTTAAACATTCACCAAACTAGAATTAAAATGGCGTCTACATAATGAGCTATCAAAGCAGGTCTCCCGACCGTGAGATTTCATTTCTTGCGTCCACAAAATAGCTTCAGGCACTATTAAGTCATTTGCTGCAGCCGTCCCTGTATTTTTTGCAGAATCACGGCTAAAATGAACCTTAACTCGTCTATATAAAATTCACATACATCATTGTGAGAAAAGTATGTAAATCGATGCTAGAGGCAAGGGCAGTAGTGTTGCCAATATGATACACCCGTCCGTTCTTTATACAAGTTATATCGATAGAATAAGTACAGTACTAGCACTGTACTGAGTAATTCAGTAATTGTATGTACGTGTATAAGAATGTGACACCAGATAAATTATTGTAACTTCTGTTGTGTCTGATTTCCTTAGCACAAGTGCATTAGCTACTTACTTTGGGATCGGAGAAATTGGTGACCAATATTGGCCAAGTGCGAGTCGGACTCGCGCACTGAGGGTTCCGTGAACTTTAAACTTTAACTGAATTAGGGAACCCAGTAAATTCCGCTTAGTAAAATACCACAATATTTTGTTGACAGCAAACATAACTTTGTTTTTCATAGTATTTGTATTGTATGAAGTACAAAGTTATGTTTGCGGTTATTGAAAATTTGCTATATCTCAAAAACTTCTCGTTCGATCCCGCTCGAAGTGAAAATCTACATTATTATTATTTTTAAAATTTACACTTGCTTAGTTTAAAAGTTAGGTGGGGGGGGGGGGGGGGGGCAATTTACTACTTTGGAAGCGTCTAGCTATGAAACGTTACTAAATTTCAACAGTGTGATGCTTATAGTAACAGAATAAAATGGCTGTGACATACGGACGGACAGACAGACAGACAGACAGACTGACGAAGTTATAAGGGTTCCGTTTTTTGCCATTCGGCTACGGAACCCTAAAAAATATGCTAGATACTTATTTTTATTTTATATAAATTATTTTTATTTTATATAATTAATATTTATTTTGACAAAATTACCTTATACTAGTACATTCACTTTATTTCTTATTTGCTTACAATTAATTGTATACTTGTAAAAATCTGATAGATAAATTTTATGTTTACTAGGATTTCTAGAATCCCCTCTTATTTTGCATTGACATAACCAATTTTTTATTATTATTATTTTAGCTGAGCTTCAAGCTATCAGTGTTAAAAATCTACTTTTATCTATATTCTAAACATCGATTATTAGACATCCCTATTAGCGGAAGACAGGGGGGAGTCGGTTTTCCTCTGAATAGCAATTTTTGCTGTAATATCAATCGTATAACACAAGTGAAGGCCTGTTCGGCCCTTTTCACCGTGTGTACTGATATCTCTCAGTTCAAATGTTATCGAAAATGATATTTGATATTCCTTTAGGTGGTGAAAGGTTTTATTTCTTCCACTAAAGCATCGAGTCGAAAAAGATTATGACATGATTCATCTTACTTGAGGCATTTATTTAAGGTGAATAATATCAAAAATAATCAAGGCGTCGGAAATCTATTAGCGAGGATTGAAACTCTATCAAAATAATGAATAGATTTCATTTAAAAAAAGATTACAAATGACAGGAAAAAATAAGGAGATAAACACGCATGAACCATTCCAGCGTTACTTTGTTTTCCGACGTCATTTTAAACATAGCTCTCGGACCCGAGTTTTTGGCCCACAGCACGCTGTGTGCCGATGTAAAATGCCGTAATGTTAATGCCGTGTCAAATCAAACACTAGCCGTCCTGGCGGACTTTGTCCCGCCTATAAAACAGGGCCGGCCCTGTTTTTTTCTTTTCTGGGCCAAGACAAATCCAACAAAGTAAAAATCACTAAAATCGGTCCGAGTAATAAGTCGCAACTAAACCAATATGTCAAACAATGGTGGTGCGCGTAAGTGACTTTTATGTTATAAAACTGGAAAAAAATATCACAATAACATTCTATATTAATAATACCGAAAAAAACTTGTAATAGTACTTTAAAAAATAATGATTCAAATATAGTATACGGATATTTTTCATAAAAAATCGTCATAAAAAACCAAAGTGCCAAAAAAAATTACAGGCCGGAAACGATAGGCAATGATTCCTACTAGCATAATATAAACGGGAGCCTTTTCGGGCGCATACTCTATCGCCATAATGTAGTTTGGCATAACAGTTTCAGCATATACTCATTTTGTATAAATTTTGATTAGCATTTTGTCTAGCTTTAACTTACCATAGTTGTCTTAAGCATAATTTAAAGCATTTTACTGCATACAGCATGTATTTTATTGTCATTAAAAATGAAACGCATAATAATTGTATCCAAAATATTTAAAGTAGCATATAGTTAACAAAAAATAAAGTTTTTTTTATTGTTTCAGATTTTGAATTATGCCCTGTTTTGATTTAAACTCACATCATCACTAACAATAAAATAATTTGTGTCGGGATTGCTTCCATGTACCATATTATTTTCGATTTTTCAAAATAAAAGGTTCATGACAACAATCCCGTTACGATCTATTCTAATGCCCTGTTAGATTTTTCCCTATATAAACTCATATATGCAAACTAGGTATATTATATAAACTCATTCATTATTTACAAATCATCAATTGTTGCCACACCGTTCTACTATTTAGTGTTTCAATCAATAAATATTCAAAAGATAAACAAACCCTCGTCAATATCCTATAAAAAGACCAACTGATAAAATTAATCAAGCTATTTACTGCTTCCATTCAGCTGTAAATAACCCGAAATAACCATAATAAAAGTAAAATCCGAAGACGGGCCTCGTCAAAATATTACCGAAGACAGAATGAAAATATACTAAGTAACTTCTTACTCAGGTCTTATTATAAACTGATATTATGGTAAAGAAAAATAAATATGTTCCTTTCAACACTGATAATTCAAAGTTTATAACCTTTCTAGACTTCATCATATTATCATATATATATATATATATATATATATATATATATATATATATATATATATATATATATATATATATATATATATATATATATATATATATATATATATATATATATATATATATATATATATATATATATATATATATATATCATTTTGTCGCCAAAAGACGTCGACTGCTGAACATAGGCCACACCCACGGTCTTATCCACAGTAACCGATCACAAGCGGTCTGCATCCAGTGTGATGCTGCGATCTTTACAAAGTCGTCTGTCTATCTTGTCGGTGGACGTCTTACGCTGCGTCTTTAGTCAAAGGGTCTCCAATATATTACTTTTCTGTCCCAACGGTCATCAGTTATTCGCACCCTGCAATGACTTGAGCTTACTGATTCTTAGGGCTATGTCCGTTACCTTTGTTCTTCTACGTAGCTTCTCATTCCTAATTTGATCTCATAGAGAAATATCGAGCGCAGCCCTCTCCATCGCTTGTTGTATTATTTTTAGATTGTTTTTAAGGCCCTTGGATAAAGAACGATGAAATATGTACAAAGGCAATGTTAGTGTGAGTGAAGACTTTGCATGCATTAGTTTGTGTAAATTAATCCTGTTATTTATGTAGCGTCAAAAGTCAATGTAAAAATTCTCTCTATTTTAGAAGCAGGAGTACTATCTACTCGTTCCTATCAGAGACACTTGAATATTGATCCGTGGCATCGAGAAGCATAATCAACGGTTTTTGTTTTCATGCAGCTAAAAACAGGACTGAGCCTACTGTGCTCGTCATAATTGTGTTATTACCAAAATTGAAAATTCAAGGCATGACAGTCATCTCTTCGGAATTTTAATTGTTTATCGTCGCCTCTCGTGCCAATAAAAATTTACAGAAAATTCACAACTTATATTAAAAATGTTTACCCGTTGAATACAGAGCGAATATCAAAAGTGCTGGTTTAATTTCGCTCATAATATTGCAGGCAGTTCTATGAAACAGGAGATAGAGTATTCTAATAAAATAATTTTGTATAAGCTGATGAATTATTTAGATAAGAGGCCGCCATCAAAGGTATTTTCTATAAACGAGAGAAGATGACTTGTACTCCTAATGAAAATAACTTTTGAGATGTGATTTTTATGATTTTTTAGTAACTTTTTGTTTTACATGTACATAACATAGTTTTTACCCGCCTGTGCGATGCAAAGGAGTCGCACATGAGTTTTTAACTTTGTGGCACTATTTTTAGCAATCTATCATTCTATCTATGAGGTTCAGTTTAACTTTGTCAACGCTAAGCAGTTAGCATAACGTGAACTGATACCCAACTTCATACTTTAATTGTTAGCCAGTCACGGGATTTGTAAGTTCCGAAAGTAAGCACGTACTAATGACACGTATTAGTTGTTTATTATAAAATTTTATTTAGATTACCCTTTACTTAGAAAAATAACTAAGTTTCGATTTTACCAATGTCAGATAAGGAATATTCGTCGAATCAACAAAACGCCTAATTTGAAAACATCGTCTATTTGTCAGCAATCATTATGAAAGTAAAATTTCAAAATCGATGGTTTTATACTTATTCGGTCGGATAAATCAGCAATAATAAAGCTGGCTGGTTCCTAGCTCAAAGGATTAGCATAGCTATCCAACGCGGCAACGCAGACAGCATCCTCCAGCCTTCTTGCCGCAAGGAAATGGTTTCGTTTTTGAATAGGTAGATTTTAAGTTATTTTTTTATGTTGCATGTCTTAGTATTATTTTTCTTGTTTGTTATTAATAAAGTTTTATTCTATACTCTTAGAAATATCACATATGAAGGTCAATATCAACATTTGTCATGTTCGGTCACGGCTAGCAATCACATTGCTATTGCTTGAAAAATAAATATTAACGCTGTTTATTAATACGTTAGTACACCTACGCTTTCGCATTCGGCTGCGATGCGGCTGAACGACACCGACAAGGATGCAATTTTTATATCTAGCTAAGTAAGAGCGAGACATAGATATCGTTTATGATTATACCGCATGCGAATGCGTTGGCGTCCTAACGAATTTAAGAATCCGTGTGTTAGGCCCCCAACATGTAACACCCCCGTAGTGCACGCCCCCGAAATTAAATTTAATTATAATAGCTGATTTCGGAGAAATAAAAGTCAATTGTACAAGGTATAGTCGACGATAAAAGTGTTGACTTTATTTTAGATTCGAATGATCCTAAAGATTTACTGTGATTTAAATATTACTTTTTTTTTATTAATTTTCATGTTGTTTTTTTATTAACCTATCATTGTTTAAAAAAATGTATTTAGTTTTTATTATCTTTACGTATAAATATCCTTTGGTCAAATATCCTTTATTAACAAACAAGAAAAAATTAAACTAAGACATTCAACATAAAAAAATAAATTAATATCTACCTATTCAAAGACGAAACCATTTCCTTGCGGCAAGGAGGCTATGATGCTGGCTGCGTTGCCGCGTTGGATAGCTATGCTGATCCTTTGAGCTAGGAACCAGACAGCTTTATTATTGGCTGTTAAAGAATTTAATTCCCACACATCGCCATCTAGTATCACGTATATGTAGTATGTGTTTTTATATCTATGGTATGTATATGAATATGACATTTATGTTATAAGTAGTATGTATGTTTACTATCATTATATAATTGTTACATTGTAGGTACCTTTTAGTTTGTAGTTATTAACGTACGCTCTTTCATATGTCCCTTTATTACTTTCTTCGTGCCACCTGTATTTTTTTTTGTTAAGACCTATGGTTGACTGGTAGAGGATGCTTTTAGCATTATGTCCGCCATATGTACCGTTAAATATTATTTAAGTACCTGTGATTTTGCAAGAGTTCTATAACATTTGTAAGGAAATCATATATTATTATGTAGGTACTAATAAAACTTTGTATTTTTTATTGTGACTTGACTTCATTCGTGTTATATAATTTATTTACAAAAAAAATGTTACATTGATATTTATACAAGCTTTTAAAATTATTTCATTTAGACGCTATTAAATTGTTTAACACTTTTCTATCTTACTGTACTGTGATGAAATATTAAACTATTAAAATGTATCGCAATAAAACGAAACCGGGGGCGTGCATTACGGGGGCTTTATACACTGACCCGTATTTAAACCGCCTGAATTTGATTTTAAAAAATACATTTCATTAAATGCGGGTGCTTAGTTATCTATGATACTTTGCACTGACAGAGGTCAGAGCGAGTTCCCAACATACGCTAATTGGTCGCTGTGCATGAGTGCTTATTGGAACTGGTTCCGAGTGCCAAGTTATCTACGCAATTAGAATCTCGTTGTGTAGAGTATCCTACTCAATGAAATGGCCAGTTTTGATACTCATGCGGTACTAAGAGAGAGGTGCATAATTGAATGTTGGATAGTTCATTTATTGAGAAATGCTTAAGTCTATAAAACATCACGCTGTGACGGGAGGCGAGGGAGCAAACTCAAAACAACATATATAAAATTACCGTGACCAAACTTTCAATAAAAAAGTAATTATCACTGAAAATGATCATGGTGAACTGATTACAAATACAAATTGGTGTTGAATTCCTAAGCTATTATAACATTGTAATTCCCATTAGTTTACTTGTCATATAATAAACAAAGATTGTTTTAACCATAAAATTAATATTCCTATCGGAATAGAAGGACAAGTAAAAGCTGTCAAACGAAACCGATTTAAGATGTCAGTAACTAACATAAGTAAGTAACATTAAGAGCTTTAAATGAGATAACCTTTCGATCAGGTGATTAAAAACAATGTTCCTAAGATAAACATATTAGTTTACTGCATGATAAACAGCCGACACAAAATATTGAACATGCAGCTCTAGTGTAAAACTAAATATTATTTCATTATATAAAATATTCATATATACATTCCCTGTGTTATTCTGTCTTTACTTTTTACGTAAATTAACGTTTGTAGAATAGAATAATCAAACTGCGTACTTTAAATTTGAAGCGCATTGGTAAATATAAGTCGTATATTAAGAGGCTTCGCTTTGGACTAATTTACCTGTTGAATGATTATTTGTTGGGTTATTCCGCTGTAATGAACAAAAATCAATCACCGATCAAGTCACCATGTTTCAACAGAAATATTTCTTCAAATTATACACAATTTTACATAAATTTTCAAAAACTCAAATGAGAGAAATTTTCAGCAAGCCTTCATAAGCCTCTGAACTGTTTGACATCTGCCAAAAATGGTTCTGCTACCCATCTCTTTTTATCACACAGTTTGCTGCTAGTGACATCTCGCTTTTGTCGTTCTATTCCAAAGGGATAATAATTTTATGGTTTTAACGGATCTTCTTACGACAAACAGCTTACGAGTGGAAACCCTACATTCACAAGGGAGAAAATCGTTACAGTTTAGTACAAAATCTGACCTATCACACCCAGATTCTTTAAACATTTACAAATCTCTTTACCAATGCCCGCCACAGCAACACGGTGCAATTTTTTTCACGACCAATGTAATGAAACACATTCACTTGATAAATTATTTCGCGGGTACGCCCCCTTCATTCAATTTTCCCAAATAAATAGCTTGCCACGGGCATTCCGGGAATTATTTATTAAGCTCTTGCCTTTTCTTGGTGATATTATGCAACATCTAAATTTATTCATGCATGTTTTTACGAATCGTTTGCGTTGGTTTTCTTTGATTACAAGAAAGGCGAGCTGGTAATGTATCGGTTTCCTTACAGATTTAAACTTTGCTCTGCATAAATTATCTTTTCCTCATATGTAAAGATAGGTAAAGAGTAAAAACCACTTAACAAACCGTTTAACAACTAATCACAAAGATGTTAAACATTATCTCAGTATTTTAAAACACCCGGTGAACTGCTTAAATATCGTTCGAGTTACGCTATTGTCCCTTGTTAAAATTCTGTATTTGCATGGACTAGTCATAAGACTAGAGTCAGTTTCATCTTCATACTAGTACAGGTGCTCTATTTTTGTATCACTCACGTCAAGACGGCGTGGGATATTCATTGATTAAAGTCGATTATTTCCAAATGAAAATTTAGTTTTAATCCACACGGAAGGAATTTGAAAATAGATAGCTCAATTTTGTGAGAACTTGAGTCTATAATTCTCGTCATTTTCGATGATTTTTATTATTTTTTTAATAAAAATCAGACGCCATATCCAAGTGAGTCTAGCACTAAATGTTTTGAACGAGTGAATGTGACTAGACAAAGTTTAAAATGTCAGATTACCAACGTCAGAACAGCAATCTTGAATTGGGCGCATTCTAACCGGAACAATTCCAATTACCTACACTGGAACAAACCTTGCGCCAAATTGTGTGAGGAATGTTGAAAGTTTGTGCCATCTTTAATTAATATCGGTGCCGGAGATACGCGCATGGAATGCTCAACGTGTACTCAAACGGATTGAAGGGGTGTGAGCTGAATGCTCTAGTTTTGATTCTGGTCTGTGATTTTTAAAAGCTGAAAGGATTTTAAATAAGTTAAATTTTCTTTGTAACACGAAAAGATAATAAACATATTTTTCTCAAATGTGTTTCCAATTTGATAAATACGAGTACGATGAAATAATTTTATTAATGCGTAGCATTACGTAGGTATTTATATATAGTTTTTGTATATTTTGGTTGATCGAATGAAATACATGAATGACAGAAATTTCATATATATTGCAACACAAGCTTAGATATGCAGGAAAGATGGCTGCAAGCAATGAAAACTTTATTTGTTAACTCATTAAGTGCTATGCGCAAGAACCATTCCATCGGTGCCGCCCACTCGGACCCGAGTGTTTATGTTCTTTTTCTGGCGTCATTTTATACATAGCGCTCGAGCCCGAGTGTTTGGCCACCAGCACGTTGTTTGCCAACCATTCGGGCCCAAGTGTGCATGTTTTTTAAATAATAATAGCGCAAATATTTATGTCCAATGAAAGTGAATTGCGCGTAGAAATCGCGGTTTCTTGGGTGTTTCTGTGTATTTTTTACGGCAGTCAAAGTTGTAAATAAGTATGACATCTCGAAATGCTATATCAAAATATTGAAGTATGAAATCTGAATGTGAACAGCTGGCAAACAGATTGGTTCTCAAAAAATAATCACAGCATAGTTATCGCGGCCCGCCCGCTAAAAGGATAGGAAATTAAGATGCTTTTTATTCAGTTTTTATAGACGTTTGCTCTTTTCAACAACAAAACGTGGAGCGTGCAACGAAAAATGCAACGGCAGCTTTGTTCAGAAGAATTGAATTAAAAATACGCGACCGCTGCTGTATTCCGCGGAACACGCGCGGGCAGTCACAAATGGACAATTAGCTGGCAACAAACATGGACTTAAATCTTTAAATGTGATATGCTGACATCTCCAATTAAGTGATCAATTCGTTATTTTATAACGAAGCTTGCATGCTTCACTCTTCATTTATGAAATACAAATTTCGGGAAACTTTTGTTGGATATGATTATCATGCTGCGTCCGATACAATGCTATACCTACACAGAATTATTTTTGTTTTCAAGGATTAAAATATGTTTTGTTAAATATAAGTGAAGTGGTGAAAAACTCTTTTGCCAATACCAGACGACTAAAACTTATTTATTAATTGTACTGAGAGTCAAGATAAACCAGATCGCTGTTTTGTACCTAACTACTATTTATTTATTTACTTCTTTTCAATAAACATCCAACTAATCCCAATTTTGTGAAAACAAAGAATACGGAGATGCTGATTCAAAAAAACTTTTAAAGAAGATCTGCCGATATCTAGACATCGCCTAAACCGTCGAAAGAGGTTGCTGAATTTATTTTTATTAGTAAAAAATATGAAAGGAAAATGAAAGGTGCTTTGTTTTTAAAGATGCTTACGTTTCAAATTTTAATAAAACGCTCTGCTATGTAAAAAGCTTCATAGTATTTCGAGCCGAAAGTATAATCAAAACTTACTCGTGCAAAAGCACAATATTTCATAGACAGCGAAACCTTAAAACAGTTTTTTAAAATGTTACCTAAAGAAGACTACTTATTTAAAAAGTGTTGAGCTCATCTCGCATTTTAAATCCTTGCTCCTAGCGTTATAAAAGTTACTGGGGTTTTAGCGGTGACATTGTAATTTTTGTCCGCATATGGTTTGAAGATCGGAATAATACAGTAATTTTCAGAAAAATGTTTGCAAGCAAATGTTTTCATGTGGTAAATGAACTATTGTGTGGAGTAGTATTTCACTACAGTTTCAATGCAGTGCATGTTTACATTAAAAATAAAGCAGCAACAAGATGCGCTTTAATAAGTGATAAAATATTTTAATAGCGACCTACATTGGCTGTTATTACGATATTCTAATCTTTATCAATCGAAGTAGTGATAACAACACAATATGAAAATTATATGATTGAAACAACGAGCAGAACCAATTGAACCACTTTTTAATATGAGTCATTTTTTTCCAAAAATCTTCAAAAAAATGTTGCCCTGTCTATTTATTAATATGACAAGCCATTACGTGAGCAAACCCGCCAAAATTCTACGTATTTTGGCGGGTTTGCGCAAGCATTGGTAAGTTATTTATGAGCGTGGATAGTAATAATAATAATGTCAGCGCGGCGCAGTGGCCTTAGTACGAGTACAAGAAATTAAGTCAATTGAATTTCAACCATTTGGGATGTCTGAGGTTTTTTGCATTAAACATTACACGTTGTAGAAGCAAACAAGAAAGGGAAAAGGTAAGGTGTGTGTAAATTGTCTCAGTTCTCAGGACGACATCCGTGCTGTAGTGGCTAAGCATGCTGGGTTTCAAGACGTTGCCGCTCTCAGGTCCCGGGTTCGATTGCGGGTCGGGTCAATATAGAAATAAAAAAAAAGTAATGTCTCGGGTCTGGGTGTTATGTCTGATTTCCATAACACAAGTTATTTATATATCACAAGTTATTATATAACCCAAAGTAAGTAAATTAAGTTTTATATAACACGTTACTTATTAAACATTAGCTAGTGTATGTGATTAGTGTCCAATATTTATTTATTATTTATGTTGTCTTCTTCCTGCTGATCTAACGAGGTGTTGCCATGCTACTCTACTCTATCTTTAGCTTGTCTAAGAGCGGCAGTCACCGGGAGCGCCGTGATTTTTTTGATATAGTCAGATCAGCCGCTCGGTGCTCGGTCTCTTAGTTTTATGCCTTCCACTTTGCCCACCACGACCAGTTTTTCTAGTATCAGTGTTGCGGACCTTTTTATATACTTTTATTTTTTTCTTATTTTATGGTTATCGGTGCAGTAATAGTGTGAATTATTTATTTTATTATTGTGTGGTGTTCTTTTTGGTTTGTGTACATATTCATTAAAGCCTGAGCTCTTTTAATCAGCATATTATATTTTTTTACAGTTCATCTCCGTAACAGTCAGGCTCTCGTCGTGCCATACGGCTAAAGTAAGTGAATACGCGCTGATAGCATACAGTGGATAGTCTAGTTTTGATTTTGAGCTGGTCAAGAATCGGCTTGTCAGTTCACTTAGCTGCCCAGTGCTGTAATGCTGTAAAATTTTGCTTTTTTCTCTACCTACTTAAAACATCCTTTGAAGAATTTAAAGTTTCAAGATCTGTACGAGGAATCCGGAACTTTCGTTGTCAACAACGCTTTGTCCATTAGGAGTAAAGCGTTAATTTATCTGAGTGGACTTAATTGTAGAATACTTAATGAAACCTTTAGTAATTTAACTTGTTGTTTTGTGTTTGCTATTTACCTGCGAACTCCTGTCAAAATGAATTTTTCAGATATGAATTGCCTGAACTATAAATTAAAGTCGAGATGAGATATCAGTTGATCATTAAAACAAGTTTTTGCTTAGTAAAATAAACTTGAAATTTTAGTCAATAATATTAAAATTGTTAAGTAGACTAAGTTCCTGTTTCAGAATCGACAAATTAGCACTAACCAACGAATTATTCAAATATAGAACATCATTTCGTATAAAATATTGGACTATTTTTAGGTGGTTTGATGGGAAAAAATATTTTATTGTAATGATAATTACAGCAGATACTAATTCCTTCCCGCGGTCAATCAGTACCTATATTATAAAACCATCCCTTTGTGGAGTAAAAACCTCACCTCAGGCATGAGGTGATTTAAGCCATACTTCACTTTGCGGGCTCAGTTCAGATTGGTAACCTTGCATTCATATTTTATCAAGTCGCCCATAGGGCCCAGACTAGGCTTAACGACTAATATCAATCCATATTAGCCGGGACCAACTGCCGTAGTATACTGTATTGCAAGAAAAAATAAGACTCAAAGCAAACTTGCTAAAACACAACACGGACGCTATTACTCGTAACTCGGTGTGACACGGATCCGTCGCCGGCAGTTTGTTTCGCGCGTCGCTACAACTCACTGCCTTTTCGCTCGCGACTCGCGACCATGCATCACGACGCTTTGAGTCACCTTTTTGTGTTCCTATTTCAGATAGCACATAGTAAAGACTTGAAAATGTGTGTGAAAATGAAAACGTCAGTATCCATTAGCGCAACTGTTTTCTTTACTACTTTAGATGCCGCTTCAGTTTCTTAAAGGCATTTGAAGTAAGCCAGAGCAATAACAAGTAACTAACAAATGTTTACAAACAAATATAGAACGACATATTTTCACATTGAGCATCCGTCAGATAGCCCATAGCGCGAAGAACTAATGGCCGTTGGGGCAGGAAAATTCTAGATTGGAGACCTTTCGACCAAAGACGCAGCGGACGTCCACCAACAAGATGGACAGACGACCTTATAAAGATCGCAGGATGAAACTAGATGCAGACCGCTACTGATCGATCACTGTAGAAAGCCGTGGGGGAGGCCTATGTTCAGCAGTGGACGTCCTTTGGCTGATAATGATGATCCGTCAGATAGTATTAACCGGAATTTATTAAAACATTAGGTTATTTGATTTGAGAAAACGCTAATTTGTTTTGCCCACACAACATATACGAGTACATTGCTTTAATCCTAAAGTAAGCAGTTAAGCACTATTGCGGAGGTTGCTTATACACATTTTCTTCAGTTAATCAGTATACTGGATTTCAACAAAATTATTAGTCTAGCTGAAGCAAACGTGCTAAAACATAACACGGGCGCTATTACTCGTAACTGGGTGTGACACGGATCCGTCGCCAGCAGTGTGTTTCGCGCGTCGCTACAACTCACTGCCATTTCGCTCGCGGCTCGCGACCATGCATCACGACGCTTTGAGTTACCTTTTTGTGGTCTTCTTTCAGATAGCATAGACTTGAAAATGTACGTGTGAAAATGAAAACGTCTGTATCTATTAGCACAACTGTTTTCTTTACTACTTTAGACGCCTCTTCAGGTTCTTAAAGGCATTTGAAGTAGTGCAGAAACATTTACAAAAAAAGTAATAAAATGGGACGATATTTCATTTGGTTATTTGATTTGAGAAAAAGCTATTTATTTATTTTCCCACCAAAAATTTACTTTGCTCTAATTCTAATGTTTTGAGTTTGTAATTTTTTTTGTTATTGAGTAAGTAGTTTGGCACTATTGCGGCAATAGCTCATAATAATTAGTCTAGCTGAAGCAAACGTGCTAAAACACAACACGGACGCTTTTACTCGTAACTCGGTGTGACTAGAGATGTAAAAATACCGTATTATACCAAATAGTACTGAATCATACCGGTATTTTACAATAGAATACAGTATTTTTCGTATTATTCGTATTTTATTATTTCTTATCACAAAGCAATTGGCTAAGTTTTTTACGTATCACTGGAGAATGAATTTATATATTCTAAAGTACCTATACATATTATGAACATAAACAATGCTTTCTAAGTATTTTTTCGACTGAATTCATGCATTCAAAATATTGCTCGCACCATCACATGTTGCACGAAGTGGCAACGTTGGATTTGTTTGCTGACTAATCTTACGTTCGCACGCTTGTGTGTGTACATGTATTTATCACTGCACTTATGCACATTTTAGACATGGAAGTGGAAGAAAAAGATCCTCTTCATGAACACTAAACAATTCAGCACTATATTATACCTATATGATTATGTTTGCGATTATGTTGAAATTAGCTTAATAAATCATAATATCTGCATAACAATTTTCATTTATTAATTACTAGCTTTGCTCCCCTATTAAATCACCTTACAGACTATTTTTTGCCATAAAAAGCAACCTTTACCGTCGCTAACGCCGACTAGTGTGGGACTAATGAGCAGTTTTTTTTGGATACGTATTAGTATTCTTTGTAAAATAAGAATCGAATTTGTAATTAATCACTATTCCAAGGAACCTAAAACATGAAACCAATATCGATTTTCTGAAAATTTAATGTCTGCCATCTTGGATTTATAAATGCGTGCCATTTTCGGAATCAGTAACCCTGTAAGCCTGATTAACGATACCCATATCGTTTTTACTCCATACATCTATTATCTGTTCCACGTCTTAGTATTATTTCGAACAAAAAGCATAATATACACATAATTTAAAGTGTCTATCTTCAAGAGTAACGAATTGCCCACGTTCTTTCAATCCATATTTTTCCCCATCAGGGATGACTTTAAAAAAAAATACACTTTTTAAACACATACAATGCAAAACATAAAATACCAAAAATACCATATGAAATAGTATTATACGGTATAATACGTTTTTTTTGGTATTTTACCTTTGAGCACGTTTGGTATAATACCGGGCTTACATCTCTAGGTGTAACACGGATCCGTCGCCGGCAGTTTGTTTCGCGCGTCGCTACAACTCACTGCCTTAACGCTCGCGGCTCGCGACCATGCATCACGACGCTTTGAGTTACCTTTTTTACCCGACTGCGCCAAAAGGAAGGTTATGTTTCAGATAGTTTTTCAGCCAGTATGGGAAGCGAAGACTTTACAAAGAACTTGATTGCACGACTGCTATATTTACTACTCAGATGCTTCTTCGAACATATTTCTATAGTGAATGAATACTCGAATTCATTTGATTATATAGATTATGATAGAAACCAATAAAAGTTGACCTTTTAATTCCGTATAAAAAACAAGGAGAACGTGTTATGATTTTTTTAACTTAAGCTATCTAGGTAAAGTCCATTTTTCTTTGCTGGTCTTATATTGTGAACAATCTTGACTTTCATTTTCAAGGAATTAAATAATTATTAAAAAATATATATATCCGAAATGATTATTTTTTTAAATATAGCCATTAAGTTAAAATCCTACTTTAGTCTGTTTAGAAGGGTATGCACTATAGGAGCGAAATCAAACGCGTTACTTGAGTATAACGGCTGTTTACTTGTAACGTAATACCGATATGAGTCACAGAGCGCGCGCAAGCGACACGGGCTTCGCGTGGTATAGGCAGATGCGGACTGGCGGCTGACCGTTCGCGAATGAGCGGCGCACGCGGCGATCGTACGTTCGTAGCTATAGCGCATCGATGTACACTGCCCGCCGCATACTACTGGTTTCACCTGACTATGCTTGTTAGTTTAATTTTATAATGTGTTTGTGAAATTATTAGTAAGATTGCATGAAATATGAATGTTATGTGTTAAATATATGTATAACGTGTAAGCACGTTTATAATAAATATTTATTTATGTATTTAAATAATAAACGTGTATTGAAGTACATTATTGTGATGAGTCACCCACAACACTCCCCTCCAGAGTCCGTGCCTACGGACGATAATGATCAGGAAAATGTACTCGTCTACCTGAACGAGTGGTTCTTACGTTATTTTGAGGTTCTGATTGCTGTGGTTGCTGGTCTGATTCTGGGGTCAGTGGACGTTCATCGACATTTTGAGATGGCGTTGTGTCGTCAGTCAGTATGAAGGCCGGCTTAAGGCGGTCAACGGATACTGTGACGTCTTTGCCTTTTAATTTAATTTTAAAAAATTTGGCACCTCGCTTGATAACTTCATGGGGGCCTGTGTATGCTGGTTGGAGTGCGCTACGTAGTATTTCTTCTCTGAGGAATACGTGACTACATGTAACAAGATTTTTGTGTACGAATACCTTCTTCTGCGAGTGATGTTGAGTTGGAACTGGCTGGATTTTCTCAGCGAAAGCTTTCATGCGAGCGGTGAATTCGGTGATATCAGTGGTATGTGCTGGTTGACTATGACCAAAAAATTCGCTGGGAAGACGAAGTGGTTCACCATATACGAGCTCGGCAGCAGAAGTGTTCAGGTCTTCCTTGATCGCGCTTCTTATACCAAGTAGAACTATTGGTAATGTTTCAGTCCAGCTCGGATCAGCATGACAGGTTATGGCAGCTTTTAGTTGCCGATGAAATCGCTCGACTAATCCATTGCACTGAGGGTGGTAAGCAGTAGTCTTACGGTGCTGAAATCCTATTGATTTGGATAGTTGTTGAAATAGCGCTGATTCAAATTGCCTACCACGATCAGTGACAATGTCGGTAGGATAACCGAAACGAGCTACCCAAACTGAAATAAACGCTTTGGCTACCGTATCTGCTGTAATATCGGAAAGGGGAACGGCTTCCGGCCAGCGCGTGAAGCGATCCACAGCTGTTAGGCAATATCTATACGGGCCAGATGGAGGTAGCGGGCCGATTAGGTCTATGTGAACGTATTTAAAGCGTTCTGAAGGTAAATCGAGCGTACCCAATGGTGAGAGTACGTGGCGAGTTACTTTTGAGCGCTGACAAGTTAAACACGCTTGAGACCATTCGCGGCAGTTCTTGCGCATCTGGGGCCAGACAAAACGCTGCGCAACTAACTTGGCTGTGGCGTTAGCACCTGGGTGGCTGAGAGAATGAAGGCAGTGAAATATCTGCTTGCGAAGATCTTTTGGGACAAAAGGCCTGGGAGACGCTGTACTGACGTGGCAGTACAAATCAGTCCGACTCCCAGGTACTTTCATTTTCTTTAGGCGGAGAGAGTTTTCGCTAGTAAGGTATTGCGCTAGTTCCAAGTCTGTTGACTGTGACTTAGCCAAGGCCTCTAGATCTACGGGTGATATTTGGACTTCATTGATTCTAGAAAGGGCGTCGGCGACGACGTTGTCCTTTCCGGAGATATTTATTTATTTATTTATTTAAAATTTGGTACACAAACAGATCATTGTCATTTACAGAGCCACAAAGCTTAAATAACATTATTTAACAAGACAAAGATCCAAAATTAGCGTACACAGCATGCTTAATGTTAAATAAAGTAATGCAACACTATAATATAACATTATCTTAACTTAAATTAAATTAAGAGAACATTAATCTATAATAAGAAAGACATTTATATTTGAAGGACGAGGTCGAGAACGCTCATTGACATTTAAAAATATCACTGACAGATCTCTTAAGATATGTTGAATATCCGTGGAAAATTGTGAAATAAAATTCAAGTGCCTGAATTAGCGTGGGGATCAATTTTGCTTTTTTTCAAAGAATGCATAACAAAGTGGCCTATGGTCTGTATAAATAGTAAAGGTAGCTGCTTCAAGCATGTGCCGAAAATATTTTATGCTCTCGTATATAGCGAGGAGTTCCCGGTCATATGGAGAATATTTGACCTGAGAAGGACACAGTTTTCGAGTGAAAAAAGCTAATGGCTGCCAACTACCATCTTTGAATTGCTGTAAGACTGCACCTATCGCTGTGTCAGAGGCGTCAGTGACAAGTCCTAATTTAGCATGACTGTCGGGATGTGCCAATAAAGCGGCATTCCGAAGGCTATGTATACAATCCTGAAAAGCTTGTAGGTTATTATCTTTTAGATCTATTGGCTCATTTGGTTTGAGTTGGCCAGTTAAGAGTGCATGTAAAGGGGCTTGTATTTGAGCAGCTTTTGGGATGAACCTCCTGTAAAAATTTATCATGCCCAAAAATCGTCGTAGTTCCCGGACATTAGATTAGACATTAGATAGCGAAGCGACATCAATTTCCAAGTTGAATTTATTCTGTAAAGAATAACTGCTTGGGCCATCTGTTTCATAAACAGACGGCTAGATGGCGCTAAGCGTCACGCAATTGACGTTTTCATAGGAGACCACAAATTTCGCAGGGTCGGACTAACAGCACGGTAGCTCAATTGGTAAGAGCGTTTGGCCCGGTTTGCCAAAAGGTTGCTGGTTCAAGTCCCGCCCGTGCGCAAATTTTTGGTTTCTTATTTTCATCTTTATGCCCATAAACGGAAATTCATATAACCCGAAGGGTGTGGTGATTGCAGTCTTCGGAATATCTTGCTCATTTACTGGGATTTGGTTATATGCTTTTACTAAATCTATGGTCGAAAACACTGAACAACCGGACAGACTGTGTAAAAAATCGTGTATGTGTCGAATTGGGTATTTATCGGGTATGGTCCTAGCATTTAATAGTCGATAATCGCCACAGGGGCGCCAACCATTATCTTTTTTAGTTGATGCAATGGAGATGCCCAAGGGCTGTCAGAAGGTCTAACTGTACCACTAGCAATCATAACCTCAAACTCTTTCTTAGCTATTGCAAGTTTATCTGGCGCTAATCTACGCGGAGAACACGACACTGGGGGGCCTGGGGTAGTACGAATGTGATGTGTAGTTTGGTGTTTTACTTTACCTTGAGTACCGGCGGGGCGAGTGATCTCAGGATATTCAGCTAATATTGCGTGAAACTTACTATCGCCACCAGTCAGCACCTTTACACTCGACACCAACAAACAATCAGATTTATTAGCAACAGCTGCTATAGTACTCACATTGGTAAGGCCATCAATAAGTTTACGGTTAGTTATGTCAACAATGAGATGATAGTGACAAAGAAAATCTACTCCAATTATCGGTTTTGTTACGTCAGCAATTATAAAGCGCCACGGAAAGTTGCGACGCAGGCCTAAATCTAAATTCAAATGAAAGCCATCGATACTTACAACCGTAAGTATCGATGGCTGAACCGTTAGCAGCACTTAATTGGTACGTAGTTTTTTTACGACACTCGCGAAGTTCTGATTTCGGAAAGACACATATATCACTGCCCGTATCCACTAAAAATTGTTTTTTTAACACTGGGTCCATGATGAACAGACGACTCGATGAACTTTGGCAATCGTTGGCCGCCATTACGGATTGCCTGTCGCGTTTCCCTGGTTGAAATCGCATGGCTTCTGGCATTTCTTAGCTTGCGTACCAAATTTATGGTGGTACCAACAAACTGGAAATTTTCTGAAATTTGAATCTGAACGGCGTGACGAAGATCGGTTGCGTTGACGTCCGTGAAATCTCTCGCGTGATCGTCCTCTGTCGTTAGCGTTGCTTGTGAGGGCACTGACTTGCTTGGTTAGCTCAGCGACTTGACGAGTGAGTTCCTCTAACGGCGAATGTGTCGAAGCTGCAGTGACCTGATGAACTTGTGGGGCGATGTCGTGAACTCGGTCGGCAAGCTCGGCTAGGGCGTCCAAAGAGAGGGTAGTTTGCGACGCAACTATGGGCTGCATACTGCTCGGCAAACGACTGCTCCAAATAGTTTTTAGAAAATCTTCGGGTACCTTAGGGCCAGCGAGATGTTGAAGGTGCCTAAGGAATTGTGAAGGTTTACGGTTGCCTAATTCCTCGTGCATCAGTAGTTGTTTGACTTTATTTTCTCTAGATACCGACAAACGCTTAATCAATTCACCCTTTAGTTTTTCATAATCAGGCGGGCCAGTCAGGATATCTTCTACTTCAGACGCGCATTGTCTATCTAGGTTGCCCAATATCATGTAAAACTTCGTGGCTGGGTCTACAATTCCGGAAATCGCAAATTGGCCTTCCACCTGCGCGAACCATATAGCGGGTTTTTCTGGCCAAAATGGAGGTATCTTGATAGGCATTGTCGCAGCTGGTAGTGTAACCGACGAAACACCGGGTTTTTCAGTATTCGCCATTAATTTGATCCGTGGTCGGGTATTTACGTTATTCAGTGCTTCTTCGAATTCGCTATCACTAGGCATGTCACTATTTGCTCGATATGAGGGGTCACCAGTTTAGTCTGTTTAGAAGGGTATGCACTATAGGAGCGAAATCAAACGCGTTACTTGAGTATAACGGCTGTTTACTTGTAACGTAATACCGATATGAGTCACAGAGCGCGCGCAAGCGACACGGGCTTCGCGTGGTATAGGCAGATGCGGACTGGCGGCTGACCGTTCGCGAATGAGCGGCGCACGCGGCGATCGTACGTTCGTAGCTATAGCGCATCGATGTACACTGCCCGCCGCATACTACTGGTTTCACCTGACTATGCTTGTTAGTTTAATTTTATAATGTGTTTGTGAAATTATTAGTAAGATTGCATGAAATATGAATGTTATGTGTTAAATATATGTATAACGTGTAAGCACGTTTATAATAAATATTTATTTATGTATTTAAATAATAAACGTGTATTGAAGTACATTATTGTGATGAGTCACCCACACCTACATAAACATTAGCTCAAAATCAACGTCAGTCAGGGCAAATGACATAGAGGGACAAACATTTCACTTTAACCGCATATCATTTAAACAGTAGTTCAAACCTTGTTTATTTATTTGTGGTAAGATCTTTTATCATTGAACACTGAGATTTTTTCCATTAAATAGTAAATTAGTTTCATTAACGTATATAGTTTTTAGAGTTTTGAAACGATTGTTAACAATATTTGTAAAGTAAGGGTTCCGTGCTAACTTTAACTGAATTAGAGATCCACTTACTTCCACTTAGCCAAAATAACACAATATTTTATTGATAGCAAATATAACTTTGTTTTTCATAGTGTTTGTAACTATGTATGAATGACATAGTTATGTTTGCGGTTATTGAATCCAATTTTTGTTGAAAGTCTTTGTCAAGATCTATATCATGTATTTTTTACAAAATTTAGACTTCTAAGTTTAAAAATTTGATGGGGTGGGGGGATGCCTAAACAAAATAATTTTAGGATCCTCGATATCATTTTAAAAGACCTATCTATAGACAACCTACACGCATAGGTTTGATAAAATATTTTTTTAGGTTATAGTTTTATGTACGAGCCCATCCCTTAAATATCATTGTTTTTATTATTTGTATGATAATTGTAAAGCGGTTAACAGGATACGAGTACATTTACCTACTTAGTTTCAACTGTGTAATAATAATAGTTTCAGACTTGACGAAAGTATAAGGGTTCCGTTTTTTGCCATTTGGCTACGGAACCCAAAAAAGAGATCTATTTCAGATTATGAATTGACTCACAATCTCTTTGGCGTAAATTAAAATCAAATAAGATTTTTGCCATTTCCATCTTAACACTCAGATAAAAAAAACATTCCCTCAAGCTACATAATTGAATGGAGATTTGATACGTCTTACTCCATGTCCCCAAGCGGGTCAAATGAGTAATTAAATTCGTTGGCCAGGGTAGTATTTTGGAAGACTATACCCTCATTTCAGACATCTACTATCGCACTCCCTGAAGCCCAAATCGTTATAGAAGCGAGGAGGACGTATATAGTCGGAAAAACGGAGAATGTGTTTCAGAATCGCCCCTTGGGACTGTCCTCTTTAATTATTATGCTTCTCGGCTCCTAATCACTAGGCCCAGTAATAAAATTTACAAAATTCCTCCATATTCAGACGTACATTTCGTTGGGTCGAATAAATGGGCTATGTCTTTTCTACACTTTTCATTTTCGTTTAGATAAATTGTGGAAACTTTGTAGCAGACAACAGTGTTTCGTTTTTACTTTGACTACATTCTTGAAGGACTGCGTGATGTCCTTTAAGTTCAATTTTATGATAGTCCATATTTGTAATGACATCTATAAATATTAAATAAAATTATAAGTCACAATTTAATTATAATTTTGGTACGTGTTTCAATCCTTGAATGACAAAAACAAAACATTAGTTACACAAACATACCAATTGGGGAAAATTGGGACTAGAAGGGAAAAACAGGCAGTACACCTACTTCTTTATTGCAGCAGAATTTATTAACGCGCGTTAGTATCGATGCTGTCGCCAAAATTCAGTACATAATTTGTCAATTTACAGCTTCTAAATCGCGACTGTACCGATGCTATCGCGAGTTAGCATCGCGACTGTATCGATGCTAAAAGCAACGCAGTGTGTAAAGTATTGATATTTTGCAACTGCATCGATGCTAAAGCGCGTCAGCATCGCAGCTAAAAGTCACAATGTGTAAAGGGCATCCTACAGTATGTTATATCGATTGTGGAATATGTATTGTGTTATACTGTCATTAATTGCATAAACAATCATTTGCCAGATATTGATGTACCTTACCATAAAATATTGAATAAAATATTAAATTACTTATCTTTTCATGACGTGATATGTTAATTTACTGATATAGTTATATGTGGTACTTTAAAGTGGCAATTACTCTATTGTTACACTTATATATTATATTTTCAAAAGCCGATTACTCTACTACACAAAATCTTTGCTTATTTTAAAACGTGAGTACATCTACATCAACCTCAGACATTAGATAAAACAGTATTTAAATCTAAAGAAAGTATTATTCATTTCATTCCAAAGAAATCGACAATAATTGCAGGCCAAAAATGTCATCAAAGAAAAACCTTATCAAAATTATTCCGCCAAGTACACTTCCTATTTGGGTTGATGATAGAAATAAAGGGGTGCCGACCTTTGTCAACCTGCCTTCTGTAATTGTACGATGTATATATTGAAACAGTGTCAGATCTTTACTGCAGTGTGGTGTACCTTGACGTGGTGTTATTCGTATCAACATGACTTTAATCTTAATAACATAGTGACGCTGTTTTGTGACAAAAATGGCTTAAAGCCGTTCAGCAATGAAATGCAACTTATGTGTTTTTGGGCCCTTTTAATATCAAATAAAAAGCAGGCCGTATCAAATAATTAAGTGCTGTAGAGCCCTCGTAATTGTTACAAATTAATATAGCTATACGTGACTATTGATAGCATTGGCGACAGTAGGTTTTTAAGGCGCATCTCAACCATTAGAAGATACATTTTATTTTATTTTATTTTTTTAAACGGATTTCATTGGAAGATTCTTGGCAGCAAATTTGATATTATACCGACATCAACTGTTCAAATGATTTTCTACTTGAACGCTTTAGTTTAGATCAGATCTACTCATTTTACTTATAAGTCATTTCTTGAAGGAAAAACCCCTTGTTTTTAGTAATAGTGAAACATCAATCTCTTTTGTAAAACTACTTGGCTTGGTTCCAACACGGCGAAACTAAAGCTCTGAAATGTAGAATCTATCGACACCTACGTATTCTAGCACTTTAGCTTAGAAGTAAATTGCACTTTGTGTTAAGTAAAAAGTTCAGTAATTATGTTTTTTGTCCTATTAATTTGCCATTTTAACCCTTTACGAATTTAAACTTCCAAACACAACTTGGCCCGCGACAAATAACAAAAACCCCTTCAAACCCCTAAAGAGCATAGTCTTACAGCCATAGCTTATTTCCTCGGTATAGTGGTTCGCTGTTACTGCCCTAATACAATTTCTCGGTCCAGCGCTTTGGTCCCTTGGTCTCCTAACAATTAGTGGTGCGACATTATTTTTGTCACTCTTCTATTGTACCTTTTCGCTTATCCTCAGTAATAAGCATGTCAAGGAATTCGCATTCCCATGGGCTGTCACGTTCCCTTTTATGATTTTAGTCGTGTACTAGTTTACTTTGCTTGGATTAGGGTGTAATAAGATGTGTAGGTGTGAACAGATATTGTATCTCAAAGACATCATAGGTGTAGAAGTGAAAAACTCTTTTGCCAATACCAGACAACTCAGAAATGTTTATGAGGTGAGGAAGTGTACTGAGGGTCACGGTAAACCAGATCTTTGTTTTGTACCTAACTACTATATATTTATTCATTTCTTTTCAATAAAGACCCAACAAATCCCACCTTTATGAAAACAAAGAATACGGAAAAGCTGACTAAAGAAAACTTTTACAGAAGATCTGCCGATACCTACACACAGCCTAAAACGTCGAAAGAGGATGCTAAATTTCATTTAATTAGTTAATAATATGAAAGGGCAATGAAAGGTGCTTTGTTTTTAAAGATGCTTACTTTTCAAACTAAAAAACGCTCCGACTTAAAAAGATTTATAGTATTTCAAGCCGAAAGTATAATCAAAACTATCTCGTGCAAAAGCACAAGAGTATTTAATTGACGGCGAAACCTTAAAACAGTTTTTTTTTTCGTTTAAAGTAAAATATTACCCAAAGAAGACTACTTATTTAAAAAGTGTTGAGCTCATCTCGCATTTTAAATCCTTGCTCCTAGCGTTATAAAAGTTACTTGGGTTTTAGCTGTGACATTGTAATTTTTGTCCGCATATGGTTTGAAGATCGGAATAATACAGTAATTTTCAGAAATTTTTTTGCAAGCAAATGTTTTCATGTGGTAAATGAAGTATTGTGTGCAGTACTATTTCACTACAGTTTTAATGCAGTGTATGTTTACATTAAAAATAAAGCAGCAACAAGATGCGCTTTAATAAGTGATAAAATATTTTAATAACGACCTACATTGACTGTTATTACGATATTCTAATCTTTATCAATCGAAGTAGTGATAACAAAACAACATGAAAATTATATGATTGGAACAACGAGCAGAACCAATTGAACCACTTTTTAATATGAGTCAATTTTTTCCAAAAAAAATCATAAAATTTTGTTTGTTGCCCTGTCTATTTATCAATATGACAAGCCATCACGTGCGCAAACCCGCCAAAATACGTAGACAAGCATTGGTTAATTCTTTATGAGTGTAGATAGGAATAATAATAATGTCAGCGCGGCGCAGCGGCCTTAGGTACGAGTCATAAAATTAATATTCCTATCGGAATAGAAGGACACGTAAAAGCTGTCAAACGAAACCGATTTAACCGTCAGTAACTAACTTAAGTACGTAACATTTGTAGCTTTAAATGAGATAACATTTCCATCAGGTGATTTATAACAATGTTCCTAAGTTAAATATAGTAGTTTACTGCATGATAAACAGTCGACACAAAATATTGAACATGCAGCTCTAGTGTAAAACTAAATATTGTTTCATTATACAAAATATTCGTCGATATACATTTCCAGTGTTATTCTGTCTTTATTTTTTAAGTAAATTAACGTTTGTAGAATAGAATAATCAAACTGCGTACTTTAAATTTGAAGCGCATTGGTGAATAAAAGTCGTATATTATGAGGCTTCGATTTGGACTAATTTACCTGTTGAATGATTATTTGTTGGGGTTATGCCGCTGTAATGAATAACAATCAATCACCGATCAAGTCACCATGTTTCAGACGCATTATTTCTCTAAAATATACACAATTTCACTTTTAAATATAAAAAATCAAATGCACGTAATTTTCAGCGAGCTTCTGCGGGGCGGTCAACTGTTTGACATCTGCCAAAAATGGTTCTGCTACTTCGTATCTTCCATCTCTTTTTATCACACAGTTTGATGCTAGTGACATCTCGCTTTTGTCGTTCTATTCCAAAGGGATAATAATTTTATGGTACGAGTACAAGAAAATAAGTCAATTGAATTTCAACCATATGGGGTGTCTGAGGTTTTCCGCATTTAACATTACACGTTGTAGAAGCAAACAAGAAAGGGAAAAGGTAAGGTGTGTGTAAATTGTTTCAGTTCTTAAGACGACGTCCGTGCTGTAGTGGCTAAGCATGCTGGGTTTCAAGGCGTCGCCGCTCTCAGGTCCCGAGTTCGATTGCGAGTCGGGTCAATATAGAAATCAAAATTTTCTGTATTGTCTCGGGTCTAGGTGTTATGTCTGATTTCCATAACACAAGTTATTTTATATAAATACACAAGTTTTTATAAAACACAAAGTAGGTAAATTAAGTTTTATATAACACAAGTTACTTATTATACATAAGCTAATGTATGTGATTAGTGTCCAATATTTATTTATTATTTATGTTGACTTCTTCCTGATTTAACGAGGTGTTGCCATGCTACTCTATCTTTAGCTTTTCTAAGAGCGGCAGTCACCGGGAGCGCCGTGATTTTTTTGATATAGTCAGATCAGTGGCTCGGTGATCGGCCTCTTAGTTTTTTGCCTTCCACTTTGCCCACCACGACCAATTTATCTAGAGTGTCAGTGTTGCGGACCTTTTTATATACTTTTGATTTTTTCTTATTTTATAGCTAATGTATGTGATTAGTGTCCAATATTTATTTATTATTTATGTTGACTTCTTCCTGATTTAACGAGGTGTTGCCATGCTACTCTATCTTTAGCTTTTCTAAGAGCGGCAGTCACCGGGAGCGCCGTGATTTTTTTGATATAGTCAGATCAGTGGCTCGGTGATCGGCCTCTTAGTTTTTTGCCTTCCACTTTGCCCACCACGACCAATTTATCTAGAGTGTCAGTGTTGCGGACCTTTTTATATACTTTTGATTTTTTCTTATTTTATGGTTATCCTTTTTACTCTATGGTTAGTTTGCTTGAATATGTCGGTGCAGTAAACGTGTGAATTATTTATTTTATTATTGTATGGTGTTCCTTTTGGTTTGTGTACATATTTATTAAAGCCTGAGCTCTGTTAATCAGTATATTATATTTTTTACAGTCCACCTTTTCCCATTCGTAGCAGTCAGACCCTCGTCGCGCCATACGGCTAAAGTAAGTGAATACGCGCTGATAGCATACAGTGGATAGTCTCGTTTTGATTTTGAGCTGGTCAAGAATCGGCTTGTCAGTTCAACTAGCTGTCCAATGCTGTAATGCTGTAAAATTTTTGCATGTCTTTCATTGTAGCTATCTTGTACATAACGATGAAGAGTGGACTTTTCTCAAAAACAGCACTGAAAAATACGAATATCATAATTCTCTACCTACTTAAAACATCCTTTGAAGAATTTAAAGTTTCAAGATCTGTATTAGGAATCCGGAACTTTCTTTGTCAACAACGCTTTGTCCATTAGGATTAAAGCGTTAATTTATCTGAGTGGACTTAATTGTAGAATAATGAAACCTTTAGTAATTTAACTTGTTGTTTTGTGTTTGCTATTTACCTGCAAACTCCTGTCAAAATGATTTTTTCAGAATTCATAGAATTGCCTGAACTATAAATGAAAGTCGAGATGAGATATCAGTTGATCATTAAAACAAGTTTTTGCTGAGTAAAATAAACTTGAAATTTTAGTCAATAATATTAAAATTGTTAAGTAGACTAAGTTCCTGTTTCAGAATCGACAAATTAGCACTAACCAACGAATTATTCAAATATAGAACATCATTTCGTATAAAATATTGGACTATTGTTAGGTGGTTTGATGGGAAAAAATATTTTATTGTAATGATAATTACAGCAGATACTAATTCCTTCCCGCAGTCAATCAGTACCTATATTATAAAAATGGTTTTATAATATAGGTACTGATTGACTGCGGGAAGGGGAAGGGAAGGGATGGCCCTTTGTGGAGTAAAAACCTCACCTCAGGCATGAGGTGATTTAAGCCATACTTTACTTTGCGGGCTTAGTTCAGATTGGTAACCTTGCATTCATATTTTATCAAGTCGCCCATAGGGCCCAGACTAGGCTTAACGACTAATATCAATCCATATTAGCCGGGACCAACTGCCGTAGTATACTGTATTGCAAGAAAAAATAAGACTCAAAGCAAACTTGCTAAAACACAACACGGACGCTATTACTCGTAACTCGGTGTGACACGGATCCGTCGCCAGCAGTTTCCGTCGCCGCTACAACTCACTGCCTTTTCGCTCGCGACTCGCGACCATGCATCACGACGCTTTGAGTCACCTTTTTGTGTTCCTATTTCAGATAGCACATAGTAAAGACTTGAAAATGTGTGTGAACATGAAAACGTCGGTATCCATTAGCGCAACTGGTTTCTTCACTACTTGAGATGCCTCTTTAGATTATTAAAGGCATTTGAAGTAGTGCAGAAAAAAATACAAATAATCTTTAATTTAGGACGACATTTCGCATCGAGTATCTGTCAGATAGTACTAACTAGAACTTATTCAGACATTAGGTTATTTGATTTGAGAAAACACTCATTTTTTTTTGGCAACCGAAATATACTTTGCTCTAATCCTAAAGTATAAGTAAGTAGTTTGGCACTATTGCGGCAATTGATCATTATTTATTCAGTTAATTAGAATACTGTATTTCAACATAATAATAAGTCTAGAGCAAACGTGCTCAAATACAACACGGACGCTACTACTCGTAACTCTATGTGACACGGATCCGTCGCCGGCAGTTTGTTTCGCGCGTCGCTACAACTCACTGCCTTTTCGCTCGCGGCTCGCAACCATGCATCACGACGCTTTGACTCACCTTTTTGTGTTCCTATTTTAGAAAATGTTTGTGAGAAAATATAAACGTCAGTATCTACTAGCCAAACTGCTTTTTTCACTACTTTAGACGCCTCTTCAGGTTCTTAAAGACATTTGAATTAGTGCAAAGCAATAACAAGTAGCTAACAAATAACTTACAAACAAATATAGAACGGTATTTCGCATGGAGCTTCTGTCAGATAGTACTAAGCAGAATAAATTAAAACATTAGATTACCTGATTTGAGAAATCAATTTCTTTTTAGCCACCAATTATATACGAGTACATTGCTCTTATCTTAAAGTAAGTAGTCTGGGACTATTGCGACAATTGCTCAACTTTTTATCAGTTAATCAGTATCCTGTATTTTTTTTAAATAATTAGACTAACTAAAGCAAACATGCTTAAACACAACACGGGCGCTATTACTCGTAACTGGGTGTGACACGGATCCGTCGCCAGCAGTGTGTTTCGCGCGTCGCTACAACTCACTGCCATTTCGCTCGCGGCTCGCGACCATGCATCACGACGCTTTGAGTTACCCTTTTGTGGTCTTGTTTCAGATAGCATAGACTTGATGTACGTGTGAAAATGAAAACGTCTGTATCTATTAGCACAACTGTTTTCTTTACTACTTTAGACGCCTCTTCAGGTTCTTAAAGGCATTTGAAGTAGTGCAGAAACATTTACAAAAAAAGTAATAAAATGGGACGATATTTCACATCGAGCATCTGGCAAATATTCCTAACCTAAACTTATTAGGACATTTGGTTATTTAATTTGAGAAAAAGCTTTATTTATTTATTTTCCCTCCAAAAATTTACTTTGCTCTAATTCTAAAGTATGAGTAAGTATTTTGGCACTATTGCGGCAATAGCTCATAATAATTAGTCTAGCTGAAGCAAACGTGCTAAAACACAACACGGACGCTATTACTCGTAACTCGGTGTGACACGGATCCGTCGCCGGCAGTTTGTTTCGCGCGTCGCTACAACTCACTGCCTTAACGCTCGCGGCTCGCGACCATGCATCACGACGCTTTGAGTTACCTTTTTTACCCGACTGCGCCAAAAGGAAGGTTATGTTTCAGATAGTTTTTCAGCCAGTATGGGAAGCGAAGACTTTACAAAGAACTTGATTGCACGACTGCTGTATTTACTACTCAGATACTTCTTTGAACATATTTTTATAGTAAATGAATACTCGTATTCATTTGATTATATAGATTATGATAGAAACCAATAAAAGCTGACCTTTTAATTTCAGTACAAAATTAAGGAGACCGTGTTATGATTTTTTTAACTTAAGCTATCTAGGTAAGTCCATTTTTATTTGCTAGTCTTATATTGTAAACAATCTTGACTTTGATTTTCAAGGAATGAAATAATTATTTTAATAAAAAATATCCGAAATGGGTATTTTTAAAAATAAAGCCATTAAGTTAAAATCCTAAATAAACATTAGCTTAAAATCAACGTCAGTCAGGGCAAATGACATAGAGGGACAAACATTTCACTTTAACCGCATGTCATTTAAACAGTAGTTCAAACCTTGTTTATTTATTTGTGGTAAGATCTTTTATCATTGAACACTAAAATTTTTTCCATTAAATAGTAAATTAGTTTCATTAACTAATATAGTTTTTAGAGTTTTGAAACGATTGATAACAATATTTGCAAAGTAAGGGTTCCGTGCTAACTTTAACTGAATTAGAGGTCCACTTACTTCCACTTAGCCAAAATAACACAATATTTTATTGATAGCAAATATAACTTTGTTTTTCATAGTGTTTGTAACTATGTATGAATAACATAGTTATGTTTGCGGTTATTGAATCCAATTTTTGTTGAAAGTCTTTGTCAAGATCTATATCATGTATTTTTTACAAAATTTAGACTTCTAAGTTTAAAAATTTGATGGGGTGGGGGGATGCCTAAACAAAACAATTTTAGGATCCTCGATATCATTTTAAAAGACCTATCTATAGACAACCTACACGCATAAGTTTGATAAAAAATTTTTTTAGGTTCTAGTTTCATGTACGAGCCCATCCCTTAAATATAATTATTTTTATTATTTGTATGATAATTGTAAAGCGGTTAACAGGATACGAGTACATTTACCAACTTAGTTTCAACTGTGTTATACTAATAGTTTCAGACTTGACGAAAGTATAAGGGTTCCGTTTTTTGCCATTTGGCTACGGAACCCTAGAAAGAGATCTATTTCAGATTATGAATTGACTCATAATCTCTTTGGCGTAAATAAAAATCAAATAAGATTTTTGCCATTTCCATTTTAACACTCAGATAAAAAAAAAAACATTTCCCTCAAGCTACATAATTGAATGGAGATTTGATACGTCTTACTCCATGTCCCCAAGCGGGTCAAATGAGTAATTAAATTCGCTGGCCAGGGTAGTATTTTGGAAGACTATACCCTCATTTCAGACATCTACTATCGCACTCCCTGAAGCCCAAATCGTTATAGAAGCGAGGAGGACGTATATAGTCGGAAAAACGGAGAATGTGTTTCGGAATACGCCCCTTGGGTCTGTCCTCTTTAATTATTATGCTTCTCGGCTCCTAATCACTAGGCCCAGTAATAAAATTTACAAAATTCCTCCATATTCAGACGTACATTTCGTTGGGTCGAATAAATGGGCTATGTCTTTTCTACACTTTTCATTTTCGTTTAGATAAATTGTGGAAACTTTGTAGCAGACAAATATTTTTGACAGTGTTTCGTTTTTACTTTGACTACATTCTTGAAGGACTGCGTGATGTCCTTTAAATTCAATTTTATGATAGTCCATATTTGTAATGACATCTATAAATATTAAATAAAATTATAAGTCAAAATTTAATTATAATTTTGGTACGTGTTTCAATCCTTGAATGACAAAAACAAAACATTAGTTACACAAACATACCAATTAGGGAAAATTGGGACTAGAAGGGAAAAACAGGCAGTACACCTACTTCTTTATTGCAGCAGAATTTATTAACGAGCGTTAGTATCGATGCAGTCGCCAAAATTCAGTACAAAATTTGTCAATTTACAGCTTCTACATCGCGACTGTAGGTACCGATGCTATCGCCAGTTAGCATCGCGACTGTATCGATGCTAAAAGCAACGCAGTGTGTAAAGGTTGATATTTTGCAACTGCATCGATGCTAAAGCGCGTCAGCATCGCGGCTAAAAGTCACAATGTGTAAAGGGCATCCTACAGTATATTATATCGATTGTGGAAAATGTATTGTGTTATACTGTCATTAATTGAATAAACAATCATTTGCCAGATATTGATGTACCTAACCATAAAATATTTAATAAAAAATTAAATTACTTATCTTTTCATGACGTGATATGTTAATTTACTGATATAGTTATATGTGGTACTTTAAAGTGGCAATTACTTTATTGTTACACTTATATATTATATTTTCAAAAGCCGATTACTCTACTACACAAAATCTTTGCTTATTTTAAAACGTGAGTACATCTACATCAACCTCAGACATTAGATAAAACAGTATTTAAATCTAAAGAAAGTATTATTCATTTCATTCCAAAGTAATCGACAATAATTGCAGGCCAAAAATGTCATCAAAGAAAAACCTTATCAAAATTATTCCGCCAAGTACACTTCCTATTTGGGTTGATGATAGAAATAAAGGGGTGCCGACCTTTGTCATCCTGCCTTCTGTAATTGTACGATGTATATATTGAAACAGTGACAGATCTATACTGCAGTGTTGTTACCTTGACGTGGTGTTATTCGTACCTACATGACTTTAATCTTACGAGTAATAACATAGTGACGCTGTTTTGTGACAAGAATGACTTAAACCCGTTCAGCGATAAGATGCAACTTATGTGTTTTATGTACTAATGATATCAAATAAAAAACAGACTATATCAAATGATAAAGGGCAGTAGCAAGCCTTGTAATTATTACAAATTAATATGGCTATACGTGACCATTGATAGGATTGGCGACAGTAGGTTTTTAAGGCGCATCGCAACCATTAGGAGATATAATATATTTTTTAAGACGGATTTAATTGGAAGATTCTTGGCAGCAAATTTGTTTTCATACCGAAATCAACTATTCAAATGATTTTATACTTGAACGCTTTAGTTTAGATCAGATCTACTCATTTTACTTATAAGTCATTTCTTGAAGGAAAAATCCCTTGTTTTTAGTAAAAGTGAAACATCAATCTCTTTTGTAAAACTACTTGGCTTGGTTCCAAGCTAACACGGCGAAACTAAAGCTCTGAAATGTAGAATCTATCGACACCTACGTATTTTAGCACTTTAGCTTAGAAGTAAATTGCACTTTGTGTTGAGTAAAAAGTTCAGTAATTATGTTTTTTGTCCTATTTTTTTGCCATTTTAACCCTTTACCAATTTAAACTTCCAAACACAACTTGGCCCGCGACAAATAACAAAAACCCCTTCAAACCCCTAAAGAGCATAGTCTTACAGCCATAGCTTATTTCCACGGTATAGTGGTTCACTGTTACTGCCCTAATACAATTTCTCGGTCCAGCGCTTTGGTCCCTTGGTCTCCTAACAATTAGTGGTGCGACATTATTTTTGTCACTCTTCTATTGTACCTTTTGGCTTATCCTTAGTAATAAGCATGTCAAGGAATTCGCATTCCCATGGGCTGTCACGTTCCCTTTTATGATTTTAGTCGTGTACTAGTTTACTCGGCTTGGATTAGGGTGTAATAAGATGTGTAGGTTTGAACAGATATTGTATCTCAAAGACATCCAGAGCCTTAGATTTTTTTAATCACTCGCGTCAACTTGGCGTTTGATATTTATTTATTTCAATCAAACTTCGGAATAAAAATGAGTTAAGATCCACACAAGAGATTAAAAAGATTGCTCAATTTTGTAAGCACTCACGGTTATATGTGTCTTGATTTCCATGACACTCCCACTTACTTTAGGATCAGAGCAATGTATGTGATTGGTGTCCAATATTTGTATGAAGAGATAACCAAAATATATTCCTAACTTAATTGTTTTGATACAAGACAAAAGAACTAAGTTAAATGTTAATTTGATGTTAAAGCAGGTCACATCAAAAGAAACTTTTCAAACTATAAGGAGAAACTTGTGAACAAAACTGTCAGCTAGGAACTCGGTAACTTACTTCCAGTTTTTGTTTCGAAATGAGATTTCGCTTTTTCTTTTCGGTTCACCACAGAGAGATGTCGTGGGAATTCGGAACAACATTGCCATCCAATCTCCAAGAAACAATGCCCCAACGAGTGCTGCTACGTCAGTGTGTGATCTATATTATTTTAAGGTGAAATTAGAAACCAAAAATTGCGCATGGGTGGGATTAGAACGCTCCACCTCTGGCGAACCGGGCGAAATTGCAGGTTCGAATCCAGCCCTTGCGCAATTTTCATTTTCTTAATTCAAAACAACACTGTGAGTGTCAAAAACATTAAAAATCATGTGGTATATATTGTGGACTGTATTTTCAATATAAGCCTTGAACACTTAGGACATATTTTCATACTATATAGATAGACAGAAAAAAACACTTTACTGCATACCACAAAACAGTTAATTAAACAAAAAATCTCCATAAAAAAAGAGCTATGGGACGTAAGCTGATTTTAGTAGTCTGTGAAAAATCTAAACCGATCATAAATGGATCAACTTTCAACCTTCGATAACATAAAATCAAATGGTGTTATCACCTTTATTGTTTAATGGCTCGATAAGAAAGCACTCCAGTTTTCGACGAGGTGTCTAAAGTTGTAATGAATCGGCAAGCTTAGGTATTACCTCACGACGGCGATAGCCGATAGAGAGTGAAACCACTATGTGTAAGTTCAGCGTTAGCTTTTTAATGGCTCTTAGATATTCACAAATATTGACAAATGTTAGTATGCACTCACTTCAATTTATTGCTAAGACCCCTTACACGCATCGATACAATTGCGCGTTTTGAAAACGTGGGAGAGCATTACAACTCACGCATTGAACAGATTTGTATTTGGCATCGATGTAGTCGCGCGTTATCGATGCAGTTGCCAATACACATACATTATTTGTCATGTCCAGCTTCTGCATCGCGACAGCATCGATGCTTAAATTAGCACAAGTGTGTAAAGATTGACAGTTTGCGACTGCATAGATGCTGCATCGCTGCGTAAAGTCGCAGTGTTCAAATGGTCAAAATTGCACTTATTTTTCAAAGCTAAGTATGTCATGGAAAACACCTAAGTCTTTTTTACCTCTTAAGCGGTAACACAAAGCACCAAGATTTTAACTAAAATGAAAGAAATGTGAATGATATGTATGGATTGATAATGTAGACAATTCAGTTTTTTTTTTCAATAATTAATTTTGTTTCTTTGTAACACCGCCCACAATCATTTCTGCTTAGCCCGAATGCTTAAGTCCACTTTTTGTAAAAAAATATGTTGTGCAATAAAGTAAAATAAAAATAACAAACTTATCCGTGAAACAGTGTTTAAAATAGACGCCCAAAACTTCTTGTCATGACATCATTACCAATAGCAATTTGATAGCAATTAATTTATCTAATAGACACACGGAACACAAGATTGCCCCACACGGAACATGGACTTGCCCCGGCCTCACCTGTATCGGACCAACTTTCCTCAGATTGTTCCGTTACTAAAAGTTCCACTCAAATGGGTTAAACTAGAATTAAGCCCGGTTCAAAACTGAGTTCGGAAACAAAATTGTACATGAACAGTGGTTTAATATAAAATTCCTAGGTCAAAGTTGGTCGTCCACCTAGTTGACTCAACTATGTAATTGAATAAAATGAAGTCGGATAAATAAAGTTTAGATTTTAATTGCTACTTTGTGATGTTGGAAACCCAATTATAAATAAATATTGGAAACTAATCACATACATTGCTCTGATCCCAAAGTAAGTAGCCAATGCACTTGTATTACGGAAATCAGACACAACTGTGGTACCACAACACCCACACCCGAGACAATATGGAAAAGATCGTTTTCTACATTGACCCGACCGGAAATCGAACCCGGAACCTCACTTGAACTTGACGCTTGAAACCAGCGTGCTAGCCACTCGACTACGGAGTTCGTCTTTATACTTATACTTAATTAGTTATATATATATAAATTAATTACATTTAAAACACTTTAAGCAGTTTCATCATCATTATCAGCCAAAGGACGTTCACTGCTGGTTCAACATAGGCCTCTCCTACGGCGACCGATCACAGGCGGTCAGTAGCTTGATCCATCTTGTCGGTGGATGTCCTACGCTGCGTCTTTGGTCGTAGGATCTCCAATCTAGAACTTTTCTGCCCCAACGGCCATCAGTTCTTCGGGCTATGTACCCTGCCCACTGCAACTTGAGTTTACTGATACCACATGTTTGTTCCCCCTCATTTTTAGGGTCCGTAGCTGAATGGCAAATAACGGAACCCGTACACTTTTGTCAAGTCTGCCTGTCTGTCCGTCCGTATGTCACAGCCACTATATTCTGAAACTATTAGTATTACACTGTTGAAACTTAGTAGGTAGATGTACCCTGTTAACCGCTTTACGATTCTCATACAAAAAATAAATGAAATTAATGAAACTAAAACCATATTTTTTTTCTCAAACCTATGCATGTCGAGTGTCTATGGATAGATATTTTAAAATGATATCGAGGTTTCTCAAACCATTTTCTCTAATATTCTAAAGTTTGAGAGATAGACGCTTCCAAAGTGGTGAAATGGGCGTCCCCCCTCATCTAACTCTAAAACTAAGCGAGTGTAAATTTTGAAGAAAAAAAAAACATGATGTAGATCATGGCAAAGACTTTCAACTAAAATTTATTTGAACGAGATTGAACTAGTAGTTTTTGGGATAGAGCACATTTTCAATAGCAGCAAACATAACTTTTTTTTATACTTATACAAAACACTATGGAAAACAAAGTTATATTTGCTGTCAACAAAATATTCTCTCTTATTCATCGAAAGTTGGCACGGAGCCCTAAATGTGCGAGTCCGACTCGCACTTGGCCGGTTTTTTATGCAGTACAGCTTCAGTTTTATTTTTGGTGATTATTTCAATTTCAACACATCCTACTAACGACGTAATCATGTCTTGGCCACACACAAAAATGTTTATGCCACCGCAATTTTTCATTCTTAAAATGCCCTAAAGTCCGGTTTCCCGTTTGGTAGTGTGAAGATAAGCGAAAACTATGCAAATGGTGACCACTGGCCGGTGAAGAACGATTACACTCAAAGCTGAATTTAATAAGCTATTAACCCTTTTAGGGTTGACTCGTGTAAGCCGAAACTATTGCTCAGGGGTCGTCAACTTTTATTCATTTCATTCATGAAATGTAAAAAAATATAAAATAGGTTTGTTTATTTTTGATGTAGTAATTTTGGAGTTTATATTTATGTATAAGGTAAGGGCTAGCTGTGTAAGTGATTTTATATATTGATTACTTTTATTTTACCGATATGAGGTTTCAAAAAACCTTTTTTTGGTTTTACAACAACATAGATAAAGAAAAAAAGGTCGGTAATTTATTTGAAGACTGCATTTCTTTACTCGACGAATATTGTCTTAATGTGTAATAATTTGTATGACGAATGTTGTAATAATGTGTATTTGACGACCTCCGTGGTGTAGTGGCTAAGCACGGTGGTTTCAAGACGTCGCCGCTCCGAGGTCCCGGGTTCGATTCCCGGTCGGGTCAATATAGAAATCAAAATTTTCCATATTGTCTCGAATCTGGGCGTTGTGGTACCACCGTTGTGTCTGATTTCCATGACACAAGTGCATTAGCTACTTACTTTGGGATCAGAGCAATGTATGTGATTGGTGTCCAATAAACAGGGTGACTTTGTTATAAGTACCGAAATTTTGTATAAAGACTCCACTGATGAATATGAACAACTTTTACTATGAGGGCAATAGTGAAATCGAGAAAAAGAATCAGTTGTTCCATATAAAAGTGCAATGGCGCGCGGTCTAAATGTATGGAACAGCTGATTTTTTTTTCTCGATTTCACTATAGCTCCCATAGTAAAAGTTCTTCATATTCATCAGTGGAGTCTTTACACAAAAGTTCGGTACTGATAACAAAGTCACCCTGTATATTGTAAACAATCTTGATATCCCTTTATATCCTTTAAATGAAGTTTAATAACGAAATGATTCGTTCTAAAATGAGATAAACACTAAACAAGATTGTTTACAAAATTCGACAAGCAAAGAAAAATTGCATTAAAGTCAAAGATGAACATTTCAAACATTACAAGTTTTTAATTATTAAACTGTAGATATGTTTTGTTATTTAACTGACATTAACTCTTTTGCTTTATTTTAGAACCACAAGTTGAGAACCACTGACACAGATAAATTCAAACTGGCCTGAAAAGCCGATTGACGATAAATACGAACACTGCGTAAATTAATTTGAAAAGAGATAGGGGATATAAGTTTCTATTAAGTTCGACAGAAGGGTTAAATCGAGCCTAGTAGGTTAATTGAATTGCTCATTCATAGGCGTCACTGAATTTTAGTTATCAGTTTCGAATTGAGGAAAAGGTATGGTGCTTCTAGATTGTTTTGGGGTGAAATATTCATTGAAAGGTCGTACCCACTACTTAATTTCGTAGCGCAGTGGTAGCAGCGCTTTGGTAGTGATTTCAAACTGAAGCAACCTACAGCGTGGTCGGGTTTGGATAGGTGACCATTCCGACCATATAAGTGACGTATATCACGAGTATCTCCGTGCTTTGGAAGGTACGTAAAGCCGTTGTACCCGGCTAATATCGGTTGTTGAGCCTAGTCAGAGACCCATAAGGTGGCATGATAACATCTGACAGTAGGGTTAGTCGCTTGCCTTACAAACACTCCTCTACGAATCCACACTGAGCTCACGTGGAGTATGGCTCGAACTACCTCATAGTTGAGGTAAGGACTTTGTCTAGCATTTTAATTTCGATGTGTGAGTACTAATATTAATAACGACACTTCATCTGTGTGGGAGCGTCGACTGCTCCGCGAATCACGATGTGTATATATCATTTCGTGTATGCCTGCTTCACAGCCGACTAGTCGCGTGATAAATCCGACAACGCTCTCCTTAGGAGCAGCGCCGGCACATTGTATGAAAAAAAACGTCTGCTCTTTCGCGCGTTGACGTCAATTATAATGACAAGTTGTTGTTCACAAACCGTTTAGATCTCACCGGAAACTGAATCAGCAATTACAACGGCATTTGTACTCGTATATGTATTTCTTCCATATTTTAAATTTGCTTGTATGTGATAATGCGATAGTGGGGCGCGCGTTAGACAAGCTATAAAGCTTCTCTAAACTTGTTATCAATTAGAGGTACAGTCGACAGCACATCAGGTTACCTACTTTTGTTGCAAACTAGCCCTTATTACAATTGCATAAGACACCGCAGTGCTTACCTTGACGTGCTGCTGTCCGGTAAAAGATTAAAAAAAGAGTTCGTGGATTATGACCCCAGTGATGTTTGTCACCGTATTTTCTTTCTACGTTTATAAAAAAGGACTTTCTTATCAAAGTTATACTATGACTCGAGAACGAGTGGATCAATTTTGATATTTTTTACAATGTTCGCTTGGATCGCTATTTTCATAATATAGTTTATTAATATTATTATCTATAATCTTAAACATTGTAATTAATGATTCTATCCTAAATTATAAAACTATGATCATTGACAAATGCAGCGCTGCAATAGAAGTTATTGTACTCCACGAAGCGAGATATAGATAACTAAAATTTAGTTTAGATTAACTAGTGGACCCAGCGAACTTTGTTTTACCCCCCGGCCCCGTCCCGCCTTGGCCCCGTAAATTGACGAATAACGTGTGATAAAAGTGAAAATAATGAAAACCGGTCCAGCCGCTCAATTTTCTTAATTATTTTAATTATAATAACCTTCTCCTACGATACGATACGATACGAAGTACTATTCAGCCAGGATCAAAGCCTGATCCGGTAAAACCGGCACACCAAATAGCACGATTTTTAGAAGGAGGGACACGCTCCGGGATGGGAGAGGAGACCGACTAGCCGGAGCCTATCGGCCACAACCACCAAGATATGCATCGAGTGTGGTCTAGGAATATAGGGAGAAAGACAGGTATCATAAGAGGGCTGAGCGTTGATGAGGTGGGCAATCGGTCGGCCTTTGTGGATGTGCGTAGGACTTATTCTAGATCTTCTTTGGTCCTTTTGATTCAGTTATATGGTCAATGCACTGCTTCTGCTCATATGTTTTGCACTGGCGGAGTCCAAATTATAAGTTGATGCATTCCACTTACGTCAATGTTTTGGCGGACGTCCTTTTAAAGCTTGGTGCGCTTTATCAATATTTAACGTTTCTAGCTTCTTCTTTTAGCTCGAGGTGTTCCTTTGACTTTGGTCTTTATGACTGTCGTACGCTTATAGCTTGATTTTCTCTTCTAACGCCTATTATAGCTCTCGTTTTGCTTGTAACTCTTCACGCTCCAATGTTGATAAAATTTGGTGTCATCCGCTAATAGCTTGTTACGCTCCCGCGACATAGACCATTGTAGACGTTGCCAGTTTATTGCTCGCTGCGCTTCTTCAACCTTGACGATTTTAGCTGTCGTCATTTGCTAGCTCGCTGCACTCCCTCAGCGCAGATCAATTTAGCTGTCGTTAGTTTTCAGCTCGTTACGCTCCTTCAACGTAGACCATTGTAGTTGTCGTACATTTTTATCTCGCTGCGCTCCCTCAATGTTGACCATTGTATATGTCGCCAGTTTATAGCTCGCTGCGCTTTTTTCAACATAGATCAATATAGCTGTCGCCAGTTTTCAACTCGCTGTGCTCTTCCAGCGTACATCATGGTAGCTGTCGTCAGTTTTTAGCTCGTTGTGCTCCCTCTACGTTGATCATAGCGCCACTTATGGCTCACTGCGCTTAATTAAAGTTGTCTTCTGCTTATGGCTCGCTGCCCTCCGACGTTGATGCTGTTAAATAATGTAGCTGGTGCCCAATCCTTGTCTATTAGGTCAATCCAGCTCGTGCTTTCCGTTTATAAGCACCTGATTCAGCTAGTTTTATTTTCAGTGTTTGTTCAGTTGCCAGAAACTTTTTTGCTTAATGATCACTGATCTACACAATAAATCAACTCACACAGCACATATACAAGAAACCACTAACACAAGAAGCGACACACATTTCACACACATTGATCATTGTTGCTGTTTCGCTTATTGCTCGCTGCGCTGCTTATTGACACACATAGACACACGAACTCACGCACATACACATAATGTGAACACAATACTTTTTTGCGATTCTGCAGTTTTTTTTAAGGCTTTGCTTGCTATGTGAAGATCTTTAACCTGAAAGAAATATCAAATTAGTGCAATACATGCCAATCTTGATGGCGGCTTGTGTTGAGTCAGACCAGACGCTAAAAGATGCACATCTGAAAGCTTTTATGACAGATGACAAGCATTTTTTTATGGCCGTTTGTGCTTTGTTTTCTTTTACAACAATATAATATTATAGAAATGATGAACAAATATGATTCAAGACTAGAATAGGTAATTAAATTAAGTAACGTTTAATGATATCTTTCATAATCCTAAATTTCTATGATCGAGAATTTGTTCATTTAATGTCAATGGTACTATAGTTTTGAAGCCGAGTTCATTATTAAGATGTCAGATGGTAAGGAGTTTGCAACATATTTAAGGTACCCCGCGGTGAGGGTCCTGTAAGGGGCTGCGCCTAGATTGTATTAGGACGCACGTGTGTATTTTTCTTAGACTTTGAAAGGCGATGCTGTGAAAGTGCATTTTTTGCTCCTTTTGTTTTAGTGGTATCCCAGTGCTGTTTCGAAAGTTTCTTATAGCCATAAGGATGTAATACAATACGCTAAGGTCTATTATTGTATGATTGGCCGAAATGGAGTTTGCCACGTGTCATGAAAGTTTTTGGGGAGCAATCTTTTTTTTTGGCGACGCAACCTGAACTGTTCGACTTTTATTCTGTCTGTATATTTAAGTTGCAAAATAAATCGTGTGTACAAAATTTAGTTTAAAATCTCATCAAGTTCATATCAGTATATTGTAGCTTGGCTGCGTGCTGGGCTTCGCTCTAGTATAGTGCTTGTCGTCGCGGGGCTTGCCGCGGTGGTTATCCTCTCTGTCTAGGAACTGAGCTAGACACATTTCTTCTGCGAAGACGTTTAAGCCGCAATCATACACTATAAGCCTGGGTGACTCCGCTTTATATGTATGTACGATTTATCACCGCGAGTTACTCCCCTACATACTGTAGAGCTCTAGCAAAGTAGTATCTTCTTAGTCAGGCGTCGCTTTGCCTCAGAAAAAAAACACGGTATAGGTCACGACACTCGTACCTAATTTGTAACAATTTACTATGGTAAACAGAGTTGAACGCAAGTCATTACTCACATCTTTCACTAGGCTCTCTGGCAACTTTTTGTCAAAAAAATAATGAACTAATTCACTACAATACTTACACATACAAGGATTCACTTCGCGACTTGGAATTAAATTTAAAATTTTCCGGTGATATAATTACGACCACATAGGACGCCTTAGAATAATTACACAATGTGTAATTATTCTAAGTAGGACTAGTAGGACACTATATTGGTATTTTAATTACACATTAATAAACGGAAATAAGATATTTTGAGAAGGGAAATTTACTCGCTATTTGTTTTCGATTTTTCTTGATCGTGGCGATGTATTTAATCTATTTTAAAATACTTATCACGGAGAAACCGTTTTAATATTTTGCGGGACAATTTGTTGTTAAGATGATCTTGCGCGCGCGTCGGGCTCTAAGACAATCGGCCTATGGTGTTGTTTTCTATAAAAAAAGTAATATGTATTGGAAAAATAAAGGACAAAGGTACTTTAACGGTGCACGAGTTCATTGTAATTTAAAAGACTTTTTGAAATGTTTTAAGGTCGCCTTTTAGGTGCGTTAATCGTAATTGTTTTATTGGACTGATATTCCGCCGCTTAAAAAGTTTCTCAGGCTTTTAACAATACAAATTTTATGCTCCTAGTCCCGTTGCTGTCGTTTAGAATATTCTTGGCTTTTTTGTTAATGACCGTATCCCAACCACGTGCTGGACACTGTACAAAGTTATTTGTGCGAGTAATTTCTTACCCAAATACGACGAAATAGTTAAAAAAATGTATTGTTATTTCAAAAAATAGATATTTTAGTTTTATGGTACGTATGTAGCCAAATGTACCCTTTGTCACTCCTCTAAAAATAATAAAAACTTTGTCTCACAACATAAGGAAGGTATTGTGTAATGGCTATACATATAAAATGAAGTGCTGTTAACTTATGTAAAGTCGTAGAAACTTGATCGAGCTCCACGTTGCATAGTTATAAGATTAATATTTTTTGTGATTACCTTTATTTCTAAAATGTTTCCTTACAATTGCGGGATTTAAATGTGTAAGCGGTAAGGTGGCAAGGTTCTACTTGTACCAACAATTATTTGAGAGCTCCTAGCACCCTCATAAAACATTCGCGGTTTTCTTTGTTTTTTGAAGTTAATTTTTGGGGTAAATTATTTTAATTCTTTCCTAATACTTATATTTTTATTAAGTTACCAGCACTAAGGATTATTTACAATATAATATTTAATTAAATTGAATAGAACTGTATATGGACTGTTTCTGTGCTGTATGTGGATATGTTTTGAGTTTTAGAAATTATGAGTGTGACATAGTACGATGTCTGTCTTGAGTTAATTCTAAAACCTTTGTCGATTAATATGGTCTGGTATTTTATTAACATAAAATTTGTTTCACTATGTGACTTAGGCGTGCGGAAGATTTTCCTGGACTCCGATCTGCATCAGTGGTTGGCCTCTATGTTTGTGAGCGGAGCTGGACACGTTCCTTACTGCACTCTCACGCCTGATGAGGCTCACGCACACACTTTAACACCACACTGGCCCTGCTGGGCTACTATATCCTAGTCTGGTATGCTTTTGAGTCCCGCCAAAAACACCAGGCGTTTATCTACGACGACTATTTTACCTTATAATACGCTTAATAGTACACATAGTCTGTCTTAATAAAATATAATTTTGTTTATAAGATTCTACACACGGATTCAATTTGACGCGATTTACAGTACCTGAACCCATTAATTACTAACAACATTCACACCAATCACACTGAAATAAGCGCGATTCACTACGTTATCCGCGTCGGATTAAACACGATGGACAATGATTCTAATTAACGCGATTCGGTAAGACACTTTTAAGACACACACAAAAAAGACTGGTGGAATTGAAAATAAGAGGTACGAAAATATTTAATAACTTAAACCCGGTTCTTTTTTAACAGAAAGTACCCTGTAAATTACACCGTTGGAAAATAGCGTTCACGCGTTTGAGTCCGACAAACAGTTGTCACTTAATTCACCACTACACATTCACAAGAAATCACTTCAGGGCTTTAATTAATTATTATCACTCTATATTTACGAACGAAACAAGGAATAACCTCCTCAAATTACTGAGAGACGATGCGTCGTAAAGCCCTTGCGCGCGCGTCGGGCACTCTTTAATTATAATAACCTTCTCCTAATGATAAAATAAATAAATAAATATCCTTTGGACATTCCCACACATCGCCATCTAGCCCCAAAGTAAGCTACTCAAAGCTTGTGTTATGTTATTATATTTTTTTTTTTTTGTAAATACATACATGATATACATAGAAAACACCCAGACCAATACAAACAGACATGTTCATGCACACAAATGTTTGTATTGTGCGGGGATCGAACCCGCACCCGCTGCGTAGTAGGCGATTTCTCGACCACTACACCAGACCAGATAACGAACACAAAAAAAAAGAATTAGCAAAATCCAGCCAGCCGTTCACGCGTGATGTATGTCGTGATCGAAGGGAAAATATCGTTTTTGTATACAGAGCGTCAAAGATCAGCGCTTTCAAATGATAATAATACATCATAACAGTCGTCATGTAGAGTTACTTAATATCTTAGAAATGACAAAATCTATTACTTTCGTGTAATGGAGTCCGTACATTGAAAGCCGTGTCTGGTTTCATAAAGCTATGCCCCTATTCCTTGCCACAATTCGTAGAAATCATTCCTTTACTTGCTTAGACGTTTCTCGAATATAGAGTACACTATTAATCTTAAAGCTTACATAGTTAACTAAAGATATCCATTTTGTATGTCTTAAGAAGCCTATAAGGTTTTCTTAAATAAATTTAATTTCGCTGCGTATTTGATTTTCGACACGTCCTGTTAATTGGCTAATTAAAAAATTTAATAACTGAAAAAAAAATATTTTCCAAAATAAAACCGCCTTCAAAAACTTGCTAAAAAGCTTAAAATAACGCATTTGCCGTTAACTTAGGAGAGACAAATTCATTTGGTGTTGATGCATGATGAGTGGAGGCTGTTGGTGAAGGCAGTATTATATTATCTGTGGTGTAGGTAAGATTGATATTATACACCGACTCCAAATGATTTTGTTAAAATATTGAATTCTTGTTACGTTCTGTTAATTAGCTAATTAAAAATTAAGATTTACTGAAAAAGAAATTTCAATAAATAAATTTGTTTATCCTAAGCAGAGGGAGGGCAAATGCGTTATTTCAAAGTTTTTATTCAGCTTTTTAAGGCGGTGCAATTTTATTTTATTTTTTATTTCATGATTTCAAGCTAATTACCTATATCGCAATGTAAGTTTCATCAAAATCGGTCTAGTAGAAATATACACTGTGCTCTAAGTTAAAATATACCTTATCAAACTAAAAATAATTATCTCGCTATGACTTCTTGCTTTCGAGAACCGACCGACAGCACGGTAGCTCAATTGGTAGAGCGTTTGGCCCGGTTAGCCAAGAAGTTGCTAGTTCAAGACCCGCCCGCGCACAAATTTTGGGTTTCTTATTTCATCTTTAAGCTATCATATCGTAATGTTTTATCAAACTTAATATAACGTTAAGTAGTAGTTCAAAAAGTAACAAGGTCTATCCTCACAATTTCTGTTATAAAATATGAGTGAAATTAAGAGTTGAATTTGCGAAACAGTGTAACTCATTCTTATGAACATTTCTCAAGCACATGTTTGGGATTACAGCTTAGTATATTACGCATATCCATAATTATATATATTAAAGAAAGTCACCTTCGTTACACTATTTATAACTCAAAAACAGCCGAAACTATTTGGATGGATATTGGCGGGATACCTTCCCGCCAATATCCATCCAAAAGCTTAGAACCAAGAAAAGAACATAGGATTCTATATATCCCATTCTACAGGGCAGGGGCCGGGACAAACCGATGTTCGCTAGGACCGCTAGTTGTGTATTAAATTTGTTTATAAAAAATGATAAAAAACCTACAGTGAGTGTACTGATCTATTCGGCTTCCATGAATCTAAGTCAACTGCGATCGCGGAGTGTCTCGAGCAATTAGTGTAAACACCGCCGACCTGGGGCTGAGGATGCTTCACTCTTCTTCGAGGGAAGGGATATGGTGAAAAAAGAAGCGGCTTTGATATAGGAGGATTGCTAAGAGTTCAGTTTGGCTTCGGCTGGTTACGTCAAGTTACAAACACAAATGGAGTTTTTGTTTACAAAATATCCAGATGGGAGGTACTGTATCTCTACAATCGGCAATACAGGATGTCGTTTCGGTCAGTGACATCCAGATCAAGGTAAATAACATGGAATATGCTTATTCTAAAAAAAAAAATTAAAATTAAATGCAAGTTTTATTAATCAATACCTCTTCACAACATAATAATAAATAATAAATATTCTTTATTGCACAAGTAAGGACACAAGAAACAATAACAAAACAGGCAAATCGTTTTTACAATATTGGCGGTCTTATCGCTGGAAGCGATCTCTTCCAGACAACCATTGGGTAGAGTTGCAAAAATATATCTGGAATTTTAATATCATACTTTAAAGATAGTTACATAATAGAAGTAAGAATAAAAATATACACTAATACACTTATATCACAAATAAAATAAAACAAATTAATAAATACATATAATATACGTGCATACTACAATAGATCCATTATAGAAAATTTTCCGTCAATTTTTAAAGCGAAAGGAAATGCGCTTCTACCCCGTAGTTGTGTTGTTTAACATACAACACAACTACCGAAAAACTCCCACTCTCTCGCGTAGCTCGCGCGTATCTTCGTAATAATACGCTGTAGCTAGTAAGCTACAAAGAGGCGACCTGGCGTTGGTAATTTTGACTCGCTTCCTAGTAGCGCAATAATAAATTGATTTTGTGAGATTTTTCCATATTTTTTTTCTCATATTGCTTTGGCGTCAGTATCGTTTGTACAACCACCCCTGAGTCGGGCGTCGCTAACCAAAACATCACTCTGTATAAATGCGAAAGAGTAACAGACATGTTACCAAGTTACCATACATAAATTTCAACACAGTGATATTGAATCAAGAATATTAACATTGTGAATGATAGTTTTGATTCTGGATATCATATTAAAGTTTCTGAGAAAGCAAATCGCAACATATTTTATATAAAAAAAATAAGTACTGTATCCAATACCTTAACCCTCACCCTTAAATGTAGGGTAGGCAGAGGGTGGCTATACGTGAACACCCAAGCGGTGTTTTAATAGACTCTACTTCCGATTTTGTATATTTTTTATTTATTCCGATTTGAAATTTTTATTGCAGATGTCGAAGAAAAGTGACAAATGATTTGCGATTTTAATGTTACATGCTATCGTTATTTTTTTGCTATTTGTGTGTATTGTGCATATTTGTATTTGTGTAGGTATATTTGTCATTTCCAAGCAATTCATTTCTTTATCATAAATATTTTTGAAGAATGTTCAAAAAAATATTACAACGTGTTTTTGCAAACAATATAAATTTCTCTTATTTTAGTGAGCGTAAGTAAGATTTAATCGGGTAGTTTTTAGAGTAATACTCGTATTAATAGTACAAAAACAATGACTAAACGAAACTTATCTTATATTTAGTCAAAAACAAAAGTTTTTGTTTGAAAGGCATCATCAGCTAAATACCGGCAAATTTAAGAGCTGTCTATTGAATTTTAAATCAGGTTTTAATCTATAAAAGATATTATCTAAGAAGCATCGGGATGAGGGAAGAAAGAAAATTATGAAAGACACGCTACGAAGGCTTGTCAGGTGACAGACACAAGCTCGGAAATCCTTGATAGAACAAAGAATGTAAGGTATTCTTTGCTAGTAGGGTCACAACAGAAAGAGTTTGGAAAATGTATTCTGTGTTTGTGATTGATTTGATAGGTGACCATTCACCATAGTGTCGTTTGGATAGTACTTTAGAAGGCATCTGTTAGTCGTTATCCTTTAAATAATTTTGTAGTAATCGCTGTCTTGTTTATTAAATACAAAATATATAGATAGATATTTGACTCACTTGTAAAAAAAAAACAATAGATGTGTGCACCGGTAAAAAGGCTCAACATAAATTGTGACAGCGTGTGTTCAGTGTCACACCATAAAATGTGACAGTATCAGAAGGTAGTAACAAAAATAACATTTCCTACCTAACTTAATGACCTAAATTTTTATTGTGTAAGTATATGTGTGTGTGTGTGTATGGATTGAGTGAGAAATTTATTATTATTCAAAATTACAAATTTTAAAACCTCCGCCACGTCAAAGTTGAAGTCATTGTTACCTTACCATGTTATTTCAACACCATTGAATAATCATCCGCGAAACGTAAATCGTAGTCAAATCCCCTCATCAATTTATTAAAGAGCTAAAGGATCTTCAAACTCCCGACTGGGTCATGGATAACTTACCATATACTGTTAATATCATCGTTACCAAATTTCGAATCGATTAGGCAACTAAAAATTCAAATTGCTGATGATCTTCAAACGGCTGATCAGATTATCATGAACATGGCTAAGAACACTTGGGATATGACACAAAAAACTACACCGTACGAGTAATCGGTTCATCCTTTTGAGTGTTACGACACCACGGACGGATACACAAATACACAGACAGACACGTTAAGTTTATAATACCCCGCTCTTTATTCGTCGGTAGTTCAAAAAACAAAACATGATAATAAATAGCGCATGTCTCTCATCCAACTACATCTCTTTTTCAACAACACAGCCCTGCTGTAAAAATAGGTTTGAAAAGCCAAGACTGAGATATCAAGTCTAGCATATAATGTAGATCGAGGACGATATGAAAAATTAAAATAGTAGCACTAATGCCCTACCCAACAGACGTTCATCCTAAGCGGTGTTCGTGAAATGACGTCTTTAGTTATGTAAATGAAATGGCTTGCAAAAAGTTTGTCAAGCTGTAAAGTGGACTAACATCGGCGGTTCCGTTGAAGTTATGTGACTCTATTTAACGCTTGCTATAGGTAAAAGTGGTAATAAAATCGAATCTTAGAAAACTTTGATTTAAAAAGCAAGTTTTGCTTTAAATTTCTTCGATCGCGTTTAATTTTTATTCTTTCGAAACTATGAAAGTAAGCAGGCAGGTAGTGCACTGATTGTGAGTTAAATCCTCCATGCACAGTGTATCTATTTTACGTCTTTATGCTAATAAGATTTTTTAATATAGTAAAAAAGTCGGATATACCTGTTTCAGGTATACTGACTCCTAAAAGCAACTAAACAAAATTGCTCCAACAAAGTTTCTGGTTTATCTGTCTTGTGTATTTTTAAAGCGATCTTAGTTTCCAGTCTAGTCAGTTTTAGAAAATTACATTCGTTCGTAGAAAATTTCGCAAATAAATAACGGAGCGAAAAGGTAGGCGAGTTGAAATTGTATGCTTTTTCTTCAACAAAGTTTTTTCGAAGAAAACAGTAATCAACCTAGGAGGTAGACATAACAGTGAATTAAATTAACTTTTCTGTACCACAAAAAAATATCCATAAGTACAGGGTATTGGTAGACACAATCAGTGATCTTTTGTGATTAAGTGCAATATAGGATAATGTATTATGGGATATTTATAGATAAATGTTTAATTAGTTTTATTTTTTTCTTAATAACAGGAATAATAATACCGAATTAACATCTAAAAAAAATAAAGTAAAAGGATATAGATTTCAGATCATGTGTCAACATCTTAAAAAAGCACTAGCCAGCGAATAATTCAAAAATAGAAAATCAATTCATATGAACTATTTGACAGATCACACAGACCCGAACTTATTTGGACTTGGTGAAACAGGCCGTTAGCATCTTGAGTAAAAGAACTTTTGATTTATTTTCTGACGGATGATTCCTTTCATCCCGGCTCACCGTTTGGACCCAACATGGACGCAGTACTGAGCTTAACGGATTTATCCATCCTGGCTCATCCAATCTTCGGAGTGGTGTGGTGTGGCGACACGCATAATGATATAATTTGGTTCTCCACGGTTAGATGGCGTTAATAGCCGACTCCATACAACTTCTGAATCTGCATACATTTCTGAATCGCGATAAGTAAGATTGAGACCGCCTGTCAATCGAGGTAGTATTTGTTGTGGACTATAGTCCAATAGAATACCGTTTGTGTGTTCTATAGATATATAGTTTGCCCGATTAAATCTTACATATCGCGGTTCAGGAATGTATACAGTCACGGATGTTGTATGATGTTGGCTAACAGCGCCATCTGTCGTGGAGAGCCGAGTTATGTCGTTTTGTGTGTCGCTATAGGTACTTGGTTATTAAATAACAGTAGAAGTTTTCTCAAATTCACAAGAGTGTTACCCAAGCCCTAGTAACAGGATCCTCTTACTTAATTTAAATAAATGTCCTTTCAAAACGGTTCATCGTTTCACAAAATTCTGTATACTAATGGGAACCTTTCCGGTACTAAGCATGTATTTTGTCTTTTTCAGTACAAAATTACGGGGCTAAATGACATCGCTCTCGAAATACGAATAAACAAGACTAAGAAATATTTAGAATAGGGTTGAGCTACATTTGTTAACAGGGTTCATTTTGCCTTTCTTGAATTCTGCAGCGTAAAGGCACGGACTTACGGGCAGTTAGAAGATCTGCTCATGCTGTTATGGACCTTATTTCTTCGGAGTACTGTTTGCTTCTCAATTTTCTTGAGTGTCCATTAGAAATGAACCGGCCTTTTTTAATATTGCGTCAAAGGTGAATAAGCGATTTGTGAAAAGAAAATACCCTTAGCAGAATGCAATGGAATTACGGACTAACAGTAACTAAAAGCGGTTTCATACTATCAGGGCCCTATCTTTGAATCACTTGCGCTAATAAGGCAAGTAATATTATTTTTATTAAGTTGAATTTTTTAACACATAATTTAAAAAAAAAAAAACGAATGGGGAAACTTGCACACTCGCGCGTAGCGCCTATCTACGAAATACTACGCCGTAGCTATTAAGTTACGAAGAGGCGACCTGGCGTTGGTAGTTTTGACTCGCTCGCAATAATAAATAAATTTTGTAGGTTTTTTTGTTTTTTTCCATATATTTTTTTTGGCATCAGTATCGTTTGTACAACTACCCCTGAGTCGGGTATCACTGACCAAAACAACATCCTGTTTTACTAAAGAACGATCATAACCATGTAAGTATTAGAAACTAGCCAATTTGTAATCCCAGAAAGACCGTTGACATAAGGCCGCGGCCGGGTCATTCTGCCAAACTATTGAAGTTGGTTCAGGCGTATTTGCACGTTACAACAAAGAAGAAACAGGTGTGTGCATATGGCCTACGCAAATACTTGGTTCGGAACGGACTTTGTTAGGACGGGGCTTAATTGAGAGCTGATGGCAGCTGAGATGAGCCGAAAAGTCGCAAATACAGGAGTACATACTTTGAAAACATTGGCAATATTTTTAACTAAGAAACTATTAATGATGTATAGTCCCTTTCACATATTAAAATTGAAATTAATTGTTATTAAATAACATTTGATGAAACCTAAAAATTCATATTAAACACTTTACAATTGTTCATTGCTTCAAATTAAACTAACAAATTAAAGAATAAGATTTTCAAAAATTGACGAATAAAATTTATGTGTCAAAAATTACTCTGCCTAAACGGATCTCGAAAATTGAAGTGATACTTTATGGTTTATCGCCGTTCCATCAAATCAATTGATTTTCATTTTAATATATGGAAGCACAGTAAATCATTAGCAGGTGCTTAGTTTTAAATATTCTCAATGTTTTTAAAATCATCCTGTATAATATCGTTATTATACTTTTATTAATATTATCAGTATTAAAACGTAAATTACTAAGAAGTCAGTACTCTGTATTGTAATTCTTATTACAAAGATAATTTTCTTATTTACTTTATTTGGTTTGCCTTTGCTGTAGTGTTTAGCGCTCTTGACTATTACGCTGGCCGTCGCGGATTCGAAGTCCACAAGGAGCAAGTGTTTGCATTTGTTTGCAAATGTTTGTCTGCTATTCGTAACACGAAGAAGAATATTCGTTACTTCAAAACCACGAAAATTTGTGTGTTCTCTGGCGCTTATTAACACTTATTTAATAGGGTAAAAGAAAAAATTAAAGAAAAATTCCCAACGGAAGGTAAATCTTTACCTTTATAACAACGAAAATCGTTGTTATAAAGGTAGAGATTTTCCTAAATAATAAACGCTTACTTTCGAGCCCCTTCTTTGGGCTCATGAAAGGAATAAGATAGGGGTTTCGGTCTTGTTTTGATAGCAAATATCAGCTTTTATAAGTTCTTACTGCGATCTCATATAACTTAGTATTAGTTTAGAAACGATTTAACTTTTCATTGTATTCAGAGTACTGGATACGATGGTCACTATATAAATACTAAAAACTAACAGCATATAATGTAAAGTTCTAATTGAAACATTTATAAGATTCAAAAGTTTTAATAATGCACAAACTGCTGATAATATTATGTTAAGACACTTATATCGGCCCTATAAAATGCATTTCACCTACCTCTAAAAACCATGCCAATGTGGGGCCACGGAATATGTGGTATGCGTTTCACTGCCACACTTACACTGAACATTGAAGGAAAGAAAGAAAACATGTTTATTAAGTATCACATAATTTAAAAAACATAAAAATACTTAAATATCATATAAAGCATTAGTAATATAGCATTGCATGTATTTTTCAAAGAAATAAGAAATTCAAATATCTTCTATAATCAAATGAACAACAGCCATTTTTGGTAACCATGTAGAGTTCGACCAAAGATTAAACCTTGAGTTAACAATATTCAGTAACCAAAAAAGGAAATATGAGTTACCCATTTGTTTACAAAATTTACTACCTAAGTATTAGTTAATACTAGTTTAGAATGTTTTTAACACTCAAAATATCATATTTTAATTCATACACGGCTACACGGACAGACAGTACGGTAGCTCAATTAAATAAATAAATAAATATCCTTTGGACATCCCCACACATCGCTATCTAGCCCCAAAGTAAGCTACTCAAAGCTTGTGTTATGGTTGCCAGACAACGGATATAATACTTAAATATTTTTTTGTTTGTAAATACATACATGATATACATAGAAAACACCCAGACCAATACAAACAGACATGTTCATGCACACAAATATTTGTATTGTGCTGGGATCGAACCCGCAACCCGCTGCGTAGTAGGCGATTTCTCGACCACTACACCAGACGGGTCGTCAAATTTATGGTATATAATAAAATTGGTAGAGCGTTTGACCGGTTAGCCTAGACATTGCTGGTTAAAGTCCCGCCCGTGTGCAAATTTTTGGTTACTTATTTCATCTTTAGTTCATATTACCTATACTTGGAATAGACGCAAAGTTCAGTACTGAAATGGACTAAATATACCGCTATTGTTGTGGCCCCACACCAAAGAGTTCGTGACATTATCTCGCTTGGGAATAAAAACCGGGATAAATTTTATCTAACCGAACTAGCTCTTAAGTGGTATTGAAAAGTACTTTATCCGGCGTTTAGGCAACGATGGCCTAAGTGTTATATATTGGCCTGTCACTGCTGGGCAAAACCCTCACTTTAAGTAGAAGTAGAAGGTGGAATTAGTTATTATTCTGGAGGTGCCACCTTGAACTAAACCTGGGGTTCACTTACTTCTACTTAATCAAAATTCCGCAATATTTTGTTGACAACAAAAGTAACTTTTTTTCATAGTTTAAGTATGAATTACAAAGTAATATTTACAGTTTTTGAAAATGTGCTATATCTTAAAAACAACTAGTTGTTAACTAGTAAGTATTTGTTAAGATCTTCATTTTTTTTCAAATTTTTCAATAGCTTAGTTCAAAGTTAGAGGGACGGGACGCCCATTTTACCACTTTGGAAGCGTCTATCTTACTTATGTTTGACTTTGAGATATAATGGTTTGTTTTAGTCCCATATATGGGAAGCCCCCTTAAATATTTTTTTTAAAGGAAATCATAAAGCGGTAGATAAGATACACCTAACTACCTAGTTTCATCTGTAAAATGCTAATAGTTTCAGAATAAAGTGGCTGTGACATGCGGACAGCCAAACAGACAAACTTGACAAAACTATAAGGATTCGATTTTTGCCATTTGGATACAGAACCCTAATAAAAAAGTAAATATGTCAAACCTTACACTGCAACAAAGGATTGACCTATATAAGTATTTGGTACGAAGACTATTGTGAACTTTCAACTACCTACATATTTGAAACCAGATTATTTGCAATACGCCGCAGCCTCGTCACATTTCCGAATCCTGTCATATAGCCAAGCCTCGTGCCAAGAATCAAAGCTGGAAAGGTATTTCCTTCAAAATGAGTCTCGTTTAACACCAGTCTCCAATCCCGAAACCCATTCACAAAAGCCATCCCAACACCGAACTTTTCCGAACAAAACACGGTACAACATGATGCAAACACTTCGTATTATGCAAAGTCCGAAAAGCAGATACCGGCCAAATATACCGAAACCACGAATAGTCCAAATAAATGTAATAGCGCCCTACACAATAATCATTTGAATAGGAATGGCTGATTTCGCCACAGCGCCTTACGCTCACATTTATATCGTGTACCTCTCAATATGACCGAATTGGTACCCCAGATGTTGTGTTGCAGGTTGATGCAGAAGGCTCACGCCGACTGATTATTGCACTAGAATTTATTGATTGGCTCAACATGGTCTGTCTGGGCAAACGAGTGCTGCTTATTCGGTGCACATGCCCTAGCCACCGCAAACGTCTCTGTTTAAGTAGGGCGGTGATGCTAGGAAGCTGTGCAATCTCTAGCACTCCCGTGCTTGTTACCCTGTCCTATTAAGTCCATGTTATGTTGAGAATGATACGAAGACTACGTTGACCAAGTCGCTTTCTCGTAGCGTAAAGGAGACGGTAACTGCTGGGCCCTAAACGTAACTAGTTGATTTATGGTTTAAAAAAATGGGCATATTTTTCTTTCCTAAAATACCAAAAATCAGCTTATTTCTCTTTATGGAAACTGAACATTATGAAAAACAAGAATTTAAGAATTCACTACATTATCGATTAAATGAAATATTGATTTGAGTCAATGTGATTACACAATTTAAAAAAAGAATCACTCTTGCTCTATTCGTGGCGATAAACCCAAAAAAAATACGTTACAATAACTATTTTAGCTCATAAAACATATATTTTATATTTTAATTGAATTGAATGTAAGTGAATTGAAACATTTTTGCTTAATGAAATAAAATCGATTCTTACTTTTTTTTGTCTGTGCACTGATACTGACAGCTGCCGTGTCAAATAATCTATGAATCACTCGTTTAGTAGTTTGTATTTTTCGTCTTGTGCGTGTATGCCTTTTGAGTGTTTTTTCGTCGACCACTGCTTTGTTTTACGGATTCTGACCCTGCATAACGTGCTGTCGTCTATTTTGTGGCCTAATTGTAACTGCTGACGTTAAAATATCCTTTGCAGTTCGGAAATCAGCTGTTTGTTACATAACCTCACTTTAACTAAACCCCTAATTATTGGGCTCTCAGATTGACAAAAAACATAGAATTTTCAGTGTAGGTCTACTAAGTATTAAGCTATTAATTGACATCATTTTCATCTTATTACATCAGGGCCCAAATTTGTATGTAATGGTTTCCATCTCCTTTAGACGTCCCATATTGCGATTAAAAGACTGCGAAAAACGCGACATGATCGCATTCAACATCGATCGCGACACTAGGGAGGATCTAGCTACCGACCGCGATGAGTGGAGAAAAGCCATCTACGAGGGCTGTGAGATCCATGATACAGCGTGTTTTCAAATACTGGCCCAAAAACGGGAAAAACTACATGCTCGTGCAGAGGGTTCCGTCAAAACGGACTCTCAGTTCGCGTGCCGTAAGAGCGGACGAAAGTGTCGTTAGAGGATCGGTTGGTTTAGCTACGAAAAACGATGCTCCCCTCGCGTTGGCGCTGTTTAAATCATTTGTAAGGATGCAAAAGGCCTATTGATAATTTTATTGATTGACGATATAATGTGCCAAGTTAATTCTAATATGCACCACGTTAGATATAGCGCCACACTCAAAATAAAACACTCTTTTAAACAGACACATCTTACATACAATGGCGAAATATTAATGAAAAGAAAACTTTTAGGTTCATATCTACACTTTACATCATTGGATCATTATGGGTAGGTTGTTTTTTTAGAAATATTAAACAGGTTAAGAAATGAGAAGTAAGATCATCTCAATCCATGATAAAACATGTGTACGGACAACAGCACGTCAAGATAAACACTGTGGTATCTCATGCAGTTGTTATAAGGGCTAGTGTGCAACAAAAGTGGGTAACCTGATGTGCTGTCGACTGAACATTAAATTACTATTAAAGCTACACAAGTAAAACCATGTTTAGACAAAAAAAACAACATTTCAATTAATTTACTTGATCGCAAAGAACAATAATTTGGTTTAAACTGAACTACGCAGGAGTACTTGAACAAATTAGCCTACTTCTTATTCCTGCAGTGTGGTCCTCCATAACATTCGGGTTTTACGACAATATCGCATAATACGATAGTTTCAGAACAATCTCGCACCTATCCCGCTTGTGATGTTTTTTATTTGCGTGAAATATGTTCTGTTTATACCAAACATGCTGTTGAAATAAACGATGCAATATGAACTGTAATTTGGAATGAAAGTAGTAAAATTGGTATGCTGTCGCTATAAATAAGTTTGCTAGCACACGTATTAGTTAGATTAGTAAAAAGTTATGCTTAGTAAACCTTGTAAATTATTATCATCATAGTATAGTCCACTCCAACCATTTATGATACGTATATCACGAGAATCTCCACACTTTGGTCCCGGCTAATATCGGTTAATATTAGTAGTTAAACCTTCTTTGAGGCCCAATATTGTATTTGTATTGTTAACATATTATAGCAAGGTTGGTCACTTACCTTGCCAGCACCCCTCTACAATCTGCACTGAGCCCGCGTGGTGAAATATCATCATCATTATTAGCCAAAGGATGTCTCCTTTCTGGTGTCTGTCTACTGCTGAATTTAGGCCTCCCCAAAGGTTTTCCAAAGCGACCGATTGTGAACGGTCTGCACCCAGATGTGATCCTGAGATCTTTACGTCGCGTTACAGTGGACGTCCTACGCTGCCTCTTTGGTCGAAGGGTTTCCAATCTAGAACTTTCCTGCCCCAACGGCTTTCAGTTCTTCGCGCTATGTACCCTTGCCACTGGTACTTGAGATTATTTATTTGCAGGACTATATCCATTACCTCAGTTCTTCTACGTATCTCCTGATTAACAATTCGATCTCGTGATGGAGTAGTTATAGTTCTTACCATATCATACTTTAGATAAAGCCTTTGTCCAGTGTTGATTTGTTTGCAAGGTTACTTTACTTTTTAATCCCTCACAGATGTGTATCAACAGTTTTTTGTTATACTTTTGTTTCGGCGACCGCCGACGATCTTACGATCCGTGACCATTATTAACAAATTTAGGTAAATCTTACGATGTTTGCGATATCTCTGTGTGACGTAAACGCTTAACGTTCACAGAAAATGCGTTCAAATAAAAAAAAAAAAAAAAAAATAATTTATTCAATTTAGGACACAAAATGCCACTTATAAACGTCAATAAATTAGTGTAATATCAATCAATTTTGGCCCGTATGGGGCTAGAACATGTCTCCTTATCTTTTGGGCCCGCCCTACTAGCGCTTCGAGACAAAAAACAGACAATTTAGCAAGTGCTGAGAAGAAACGCCGGAACAAACTCAGTCACCACTAGCTGACTTAAAAATGATACAAATCAAAATAAACAGGTACATCAGTTTGGTGCAGGCTGGACTGTCCATACATTTTCGTCATTAAGATAGTCTTAAATATTATAATACCCCTTCGACATTAGGGTAGTTTTGACATGTAACTTAAATTTATGAATAGGTAGTTCGATGACATTAAATAAGGTATATTGTTGAAAAATTTAACACAATTTCCCAGGAATGAATTCATTGTTTTGGCTAACCTGAAGTTTGGAATGACAAGTTTGCTTTTATTTCGTGTGTTATACGAATGTATGTCACTTTTTTCAAGAAAAATCTAAATTTTTGCGTACACGGTACATGATATTATCAAATGTGTATTGAGAGCAACAGTGAGGATGCTAATTTCCTTAAAGAATTCTCTCAGGGATTCGCGGGGACCAAGTTTCTAAATGGCACGAATGGCTCTTTTCTGTAAAATAAAGATGGTATCGATGTCCGCAGCAGAACCCTAGTTGAGCAACTTCATACAATACTAGGTACGCAATCGAGGCTAAGTACCAATAAGTGTTAAAGTGCTATATAGAAATAACACGTGACTGTGAAAATAATGACTGAATGAAAAACGGAGACGGTCCTTAAAGTGCGTAGTAAACGAACAAAAAGACCAGTTGCCAAATCGCAATTTTTCGTTTCACAGGACATACGGGCCACGTCCCTCTAGAGGCACTTATTGTAACGCGGTTATTACTGTTTTGGAGGCGTGCCAGGGACGGCCACTTTACTTAAAAACTGAGGGTACCTGACGTCTATGAACATTGTTCCAACTTTATAGAAAAACGCAGAATATGTTTGACTAGACAAGTACTTTTAAAATCATGCCCCTTTGCACACCTAATATTAAGGGTACGAAGAGTCAGTGTCTAAATGTTAACTGTATAAGTTCGTTGCACATTACCGCTACCGGTACAATCTCAGTTATTCTGCGCTTAAAATATTTTCAATACAGGCTGAATTTAAAAAAAAATAATAGGTACCTTTATGATTTTTCATCATCTTTCCTTTCCAGAAAATGCTGAAGCTCTACAAGACTTCGTGATAATTAATTGGGAGTTTTATGGTTATTTGATAGCACTTGTGGGAATTAAACATTTTCTGATAAACCTGTAAAATTAAAAAAATACCACTTTGGCGGGAAAATATGTGCCAAATTACAGTATTCTAGTACTTAAAAGGTCTCTGAAATAAACTGCGGACAGACGGACATGGCAAAACTAAACAAGTTCCTTGTTGAACCTTGAAAAAAAGATAGATAACTCTCTTTTATATATTAGGTATGGATGAGGTCTAGGGTGGTAGTCGTTTAGAGGAAATGTACAGTTTAGGGCGGTACACCGGTAGGCAAATTCGTATTTTCAGAAAATATTAAACCATCATAACCTGTGCATTTAAATTTACTTTTACTTGTAAGACCCCTTACATACTGCGACTTTAAGCGTCGATGCAGTCGCAAACTGTCACCCTTGCAGTCAGGCATCGATGCAGTCACGCTGCTTACGCGCGAGCATCGATGCAGTCGTGAAGCAGAAGCTGGAAATTGACAAAATATATACTGTTTTTTGGCGTCTGAGATGCTAAATTAAATCTGTTCATTGCGTTACCCGCAATGCTAAAGAGCGTTTTTAAAACGCGCAGATGTTAAAAGTCGCAGTGTGTAAGGGGTCGAAAATGTACTTCTTACCCCCAAAAATTTATACAGAACGTAGAGCCAACTGCAAACTGCATGGTAAGAAGTAAGTGGCAATACTTCACAAGTAACGTATTGCAAGTCAAAGTTCACAGATTGCTTGCGCCTTGCCAAAACCCTGCGGGAACGATAAATAAATTATTAAAATTGAAACATCCATACTTTCTTCACGTACTTGAAAGTCTGTATCGATAAAATTGTTGTATGAGTAATTTTCAATTTTTATTTCGATCACAGAGGTCGATAATGTATTAATTCTCTATTTCATCTCCTGATACAGCGAAAAGAAGCAAAAAAATAATTAATGCTTCTATAGAGTTATGCGCTGTTCCCTTGACCAAGTTATAGTGTTCTAAAATGCCTTAACTCAGAGTTTAGTAATTCTAAGTTACTATCCCTAATCGATGTATATCGCAAATCCCTAACTTGTTATAGTAAATGACAATGTCAATTTCTATGACTGGACACATTTGTTTGCAATATAGGCTGGTTTGATTCGTTTTGTTAGAAAATAGCAATAAATTGATTTATCATTATAATAAATTAAAACAGTTTATAATTGGCGTTTATATATGGCGACCCGTCTGGTGTAGTGGTCGAGAAATCGCCTACTACGCAGCGGGTGCGGGTTCGATCCCCGCACAATACAAACATTTGTGTGCATGAACATGTCTGTTTGTATTGGTCTGGGTGTTTTCTACGTATATCATGTATGTATTTACAAACAAAAAGTATTTAAGTATTATATCCGTTGTCTGGCACCCATAACACAAGCTTTGAGTAGCTTACTTTGGGACTAGATGGCGATGTGTGGGAATGTCCAAAGGATATTTATTTATTGTATATTTATTTATAATTAATTACTGGTTACATAAAGAGCCAAATTTTTTATTTTTTGCTCTTATTACAGGCCACACCTTTTTTTTCGACTGGGAAATGCCTTACGCATACCCTCTGATCCCGGGGGAGACCAAAGGGTTATGTGGGACTCCCCCACCCGATGCGGGCCCCTTTCAGCGGGCGGTTGACACGGGGGTGTCTAGGACTCATCAATGAGGGCATGAAGCCATCTTCGGCGACCAGGACGCCGGTGACGAATCATCTGTGCGTCAGCTGCAGCCTCCTGCTCTCTCTCTTCCGCCTCCTTCTGCGAGATAACAGCCTCACAGAAGGTGAGCACCGTCTGCCACGCCTGCGCACTCTCCAGCATTCGGGCTATGACCGCCCCTATAGCAAGGTCAACTCCGACGTCATCCTTTAGGACGTCGCGCTCGACTGCCCAGGCCGGGCACACATCTAGTGTATGTTGAGCACTATCTATATCGGCTGGACAGTGATGACACCTTGGTTTAAAAGGCCACACTCTGTATTAACTGCGAGAGTGTGTCTCAGTATGTTCTCTTTTGACGCTTTAGCGGTTGTACTGTTTTAAACATATTTTGTCACTGAATCATAACTGACTATGGAAATCTATGTACAGGTATTTATCTAAAAAAAAACAAGACAAGATCTCTATACAAACTCAAACTTGTTTTGAACACAAACCCTAACAATCTAAGGTATAAACTTTTCCACAGTTACGTGAACATTTCGCCAGTAATTTAGTAAACTCCGCATATTAAATTCAACACTAACACCCCGACTCGTCTGACTAATTATTAACAGTTTTCGCTGAGTCGACTTGGAGCTGCAAGATTCTGAGTGTAATAACTTTGTAGCACAAGACTACCTGGCAGTCAGGAACAACGGAAAACGAACAAAACATGTTTATTATTTTTATGCAGCTGACTGTACATCAAAGAAACTGATAGTAGGTACTCATACATTGATCTTTTGATGGTTTTTCAAACTAACAATAGAATATCTATTATAGAAACCTATACCGCTAATTTCAGAAGGTAATTTTCAAAGAACGCTAAAAAGTTTTTTCTAAGGAATCAAACTTTTTAAGAAGTAAATAGACCATGCCTGCCAAAACATTTTTGTGTACTGTAAACATAAAAATAATTATTATTACACTTTGTCAAAATTGTTATAAATGTGAGTAGGCTTTTCTTTAGGACTTACTGTAACGCGGGGTATTCTTAGCGCTACCCCGCGACTTTTGAGTTCGCGCGTTTTGAGTTTGGTCCTGTAGTTTATGTGTAAAAGAGAAGGAGGAATTCTGTCGTGGTGGAGGGGATAGTTTACTCGCCACCACGTTAAAGGACGGACGTATACAATGTGACAGAAGGAGCCGACTCCCGGGACGCTGGGATACTACAGGTTCTACCCCTCCCGTCGCAGCGCAAGTTTTTAGAGCTTAAAACCTTACCTAATAAATAAGATATCCAACACAAAAATAGTTTTTCAAATCGGTTTAGTCGTTTCTAAGATTATCGCGTTCAAACAAACGAGTAGATTATAGATTATTTTCCTATTAAACGTCACATTAAATAAAACTAAAAGGTTGTAGCTTCAAGTCATAACTTTTATAGTTCCAATCACAACCCATACCAAGTGCGGGGTTTCAATTTTGTTTGTATGATAATGATATAATGGAGTAAACAATATGCGACAGTAAAACAAAAGTTGTCATTTAATCAAATTAATATACAAGGTTATTCAGAATAATTTTCCTTTCATAGTTCAATAAGACGGCAATATGACGAGTATTTCAAATCAAGGGGATGTCCGAGGTATGTACCTACATGGATGTTACGTACGTTTGAAAACGAATTAAAAGTCAATGAGAATCACGAAATATATAGAGATAAACTAGTACTCACATAATCCAGTTCAAATCACGCCCGAGTGAAAATATACTTATTTTAATTTGAAAATCGGACGTTAATTATTAATATCACACGCCATCTAGACATGAGTGATTAAAAGATAGGGCCTCAGATTTGAGCTCAAATCAGGCAGTAACACCCACGTGCCTTTAAAATTACTCAAGTAATTTTAAGAACCTCTTGGACATTTTAATAGCCTTAACTGGACGCACCACTCTCTCTTTTGTTGTGCTATCTCTCCCGCGAGAGACGAATCCCAACAACCATAACTAATTAATGTAGTCCTGCGTTAACCACTCAGTTGATGAGTTTCTAGACCAGGGTAAACGAGTAACTAATTTTGAGATTTGTTTAGTACTTTACTTTGGAAAAGACAAAATATTTTGCCATTATTACAACAGTATTGGTTTAAGTTTTAAGAGTTAGATTTATTAACATGGCATTTTTCCATGGTATCCTCTATGGGTCACGCAAATGTGAAAAGATTGTAGGAAGTGTACCTGTTTCTGTCCCATCGCGCATTCCTCGTAAACCATTACGCAAAACCTTTGCTCTTCCCACGTTTAAAACTAATGTAGGCAGGCAGCTCCGCTGGTCAGATGCTGTGAGCAGTATAATGCGCTGAACGCGAAATCTGTCAATGGAGATCTGGACGTCTTTCCACGACAAGCTATCGTCATTCAAAAAAGCTTTATGCAAATTGCCCTCCGACTGTACGGAGTAGTGCATATTTACATTTAATAGATTTTAGTTATTTTTAATTTTCAATGTTGTGTACGCCTGTAATAGGTATGTATATAAGAACCCTTTGTAAAAAATATATATTTTTAAGATTGTCATATATATGTACTGTTGGTGTACCTTATCAATTAAATAAAAATAAATAAACATGGGACAGTGATCAAAAATTCACCTTAAATAAATTATCTTTGAGATATATCTATATTATCTTAATCTCAACATCACATCGATGTAACCCAAAAGTCAACTACACCACACACCCACATCACTCAAACGACACATCTACTTTTCATCTAAATCAACATACATCAAAATCTGTTTAACCTATGTATTAAAATAATCTGAAGGAATGTAGCTCACGCATAGGATATGTCAACTAACGAAGAATCTTACGTTGTCCTGTATCTAAAATACGAGAAAACGCAGTTTGTAATTCTAGTAAGTAGATGATCATACTATCGATTCGAGAACCACCTAACCATCTTAAGGGCTAAGATCGCTTGCACCTGCCGTCACATTTTGTTTGAAGTGATGTCTGTTTCCAAGTGATTTTCGTTTAGTAATAACCAATTGTCTCTGCCTAACCACCCAGAGACAATTGTTTCGAATATAGAATTTACTTAAAAAGAATTCGTGCAGTTGATATTAACGCTGACTATACCGACTCTCTATTACGATGTCATAAATAAATATACAGAGTGTTGTTTAGGTCAGTGACACCCAACTCAGGGATGATGGTATGAGTTTAACTTATTATTTAAAAAAAAACAAATTCAATTAGTTGCAAGTTTTAAAAAAGAAAACCTCTCCACATGATTCTAAAAAAACGAATGGGGAAACTCGCTCTCGACCCTCGCGCGTATCTACGAAATACTACGCCGTAGCTACGAAGAGTCGACCAGGCTTTGGTAGTTTTTGACTTGCTTACTAGTATCGCAATAATAAATCGTCAGTACAACCACCCCGGAGTCGCTTGTCGCTTACCAAAACAGCACTCTGTATAAATATGAACGCCTTGATGCAGTAAAGTTGGTCCATTGGATATAAAATACAAAACTATGTCAGCCTTGGTCACGTCTCACCAATAAACATCTTTAACTGCTTAACGACGGCTTAATGCTTACACAGCACCCCAAAAAGCTTGTGATCTTTATCTCAAAGGAATAGAGAGTATTCCTGCGTAAAGTTTTTGGAAGGACTGTACATGTTAAGTCTTAAGAGACTCTTAGCTCGATCTTTAGCTAGCAGTTACTCCATTTGTATTGCCGATAAAGAAAATTAAGTATATTTATAACTACAAAACAATGTCAAAGCCTGAAAATACTCTTCTTAATTTTACTTTCGTTTACGATAAAATATAATATCTTTATGAATATAAAATATGACACTGTGAGTGTTAAACACATTCTAAAGCAAAATATAACGATATAATTAAACCATGCTTGATATAATAAATGAATAATATGAAATTTTGTGAGGTTTTGTATCCAGTGGCCTTAGCTACTGAGTATTATAAAGTAGATGATTATTTAAAAGATAATAATGTATGGACTTGCACGATCACTACAAACATTGTAAACCTGTGTGTGTGTAAAGTGACAGAGTTTGTTGCGCAGCATCTTCTCAGCACTAGCACACAATTGTCCCGAAGCTGTGGTAGGGTTTTTATTGGGACGTGTTAAAGTGGCCCTATTTGCATAAATAAATGACTTTTATGACTTTTTAGGACTATTAGTAAAATAATGAATCTATTTATTTGGAGACAATGAGTGAACAGGAAGCGAATCCTGAAAATGTGGTTTGTACCTACTTTCTGTATGGGATAAATAAAGGGTACATCTTTATACTAATATTATAAAGCTGAAGCGTTTGTTTTTTTAAACGCGTTCAACTCAGGAACTACTGGATCAATATGATTAAATATTTTTGTGTTGGATAGCTTATTTCTGTAGAAAGGTTCAAAACTATAAATCATCACGCTGTTACGGGAGGGGAGGAAGCAAACCCAAAACGAGTGGAAGCAGGTGCTGGGTCTGCTAGTTGTTATTAAGTAGATACAAAGAACAAGGCCTACTATTTTTAAATCTCTCGCGTCAAAATAGCGTGTGATATTAATTGATTAATGTCCCATTTTTAAATGAAACTGAGTATAATTTCACACGGGCCTACGGGAGTGATTACAAAGTATTATGAGTACTAACGGCTATATTTATTTTGTTTTTGAACAAAAATTTTACGCCATATTCAAGCGAGTGATTCAATAATAGGAACCCTCGCGAGTGTTTTTACTTAAAAGTACATTTTATTTATTGCAGTATTGATATACGAGAAGATGAAGTTTATGTTACTTTATACGTTTTCAAAAATTAAGCAAACTTTAAATTTACTATTAATAAGAAATTAACCACGTATCTTTTTAACGAATGGCACAGGCACCATGGACAAAGTAGAAGTGGTACTGTAATTGTTTTTAATGGGATATGAGTGAAAATTTGATAAGAACTTACAATCATATAGTCAGATGGCTTAGCTGGATTCAGAAAAAGTCAGCTTACATCGCGCCTGAAATTTTTTCACCGTATTTCTAACTCAACACGTCAAAGATAACAAAGTTACCATATCTCTCTACTTTTTCCTCTTCGAACGTAACGTGTACCGAATATAACGACACTCCAACTTCATAAATTCGGTGGGAAAAAATGGCAAATCTAATATCAAAGTGACACATCGGACGATACGAAACTTCTCGATTTGAATAAAATGAAAAAGAAACGAGATCCATTCGAAGTACTGTTGGCTTTGTTAGTTTAAAGGACGATTCACGCTACAACATGCCGGGACTGGACCGTGCCGGAGCCGGGAATATTTCACACCAACATTATAACACCGGGGCACGGTCAAACATTATTGTATACATTTTGTATGAAGCGATTCATGCCTGACCGAGCTCCGCCTGGGCCTGAACGGATCAGGGCGTTGGAAATATGTCGGTGGGAATTTTTCCCGGCTTCAGCACGATCCGGCCCCGGCACATTGTAGCGTGCATCAGCCTTAACTTGGCCAATATTTCGAATATTCTGACAAAAATACAGTAGTGTCCTGTCGAGCAATAGAAATGTGGAAATAGTAAAAAACTATTATAAAATAAGACCCTTTGCACACTTCGACTTTTAGCAGCAATGCAGTCGCGATGTAGCATCGATGCAGTCGCGAAATGTCAACCTTTACACACTTGCGCTTGCGCTGTGCATAAAAGTTCCTTAAATTGGAATAAGTACCAGCACATAACCAGTTATAGAATTCGTTTTTAGAACTCAAATTTCATTTTTTATAAGCAATAAAGCCATACGGCACCAAAATGGAATTGGCAAAAACGCACGTTACTCGACACTTTGTGGAGCTTGTACGGACAACAGCACGTCAAGGTAAACACTGCGGTATCTTACACAGTTGTGATAAGGGCTAGTTTGCAACAAAAGTGAGTAACCTGATGTGCTGTCGACTGTACTCCGAAACTATTGATTTTATGAAAATATTGCTAAGTTAGGAAATAGTCTCTCCTTAATTTTTTTACCAGACATTTTATCGAAGGATATATCGTCTAAAAAGTTCTATTGGACGCCTTTTTTTGAAGATAACCTCGCGTGCGGCTGAGGTACGAGGTAGCAAAGTTTCGAAAAGAACACATCAAAATCTGTAAGTAAGGCAGCTCATTAATTTTAAAACCTCCGGAAAACATTCCAGGTATCCTAAGGGGGTAATTCCTAAATGACTGTGTTACTATAGCCATCGATATTAGTGACAGCACTAATAGTCAGCAAAAATAAATGTTTCATAGATGACACCCTAACATCATGTCACGCTGGGACAGCGGACGCCAGTCATTCTAGCTTGTGGCATATTTGTCCCCTATATTGTTAGCCCGGATTTTTTTACATAATTTTATTTCCGTGTCTTTTTGACGAATAAATTAATTAGTACTGTATGATTTCCTTCATAGCAATCCTGCTCAATCGTCATAGGCAATTTATTAGTTTGGTGTATTGGTTAGAGCTCCTGACTATTACGCCGGCCGTCGCGGGTTTGAATCCTAAGAGGCAAACGTTTGTGTAATGGCCACAAACGTTTGTACCTGAGTCATGGATGTTTAATATATATTTAAGTATTTATGGGAGACTCCTCCGTCATAATAGTTGACTAGTATTCGTAACACAAGGAAGAAAAATCCTTACTTCGGAACCACGACAATTGGCACGGTAATATTATGTCTACAGTATTGTAACTTCATACTAACGGACGACGCGCGAGCTATACCTACTCGCACGGATGTCGGCATGCGCTCGGCATGCTACAGTCGCGGACGTGCAGCAGTGACTGACGACCGGACGGTGTGTTGGTTTTTAATCAGTAACCGCGCGAATTTTTACTAGAAATAAGTGGAAATAAGTACAAGTAGCTATTTAATATGGCAAGTAGAATATATCGTGCTGTTTTTGGTTGCATGAATTCTTCAATAACGCACCCAGAGATTACTTTTTTTCGATTACCTGGAAACTCCGAAAGGTAAGACTATAAAATAATAAGACTTACTATTAGGTAAGAAGGTACCTACCTACTACGTTCTACGTTACAACTACGTATTGGTATTTCCTTTTTAACCGACTTCCAAAAAAGGACATTATCAATTCAATGTATGTATGTAATATTGTTGGAATTGTACCATTTTTGCGTATGTTAATCTATACTACCTTCTGAACACCTGTGCCAAATATTATTCATGTTTGTATGTATGTAATATTTGTATGTATGAATGTATATATGTATGTTTGTCCACGAGTTTCTCGAAAAAATTATATTCAATTCACGAAGTATTTTATGTTATCATATTAATATTTCATATTGTTTTTATTTATTTACCTGTTAGTATCTGTACTAATAGATAAATAAATAAAAAGTAATAAATTTACAATCTCAAAACTAGATAGAAACTCAAAGTAGGCCGATGCAATAAAATAAAACGCTGTAGGTGGGCGACAGCCCTATCAGATGCTAACGTATTGTGCTGCTGTAGGTACTTATTTCAAGGACACGGGCCAGTTACAATACTGATAGACATAATATTACCGTGCAATTGGTGTGTTATCCCGCGCATATTTATTTATTGTAACCTCTCGCCAGGACGGCGGTGAAGCCTACATCGTATCTATTCTTCTAAAATGGGTCATTCCTAACAAAATAATCAGGGCACATGCCGTTTTGATTTCACCATACGATGGATTCAATTAAGGCGGCTATTGTTTGGATGCGACGAGCCACGCTCCCGCGAATTTGAATGTAAGGTTTGACGTGACGGCCCTCTTCAATTACGAGCTGTCATGTAGCTGGTAATGATAAATTTAATGCTTTTTCAGGTTAGATATTTTGATGTTACTACGACCTGTCTAAGACCCTTTACACACTGCGACTTTAAGCAGCGATACAGTCGCGATTCACAAGCTGGAAATTGTCAAATTGTGTCCTGAATTTTGCCGTCTGCATCGATGCTAAATTAAATATGTTCATTGCGTGAGTCGCAATGTTGAAGCGCGTTTCCAAAACGCGCGACTGCATCTATGCTAAAAGTCGCAGTGTGTAAGGGGTCTAAGACCCTTTGCATACTACGAGTTTTATCAACGATAGTCGCGATGCAGCATCGATGCGGTCTCAAGATTTCACCCTTTACACACTTGCGCTACTTTTACCATCAATACAGTGCGATGCTAACGCGCGTTAGTATCGATACAGTCGCGATGCTGAAGCTGGACATTTACAAATTATGAACTGTATATTGGTAACTGTATCGATGCTAAAAGTCGCAGTGTGGAAGGGCTCTAAAATTTGATACTCATGCTCGAAATACTTGGTACAACTTGTAACTTTGTAACTTGTTCCGTAGTCAGTGGACAAGGTATTGCTTTTCGTGCCTGACACGTCGTATCACGATCATGGTTTGGTCCAGTGTAGTGAAAAATTGCTTAAGTAATAATAAGCGATAGGTATAAAATACCAATACTTAGCTCTAAGGTGTTTTGTATTAACAATGAAAATTTCGAGGAAATACATACCTGGAAGATAGTCTATGTGTATTTACAGTACCCATAGAAAAAAAAGTATCCATATTGTTTGCGGTATGTTGTAAAAAAAAGACGTGTGGCACTCGGGGACTGCCGCAGTACAGCTATTGCATAGCATTTTTTATCAACTTATGCAATTACTATATAACTGCAATTATTATTTTACTAACTACTACTCGTATTACAACTAATGCCACCTAAAGCCGGGTTGCTGAACTAAAGAGACAAGCGTGATATTTCAAAAAGTCATTAAAAGTTCTGCTAATCATCGATAGATAAAAACTAAAATGTATCACCGCTGTGCCGGTCGGAGTGGGGGGTGTTAGGTTATTTTCGTTACGGAATTTCTGGATTCGGTCTCCACTCTCAAGGCCCGCGGTAGAAACTATGCAATAGCTTAAAAAACGAAAATTTCTTCGGGGTAAAATCTCAAGATCACAACTAATGAGCTCAATCTTATAAAGAAGAATAAACCTAAGGTGAATGACATCAAAGATCATTGACCTGTATTTTGATTAAAAGTCACACGTAGATATCCTAAAAATTGAAACTATCAAACGGCGCGTCATATCATATTATTTCATGAAAATATTATCTCTTTGATGATAATTTTACATTAGGTTATTTGTTTTATTATAATGGGAGAAAGATAATTGAATATGCTACAGGCATATCTGCATCAAGTAACCGAAAACAGGTCCTTAAATGAAGTTCGCTATGGTAATATCATTTAAGAAGGTACCGGACTTAATACCAAACATTATAAGAAACTTTTTTTATCGCCGTAAGCTACGTCTTTCCATCAACAGGTAACGTCCAGATATAGAATTTTCTATATTCAGAAGGTTTATAAGGACAAAAAATCTAAAGGTAGATAACCATTTCTATCGCTAGTAGGCCGAAACCACAGATACTTTATATCTGTGGTAAAGAAAGGGAATGGCTTTTAGATCACAAAAGTCAGCGGATAACCTTTTTAATTATAGTCAAAGTCAAAGTCAAAGTCAAATATTGTTTATTCAATTTAGGACACAATATGCCACTTATGAACGTCAAATGTACAGTGAAAAATAAAATAAAAATAAATGTGCCCTGAAGGGGCCGAATCATGTCTCCTTATCTTTTGGGCCCTACCAGCGCTTCGAGACAGAACACAGACAATTAGGCAAGTGCTGAGAAGAAACGCCGGAACAAACTCAGTCACCACTAGCTGCCGTAAAATCAAAATCATCAAAGGTAAGTACATCAGTCGGTGCAGGCTGGACGGACCACACATTCGTGTCGTTCAGATAGTCTTGAACCTTATAATAGCCTTTAGACATAAGCGTGTTTTTAACGTGTTTCTTAAATTTATCAACCGGCAATTCGACAAGATTGTGTGGTATATTATTAAAGAATTTTATACAATTTCCCATGAACGAATTACTAGTTTTAACTAATCTGAAATTAGGAACGACAAGCTTGTGTTTATTTCTTGTGTTATATGAGTGAATTTCGCTCTTCTTCATGAAATTATCAATTTTTTTTTTTTTTTTCATTTTAAAAATCAAAGAAGTGTCATCAGCAAACAGAACTATCTCACAAAGATTTGTAGAATAAAATGGCAGGTCGTTTACATATATCAGGAAAAGTAAAGGCCCCAATATTGAGCCCCGGGGGACCCCCATTTGAAGAGGGGCTCCGGAAGAGTAGGTACCATTTATGTTAACTGATTGTATTCTACCCGATAAGTACGAACTTAACAACTTAGATGAGTTTTCCGAGACACCAACGAGTTCTAACTTAATGAGCAGTGTCTGATGGTCTACACAATCAAACGCCTTTGACTAATCACAGAATACACCGACGGCATCATGTTTGTCTTCATAAGCATCAAGAATGTGTCTGATGAGTGCTACTCCGGCATCAGTTGTATTTCTACCTTTAGAGAACCCAAACTGTTCTTCGTGTAGTAAATTATTAAGTTTAAAATGGGAAAGTAATTGATTATAAATGAGTTTTTCAAAAATTTTACTTATCGTGGGTAATATTGAAATAGGCCTAAAATTGCTGGGGTCACTTTTGTCTCCTGATTTAAATAAAGGGACAACCTTACTGTGTTTCAATAAATTTGGAAACTGATTTTGGTCAATACATTCATTAAAGATATAAGATAAGTAAGGAGCTATTAGAGGTATAATGGGTTTTATTGTGTCTATTGATATACCCGATTTATCCTCTGTTTTCTTTTGTTTTAATTCTTTAAATGTTTTTATGATGTCTAAAGGACCATTATTTCTGAATTTAAATGAGGATTCGCACCTATGAACACTCGACACTAGTAATGATTTCGCGTAACTTGAGCAAGAACTCAACTGTTTAGTCGTCTCTATAGAAATATTACAGAAGTAATCCTCAAAAGCGTTTGCTACCTCGTCATCAGATTTAATAAGCTTGTTGTTTATTTCTAGACTAAATTTGTTATCATGAGATTTCGTTTTACATGTTTCTTTATTTATAATATTCCATGTTTCTTTGATTTTATTAATAGATTTTTTAATTTTATCGCGTATGTAATTCGACATAGCTACATAGCAAACTCTTTTGAAAATTTTTGAGTACCTCTTAACGTACTTATGAAACGATAGATCCTTTCTATATGCTTTTTTGTTATACAATTCAAACATTTTTTTCCAACTTGTATAAACTCCTCGTGTAGCCCAGTCACTGAATTTCGGTTTGCAGTTATTGATAACTAAAACCGAAATTCAGTGTCACCGAAACTAAATTGTTTTTTAACTACCTGAAATAATTGTTCATACAAGTCACTAGCATTTTTTTTATCAAAAGGTATAAACGGTATTTTATCACTTACAAGGTTTTTAAATTTGTCCTTACGAAATGCAGTGACCGGCCTGCATTTGATTTCTAGACGGGGTGGAATAAAACGGTTCTGTAGTGTAACTATCTGACCGCAATGATCCGATTTTACAAAATTAATTATAGATTGTTTGATGATTTTACAGTTGCAGAGAATATTATCTAAGCAAGTAGCTGTTGTAGGAGTAACTCTAGTGGGCTCAGCAAAAACCGGAGTGAGGTCAAATGATTTGAAAATGCTCAAAAACCGAACGCGATGTTCCTCCGTAATATCTATAATGTCCACATTGAAATCTCCACAAACAACTACTTTCTTTGAAGTTTTACATATTTTGTTTAACACATTTTCCATTACAGATTCAAATAATTTAAAGTTTCTACTTGGGGGTCTATAAACACAGACAATAATGTAGTCGTCCAGCTCCGCACACGATATCTCAATTGTTCGCTCAATAGTGAGAGACACCATGTCTTTTCGCTCTTTACATTTTAGTTTATTATTAATTAATATAAGTGTCCCGCCGCGAATGGCAGTCTCCCTAGTGAACGAACTAATAAGATTATAATTATCTATCGATAACATCAATTCATGCTGCTTGAGCCAGTGCTCAGTTATGCAGAGAACATGAATATTAATTTTATTTAAAAACGATTCAATTTCCAAATATTTTCCAGAAAAGCCTTGAATATTTTGAGGTACTAAATTTAATGGATTTGATTCTTCAATTTCTGATAAGCAAGAGTTATATCCTCTATATATCCTCTATTGTCTGATCTACTAATTTAAATGATTGTTTGTTATTGGAACTGATTCCAATGGTTGAATATTCATGTCAATAATCTGCTCAATAAAAGCAGATTTGGTAGCCAAGTTCTTGGCTGAATAGTCAAAATAATATGATAGCGACATTGCTATCTGTCGTTTGAAATAATTATTAACATAATAATTATCTCGCGTCAAATATACTTTATTTTTTAAATAATTATTTATGTCAATTAGGTGGAATTTATTCACCTCATATAATGTCAATTTATGCAGTTGCAAATTAATTTCATATCTTAAATCATTTTCTTCGTCTGGCAATCCACTACTGTAAGGTAATGTTAACAATATTGTTTTATTCACATTTAATTTTCTTAAACTGTCAAAGTATGTACTTAGGTTTTTCTTGTTCATATTACCTCTGTTTCCTATGAAAATAATTAAATCTGAATTTTCTTGAAACTCATAAGAAAGCACTTTCTGAACTATTTCTGAATATGATGCCCCTGGCATGCAATGGTTGATCAAATTTTGTCCCATGTATTTTGATAATAAGTGGCCCATGTTTTTCCCAATCTGATCACTAAACAAAACTATATTTTTAACAGACCTGCTTAGCGATCCACTGGGTTGAGAACAGGAAGGGTTCACATTACACTTAGTTCTAGTAATCTTGTTGGTGAGTTGTGATGACTCATTTCCAGAGATATCAATGGAGTGTTTTGAAATCACATGTGAAGAATTACATTCACAGGAAGCTATTATATTTGTCAAAGCCTGGATATGTTCACCACACTCTTTTTTTGTACAATTATAAGTTTCAGTCATTATATTTAATGACTGCTTAAGTTCCCTAATTTGACATTCTAAACTCATAACATCTTTCTCATATTTGCCCACATTTTGTTCTAAAATCAAAGAATACATATCCAGTTCATCTCCAAGTTGTCTCCGCTCATTGATGTGTTTTACTTTAGTGTGTAAGGATTTTTGTTTTTTGATTATAATTTTACTTTGACCTGAATTGAATTGATTATATCTGTGACTCCTTACACACTGCGACTTTTAGCGATGCTAACGCGCGACTGCATCGATGCTAAAAGTCGCAGTGTGTAAGAGGTCTAAGATTTATTGCTTAATTTCGTAAGCTGACCTTTAAAACTCTAGATGCCCTACAACTGGAATTCAAAATTCTCAGTAATTGAATTTAAATTAATTTGGTGGTCCTGAATTGAAGTCCATTTCATTGGTAGATACGCTTATATGAGTGAAGGATTATTTCGCAAAATTCAGTGTCTAGTTCATAAAAGGTCAAATGCGTTTGCTATCTACATCTAATGTAGTTGAAAAACCTAATATAGTAAAAAATAATGGGTGTGTTTTAAAAACAATGTAAAGTATAATGGGACTAAATACCAAATGCCTACAATTATACCACTATACCTAAAAAATACATATTTCCTGTTCGTACCCTAGAGCCATATTTCATTAGTATAACCTAAATGTTACCCGTCTATCCTAGCTGTAATAATTTACTTGGCGAGCCCAAAGAATATTGACGACCACATTATGCGAAAAACGCAAGTATAAACTACACTATGGGATATTGCATGAAGAAGACAGCTTTGGCGTTTAAAACTCTGCCACGCTAGGGTATTCATGTATTTCCAATACTTCAACTTTACACTTCTCGTTTTTCATTAATTAAATTGTCTTGTTTAACACTGCTTTCAAGGTATGACAGAATAATAATAACGATTATTAATCTTGATATTCGTTGAACAAATTAAAATATATGAGAAGATAGGCATTAGAATGTTTTTAACACTCACAGTGTCATATTTGATATTCATAACAAACAAAAGAGACCACAAATTTCGCAGGGCCGGACTGACAGCACGGTAGCTCAATTGCTAAGAGCAAACAGATTGGTTCTCAAAAAATAATCATATCGCTATTATGTTTTTGTCCTATTTATTTGCCATTTTAACCCTTTACCAATTTAAACTTCCAAACACAACTTGGCCCGCGACAAATAACAAAAACCCCTTCAAACCCCTAAAGAGCATAGTCTTACAGCCATAGCTTATTTCCTCGGTATAGTGGTTCGCTGTTACTGCCCTAATACAATTTCTCGGTCCAGCGCTTTGGTCCCTTGGTCTCCTAACAATTAGTGGTGCGACATTATTTTTGTCACTCTTCTATTGTACCTTTTGGCTTATCCTTAGTAATAAGCATGTCAAGGAATTCGCATTCCCATGGGCTGTCACGTTCCCTTTTATGATTTTAGTCGTGTACTAGTTTACTTGGCTTGGATTAGGGTGTAATAAGATGTGTAGGTGTGAACAGATATTGTATCTCACAGACATCCAGAGCCTTAGTTTTTTTTTTATCACTCGCGTCAACTTGGCGTTTGATATTTATTTATTAAACTCAAATTTCGGAATAAAAATTAGTTAAGATCCTCAGATGAGATTAAAAAGATTGCTCAATTTTGTAGGCAATCGGGGTTATAAGTGTCTTGATTTCCATAACACAGCCACTTACTTTAGGATCAGAGCATATATGTCATTGGTGTCCAATATTTGTATGAAGAGATAACCAAAATATATTCCTAACTTAATTGTTTTGATACAAGACAAAAGAACTAAGTTAAATGTTAATTTGATGTTAAAGCGGGTCACATCAAAAGAAACTTTTCAAACTATAAGGAGAAACTTGTGAACAAAACTGTCAGCTAGGAACTCGGTAACTTACTTCCAGTTTTTGTCTCGAAATGAGATTTCGCTTTTTCTTTTCGGTTTACCACAGAGAGATGTCGTGGGAATTCGGAACAACATTGCTATCCAATCTCCAAGAAACAATGCCCCAACGAGTGTTGCTATGTCAGTGTGTGATCTTTATTATTTTAAGGAGAAATTAGAAACCAACAATTGCGCATGGGCGGGAATAGAACGCTCCACCTCTGGCGAACCGGGCGAAATTGCAGGTTCGAATCCAGCCCTTGCGCAATTTTCATTTTCTTAATTCAAAACAACACTGTGAGTGTCAGAAACATTAAAAATCATGTGGTATATATTGTGGACTGTATTTTCAATATAAGCCTTGAACACGTAGGACATATTTTCATACTATATAGATAGACAGAAAAAAAAACACTTTACTGCATACCACAAAACAGTTAATTAAACAAAAAATCTCCATAAAAAAAGAGCTATGGGACGTAAGCTGATTTTAGTAGTCTGTGAAAAATCTAAACCGATCATAAATGGATCAACTTTCAACCTTCGATAACATAAAATCAAATGGTGTTATCACCTTTATTGTTTAATGGCTCGATGAGAAAGCACTCCAGTTTTCGACGAGGTGTCTAAAGTTGTAATGAATCGGCAAGCTTAGGTATTACCTCACGACGGCGATAGCCGATAGAGAGTGAAACCATTATGTGTAAGTTCAGCGTTAGCTTTTTAATGGCTCTTAGATACCCACAAATATTGACAAATGTTAGTATGCACTCACTTCAACTTATTGCTAAGACCCCTTACACGCATCTATACAATTGCGCGTTTTGAAAACGTGGGATAGCATTACAACTCACGCATTGAACAGATTTGTATTTGGCATCGATGTAGTCGCGCGTTAGTATCGATGCAGTTGCTATGTGTATTGGCATTATTTGTCAATGTCCAGCTTCTGCACCGCGACAGCATCGATGCTTAAATAAACACAAGTGTATAAAGATTGACAGTTTGCGACTGCACAGATGCTGCATCGCTGCGTAAAGTCGCAGTGTTCAAATGGTCAAAATTGCACTTATTTTTCAAAGCTAAGTATGTCATGGAAAACACCTAAGTCTTTTTTACCTCTTAAGCGGTAACACAAAGCACCAAGATTTTAACTAAAATGAAAGAAATGTGAATGATATGTATGGATAATGATATTTACATTACGTTTAATTTAACGTTATTAATAACAAACAAGAAAAAAATAAACTAAGACATGTAACATAAAAAAATAACTTAATATCTACCTATTCAAAAACGAAACCATTTCCTTGCGGCAAGGAGGCTATGATGCTGGCTGCGTTGCCGCGTTGGATAGCTATGCTGATCCTTTGAGCTAGGAACCAGCCAGCTTTATTATTGGCTGTTAAAGAATTTAATTTTGGCGCAATTTTACTAAACAGCAATTTAGCAGAGGGTCCCCACGGCCCAAATGTTTCAACGCCAAACGGCGCAAACACATAATCACTTGCAAGTGAAACGTACTTGCGACGCTTGGCGTTTTCAGCCAACTCCGCTGCTGCTCCAGCTTTAAGGGCTGATTCTCTGAGATGGGAAGGGGCCAAAGTATCGACACAAGTTGCATCCCAAACTAAGGCCCGACCCCGTTCCCAGGGAATAAGCGTTGTATGGATTGATAATGTAGACAATTCAGTTTTTTTTTTCAATAATTAATTTTGTTTCTTTGTAACACCGCCCACAATCATTTCTGCTTAGCCCGAATGCTTAAGTCCACTTTTTGTAAAAAAATATGTTGTGCAATAAAGTAAAATAAAAATAACAAACTTATCCGTGAAACAGTGTTTAAAATAGACGCCCAAAACTTCTTGTCATGACATCATTACCAATAGCAATTTGATAGCAATTAATTTATCTAATAGACACACGGAACACAAGATTGCCCCACACGGAACATGGACTTGCCCCGGCCTCACCTGTATCGGACCAACTTTCCTCAGATTGTTCCGTTACTAAAAGTTCCACTCAAATGGGTTAAACTAGAATTAAGCCCGGTTCAAAACTGAGTTCAGAAACAAAATTGTACATGAACAGTGGTTTAATATAAAATTCCTAGGTCAAAGTTGGTCGTCCACCTAGTTGACTCAACTATGTAATTGAATAAAATGAAGTCGGATAAATAAAGTTTAGATTTTAATTGCTACTTTGTGATGTTGGAAACCCAATTATAAATAAATATTGGAAACTAATCACATACATTGCTCTGATCCCAAAGTAAGTAGCCAATGCACTTGTATTACGGAAATCAGACACAACTGTGGTACCACAACACCCACACCCGAGACAATATGGAAAAGATCGTTTTCTACATTGACCCGACCGGAAATCGAACCCGGAACCTCACTTGAACTTGACGCTTGAAACCAGCGTGCTAGCCACTCGACTACGGAGTTCGTCTTTATACTTATACTTAATTAGTTATATATATATATAAATTAATTACATTTAAAACACTTTAAGCAGTTTCATCATCATTATCAGCCAAAGGACGTTCACTGCTGGTTCAACATAGGCCTCTCCCACGGCGACCGATCACAGGCGGTCAGTAGCTTGATCCATCTTGTCGGTGGATGTCCTACGCTGCGTCTTTGGTCGTAGGATCTCCAATCTAGAACTTTTCTGCCCCAACGGCCATCAGTTCTTCGGGCTATGTACCCTGCCCACTGCAACTTGAGTTTACTGATACCACATGTTTGTTCCCCCTCATTTTTAGGGTCCGTAGCTGAATGGCAAATAACGGAACCCGTACACTTTTGTCAAGTCTGCCTGTCTGTCCGTCCGTATGTCACAGCCACTATATTCTGAAACTATTAGTATTACACTTTTGAAACTTAGTAGGTAGATGTACCCTGTTAACCGCTTTACGATTCTCATACAAAAAATAAATGAAATTAATGAAACTAAAACCATTTTTTTTTTCTCAAACCTATGCATGTCGAGTGTCTATGGATAGATATTTTAAAATGATATCGAGGTTTCTCAAACCATTTTCTCTAATATTCTAAAGTTTGAGAGATAGACGCTTCCAAAGTGGTGAAATGGGCGTCCCCCCTCATCTAACTCTAAAACTAAGCGAGTGTAAATTTTGAAGAAAAAAAAACATGATGTAGATCATGGCAAAGACTTTCAACTAAAATTTATTTGAACGAGATTGAACTAGTAGTTTTTGGGATAGAGCACATTTTCAATAGCAGCAAACATAACTTTTTTTTATACTTATACAAAACACTATGGAAAACAAAGTTATATTTGCTGTCAACAAAATATTCTCTCTTATTCATCGAAAGTTGGCACGGAGCCCTAAATGTGCGAGTCCGACTCGCACTTGGCCGGTTTTTTATGCAGTACAGCTTCAGTTTTATTTTTGGTGATTATTTCAATTTCAACACATCCTACTAACGACGTAATCATGTCTTGGCCACACACAAAAATGTTTATGCCACCGCAATTTTTCATTCTTAAAATGCCCTAAAGTCCGGTTTCCCGTTTGGTAGTGTGAAGATAAGCGAAAACTATGCAAATGGTGACCACTGGCCGGTGAAGAACGATTACACTCAAAGCTGAATTTAATAAGCTATTAACCCTTTTAGGGTTGACTCGTGTAAGCCGAAACTATTGCTCAGGGGTCGTCAACTTTTATTCATTTCATTCATGAAATGTAAAAAAATATAAAATAGGTTTGTTTATTTTTGATGTAGTAATTTTGGAGTTTATATTTATGTATAAGGTAAGGGCTAGCTGTGTAAGTGATTTTATATATTGATTACTTTTATTTTACCGATATGAGGTTCCAAAAAACCTTTTTTTGGTTTTACAACAACATAGATAAAGAAAAAAAGGTCGGTAATTTATTTGAAGACTGCATTTCTTTACTCGACGAATATTGTCTTAATGTGTAATAATTTGTATGACGAATGTTGTAATAATGTGTATTTGACGACCTCCGTGGTGTAGTGGCTAAGCACGGTGGTTTCAAGACGTCGCCGCTCCGAGGTCCCGGGTTCGATTCCCGGTCGGGTCAATATAGAAATCAAAATTTTCCATATTGTCTCGAGTCTGGGCGTTGTGGTACCACCGTTGTGTCTGATTTCCATGACACAAGTGCATTAGCTACTTACTTTGGGATCAGAGCAATGTATGTGATTGGTGTCCAATAAACAGGGTGACTTTGTTATAAGTACCGAAATTTTGTATAAAGACTCCACTGATGAATATGAACAACTTTTACTATGAGGGCAATAGTGAAATCGAGAAAAAGAATCAGTTGTTCCATATAAAAGTGCAATGGCGCGCGGTCTAAATGTATGGAACAGCTGATTTTTTTTTCTCGATTTCACTATAGCTCCCATAGTAAAAGTTCTTCATATTCATCAGTGGAGTCTTTACACAAAATTTCGGTACTGATAACAAAGTCACCCTGTATATTGTAAACAATCTTGATATCCCTTTATATCCTTTAAATGAAGTTTAATAACGAAATGATTCGTTCTAAAATGAGATAAACACTAAACAAGATTGTTTACAAAATTCGACAAGCAAAGAAAAATTGTATTAAAGTCAAAGATGAACATTTCAAACATTACAAGTTTTTAATTATTAAACTGTAGATATGTTTTGTTATTTAACTGACATTAACTCTTTTGCTTTATTTTAGAACCACAAGTTGAGAACCACTGACACAGATAAATTCAAACTGGCCTGAAAAGCCGATTGACGATAAATACGAACACTGCGTAAATTAATTTGAAAAGAGATAGGAGATATAAGTTTCTATTAAGTTCGACAGAAGGGTTAAATCGAGCCTAGTAGGTTAATTGAATTGCTCATTCATAGGCGTCACTGAATTTTAGTTATCAGTTTCGAATTGAGGAAAAGGTATGGTGCTTCTAGATTGTTTTGGGGTGAAATATTCATTGAAAGGTCGTACCCACTACTTAATTTCGTAGCGCAGTGGTAGCAGCGCTTTGGTAGTGATTTCAAACTGAAGCAACCTACAGCGTGGTCGGGTTTGGATAGGTGACCATTCCGACCATATAAGTGACGTATATCACGAGTATCTCCGTGCTTTGGAAGGTACGTAAAGCCGTTGTACCCGGCTAATATCGGTTGTTGAGCCTAGTCAGAGACCCATAAGGTGGCATGATAACATCTGACAGTAGGGTTAGTCGCTTGCCTTACAAACACTCCTCTACGAATCCATACTGAGCTCACGTGGAGTATGGCTCGAACTACCTCATAGTTGAGGTAAGGACTTTGTCTAGCATTTTAATTTCGATGTGTGAGTACTAATATTAATAACGACACTTAATCTGTGTGGGAGCGTCGAGTGCTCCGCGAATCACGATGTGTATATATCATTTTGTGTATGCCTGCTTCACAGCCGACTAGTCGCGTGATAAATCCGACAACGCTCTCCTTAGGAGCAGCGCCGGCACATTGTATGAAAAAAAACGTCTGCTCTTTCGCGCGTTGACGTCAATTATAATGACAAGTTGTTGTTCACAAACCGTTTAGATCTCACCGGAAACTGAATCAGCAATTACAACGGCATTTGTACTCGTATATGTATTTCTTCCATATTTTAAATTTGCTTGTATGTGATAATGCGAAAGTGGGGCGCGCGTTAGACAAGCTATAAAGCTTCTCTAAACTTGTTATCAATTAGAGGTACAGTCGACAGCACATCAGGTTACCCACTTTTGTTGCAAACTAGCCCTTATTACAATTGTATAAGACACCGCAGTGCTTACCTTGACGTGCTGCTGTTTGGTAAAAGATTAAAAAAAGGGTTCGTGGATTATGACCCCAGTGATGTTTGTCACTGTATTTTCTTTCTACGTTTATAAAAGAGGACTTTCTTATCAAAGTTATATGACACGCGAACGAGTGGATCAATTTTGATGATTTTTACGACGTTAGCTTGGATTGCCTATTTTCATAATTTAGTTTATTAATATTGTAATATTTGTGGTATATTATGCCTACCTTCAAGTTAATTATATATGTATGACAGTTTAAATCTGCAACTACGAATGGTATCAAATATGATTCATTACGATATTTGATATTTAAATCTGTCACGCCGATAATAGGTAACCGGTTTCCTGTAAAAGAATGCACTCGCTTCGTAAACGGTTTAAGTTTTTTAATAGAAAAACCAGCACGAATGAAGTTGTCTTTAGAAATCACATTGATCATGGAACCTGTATCTATTTTTAGCGTGACCCTTTTAACTTTTTTATCCCACCGCTGTCACCATGAAGTAAAACACACGCAAGTTGGTTAAACACTGTTTTATTATTAAGTTACCCGCAACTGTCATACATATATAATTAACTTGAAGGTAGGCATAATATACCACAATATTTATAGATTATAATTGATGAATTTATCATAAATTATAAAACGATAATCATTGACAAATGCATCGCTGCAAACTAAGTGATTGTTCTCCACGAATCGAGATTAGATTATTATTAACTAGTGGAACGAAGCGAACTTTGTTTCACCCCTCGGCCACGTCCCGCCTCGGCCCCGTGAATTGACGGTGACGAATAACGTGTGATAAAAGTGAAAATAATGATAACCGGTCCAGCCGCTCAATTTTTTAAATTATTTTATTCATAATAACCTTCTCTTGATGATGACAAATACAACAAAAAATAATTAGCGAAATCGGTCCAGCCGTTCACGCGTGACGTAACCAATCGAAAAAAAAAACATTTTGTATACAGAGATCAGCGCTTTCAAATGATTATACATCATAACAGTCGTCATGTAGAGTTACTTATGACAAAATCTATTACTTTCGTGTAATGGAGTCCGTACATTGAAAGCCGTGTCTGGTTTCATAAAGCTATGCCCCTATTCCTTGCCACATTTCGTAGAAATCATTCCTATACGTGCTTACACGTTCCTTGAATATGGAGTACAGTATTAATCTTAAAGGTTACATAGTTAACTAAAGATATCAATTTTTTATGTGTTAAGAAGCCTTTAAGGTTTTCTTAAATAAATTTCATTTTGCTGCGTATTTTATTTTCGACACGTCCTGTTAATTGGCTAATTAAAAAATTAAATAACTGAAAAAAAATAATTTACAAAATAACACTTAAAAATAATTTACAAAATAGCCTTCAAAAACTTACTAAAAAGCTTAAAATAACGCATTCGCCGTTTACTTAGGAGAGACAAATTCATTTGGTGTTGATGCATGATGAGTGGAGGCTGTTGGTGAAGGCAGTATTATATTATCTGTGGTGTAGGTAAGATTGATATTATACACCGACTCCAAATGATTTTGTTAAAATATTGAATTCTTGTTACGTTCTGTTAATTAGCTAATTAAAAATTAAGATTCACTGAAAAAGAAATTTCAATAAATAAATTTGTTTATCCTAAGCAGAGGAAGGGCAAATGGGTTATTTCAAAGTTTTTATTCAGCTTTTTAAGGCGGTGCAATTTTATTTTATTTTTTATTTCATGATTTCAAGCTAATTACCAATATCGCAATGTAAGTTTCATCAAAATCGGTCTAGTAGAAATATACACTGTTAGAGCACAGTGTATATTTCTACTAGTTAAAATATACCTTATCAAACTAAAAATAATTATCTCGCTATGACTTCTTGCTTTCGAGAAATCTGTTGACAAACATACATTTACATTAGCATTTACAAACATACATACACTTACGAAATTTTGTACACGTGGTTGGAAGCCTTTATAGATCAGCATATTTTTTTTTAAATATCAACAAATTCATATACATACATATTGAATTGAGTACCTCCTTTTTTTGAAGTCGGTAATAAAAGTATTTTTACAAATAAAATATAGCTCCGGCTAAAGTGCAAATGACTTTTGAGAAAAAGATGCAACTGTACACTTTTAAACTCTCTGTTAACATTACTAGCTTTTTTTTGTTAAGTAAGCATTTATCAGTACTAGTCAGATGGAACATAATTTAACAAATTACCATAATGTGTTTTACACGAAATATAATTTTGAATGATAGCTTTTGTGATATTCTTATGTTTACATAAAACGTCACGCGAAATGATCCATAAGAGAGCACAAATTTGAATTTGCGAAACAGTGTAACTCATTCTTATGAACATTTCTCAAGCACAAGTTTGGGATTACAGCTTAGTATATTACGCATATCCATAATTATATATACAAAAGAAAGTCACCTTCGTTACACTATTTATAACTTAAAAACAGCCGAAACTATTTGAATGGATATTAGCGGGATACCTTCCCGCCAATTTCCAGCTTAGAACCAAGAAAAGAAGGGTTCTATATATCCCTTTCTACAGGGCCGGGGCCGGGACAAAACGATGTTCGCTAGGACCGCTAGTTATGCATAAAATTTGTTTATAAAAAAATGATTTAAAAGCATGCATGTAAAAAACCTAAAGTGAGTGTACTGTTCCATTTGGCTTCCATGAATCTAAGTCAACTGCGATCGCGGAGTGTCTCGAGCAATTAATGTAAACACCGCCGACCTGGGGCTGAGGGCGCTTCACTCTGCTTCGCGGAGGGAAGGGATATGGTGAAAAACGAAGCGGCTTCGATATAGGAGGATTGCTAAGAGTTCAGTTTGGCTTCGACTGGTTACGTCAAGTTACAAACACAAATGGAGTTTTTGTTTACAAAATATCCAGATGGGAGGTACTATATCTCTACAATTGGCAACACAGGCTGTTTTTTCGGTCAGTGTCATCCTACTCAGGGATAATAGTATGAGATATGCTTATTTTAAACATAAACTTTAGATTAAATGCAAGGTGTATTAAACAAAACCTCTTCACAACATACAACTCAACTACGGGAAAACTCCGACTCTCTCGCGAAGCTCGCGCGTGTCTCCGAAATAATACGCTGTAACTAGTAAGCTACAAAGAGGCGACCTGGCGTTGGTAATTTTGACTCGCTTGCTAGTAGCGCAATAATAAATTGATTTTGTGAGATTTTTCCATATTTTTTTCTCATATTGCTTTGGCGTCAGTATCGTTTGTACAACCACCCCTGAGTCGGGCGTCGCTAACCAAAACATCACTCTGTATAAATGCGAAAGAGTTGTCTGTTACCAAGTTACCATACTTAGGGGTGCAAGGGGAGACGCCTTCCATCCAGCTCTCTCAAGTCAACCTCACCTGCACGTGGTGCACCCTGCTATCACCGACGAGGCTCTGGCGACTGAGGAGCGGCGGGATAACCGCTCATGACGTAAGGGGTGGGTTCTGTGGTCTGAACCGAAATAGCTGGACAAGGCCACCCACGTGTTTGTGCCGTGCGTGGAGACCCGTAATCTGGAGGAGAGGATCCTGGGAGTTGAGCCAGGGCGAAGAAGGACGGTTACGCATCTCCGTCTCGGGCAACACGCGACTTTGGCCTCAAATTCGGGCTAAACGGGAGGTTGGAGAACTAGCCAGCTCCGATCAATCGGCTGCAGTCGCCAGTAGGCTGGCGGCTAGGCGAGATCTGGGGGTGGGAAAACAGGCAGGCGGCGGGCTCGCCAGTGAGCACATCTGGTCGCTGAACTCTCTGCGCTTGCCCTAAACCGTCGCGTCCTGTGGTCCCATTGCTTTCCTTATTCTTCTCTCTTATATCTTTTTATTTTCTTCTCTCTTCTCCTGGTTCTATATCTTTGGTGTAACTCTGGGTCTAAATATAAGACTCCCCATATGCGGGCTCCAGGGAGGGTGGAGAACGTCAAAGATGAAACCTTATTTAATCCCTCGTTATGGCTTCTACAGATAAAAACTCGACCAATCCCAGCTGCGAGGCAGCTACAAACACAAACAATTTAGACGAAACAGTTGTCGCGGTACAGCACAGCACTCTACCGCTAGAAGATGACTTCGACTTTAGATCGCCCATTTACGGCTCACCGACACACCGATTAGCGTCAGCATCCCTTAAAATTTCGCAACCAGTTGACACAAACGATATTGCTAAATCCAAAAAAAAAAATAGATTTGGTGGAAAACATCATAAAGTCCATCAAAAGCAGCAGTAATGTAAAGACCTCTATCAAAAACGACGTCTTAAGTTCAGCCACGGCGATACGAAACATAGTTACAACCGGCGAATACGTACCGCCCACACAAGCCACTGACGATGGCTCATTGCTGATGATCAGACAGGTAATCAGGGAAGAACTCACCAATCTCAAACTTTCTGAACCGGGTTCAGCTAAAGCATCAATACCTGCACCACCTGTACGTATAGTTCCATCTGCCACCGCATCGTCTCTCTTCGCTGACGTCGTACGCTCCCAGAAAGCTGCAAGAAAGACCAATAAAGTTCCACCTAAGACAAAACCGGCACTGACCGTGGAATCCAAGCGCAAGGTTCTCAGCCCTGCTGAGACTTTGAAGACCTATAAGGACAGCGTGTCGTTCCGGAATACAAACTTCGCTCCGGCAAGCGTGAAATTCGTGTCCAATAATAAGATTCGGGTCGAGTTTGACTCCCTGCAGCAACGAGAACAGACATCTAAAATCAACCAGCCCGACTGCCCTGTCCAAGCCGAAGTGTCCAAGTATCTCCGCCCTATGATAATTCTAAAGGGCGTGCCGCAGGACATTCCGGTAGAAGTCTTAGCAGACATTCTCATCGGGCAAAACGAGTGTCTGCAAAATACTATATCTGAAAAGGATGACTAAATATTCAAATTCAAACGCACCAACCGAAGCAAACATCTCTACAATGCAGTCTTTATGACATGTCCCAAAGTCTGGCAGGCAGTCACAGCAGCGGTCAAACTGAATTTAGATTACTCGAGAGTACACGCTGAAGATTACGTCGCCCTCTTACAGTGCTTCAAGTGCCTCCAATTTGGGCACACTAAATCGCGTTGCACGCAGGAGACAAGTGTGTGTTCATTTTGCGCCGCCCTGGGTCATGACTTCCAGGCATGTACCAATAAAAAAGACCCAGCCAAAACTCAGTGCCACAACTGCGTCCAGTACTCCAAATCTTCTCCATCTGCAAACAAAATCAAAACTAACCATGGTGCCACCTCTCTCTATTGTCCTCGAGTTTCCCTAATGTCTGAAAAAGTTCGCTCTCGCACCGACTATGGGCACTAGATCACATTCAGACAACAACTACAATACACTCAACAAAATCCTTAACTGCACTCAATCTAACCTAGCTCATTGCCGAAAGGCCTAGCATGAGTTTAGTATTCACCTTTCCGATAAAAATATTGACGTTGCGTTTATCAATGAACCGTATACTTCAAACGTGCATTATATGAAACCTATACTCGTACCCGGCTATGTCACTCACCAATATGGCAAAACATCACGCGCCGTTAGGTCAGCTATCATAATTAAAGACTCTTTGTGTACTCTGGGCATGACGGAGTATTCAGATGCGAATCTCTGCGTGGTCAAATAAAATGTCACTTCTCGCCGAAAAATCTTCTTAATATGCGTCTACGTCGAACCGCGCAGGGACGAACATGAAACTTTCAGGAAGCTGCAACTTTTCCTGCAAAACACATCAGGCACCACGCACATCATATGCGGAGACTTTAATGGCCACCAACAGTCCTGGGGTTCTAACGACAACAACGCACGAGGTAACGAAACCTTTGATTTTATCCTTGCTAACAATCTCAGCATCTGCAACATTGGAAATACCCCTACATTTGAGACCTTTGCATACCAACGCCCTCGCCAGACAATTATTGACCTCACTCTCGTTAGCGACACCAACAATGTAAACATCAACGACTGGTCCGTAGACCGGAATATCTGTCCGTCTTCTGATCATAACGCAATCACATTCACGGCAAATCTTGGCCGGATCCGTCCCACTCGAAGTCCACGCATGTCGACACTTAAGTACAATACTAACAACATCAAGTGGGACGACATTCGTCCAAGTTTTGAAGAAGAAGTACGCAGACACCTCCCTCTTGAGACAAACTTCACCTTGATAAGCTCAGAAGATCTTAACCTATACACTACCACTTTTACAGAGTCCATACAGCGGGCATGTGACAAATATCTTACTAAATCTCCTGGCCCATCACATCGGGCACCATGGTGGACAGAAGAGTTAAATCAACTCAAACGCTCTGTTATTCAGGTGCACCATCGACTCAGTAGAGCGGTTAGACGTGGAAATCCTCTCGAAGATCTTATTACGTGACGAACTGAGACGTCAGTACTCTGATGCCTTCTGCGCCGCCTCCACGAAACATTTTCGTGAATTTTGCGGCAAGCAGAAGAAAGAGGACGTCTAGTCAGTCACAAACAGGCTTATGAAAACCCGTCCATTAGTTCAGGCGCCTGCCACTCTTAAACTAGGTGATAACACCTTTACAAAGGACTCCACTGAGACTGCGCGTGCACTCCTTTATCAGTTTTTTCCTGATGACACTCCTGACTTGACTCTTAACCAACAAAGACTACGCCTAAACATGTCAAAACCCATCGAAATTCAAGAAGATCCACCATTCCAATATGAAGAAATCCTCGAGGGACTTCGAGGAATGAATCATAAGAGGGCACCCGGCTTAGACCACCTGACAGCGGATATATGCCTACACATTGCTCTCTAGTTCCCGAATGAAACACTGGGACTGATGAACTGTTGCCTCCGTCTTAGGCACTTCCCAAAAATTTGGAAAATTGCTACTGCGAAAATAATTCCCAAACCAGGTAAAAAAGAATACGACTCCCTATCCTGCTTCCGGCCCATTGGATTGATCAATTGTTTCGGTAAATTGGCAAACAGGATCACACATCACTTAGACATTACACACAACAGTCCACAAAACCAGTATGGTTTTAGATATCAAAAATCCACTGTTATGGCAATTAATAACGCTATTGATATTATCACACAAGCCAAATCACGAGGTGAACACGTAATCGGTGTCTTCTTGGATGGAAATCTGCTTTAGACCGTGCCTGGTGGCCGGCCATATTCCAAAGGCTGAGGGACACTGACTGCCCTAGAAACCTCTATGAAATTCTCCTCAATTACGTAGACGATCGGGAAATTTTGATCCAATTCTATGATTGCAAAGTCAGTAAATTTATGTCTCGCGGGTGCATCCAAGGCTCGGTCATAGGCCCCACTTTATGGAACCTAATAATCGACCAACTTCTCCTTAAAACTATGCCGAGCGGGGTACATCTTCAGGCGTATGCTGACGACGTGCTGGTTATTGCTCACTCCCACGATCTTAGTACTCTCGAGCAAATTATCAACTCCGCTCTAGACCTCATTACATCCTGGGGTAGAGATGTCAAACTTGAGTTTGGACCAGAAAAAACCCAAGTGATTGCATTCACACGCCGAGCATCCAACTGCCACATCCAAATTCAGTCCCAAACATTGATTTTCTCCAACACCATCAAATATTTAGGCATATTAATCGATTCCAAACTCCGTTTCGTTAATCATGTAGAACACATCATAGATAAGGTCAAAAGGCTGTATAATCTTCTCTCAATCTTCATCCGCCCCACTTGGGGAATTCATGCAGAAAATGTCAAAATTATTTACGAACACGTGATTGAACCAATAATCTGTTACGGTGCGGCAATTTGGTCTCCTGCCACTCAACATCAGAACATCCAGCAGAGGCTCCTCTCGGTACAACGACTGTTCGCCATCAAGATGGTGCAGGGCTTCCGCACCCTCAGCACGGCATGTGCAATCTCACTTGCCCAATTGACTCCTCTTCCGGCCTCGAAGCTTTCTGGCGTCTCCTCTCTCTTACCAAACGACGTCTCCCTAGAGTCTTTGTGCCCGCCCGCCGAACTTTTGCATCCATCAGAAAGACGAGGCATCGAGTTTATCGAGATTACTTCTGACTCAGATCTCACCCAAATAGCTGCCGAAAACACCTGGCACATATACTCAGATGGAAGTAAGCACGATGACAGGGTTGGTGCAGCTTTCGTCGTTTTTGACCCTACAGGATGACAAACAGCAGTCGTGAAGCTAAAACTTCATGACTGCTGTTCAGTGTATCAGGCGGAACTGCTTGCTATTGTACGAGCTTGTGAATATGCAGAAAACCACCAGTTACAACGCGTCATTATATTGTCCGACAGTAAATCAGGGCTACAAGAACTCCAAAATGCAAACTCTCGTAATTTCTTCGCCGTTATGGTACAAAAGCAAATGCTAAGCGCACGTACTACTAGACGGATCGTAGACTTTGCGTGGATAAAGGCCCACGTCGGACTGCTTGGTAATGAAGTCGCAGACTCCGCAGCGTGAAGGCCGCGGCTAACATGCGTAAGGCCCCGGACTTTAAACAAATCCCTAATAGCTATATAAAGCTTCATAATAAGAAGCAATGCCAAGAAGCTGCAGAATCTCTATATATGGACCAAAGAACCTGCGTCCACACAAGGAGTTTACCGCCAACTTTTAAACAGCTGACCGACTATCTTAGTATAGTCAGACCTGTCTTTGCGATTACCCAACTCTTGTCAAACCACGGGCACCATCTTGAGTACCTGAATCGCTTCCACATCGTAGCTACGGACAAATGTCCATGTGACGATTCCACAGTCCAAACCTGGGAGCATCTACTCACTTCATGTCCTCGTTTTACGTCTAATCGCCTTAATCACATGAATACCTGCCACCACCATAATATTTACCCTTTTAATCTCTCTGAAATCACATATAAAGAAGCTTCTATTAAATCATTTAACAATTTCTTAACCTTATATAGGTTAGGTCAATAATCTCAAACTATTCAATAACACATAATAATAATAAATAAAGGCCCCGAAATAAACACACGGTTGTGTTCGCGGAAGTAAACCGATAGCTCCGCGAGCTCAATATTCCCGTATTCGAACAATACCAAAAAAAAAGTTACCATACATAAATTTCAACACAGTGATATTGAATCAAGAATATTAACATTGTGAATGATAGTTTTGATTCTTGATATCATATTAAAGTTTCTGAGAAAGCAAATCGCAACATATTATATATAAAAAAAATAAGTACTGTATCCAATACCTTAGCCCTCACCCTTGAATGTAGGGTAGGCAGAGGGTGGCTATACGTGATCACCCAAGCGGTGTTTTAATAGACTCTACTTCCGACTTTGTATATTTTTTATTTATTCCGATTTGAAATTTTTATTGCAGATGTCGAAGAAAAGTGGCAAATGATTTTTTAATGTTACATGCTATCGCATTTTTTTTTGTTATTTGTATGTATTGTACATTTGTGTAGGTATATTTGTCATTTCCAAGCAATTCATTTGTTTCTCGAACGGGAAATTATAACGTTTTTGTGCAAACAATATAAATCTTCTTATTTCAGTACGCGTAAGTAAGATTTATTCGGGTAGTTATTATAGTAATAATAATATAACGAAAACATTGACAAAACGAAACTTAGGTATCCCTCATTTAGTCAAGAACAAAAATATTTTATATGAGACACCAAAAGTAATCAGCATGAAAGGCATCATCAGCTAAATACCGGCAAATTGAAGAGCTGTCTATTGAATTTTAAATCAGGTTTTAATCTATAAAAGATATTATCTGAGAAGCATCAGGACAAAGGAAGAAAGAAAATTATGAAAGACACGCTACGAAGGCTTGTCAGGTGACAGACACAAGCTCGGAAATCCTTGGTAGAATAAAGACTGTAAGGTATTCTTTGCTTGTAGGGTCACAACAGAAAGAGTTTGGAAAATATATTTTGTGTTTGTGATTGATTTGATGGGTGACCATTCATCATAGTGTCGTTTGGATAGTACTTTAAAAAGCATCTGTTAGTCGTTATCCTTTAAATAGTTTGAAGTAATCGCTGTCTTGTATATTAAATACAAAATAAATAGATAGATATTTGACTCACTTGTAAAAAAAAAAACAATAGATGTGTGCACCAGTAAAAAGGCTCAACATAAATTGTGACAGCGTGTGTTCAGTGTCACACCATAAAGTGTGACAGTATCAGAAGGTAATAGTCCCCCTAGCCGATTTCGACTACGGTGGCCAGTCACAATGACTAACCGACTGCGCGGGACATATTGTCCGCAAACACAGGTGCACTCTTTATTTTTTTCACTCTCATATCCCGATGGGACAGCAATCTGACACGACCGGAAAGAGATCAGGCGCAGAATCAAAAGGTAGTAACAAAATTAACATTTTCCACACTTCCTTAGGGCCTAAATTTTTATTGAGTAAGTTTATATGTGTGGATTGAGTAAGAAATTTATTGTTATTAAAAATTACAAATTTTAATACCCCCCGCCTCGTTAAAGTTTAAATCATGGTTACCTTGCCATGTTATTTTATCATTGAAGAAGCATGGTACCAAATTACGAGTTGATAGGATATATGAAAGGTAGTCAGATCCCCTCATCAATTTAAAGAGCTGAGGATCTTCAAAATCCTGACTGGGTCATGGATAACTTACCATAAACTGTTAATGTCATCGTTACCAAATTTCAAATCGATCAGACAACAAAAAATTCGAAAAGTGCTGATCATCTTCAAACGGCTGATCAGACTGTCATGAAACATGCCTTAGAACACTTGGGATAAAATTATCTACGACACAAAAAAAAAAAAAAAAAAAAAAAAAAACTACACCGTAATCGGTTCATCCTTTTGGATGCTACGATACCACGGGCAGATACAAAAATACACAGACAGACACGTTAAATTTATAATACCATATTCTACTATATTCGTCAGGTGTTCAAAAGACAAAACATGATAATAAATAGCGTATGTCTCTCATGTTTAACTTTTTTTTTGTTTCGTACAACTCCTTGTTCCAACAACACAGCCCTGCTATAAAAATAGATTTGAAAAATCAAGACTGAGATATCAAGTAACTATCATTTGGCATATCATGTAGATCGGGGACGATATGAAAAATTAAAATAGTAGCACTAATGCCCTGCCCAACAGACGTTCATCCTAAGCGGTGTTCGTGAAATGACGTCTTTAGTTATGTAAATGAAATGGCTTGCAAAAAGTTTGTCAAGCTGTAAAGTGGACTAACATCGGCGGTTCCGTTGAAGTTATGTGACTCTATTTAACGCTTGCTATAGGTAAAAGTGGTAATAAAATCGAATCTTAGAAAACTTTGATTTAAAAAGCAAGTTTTGCTTTAAATTTCTTCGATCGCGTTTAATTTTTATTCTTTCGAAACTATGAAAGTAAGCAGGCAGGTAGTGCACTGATTGTGAGTTAAATCCTCTATGCACAGCGTATCTATTTTACCTCTTTATGCTGATAAGATTTTTTAATATAGTAAAAAAGTCGGATATACCTGTTTCAGGTATACTGACTCCTAAAAGCAACTAAACAAAATTGCTCCAACAAAGTTTCTAGTTTATTTGTCTTGTGTATTTTTAAAGCGATCTTAGTTTCCAGTCTAGTCAGTTTTAGAAAATTACATTCGTTCGTAGAAAATTTCGCAAATAAATAACGGAGCGAAAAGGTAGGCGAGTTGAAATTGTATGCTTTTTCTTCATCAATGTTTTTTCGAAGAAAACAGTAATCAACCTAGGATGTAGACATAACAGTGACTTAAATTTACTTTTCTGTACCACAAAAAATATCCATAAGCACAGGGTATTGGTAGACACAATCAATGATCTTTTGTAATTAAGTGCAATATAGGATAATGTATTATGAGATATTTATAGATAAATGTTTAATTAGTTTTATTTTTTTCTTCATAACATGAATAATAATACCGAATTAACATCTAAAAAAAATAAAGTAAAAGGATATAGATTTCAGATCATGTGTCAACATCTTAAAAAAGCACTAGCCAGCGAATAATTCAAAAATAGAAAATCAATTCATATATGAACTATTTGACAGATCACACAGACCCGAACTTAATTGGACTTGGTGAAACAGGCCGTTAGCATCTTGAGTAAAAGAGCTTTTGATTTATGTTCTGACGGATGATTCCTTTCATCCCGGCTCACCGTTTGGACCCAACATGGACGCAGTACTGAGCTTAACGGATTTATCCATCCTGGCTCATCCAATCTTCGGAGTGGTGTGGTGTGGCGACACGCATAATGATATAATTTGGTTCTCCACGGTTAGATGGCGATAATAGCCGACTCCATACAACTTCTGAATCTGCATACATTCCTGAATCGCGATAAGTAAGATTGTGACCGCCTGTCAATCGAGGTAGTATTTGTTGTGGACTATAGTCCAATAGAATACAGTTTGTGTGTTCTATAGATATATAGTTTGCCCGATTAAATCTTACATATCGCGGTTCAGGAATGTATACAGTAACGGATGTTGTATGAAGTTGGCTAACAGCGCCATCTAGTCGTGGAGAACCGAGTTATGTCGTTTTGTGTGTCGCCACAAGTACTTGGTCATTAAATAACAGTAGAAGTTTTTTCAAATTCACAAGAGTGTTACCTAAGCCCTTGTAACAGGATCTTCTTACTTAATTTAAATAAATGTCCTTTCAAAACGGTTCATCGTTTCACAAAATTCTGTTTACTAATGGGAACCTTTCCGGTACTAAGCATGTATTTTGTCTTTTTCAGTACAAAATTACGGGGCTAAATGACATCGCTCTCGAAATACGAATAAACAAGACTAAGATATATTTAGAATAGGGTTGAGCTACATTTGTTGACAGGGTTCATTTTGCCTTTCTTGAATTCTGCAGCGTAAAGGCACGGACTTACGGGCAGTTAGTAGATCTGCTCATGCTGTTATGGACCTTATTTCTTCGGAGTACTGTTTGCTTCTCAATTTTCTTGAGTGTCCATTAGAAACGAACCGGCCTTTTTTAATATTGCGTCAAAGGTGAATAAGCGATTTGTGAAAAGAAAAGACCCTTAGCAGAAAGCAATGGAATTACGGACTAACAGTAACTAAAAGCGGTTTCATACTATCAGGGCCCTATCTTTGAATCACTTGCGCTAAGAAGGCAAGTGATATTAATTTTATTAAGTTGAATTTTTCAACACATAAATTAAAAAAAAAAACGAATGGGGAAACTTGCACACTCGCGCGTAGCGCCTATCTACGAAATACTACGCCGTAGCTATTAAGTTACGAAGAGGCGACCTGGCGTTGGTAGTTTTGAGCTCGCAATAATAAATAAATTTTGTAGGTTTTTTCGTTCTTTTTTTCATATATTTTTTTGGCATCAGTATCGTTTGAACAACTACCCCTGAGTCGGGCATCACTGACCAAAACAATATCCTGTTTTACTAAAGAACGATTATAACCAATGGCGGCTGGTGGGTTATCGAACTGGTAGTGCACTTTAAGAAAATCGAAACAAAAACTAAAAACAATTACGGTAATATAAATAAACAATAATTAATGCGTCTCACATAGAGCGAAACATGTCATGATGTCAATCATGGCTGCCGTCGTCGATTCGCGCCCATGCCGGCCGGCCACATCGTCAAACATCGGGTGCTATCGGCAATCTTCGGTTCGCCCGTGCGGCGCTCGAGAACCCGCTCATTACTCGGTACATTTCTATGAACTATTTTTTGTTTCACGCGTCAGGCGTATTAACTCGTATCTCCTACAAGTTATATTAGCAGACCTCGTGCACTCGCCGAAGCGCACGAGAATTTGTCTTTACAGGAAAATAAGTATTAACAGTTTAGTAAAGCGCTCTAACTGATTCACCATAATTGGAGATTTAATCTTGCATACGTGTTTGTATGTTTAAAAATAACTATTAAAATGGTTATTTAAAAATAATGATGAAGTACTTAATATTTTGTAATTTTTAAATCTTTTGAATTGGTGGTTCAGCGCACGAGCGCACAGCACAGCAAGGTACAGCCGCCACTGATTATAACCATGTAAGTATTAGAAACTAGCCAATTTGTAAGCCCAGAATGACCGTTAGCATAAGGCCGTGGCCGGGTCATTCTGCCAAACTATTGAAGTTGGTTCAGGCGTATTTGCACGTTACAACAAAGAAGAAACAGGTGTGTGCATACGGCCTACGCAAATACTTGGTTCGGAACGGACTTTGTTCGGAAGGGGCTTAATTGAGAGCTGATTTTGGCAGGCTATAAGTTGTTAGGGTAATTTGCTTGAATTATGTTGCTTTTGCTCTATTGTTATAAGAAGTGCCTATTGGAAAAACCACCTTCTTATTCAGTTTTAAGCAAATCGCTTTCGCCTTGTGTAAACTTGTGTTTTGAAGTGACGCCAGTTTTTGTAGTTGTGCCATGTGAGCAAGATTTTCATTTAATTGTAATTTCGGCAGTGTCCTCAACAGATCATACATTGGCTAAAGTAATTTTTATAACTGACAGTCTTATCTTGCTGTTAATTTTCAGATGAAATTTGCTTTGTAGCAATTTAATAAGCAACTCAGCCGAAACGTCGCAAATACAGGGTGACTTTGAAAACATTGGCATTATTTTAAACTAAGAAACTATTGATGATTTATAGTTCCTTCCACATATTCAAATTGAAATTAATTGTTATTAATTACAATTTGACGAAACCGAGAAAAATCATATTAAATACCTTATCACTGCTTCAAATTAAACTAATAAAATACGGAACATGATTTCCTAAAATTGACGAATGAAACGTATGTATCAAAAAAATACTTCGCCTAAACGGATCTCGGAAATTGAAGTGATACTTTATAATTTATTGCCGCTCCATCAAATCAATTGAGTTTCATTTTAATAAATGGAAGGTACTAAAAAACATGAGGGTGTTCTTAGTTAAAAATATTGCCAATGTTTTTAAAACCAACCTGTATAATATCATTATTATACTTTTATTTATATTATCAGTAGGTACTCTGTATTTTAATTATTTTTACATACAGAAGATAAGTTTCTTATGAACTTTATTTGGTTTGGTTTTGGTGTAGTGGTTAGCGCTCTTGACTCTTACGCTGGCTGTCGCGGGTTCGAATCCCACAAGGAGCAAATGTTTGCATGATGATAGATGTCTGGTATTCATAACACGAGGAAGACCATTCCTTACTTCGAAACCATGACAATTGGTGTGCTCTCTGGCGCTTATACAGGGTTTAACAAAGTCAACTGCATTCTTTCTCGGTGGTGATTCTGTTGCTAAAATACAACGACTTTTTGAATGGGACCAACATAGAAATCCTAAAAATAAATTGACTTTTCCATACAAACTAGCATCAGCTGCTCGACACTCTAGTATGTCAAAGAGAAATATTTTTCTGGGATAACGTTATTGGTCCCATATAAAAAGATGTTGTATTTGTGGGTCAGAACTATTCCCAAGAAGGAAAAAAACTGCTTAAGATATTCTTTGTCCTCATGGTAGAAAAAAAATCCTGAATGATAAACGCTTACATTCGAGCCCCTTCTTTGGGCTCATGAAAGGAATAAGATAAGGGTTTCGGTCTTGTTTTGATAGCAAATATCAGCTTTTATAAGTTCTTACTGCGATCTCATATAACTTAGTATTAGTTCAGTAACTATTTAACTTTTCATTGTATTCAGAGTACTGGATACGATGGTCACTATATAAATACTAAAAACTAACAGCATATAATGTAAAGTTCTAATTGAAACATTTATAAGATTCAAAAGTTTTAATAATGCACAAACTGCTGATAATATTATGTTAAGACACTTATAACGGCCCTATAAAATGCATTTCACCTACCTCTAAAAACCATGCCAATGTGGGGCCACGGAATATGTGCTATGCGTTTCACTGCCACACTTACACTGAACATTGAAGGAAAGAAAGAAAACATGTTTATTCAGTATCACATAATTTAAAAAACATAAAAATACTTATATATCATATAAAGCATTAGTAATATAGCATTGCATGTATTTTTCAAAGAAATAAGAAATTCAAAAATCTTCTATAATCAAATGAACAACAGCCATTTTTGGTAACCATGTAGAGTTCGACCAAAGATTAAACCTTGAGTTAATAATATTCAGTAACCAAAAAAGGAAATATGAGTTACCCATTTGTTTACAAAATTTACTACCGAAGTATTAGTTAATACTAGTTTAGAATGTTTTTAACACTCAAAATATCATATTTTAATTCATACACGGCTACACGGACAGACAGTACGGTAGTTCAATTAAATAAATAAATAAATATCCTTTGGACATCCCCACACATCGCCATCTAGCCCCAAAGTAAGCTACTCAAAGCTTGTGTTATGGGTGCCAGACAACGGATATAATACTTAAATATTTTTTTGTTTGTAAATACATACATGATATACATAGAAAACACTCAGACCAATACAAACAGACATGTTCATGCACACAAATGTTTGTATTGTGCGGGGATCGAACCCGCAACCCGCTGCGTAGTAGGCGATTTCTCGACCACTACACCAGACGGGTCGTCAAATTTATGGTATATAATAAAATTGGTAGAGCGTTTGACCGGTTAGCCTAGAAATTGCTGGTTAAAGTCCCGCCCGTGTGCAAATTTTTGGTTACTTATTTCATCTTTAGTTAATATTACCTGTACTTGGAAAAGACGCAAAGTTCAGTACTGAAATGGACTAAATATACCGCTATTGTTGTGGCCCTACACCAAAGAGTTCGTGACATTATCTCGCTTGGGAATAAAAACCGGGATAAATTTTATCTAACCGAATCCTAAGTGGTATTGAAAAGTACTTTATCCGGCGTTTAGGCAACGATGGCCTAAGTGTTGGTATACGATGTTATTTTTAATGAAAAATATTGGCCTGTCACTGCTGGACAAAACCCTCATTTTAAGTAGAAGTAGAAGGTGGAATTAGTTATTATTCTGGAGGTGCCACCTTGAACTAAACCTGGGGTTCACTTACTTCTACTTAGTCAAAATACCGCAATATTTTGTTGACAGCAAAAGTTACTTTTTTTCATAGTTTAAGTATGAATTACAAAGTAATATTTACAGTTTTTGAAAATCTAGAAAACTAGTTTTGTTTTTAATCTTAAAAACAACTAGTTGTTAACTAGTAAGTATTTGTTAAGATCTTCATTTTTTTTCAAAATTTTCAATAGCTTAGTTCAAAGTTAGAGGGACGGGACGCCCATTTGACCACTTTGGAAGCGTCTATCTTACTTATGTTTGACTTTGAGATATAATGGTTTGTTTTAGTTCCATATATGAGGAGCCCCCTTAAATGTTTTTTTTAAAGGAAATCATAAAGCGGTAGATAAGACACACCTAACAACCTAGTTTCATCTGTAAAATGCTAATAGTTTCAGAATAAAGTGACTGTGACATGCGGACGGCCAGACAGACAGACTTGACAAAACTATAAGGATTCGATTTTTGCCATTCGGGTACAGAACCCTGATAAAAAAGTAAATATGTCAAACCTTACACTGCAACAAAGGATTGACCTATATAAGTATTTGGTACGAAGACTATGGTGAACTTTCAACTACCTACATATTTGAAACCAGATTATTTGCAATACGCCGCAGCCTCGTCACATTTCCGAATCCTGTCAAAAAGCCAAGCCTCGTGCCAAGAATCAAAGCTGGAAAGGTATTTCCTTCAAAATGAGTCTCGTTTTAACACCAGTCTCCAATCCCGAAACCCATTCACAAAAGCCGTCCCAACACCGAACTTTTCCGAACAAAACACGGTACAACATGATGCAAACACTTCGTATTATGCAAAGTCCGAAAAGCAGATACCGGCCAAATATACCGAAACCACGAATAGTCCAAATAAATGTAATAGCGCCCTACACAATAATCATTTGAATAGGAATGGCTGATTTCGCCACAGCGCCTTACGCTCACATTTATATCGTGTACCTCTCAATATGACCGAATTGGTACCCCAGATGTTGTGTTGAAGGTTGATGCAGAAGGCTCACGGCTCAAGCCGACTGACTATTGCACTTGAATTTATTGATTTGCTTAACATGGTCTGTCTGGGCAAACGAGTGCTGCTTATTCGGTGCACATGCCCTAGCCACCGCAAACGTCTCTGTTTAAGTAGGGCGGTGATGCTAGGAAGCTGTGCAATCTCTAGCACTCCCGTGCTTGTTACCCTGTCCTGTTAAGTCCATATTATATTGAGAATGATACGAAGACGTTGACCAAGTCGCTTTCTCGTAGCGTAAATTTAGACGTCCCATATTGCGATTAAAAGACTGCGCAAAACGCGACATGATCGCATTCAACATCGATCGCGACACTAGGGAGGATCTAGCTATTGACCGCGATGAGTGGAGAAAAGCCATCTACAAGGGCTGTGAGACCCATGATACAGCGTGTTTTCAAATACTGGCCCAAAAACGGGAAAAACTACATGCTCGTGCAGAGGGTTCCGTCAAAACGGACTCTTAGTTCGCGTGCCGTAAGTGCGGACGAAAGTGTTGTTAGAGGATCGGTTGGTTTAGCTACGAGAAACGATGCTCCCCTTGCGTTGGCGCTGTTTAAATCATTTGTAAGGATGCAAAAGGCCTATTGATAATTTTATTGATTGACGATATAATGTACCAAGTTAATTCTAATATGCACCACGTTAGATATAGCGCAACACTCAAAATAAAACACTCTTTTAAACAGACACATCTTACATACAATGGCAAAATATTAATGAAAAGAAAACTTTTAGGTTCATATTTACACTTTACCTCATTGCATCATTATGAGGTTTTTTTTTAGAAATATTAAACAGGTTAAGAAATGAGAAGTAAGAACATCTCAATCAATTCAAACAATTTAAAAATTTAAATAAAATAAATTTAATTTTTTTTTTACAATTCGACGACCCGTCTGGTGTAGTGGTCGAGAAATCGCCTACTACGCAGCGGGTGCGGGTTCGATTCCCGCACAATACAAACATTTGTGTGCATGAACATGCCTGTTTGTATTGGTCTGGCTGTTTTCTATGCATATCATGTATGTATTTACAAAAAAAGTATTTGAGTATTATATCCGTTGTCTGGCACCCATAACACAAGCTTTGAGTAGCTTACTTTGGGACTAAATGGCGATGTGTAGGAATGTCCAAAGGATATTTATTATTATTATTTATTTAATCCATGGTAAGACATGTGTACGGACAACATCACGTCAAGATAAACACTGCGGTATCTTATGCAGTTGTTATAAGGGCTAGTGTGCAACGAAAGTGGGTAACCTGATGTGCTGTCGACTGTACATTAAATTACTATTAAACCTACATAAGTAAAACCGTGTTTAGACAAAAAAAAAACATTTCAATTAATTTACTTGATCGGAAAGAACAATAATTTGGTTTAAACTGAACTACGCAGGAGTACTTGAACAAATAAGCCTACTTCTTATTCCTGCAGTGTGGTCCTCCATAACATTCGGGTTTTACGACAATATCGCATAATACGATAGTTTCAGAACAATCTCGCACCTATCCCGCTGGTGATGTTTTTTATTTGCGTGAAATATGTTCTGTTTACCAAACATGCTGTTGAAATAAACGATGCAATATGAACTGTAATTTGGAATGAAAGTAGTAAAATTGGTATGCTGTCGCTATAAATAAGTTTGCGAGCACACGTATTATTTAGAACAGTGAAAAGTTGCTTAGTAAACCTTGCAAATTAACAACAAACGTGCACTCCAACCATTTATGAGAAGTATATCACGAGCATCTCCATGCATTGGCCCCAGCTAATGTCGGTTGATATTAGTCGTTAAACCTACTTTAAGGCCCAATAGGCGGCTTGTTAACATATTACAGCATGGTTGGTCACTTGCCTTACCAACATCCCTCGAACAATCTGCACTGAGCCCGCGGGGTGGAGTATCATCATCATCATCTTTAGATGTAATGCGGGTAACTTAAATACTAACTAACTAATAAAATAAACGCGGGTAAGGTAAATTCGATGATGTCTTCTGCTGAATTTATGCAGATGTCTTCTGCTGAATTTAGGTCTCTCCAAAGGTTTTCCAAAGCGACCGGTTGTTAGGCGGTCTGCATCCAGGTGTAATCCTGCGATATTTACAAGGTCGTATGTCCATCTTGTTGATGACGTCCTACGCTGCGCCTTTGATCAAACGGTTTTCAATCTAGACATTTCCTACCACAACGGCTATCAGTTCTTCGCCCTATGTAAGCGCGTAAATATAATACTAGGAATAAGCTTGCTATTCCACAATTTAAGCTTCGAAAGGTTGGTAATTTTTTAATGGGGAAAGGGATATTTTTTTCTATAAACTACCAGAACACATTGTAAACTTACCCGTCAATAAATTTAAAACTGTCATTAAAGAAACCCTAATGAGGAAAGGGTATTATAAAGTAGATTATTTAAAAGATTGCAATGTATGGACTTGCATGATCACTACAACATTGTAAACCTTTTGAAAAGAGGCATTGCAATAGTGACTGAGTTTGTTGCGCAGCTTCTTCTCAGCACTAGCCCAAAATTGTCCCATAGCTGTGGTAGGGTTTATATTGGGACGTGTAAAAGTTTCCTCAATGGGCCTATTTGCATAAATAAATGACTTTTATGACTTTTACTTTTTACTGATTACTCTTCCGATCTTGTGGTGGAGTAGGTATAGCTCATACCCTATCATACTTAAGATAAAGCCATTAGCTAGTATTGGTTTGTTTACAAGCTTACTTAACTTAAATAGAAATAACGCATGACGGTTAAAATAATGACTAAATGAAAAACGGTTCTTTTGGACGGTCCTTGTAGTGCGTAGCAAACGAACAAAAAGACAGTTGCCAAATCGCAATTTTTCGTTCCACAGGACATACGGGCCACGTCCCTCTAGAAGCACTTATTGTAACGCGGTTATTACTGTTTTGGGGGCGTGCCAGGGACGGCCACTTTACTTGAAACTGAGGGTACCTGACGTCTATGAACATTGTTCCAACTTTATAGAAAAACGAAGAATATTTTTGATTAGACAAGGACTTTTAAAATCATGCCCCTTTGCACACCTAATATTAAGGGTACGAAGAGTCAGTGATTTAGACACTGACTCTGTATAACTGTATAAGTTCGTTGCACATTACCGCTACCGGTACAATCTCAGTTATTCTGCGCTTAAAATATTTTCAATACAGGCTTAGGTTTTAAGGAATTAATAGGTACCTTTATGATTTTTCATCATATTTCTTTTCCAGAAAATGCTCAAGCTCTACAAGATTTCGTGATTAATAAGTGAAAGTTATATGGTTATTTGCTAGCACTTGTGGGACTTGAACATTTTCTGATAAACCTGTAAAATTAAAAAAATACCACTTTGGCGGCTAGTACTAAAGGTCTCTGAGCTAAACTGCGGACAGTCGGACATTGCAAAACTAATCAAGTTCCTTGTTTCTTGTTGAACCTTCAAAAAAATATAGATAGATAACTCTCCATTATACATTAGGTGTGGATGAGGTCTAAGGTGGTGTTCGTTTTGAGGAACGTATTTACAAAAAAAATATTAAACCATCATAACCTGTGCATTTACATTTACTTGTAAGACCCCTTACATACTGCGACTTTTAGCAAGCATCGATGCAGTCGCCAACTGTCACCCTTGCAGTCACGCATCGATGCAGTCACGCTGCTTACGCTGCTTACGCCGCGATGCTGAAGGGCGTTTTGAAAACGCACTTCAGCATCGCGGGTAACGCAATGAACAGATTTAATTAAGCATCGCAGACGCCAAAAAACAGTAGATAATTTGTCAATTTCCAGCTTCTGCATCGCGACTGCTTCGATGCTCGCGCGTAAGCAGCGTGACTGCATCGATGCGTGACTGCAAGGGTGACGGTTTGCGACTGCATCGATGCTTGCTAAAAGTCGCTGTATGTAAGGGCTCGAAAATGTACTTCTGAACCCCAAAAAAATATACAGAACGTAGAGCCAACTGCAAACTGCATGGTAAGAAGTAAGTGGCAATACTTCACATGTAACGTATTGCAAGTCAAAGTTCACAGATTGCTAGCGCCTTGCCAAAACCCTGCGGGTACGATAAATAAATTATTAAAATTGAAACATCTCGTAGTTTCTGCAGGTACTTGAAAGTCTGTATCGATAAAATTGTTGTGTGAGTAATTTTCAATTTTTATTTCGATCACAGAGGTCGATAATGCATTAAATCTCTATTTCGTCTTCTGATACAGCGAAAAGAAGCAAAAAAATAATTAATGCTTGGTAAGTCATCTTTTGACGCTTTAGCGGTTGTACTGTTTTAAACACATTTTGTCACTGAATCATAACTGACTATGGAAATCTACGAGTATGTACAGGTATTTACCCAAATAAAACCAGACAATGAGATCTATATGCGAACTCAAATGTTGTTTTGTACACAAACACTAACAATCTAAGTAGGTATAAACTTTTCCACAGTTACGTGAACATTTCCCCAGTAATTTAGTAAACTCCACATATTAAATTCAACACTAACACCCCGACTCGTCTGACTAATTATTAACAGTTTTCGCTGAGTCGACTTGGAGCTGCGAGATTCTGAGTGTAATAACTTTGAGGCACAAGACTACCTGGCAGTCAGGAACAAAAGAAAACGAACAAAACATGTTTATTATTTTCATGCAGCTTACTGTACATCAAAGAAACTGATAGTAGGTACTCGTACATTGCACTTTGGATGGTTTTCAAAACTTACAATAAAATATCTAGTAGAAACATATGTCGCCAATTTCAGAAGGTAATTTTCAAAGAACGCTAAAAAGTTTTTTCTAAGGAATCAAACTTTCAAAGAAATAAATAGACCATGCCTGCTCAATCATTTTTGTGTACTGTAAACATAAAAATAATTATCATTACACTTTGTCAAAACTGTTATAAATATCAGTAGGCTCTTCTTTAGGACTCAAAACTTATTTATTTATTCTTAGCGCTACCCCGCGACTGCGTTCGCGCGTTTTGAGTTTGGTCCTGCAATGTGTGTAAAAGAGAAGGACGAATTATTTTGTCTCCTGCGCACACTGGTTTCCCGATGAGGCCGGAGCGGGGTGGTGGAGGGGATACTTTACTCGCCACCACGGTGAAGGTCGGACGTATACAATTTGACCGATGGACTCGACTCCCGGGACGCCAGGACACTACAGGTCCTACCCCTCCCGTCGCAGCGCAAGTTTTTAGAGCTTAAAACCTTACCTAATAAATAAGATATCCAACACAAAAATAGTTTTTCAAATCAGTTTAGTAGTTCCTAAGATGAGCGCGTTCAAACAAACGAGTAGATTATAGATTATTTTCCTATTAAACGTCACATTGAATAAAACTGAAAGGTTCAAGTCTCCTTTTATAGTTCCAATCACAACCCATACCAAGTGCGGGGTTTCAATTTTGGTTGTATGATAATGATATAATGGAGTAAACAATATGCGATTGTAAAACAAAAGTTGCCATTTAATCATATTAATAAACAAGGTTATTCAGAATAATTTTCCTTTCGTAGTTCAATTAGAAGGCAATATGACGAGTATTTCAAATCAAGGGGATGTCCGAGGTACCTACATGGATGTTACGTACGTTTGAAAACGAATTAAAAGTCAATGAGAATCACGAAATATATAGAGATAAACTAGTACTCACATAATCCAGTTCAAATCACTCCCGAGTGAAAATATACTAATTTTAATTTGAAAATCGGACGTAATTATTAATATCACACGCCATCTTGACATGAGTGATTAAAAGATAGGGCCTCAGATTTGAGCTCAAATCAGGCAGTAACACCCACGTGCCTTAAAATTACTCAAGTAATTTTAAGAACCTCTTGGACATTTTAATAGCCTTAACTGGACGCACCACTCTCTCTTTTGTTGTGCTATCTCTCCCGCGAGAGACGAATCCCAACAACCATAACTAATTAATGTAGTCCTGCGTTAACCACTCAGTTGATGAGTTTCTAGACCAGGTTAAATGAGTAACTAATTTTGAAATTTGTTTAGTATTTCACTTTGGAATAGACAAAATATTTTGCCATTATTACAACAGTATTGGTTTAAGTTTTAAGAGTTAGATTTATTAACATGGCATTTTTCCGTATCCTCTATGGGTCACGCAAATGTGAAAAGCTTGTAGGAAGTGTACCTGTTTCTGTCCCATCGCGAATTCCTCGTAAACCATTACGCAAAACCTTTGCTCTTCCCACGTTTAAAACTAATGTAGGCAGGCAGCTCCGCTGGTCAGATGCTGTGAGCAGTATAATGCGCTGAACGCGAAATCTGTCAATGGAGATCTGGACGTCTTTCCACGACAAGCTATCGTCATTCAAAAAAGCTTTATGCAAATTGCCCTCCGACTGTACGGAGTAGTGCATATTTACATTTAATAGATTTTATTTATTTTTAATTTTCAATGTTGTGTACGCCTGTAATAGGTATGTATATAAGAACCCTTTGTAAAAAATATATATTTTTAAGATTGTCATATATATGTACTGTTGGTGTACCTTTGCAATTAAATAAAAATAAATAAACATGGGACAGTGATCAAAAATTCACCTTAAATAAATTATCTTTGAGATATATCTATATTATCTTAATCTCAACATCACATCGATGTAACCCAAAAGTCAACTACACTATACCCCCACATAACTCAAACGACACATCTACACTTATCATCTCAATCAACGTACATTAAAATCTGTTTAACCTATGTATTAAAGTTATCTGAAGGAATGTAGCTCACGCATAGGATATGTCAACTAACGAAGAATCTTACGTTGTGCTATATCTAAAATACGAGAAAACGCAGTCGGAAATTCTAGTAAGTAGATATCGATTCGAGGGCCACCTAACCATCTTAAGGGCTAAGATCACTTGCACCTGCCGTCGCATTTTGTTTAAAGTGAAGTCTGTTTCCAAGTGATTTTCGTTTAGTAATAACCAATTGTCTCTGCCTAACCAGCCAGAGACAATTGTTTCGAATATAGAATTTACTTAAAAAGAATTCGTGCAGTTAATATTAACGCTGACTATACGACTCTCTATTACGATGTCATAAATAAATACACAGAGTGTTGTTTTGGTCAGTGACACTCAATTCAGGGATGATGGTTTGAGTTTTACTTATTCTTAAAAAAATATTTCAATTATATGCAAGTTTTATAAAAAAAAAACCTCTCCACATGATTCTAAAAAAAAAAAACAAATGGGGAAACTCGCACCCTCGCGCGTAGCTCGCGAGTGTCAACGAAATACTATGCGGTAGCTAGTAATTTACGAAGAGTCGACCTGGCGTTGGTAGTTTTTGACTAGCTTACTAGTAGTAGTAGTAGTCCCCCTAGCCGATTTCGAATACGGTGGCCAGTCCCAACGACTAACTGACTGCGCGGGACATATTATAGTGCACAAGTGTGTGCGCAAACACAGGTGCACTCTCTATTCCTTTCACCCTCATAGCCCGATGGGACAGCAATATGACACGACCGGAGGGAGTTTAGACGCAGGACCAACGGCTATACGTGCTTTTCCGAGGCACGGGGGAGAAACACCGCCAACTTCCAAACTCCGGGCTACCCTAAGAATTTCTGAACAGATAAACTCAGATATATATTTTTGGCCCGATCCGGGGATCGAACCCGGGACCTCTGGCGCAGCCGTCGCTTTAAAGTGCGACCCTTCTACCGCTGCGCCACCGAGGTAGTTACTACGCCTGCTAGTTTCGCAATAATAATTCGTTTGTACAACCACCCTAGAGTCGCCCGTCGCTCACCAAAACAGCACTCTGTATAAACATGAACGCCTTGATGCAGTAAAGTTGGTCCATTGGATATAAAATACAAAACTATGTCAGCCTTGGTCACGTCTCACCAATAAACATCTTTAACTGCTTAACGACGGCTTAATGCTTACACAGCACCCCAAAAAGCTTGTGTTCTTTATCTCAAAGGAATAGAGAGTATTCCTGCGTAAAGTTTTTGGAAGGACTGTACATGTTAAGTCTTAAGAGACTCTTAGCTCGATCTTTAGCTAGCAGTTACTCCATTTGTGTTGCCGATAAAGAAAATTAAGTATATTTATAACTACAAAACAATGTCAAAGTCTGAAAATACTCTTCTTAATTTTACTTTCGTTTACGATAAAATATAACATCTTTATGAATATAAAATATGACACTGTGAGTGTTAAAATCCAGTGGCCTTAGCTACTGAGTATTATAAAGAAGATGATTATTTAAAAGATAATAATGTATGGACTTGCACGATCACTACAAACATTGTAAACCTGTGTGTGTGTGTGTGTGTAAAGTGACCGAGTTTGTTGCGCAGCTTCTTCTCAGCACTAGCACACAATTGTCCCGAAGCTGTGGTAGGGTTTTTATTGGGACGTGTAAAAGTGGCCCTATTGCATAAATAAATGACTTTTATGACTTTTTATGAATTTTAGTAAAATAATGAATCTATTTATTTGGAGACAACGAGTGAAGAAGATTTGAATCCTAAAAACGTGGTTTGTACCTACTTTCTGTCTATGGGATAAATATAGGGTACATCTATATACTAATATAATAAAGCTGAAGCGTTTGTTTTTTAAAACGCGTTTAACTCAGGAACTACTGGGTCAATTTGATTAAATATTTTTGTGTTGGATAGTTTATTTATGTAGAAAGGTTCAAAACTATAAATCATCACGCTGCTACGGGAGGGGAGGAACCAAACTCAAAACGAGTGGAAGCAGTTGCTGGGTCTGCAGGTACAAAGAACAAGGCCCCTATTTTTGAATCACTCGCGTCAAAATAGCATGTGATATTAATTGATTAATGTCCGATTTTTAAATGAACTGAAGAAGATTGCTGAATTTTGTGAGTACTAACGTCTATATTTAATTCGTTTTCGAACAAAAATCACACGCCATATTCAAGCGAATGATCAAAAATAGGAACCCTCGCGAGTGTTTTTACTATAAAGTACATTTTATTTATTGCAGTTTTGTTACCGATATGAGTTACGTTTACGTTTATACGTTTCCAAAAACTAAGCGAACTTTAAATTTACTATAAATAAGAAATTAACTACGTATATTTTTATCGAATGGCACAGGCACCATGAACAAAGTAGAAGTGGTACTGTAATTGTTTTTAATGGGATATGAGTGAAAATTTAATAAGAACCTACAATCATATAGTCAGATGGCTTAGCTAGATTCAAAAAAAGTTAGCTTATATCGCGCCTGAAATTTTTTCACCGTATTTCTAACTCAACACGTCAAAGATAACAAAGTTACCATATCTCTCTACTTTTTCCTCTTCGAACGTAACGTGTACCGAATATAACGACACTCCAACTTCATAAATTCGGTGGGAAAAAATGGCAAATCTAATATCAAAGGGACACATCGGACGATACGAAACTTCTCGATTTGAATAAAATGAAAAAGAAACGAGACCCATTCGAAGTACCATTGGCTTTGTTAGTTTAAAGGACGATTCACGCTACAACGTGCCGGGACTGGACCGTACCGGAGCCGGGAATATTTAACACTGACATTCCAACACCGGGGCACGGTCAAACATTATTGTATACATTTTGTATGAAACGATTCATGCCTGACCGAGCTCCGCCTGGGCCCGAACGGGTCAGGGCGTTGGAAATATGTCGGTGGGAATTTTTCCCGGCTTCAGCACGGTCCGGCCCCGGCACATTGTAGCGTGCAGCAGCCTTAACTTGGCCAATATTTCGAATATTCTGGCAAAAATACATTAGTGTCCTGTCGAGCAATAGAAATGTGAAAATAGTAAAAAACTATTATAAAACAAGACCCTTTGCACACTTCGACTTTTAGCAGCGATGCAGTTGCAAAATGTCAACCTTTACACACTTGCGCTGTATGTACTTTTAGCATCAATGCAAATGCGCGTTAGCATCGATGCTAAAAGTCGCAGTGTGTGAGGGGTCTTAGAAATACGATTCATACAATGAGAAATTACTGACCTAGAAACGGTGCATAAAAGTTCCTTAGATTGGGATAAGTACCAGCACATAACCAGTTATAGAATTCGTTTTTAGAACTCAAATTTCATTTTTTGTAAGCAACTAGCGGTCCCCCGCGACTTCGTCCGCGCGTTTTGAGTTTGCCCCCTCCCCTCCCGTCGCAGCGTGATGTTTTATACCCTAAAGCCTTTCTCGATAAATAAGCTATAAAACAGAAATATTTTTTTTAATCGGTCCAGCAGCTCCTGAGAAAAGCGCGTTCAAACAAACAAACTCTTAGCTTTATAATATTATTAGCGTAGCTGCGAACATTATTTTGGTACGGAGTTATGTTAAAACTGTGATAGCTCCTAAGATATTTATTGAATTTAAATGATATAAAGGGCAACTTTGTTCTAAATGAAATACTCGTGATGATGAATGTGTTTATTTTGATAAGAATAAATACCTGTGTGTATAATACACCTCTAAAAATAATGCATTATTTTTTTACAAATTTATTAACATAAAATAGGTTGTAGTAAGTCAACCATAACAGATAGACATATGCTGTCGCGGACTTTATTATAGAACTCTTAATGCTGAACAATCCTGTCATACATGATTTTTGTGTAACTTAAGCGGTTTCCGCAGCGTACGCAGCGGAAGCTCTCAAAAGGAATATCTTTCTCCCGTTTTCGCAACATTTTTCATTGCTGCTGTGGTCTTATGAGTCGTATCTTTATGTTATATAGCCTAAAGCCTTCCTCGATAAATGGACTATCCAACGTAAAAATATTTTTTCAAATCGGGCCAGTAGTTTCTGAGATAAGCGCGTTCAAACAAACAAACAAACAAACAAACTCTTCAGCTTTACAATATTAGTATAGATAAAGCCATACGGCACCAAAATGGAATTGGCAAAAACGCACGTTACTCGACACTTTGTGGAGCTTGTACGGACAACAGCACGTCAAGGTAAACACTGCGGTATCTTACACAGTTGTGATAAGGGCTAGTTTGCAACAAAAGTGAGTAACCTGATGTGCTGTCGACTGTACTCCGAAACTATTGATTTTATGAAAATATTGCTTAGTTAGGAAATAGTCTCTCCTTAATTTTTTTACCAGACATTTTATCGAAGGATATATCGTCTAAAAAGTTCTATTGGACGCCTTTTTTTGAAGATAACCCCGCGTGCGGCTGAGGTACGAGGTAGCAAAGTTTCGAAAAGAACACATCAAAATCTGTAAGGCAGCTCATTAACTTTAAAACCTCCGGAAAACATTCCAGGTATCCTAAGGGGGTAATTCCTAAATGACTGTGTTACTATAGCCATCGATATTAGTGACAGCACTAATAGTCAGCAAAAATAAAACTTTCATAGATGACACCCTAACATCAGGTCACGCTGGGACAGCGGACGCCAGTCATTCTAGCTTGTGGCATATTTGTCCCCTATATTGTTTGCCCGAATTTTTGTACATAATTTTATTTCCTTGTTTTTTTGACGAATAAATTAATTAGTACTGTATGATTTCCTTCATAGCAATCCTGCTCAATCGTCATAGGCAATTTATTAGTTTGGTGTATTGGTTAGAGCTCCTGATTATTACGCCGGCCGTCGCGGGTTTGAATCCCAAGAGGCAAATGTTTGTGTAGTGGCCACAAACGTTTGTACCTGAGTCATGGATGATTAATATGTATTTAAGTATTTATGGGAGACGCCCCCGTCATAATCGTTGTCTAGTATTCGTAACACAAGGAAGAAAATTCCTTACTTCGGAACCACGACAATTGGTGTGTTGTCCCGCGCATATTTATTAATTTATTTTTTGTAATCTCGGATATTTCAATATACATATATTCGATCCCTTCGTTCACACAAAAAATCCATTCGCCAGGACGGCGGTGAAGCCTGCATCGTATCTATTCTTCTAAAATGGGTCATTCCTAACAAAATAATCAGGGCACATGCCGTTTTGATTTCACCATACGATGGATTCAATTAAGGCGGCTATTGTTTGGATGCGACGAGCCACGCTCCCGCGAATTTGAATGTAAGGTTTGACGTGACGGCCCACTTCAATTACGAGCTGTCATGTAGCTGGTAATGATAAATTTAATGCTTTTTCAGGTTAGATATTTTGATGTTACTACGACCTGTCTAAGACCCTTTACACACTGCGATTTTAAGCAGCGATAAAGTCGCGTTGTACAAGCTGGAAATTGACAAATTGTGTACTGAATTTTGCCGACTTCATCAATGCTAACGCGCGACTGCATCGATGCTAAATTAAATCTGATCATTGCGTGAGTCGCGATATTGAAGCGCGTTCCCAAAACGTGCGACTGCATCGATGCTAAAAGTCGCAGTGTGTAAGGGACCCTTTGCACACTGCGAGTTTTAGGTACGATAGATGCGATGCAGCATCGATGCGGTGGCAAAATTTCAACACTTGCGCTACTTTTACCATCAATACAGTCGCGATGCTGAAGCTGGACATTGGCAAATTATGAACTGTATATATTGTTGATTGCATCGATGCTAAAAGTCGCATTGTGGTAGAGTTTAAAATTTGAGACTCAAGCTGGAAATACTTGGTACAACTTGTAACTTGTTCCGTAGTCAGTGGACAAGGTATTGCTTTGCCTGACACGTTCCTATTACGGTCATGGTTTGGTCCGGTGCAATGGGAAAATAGCTTAAGTAATAATAAGATGATAGGTATAAAGTACCAATACTTAGCTTTAAGGTGTTTTGTATGAACAATGAAGTATTCGAGGAAATACATACGTGGAAGATAGCCTATTTACAGTACCCATAGAAAAAAGTGACCATATTGTTTGCGTTGTAAAAAAAGACGTGTGTCACTCGGAGACTGCCGCAGTAAAGCCATTGCATAGAATTTCTTATCAACTTATGCAATTACTATATAACTGCAATTATTATTTTACTAACTACTATTACAACCAATCCCACCTAAAGGCGGGTTGCTGAACTAAAGAGACAAGCGGGATAGCGGGATATTTAAAAAAGTCACTAAAAGCTTTGCTATTCATCGATAGATGGAAAAACTAAAAAGTATCACCGCTGTGCCGGTCGGAGTGGGGGGGGGGGGGTGTTAGGTTAGGTTATTTTCGTTACGGAATTTCTGGATTCGGTCTCCACGCTCAAGGCCCGCGATAGAAGCTATGCAATTCCATTCAATTCAATTCATTTTATTTATTTCAGGCAAAGCCCATATAATGTTAGTATACAATAAATTGACCTTATAACTATGGTTAGTAAACAAGGAAAGAACATGAATTAAAAATAAAATAAAAAGAGATGAAATTAAAAATTGGTATGGGAGACCACCCATTTTTGAATAAGTGGTAACTCCCAAAGATCTATAAAGACCCTCAGAATACTGTTGGAGGTGCCACGAAGACGCGCCATGGCAGAGGCGTACCGCTTTCTCATGATAGCAGCAAAGCCATCAATTCTCGCCTCTGCAAACATGCCCGAGGCACTGCTCCTCCATGGCAACCCCAACAATACCCTAAAAGCATTATTATACTGCACGCGTAGATCGCTGAGTGCCCGCTGCGTGTATCTGACCCATAGGATGCACGTATAAAATGACTGGCAATATGCCTTAAAAAGTGTGTGTTTCACTGGCCTAGTACAGTGAGCAAACCTACGAGCCAGCATGTTACAGCGCACAGCCAGCGACCTACGCTCCCTCTCTATATCAAGGTTGTCCATTGATTCCTCGGTAACCCAGTGGCCCAGGTATTTAAAGTTCGAAACGCGTTTTAGAATCGAGCCACATAAATAGACTGGTGGGACGTGTGTGTAAGTAAACGAACCTGCTTTGAACAGTAACCATTCGCTTTTACTGGTGTTATATAACAATAGCTTAAAAAACGAAAATTTCTTCGGGGTCAAAACTCAAGATCACATCTAATGAGCTCAATCTTATAAAGAAGAATAAACCTAAGGTGAATGACATTAAAGATCATTGACCTGTATTTTGATTAAAAGTCACACGTAGACATCCTCAAAATTGAAACTATCAAACGGCGCGTCGTATCATATTATTTCATGAAAATATTATCTCTTTGATGATAATTTTACATTATCTTATTTGTTTTACTATAATGGGTGAAATATAATTGAATATGCTACAGGCATAACTGCATCAAGAAACCGAAAACAGGCTCGTATATGAAGTTTGCTATGGTAATATCATTTAAGTAGGTACCGGACTTAATGCCAAACATTATAAGGAACTATAATCACCGTAAGCTACCCGTCCACCCATTAACAGGTAACGTTCAGATACAGGATTTTTTATATTCAAAAGGTTTATAGGGACAAAAAATCTAAAGGTAGATAACCATTTCTATCGCTAGTAGGCTGAAACCACAGATATAAAGGATAAAGGGAATGGCTTTTAGATCACAAAAGTAAACGGATATCCTTTTTAATTATAATTTAACTTTGACTTGAATTAAATTGATTATATCTGAGACTCCTTACACACTGCGACTTTTAGCGATGCTAACGCGCGACTGCATCGATGCTAAAAGTCGCAGTGTGTAAGAGGTCTTAGATTTATTACTAATTTATGGGTACTGTAAATAGATGCCCTACAACTGGAATCCAAAATTCTTAGTAATTGAATTTAAATTAATTTAGTGGTTCTGAATAGAAGTCCATTTCATTGATACGCTTATATGAGTGAAGGATTATTTCGCAAAATTCAGTGTCTAGTTCATAAAAGGTCAAAAGCGTTTCCTATCTATATCTAATGTAGTTGAAAAACCTAATATAGTAAAAAATAATGGGTGTGTTTTAAAAACAATGTAAAGTATAATGGGACTAAATACCAAATGCCTACAATTATACCACTATACCTAAAAAATACATATTTCCTGTTCGTACCCTAGAGCCATATTTCATTAGTATAACCTAAATGTTACCCGTCTATCCTAGCTGTAATAATTTACTTGGCGAGCCCAAAGAATATTGACGACCACATTATGCGAATAACGCATGTATAAACTACACTATTGGATACTGCATGAAGAAAACAGCTTTGGCATTTAAATCTCTACTACGCTAGAGTATTTATGGGTTTTTCAATACTTCAACTTAACACTTCTCGTTTTTCATTAATTAAATTGTCTTGTTTAACACTGGTTTCAAGGTATAACAGAATAATAATAACGATTATTAATATTGATATTCGTTGAACAAATTAAAATATATGAGAAGATAGGCATTAGAATGTTTTTAACACTCACAGTGTCGTATTTGATATACATAACAAAAGAGACCACAAATTTCGCAGGGCCGGACTGACAGCACGGTAGCTCAATTGGTAAGAGCGTTTGGCCCGGTCAGCCAAAAGGTTGCTGGTTCAAGTCCCGCCCTTCGCCCCCGCCGTGCGCAAATTTTTGGTTTCTTATTTCATCTTTATAAAGATAGGCATTATTTGAAGATTAATTTATTTTATTTTATTTTTATGTTATAAATACGCATAACAGCTTATAATTAGTGTTTAATATATAAACTTATCTAGAACTAATGAGCTTAATTGTAACCTACCAAAATGTATCTTAGTAGTTACATCTTACAATACCACATAGAATTGACTGACGTCTGAAGTTTTATGAACAATAAACGGTAAAATGAAAAGAAGAAAAAAAAAGCTAAAAATAAGTAAACTACACTAAAAATTATGTAACTATATACGGCTGGACAAAGTCAGTTGGTAGTAAAATGAATTTCATTAAAAAGACGCAAAATTTGTTTTTTGTCGATACGTAAAAAAGATGGCTTGGCTTGGCTTATTTGGCTTATTTCAGCATTTTTTCATAACGTGCTGTATCCTAAAATAGATGATCAAAGAGGTAACTTAGGTATGAATATTTTGAAAAGGCTATGCGGCTTATTGTACGATATTTATCCCCAAGACAACGGTCTGACCCACAATCCTAGACCGTAACTTAACTATGAGGAAGCTTATAACTTATGTAGAGGGAATAAGTAGAGTTGCAAGGTCTTTCTTAGATTGACAAGTTATAAGCGATAGCGAAAAAAGCTATTATGTAAGTAAGTTTTTTTCTTTTAGTAGTTTTCAATAAAATATAAACGAAAATTTTGAGGCAGATTACGTCATCATCATCATTATTATCAGCCAAAGGACGTCCACTGATGAACAATGGTCTCCCCCACGGTTTTCCACAGCGACCGATCACGAGCGGTCTGCATCCAGTTTGGACTTAAAATCTTTACAAGGTCGTCTGTAGATCTTGCCGGTGGACGTCTTACGCTGCGTCTTTGGTCAAAGGGTCCCCAATCTAGATCTTTTCTGCCCCAACGGCCATCAGTTCTTCGCGCTATGTGCGCTGCCCCACTTCAGTTTACTGTTTCTCAGATAACGTCTTTAAAAAGAAAGGGAAAACTACTCAGTCACGTCTCCGTTCTCGTCACGAGTCTTAACGTTAAGTCAAGAATTTAATGAACAAGTCGTTTATGATTTACAAAAGCTTAATATAATATTAATTTACACAAAATATTTCAAAACTACCAATACCAATAAAATAAAGGAAGCTATGATTTAGAAGCTTTTTTACACTCACAGTGTTATTTTGTATTCATTAAATAGCGAAAGCGTTATCAATACCAAGTTGAATTTATTCTGAAATTAATAACTACTTGTCCAACTGTTGCAATACAGTCGGGTAGATGGCTCTGACGTCACACGTAATGACGTATCCTTAAGGACAAGAAATTTCGCGCGATCGGATCGACGGTTGCCAGAGATTGCAGGTTCGAATCCCCCCGTGCGCAATTTTTGGTCTCTTATTTCATCTTATAAGAATAAAGGAAGCTACTCGAAATCAGTAACTAATATTTTTTCTCTTATGTTTCTAGATAGGTAGAAAACTGAAAAAAATGATTTCGTAGAGATCTGACGGGTCACGTGATCAATTTAGTATAAGAATTAAAAATATGACATTTTTCGACCTGTGTCTTAGAAATCTCTCCCTTAATCTTGTGTAGGACAATGTTGATCGATTACTGATTCCAAGTGAACTCCCTTCATTCCTTACTGGTAGTTGTATAAGCTTAGTGACATCATCACATTAGTACCTTTATTCTAACTACATATCTCATCAAACCCTGAACTAACAATAAACGAAACAAGTCGTTTATGAGTTAGGGCAGCTAACACCGTCCCGGCAGACGTTCCTGAGTGAAGCTCCAACTGCAGTGTTAATTAAATTCAAAATTCTACCCACCGGCCGCCACAACATGCCAAATGCCTCTAAATTTAACTCTGCCAATTAATTTATCCCTAAATGTGTCTGCCGCAAACTTTCCCGCGCTAACTTTTTTCATTCATCATCACTGAGTTAAATGCCTTAGTATAGACCACTAAGCATGATAGACTGTGCATAGACGAACCTTGTAATAAAATACTAACTAGCCGTCTCAGCGACGAATCTCAAAAAGTAAAAATCATTAAAATTAGTTGTCGTTCTGGAGTTATAAGTGGTTTAACAAACACTTCTTCCTTTTATGAGTGAAAAAGAATAGATATTGGAAACCAGTCACATACATTGTACAAAAAACAATAAAATAATTGAACACCCAAACCTAGAGACAATAGAGACGACCCGTCTGGTGTAGTGGTCGAGAAATCGCCTACTACGCAGCGGGTGCGGGTTCGATCCCCGCACAATACAAACATTTGTGTGCATGAACATGTCTGTTTGTATTGGTCTGGGTGTTTTCTATGTATATCATGTATGTATTTACAAAAAAAAAAGTATTTAAGTATTATATCCGTTGTCTGGCACCCATAACACAAGCTTTGAGTAGCTTACTTTGGGGCTAGATGGCGATGTGTGGGAATGTCCAAAGGATATTTAATACAGAAATAGCTACATTGACCCGATCGGGAATCGAACCCGAGTCCTCGGAGCGCCTTGATACCAAGCGTGCTTTAGCCACTAGACTACGGAGGTCGTAACCTTTATTTGATTTGCAATTAATATCGAATAGAAAACATTATTTATACATTTGAAATTCACAATTTGAGTGATTGTGTGTTTGCTAATTTTATTTTATGTTTATTTTAATGTTATAATAATATTGTGTTATTCATTGTAATTAATTAGGATTTTTTAGTTTTAAGGAATACAACCTTATTTTGTAAACTTAGAGGTTTATTTAAAAAAAAATGAGTGAACTAATTAAATGTAACTTCTGAATTAAAACTAATTGAACTTAACGTATATTTACCCTAAATGATTTGTCTGTAAAGTAAAATTTCAAGACAAGTCTAGGATGTAACGAAACTTCTTTTATGTAAAAACTTCATCTTGAAATACGACGCTTGTTTAGATTTGGCCAAAGTTTTGAAGGAGATACGAGAATTTCACGAAGGTACAATCAGCGTTAAAATCATGCCCCATGGTGGACTGAAAAAAATGAGAACATATTAGTGACGTTAACTGTACATTGGATGTGAGTTTGACAAATGGGAGAGCCCACAAAGGTACATTTATAAATTTTAGTTACAATAACTTGTCTATTCTTTTCTCAACGTTTTGTAAGTTAGAAATGTTGTGTTGCCATGTTTTTGGTTCCACATTTTGCATTTATGTTCTAGAAACGAATCTATCTAATAATTGTATAATAATCTTCAAAAGTTAACTTCCAAAACCAAACAATACAGCTAATACAACCAATTTTGCATATAAACATCTTTTTAGGGTTCCGAAGCCGACTGGCAAAAAACGGAACCCTTTGTCGACTGTCTTTCTGTCTGCCTATCTGTCCGTCCGTATGTCACAGCCACTTTATGTTGTTACTACAAGTATCACGTAACATAAGTAGATGTATTCTGTTACCACTTTACGATTCTCATACAAAAAATAAAAACTAATGACATTTAAGGGGGCATACATGTATCTAACTAAAACCGAAAAAAAAAATGACAAACCTACGCGTGTGGAGTGTCTATGTATAGGTCTTATAAAATGACCAAGAGGTTTCTAAAACCATTTTCTTTTAAAGTCTAACGTTTTATAAATAGATGCTCCCAAAGTGGTAAAATGGGCGCCCCCCCCCCCCCTCTGTAACTTCGAAAGTAAACGAGTGTAAATAAAAAATATATATTTTTAAATGTAGATCTTAACAAAAAAATTGGTTTGGACGGGATCGAACTTGTAGTTTTTGAGATAAAGTACATTTTCAACAATCGCAATCATTACTTTATTTTTCATACAAACACTATGAAAAACAAAGTTATATTTGCTGTCAACAAAATATTGTGGAATTTTCACTAAGTGGAAGTAAGTAGATTCCCTAATTCAGTCAAAGTTGGCACGGAACCCTCAGTGCGCGAGTCCGACTCGCACTTGGCCGGATTTTCTTAAATCATAGTTTTCGGTACTGTTATGTGGCATCGTTTTTCCACAAAACGTTGAATAATTAGTTTTAATTAATGAGCTTCGCATTGAAATTAAAACTTATTTTGAACGCGGAGCGTTGAGCTACGATATAGTTAAAATATAAAAGCCAACTCGTAAGCAAAACTGAGAGTCTATTTCAGCGCTGCATAATAATACTCGTACGAACCGTCGAACACACATTTACCTGCCACCTGATAGTTAGAGATCATTGTTTGTCAAAATAACTGACTATTCCATTAGAAAAAAAGCTGTCCCGTTTAGTTTCAACCTACTTTCGTACGATTGCCATAACAAATGACGAGCAAGCAAGTAGCGAGTAAGAAACCAATCCAGTACCGTTACTATGAATTTACTCGCTAGCGACGACGGTTTTACTCACTAGCGACGACGTCTCTTTTTGTATGGAAAAATTTAGTTCTGTCAGTGACAGCTAGAGGCGCTGTGCAATATTCCATAGACTTTTTTTACATAATCGCTAGCGAGTATAACCGTTGTATACTCAAGGTATCCGTACGGAACGTTAAATAATTCCACTTATTTACCTCCATACAATGTTCATAGCCGTACGTTACGAAAGGTAGCAAGCTTCGAATATGCTACTAACTACGACGCTATGGGTTACAGCTGCTTAAAGCCCAAGGTACAATGAAGAAACATGGTAGCCATGAAAACTTTTTCATCTATTCTATACGCGTGACTGCTGCTCTTCGTAGCAAAGGTCTTGGTTGGTAGTAATTAGATTAATTAAGAAACAAACCATAGCACGTTGCTAATAGCACAGTAAAATAGATTGTTATAGTACCTTTAAGTTAAGTTGAATAAAGAGGCTCGAACTGAAGACATCTCACTCAGGCGTACAACTGTTTTTTTTTTTTTTAATCATAAAACTTTATTGCACAAATAAAAGTGAACAAAAGGTGGACTTAATGCTAATAGCATTCTCTCCCAGTCATACCTTTAGATCATGCAGAGAGATTGTTATGGGTAAATAAATAAATAAATAAATATCCTTTGGACATTCCCACACATCGCCATCTAGTCCCAAAGTAAGCTACTCAAAGCTTGTGTTATGGGTGCCAGACAACGGATATAATACTTAAATACTTTTTGTTTGTAAATACATACATAATATACATAGAAAACACCCAGACCAATACAAACAGACATGTTCATGCACACAAATGTTTGTATTGTGCGGGGATCGAACCCGCACCCGCTGCGTAGTAAGCGATTGCTCGACCACTAAAGGTGCAGAAAAATATTGTAAATAGATATTAAAATTTTAACAAATAGTGTAAAATAATAATATACACACCATAATACATATATATAAACTAAATATACAGTATAAAAAAGTTTGTCACATACATAACTTCCAAAAGCATACATAACTAAAAATATATATACGTATACATATTTTTCATACATCGCAATCAACTCTGATCAACTCAAATCAGCTGCCTCGGTGGCGCAGTGGTTAGAGGGTCGCACTTTAAAGCGACGGCTGCGCCAGAGGTCCCAGGTTCGATTCTCGGGTCGGACCAAAAAATTTTTGTCTTGTACCTGGGGTTTTCTATTCAGAAATTCTAAGGGTTTCCCGGACTTTAGAAGTTGGCGGTATTTCATTCCCGTGCCTCGGAAAGCACGTAAAGCAGTTGGTTCTGCGCCTGATCTCTCTCTAGGGTCGTGTAAGATTGCTGTCCCATGGGGCTATGAGTGTGAGAGGAATAGAGAGTGCACTTTTGTTTGCGCGAATACTTTTGCACTATAAATGTCCCGCGCATTCGATTAGTCGTTGTGACTGGCCACCGTAGTCGAAATCGGCTAGGGGGACTATTTCGCAATCATTCAAACAGAAACTTACTGTTTTTGTCATACTATAGCTTTGCAAAACAAAGCAATAAGTGGGATGAAGTGAGCCGTGGCGTACTCATTGCAGGTTTATTTTCATGGTTTAATGAATATTGCGTGATGTACCCTGCATTGAATTTTATATGAAAGCGAATATGTGCATTTTACTAGCACATCTTTTTACCTTTACATGATGGAGGTATTCATAAGCTAGTGAAAGACATAAAAAATAAGCAAAATTGAGCAACAGTGCAGTAATATTGATATCTTTGTTAAAGTTTATAAATAATCGTACAAAGATATTTAATTCTCTTAAACTCCTAAAACATTCAGTCCATCCACTAATACCTCTAGTTCATAGCCAAAGAAGAAAACAAAAATTTTGTTATTAAGAAGGAGGTTAAAATATCATTGGTGCGTCGGTCAAGTATTGCTGTGATCGTTCTGAGTTTTGATTTTCTTTCTATAACTAGAAATACTCATAAGCTACCGAATTGTACGCATCCCAAAAAAGTAAAAAAAAAAACGGCTAAGATCGATTAGGAGTCTCGCACGAAGGGTTCCGTTTCTTCTATTTATGTAAGCGTTTTTAATGATTTAAAAACATGACAAGGATAACCTGATAAGGTTATGATTCCTTAAAAATAACAAAATATCCGAAATCTTGAAACCAAACTGGATATAAATATTTTGATAACGCTAATTAACCATTTTTTTTTACGACTAAATGATACAATATTTCACTATAGTCTCTTTTCATATCTTAACGCGTTTTGTAGGTAAAATTTTAAGTGAAAGTTTACACGAAAATTTTTACTCACTAAGGTTATGGATCGTGGAAAACCGTGAGGGGGGCCTTTGTTCAGCAATGGACGTCCTTTGGCTGATAATGATGATGATGATGATGAAGGTTATGGACTACATCTCTGAAATGTGTGTAATCCTTGATAGTTTTCCTTCTAAATTCATCAAATATGCTAGTGCTGATTTTTTTCACGTATTCACTTATTTAAACTATAGTACGTTTAAGAAGGAGAGGGTGGGGACTAGTGATGGGTTGTTCCCGAGAATGTTCTTTTAGTGAGAACTTTGCTGTTAAGTTCTCGAGAATATTCTTTTGGAAGAGAATTTAAAAATTGGATGACTATCCTATTTATTTTATTAAATTAATAGAACTTTAATTGTATTTTTGTTTGTTTCTGAATATTTCACAAATAAAATATAAAAATTGCCTTATCCAGTGGTTAAATTCTTTTAAGCGAGAATATTCTCAAGAAAATTCTCGAGAAAATTCTTGTAAGTTCTTTTAAATTTTGTGCAAAGTTTTAAAACTTCATCATTTTGCCGATAAAATAATTTAGAAATAGTCAGCTTTAATAAAGACTCCAAAATTAAACAATACTAAATAATTCAAATCTTACAAAATCAATAAACAAAAAATATTAATGATAGTGACTAATCATGACAAGAAATTTTGAAATTAGATAATTGAACTAGAATTAGAAATTAACAATTCATATTAAAAATTAGATTATTAAACTATAAAAAATAATAAAACCATGTTTAACAATTATAAGATTTCCATTGCCAATGGATCGTCTTCATCTGTGAATCGGTTTTCTATTTCAATTTCAGATTTCTCCTCTGGATCTTCTTCAGAACAGCTCTCTTCGGAATCACTAATAGAGTTAAAGTGCTGTTCTGTCTCTCTTGTGGCGGAGGTACTCGGACCTGGATGATTAGATTAGTCGGTTTCCTTGACAGAAGTCTTCACTTATTAAATATTTTCCAATTATGAGAGATGAGACAAATTTTACCAGCTCTTTCGGTATTAAATTTGTTTCGTTTTTGTGTGTGTATGTTCGAAAAGGTTAATAAATATCGTTCCACAGAAGCAGACGTAGCTGGAGCAATCAATACTTTTATAGCAAGTTCCTCCGCCACAAGAGAGACAGAACAGCACTTAGACTCTATTGGTGATTCCGAGGAGAGCTGTTCTGAAGAAGAACCAGAGGAGGAATCTGAAATTGAAACAGAAAACCGATTCACAGATGAAGACGATCCATTGGCAATGGACAGCTTATAATTGTTAAACATGTTTTTACTAATTTTTATAGTTTAATAATCTAATTTCAAATTAGAATTGTTAATTTCTAATTCTAATTTCAAAATTTCTTGTCATGATTAGTCATTATCATTACGAGGGTCAAACTGAAAGTTCTTAGAAAATCAAAAACTGATTACATTAGCCAGTTATTAGTTTTGTTATATCTTTTCAAAATATTGTCCATTGACGTCAATACACCGCTGCATGCGATGGAACCACTGGAAAAAGCACTTTGCCCACTCGTCCTTAGGGGTCTCTTCAATGGCATCGCGATACGCAGCCACCGCTTCTTCAGCATTCATAAACCGCTTTCCTTTAAGTTTTTCTTTAATTTTTGGAAATAAATACAAATCACAAGGCGCGAGATCGGGGCTATACGGCGGGTGACCCAGTAATTCAACGTTTGATGTCGCCAAATAGTCGATCGTTCGCTTGGCGGTGTGCGACGAGGCGTTGTCGTGGTGAAGGAGGATCCTACTGCGAGGTCGTTTCTCTCGAACTTTTTCCAAGACAAGTGGCAAACAATTGGTAGTGTACCATTCTGCAGAAACTGTTTTTTGATCCTCTAACACAATTGTTGCGAAATGACCTATCCTTCCAAAGAACGAGGCCACCATTTTTTTTTCCCGCACTTCGATCTCTCTTCACTTTAGTTGGCAACTCCTCGAAAGGAAACACCCACTGAGCAGATTGTCTTTTGGTTTCAGGATCATAACAGTAAATCCAGCTTTCGTCACCTGTTAGTATGTTGAACACAGCATTTGAGTCACCTCCGTTAAATCTTTCAATCATTTTACGGCACCAATCCACACGATGGAGTTTTTGAGCCTTAGTCAAATTATGAGGTATCCACCGGGCGCAAAGCTTCCTGACCGCTAAATGTTCGTGGAGGATTTTGTGCACTTGACTCATACCGATGCTTAAGCTTGTCCGAATCTGCTGATAGGTCACTCTTTTGTCAGTCTCTATCATACGCCGCACAACACAGATGTTATTTTCATTCGTCGCCGTAGAAGGCCGTCCCTCACGTACATCATCAGTGAGATTAGTGCGACCACGTTTAAACTCATTAAACCAGTTGTAAACAGTCGCACGAGATGGGGCTTCATCGTGAAAGGCCAATCGTAGTCTATCATAACTTTCTTGTTGACTTAAATGACATCGAAAGTCATAAAAAATCATTGCACGAAAATTTTCTTGTGTTAAATTCATGTTGACGTGACACAGACAATTTTCAATTTGCCGCCAAATCGTAAAACAAATGACAAATGAATGAAATATATACTCAGTAATATTGGCAAAGAGTTCTATTTTCAAATTTTAGAATATTTTTTTTATTATATTGTTTATAAGTGGCCAGTTCTAAGAACTTTCAGTTTGACCCTCGTAATATATTTTTTTAATAATTTTGTAAGATTTTTGTAAGGCGCGCGGACCTGTCATTAGCGCCGATGTAAATTCAAGAACGAAACAAATCAAAACGTCTCTACATAAAATATTTCAAAAAATATTGCAGTGAAAACATTTTAAAGTCATTTTTACTCACGGGGTAAAAATGACTTTACTTCACTTAACGCAAAAAAGGCGTGATAATAATAGTAATGTAATAATTAATAGGTATGTTTTTAAAATATACTTATTTTACACAATACTGCTATCGTAGTACCTCTGAAACATACTGTTTTGCCTTATAATTGATCATTTTATTCCAATTTTAAATTTTCTTCAATTCTCCTTGATCTGCGAATATTCTCTGTTAAAGAGAAAATTCCAGAATATTACCGATTGGAGAATATTCTCACTTGGAGAATTTTCTCATGAACCCATCACTAGTGGGGACATAGGACTATAACAAATTCGCCCTCAAAAATCGAATGTTACGGAAACACAGGCCACTTTATCGAAAAATGATGTAATATTACTCACAATCATTTAACAAGACCAATTCCACAATACCCCACACAATGGGTTTGGCAAAAGAAAAAACAAAACGTACCCACGTTACTTCTATGACAGGTTTTTTAATTATGTTTTATTGTTTATAAAAGAAACACTTTGGCGGGGAGATAAGAATAAATACCCATGCCAAATTGCAGTTTTCTAGCATCTCAGGTTACTGCGCTGGACTAAAAATAGACGTACATGGTAAAATTACAAGGTTTCCTTGTTACACTACGGAACCCTTAAAAATATTTTCTCCATAATGAATAACACCGTCCTAAAACAAGCGACACCTTCCCACCAGAAGACAAATAACGCAAACTCGTCATTCTAATCGCGAACAAACTTCGCAACTTGAAACAAAAGAGACAACTCGAAATACCTGACAAACAAATATTAATATCACTCCTTCTGCGAGTTCCTGAGGCATCTGTCGCCTAAAGGTGGCTCTGCACTTTGCCCGATTCGATTCTGATCCGATCCGATTCCGTGATATTATTGTACCTAATCGTAGAACTTGTGCTTTGGATTTTTTTGAATGGTCATTTTAAATTCATTTGTCTTAATTTGTTTAACATTGATTTGATTTGGCTTATTTAATAAAACAATTTATTAATTTATATGTTTTCCGTGTTTTAAATATAATACCAACATAGTACGTAAGCCGTACCCTACTAAAATTCTTGTTTACATATTATATTTGTTCGAAATAAAATACTTTTTTTCATTTATTTGGTATTTGAGCTCTAGAGCGTAGATTTAAAAGTATCCTTGTACATAAATTGACGATTACCAAGGTGTAGTGGCTAAGCACGCTGGATTTCAAGCCGTTACCGCTTCAATACACCGGGTTCGATTCCCGCTCGGGTCAATGTAGAAATCATAATTTTCAATAGGTTTTGTCTCGGGTCTGGGTATTGTGATACCACCGTTGTATCTGATTTCCATAACACAAGAGCATTGGCCACTTACTTTGGGATCAGAACAATGTATCTGTTTGATGTCCAATATTTATTTATTTATATTCATATTTTATTTATGTTCATATACATCTCTGATGCGTGTGCAGGTTAGACTTCAAACCGCTCTAACAATTTAGAAATAAGATATGAGAAAACTGAATCCAGTACTAAATAAACGACCTTAGAAATAGTATCTATCACGACTACGCCAGATCTTATTTTCATGGATTCGGATCGGACGGTGTGACGGAACCGCTCGATCCAAGGATGGCTTCATGCATAATGCAAACGCTGATTGTGGCACAGAGCGTTCTTTGCGTAAACATCCATCTATTTGCTCAGCCGCATTCTTTACTAGAACTGTACATATTTTCTTGGCGATTCAATGCAGAGCCGCGTTCGGTGCTGTTTACGTGTGAGCACTGACATGATGGACGTTTTGGAGATGCAGTGTTACATAAAGCCATCCGTGATATTTACTTGCGTGTCGTGACGTCCTACACGTCTCTGGTCAAATCAAAGACTCCAATCTTGAACTTTTTCTGCTCCAACGTCCACAACGCCATCAGTTCTTCGCGCTATGTGCCCTACGCATTGCCACTTGAGCTTACTGATTCGCAGGGTTATGTCCGTTACCTTAGTTCTACTACGTTTTTCCAAATTTCTGATGCGATCTCGTAGATAAAGGTTGGCGCCGACTAATCAAACTGGCACGCAAACGGCACCAACGAGGGATCAACCATATGGAAGCGCGATACGTAATAGAAACAGCAACGCCTCGGATGGGATCGGCACCGGATAGCGAACGCCTCGCCTCGGATCGTTTTGATACAACGTATGACTTCTTGTGAATGATAGCCTATTTGACAGGGTGGACGGATAGTCGTCAACCAGCGGGCGACGCGCCGTAAGCGCGCTGCGCGCATGCGCCGCTGGTCGAGAGTGGGTCCCGAGTTGGTCTCGCTCCGAAGTGGTGACGTTACGAGTAGATAGATGTGCGTTGAAGTATGGAGCATCATACAAAGAATCCTGAACGCCTCGAGTTGATACGGTGCTGTCACAGTGACGGGTGTATACTCGTATATGTGCATACATACCCTCTACATGGCTCCTCTACGTTGGGTGATTTTGAGCCTTTTTATAAGGCCCGTAGTTAGAATTACATGTACAGTACAGTACATATCAATAATACAATTTTTGCATGTACGACATAGGCTTTAATATATCCTTTTACGTTTCATAAGCAGCTAACTCATATTCTAATTACGGACATACTGCTTTAACGCAATCCCTACACTGAAGCCTTATAATAGCCCCATTTAATTTACAGTCACGCGACGCGAGAAACCCAGAAGTGAATATTAGATAACCAATAAGAATCTCGCATAAATCCAGCAGACCATTAGTTTGAATAGTTCCTCGTAAAATATTAAAACATCTTTCTCAGAGGCAGTAAAACTGCAGGACTGTAAGAAATATGTCCCAGAATGCATTAGCTAAAAGCGTTCGCATGTTCGTAATTGATTGGCCGGTCGATTGGCACAATAGAACGATCAAACGCTTTCTAAAGTTTATTCTGGAATCGATCGTTATTTGTTTTTTTTTTCATAAATGAGCTGTCTTGTAGTTAAAGGGAGTGAATAACACTACGAGGCAGAATAATTTGTAGAAAGCACTAGTATTTTAAACAGCGGTGTCACATATGTTGACAACTATTTACTGTAGTATAAAATGTACTTGAAAAAGCAACTGTGTCAGAAAACGAATCAAACCCCATGGGGTAGACCATGACTTACGCTAACCGGACGCATGCCAATGCCACTCAGCCACCGACACATTGGCAAGCCTGTTGCATTTTCGGAAGCGCTTTCTTGATCGCTCGTTCGTACAATTTCCGAATGAAGTATTTAAGATTAAAAAAGCCAGTTTATTATTGTATGCTAATAGTAGTAATAATAATATAAAATGCTCTTGAAAAAAAGAACTGTGTCACGGGGTTCGATTCCTCGTCTATTATTTATTTATTTATTTTAATTTAATTTAACAATATTAATTCAAATTAACTAAATTGCCTCGCAAACCACTTTCGTGGTTGACTGCGAGTGCGAATCCCGCTTAGTTTAAGTATGTAACTTTAACTTAACAATCAACATTATATGTATAAGCAAAGTACATAAACATTTTGCAACATACATGTTATAATGTATGCTACAACAAGCTCATGTAGTGCCGTTTTAGCTAAGTGCCAAATTCTTTTTTGCTTGTCTGACACAGTAACTTTTCCCAAGTGCTATTATTATTAAGTTTGTATAGTGATTAAACACTATTCTAGTCCTTTTTATTGTTTATTTAAAAAAATGTTTTTCTTAATTCTACTCACTGTTTCCCTGCAAACTTCTGAACTGTTTGACGGCAGGTAAGATTATAATACATTTAATGCCTGTCAAGGTACATTTTCATTCGACAAACCGTTATTTGAAAACAACTTCCGAACGATTTACTAATAACACCTTCCGTGTCGAGTGAGCAATACGACACTTCAAAGCATAATTTCATAAAAGCTTCAAGATTTCTATCTTAAGGCTTTTGCGGCTCACAAACAAACTAATAAGGCGATTGGAAAAGGCACGTAATTTATGGCTTATTTTGCATTTGCTTATTATTATGGACGAGGTGCAGCCTACTTACTTAGTTGAATTACCTGCATTTTATTGCGTAACCAGGTGTTATTTTTTTATGGTTGCAAACCATAAAAGATTTTTTAAACTCGCAACGCAAAAAGAGGGGAAATTTATAAGTTTGACGTGTCTTTCTGTAGTATCGTAGCTCTCAAGCGGATAAACTGATAGTCGTTTAGTTTTTTTTTGTGACATAGATTATTATCATATGTCATAGAGTATTATCGGAAAACCGTGTTCAGCAGTGGACGTTTTTGTCTGTTAATGATGATAATGACTGCCAGTTTAACAGAGGTTTTAAAACTGTATGTTTTTCGATCGACATATCCGCACCCTTATTAACCGACGTCAAAAACGGAGGAGAATATGTTTTCTCTGTATAAAACATAGTGCCTACGTATGAAGATAGTATTGAAATAATAAAGTATACTTAGCGATTCGCTTTTCGCTTATCCGTTATCTTCGTTATGTTAGACATCGTAAATAAACTCAAAACAGTGCTAGAACTATTTGCCACACTCGGTGGTTCCATATTTTTAGCGTTCTGATAAATAGTGGAACTGTGTTTGATCTACTGCTCGTAGAAGAGAAACAGAAAGGTATAAATCTCACAATAACTTACTCCATCTTAAACAAATATTTTAAAAACGAGATATTTTAAGATTTTTAGTGAATTTTTAAAGGCGGTTTAATTTTTACATTATTTTAGTTATTACTTATTACTCATATCTCAAAAACTATTGGACTCTTTTACCCTAAGTTAAAATATACCTGATTAAACAAAAAATCTAAAAGCGTCTTCTAGTTTTCGAGAAATCCGTGGACAAGCATACAAACATTAAAATATACAAGACAAACATACATTTACGAAATTGTGCATACGTGCTTAGAAGCCTTAATAGATTAAAATACTCCAATACTATTAAATTTTAACGATATCACAAACATACATTGAATTGATAACCTCCTTTTTTTAAGTCGGTAAAATCATTCATAAATTCTATAAGACAAATACGGTTATAGTTCATGAGATTGTATAGCCAATCCTAGTCGAGCTTCTATGAAACTACCGCTAGGTTTATGCAGCTGTAAATGATTACTAGAACACTGCTAAGTTTAAAGGGATCACGTCACGCCTTCTTTGAATGAACTGTAGCCTTTAAGTGTTGCTACTCCACGTTATTAAAATCTGTAAGATTTCCAACCTACTAAATCTGAGTTTTACATAAATGAGGGTCTAATTTCTACGAAAATCCATTGATTGCAAACTCAATTTAGTCAGTTAATTTAGTTTTTCTTTTTAATTTTGAAGACTCTTGACTAGCTAGCAAACTCTGTTAAAATATACACCCACTCCTATCTCAGAGAATCGACCCTTAAAGCTGGAGCAGCAGCAGAGATGGCTGAAAACGCCAAGCGTCGCAGCGTTCGCCGTTTGACGTTGAAATATTTGGGCCGTGGGGACCTTCTGACAAAATTTTGTTTAGAAAAATTGCATCAAAACTAAATTCTGGAACGACCAATAATAAAACTGGCTGGCTCATATATCAACATATTTGTATAGCTATCTAACACGGCAGTCAGCATCATCGCCTCCTTGCTGCAAGGACATGGTTCCTATTTTGAAAAGGTAGGTTTTAAGTTTATTCTTATATTGCATGTCTTAATTTTAGTTTGGTATAAATATAGAACCCTAATAGACGTCAATAATCATGTAACGAGACCTCATTTTGATGGGACAAGTAAGTACAATAAATGTTCAAAACAAGTACAAACAATGTGCCACTAAAATGAAACTCAAAATACGAACCGAACGAAACCTTGTCACGAAATCTTTAGTAACAAACAGACATACGAACCTCAACCTTAAGCCCTGAAGCCCTTAAGGTTTAACTGACAGAAAATGCTTTTAGCATTAAGTTCACCTTTGAATACTTTGATTTGTGCGATAAAGTTTTTAAATAAAACAATAAAAAAAACTAGAGCGTGTTCCCTCGCTCATTGATTAAACCCATTGCATTCCCTGGAAAATTGCCAATACTCTTGATCTTGACCGATAATAAACTCTATTTTCCCTTTTTTTAAGTCTTAAAATATCCCCAAATCAATATGAAACTCCTTCCAATCCTACAGTCGTTAATCCGTCGTTTCATTCCAATTCAAACGTTTGGTTCGAGTACACAAAGCGACCTACTTCCACCTCCAGAGCACCATCCATGCATAATGTTGGTTTTACGCAGAGTCAGCAAGAGGTGTGCTGGTATTAGGGATGTGCTTTTGGTGACGATTACGATTTTGGTTTCGGTATACTTTACATGACGGCTATTCTTAGTCACGATTCGGATAAGATTTTTTTAATTTTGATTTTAAGCTTTCATTAATTTTAAGACATGTAATAGTTTAAGTTAAGAAAATTAGTTTGGAGTCGGTACCAACATTTTGACCATCTCAAGCATCGGCTATCAGAGCACCAACTCCAAAAAAAACGACTAAAATAGATTCCTTGTCTTTAAAGGGTCATGAGTTTAATTAAGACTTATTGGTGCATTTTGGTTCGTTTTATCTTTTTCGGTTTCAAGTTATTTTTTAACATAGGACTCTGTTCTTTACCTATCATAAGGTCTGTCATTATAATCACTGAACTCCTAATCGTTAAGGAGTTCCATCATCAGCTCAGCTCCATAAAATATTGACTATTATACGTACGAGTAACAATACGTCAACATTAAGATTCTAGTTCGAAAACTTAAAGGCACGTATAGTACGTGCCTTTAAAATTTGAGGGTTTCTCTCGTTTACATCAAGATCCCATCACCAGATCCCAAATTGGCAACAGTGGAACCATCAAGATGGTATTTCCTCTAGGTAGGTTTTCAAATCCATCTGCAAATGACTGTAATATGAAGTTACACCGCCAAAAAAAAATACAGTTGAATTAATAACCTCCTCTTTTTTAGAAGTCGGTTAAAAAGTGAAAGTTTTCAGGTTTTTCTTTTTGATAAGAATGGTTAAGATTTATTTCTTCTACGTATTTAAGAATCCGCTTTACGATATTTGTTATGTAAAGTAATAACAGATTATACTATCTATCATTGGTGTCTTTTTTTGTAAGTAACCGTCTTAAGAGAAATTCAATTCACGAAGATTTTTTAAGTACGTATTGAAAAAGAAAACCAAAAAACAATTTATACACGCACATCACTATAGTGGGTTACATTAGGGTTTGCACTAGTTTTAAAAAGCCAACTTTGTTGACCGCTGTTACAGCATTTTTTCTGGGAAAATAGAGTTTATAAATTATTTGACAATTGTTTCAAGGGTGACTTTAGCCTTGTTAATTTTTGAATAGCGTCCTTTATAAGTAATAAAATGAATGTTATATAATTATAGGTCATTATAAAAATAAGTTCCATTACTAGCAGTGTTGGAAAAAGAGATATGAAGATTTTTATAAAGACATCAAAACTAAATTTTAACGTGATTAATCTACCGCTTAATTTCATTTTCAATTAACCTACAGTTTTCAAGACAATGGTAGAGCGTTCAACTGTTCGATTCAGCCTCAAAGAAGGTTTCAATAGCGCCCATTGTGGGTGTTCGTATTGTGGACAAATCAATGTCTTTGTCTCTTAGAACAACTACGCTTGAGACCATTGACTCGAACGCAACCGTGGTCACAGTAAACAAGTTTACAATGTTCATTGTCGATCCAACAATGTACGGTGCAAAATTGTAACGGAGCTAAAATCGCGGTCATTGACTTAAAAAGGTAGTTTAGGACGTATTATTACTAGTGATCGGATAATCGGATGCAAATTTACGTAAAGTTAATTTTTGTTTAAGATAGAATAGAGGCGCCTTTAAAAAATATTATTTATAACTATGAATTCCGGGATTACAAACAATTCAGGAAAGCGAAAATAGTCTGTAATATGGTTAGGAAACGACGTCTCAAGTCCGTTGTCCATATATATTTTAATATTGTAAATAATATTTGCATAACTGTTATAATAATGTCTTTGTACTAGTGGTCCTAGTGAACTTCGTCCGTCCCCCGTCCCCCGATGTCCTATTTGAGGCGGCAACCAATAAAACAAAGTTAAAATCCTGAAAATTAATTCATCCGTTCTCGAGTTGGTTTGGCGTGATAAACACCACTTTATTTTATGTATTGAGCTACGCTGCGCTACTTAAAGCATCGATGTAGTCGCAAACTGTCAACCTATACACACTGCGCTACTTTTTGCATCGATGCAGTCGCGATGCAACATCGATGTAGTCGCAAACTGTCAACTTATACACACTGCGCTATGTTTTGGATCGATGCAGTCGCGATGCAGCATCGATGTAGTCGCAAACTGTCAACCTATACACACTGCGCTACTTTTTGCATCGATGCAGTCGCGATGCAGCATCGATGTAGTCGCAAGCTGTCAACCTTTACACACTGCGCTACTTTTCAGCATCTATGTAGTTGCGATGTTAGAATCGATGCAGTCGTGATGCAGAAGCCAAAAATTGACAAATTTTGTACTGTATTTTAGCCACTGCATCGATGCTAAATTAAATCTGTTTATTGCATGATTCAGGACGCTGAAACGCGTATTCAATCAAAACGTGCGACTGAATTTTTGCTAAAAGTCGCAGTGTGTAAGGGGTCTAAGATAAGATACGGTATACTACCTATAATTGTATGTACATTATGGAGCAATAAAGTATTGAGTATTGAGTACCACGATCCGCATTTAAGCCCAGTGAAGTATGCAATGGCTCGACTAACTCTAGTACAAGGTGTACCTACTTAAAGACATTGGACATTGACATCAGCATCTTTTCAGCACTAGCCCACAATTATCCCGAAGCTATGGTAGGGCCAATGTTGGGACGTGTTTACGTGCTAGCAATAGCCTACGTACAAAATATATATATATTTTAATTTTGATTAATTAATTTTTGAAGTAAAGAATCCTTTTCCCACCAGTATGATGTTAACAGGCAGACGTTTTGAAAGCGATGCAAGCTGAACTGATTTAGTGACGACTGAAAATTCAGAATTTCCAAACTCTAATCTAATCAAAAGCTCTATCAAACACAACGAATATCCACAACGCGATTTCCTAACGATGCAGCGGTGTCATCAGTCACAAATCATCAGTCAACTAGCTGATTGCTAGCTAATCATCAGATAGCTTTCAACGCTAATCTTATTTCGTTACGCGAATCAATGAATATCACATTGATTGGACGAGATGCAAATGCAGATTTGCAATTGCAAATTGTGCAATTATTGCAAAAAATACGGTTGTTAAAAGAATGAAACATTAATCAAAATATTTATTTTAAGTGTGATTGTTCGGTCACGGCCACTCGTCCGGTAACGTAAGTTAAAGCCAAAATTTCTTGCACTTCGGATCGTCTTTTGTTTGCCTGTTCTTGTGTTGTGTATTTGAGCAAGCGACTTTCGTTGGCAAGAGGTTAGTCACAAGAGACTTGGCCTCTTATTTTGAATCACTCGCACCAAGATGGCGTGTGATATTCATTGATAAAATTAGATGATCCACTCGGGACTAATTTAAAAAAAAAACACGAATTTCGTGACAACTATCGTTTATATTTCACGTAATTTTCATTAATTTTAAATTTGTTAGATTTAAATTAGTATAAATTAACTACTTCTTAAAAAAATATACGCTATGGCGTATAAATTTCTTTAAAAACTATTGAAGCGAGTGATTCAAAAGTAGGGTCCCTGACCGTATATGGAATGGATTGAAAAGATATAATCCACATACAAAGCTCAATAACTGATTTGAAAAATAATAAGTTGATTTACTAAATTTCAAATTTGTAATCACACCTGTAAAAAAAAAACTTTTTAAATTTATGTTTCATTTTCATTCCAGTCGTAAGTCATTATTTTGTTCAATAAAAAACTTGAAATACAAGTCAGTCGCAAATAAGCTCAAAGTTTTATATTGGGTAACTGTTTTGTTTTTGGCCAGAATAAGTTAAATTAAACTCTGAGAAAAGTTTCACTTGAAGTTAGTTGGTGACTTTCAAATATTTATTTGAAATACATATTATTGACTTGTGATTTTTTTTCGGAGTTGGACATAAGTTGGGTAAATAAATACTGAACACTGTATTTGAAATCGAAAAACTTTTTTGTTTTACAAATTCTGAAATAAGTCATTTGAAAGATGTTGAAAGCTTAATGACAGTTGACGTACTCGTAACACAAGGCATGCGACCACAGGAGTTGTTCAAGAGAAATTAGAAAAAAAATATGTAACGGAGGTTGGATATTATACACGATGTTGTTTTGGTCAGCGACATCCGACTCACGGGTGGTTGTAGAAACGATACTGAAGACAAAAAAATATGTTTTGGAAAAAGAAACTACAATAAATTTATCATATTATAAATTGATTTTTCAAAAAAAAATGTAGCGTATAGCGTGCGAATTAAGGTGGATTTATATTTGTCTGACGTGTCGTGTCGTCACACATCAGAACGCAATCGGTTCTGATGCGAGACGACATCGCGACACGACACGACCGATCCCATCACGACACGTCACATCACACTAATATAAACGTTACCATACTAAATGAATGACACCGATTCCGTCCTGATTAGTCACACAAATTTATGTCTCCACCATTAAAACTACCAACGCCAGGAAGCCTCTTCGTAGCTGACTAGCTACGGCGTAGTATTTCGTAGCTATGCGTGAGGGTGCAAGCTTCTCCATCCGTTTTATTTTAATGTTGTGAAGAGGTATTATTTTCTAAAACTTGCATAAAATCAAAAGATTTTTTTAAATTTAAACTATAATTCATATCATCATCCCTGAGCTGGTCGTCACTGATCAAAACAACACCCGAATAGTTATTATTAATATGGTTGATTACAATAGTGGTATTTTCCTACAAAATAAATTCCTTAATATATCAAACAGTGACCCAAATATCTCATATTATGTGCATAATTACCACAATTAAATTATGGCTCATTAATCTGTTTGTGAGATCTCAACACTTCAGTTCAACTTCATACGCTGAAGCTAATTAATTTAATTATCGATGCGAGCCTTCATTAATGAATTTCAATACTGTTCATAGATGGGCACTACTCACAGACTATGTATTTGAATAGATGACGCTAATTTACGTCCTTTTGCGTCTCAAATGTCTTATTATTAAAAAAAATTGAAATCACCCCGACCCCCGATCATACCCCTTGTGATCTTTTAAAGAGCAGATGATCTTCAAACGGCTGATCGATCATTTTTCAATATTATTGAAGTAACCCGGTGCCAAATTTCGAATCGATCGGATGTAACGATGTAAGTAGATGAGGTCATCAACTAGGCAAGCTTATGATCTTAAACTGCTGAACAGATTTTCTTAAAACATGTTTAAGAACATTGTTTGTCTATGAAACGAAAAAATAACTTAACGAAAATCGGTTCATCCTTTTAGGCGCTCAAATACTACAGATAAAAAATAAATACATATAATAAATAAATATCCTTTGGACATTCGCACACATCGCCATCTAGTCCCAAAGTAAGCTACTCAAAGCTTGTGTTATGGGTGCCAGACAACGGATATAATACTTAAATACTTTTTTTTGTTTGTAAATACATACATGATATACATAGAAAACACCCAGACCAATACAAACAGACATGGTCATGCACACAAATGTTTGTATTGTGCGGGGATCGAACCCGCAACCCGCTGCGTAGTAGGCGATTTCTCGACCTCTACACCAGACGGGTCGACAAATGGATACACAGACACGTACAACTTATATCTTTTGCGTGGGGGATTAAAACAGCTTGAAACAAATGAATTGCCTTGTGTTTCACTTCTTTTTCACCGTTTTAGCCTCGCTCCGTTTCACAATATCTGTATCTTTAAAATAGTATTAGTTAAAGAAAATGTGAGTTAAATAAATTCATGATTATCGATTCATATAGTTACAACAAACAAGATATCATTAATTCATCTCATAACGGCATTTGCCGAGTGACTAGCGTCATCTAAATAAATTAATATCTGTGGCACAACCCGTGGGTAGGCATCGAGTAGGTATTGTGTAGATTGTGTGCTTCAATTAGCAAGAAGCAATTTTGTTGATGCGATCGGATTAATGATAGCACAGATCTGTTATAGCGGCGAAAAAGTCCGAGATTATTATATTTTGAATTATAAGGTATATGAATTCTTCAATCGTCAATAAATATAAAGGTCTAAATTATTGATCATTAGACTGAGAAACGGTCATACTGTCGACGGCCGATTCAATTTTGTCACTTGTCTGAAAAACGGTAACACTTCGATTTAATTTTATACCGTAACTTAATGTTATGAATTACTGCAAAAAGATTAGGTAGGTACAGAAAAAATGGGATAAGCAATAATTACAGTGATAGCATCAATTTTTTAACGGTCCACAAACAATAATTAAGATTCATAATCATATAAAGCGATCTACCCAATTTACATTATTAGAGTATTATCAACTGACAAATTGGCCGGTAAGTAACACAATAAAAAATGATCTACGAATGTTTTTCTTATTTTTGCTATAGAGATACGCAATAGCCGTGCTAGGCTCCTATTTTTAAATCACTCTCGTCAGGATGACGTATGATATCAATTGATTAATGTCCGATTTTCCAATAAAAGTAAGTATAATTCCTCACGGATGTGATAAAAAAAGGATAACTGATTTTTGTGAGTCCTAACGTCTATGTTCCGATTTCCATTGATTTTTAATTCATTTTCTAACAAAAATCAGACGCCATATTCGCGAGTGATTTTTTTGATTCACTCGTTTGAATATGGCGTATGATTTTTGATACAAAACTAATTATATGATAATAACGCGATATATAGGCGAAAATTAATAATTTTTTTTTATTAATTATACTAATTTTCATAGGAAAATCGGACATTAATCAATTAATATCACACGCCCTAATGACGCGAGTGATTCAAAAATAGGGCCCCTGATCTGCTTATAATACTCTTTACAGTGAGGTAATTACATCATAGCCTCATTATTCAGGTAATAAGCGACGAACACGAATCGTGAAGCTTGAAATTAAGCATGTTTTTTGCGAGCCTCTTTATGAGATTCATACGTTTTATGAATTTGAGCTCAGTTTATGAGTCTACATTATTAGTTTACAAAAGAAAGAAGTTGTACCTAATTGAGTGTTACAAAAAATATAATATCGTTGTGATTTATGTACATATTTTTGTTTATTTAACAAATCATGTAATTCAATTTAAGTACTTTTAAAAAGTAATACATTGAAGCCTGATTTCCCCAACGTCTGATAAGAAATATTCGTCGAATAAAATACAATACGCCTTATTTGAAAGCGACATCTATTTGTCAGCAATCATTTACGTAAATGTCATATTAAAATCGATCGTTTTATACTTATTCACTCGGATAAGCCTAATCTGACCTTGGTAAAATCGATCCTAAAGTAAATTACCTACGTTAACAATATTAATTTATGTTTATGGTGTATCAAGGCACATCTTATGCCTGTCATCAACCTTTTTGTAATAAGCACCTAACTAATCTAAGAGCGCTTTCACACTTAGGCGACTTATGAAGCGCGACGGCCGCACTGCTGATAATTTCATACATAAACGCCGAAAGAAAGCCGTAATATTAGTTAGAGCATAAAATTATTAACCCTTTAGAATAGAACGACAAGAGCGAGATGTCGCTAGCAACAAACTGTGTGATAAAAGAGATAGGAGATGCGATGTAGCACCGTTATTGGCGGCTGTAATCAGTTTAGAAGCCCTTAAAGACTCGCTGATTATTTTTTTATTTTTTTTATTTAAGATTTTTTTTTATTCATTAAAGCAGTTTTAATATAATTACAGTTTCTAAGTTACAGTTAATTTAAGTGGAATTGTGTATATTTTGAAGAAATAGTTCTCTTGAATCATGGTGACTTGATATGTGATTGATTGTAGTTCATTACAGCGAAATAACCCCAACAAAAAATCATTCAACAGGTAAATTAGTCCAAATTGAAGCCTCTTAATATACGATTTATATTTACCAATGCGCTTCAATTTTAAGGTACGCAGTTTAATATTCTATAAACATTAATTTACGTAAAAAGTAAAGACAGAATAACACAGGTAATGCATATCTACGAATATTTTTTTTAAAGATTAAATATTTTATTTAGTTTCACACCAGAGCTGTATGTTCGATATTTTGTTTCGACTGTTTATCATGCGGTAAACTAATATGTTTAACCTAGTAAGATTGGTATAAATCATCTGAACGAAAAGTTACTTACTTAAGTTAGTTACTGAATCGGTTTCGTTTAAAAACTTTTACTTGTCCTTCTCTTCCGATAGGACTATTAATTTTATGCATTAGAGCGACGTCGCTGCTGTCGCTCTAATGTAATGGCGCTCTAAATACGATTCACGATTGTATTCAGTGTCCTCAAAAACAAACAAAAATAAATAGTATGCAATCTTTTGCTCTCACATTTCGCGTCAAATCGTTACCAAGCATGCGGCTTAAGGCAAGCCTGCTGTCATTGTCAACGAAAAATCATCTGAAATATCCCCCAGTCATGCCCAGATACTTGTTTAGTAAGAGCCTTCCCGTGTCGTCGAATTAGTCACGTAGCGTTGCTCACAGTTTTTGCCCCGGTGATTTACGCTTGGCATTGGCCAGTTTTATAAGAGAAGTGCACTTAGTAGGAATATGGTGCAATACCCTTATTACTCAACTTTTAGAGTTTGCTCCCTCTCCTCCCGTTGGAGCGCGTGATTTTATATAGTCTAAAGCCTTCCTAAATAAATAAGCTAACCTCCAAAAAAAAACGGTCCAGTAGCTCCTGAGATTAATGTAATTTATTAACTTGAGACTACAAGGCCCATTAAGCGCATTCAATCAAACAAAGAAACCAACTCTACAGCCTTATAATATTAGTATAGATTTATTATCCATTCGCAGTCCAGTCGAATTTCGTTTCCCATTTCTGTCCTATTCGAAGTGACAACTAATCCAACGAAGTAAAAATCTTAAAAATCGGTCAACCCGCTCTCGAGCTATGGCCACTGACACGATTTTGGACAGGACACAAAGTCCTGTCCAAATTCGTGTCCAAAAGCCGTTTAGGTAGAAAAGTAGATTGGAGACCCTGCGATCAAAGTGCATCAAAGAAAATCTATCGGCAAGATATGCATATTGTCATGTTAGACGCCCGACAAAATCACACTTCTTTATAATATGTATCTGTCAAGTATACATTACCAGGATCACACTAGATGCAGACCGCTCACAACCGATCGCTTCGCCAAAACCGTGGCGGAGGCGTTTGTTCAGCTGTGCTGAAGTTAATGATGAACTCTCAATGCTGCGTTTGTTAAGACTGCAAGATCAGACCGCTTGCAACCAAGGGTATACGTTTAACAGTGGACGTCCTGTGGCTGATAATGATGACTATAAGTCATGCCTGTTTTTTTTTTGATGGGTCAAACCCAGAACCAATTAATTGTGAATCAATTAATCAACATTTGCACAATCAAATAAGTAAAGCGTTTGGTGTAATGGTTAGCGCTCCTGACTATTAACGCCCGCCGTCGCGAGTTCGAATCCCGTAAGAGGTTTGCCGCTAACTGATTGTGTAATGAACACGAACATTTGTACCTAAGTCGTGGATATTAATATGTATTTTAGTATTTATGGGAGGCGCCCCTTTCCATAATCGTTGTCTGATATTTGTAACACAAGGACGAAAATTCCTAACTTCAAAACCACAGCAATTGGTGTGTTACAAGCCCACTGTATTATTTTCTATTACGCCATTTCGACCCAGCCGGCCGATTTGTACCGCAAAAGCGACGTCTGCTTTGTATTCATTGAACGAACCCTGTAAATCATAATATAAATACGATTGCATGATCCAGTGGTCGTTTTCAATCTGTAAGTTGAACATGTTGTTGTCAAAACACGATCGGAAAAAAATATATGTGATATTGGACATGGGTTCTGAATCAAACAGTCAAATCAACCGTGATTGATAGAACTTAAAAGGGGTTTCGAGGATCGCATTTGTATTTTGAAATGCCGGTTATACGGAGGAACGGCGAATCTTTAAGTTAATTAATCTTGTCTGTTTAGGACCACCTTTTGATATTTATAATATAGTACATAAAATAGAATAAACCAAAGTCGTTCCCCGCTGTCTGTATCTATGTTGGATGGTTAAATTTGTTTATGACTATGAAACGGATTCTGAAGCGGTTTTAAAAGATAGATTAATTCAAGAGGAAGGTTTATACATATCTTATAATACACGCATAATACAAAAGTGAAACACTGATAATTTAAGAGGTTTCTTTTTGCAAACGCTGGCTAAGCCCTACGAGATGGACCAAACATTGGAGGTCGCTAATATGTATGCAAGACCATATACAAACTGCGGTATTTACTCTTTTTTTCATTTATAAGTGATCTTAATATTTTAAAATATATAAATGAAAATAAAAGTAATTAAACTCTCCAATCGCGTAGGAACAAATTGTTTATTTACTTCAACAAACACTTCAAAAGCTTCGAAGAACAATGCTCGATGCTCTCCAAAATAATTATGCTAAGCGCCAAACTGAATTTGCCTGTTTTATCCTAATTAATATAACAGATACATTCGCCGGGCGATATTTCAATGTTTAATTTCGGCAACATTGATTTATAAATTCGGCTCCGTCGGAGTTTAATGAAAAACGTGCGTAGAAAGTTTTCGCGCCATTACTTTCTGGTTATTAATGACAGGCGTATTCTACGAGACTTACCTTACCCGTGATAGATCGGTCTGTTCGCCTGCAAGGGCCTACCACGGAAGATTTAAGTCCTTCAGTTAAGTCAAATGATGGTCAGCGAAAATGTGAATTTGAATCAAAAAAATTCTTGACGGTTGTCCACCACGGCACACTGTAATCTCAAGGTTGAAGCACATCTTCCCACCCATAAAGAAAACAGCACCAACCAGGCGTCAACCATACGGAAGCACGTTTTATAAGAAATCAGAAACGCCTCGGCATGCAATTGGCACCAGATAACAAACGCCTCGCCTCGGATCGCGTCTGCTACTACAACTTAGGACCGGTCTTCTTGTGAATGACAGCCCGTTTGACAGGGTGGGTGGATAGTTGTCAACCATCGAACGACTCGCCGTTGGCGTGTTACAAATCATGTGCTGGTTGAGAGTGGGTCCTGAGTTTAAGGATGATTCACGATACAACGTGCCGGGGCCGGACCGTGCCGGAGCCGTTAAAAAATCCCATACCTGTAGGTATTCCAATTCCGGGCCCGGGACGGGGCATGTTTAGGCATGAATCAAATTCCAGCCTTAATTAGGACTCATGGGAACGTATATATGAGTCCAACTCCCTTACTCTTATGGAATAAAAACATAATATAAACTACATATTTCTTTAGCTTTAGCGCAGCCCAGCTCAACAGCTTTAAAAACTTTCTGAATTTATTTATCGCACTCGATCCCATTGCTATTTTGGAGTACTAAAAAGAGACAGGTAGAGTCGAAATTACAATATCGTTGTGTTGACTCTGCAACGCGGAGGGTAAGAGCTTTTAAAAACAAAGAATCTACTTTGAGTAGCAACTGGAGGGAACTGACCATAATAAGTGGAAAAAAATAGCACGAAAAATTAACTGACTTAAAAAACACTTAAAGGACTAAATAATTATAATTGCAGAAACGCTTAAATTTTTGTGAAAAACAATTTTTTGCCTTTTTTAGCTATTGTTTAAGTTGCAATGTACACTAAAACTTCCTCCTTAATAATACAAATACTTTTAGAATGGCATCAAAATCGGTGCAGCCAAACGCGAATTCATTGCGGACAAATATATTGACATAGTAACGAGTCGAACTCTAAACCTCTTTTCTTGAAGTAGTTCAAAATAATTACCAAAAACTTTTTCTTATTGTATCAAAAACTTTGCTGAAAACCGCATCAAAATCGGTCCAGCCGAACGCGAGATATCGACGGACAAGTGTACGTTCAGCTTAAAAATGATTGATGAATTACATATGTATTAAAAAAAACGTTCTAAGTCATAATATTACATTGTTATTAAAATCTTTAAATAAACAAACGATTGTGAATACAAAGGGGACCTTAATCACAAACATTTATAGCATAACTTAACTATACTTGCATTTCAACATATTAAATTTAGTAAAGCGTTTATAATTTGATTAGCGGTCCCCCGCAACTAAGTCCGCGCGTTTCGTTATTGCTACCTCGTCATGTTGCAGCGAGATGTTTTATAGCCTTAAGCCTGAGTCGATAAATAAGCTATCCAACTCAAAAATATATATTTTAAATCGGTCCAGTAGTTTCTGAGATTAGCGCGTTCAAACAAACACACAAATTCTTCAACCTTATAATATTAGTGTAGATATCACACAAATTCTTAAAACTATGCAGTTTAAATACGAGTACCCACATGAGTTTGAACAACTCACATTCTTACCAAATGAACAAACTACAAATATTTACATACTCAGTGCCAAAAGATATTACTTCACGAAACTAATGAGCTTTGAAATAGTTAAGTTACATGTAACAAAATAAACTTTTAAGCATGCCACGGGGTATTTCAAAAGATTGATGTTCTGAGCATGCCTAAAGACTGTCTAAGCTATTTAGATTTCACTTCATCTATTTTGTACTATTTTTAGGTGCTTATAAAATAAATATAATTATTTTAAAAAAATAACTTTTTGAAGTGAACACTTTTGAAGTGAAAACTTCTTTAGCGGCGTTGAGCACTTTTGTGGGATGGGGGAAAAATGTGAAACTCGCGTCAGGACACGTGGGCTGATCGAAAAACCGTAAGACGGTTGGCGAAATTATGGATGTAAGTTGATTTTTCTGAGAGATAAACTTTTTAATGTAATTTAATATAATATAAATTGTAATGTTTGTGTACGATAGCGCAATAAATAAATATTGTATTCTATAAAAATATATTATTATTATTGTATTATTATTATTATTATTATTGTATTATTATTATTACTATTATTATTATTGTATTCTATCACAAAAATGATAGTACTTTTATATTGATAATAAGAGCAATTCATTCAAAATGATTTCCTAACTATTCCAAAAATCAAAAATGCACAACGTTGATATTCAAGTTTTCACTTCTGCCGGCACTCCCGGAGTGCAATTTTGTGTTTTTTTTTTTGGTTATAGCACATCTGTCCACCCGTAATTAGAAAAATATCGTATTAACGACGCGTGTATTCTTTGTATGAGACTCTGGAGCTTTCCTTCTCACCCACCCGCATCCGTCTATTTCGTGTCAATACAGTTCATTTTTACACATTTTTCTCGACGCGCAGTGACAGTGAGAGGTCCATCCAGCTAGTATTTCCTTCACTGCTTCAAATGATGAGTCTCATAAACATTCTAAGTCGGACTCGAGGTGAAACAATTAGCAGCTAAGCGCAGACACACCTGTGCAAAAACAAATGACACACAATTCAAACCAAAATTCATTTGCAAGTAGCGAGTGCAAATAACAACAGCGCAGAGTAATAATGTACGGTCAGCAAATAGCCAAGAGTGGTCCGTTAGTAAAATTAATTTGCCAGTCCACATTGGCTTGCTCGCTGCCGAGTCTATAACTCCTTACAACTACTATAATTTTGGACAGACGGGCGGGAAAATGCTGCGATTTTGTTTCAATAAAATTGATTTTACGTGACTATTACAAGAAACCAAAAACAAATTGAACGGAGCCTAAAGATTATAGATTAGTTCTATTTATCAGGGTGAAATTTATAATTTTATTTTGGTTATTTGTTTTTAAAACAATTATAACAATGAAATTTAAAAAAAAACTTAAATAAATATCATTAAAACAATATGCACAACATAGAAAATAAATAGGATAAACTTAATCAACAATTCGGGGTGTAGGATATCCTAACCTCCATTTTTCTTTGGTAGTTGAAATTTTAAACTAACTTGACATTCCTCTGTAACGAAATGATACATTTTAAAGGGTACGTATTATAATATCGAAAGTTCATAATACCTACAAATGAAATACCAACGCTTGAAACGTCGAAAATAAAAATACCGAATGAATGAAATACCTATACCCGATATACAGAAGTTCAATATTTCTAATAACCGAAAGTTCAAAATCCCGAAAGTTCGAAATCCCAAAAGTTTGAAATACCGAAGGTTAATATCCCGAATCTTTAAATTCCCGAAGATTAATATACCTACAGTTAGTACACCGAAGTTCAAAATCCCTCATTTGTATGCAGCAAGCAGGCATGCAGCATGCAGCATGCAAGCAATCAAACTGTCATGCATGTAGCAAGCAGGCATGCAGCATGCAAGCAATCAAGCAGGCATGCATGTAGCAGCATGCATAGGTTTTGCTCTTCTCCGGCGCTGCGGGAAGTGCAGCCCTTTCGCCTTAGCGTAGCGGGCGAGGGCTGCTCTCCCTCCGCGCCTCCGGCTTTTGAATTACACTCTAGTATCGGGCAGACTAGTACCACGGCGAAGGACCACGGTGAGTCAGGGTCAATCAAAATTTGTTTTTATTGAACCTCAATTTCAATGGTATACAATTTGTTGGCGTTTCGTTCATAGGTCTTGTAAAATTCGTATATAAAACTTTTAGTCATATAAACGGTCGGTATATTGAACTTTCGGTCATATGAACTGTCGGTATTTTAAAATTCGGCATTTAAGTATTCGGCATTCCAATTATAGGTCTTATAAGATCCGGTATTTTGAATTTTCGGGATTTCAAACTTTCGGTATTTAGAGCTTTCGATCAAATAAACATTCGGCATTCTAAAATTCGGCTTTCCGTTCGTAGGGCTTATGAAATTCGGTATTTTAAAATTCGGTATTGTGATACGTACCTATTTTAAAATAGAATAAATACAAAACTCAGAACCTACAGAGGTGATTCATCATTTAAGACTGAGATCCTACTGTCCATCCTGTTAAATCAAATAGCTAATTAACTTTATTATATTACTAAAATTGGCAAAAAAGTTTTAAAAAAATGTTTACAACATTCGACTAGCAAAGAAAAACGGTCTTTATGAATAATGGGAATCATAGAAATATTAACGAACTAGCAAAAACGCGCGTTTTTAAACCTACTTGTCTGCTCTCACATCTACCTCCTTACCCTGAGCTTCTAATAAGCATCGCAATTGAGAGCACTCGCCTGATTAGACTGCAGGATATTATGCGAATTAACCCTTATGTTTCCTATCGGTATCTAGGTAGGGGGTATACACTAAGGGGGTTAATCAAACGGATTGATCGACATTACCATTCGATAAACGCTTGAACAACAACCTACGTGATAGTCTCATCACGTGCTGAGGTTAGTTTAGTTAGTTAATCCGCTGCAATAGCTCCTGTGAGATAGGATTACGATTACCTATTCCTTATAGTCAAGTGATTATGATATTATATCAACACGTATACAATATACGCTTGTAGAATGTTGTCAGCACGTGTATACCGATTCCAGATTTTCTAACATTTATCATTGATGCGTTCCTCCTATTGTTAGCGTATTGTTATGTGTATAAAAACATTTTTGAGTCGTTGAATATCAAACCCCTGTAAGTCACAGCCCTACCCCAAAATGATTTAGGTATGAATGGCGCTAAATTTGAAATTTAACACTGATTCATTCTATGTTTTGTAAATTTAGGTAAGTCAATCATATGTCGTTGAAACTAAGTGTCAAAGTCAATGTTTTTTTTTCTTCAAATTTCTGTGCGTCCAACGATAGTGGTACCTAAATGAAACTCGGACAAGTCCATATTGGCCATTCAGAACGTAGCATGTTTTTACTTACTTTTTATAGTTTTTTGAATAAACATTATAATTAAAACTTGATTATAAATCGCTCCTTTACATGGATCGATTATTATCGGGCATCAAAAGGATCGACAAGATCCGAAATACGAAAATACGCTCCATGACTGGAATAGCAGACGTTGGTGAGAAGACAGCAAAGCTGAAATGGGAGTGGGCGGGGCACGTATGCAGAATGCACCCAGATAGATGGGCCCAAGTTGTCACGCGATGGACACAACAAGACGGCTACCGACGAAGAGGTACACCTTAAAAGAGGTAGTGTGACTACTTGACCAGATTTGCGGGAGATTGGGTGTCATTGACTGCTGACAGAGACCAATGGAGGGTGTTGGGGGAGACCTTTTCCCAGCAGTGGGATGAAATAGGTTAATAAAAATAATAAATATATAAATTAATAAAACATAATCCAGCACACACACCTACCCTAAGTACGTCCCAAAAATGTAGATTTTAATTCCTGTAAGTTATAGGCGACATTTAAGAGTTCTGTAAGTCCACGGTGCCACTTTTCCAACCCCGTTAAGTTTCACTAAATATCAAATGCATGTAAGTTCAAACTTCTAATTTTATAGCTTAATAATAAGCAAAACAAACGTATTTTTTTCTATTCTATTTCTACGAATATTTTAGGAACCCATAACTTATTGTTTTCTAAAAATTATGAAAATGTCGCGATTCCCGTACCTCACTTAATATGATCATATTTTGATATTTGTCGACTCATTAAAGTCATACTTTAAAATCCTTAGATGAGCGTGCACAAACCAACTCTGTAACTATAACAAGTGACTCGCCCACCTTGGAGTACGTTGGATAAGAGTTTCTTACATGCTCTGAAGAACAGTAGACTAAAAACAAAACACCGAGTGTGTTTTAACAAGGATATCCACACCAGGTAATTAGTACCTAATAGATGCAGCTAATTAGTATTAATTAATTCGGTGTCGTTAGCTTGTTCCGGGCGAACGCGCGTCGCAGTGGGAGAGTACGCGATGAGCCGAAACCACGGCGGTGATGTTGTGTGAAGTACTGCATTCAAACAGTGTGATGATGAAGATCACAATTTCTACACTTTGAGGTATGATTGTTCAATTCCTTACCAATAGACTTGGAAAACATCCCAACCTGGGGTGGGACTTGAAGGGATTCGAAGGCAACTATGCACTATACAGGGTTTAATAAAATCAACTGCATTCCTTCTTATATACAACAACTTTTTGTATGGGACCAACATCGAAATCCCAAGTTTTTTTTGAGTTCTTCATACAAACTAGAATCAGCTGATCGGCACTCTAGTATGGGAAAGTGAATTCTTATTTTGGGATTACGATGTTAGTCCCATACAAAAAGAAGAAGGAATGCAGTTAATTTTTTTAGACCCTTTATGTGCATATGTAAATGATGTTTTCTGGAAGCCTGTAAAATAAGTATTATGTATGTGGTACACATGTCAGAATTATTACCTTTATGCGAGCCATCATAATTATCAAATAATATAAGATGAAATAAGAAACCGAAAATTTCGCACTGTTGCAAGACAGACGGGTAGATAGCGTTAACGTCACGCGTAATGACGTATTCAAAAGAGACCAGAAATTGCGCGTGGTCGGATGGATCGAAGGCACGGAAGCTTGATTGGAAAGAGCGTTGGCCCGGTTTGCCAGAGGTTGCAGATTCGAATCCCACTCGAGCGTAATTTTTGAGTACTTATCTCATCATATAAGAATACAAAATATCACTGTAAGTGTCAAAAATATTTTAAATCATTATCAAATAATGTTTATGAACTTAACTTTGTGGGTTCGCTTCGGTGACTATAATATAAAGCGATATTTCACCCCTTATTTTCACTAAAATTTAAACAAAAACTTAGTCCACGACCGGTCAAACGCGGGCAGACAAACTATACAGCTAATAGTCGGACTGAACCGTTATTATGCAAATAAGTTAGCAAGAAAAGCCATTTACGGCGTTATTCAGGAACTACCACGGTGATAGTAGGAAACTTGACTCGGAAAACTGAGAAAGAAATCCTGAAAATTCACAGTTAAGGGTTCTACTTTGCTTGTATTTTTTTTAAATATACCTAACTATCTCTTTCACTCTCGATGTTGTGCTGTCGTTAACGAGAAGGAGGACAAGATTATAAAATAAGGATACCAGATTGAAAGTAAGGACTCTGAGTTGAATGGCGTTGTGACAAGTTTCTGAACCGTTCTGCGGTTTAAAATGTGGTTTGTTGTGACGTTGCGCAAGATTTTTGATAACGGTAAAAAACTGGCCAAGTGCAAGCTGGACTTGCGCAGCGATGGTTTCTTATATAACATCACCTCGCTTTGATAATATTTAAAGGGCCGCAGCACAACAAGTGAAACATTTTTTGTAGAAAACACTTTGGGTTTTTATATGCCAGTTTTTGAGAAAATTAGGGCTAGGTGGTAAAAAAATATACACAGTCAATTTATTCCCATTTTGGATTATTTAGGGCTTTGATCCAGTGTTTCATTAGGGCACTATCCCATTTTCCCGCTTAAACCATTAAAATACTATTGGGACTGCTGAGCATTCTTTTTTAGGTGGGGTTAATCTTTTTCCTTATTAAGGCACGAAATCAGTCTATGTGAGTGTCGGCAAACATGCCAGACGCGCTGAAAAATATCAGCAGTCCCACCAGCACCCGGAACATATTATTGTATGGGTTGTCTATAGCCTATAAGCTTTTTTGTTTTTTGCCTTTTATTATTCTTTGTTAAGGTTCGTTATCCTATAGATTTATAGCGAATGTGAAATCGCAAGAAACAACAAAATGACTAACAGAGAATGCCATGCGGCGTTAAGTAAACAAATTCTGGTTGTTCAATAAAGTAAAATAAATATACAAACAAAATAGTTAATCTCTTACCGTGTATCCTTACTTTCATTTATAAAAAACCAGCCAAGTGCAAGTCGAACTCGCGCACTGAGGATTCCGTGCCTACTTTTAACTGAATTAGGAAATCCACTTACTTCCACTTAGCGAAATACCACATTTTTTTGTTGACAGAAAATATAACTTTGTTTTTCATAGTGTGTGTATGAATAACAAAGTTATATTTGCGGTTGTTGAAAATGTGATATATCTCAACAACTACTAGTTCGATTCCATTCAAGCCATTTTTCGCTGAAAGTATTTGTTAAGATCTACAATATTATTTTCAAAATTTACATGCGCTTACTTTAGAAGTTAGAGTGGGGGGGACGTCCATTTTTCCAGTTTGGAAGCGTTTATCTATCAAACGTTACACAAAAAGAAAACGGTATTAGGAACTAAGTGGGCACCCCACACGCATAGGCTTTCAAAAATAAAAAAACGGTTTTAGTTTCATGTATGGGAGCCCCCCCCCCCTTAAATATCATTTTTTTTAATTTCTTGTATAACAATCGTAAAGCGGTTAACAGGATACACATCTTCCTACCGAATTTCAACAGTGCGATGCTTATAGATACAGAATAGAGTGGCTGTGACATACGGACGGACAGACAGACAGACTTGGAGAAACTATAAGGTTCCGTTTGTTGCCATTCGGCTACGGAACCTTAAAAACAAACTTATTCGATCCCATTTTATCGAAAAATATTATGCATTATCTCACATATACTCGTATGTCTAGTCTAATAGTTTCCGTCAATCTAAGTCTAAGTCTAATCTATATTACCTATGTTAAGACAAAATCATCTTAATATAATCGGAAACTTAACGGACGCTTAAACTGGACAAATGTCACACTATGAAACTTTCACAACAATAGTACCACAAAAAGAAAGTTGCATCAAAAATATTGATGGAATCTTATCTGTGTTCGATATGATTGGATTAGCTAACTTTGTAGGCGAACCCGCATTCTTTTAAGAACTTTTCCCCAAATACATTTTTCTATTTCTATGAAAGCGCATGGTTGTGTTTAGTCCAAGATCCAAGCTGTTACTTATATTCATAAGCATTCGTCTACTAAAGAAAGGTAGTCTTTAATTTTGGTATTTTATTCTTCATATTAATACAATTAGTTTGCAACAAGAAAAATATTTTGCAACCGTAACAACGATTCACAATATCTCTCACACCCGTATTTTAAAAATACATATGTTACCTTTTGATAACGTAAATGTTTACACATAAAACATCAAACTCTGTTGTGCAGCCGCCGACAAGTGTTATTGTAAAGTATAGTTATGTACGTGAATGTAGGTGTGGATCTTTGTTTATAAACGGCATTCTTTTTATCAATAGTTTTAAAGCAATCTTGTTCTAGCTGTAAGTCTTCAAAAATTGTAAAATAAAATAAATTGCACTTGTACAAAGCAACTGTGACAGACAAGGAACTAAACCCTGTATCTTACTGAGTCTTTGTTTACAAATTCACATTTTATTTATACAGTTTTTACTTATCAAAAATTGATAATTCTTAACTAGTGTTTCGTCGCGAGATGCTCAAAGATTCACTTTCTTGCAGTTGCTTCATGCAGGTCGCCGACGAAGAGTTCAATATTCACCTGAACGTCTACATAGGTTTGTTTTCTTTTTACTTTCTAGCTAAACCATCCTTTAAGTAATATCCGTTTTCCAGTCCAACACAACTTGGCTCCACTTTTACCGAACTCAAAATATTTCCATTTTTCTTTTCTATAACCGGCTCTTTGCGTATCGGGTGTACATAATTTTTCCTTGACGTGAACAAAACTTTGTTGTTTTCAAAGCAGCTATTCAAAGTTTGCTACAAACTTAAAGTTTGAATATTTTAAAACAGTAAAAAAAAAACAGAAAAAGAACGCACTTTCAGCAGTTTGCGTATCCTTAAAATTACGGATTAAAATTACGTATACGTACATTCGGATTTCCCGTAAAACGATTTAACGCAAAACACCTACATATTTGCATGGTAAGTACAGTCGAGTTCAAGGTCTCGTAACCACTTGCAGGACGAAAATCGCTTGCACACGCCATACAAAACGGGCGTCACTTCAAGCAAAAGACGACGCGTGTTGCAAACGACTTTGGTTCTTGTGGTGGTAGGCGGCGGTGACGCGTTAATTTATTGCAATATTATTGCATATTTTAACTAAAGAAATCGGCCAAATGCGATTCGGGCTCGCGCATTGAGGGTTTCGTGCCAACTTTAACTAAATTAGGGTTCCACTTACTTGCAGCTTACCAAAATACCACAATATTTTGTTGACAGCAAAAATAATTTTGTTTTTCTAATTATTTGAAAAAAACAAAGTCATATTTGCGGTTGTTGAAAATGTGTGCTATGTCTCAAAAATACTAGTTTGATCTCGATTATTGTAAAGCACTACCTACATATTTTCTTTTTTTTTCTTTTTTATCACTTGTTTCGTTCAAATGTTAGACTTTCAGAAAAAATGGTTTTCGGAACTAAATGTCATTTTAAGAGACTTATCTTACTTCTAACTGACGGGAATTATCCGTATTAACTGTAATAAGCTTTTGATCTACCGTTAGCCACACATATGGTCATTTAGGCTTATATAATGCATGCAATGAGATATTCAACAAGCATTAATATGTCAAAGCAATCATGGCATATTGTTAAGATTAGACCAAAGTTGGCGGCCTGAGGTATCATTATCATCGTAAGTAGCCATTAGTTAGACTGCCTCGTTAGTGTGGTGGTTAGTAACGCTAATGCTGCCCAAGAGCAAGTGGTCCCGGGTTCATTCCCGGTTCGGACCGAATTTCGTTTCTGGCTTTTTCTGTCTTGAAAATACTCGGAAACAGCTCGGAGACAGGAAGTTGGTGGTTATGACACCCTTCCTATGAAAGCATGTTAAGCCAGCCGTTGGTCCTAAGCCTGATCTCTTATCGGTCATATCAAATCTTCAAAAGACACTCAATCGTAAATATTCAACCGTTGATAACGGCTATAATTTACCGACCAAAATTTGACCGATCTACTGACCAAAATTTGAGCATCAGTTGTGAAGAACTTGCCCCTATTATTTTCGCTTGTTTGCTGCAGAGTTAAGAGCATAAGGTATCCTATCAGCACTTACCTCCAATCTTGAACAAGATGTGACATAGTGATGTGATGCCTTCAAGATAACAAATTAGAAAAGTAATAAATATAAAGTTAATAGTTTATCGTACGTTCGTGTCGTTAATACTTTTTTGTATGAAGGGCAGATTTTTCCAACGTCAGATAAGACTTATCAGACTGGATACAAAAATGATCGCTGACAATTAGGTGACGTTATCAAATTTGGCGTATTTTATTCTACGAATATCGCCTATCTGATGAAATCAGGCATTTAGGAGACTGATTTGGCAGTGGTGACACTCATACCCATGTTTGGTGAAGAGTAAAGGTCATTCAATGTCAAATTGAAATTTGTTTATTTAATTAATCTGATCAATATTTGGTCATGTCGCATCCCTATCACAGAATGAAGAAGCAAAGAATGCACTAATCGATACGGCACATGTCTGTGCGCTATATTATCCATCCATGTAACATCAACTCTCCGGATTGGTGGCAACACTTAAGGCAATTCCACATATAGAGAAATATTGCATAATGCCCAAAAGCGATGCGTCAAGGCTATATGCGGTCTTCAGTATATAATATTAGCCATATTTAAAATGTCTGAAACTTTTAACACTACCATGTATTTATATTTTAGAATTATGTATGTTTGTCAAATGGTATCTACAATTGTTTGAAAAAAAATATCAGACACCCAATTTACTTCCCAGAAATAATGAAAACTGTAGAAATATTTGTTTAACCGTATTAATGCGTAAGAATGTTATTGAAATGGCTCCAAGGGTATAAATAATTTTCCTGATTATAAAAATAATTCTCATATGGACTAAAAAACGTACTTAAAATAGACTTATGTATTAATTTTGTTAGGGCTGATTTTTCAATAGTCAGATAAGAAATATTCGTCGGACAAAATACAATATGGCTAATTTGAAAACGTCACAATTGTCAGCAATCATACGTAATTGTCATTTTTTAAAATCTGTCGCTTTATAATTTATCAGTCTGATATGTTTTATCTGACCATGGAAAAATCGGCCCTTAATCAATAAATTTTGACCTGCAATGCATTTTACTCTAATTTCTATGTGTTTGTTATTAGTTATGTTGACACTATTTGCAATGTATGTATTCTTAATTATATTAAGATAATGTATTAATGAATTGCTGACATTGATAAAAATATTTGTTTAATAATGCTTTAATAATTTCGTTTGGCATTCATAGTGCATCATGGAGTTCTGTAAAAACAATAGTTGCCAACTTTGTTACCTATGATGACGATAAATCTGTATTTGTGTCCTGCGCACTTGAACCCCGATGAGTTCGGCAGGATTCTTTTATCAGCAGGATGTTTTTATTACGTTTTCACAAACATCATCTATCTCGATAATTTTGTACCATTCACAACTCTAACCAATGAAAGTGGGGCGGCTACTGACGCGCTAACTTTTGATACACGGGAATGCTTTAGATGCACCGATCTACGACAATGGATAACAATTATGGGAATAGTTTCCCGATAAGTATTAAACTTTGAAAGATTTAGCTCGGGCTACCTACTTCACAGTTCAGCTAAAAGTTTACTTTGAAACAAGATGCTAATGCTTTGCAGAAGTTTGTTACTCATAAAATTGTGTAAGGTAAAAAAACGAAGTGAAATTTCGTAGTTTGCCTACAATAAACATATAAACAAGAATACAGTGTGTTGTTTTGGTCAATGACATGCAACTCAGGGATGATAATATAAAAATATGTTATGCTTATTCTAAAATGAATATTTTCATTAAATTATATGCAACTTTAAGAGAAAAAAACTCGTCACAACATTTAAAAAAACCGGCCAAGTGCAAGTCGGACTCGCGCACTGAGGGTTCCGTGCCAACTTTAACTGAATTTGGGAATCAACTTTCTTCCACTTAGTAAAATTCACAATATTTTGTTGACGGCAAATATAACTTTGTTTTTCATAGTCCATAGACACCTACACGTACACGTTTAAGTAAAAAAAATTGTTATATGTATGGGACCCCCCCTTAAATAACATTTTTTTTATTTTTTGTTTGAGAATCGGTAAGCGGTTAACAGGATACATACGCCTACCAAATTTCAACAGTGTGATGCTTATAGTTACAGAATAAAATGGCTGTGACATACAGACGGACAGACAGACAGACAGACCGACAGACAGACAGACAGACAGACAGACAGACTTGACGAAACTATAAGGGTTCCGTTTTTTGCCATTCGGCTACGGAACCCTAACAACGAATGGAACCACGCGTAACACAAGTTATATCTAAGCCTATAAGTTATTCGTACGTATGCATGCATGTGTGAGAAAAGATTTTAATCTCTCTTCTTTACCCAACTACGGCAAAGCAAAAGGAAGGGCTATTGACGCTAAGTAATAAAATGTCAAAGTGCATAATAGTGTAAAATAGGGAAATACTTTCCAAATGTAAAATTCATTCATTTTTATCAACTATGTACATAATTAATCAAAGAGGTTCTTTGAAAAGAAAGTAGCATATTTCCACTATGCCATAGTTTTTTTTTTCGCTCAGATATTGAAATTCTTTTCGCCATTTGCAGAGCTGAGATCGCAGATTTAATTTCCTCTAGTATAGAGGTAATATTGCGATGTAAAATTTTAAGAAATTTTAAATGTCAATTCTTCTCTCATTTTAAAACGCTTTCTATTTTTTTTTCAATTTCCTAGCATACTTGCTAGCTTTCAAGAAAGATAGCTTCATATCTCATGATGCTTCTTGATTTGTTTTTTTTTTTAAATTATCACTTTTGTATAAGTGTACTTACTATATTCGTGGAAGATCACACATTAATATCTTTCTATGAATACGTGTATTTTTTCTTTCATTGTTTGTTTTTTAGCTTTTCGCAATCCGCAAAGATAGCGTCTTTGGAGTATGAGGAACTCGTTTCACGAAAGTTACAAGTTCAAATTTGGTTATTTTTTTTAGTATTTTTTTATTTTATATTATAAAGAAACCATACAGCGTAACAAAATTAAATGTCTATGATATATAACTAATGTATGAGTAAGGCCAATTATAAGTTTTCATATAACAACTATAAGTACAAATGTAGCAAATTTGACATTGATCTAAAAAGAAAAGAACTGCTTCTCAGAATAACTTGATTCATCTTAAGTTATACACAAAGTTACCTTTTTTTTTAACGTCAGGAAATGCAGTTTACGCACCATACCTCTCCATCGGGGAACGGAGGGGCGTGTGTGGGACTCCCCCGAATTCGGGTATACCCACTAAAACCTGACGACGCCCGCCGCGTTTGTTGGCTGTGACAGCAGGGGCCGCGGTGTCTCAACAGTCCCGCGACCCTTACCAGCGCAACCTCCACCCTCTATAAGGAGGGCGGATCTCCACGGAGTGGGGCGATCCCACTACCGACGGCACACTGGCGCCTTAGGAGGGTCCCTTGTGATTGGACAGAGGTGTCCCCACACCGTCTGTCCGAGGCCCTCCCGACGAGGCGATCCACGCCCGACGGCAAATGCACGCCGAGCTCGCCCAGAGGACCAAAGTCCTCAGGACATCCCTTGCCTCCTCTGCTAAACCAGAGGGGTGCCGGGAGTACAACGACTCACTATGGCCACTGCCGCCCGATACGGGAACAGACGCAGCGGCACTCTCCACGAAGCATCTTGGCTTCACCCACCGCTGGATTGCGACAAGCTACTGAGCCCCGTCGCCACGACAAGGCGTGCTCCATTCGAGGGGGAACAACCCAACCCTGGCAAAATTAATTATCAATATTTTTCCCGTGATTAAAAACTTTTTTGTTGCAATACTTTCTGAGTGGCCTGGTATGGATAACATCACGTCAAAGTAAACACTACTGTATCTTATAAGTTGTAATAAGGGCTATTTTGCAACAAAAGTAGGTAACCTGATGGCGACTGTACAATCAATGACCAGTTAATAATTGTATCTTTATGTATCAACTTGTTAGTATCCAAAAGGTAATAAAGAAGATTACGCTTAACGTTATCACATTACCTCATTATTTTGTATATTTTACCAAATCAAACAGATGAAACAAAAAGAACAAGATATACTCGATAGAGAGTAATTTAAAAAACGAATGAATAAATATCCACTAAATGAACATCTATGAAGTTGGAAATCACGTAACGCTTCATTGAATATATTACGTTTAAAACCCATTACACACTGCGACTTTTAGCAGCGATGCGGTCGCGATGCTAACGCACGTTAGCATCTATGCAGTCGCATAATGTCAACCTTTACACACTGCGCTACTTTTAGCATAAATGCAGTCGCAATGCTAACGCGCGTTAGCATCAATACAGTCGCGATGCACAAGCTGGAAATTGACAAATTATGTACTGAATTTTGGCGACTGCATCGATACTAACGCGCGTTAGCATCGCGATGCATTCGTGCTTCTGCATCGATGTTAATTCGCAACTGCATCGATGCTAAATCAAATCTGTTTATTGCGTTAGTCGCGATGCTGAACCGCATTTTCAAAACGCGCGACTGCATCGATGCTTAAAATCGCAGTGTGTAAGGGGAACAGATTCAAAGCCTCTTTTTTATTATAGGCTTGAAGAGTTTTTTAAATGATTTAAAATATCTTTCTATCTATACCTAAAAAAAATACTTTTACACTCTAATGAAAGAAGTTTGCCATAGACTTTTTTACAGACTTCAAAAAAGGAGGTATTTTCACGAATATTGTCTTTAGAACAACAGGCACTACTATATAATAGGCACTACTTGCACGTTTTGTGTTTTATGCTTGTTAAATCCATAGAAACAAAATGGTTAAGCTTGTGGTCAGACGGTCCCTAACCATAATTGCAACGTGAATTCGGACGTGATATATGATACACGAGATAGATTAAGAATATAAAAAACAAGAAAGTGAAAACATATGACGCATTACTTCAAACTCCGTATTATTAGCTACCATGAACGCTATGTTTTACTAGTTAATAGTATAACATAATCCGCTCTATATGAGGGTAAGGTGTGCTCGGCCCGGGGCGTAACGTAACTCTAAACTCGTGATATCAGCGCTCCCGGAGAAACGTTGTGAGCGAAGCGAGCGAGCTGAGCGATCGGAACTGTGATATGGTGGTGTCAAGTTATTATTAACACGGTGAATTTAAGGTAAAGATACCCCAATCTGCTAGCAACAAAGTACTGCTAACTTTATTAGTGTTAAATAAATTGACGTATTAAAAAATCTAAAGCTATATTTCCACATAGTCACGTTGTCAAAATTCTGACATTGTCTTTTATAATTTTTCATTTTGTACTAGATTTCAGGAACTTTGTTTAGAAGGCAGCCTTAGCCGTCTTCTGGTGACGAAATGAGCATAATTATTGTGCTTCATAATATTATAATAATATTTTAATGACGACCTCCGTGGTCGAGTGGTAGCACGTCGCCATCTAGTGAGGTTCCGGGTTCGATTCCCGGTCGGGTCAATGAAGAAAACGATCTTTTCTGTATTGTCTCGGGTCTGGGTATTGTGGTCTGATTTCCATAACACAAGTGCATTAGCTACTTACTTTGGGATCAGAGCAATGAATTTGATTGGTGTCCAATATTTATTTAATATAAGCAAAAACCGATTTTTTAACTCCAGCAGTTTTGTGTCAGACAAGGACAAAACACTGCTGGAGGAAAAAATCATATAGACATATGTATATCAGAATCACAGCGGACTGCGACGCGGAAATGTGTGACGACCAACAAGTGCACACTAGTGAAGGTTTTTTTGACATTATTTATGACCAAAACAAAACAAAAAATAGGGGCTTACTCACGATATTGACATTTTATTACCCGGTTTTTTGTTTGTTTTAGAGACATTGTTTGAAAGTCTTGTCGTTTCTAATAAAGTCATACTTATATAATTAATCAAATCATAGTACTGAAAATTTTCCCAAACCACTTATTCATGCGAAAATCTATATTATTACACATTTTACACAAGTAGTTAGAAAAAAAATGGTTAAGGTTTTGGATTTATAATGATAGTTTTTCTAAAATTTAATATAATATTTAAAGTGCAAATTTAATCTGCCTAAAAGTCTAGTCTGGTAACATGAGCTCTAATAAATCTCAAGTTCACAATAGTAATTATACATAACCTTCATGGGCTACTCTACAGACATATACTCGGCATATAGTTACAGTTTTATAGCAATAAGTCTCCCCAGGCTGAAACCGAAATGCGCAACCAAACAGGTTGCCCGATAGAACAAGTCACGAGTGGTAGCGAATAGAACTAGAGAATTGGTAGTGAATAGATGATGGTAGTGGTAGCGAATAGAAATAAACCCTCACACTCACACACACACACACAACACACACACACACACACACACACAGACACACACACACACACACACACACACACACACACACACACACACACACACACACACACACACACACACACACACACACACACACACACACACACACACACACACACACACACACACACAAATACACACAAAACAAACAAGTACACATACGAGGCACAGGCAGGAACACATAACAAAATACAAAAATAATATCTTATTTGTAGTCACACAAAACTACTAAAAATTAGGACCCATTTCTAAAATGTATACCTCCTAAGACCCCTTACACACTGCGACTTTTAGCATCGATGCAATCACGATGTAGTATCGATGCAGTAGCAAACTGTCAACTGCGCTACTTCTAGCATCGATAAAGTGCGCATCTGTATCAATGCTAAATAAAATCTGTTCATTGCGTGAGTCGCGATGCTGAAGCACATTTTACAAAACACGCGACGGAATCGATGCTAAAAGTCGCAGTGTGTATGCGGTCTAAGCAACGAGTCTCTGTTGTATTGGACCATACAGGCAGTAATTGGATCGGGCCGCTACCGGCCACAGTTAAAGCCAACCTTAATTGCAGGAGCCAAGCCAAGATTCGGCCCGAATCACCAGCCGTCGGGCCGCTCTAGTAATTAAACTATGGACTAATTACACTTTACACAGATAAACAGTTTTTATTGGTCACACTTGGAGCCGTATGAACAATGTTCGAGTTGTAAGTGCGGCGTTAAGCTAAATGAATTTCGCTATTTGGCTCTAGTTACAGTTTAGGGTTTGGCTGAGCGATTTTGAATGCTGTTTATTGGCTCAGACGAAGGCGCAAGTCTGAGGAAACTGGAGTTAAAAAAAAACATGCTGATTTTCATAAACTGGTAAAGACGTAGACCATTTTCATCCGATTGTTGTTTCTTTTGTAGTCATTTTGATTGTAGGTAATATCGTGTTAAATTAATATCGTGTAGGTATACATATTACATAAAAAAGTTTTATTATGATTTAAGTTAATGAACTTAAAATATGTTTAAAAAGTTAGTAATGATTACCTTTTTACTTTAGATCATTTTTTTAATGTAGATACCGTCTCACATCATTCTGAGTTTAGCATTTTTGTCGCATATTTTTTTATATGTAATTGAGTTGTAAATAAATGGATAACATGTTCAATGGTTAAGTGTATTGCGGTCAAATCGTTCTGCGTGAAAATATTTTAACAGTGTCTTTGATTACATGACAGAACAGGGCCTTATCATATAATATATTTGTTTAAATTGTATTTTATCTTATTTATTACTACATTTTTTGAAAGAGTACCCTTTCAATGTTAAAATATTTCTACATCATCGGCTCCGTCTCTCTCATTTCAACCTGTACTAATATTATAAAGGTAAAGAGTTTGTTTGTTTAAACGCTCTTATCATAGGAACTGCTAGACCGATTTGAAAACTTATTATTATTGTGTTGGATAACTTATGTATTGAGAAAGACTTTAAGCTATAAAACATTACGCTGCAACGGGAGGGGAGGAAGCAAACAAAACGCGCGGGCAAAGTTGCGAGGGACGGCTAGTGCTTAATAATTCTTTTCTCTTAACTTAACATTAATTAAGTATACAAAATTGAATTCTAAAAAAAAAAAGTCTAATTTGAAATGCGAAAGCAAATGAAAACAAAAATGTTTTCTACATATATTTTTTTTGCTGAATCAGCCGTTTATATATTTCCACTTAAAACCTTATATAAATATTAGTACATAATATGTAATCGGCTATGTAATACAAAAAAATATATGACTTTTCATCTTGCAATATTTACCCGTGCTTATTTTGTTTGCTCAGATATCCGTAGTATCGGTTTGTTTGTTTCGACGAATAAAAATACGACACTGGCATTCCGAATGCTTGAGGCTAGAAAAGCGAAGGGTTGTAGTCACATTTTACAATAAAATATACGGGTTTAGAGAATCTTGCAATTTTAATATGTCTTGTTCGGAAGATATTGTTATATCTTCCGTAGAAGTCTGTGGAGTCAGTAAAAAGTCCAGTTTTTTGCAAAGCGTATGTAATGCTTCTATTATAGCTAGCAAAAAATATATATTTTTGTTTGAAATTCGCTTGATATAATTCAACATATCTGAGGCAAGAATAGGCCACTGTTGACGACTTCCGTGGTGAAGTCCCGGGTCCGATCCCCGGTCGGGTCAATAAAGAAAAATCTAAATTTTCTATGTCGTCTAGGGTCCGGGTCTCGGTGTACCACCTTTGTGTCTGATTTCCATAACGTGCCCCCCCCCCCCCCCCCCTATCTAACTTCTTGGCTAAGCGAATGTAAATTTTGAAAAAAATATGTAATATAGGTCTTAGCAAATACTTTTAACGAAAATTAGTTTTTCAACAACCGCAAACATAACTTTGTTCTTCATAGAAACACTATGAAAAACAAAGTTACATAAGCGGTCAACAAAATATTTTGGTGATTTACTGCGGAAGTAAGTGGATTCCCTGATTCAGTTAAAGTTGGCACGGAACCCTCAGTGCACGGGTCCGACTCGCACTTGGCCGGTTCTATTTATGACTAGCAGACCCAGCGAACTCCTTTCGCCCTCAGCCCCATCCCGCCCCAGCCCCGCCAAACGGGATAATAAGTATACTTTGTTCATATCCTGGTTCTAAACTACCGTCCCACCAATTTTCAGCCAAATTGGTTCAGCTGTTCTCAAGTTACAAATAGTGTAACTAGCACGACTATCTTTTATATACATAGATGTTAGAGCTGATGAGACCAGTTTCGGTATAAGTCCAACAGTGGTTATCGAGTTGATTATACTAGAATCAAATTTCTCGATGTTTTTGTTCTGTTGCAAATGCCATGGTTAGGTACACCGTGACCATGGGAACTCGAAAATAACAAGGTACATGGTAGCAATCCCGTTACAATAAATTCTTATGTCGTGACCATGTAAGCTTAAATCCTTATGTTGATTATAATCATCATATACTCCATCGGCATTGCGAATGACCATCATATAATTTAAACATGCACTAGCAATGTTTTCATGATGTCCGCATAACTGCAGAACCGATTTAAACAATTTTCCAATAATCCAACGCAAATGTTCGATATTTTCCTCATTCCGCTGTATTAAGTCTGCTTATTGAACTGACCTGCATGCAAATGGCGTCTTTAGAATGCACTGCATCGTGCATAACTTACGAGTGAAGGAGTTCACTATGTACTTGGTTGATTGGAGCACTGTTGAACTTAGACCCCTTACACACTGTGACTTTTAGCATCGATGTAGTCGCGCGTTTAAAACACGCTTCAGCATTGTGACCTCACGCAATGAACATATTTAATTTAGCATCAATGCAGTCGCCTGTTTGCATCGATGCAGAAGCGCGACTGCATCGATGCTAGTATCGACGCAGTTGCTAAAATTCAGTACATAATTTGACAATTTCCAGCTTCTGCATCGCGACTGTATCGATGCTAACGCGCTTTAGCATCGCTGTTAAAAGTCGCAATGTATAAAGGGTTTTTAGGGTTTGTTACAAATTATTTCTTTAACTTACTACAATCTTCGTGTTTTCTCTTGTGTAGTTGGACCGCCTTTGACGTATTTGAAGTGGAAAATAGAGTATTAGGGCCAGTTTTACCATGTACAAGCTCTATTAACTATTCTATTACTAGTCATTGTTGGACTTAACGTTAACCAGAAATTAATGGGTTATTATAAATCAGGCCGTTAGCCTTGTAATTATTATTACTCTCTCGATGCTACATAGTATTAACGAGCAGAAATCGAAAAGCATGGAACTAGCAATCGAGTAGTGTTGCCTCGCCCTAGACGAGCTGTCAATCTGTCAGCAACTATCGCGCCAAAGTCGCGCGCAAAATGTTGTGTTACTCTGCTTTCAGTAGTATATAATGAATAACATTCATGGTAGAGTGTGTTTCAATATTAATAATAGATAGTTAATTATCAGCACTAATTCTTACAAGTTTACAAATGCTTTGGAGAAACCACAATCTCAATAATAATCCAAAATAAGAAAAGCCATTGAACTAATAATAGTCCCCGTAGCCGATTTCGACTACGGTGGCCAGTCACTCATCAAGTCATACAAACGGTGTCATATTCGAAAATTAAATTTCCAGGAATACGTCAAAATATTGTCGTCGTATTCGCGACACATTTTTTGCATGGCATAGCTTCTCTATACGTTGTAATCACAACTCACTGATAAAAGCTAGGGTATTTCAGAATTCTCGAAAGCTATTACCTAGATCTGATTTGATTTCGTGGAAATGGAACAGAATTTTGATTCATCGGATAATTACTATTCTCAGAATGTCTTCTAAAGCCATGGGATGGAAATGATGAGATACCCTGCATAATTCTACTGGATTACCACTTTCGTTACCATGGAAACAACAACAGAACATCAAAAAACCAAACGCACTTAATACTATGGGACGTGGGACGATTTGATCGGTCGCTGTGGAAAACTGTGGGGGAGGACTTTGTTCAGCAGTGGACGTCCTTTGACTGATAATGATAATGATGATGATGGTATGATTTCCGGGACCAAAATCGTGCTCTAACTATTTATTTAAGTATAAAAATGGACCGTTTACACGCACTCTCGTATTCGACGACGCGTTTGGTGTAGTGGTTAGCGTTCCTGACCAAAACGCTGCCCGTCGCGGGTTCGAATCCCGCAAGGGGCAAGTGATTGTGTGATGATCACGAACATTTGTACCTAAGTCATGGATATTAATATGTGAATAAGTATTTATGAGAGACGCCCCCGTCATAATCATATGAATTTATGTTATTATATATGTAGGGATTTATTTATTTTTATATCTTTCGTTCAGAAATATTGCTCTGAGTATAATACTACCTACTTGTTTTGCATTCCAAAAATATAGAAATATTCCGAATCTAACCTAACTTTTGCCTAACTCAGCTTATATTAAATAGTCAAATCGTAGTTTAAGCATCAGTTCGCTCAGCAAATTGGCTCATGCATTACTTAGCACGTTTGGTGCGGTTACTGCAGTAGTATCGGAGCCGATGACCATCGGACTTGTAGCTGCAACAATTGCAATTTGTACTTGATATGATTTTGTAGTGCGATATTTTGGCGCAATAGGATGAAGAAGGAAAAGAGAAGCGTTTCCTGCCGACCTAAGTGTTATTGCACAGGACTACAATCCTATGGAATACTGTCTGTGTGTGTTATAAATAGTTAGTCCGATCGAAAACTCATATAACATGGCTCAGGGTAGTGTGGAGATTCAGATGTTGTATGTAGTTAGGCTATCAGCGCCATGTACCCGTTTTGGAGCCGGTTACGTTATGTGCTTCACCACATTCCTCCTCCGAAAAACTGGAGATTGGTTAAGTCATAAAGGACGTCATGTCACCGACGGAGGAGGCGGAGCGCGCGCGGGTGGACGATCCTCTCGCGCTGCTTATCCGCCAAAGGAAAGACAAGAGAAGGCGGGTGGTCGACCACCCTCCAGTGATAAGCAGCGGGTGATAGGCGCGGGGGCGCCCTCGCCCGCATTGCACCGCTTATCACCCAGCTGAACGAGGATGACTAAGCACTTACAGCCATCTTCGAGCCCCTTCCTGAATGCGGGAGGGGCTTAAAGGGCCCACTGCTGTAAGGCGGGCAAACGCTGGTGGGGAACTGGATGCCAAAGCTATGTCGATTCCAACAACCCTGCCACCGCAGGTGACGCGGTCGTGCTGCATGGGTTGTTTAGAGGGTATACCGGGAGTCACCTTCCCCGGGCGTTCTACATAAGTACCCCATCCGGCCCCCGAACGGGTGTGGATGCGTAATACATTTTTCCCAGCGAAAACAAAAAAAGAATAGATGAGTCTATTTTTATCAGCAGCTGTGCATGTTGAGTTGAACTTGCAAGTATCATTACTTCTTAGGTTCACACGGTGAGCTGGGATGAGCGTGCAGTCCACAGTGGCTCGGGACTGTGGTGTGTCAAGTCCACGGTGCGTGCGAAGGAGGTCCAGTAGTCGTTTCGAAGCTGGATTAAGTTGTCATGTGCTTCGACACATTCTTTCGCTTAATCACCATTGCCTGTAAGAGGACAGTACTTTATCTGTCTTTACCTCCTGAGCCACAATTGCGGTCGCGGTCGCGTTCCCGCGGTGGTCTGCGTGCGCGTGCGCAATTCGCGCGGTGTCAGGTTACACGTTACGTAAATAGTTATAACATCTTATTGGAACAAGCTATTATCATTTTGTAAAAAGCTTATCATTACTGAATAAATTGCCTATGCTTGTGTTTTAAAAAAACACAACTTATATGCGGGTAGTTTTTTTATTTTGGACCATGAAATTCTTACTCAGACCAGGTCTGAAGCAATTCGATGTTTGAAGAGAAATGACTATTTACAAGGTATGAACATTGTGTCTCATATACTATCTAAGCTGCCGACAGTTCTTGTATCTAAATGGTCAGACTATAGTTTCCCACTGATCACAGAAGGAAAGATAGGGGTCATGCTGTCATATTTTTTAAAGACAGAGGCAGTGAAGACTTCAACCACATCCAATATTTACTTTATGGAACCATGCTTCGAACAGACTCAGTTCAACCAGCAGCGTTATATTTCTACCAATCGCCCACATGCTGTATTACTTCAATCTGAAAACAAAGATGCTGTTAAATGTGGATTTTGTCGTACACTAAATCATACGTTGGCGCATTGTAAGCGGTTTGGCAATGCTTTACTTACCGTACGATGGCAGTATATTAAACGCACTGGACTATGTTTTAAATGCCTGTTATTTCGTCACAACAGAGAAACCTGTGCGGCACCAGTATGCGATATTGAGAACTGCGGTTTAGCTCATCATAAGCTGCTACACTATCCACCCGCCAATCGTAGTACTGACTCTAATCAGTCACGCCAACCGAGTAAACAAGATGCCGCCACTAAGACTGTCACTTTACTCTACGACTCTGCTGATCGGAAAGTGTTTTTGAAAGTCGTACCTGTACGCATACACGGGCCGTGTGGAATCATCAGCACGAGTGCACTTCTTGACGACGGGTCGACGGTGTCTTTGATCAGCGGCGCGTTAGCAGAGCGCGCAGGGCTATGTGGTCGTCCAGAGTCCTTACACGTGAGTGGAGCGTGGACTGACAATCAGCTGGTTTTCGACTCGACCATTGTAAATATGAATATTTCTGGCATGGACAATAAGGTGCATACTATTCGTGCGCGCAATGTGAATTAAGTTTACCTTTACAATGTATGTCATATTTGAATTGTAATGATTATTTAAGTTTAGCTGATATTCAGCATAACCTTTGTACAACTGATGTCAAACCTGATTTGCTGTTAGGACAAGATAACTATCATTTGCTTTTTCTCTTAGAAGTTACATTAGGAAAACCAAACGAGCCGTCAGCCACTCTGACACCTTTAGGCTGGTGCGTTCATGGCAGTGACCGCATTCCGCGCAACGTCCACCCCTCTCCCAAAGTCACTCTCATCATTTCGGAGATCGGGGACTCGCACTCACAGGATAAACACCTGCTTCGGGAAATCTACGACGAGGTCAGGCGTTCTTTTACTTTGGACTCGCTGGGAGTTTCAGGTAAGCCTCGTCAGAACGCAGATGATGTTCGTGCCGCGGAACTATTAGAGGATAGCGCTCAGCTTGTTAATGTACGATGGTTTGTATCATTGCCTTGGCAACCTACGAACTGTCAGATGCCGAACCCGTTCCCTTACGCTCTGAAACGACTCAATGGTATTGCACGTAAGATGTCAAAGGACGTAGGTTTTTCATCTAGGTACGAAGAGAGAATACAACATTTATTAGAGAATTATTTTATAGAGGTACATAAGGATTGCGTCACTTCCACTTTGGAGTCACCTCATTTCAGGGTAGACAGCCTAAACAAGAAGAAACTCAGGCTTGTTTTTGATCCTGGGGAAAAAGTCAATGGATATTTTCTTAATGATTTATAATTACAGGTCCGGATGTACTGGTATCGCCGAATAGGATCGTGCACTTAAGGAAAATATGATAGCAGTAACTGGCGACATTAAGTACATGTTTTAAGGGTGAAGATTTATGGAAAAGTAAACCCGAGAACCTATACAGAGAATGTGCCAAGGAGCCTGTCAAAAGTATGTAATGACTGATATAGATTTTTGAACTCATTTATTTTGGAGCAAGCTTTTATTTATGTGCAATGTTTTATTAATGTGTAGAGAATAAAACGCTTAGAGTTTACCATGCTAGCTGCCGTTAATAAGATGCTTGCTCAGTTCAATATGGTAACTGCATCAATGTTAAGCCCTGTGCCTGATCACAGTATGTTATATATATATGCGCACGCAGGGGTCGAAGGAAATAGCGCAACGAATGGGAAAAGGTACAGCGGTCTTCAGTTACATATTTAGTGATGTGTCTACTAAAGTTGCGGTGCTGCTGTGTAGTACAGTGTATAGTGTATATTGGCGTTCAAAATAATGATGGTGTTGTGATGACTTGTGTTTCTTTGAAAGTGTTTGTTGTATTATTTTAGTATCAGACAGCGCTATGGTAAAATAAATGTGTGTGTTAATTTACGAGTTCCGGTTCCACTTAGTTTTTATTTTGGCTCCGCTTAGTGAATATTTCTGAAAATGTACTGAAATTTATGGATAAAAACAGAAAACTTATCGAAGTTGTTAGATTGTTACTTACACAACATGGAAAACTGTTTGAAAACTTTTAAGTTATTAGATTTAATCGCAATCAAAGGACAAATACATAAGGCGATGCAGCTGCATTATAGAGATATTTTGATCGAACGCGCTTGCAACTGGACTTGCAATTAGTTCAAGGAATCTAACAGTTGAACTTTGTCTTGTATATAGGTTGATTTTATTTAAGTCGTTAACCCCTACACATTTTATTTTAGGTATTTTGTCGAATCTATCAACAGTTACTCCGACAAGTGGGCAAGGAAACAGTGGCATAAGGCGCATAGTTTAGCAGACATGCTCTGGAACATTATGGGTATGCAAAGTTTTGCCAGTCATACTGCTATTTTTAAATGGATCTTGAATCCGGCGTCTCTGTGGGTAGATCACATGTTTTATAAATAATCTAACTGCACCCTGGAACAAATAAGTTCATCCCAGTAAGTATTGTCGAGAGTGGTGGACGTTCGATCAAATCAAGACCGGACTAAAGCGACAGTCTACAGCCCGTGTTGCACCAATGTCTCAGATATTATTTAGTGATTTAGTGATTTAGTTTCTGCACTAGGGGAGGGAATGTTGGCGATGGAAATTGTCAATGGTTTCATCAGTTTAAAATTCAGAAGAATTCTGTATGTCAGTGTCATCGGCGATGTTAAGCCTATAGTAAATTATACTTTGCATGTTTATCGCGTTTCCCTTCGTATCTTGAATCCAGTGTACGCGTTGGCTACATATATAATAAAAATTATTTTTATTAGTATTAAGCAAAATATATTTTTTTTACTGTGATAAATAGACCCTATAAATATTTTCACTTAAAACGAGGTGACCTTATATATATTTTTTAGGTAGGTACATACTACGTGATATTTTTTTCGACAGTGAGCTTCTCTTATAGTCTAAGAGCCGGAGAAGATCGACCTTCACCGATTTAATAACTCGATAAGACATATTTCAATATGCCTTTGATAATTTTCCTATCGATAAGTGTTCTTATTTCGATTTAATTAATGTTAATCAATTTTCTTTCATCACCTTCTCTCTTGTCTTAATCGAATGAGTTTTAAAAACTATCAATTGATCTAAAACTCATTTGATTTTGATAAGAAAGAAGGTGATGAAAGGGAAATATATTAAATTAAAAATAGCTTTGAATTTTTTTCCATAGGCAAGCTGTCCACTACAAGGCTATCATAGGTATATATTTGTTTATAAATTATATTTGATAGAATAAATATGTCTCATCGATTTATCAGATCGGTGAAGGACGATCTTCCACGTCTCCTCTGCTAGTATCTTATATGTCCATCCGACTCATATCCGCTGCACGTATAATCTGACAACCCAACGCAACGCAACAATCCGTGTAGTTTGCCGTTCAAATTTTCATGTAACGAAGCTTCACCGTTTTGACATCACAACGTAGACGCAACGCAAAAAACACAATGCAACGCCAATATCCCTTCGCTCCAGTGTATTTTGCTCATTAAATGGCGAAGTATTTTACATTTTCTCATAAATCAAGTTTGACAAGTTGCTGTTGAGACGTTACATGAATATTAAAATATTCATAAATATTAAAGAAAGCAAAAAGATTTACGAAAGAATTTAACTGTCCGTTTGTTTGAGTAGCCACTTTTGCTTAATTTGTGTTTGTTATGGTTCAGTAGTCGAACAAGTAACCCTTATAGTTTCGCCATGTTCGTCTATCCGTTTGTCCGTCTGACTGCAGTCCAGCGAAGAGTTCCTTATTACTAGTAAACTATAATTTAGCATGAGTACGTACTATATCTCCACCAAAGTCGTATAATAAAAAATTAAAAATTCGAGGTACCTCTCATACAACTAAAGTAGAGATGATTTTTTTCTCTTGCCTGACCCATCGTACGGGGTTTCGTTCAAAATGTTTCGTTCAAATGACTATGAGTCTGCTAACATCTTTTTTCGATAACATTGCCAGTTTCCATAATATTTAGTAAAATGTTTGTTAGAGTTCGATATCACCACCCTCTCCCAACTAAATGGTATAAGGTACTGTGACTTACTTGAGTTAAGGACCTATACTCTGATTTTTAATTTGATAGACCAAAATAACATTGAGTGGGTGGCCACTTTTCCAAAATTTTAAATTAGTGTTGTTCCTAAATAGTCGAAAATTTCAATTTTATCAATTCTTGTTTTTATTAGATTATAAAATATTTAAATAAAATATGTTTATGCAAAATATTTTCCCTACAAAGATCATCATTATTTCTTATGATTGATTTATGGAAAGTATTAAAAATGCAAAATAGGTGAAATCTTACCAGAATATTGACTTTTGCGAAAACTTTTTTATGTATAACTTTTATTTATAGCTATATGTAACGTTTTACATGTATTATTTATCCAAATAGGTAAAACCGCATTATTGAAAAATCGTATCACAAGTTCAATTAATCGCGTACAATTAAATTGTTGCGACATTATTGCACTACGCTTGCAATTAAAAAAAATAAAAAGTGCAATTGAAGCTGCCATTCTGGTCTATCTAATTAAAAATCAGAGAATAGATGAGGCAGAGGGCGACCACAGTGCGCTGCCATCCCGTTCGGTCTTGAGCTTCTCGCTTTGTTTTGCTCCAAGTCTTCGTTTAAGGTTTCTTTGGGGATTCCTCGGGTATTAGGTTGATACGTGATAAAAAATACACAGAAGTAGCATATATGATGAATTTAGACGGAAACTATTACGGCAATGATAAGTAAACTTAGGGGAAATTAATTTTCATGTTAATTTTCGATTTTTATACCAATACTAGCGGTCCCCCGCGACTTCGACCGCGCGTTTTGAGTTTGCTCCCTCCCCTCCCGTCGCAGCGTCATGTTTTATATCCTAAAGCCTTTCTCGATAAATAAGCTATCCAACACAGAAATATTTTTTCAAATCGGTCCAGCAGTTCCTGAGATAAGCGCGTTCAAACAAACAAACTCTTAAGCTTTATAATATACTAGCGGTCCCCCGCGACTTCGTCCGCGCGTTTTGAGTTTGCCTCCTCCCCTCCCGTGACCCGTCGCAGCGTGATGTTTTATACCCTAAAGCCTTTCTCGATAAATAAGCCATCCAAAACAGAAATATTTTTTCAAATCGGTCCAGCAGTTCCTGGGAGAAGCTCGTTCAAACAAACAAACTCTTATTAGCGCAAGCGCACGTCGTATTTTAGCTGCGAACATTATTTTGGTGCGGAGTTATGTTAAAACTGTGATAGCTCCTAAGATATTTATTGAATTTAAATGATATAAATGGCAACTTTGTTCTAAATGAAATGCTCGTGATGATGAATGTATTTATTTTGATCAGAATAAATACCTGTGTGTATAATACACCTCTAAAAATAATGCATTATTTTTTTACAAATTTATTAACATAAAATAGGTTGTAGTAAGTCAACCATAAACGATAGACATATGCTGTCGCGGACTTTGTTATAGAACTCTTAATGCTGAACAATCCTGTCATACATGATTTTTGTGTAACTTAAGCGGTTTTCGCAGCGTACGCAGCGGAAGCTCTCAAAAGGAATATCTTTCTCCCGTTTTCGCAACATTTTTCATTGCTGCTGTGGTCTTATGAGTCGTATCTTTATGTTATATAGCCTAAAGCCTTCCTCGATAAATGGACTATCCAACGTAAAAACATTTTTTTCTAATCGTGCCAGTAGTTTCTGAGATAAGCGCGTTCAAACAAACAAACAAACAAACTCTTTAGCTTTATAATATTAGTATAGATTAGCGCAAGCGCACGTTGTACTTAAGCTGTGAACATTATTTTGGTGCGGAGTTATGTTAAAACTGTGATAGCTCCTAAAATATTTATTGAAATCAAATAATATAAAGGGCAACTTGGTTCTAAATGAAATGCTCGTGATGATGAATCTATTTATTTTGATAAGAATAAATACCTGTGTGTATAATACACCTCTAAAAATAATGCATCATTTTTTTACAAATTTATTAACATAATAAAGGTTGTAGTAAGTCAACCATAAAAGATAGACATATGCTGTCGCGGACTTTATTATAGAACTCTTAATGCTGAACAATCCTGTCATACTTGATTTTTGTGTAACTTAAGCGGTTTCCGCAGCGTATGCAGCGGAAGCTCTGTAAAGGAATATCTTTCTCCCGTTTTCGCAACATTTTTCATTTCTGCTGTGGTCTTATGAGTTGTATCTTTATGTTATATAGCCTAAAGCCTTCCTCGATAAATGGACTATCCAACGTAAAAAAAATTTTTCAAATCGGGCCAGTAGTTTTTGAGATTAGCGCGTTCAAACAAACAAACAAACAAACTCTTCAGCTTTATAATATTAGTATAGATTCTTTGTATTTTCATGTACAAAGGTATGACTGGTAGAAAATGCCATATGGTGCTAAGTCTATTTTTTGTACAAATTTTGGTTGCGTAATAAAGTATAAATAAATTAACCGCCTAAGACAGATGATAATAAATACAATTAATACCTATAACTCCATAATACGTATCATCATCTTGTAAAATGTTTTTGTGGTCTCGTTTAATCCTCCAGATGCAGATAGATACAAAGAGAAACTAAAAAAATAACGCACTCTGCAAGTAATTTCAGTAGTTACAAGATATTTTATTTTATTTTACACGAGTTGTGCCCGCGACTTCGTTCGCGTGGAATTGTGACTTTGGGTAGAATTTTTAATGATTAGGGCTAATGATATTGCATCAGAATAGCTCTCATAATAATAATTTTGCCCATTTTTTACATATATTTCCATACCTACAAAATGTCATCCCTAATTCCCTATTGGTATTTTACCGCCTTTTATGACTAATTTCATCACCTTGTTTAACTCCTTAAGGTATTTTTTGAAATCATTATTTGAATGTCAAATTTATTTATTTCTTATCAAGAGCCTTAAAAATAAGTTTCAAGATTCTAGCTTTAAAAATGACGATACTTCCATACAATTTTTAATCACCTTTCAACCCTTTTATGCAATAAAAAGTAGCATAAGTTCTTTCTCAGGCTCTAGACTACGTGTGTGCCAAGTTTCATTTAATCAGTTCTGTAGTTTAGGTGTGAAAATGCAATAGACGGACAGAGTGACTTTCACATTCATAATATAATACCTAGTCTTGCCATAAATATTGTCACAACGAAAAAAAAAATGCAAATATTTACTTACCTATTACTTTTACAGTGTGTTAGTTTTATACATAAATATAAAACAATAAATATAAAAAGCTTATTCGAAGTGGTCTCCATTGGCTGCAATACAGTCCTTTAAACGTTAAGGCCAGTTATCAATAGAAGCACGCACTCTTTCCATGGGAAAATTCTTAACTGCCAATCGTATGGATTGTTTTAGGGACTCCAAATTATCATGGCGTTTAGCAAGCCGTACTCTCTAAAACTGACCATAAATCATAATTCAGCGGATTAAGATCGGGACTAGAAGACGGCCAGTCTTCAGCTCTGATGAAGTCCGAAACGTTCGCTTCTAACCAAGACTGCGCGGACCGAGCTTTATGACCCGTCGCCAAGTCTTGTAAAAAAGACCATGCTTGGTTATTGAACATGGTGTTGTTAAGGGGCTTAACAACCTTCTCAAGAATGGTATCTTGATACACTTGTGCCGATGTTTTGATACCTTTTTCACAAAAATATGGCTCAGTCACTCCATCATAGCTAACACCCCACCAAACCATCACTGAAGTCGGGTAATGCCTACGTTGCACTCTGCCGACTAATTGGGAAGCTTCCTTAGAGGTTTGAGCATAAATACGGTCATTTTGTTTGTTAAAATGTTGCTCAATTGTAAAGATTTTCTCATCCATAAACAAAATTTTTCTTTGACCTCCCATTGCGTACCGATTCAGTAGTTTTTTCGATTTTACCACCCTATTCTTTTTTGAATTATCAGTTAAAACATGACCAGTGCGTCTCTTATAGGCTGCAAGTCCTAAGTCATCTTTTAAAATACGCGACATGGTTCTGGGTGCTATCTTCATCTCCCGAGATAAAATCTTTTGCTTTCGAACAGGATTTTTGCGAATTCTTTCCCTTACTGCTTTGACCACCTTTTTCGTACGAACACTACGTGGACGCAACTCAACTCTCGAAGTTGCCGACGAGTACGTCTACCTGGGACAAGTGATCCAATTGGGTAGTTCCAACTTTGAGAAAGAGGTCAATCGACGAATCCAACTCGGCTGGGCAGCGTTTGGGAAACTGCGCAAGAGCGTCTTTTCGTCTCAATTACCTCAGTGTCTGAAAAGAAACTAGGTTTAAGACGAAAGTCTTAAACCAGTGTGTGTTACCATCGAGTACATACGGATCCGAAACGTGGTCTCTAACTATGGGCCTCATAAAGAAGCTCAAAATTACACAACGAGCGATGGAGCGGGCTATGCTCGGTGTTTCTCTACGAGATCGAATCAGAAACGAGGAGATACGTAGAAGAACCAAGGTAACGGACATACCCTTGAGAATCAGTAAGCTTAAGTGGCAGTGGGCAGGGCACATAGCGCGAAGAACTGATGGCCGTTGGGGCAGGAAAGTTCTATATTGGAGACCCTTCGACCAAAGACGCAGCGTAGGACGTCCACCAACAAGATGGACAGACAACCTTAAAAAGATCGCAGGATCAAACTGGATGCAGACCGCTAGTGATCGGTTGCTATGGAAAGCCATGGGGGAGGCCTATGTTCAGCAGTGGACGTCCTTTGGCTGATAATGATGATGATGTTGACTACGTGGACGGCCTGATCTTTTTCTGTCACAAACAGTGGCGGTCTCCTTGTACCTATTGATAGCCCGGTACACAAACATTTGACTAATACCAAGCGTATGGAGAGTTTTAAAAATTTCATTTGGCTCCATACCAACTTCGTGTAATGCAATCACAGCGATTCGGTTCTCTTTATCACCCCACTCCATTTTAATATCGCAAAATATTATAAAATGTATTGGCGCCAAAATTAGACACCACAATGAGCAATCGTATCAAAATGTCAGATTCCAAATTCAAATGTAATGTCTTTCTTATTTTTAAGTGTAACAGTATTTATGGCCATACTGTGTATATAGTTAGTATTTGGGAGACTTACAGCTAGAACAAGATATAATGCACACTTCACTAGATCAGCGTATTAATATGTAAATTTATACAAGTCAATATGAAATTCAGTGGAACAACTTGCAGCAAATATGGTTCGCCACTAACAGTCCGTGCGATGATGGTGTCTTTTGCTTCAAATCTGCATATGAAAACCTCTGAAGTTTGTGATGAAAGCAGAAATATGGAATAAATAAAGAGCAGGGCCCTTATTTTTGAATCACTCGCGTCAAGATGGCGTGTGATATTAATTGCTTAATGTCAGGCTTCCCTTTGATTTTTTGTTTAAATAAAGATTAGTATGAAACCATGAGTTGATGATAAATGGCGTCAATTCATGGGGCATGAGATTTTGCGTGGTGTCAGCTCCATACGCTAGTAACAGGAGTTCAGTGCCTAACGACCGACCGAATCTGAAATAATACGGATATGTTTTATTTAAATAAGGGTCGGACTACACTACACCATAAATTAGATACCGTTTTTTTCGGTCACGCAAACTGTTTCGTAGTCTCGTTCAAACAAACTAAGATGCCTACCTATGTTTTATGTGTATAAGACTTAAAACAAATCTCAATAGGTTTAACTGTATAAATTAATTTTAATTCTATGAATTAATCGTTTCAAAAGAAAATACGATAGTGGTTCCTTTTTTCTTAGAACTTAGGTATGATATGACGCGTTGAGCTGAGCAAGTGCTCTTGAATAGAAAACTACGGATTCTTTGTTAATATATCCATCGACATTTTGAAAAGTTTTAATACTATCGCTACAATACTATCAAAGTGACCCTTGGAAGTGATTTGACGTAATTGAATTAAGACGGCAAAATTACATGCTTCGTACCAAAAAAAGTGGAATTAAATTGTCTTAAGTTGAGTTCGGAGGTTTATTTCAGACTTCATGCACAAACAAACGTTACATATAGCAGAGTTAATGCCAAAAGCATGCTCTACCAGTTGAACCTAGATCTAAGAAGAGATAATACAGGTGGGCGCGAAGAGAGAAGGTTGTCAAATATAAAATTATTGTTATGCCCCATCTCTTACATCCTTAAGAGAGGTAGTTGTCACTTGTTCCTCAAAATCAATAAAATTTTAACTACTGTTTAACCCCCTCCGCGACTTATGATGCAAATTCGAATCAATACAAAATCTTAATGAGTTTCCTTAGCCTCAACTTCGAAAGGGATTATATAATATACAGTCTCCTGTCCCCAGTATAATAAAGGCTACGACACACATTCCTGAAGTTGGCCCACTTAAATGCCAGCTACTTGCACTTGCCTAATTGTATGTGTAGGGAGAAGCTTACTGGCATGCAGTGTGGTGGATGCGGAGGGCTCCAAAACTGGCGCGAGTGAATATCAAAATTATAAATATAGGTATGCAAAGATGCAAATTACTAAACTAGCACATGCCAGTAACTGGCATGCAAGCTACTGGTTCGTTAAACAGGCATGTGTATTGATGACAGTTTAAGTCAGTTCAAACGCTCCACACCATGACTCCTGCATGAGACCTTTACGTGTCGTGTTTCGATTGAGCGCATCAATAATTCAGACGTAACCGACTAGCCTTCACATACAATCGATCTGATTATTTTTACCAATTTTCTTTTTCCCTGCCCATTTGTCTGCTGCATAATTGAGTTATGTTTTTTGTGTGGTGGCTTTATGATTTTACTTCAATAATTTACTGACACGGAAATGTTTTTGTTTGTTTTAATAATGATTCACTTTAAAATGCACACTTTTAATGAAATTGATAGGACAAGCCCTTAATAAATAAAATGAAGTAGGTTTGATACGTGTATGGTTTATTTTATGAAACTACGGTATTTAGGAAAATAGAATTATCAATAAAGTGTTGTACCAATCAATAATAGAAGAGTAAAGGCCTGTTTCACCATCAACTAAAACAATTAGTAACTCATAAATAATTCAAATATGGAACGTCATTCCTTCTCTCAAAACATTGTAAAACCAACCGTAACGGAAGTTGCAATTGGTAAGAGCGTTTGGCCCGGTATGCCAAAAGGTTGCTGGTTCAAGTCCCGCCCGTGCGCAAATTTTTGGTTTCTTATTTCATCTTTATGAATATAAAATATGACACTGTGAGTGTTAAAAACATTCTGAAGCATTAGATAGCGAAGCGACATCAATATCCAAGTTGAATTTATTCTGTAAAGAATAACTGCTTGGGCCATCTGTTTCATAAACAGACGGCTAGATGGCGCTAAGCGTCACGCAATTGACGTTTTCATAAGAGACCACAAATTTCGCCGGGTCGGACTGACAGCACGGTAGCTCAATTGGTAAGAGCGTTTGGCCCGGTATGCCAAAAGGTTGCTGGTTCAAGTCCCGCCCGTGCGCAAATTTTTGGTTTCTTATTTCATCTTTATGAATATAAAATATGACACTGTGAGTGTTAAAAACATTCTGAAGCATTAGATAGCGAAGCGACATCAATATCCAAGTTGAATTTATTCTGTAAAGAATAACTGCTTGGGCCATCTGTTTCATAAACAGACGGCTAGATGGCGCTAAGCGTCACGCAATTGACGTTTTCATAAGAGACCACAAATTTCGCCGGGTCGGACTGACAGCACGGTAGCTCAATTGGTAAGAGCGTTTGGCCCGGTATGCCAAAAGGTTGCTGGTTCAAGTCCCGCCCGTGCGCAAATTTTTGGTTTCTTATTTCATCTTTATGAACGTAACGGAAGTGTTAGGTGCACCTCATTAAAAATATTTGACTAAATTATGTTTTTTTGTAACAAAATATGCATTATATTACAATATTAGTATTATATTGCAGTCTGCTCTGTTCAAAATACGACTAAAATACAAAGGTAAAATGTATTTGACCTCAGGTTACATGTATAGTTAAATGAATGCCAATTTGTTTTTTTTTTCTTGTTACGCTGCCACGGAAACACTACTCCGTCGGGTTTCAATAGAACTGTCAAAATTGCGCGGATTTTATTTCTTCACTGCACCAGAGATTCTAAAAAAAAACGCCCAAGTGCGAGTCAGACTCGAACAGTGAGGGTTCTGTGCCAACTTTAACTGAATAAGGGACTCAATCACTTCCGCGAAGCCAAAATACCGCAGTAGTTGGTTGACAGCAAATATGACGAAGTTTTTCACAGTATTTGTATGAAGAACAGAGTTATGTTTGCGGTAACTGAAAATGTATATATCTCAAAAACTATTAATTTAATCTCGCTTTAACCAATTTTCGTTTAAAGAATTTGTTAAGATCTACATCATGTTTTATTTTACAAATTTTACGCTTGGGGAGGGGGCAACGCCCATTTAACCAGAGAAGAAGCGTCTATCTCTCAAACGTATGTTTGTATAGGTAATGGTTTTAGAAACCTCGATGTCATTTTAAAAGACCTATCCATAGTCATCCCATCCCACACGGAAGGTTCGACAAAAAAAAGTAGATTTTAGATTCTTTTATGGGACTTCACTTACTTCCACCTAATAAAATACCACAATATTTTATTGGAAGCAAATATAACTTTGTTTTTCATAGCGTTTGTATGAAGAACAAAGTCATGTTAATCACTTTTATACCAACGAATAGTTTAATCTCTTTTATACCATAACTTATAACTGCGGGTCTATACGCGACGTATATAATGTAGTAGTATTGTAACTACTTACACCCTCGATGTTTCGACGGTGTTGCAACCGTCGTGGTCACGAGGAGACTCTTCGTCTGCATCGGGCGGCCGGTTCTTCTGCTACCCTCCAACTATCCGATATTTGTTGTGCACGTGAACTAGAGTCAGTAGGTTCAGTGCGACACACAACACTCACAGTATCCGGGTTAATGTTTATTGATAAAGGCGACACACACGGTTTGCACTTATTAATCACTGGATTCCAGGCCGATGACAACTTAAACCCGTCTTCCCGATTGAAATTATTATACTTCTTGATTTCAATCGCTTCACGTATGGTAATGGCGATCCGTGGAAAGGATTTTCGGGTCATGTAACTCCATCCAGTGATTAGTCCCCATATTAAGCAGATGTTCTGCCACCGCGGATTTATTGGTCTGCCGATTTTTCACTGCAGCGATGTGTTCCTTGACTCTTTCGGCTATAGTCCGTTTTGTCGAGCCAATGTACGAAACCACAGCTGCAGTCTCCCCCGTCCCCTGAGTTTGAAAAGGCAATACGTCCTTAGGCGATCGTAGTATTTGTGCTATTTTACGTAACGGAGTATATGGGCCATTATTTGAGCACCGTTTTTTGATGGTCACACGCTTGTTATTCCAAATATATTCAATGTTTAATTTAACAATAATGTTGTATGTTTTCTCATGTATCTATCTATATGAATTCACTTTAAAATTTGTAATAATATATGTAGTTTTGTAGGAAAAAATATTTTACCATCGGAATTGGGAGTAAAACTGCTGTTCTTCGCGCGTCACACCGAGTTGGCGCTCAGTTTTTAAACACTTATGTCGTGCTGGGCTTTTACATTATAATAACATAATATATGTCAAAAATTTGACATATAGTCAGGATAAGTTATATTGAGGTAGAAAAAATCTGTCTTTAGGTTTAAATTTAATATAATTAATTTTAAGTCGGTCACACGATTTTACCGTTTTCGAAAATGTGACACATAAATGCTCATAACTTCAAAAAGGTTTAACCTATCGACACAAACCATAGGTCCGCAGAAACTTCAGACGGGTAAAAACACCAATAGAAGACAAATAAATATCTCACAGCAATGATATAGCTAATTACAGCTCCTTGATTTTTATTTTTTTTCTTCAGACCCTAGTTCATGTGACCCTTCATGGGTGATGTTTTTAGATTTTAAGTCAGCGTTACGAATAAATGTCTACTATTGAATCATAAAACTCATAGTCAAGATTCATTTGAGCTGATTAGATTACATAAGCGTTAGTTACTTAATTTAATATTTCTGAAAATGAAAAATTTTCGTCACTTGCGTGGCACAATTTTCGTGGTCAATTGCCCACGAAAGTTACAAATCATACCTCGAATGGTTATCGAAGTGTACTGATCTCACTATAATTAATATTTTACGGTTTGTAAATGCAGATAAAATAACCGCCTTAACGTTTTATACTTGATTTTTTCTACTAAGACTGTTTCCAAAGGCACAGATATGATTTATAGAAATAATGTAGCTTACTAGAAAAATATGTAGAACATGACGTTTTAAATTTAGATTTTCATTCGGCTTTGAATCGCCTGATCAATCTATTTACTAATTATATAACAGCGTTATCACAATAAGTTACTCTAAAACAAACATACCCATTAATTAATTAATTTTCGTGCATTATTCGTAATTACCCCAATTTGTTTAGTTTACATGAGAAAATAATTATTTGCCACAAATAAAAATGATGGCAGTTTATGCCAGTCTTCTTAATTTAATCAACCAAGCGGCATGGCTAAAATTTGTGCCTGATCTAAAGCTGGAAAATTGTCCACTAGACCGATAAAAGAGTCTAATTTGAAGCTACTAGATAAACTTGAAATCAATCATCATCATCACTATAACATCCAAGGTTCGTGAATAAGTGCGTGACGTCTGGTGTTTATTTCCGAATATGCTAAAGGAATAGTTTCATTTTTTATTCGATAAGAAAAGGTCATATTTTGAACGCTCTAACAGCTATGATCCAGCAACTACTAGTCTAAATAGTCTCACTCCAGGCAAGAAAAAAATCTTGAAGACTAATTTATTGCTTGCAAAGTATATAAAGGGAATAACCTTATGCATTTGACTTTGAAAATGAGTTCTGACTCTTCCCATAATAGCCGGCAAATATCTAGCTACTAAAATTCAGGGTTACCTATATGTAATTTGAGGTACTACTTTGGAGGGTAAGGAGTTGATTGCTACAGATTTGCTACCATGTACCTTAGCTTACCCTTACTTTTATAACCCCAGATAATTTCGACAGAATGCGAAATCTTACCAAGATTGGTCAAGGAAGTGATAAGGTTACAAAATACTAAAAATTCGATTGTGAGTTTGGGTTTAAATTGTCGAATTTCAAAATATCATTGATTCGAAAGTGTGAAACATTAATTCGAAAGTTCAAAATATCATTGATTCGAAAGTGTGAAACCGTAAAATTTAACAAGGAATCCTATCGCTGACAGATACTGTCAGTGTTGTGTGTCGAGAACTTATGCGAGTAAAAAGTGAATTTGAGGTCAGTGATACCGCAAGTGAGTGCAATAAAAAACTACGAAGGAGGGTAGACCATTAAGTCTGCAAATAACAGCTCACTCCGACCAGTTTTATGTACCCTGTTATCATGGCACTTGCGACAGTGTTGAAATATCGGATACTCATAAATAATTTGGTACATAGTAGCAATGTCGAAGGTAACAAACTTTTCTTATGTTAGTGTTAATCATGAATGTTTAAAAATATATGTAATACCTAACCACATTACTTTTTGTCTAATCTACATTAAATTTATCATCTACATTAATTTTAAATTAATGATTTGATACTCATCGCTGTAAAATAACCAGTCACATTAATGGATATATACTTAGATTTTTATTATTATGATGTTTGTAAGTTTGTCAAGGCTAATGAACTGATAATAACATTATGTGATATCTAATTATATTTTAGCAGCAAGTATAATAAATGCAGGATTTAATTATGTATAAAGTTTAATATGAGGTAATATTTCAAGTAATTGATACTTTTATTACCGAATTATCTATCCAAAAAGACGCTGCGTAACTTTCGTGCCACGGTGAGTAACTTTCGTGGCTTTAGGCTGACGTAATTTCAATATTAAATATCTATATGAATAATGAACCGATTTTCATGATTCTAACAGATTTTACAGTTTGATAGCTTCTTTAAAGCAGTATTTTTTTTTCATTTGAATAATATCAGTATAAATTTTCGCCACGAAGGTGACGCAAAGAACACTTTTTGAAGAAATGTCCATATACAGTCTTAATGGAGTATTTACTGAGTACTGATCCAATTTTGTCCGTTACGCCTTTTACATATGGTAAAAATGCTGCTTGACGACTAGCCTCAGAAGCCTTCCCCCTCTCCCTTCGCCCTCTTCTTTCCTTCGGCATCTTTTATCCATTTCGTCGTAGTACCTCCTGAACATGTGCAAGCTCCTTATGTAAATGCTCAGGGTCACATAGGTTGTGAGCTCTACTCGTTAATGACGTTATAACCGATTGAAAATGCCGAGGATGATGATGAGAAGAGGCGTGTAAGTATCGGTCTGTGTGTGTGGGCTTCCTGTACACAGTGTGTGCCAATGTTCCATCCACCTTCACCTTGATCTCCATGTCAAGGAACGCGAGGCATATGTTCTTCTCCATCTCATAAGTGAATTTTATTTTCAGATGGATGGAATTCAGGTGGTCAATATATTGTTCTATTTCCAGTTGGCCTCCATGGATAACGCAAAAAACGTCATCAACGTACCTTTTCCAGAGTTTTACAGTACTCGGCCCAGTAGCTAGAGCTAGGTCTTCAAAATGCTCCATCCAGATATTTGGAATAACCGGTGCGAGTGGGCTACCCATTGCAACGCCGTCGATCTGGAGGTAGTACTGATCTCTGAAGAGTAGGTAGTTCCCGTCCAAACAATTTTCAATAAGAACGATATATTCCTTGGGTAACTCATGATTACACAGTTTATCCTTGATGACCTCAATGCAATCCTTTAATGGTACATTAGTGAAAAGTGACTCCACGTCGAAACTCACTATTAAATCTCCAGGTTCCAACCTAATGCTCTTCACTATGTCCCTGAAGTGTAAAGAATCCTTCACAAAAGACGGTGTTTTCCCAACTAATGGTTGCAGCACGGTGAGTCAATTTGGCTCACAATAGGTCTTAGTGGAATGTTGCGTTTGTGTATTTTAGGCAGACCATAAAGTTTAGGAGGTTGCACTGGTTTTGGTTTATAAAGCTCGTTGTACTCGTCTTCAGTGAATACATCTTGGTTCTCGTGGATCAAGGCTCGAATGCGACGTGTTACCCTGGCTGTAGGGTTGTAGGACACCGGTTTGTAAACATTCGTGTCTGACAACAAACTCCTTAATTTATTTTCATATTCATCAGTGTTCATTACAACAGTTGCGTTTCCCTTATCGGCCTTTAACACTAAAATTTTCTCGTTATCACGTAGCTGTTTCAGTGCTAGACGCTCTTCTGTTGTAATGTTACTTTTAGGTAGCTTCGACTTACGTAAAATAACCGCTATGTCTTGCCTCAGAACTTCTGCGTCTGTGGTTGGAATTTTATTACGGATAATAGTCTGCTCCACATTACATACTATGTCTTCGTAAGGAATCCGCTGCGGTGTCAAGGCGAAATTCATTCCCTTAGCCAACACATTCTTTGACATTCCTTGAGTGTTGTGTGTCGCACTGATCCTACTGTCTCTAGTTCACGTGCACAACAAATATCGGATAGTTGGAGGGTAGCAGAAGAACCGGCCGCCCGATGCAGACGAAGACGCCGAGCGCCAGTCTCCTCGTGACCACGACGGTTGCAACACTATTGAAACGTCGAGGGTGTAAGTAGTTACAATACTACTACATTATATACGTCACGTATAGACCCGCAGTTATAAGTTATAATGCAACGCGAAAGTTTAAAAAATATATCTCTTTTATACCAATTTTCGTTGAAAGGTTTTTTTAAGATCTACATCACGTATTTTTTTACAATCACGGTTCCGTTTTTGCCATTCGGCCACGAAACCCAAAAAAGCGCATTCGGAATCTATTGAAGCGGGGAAAGTATTCATGAACCTGGATAACCGAATTTGCAGTGTGCGCTCGTGAAATATGAAATTCATATTTCGGTGTAACGTATGAAATGACGGTTGCCTAATTCAAGTTGCAAGTGCGTATAGGAATAAAAAAGCCTCTTTTTGTTTTAATTATTAGTGACCGTCAACAATGTCGGATGTTTATGGCCGAACTAAAAATAACAAAACATTATTATTTTATGACTACACCACACAATAAAAATACCTCGTGATTAACCAGTTCTACTTTTTAGAAAACATTACTAAATTGATGTATTTGTTCGAAACCAATTTTGGATATCGTAACATAGAAACAATATGCAACATAAGAATCTATACTAATATTATAAAGCTAAAGAGTTTGTTTGTTTGTTTGTTTGTTTGAACGCGCTAATCTCAGAAACTACTGGCCCGATTTGAAAAAATATTTATATGTTAGATAGTTCATTTATCGAGGAAGGCTTTAAAATATATAACATAAAGATTCGACTCACAAGACCACAGCAGCAAAGAAAAATGTTGCGAAAACGAGAGAAAGATATTCCTTTTGAGAGCTTCCGCTGCGTACGCTGCGGAAACCGCTAAAGTTACACAAAAACCATGTATGACAAGATTGTTCAGCATTAAGAGTTCTATAATAAAGTCCGCGACAGCATAAGTCTATCTTTTATGGTTGACTTACTACAACCTTTTTTATGTTAATAAAGGAAAAAGCCCATCGAAGTATGGACCATGGTACTTTCATTGCGTCAATTCCAAAGTTGTTTTAAATGGTGTGCAAAACAGCAATGTACTATCAACAGTAGTAATTTAAGGAATCAAAACAGGAGTTCCTAAGTTTTTTCAGAAAACATAACATAACCTTAAAATCTAAAAACTTGTGCGAGTCTTTACTGATTTCAATGAAAATATCCAAGAGTGAGTTGGAGAAATCCCACTAATCAACACAGGTAAAAGACAAAACATGGTTTCTTAGTTTTTTTCTAGGTAAACATAACATAACCTTAAAATAGTAATTATTCTTATATAGTTGTAGCTGATTTTACTGATTTTAATTAAAATACTTACAGAAAGAATTTGACTCCTTTTACCTACATTAAAAAAGTGTACAAAAAGTGTAATGTATAATGAGGATTTTTTGGCATAAGTGAATAAAACCCAAGTAATTAGAAGAAATTATTTTTATTTGATTAAAGTAACCCGGAATATATACCTAAACATGGAACTGTACATTTACAGTAATATTAGGCGATGAAATAACATTTTTATTCATCGTATTCATTGAAATAATCATCTTAATAAGGTGCCGGAGCACTAATGTCATTGTATCGAGCCCAACTCAAAAACCACACCACAGTCATTACATGAGCACAACAACCAACTGTTCGTTTACCAACAAGACAGCTGCAGCAATAACCAGTTATGGCTTCCAGGGTGTTAGCTGTGGCGTGATCTTTACTAATCAATATATAAGTATAGTATGTACGACTGTTCACATGTCGTGATTTAATTCGACCTCTCAACAAATAATTGTCTAGTCCTAAAATCAGAGGAATATCATCATCAATTTCATTGTTTATTTCAATAGAATATATTCCAGAATGCCGAACATGTTCTCCGAAATAGGACCTTGCTTGCTTCAGTTGGTAGGTACCAAGAGCAAATCGCTTTAAGTCTGAAATAGATAGTTTTGGAAATCTCACTAAATGAGGATGATTGCCATCAATTGTTTCAAACATGGCTCGTCTTCTGTTAAGGTTTTCACTTTCGACATAACTTGCCAAATTGTTTTCTAGAGTAAGTCTATTTTTGGATGTTGTCACATATTCCAAAGCTTCTGGTGGGTCCTCAATGGTCACATGGAACTTATTTAGTAGAGCACAACAAATTCTAAAATCGACCTTCAGGTGCAAAGCAGCTCTATTATTGAAGACGTGACGAAACAACCTAAAATCTCTTTTAACCCTACCATTTACTACTTCGACAACCCAACGACACATTGTTACAAAACGAGACCGATTTGCCTGCTGTGTCGTAAGTTGGTGTTCATTTTCCAGGAGAGACTCTGGCATATGTGCGACAAACCCATGTTCTTGAAGCTCATGAATAACATCTCTAAAACCTCTGTCAAGAAGAAAAATGTCGCCTCTCCTGAAAAATGACTGAAAACCAGATTCCTCGTCATGCAAATTAAGACTAGTAATTTTTGCATCATTAGTTGTAGCTTTGTATGGACCAAGACATTCCAGAATATGCCCATCACAACATACAATCATAAATGGTTTGACCAAGTTGTCAAGTTTTTGTAGGCTGTAAGTCTGTTTTTGGAATAAATAATTTGAACTACTCTGTACAAATACATAGGTAGCATCACAGATGACAATTGCAGGCTTAACATCTGGTGGCATATTAGGATTACTGAAGAGTCCTTCTGGAATTAACCTATTGCGGGACGCAACATCTTGTATGGACATATGATTAAATCCAAGATACAAGGGGACAAAATCATTTTTTAAACAATTTCTGGTCTTTGTCATCCACCTTTCTAATGTAGAGCGATAATAATGCAATAATGCATTGCATGCATAGACAATAATGCATCATTTTTAGAGGTGTATTGTACACACAGGTATTTATTCTTATCAAAATAAATACATTCATCATCACGAGCATTTCATTTAGAACAAAGTTGCCCTTTATATTATTTGATTCCAATAAATATCTTAGAAGCTATCACAGTTTTTACATAACTCCGCACCAAAATAATGTTCGCAGCTAAAGTACAACGTGCGCTTGCGATAATCTATACTAATATTATAAAGCTGAAGAGTTTGTTTGTTTGTTTGTTTGTTTGTTTGTTTGTTTGTTTGTTTGTTTGAACGCGCTAATCTCAAAAACTACTGGCCCGATTTGAAAATTTTTTTTTTACGTTGGATAGTCCATTTATCGAGGAAGGCTTTAGGCTATATAACATAAAGATACGACTCATAGGACCACAGCAGCAATGAAAAATGTTGCGAAAACGGGAGAAAGATATTTCTTTTGAGAGTTTCCGCTGCATACGCTGCGGAAACCGCTTAAGTTACACAAAAATTATGTATGACAGGATTGTTCAGCATCAAGAGTTCTATAATAAAGTCCGCGACAGCATATGTCTATCTTTTATGGTTGACTTACTACAACCTTTTTTATGTTAATAAATTTGTAAAAAAATAATGCATTATTTTTAGAGGTGTATTATACACACAGGTATTTATTCTTATCAAAATAAATAGATTCATCATCACGAGCATTTCATTTAGAACAAAGTTGCCCTTTATATCATTTGATTTCAATAAATATCATAGGAGCTATCACAGTTTTAACATAACTCCGCACCAAAATAATGTTCGCAGCTTAAGTACCTACAACGTGCGCTTGCGCTAATATATTATAAAGCTGAAGAGTTTGTTTGTTTGAACGCGCTTATCTCAGGAACTGCTGGACCGATTTGAAAAAATATTTCTGTGTTGGATAGCTTATTTATCGAGAAAGGCTTTAGGATATAAAACATGACGCTGCGACGGGAGGGGAGGGAGCAAACCCAAAACGCGCGGACGAAGTCGCGGGGGACCGCTAGTTATATTATAAAGCTGACGAGTTTGTTGGTTTGAACGCGCTCATCTCAGGAACTGCTGAACCGATTTGAAAAAATATTTCTGTGTTAGATAGCTTATTTATTGAAAAAGGCTTTAAGATATAAAACATTACGCTGCGACGGGAGGGGAGGGAGCAAACTCAAAACGCGCGGACGAAGTCGCGGCGGACCGCTAGTATTTCAATAAACTGTCAGTTGAAGTTAAAATATCATGCACAAAAAGTTATACACATCACTGAATCAGGGTTTACGCCCGTCAAACACAAAGTTGGAAAAGGTTAGCTTTGTTATTTTATTTGCTGTTGCATTTTGATGTTTCGGTAAACGAGGAACTATTTTTTTTTAAAATGAAATTAATTCAGTAAAAATCATTTGAATGAAAATATTTTAAAGACACAAATTAAATAGTTTTATTTACACAATTAAAATCGTTTAATAATCATTTTATCGCGAAAATAATAATAATAGCAACTAACCGACGGCGCGGGACATATTATAGGTAGGTATAGTCAGCAATCTGACACGACCGGAGAGAGATTGGCGTAGGACCAAAGGCTTTACGTGCTTTTCCGAGGCACGGGGGTGAAACACCGCTGACTTCCAAAGCCCAAGAATTTCTAAACAGAATAACCCATGTATGTATATAGGTATTTTTGGCCTGACCCGGGAATCAAACCCGGGATTTATGGCGCAGCCGTCGCTTTAAAGTGCGACCCTCTTACCGATGCGCCACCGAGGCAGTTATTGAGAAAGTACTTCTTTTCCAAATTATCAAGGAGGATACTTGCACATAAGACCCTTTTCACAGCAGCGAAGCAGTCGTGATGCTAACGCGCATAAGTATCAATGCATTCGCAAAATGTCAACCTTTACACACTGCGCTTCTTTTAGCATCGATACAGTCGCGATGCAGAAACTGGAAATTGACAAATTATGTACTAAATTTTGGCTACTGCATCGATACTAACGCGCTTTAGCATCGATGCTCACTGGCGACTGCATCGATGCTAAGCTGTTTATTCCGTGAGTCGTGAAGCTGAAGTGCGTTTTCGAAACGTGCAATTGCATCGATGCTTAAAGGCACAGTGTGCAAGTCGTCTTACGTTCAATAGACAAAATATATTTTTAGTATAATAATTTCAGTACCTGTATGGTGGTAGAGGACCTTCACAAGATCAGACCCTACCCATGCGGGTGTCATATTTTATTTTCCGAGCACCTGTTGTAAAATAAATAAAAGATAGAACACATCAGAGGCATCGGAGTGGTTTACGCAATTACACATACAGTTCATTGGGTCAGATCTTACAAGCTTTGATGTGTCGCTCGACGTGAATTGTAATTTGTTTCATGTTAATTTAAATGTCAGTCATTAAACGACGTTATTAATCACTTTCGTTGACCTAGAAGCCTGATTGCCTAGCCCGGAGCCCTAATTTTGAATCACAATTCAACGAAAATCACGTCCAATATAGACTTGAGTACTTTCAAAATTGAGCTATCTTTTAAGGGTTCCGTAGCCGAATGGCAAAAAATGGAACCCTTATAGTTTCGTCAAGTCTGTCTGTCTGTTTCTATTGTCTGAAAACAATGTATTTATTATGGCTGTGAAGGTATTTAACGCATTACCAGAGGATGTGAGAGGTATAACGGGGTCCTTATTTAAAAAAAAGTTACATTTGTGGTTAATTGACAATAATATAAATATTTCGTGTAAAATATAATTAATCTTATATCGATTATTTTTACATCGTTTTATCAATTTTATATTTGCACGCTAACTAATGTAGCAAATTTTGGTGAACTCGAATGTTTTATCTAAGAACTTTGTTGTAACGTACACCCAAAATTACGCAAATAAACGCATTTGTATTTGTATTTGTCTGTCTGTCTGTCTGTCCGTCTGTCCGTCCGTATGTCACAGCCATTTTATTCTGTAACTATAAGCATTACACTGTTGAAATTTGGTAGGAAGATGTATCCTATTAACCTCTTACCGATTCTTATACAAAAAATAAAAAATAATGTCATTTTAGGGGAGGCTCCCATACATGAAACTGACACCAAAAAATTTTTAGCCAAACCTATGCGTGTAGGGTGTTTATTGATAGGTCTTTTAAAATGATATTGAAGTTCCTAAAACCATTTTCTTTTAAAGTCTAACGTTTCATAGCTAGACGCTTCCAAAGTGGTAAAATGGGCGTCCCCCTCTTTCTAACTTCTAAACCAAGCAAGTGTAAATTTCGAAAAAAATAGGTAATGTAGATCTTAATAAATACTTTCAATGAAAATTGATTCGGACGGGATCGAACAAGTAGTTTTAGAGATATAATACATTTTCTACAACCGCAAACATAACTTTGTACTTCATACAAACACTATTATAAAACAAAGTTATAGTTTGCAGTCGAAAAAATATTGTGGTATTTCACTTAGTAGAAGTAAGTTGCTTCCCTAATTCAGTTAAAGTTGGCACGAAACCCTCACTGCGCGAGTCCGACTCGCACTTGGTCGGTTTTTTTCAACTCCCTTCCATGTCCATTTCAACAAATCATTCTATAGTAGGACTTTAAAGTACAGTTAGCCTGTAACGTCCCACTGCTGGGCAAAGGCCTAACCTCAAACATGAGGTATTTCGAGCAAAACTCCACCACGTGGGCTCAGTGCAGCTTGGTGGAGGGTTGTTTGCAAGGCTAGCGACTAACCCTGCTGTCAGATATTGTTATTAAGCCGCCTGAGGCCTCTGACTAGGCTTAACGACTAATATCAACCGATATTAGCCGGGACCAACGGCTTAAAGTGCCTTCCGAAGCACGGATATGCTCGTGGTACACGTCGCTTATATGGTCGGAGTGGTCACCCATACAAAAACGACCGGGCTCTAGGTTGTTTCACTTCGGTATCATTATCAAAGCGCTGCTAACACTGCGCTACGAGCCCTTCATTAATTATAGTAGGACTTTAATTAATGAAGATCACACGCCATCTTGACTTGAAAACTGATGTCCGCATATGCCAATTAAACGTAGAAATATATCTAACACTCATGTGTTAAAGCAACTATAATAGTGGCTCGACGACGTTACAGTTTTGCATCGTGAACAGTTTTGGGGCTCGCAATGTAAATCAGGAAGTGGTCACCCGCCGCGCTTCCTGACCACTCTTATTCATTGCTATTATTTATGCATTGGTGCACCAAGTAAACCATTTATTTTGAAGACCTCAGACTTCTCATTTGACCACCACCGGAGACCCCGTCACCACCATAAAATTAATATTCCTATCGGAATAGAAGGACAAGTAAAAGCTGTCAAACGAAACCGATTTAAGATGTCAGTAACTAACATAAGTAAGTAACATTTGTAGCTTTAAATGAGATAACCTTTTGATCAGGTGATTTATACTCGCTTTTGTCGTTCTATTCCAAAGGGATAGTAATTTTATGGTCACCACTAAGCCTCAATTCAACTCATGTTTTTATATTTCAAGTACCACTTTATTAAATAAGAGACAGCATAAATATGATTCAAATTCTACGAATAATCAAGATTTTATCGTAATTAAGTAAGTGAACTTCAACTAACTTTTCGAGAAGTGGGTGGTAAGATCGTTTCAGCACTAGAATTGGAGCTTAATTATATTTAAAACCTCTTAGCTATATCCTACGGCTGATACAATTTTATATTTGTGTACGCAAATGAAATAAAATTCCTTGCAATACAAACTTCAAATGCCTACTCAGTCTGGTTTCAGATAAATACAAGGCTTACTGCGATAATTCAATCAAAAACCGTATCACCGTAAAAGCCGGCTCATTTTCAGTCATATACTTCTCCAGCTTAAGATCTGATAAAAAAGGATTTCTATGTATAAAAGTCATGAATAGAAACAACTTTTCCCGTTACTCTCATAAATGTAAACACAAGAAAAAACCCTCATACGGAAATCAAATAGCTGTATTACATGAGGGAAATCGTCGATTCAAATCTTCTATCCGATGGCTGATTAATCAAATGTAGCAAAACGTATCAGGGGTCCGAGATACGATTCGACATCCAATGCGATGTCAGTCACGAGAAATCGAACACTCTGGTTGAGGGGAGTACACATTGGTGTAATGTTGAGAATATTGTATGATTTATATTATTTTTGAAGAAGAAAACGATTTGTGAACATAATTTACGAATCTTGAGTGCCGTCCACGATTTGGTGTTCTAAAGTTGTAGGTATTTTTATTTATTTAAAGTAGATCGGTACCTACATATAAAGGAGCGATTTTTTCTAATACTTGCGATAACGAGTTAAAATTATCCTTTATGAAATGTTAACTAACTACTACACATAGACACTACATACAGACTATAATAAAAAAATGGAGTTATCAATTTTATCCAAGAAAATCACACGCCATATTCACATGAGTGATTCAAAAATAGGGTCCCAGTTTACTGTTTATTATAGAGCCATAAAAGCAATAATAGTAGTCCCCCTAAGCGATTTCGACTACGGTGGCCAGTCACAACGTTTAACCGACGGCGCGGGACATATTATAGTGCACAAGTGTGTGCGCAAACACAGGTGCACTCTTTCTTCCTTTCACTCTCATAGCCCGACCGATGGAACAGCAATCTGACACGACCGGAGAGAGATCAGGCGCAGGACTAACGACTTTACGTGCTTTCCGAGGCACGGGGGTAAAAGACCGTCAACTTCCAAACTCCGGGCTACACATTTTTTGGGCTCGACCCGAGGATCGACCGGGACCTCTGGTGCAGCCGTCGCTTTGAAGTGCGACCCTCTAACCGCTGCGCCACCGAGGCAGTTATATAAAAGTAATAATAATAAGTAACAAAACAGAGGTCCAGAATTGATGTGCTATAGCGCACTGTAAGCATGCAACTAAGTGTTACATAAAATAATGCTAGAATTTGCCCAAATTTTAAAATAAGTAAGACGCGAATTTAAAACTCGATATTTGTTATTTGTTAGTATGTAAACCCTTAGATGACTCGTGACCGAACACACGGCATAATTGTTCTTTTCGCATTTCCGAGCACTGCAACAGACCAAAGCACCGCACTTTTGTTTTTATGAAAATTTTATCCGAGGCAACAGAAACATGAGATATTAGCAATCAGATTTTCCAAATCTGATAAGCCCAGTCACTACAACATTTACAATTACTAAACGAGATTAGAAAAAACTTTCATTCAAAATGCTCATCCATAACCAAATTGAACAATCCCCTGAATAAACATTTGCTTTTTTATCGAAATAATATTTTGGTTATCAGAATATTTTAATATTAAAAACATTTAATCTGAACTATGGAAATACCTTTTTCGATTGAGGAAAAAAGTGGGATGACCTTTGTTAGAATTTCTGGAGTCGTTTCTGTACTTTCATCCAAAGGTGTGTATATGTACATTTTTCTATCTAATTGATTTCAATTCGGTGCTATTTTTTTTAACCCCAAAGCGTTAACTAAAAGGAAAATATGCATATTCTATAGCAAGATTACATACAACGGACTGAATCTAAATGCAGTGCGACATCACTGTAATAAGACAAGAGACAGCTCCAAATCAACAGCTAAGTTAAATAAATAGCGCTACGCACATAACATTTCGTTCAACGCTTTAACAAAAAAGAAAACATAAAATAAACAATCTGATCACATTCCCTCAAGATTGGAGCAACACCGGAGGAAACTTGAATAAACAATGTATTAATTCCTGCCGAGAAACTTAAGTTCTCCACTTAACTTTAAGAAAAGTTTAGACTCCACCGACTCGAGAAGATAAACAGGCAATAACTTCGGAGCGGGCGAAGAAGAAAAAACTGAGGAAACAGCTATTATTATTCATAGATAGTTTGTTTTTTCTTTCTCCGTAACTCAATTTTAATTTAAATTCCTGAACGATTTCTAAAAAATCTAAGTGAATTGCGCACTTCATGTTCAAAATGACCTACCAAACTTCAAATCTCGTGATTGATAGTATAGCGGTAAAACCACTAAGAATAGACTTTTCAAACATGTCAAATTCCTCCCGCTTCTCCGCTCATCCACCCAAGTTCGTCCTTTTCGTATCAATACAGATAAATTTTTGCATACTTTTCTCACCGCATAGTAACAGTGACAAAGTGAGCCATGACCATGACCCATCCTTACGACAACCAGATAGGTGGCGCCACCACTTGGTTTGATACTATCCCATTTGGTCCACCCGTTCTCGAGTTTTAAGTTATGTAAATAGCACGACTTTTTATTTATACCCGAATTAGATGAATATAAATATCTAAGTAGGTACGTACATAAAATAACTGTTTGTCAGATCAACTCCTTAAACTAAAACTAGCTTGATTATACAAGCGAGTTTCACAACCCACATACACTAACATATTCATGCCGAAACTTTTTCAAATAACAGGCTAAACAAGTGAACTTGCCAGCCAGTATGTGCCTCCAATTTGCGGTAAGGAATAATAAAGGAGTCCTTACATTTTGGGTATTTGAGTGTGAAAGTTTTCGCGTACCGTAGGTGTATCAGAAATAATTGGCAACTAGCTGCCGAGTTCGCGATTTCGGTTGACGTTTAATGGGATTAGTTTCTTCAAAAGGGATATAAGCATCTAGTTTTCTTATTAAGCTCGGCACAAAAAAGAATATATTTTCAGTTAAAGTACAATAAAAGTCTATGCAACTCTTATTTAAATCTCAAACTTAGGAAAAATTTAAGTAGTAGGTAAGGTTTTATGTAGCTACGTACTGCCTGTAAATTGATATTTGCACATCTCATTACTTTGAAGTTTGAACCTTTAAAAAAGTTTACAACGTGTTTTTTTGCAGCGTGTGAACTGATGAGGTGGCGTTCTCGTTTAAAGTCAAATTGAAGATCAACATTTTGTAAAATAACGATAATGAATACGAATATTCTACCTTCAGGCACTCCATAAAGAACTCTTTGTGAAACGACTAATTAAGAAGACTTGTTAGCTCAAGGAAAAAGGCGGGAATGTCGAACGCTATGAATTAATTTTGGTAAATTTTAAGTTGACCCTTCTTAAGAACCGTAAATAATATTCAAATTTTAAAACGGTGCTCAGCTTTATTCAACATTTTGAAAGAGTGGAGTAAGCATTTACGTAATAAGGAAGTCAAAGGTATTTCCAGTTAAAGTTCAATTTAACAAACCATAAATTATTCTTCAAAGGTGTAAACCTAATCCTGCGGATTTGAGTAATTTCATTAATATGAAAATTCTCAATTATTTTAAAAATCGTGCACTAAGACCACCATTTCAATCAAATTAATCAATATAACTAGAACTGTCCTACGACTTCATTCCGCTTTACCGACTTCAAAAAACGAGGTAGTCAATTCAATGTATGTATGTGATATTTTTAAAATTTGACAATATTTGGGTATGTTTTCTGTAAAGGTTTTACACGTAGGTATGCAAAATTTCGTAAGTATATGTATGTTTGTAAGTTTGTTCACGAATTTCTCTAAAATATGTATTTAGTCGTAGTGAGATGATCCTTTTTTAGTTCGTTAAGATATGTATATTTCAACTCAGGGTAATTTTTAAAATTATTTGTGGTACTCCTGTTTAGCCAGTGTCATTGGAAGAATCTGAACTTATCAAGTGACAATAAACAATATCTAAAACTTATTTTTAGGAGTATTCAATAATTGTTGGGAAATGTAAACCAAACAGTTTCTATATGGAAATAATGAGTAATTAGACTTGTCAACAGGTGTCGTTTTGTGTTCTCTATTGTTTTATATGTTGTCTTGTTGATTTTGCTTTGTGTAAATATATCTTTAATTTTGTGTTCAATCCTGGTTTCTTTTGCCCATAATCCATCAATAATTAAGGCTGGCTGGATAGACTAAATAAGTAAGTGCTAAACGGTTTTTTTCCTGCCTTCATCTTTGCTTCCCGCGTATTTGCGTTTTATTTAGCTAAAATACGTATTGCATTTCAAAAAATGTACGTCCGAACGAAAAGTGTCCCTGAAAGCTATTGTGTGAGGTCGCAAAGAAACAAGAGATGATCGATTGTCGGTGGTGCGGTGCAGTAAAACTTGATGGAGCAAGACCATAGGGCGTCGTCTTTTGTTCTGCTTGGCATTGATCGGCCGGAACCGTTAGGAGTTATTGTGTTTTGAATTGAGGGTTTTATTTATTTGGTGTAACGTGGTGTGCAAAGTTCGACTTAATGCTAAAAGTGCGAGTCGGACTCACGCACTGAGGGTTCCGTGCCAAATTTAACTGAATTTTCCAATCCACTTACTTCCACTTAGCTAAAATACCACAATATTTTGTTGACAGCAAATATAACTTTGTTTTTCATTGTGTTTGTATGAAAAACAAAGTTATGTTTATCTACTTTACCTACGACAAGTGTGTTATAATTTCTACGTAAAGAGAAGCCATGCCAAGCAAAATAATGTGTCGCAAATACAAGGTGTTTCAAAACAACGAGTAAAGATTGAAGGGAGTTACTCAGAATCAGTAACTGAACAACTTTCTTCTAGAAACATGGGTCGAAATATGCCAAAAATTAATTGACTCTCCAAACAAATTAGACGAGTCACATGACCGATTTAGTATGGGAAGTCAAATTATTTTTGGCGTTATTCGACCTATGTTTAAACGAGAAAGATGTTCAGTTACTGATTCTGAGTAGGTCCATTCATTATTTACTCGTTGTTTTGAAACACCTTGTAAAGACGACGATTTTGACGTATTTCTTGGAATTTGAACTGCCAATATGGAACCATTGGTATGAGTTGATGACAATTAGTGGCGTTAGTTTATTGGGCACGAGTTTTTTTGTGGTGTCAGTTTCATACGCCAGTAATGGAAGTTCAATGACTACGACGCCCGTCCGAAACTGAAATAATACTGATGTGATTAAGGCTTGGACTACACTACAGCATACATTAGGTACCGTATTTCCATAACGCAAACTATTTTGTAGTCTCGTTCTAACAAACTATGATGCCTGCATATTTTTTAAGTGTGTCAAACTTCAAAAAAAATTCAATACATTCAATCCTATAAATTAATCGTTGCAAAAGATAATACGATAGTGGTTCCTTATTTTCTCTTAAAACTTTTACGACGTGATATGACCCGTTGAGCTGAGCAAGTTCACTTGAATGGAAAAGTACAGCTACTTTGTTAATACATCCATCGACACTTCTAAAAGCTTTATATACTATCTCTACACTACTGTCAAAGTGACGGTTGGAAGTGATTTGGCAGAACGAATTAAGATGGCAAAATTACCAGCTTCCTACTTAACAAAGTGGAATGCAATTGTCTTATAGTTGAGTTTAGAGATTTATTTCAAAATCAATCCAAATATAACTAATGCTTAAACCCCTCCACGACTAATGATTCAAAGTGGAATCAACACAAAACTTAAATTCGATTATTTAGCCCCAACTTTAAGAAGGTAATATAAAACACCGCCTACTGTCCCTAGTTTACTAAAGGCTACGATACCCATGCCTGTAGTTTGCACACTTTAATAGGAGCTACTTCCACGTGCCATCTGCTGGTAAGTGTAGGGAGACGCTTATTGTCAAGCAATGTGAGGGAGGGGATGTTGAGGGCTCCAAAACTGGCGCGTGTGAATATCAATATTACGAATATAGGCATGCAAAGACGCAAATTGCTAAACGAGCACATGCCAGTAACTGGTATGCAAGCTACTGGTCCGTCTTACAGGCATGTGTATTGATGATAGTGCAAGTCAGTTCAAACGTTCCACACCATGACTCCTTCATGCGACCTTTACGTGTCATGTTTCGATTGAGCGCATCAATAATTCAGACGTAACCGACTAGCCTTCACATTATAACCGATCTGATTATATTTTACCAATTTTCTTTTTCCCTGCCCATTTGTGTGATGCATAATTGAGTTGCGCTTGTTGTGTGGTGGCTATATGAATTTAGTTTAATAATTTACTGACACCGACATATTTTTGTTTGTTTTAATAATGATTCACTTTAAAATGCACACTTAAATACTAAAATTGATGAGACAAAAGCTCTTTGTTAGTAAAATAGGGTAGGTTGGTACCACACACGTATGGTTTATTGTATCAAACTACGGTATTTAGGAAAATAGAACTATCAACAAAGAATTATATTTACTTTCCAATACAAAATAAGCGCCACAGTAAATTTTAAGTTTTATGAAAAATTGTTTGCGTTCTGGAGTAATAAAATCATTAAATTAAATTGATTGATAACTTTTTAATGTTTAAATCATAAAACGATAACTAAGAATTGAAAAATTATGAATATTCAATATGTTTTCAAAAATATGCAATTTTACCTAAGGATGCAAACCATTTTAAAAAAATTAAAAGAAAAAATAATTGGATTTTTTTAAATGATTATGGACTTTTTTCAGTATCGCGTGTGTTTTCCCCTTTTCTGAACACATTCTCGAATCCTGGAAGGCATACTTTCTACCAGATGTCGCACAGTCTCTTGTGCAATTTGTTCCCAGCTTGTTTTGAGCACGTTGATGAGCTGTCTTTCATTCTGCACGGGTTGATTTGCTACATATGCTCAATGGCTGGACTGTTCGCAGATCTCGGCCTGTATTCCGGCTTCTTTCAGAGCGTCCCTGATGGCTCGAGCTGTATGGGCGAGGACGTTGTCGTGCATCATTTTGAATCCAGTCCCAAATCTTTGTGCAAATGGCACCACATGGGGACTGATAACCTGCTCAATGTATCGTTGAGCCGTTACCGTGCCTTCATTTAGGATTACGAACACAGTTCGGTCCGATAGAGAGATTCCTCCCCACACCATGACATTGGGACCCCCGAATCTATCACTTTCATGGATTATAATATTAGACTAAATATTAGACTAAATTTTGTTTTTGTAACAAAATATGCATTATATTGCGATATTTGTATAAAATTTGTGTCTGTTCTGTTCAAAATACGACGTAAATACAGAGGTAAAATGTATTTACCCTCAAGTTACATGTATAGTTAAATAAATGTCAATTTGAACTTTATTTTCTTGTTACGCTGCCACGGAAACACCACTCCGTCGTGTTTCAATAGAACTGTCAAAATTGCGCGGATTTTATTTCTCCACTGCACCAGAGATTCTATAAAAAACGCCCAAGTGCGAGTCAGACTCGCACAGTGAGGGTTCTGTGCCAACTTTAACTGAATTAGTGTAAAGGGACTCAATCACTTCCGCGAAGCCAAAATACCGCAGTACTTGGTTGACAGCAAATATAACGAAGTTTTTCACAGTATTTGTATGAAGAACAGAGTTATGTTTGCGGTTACTGAAAATGTATATATCTCAAAAACTATTAATTTAATCTCGCTTTAACCAATTTTCTTTATTTTTTACAAAATTTACGCTTGGGGAGGGGGCAACGCCCATTCAACAAAAGTGGAAGCGTCTATCTCTCAAACGTAAGTCTTTTATAGAAAATGGATTTAGAAACCTCGATGTCATTTTAAAAGAACTATCCATCGTCATCCCATCCCACACAAGCAGGACACCTATATCTATTAAGTTCCAACAGTATAACGCTAAGCTAGTTTCCGAATAAAGTGGCTGAGACATACGGACGAACAGGCAGACAGACTTGCGAAACTACAAGGGTTCCGTTTTTGCCATTCGGCCACGAAACCCAAAAAAGCGCATTCGGAATCTATTGAAGCAGGGAAAGTATTCATGAACCTGGATAACCGAATTTGCAGTGCGCGCTCGTGAAATATGAAATTCATATTTCGGTGTAACGTATGAAATAACGGTTGCCTAATTCAAGTTGCAAGTGCGTATAGGAATAAAAAAAAGCTTCTTTTTATTTTAATTATTAGTGACCGTCCACAATGTCGGATGTTTATGGCCGAACTAAAATAACAAAACATTATTATTTTATGACTACACCACACAATAAAAATACCTCGTGATTAACCAGTTCTACTTTTTAGAAAACATTACTAAATTGATGTATTTGTTCGAAACCAATTTTGGATATCGAAACATAGAAACAATATGCAACATGAGAATATTTTAATAAACTGTCAGTTGAAGTTAAAACATCATGCACAAAAAGTTATACACATCACTGAATCAGAGTTTACGCTCGTCAAACACATGTTAACTAACTATTTTGGTTGGAAAAGGTTAGCTTTTCTATTTTATTTGCAGTTGCATTTTGATGTTTCGGTAAACGAGGAACTATTAAAAAAAGTGAAATTAATTCAGTAAAAATCATTTGAATGAAAATATTTTCAAGACACAAATTAAATAGTTTTATTTACACAATTAAAATCGTTTAGTAATCATTTTATCGCGAAAATAATAATAATAGCAACTAACCGACTGCGCGGGACATATTATAGGCAGGTATAGTCAGCAATCTGACACGACCGCAGAGAGATACGAGTAAGGCGAAGGACCAAAGGCTTTACGTGCTTTTCCGAGGCACGGGGGTGAAACACCGCTGACTTCTAACGCCCAAGAATTTCTAAACAGAATAACCCATGTATATAGGTATTTTTGGCCTGACCCGGGAATCAAACCCGGGATTTATGGCGCAGCCGTCGCTTTAAAGTGCGACCCTCTTACCGATGCGCCACCGACCAAGGCAGTTATCGAGAAAGTACTTCTTTTCCAAATTATCAAGGAGGATACTTGCACATTAGACCCTTTTCACAGCAGCGAAGCAGTCGTGATGCTAACGCGCATGTGCATCGATGCATTCGCAAAATGTCAACCTTTACACACTGCGCTTCTTTTAGCATCGATACAGTCGCGATGCAAAAACTGGAAATTGTCAAATTATGTACTGAATTTTGGCTACTGCATCGATACCAATGCGCTTTAGCATCGATGCATCGATGCTAACGGGCGACTGCATCGATGCTAAGCTGTTTGTTGCGAGAGTCGCGAAGCTGAAGTGCGTTTTCGAAACGAGCAATTGCATCGATGCTAAAAGGCACAGTGTGTAAGTGTACCTTCAATAGACAAATATTTTTAATATAATAATTTCAGTACCAGTATGGCTGTAGAGGACCTTTACAAGATCAGACCCTACCCATGCGGGTGTCATATTTTATTTTCCGAGCACCTGTTGTAAAATAAATAAAAGACAGAACACATCAGAGGCATCGGAGTGGTTTACGCAATTACACATTCAGTTCATTGGGCCAGATCTTACAAGCTATGATGTGTCGCTCGACGTGAATTGTAATTTGTTTCATGTTAATTTAAATGTCAGTCATTAAACGACGTTCGCTTTTGGGGAACATCCCTTTTATTATTAATCACTTTCATTGACCTAGAAGCCTTAGTGCCTAAATGCTCTAGCCTGGAGCACTAATTTTGAATCACTCGCTTGGATATGTCGTGTGATTTTCGTTAATAATTAACGAAAATCACGTGAAATATAGACTTAAGTACTTACGAAATTTAGCTATCTCTTTTTAGGGTTCCGTAGCCGAATGGCAAAAAACGGAACCCTTATAGTTTCGTCAAGTCTGTCTGTCTGTCTGTCTGTCCGTCCGTATGTCACAGCCATTTTATTCTGTAACTATAAGCAATTACACTGTTAACCGCTTACCGATTCTCATACAAAAAATAAAAAATAATGTCATTTAAGGGGGGGCTATACATGAAACTATAACCAAAAAAAAAAAATTTAGTCAAACCTATGCGTGTGGGGACTATAGATAGGTCTTTTAAAATGATATTGAGGTTCCTAAAACCATTTTCTTTTAAAGTCTAACGTTTCATAGCTATCCGCTTCCAAAGTGGTAAAATGGGCTTCCCCCCCATCTAACTTCTAAGCCAAAAGAGTGTAAATTTTGAAAAATATATATAATATAGATCGTAACAAACACTTTCAACGAAAATTGGTTTGGACGAGATCGAACGAGTAGTTTTTGAGATATAGCATGTTTTTAACAACCGCAAACATAACTTTGTACTTCATACAAACACTATGAAAAACAAAGTTATATTTGCAGTCAACAAAATATTAGTGTGGATAAGGAGGAGTAAGTGGATACCCTAATTCATTTAAAGTTGGCACGGAACCCTCAGTGCGCGAGTCCGACTCGCACTTGGCCGGTTTTTAACTCCCTGTCAAGTGGATTTCAGCTAATTTTCATTCGACATGTCGTAGAAATTTCATCTTACACTCAATTGCAAAAGCAACTGTAAATGCGGCTTGACGACGCTACACTTTTGCATCGTGAGCAGTTTCGGGACTCGCAATGTAAATCAGGAAGTCGACACCCGCGCTTCCTGACTACTCATATGCATTGCTATTATTATTCATTGGTGTACCAAGTAAATCATTTATTATGAAGATCTCAGACTTCTCATTTGACCACAATCGCACAGGAGACCCCGTCACCACTTAGCCTCAAAACAACTCTTCTTTTATATTATATGTACCACCTTATTTAATCAGAGACAGCATAAATATGATTTAAATTCTACGAATAATCAAGATTTTATCGTAATTAAGTATGTGAACTCCAAGTAACTTTTCGAGAAGTGGGTAGTGGGTAAGATCGTTTTAGCACTAGAATTGGAGCCTAATTAAATTTTATTATTACTACTACGTTTTAAAACCTCTTAGCTATATCCTACGACTGATACGATTTATAATTGGATACGCAAATTAAATAAAATTCCTTGAAATACAAACTTCAAATGCCTACTCAGTTTGGTATCAAATATATAGAAAGCTGATTGCGATAATTATATTTAATCAACAACCGTAACACCGTAAAAGCAGGTTCATTTTCATTCAAATACTTCGTCTGCTTCAGACTTAATAAAAAAAGTATGTTTATTTATAACGAGTCACGAATAAAAACAACTTTTCCCGTTACTCACATGAATGTAAACACAAGAAAAAACCCTCATACGGAAATCAAATAGCTGTATTACGTTAGGGAAATCGTCGATTCAAATCTTCTATCCGATGGCTGATTAATCAAATGTAGCAAAACGTATCAGGGGTCCGAGATACGATTCGACATCCAATGCGATGTCAGTCACGAGAAATCGAACACTCTGGTTGAGGGGAGTACACATTGGTGTAATGTTGGGAATATTGTATGATTTATATTATATTTGAAAAGAAAAACGATTTGTGAACATAACTTACGAATCTTGAGTGCCGTCCACGATTCGGTGTTCCAAAGTTGTAGGTATTTTTATTTATTTAAAGTAGATCGTTACCTACATATAAAGGAGCAATTTTTTCTAATACTTGCGATAACGAGTTAAAATGATCCTTCATGAAATGTTAACTAACTACTACACATAGACACTACATATAGACTATAATACAAAAATAGAGTTATCAATTTTATCCAAGAAAATCACACGCCATATTCACATGAGTGATTCAAAAATAAGGTCCCAGGTTACTATTTATTATAGAGCTATAAAACCAATAAGAGTAGTCCCCCTAAGCGATTTCGACTACGGTGGCCAGTCACAACGTTTAACCGACGGCGCGGGACATATTATAGTGCACAAGTGTGTGCGCAAACACAGGTGCACTCTTTCTTCCTTTCACTCTCATAGTTCGACCGATGGGACAGCAATCTGACACGACCGGAGAGAGATCAGGCGCAGGACCAACAACTTTACGTGCTTTAGAATGTTTTTAACACTCACAGTGTCATATTTTATATTCATAAAGATGAAATAAGAAACCAAAAACTTGCACACGGGCGGGACTTGAACCAGCAACCTTTGGCAAACCGGGCCAAACGCTCTTACCAATTGAGCTACCGTGCTGTTAGTCCGACCCTGCGAAATTTGTGGTCTCTTATGAAAACGTCAATTGCGTGACGCTTAGCGCCATCTTTCATAAACAGACGGCTAGATATAAGAAAAGTTTAGACCCCACCGACTCGAGAAGATAAACAGGCAATAACTTCGGAGCGGGCGAAGAAGAAAAAACTGAGGAAACAGCTATTATTATTCATAGATAGTTTGTTTTTTCTTTCTCCGTAACTCAATTTTAATTTAAATTCCTGAACTAGGTTTCTGGAAAATCAAAATGAATTGCGCACTTCATGTGCAAAATGATCTACCAAAAGTCGCAAGTTGCGGTAGAGCCACTACAGTGCGACAAATATCTTTTGGCCGACAAACTAATGCTGTAATCTTGTAAAATACGAGTGCTAGATCCTTAGCAGCCAAATCTCCCCGATCTTTTAGATACTTTTCCCAGTTTTACAAATGTCTCCAATGTTTCAATTTTATTGTTATCTATACTAATATTATAAAGCTGAAGAGTTTGTTTGTTTGTTTGTTTGTTTGAACGCGCTAATCTCAAAAACTACTGGCCCGATTTGAAAAATTCTTTTTACGTTGGATAGTCCATTTATCGAGGAAGGCTTTAAGCTATATAACATAAAGATACGCCTCATAAGACCACAGCAGAAATGAAAAATGTTGCGAAAACGGGAGAAAGATATTCCTTTTGAGAGCTTCCGCTGCATACGCTGCGGAAACCGCTTAAGTTACACAAAAATCATGTATGACAGGATTGTTCAGCATTAAGAGTTCTATAATAAAGTCCGCGACAGCATATGTCTATCTTTTATGGTTGACTTACTACAACCTTTTTTATGTTAATAATTTTGTAAAAAAATTATGCATTATTTTTAGAGGTGTATTATACACACAGGTATTTATTCTTATCAAAATAAATACATTCATCATCACGAGCATTTCATTTAGAACCAAGTTGCCCTTTATATCATTTGATTTCAATAAATATCTTAGGAGCTATCACAGTTTTAACATAATTCCACACCAAAATAATGTTCGCAGCTTAAGTACAACGTGCGCTTGCGCTAATATATTATAAAGCTGAAGAGTTTGTTTGTTTGAACGCGCTTATCTCAGGAACTGCTGGACCGATTTGAAAAAATATTTCTGTGTTGGATAGTTTATTTATCGAGAAAGGCTTTAGGATATAAAACATGACGCTGCGACGGGAGGGGAGGGAGCAAACTCAAAACGCGCGGACGAAGTCGCGGGGGACCGCTAGTTTTAAATAAAATGAATATTATAATAAGATTTTTTGATAGTGTTTTGTCACTATACAAACTTAATTATATAAATTGTGCTTGTAAAAGGTAACTTTTGGGTGTGACAGACGAGGAATCAAACCCCGTGTCTTACGCTATCCGGGCGTATGCCTATACCTCTCGGCCACCGTCACATTATCAAGCCTGTTGAAATTTGCAAGCGCTTACTTTAACGCGTGTATTATAACAATAATACAAATGAACATTTTGAAATACCGTAAAGCTTAACTTCTTAAATATAGATATGATTTTCAATGACAGTTATTGTTTATACAATTATTTTGCTTTTAGAATCTGTGCAACATACTCGATATAAACATCATGTCGATACTGCTTTAAACGCTCACAGATCAAAAGGCCGCCGGCGGTCGCATAAACAAAAGCATAACCAAAGTCTGTTGATAAACACATCCATGAGGAATTAAATTAGTACCCTTAATGAAAGCTAGCGCCCCCCTGTCAATGTTATCTATCAGCCAGAAGATCCATGTCACTTTGTAAATAAGACCCGGTTATAATAACAATAGACTTGTAAAACATTTCAAGTTCCCCCCGCTTCTCCTCTCGTCCAACCGAGGTCGTACTTATCGTGTCAATGCAATTAAATTTTTGCAGATTTTTCTCACCGCATAGTAACATTGACAAATTGAGGACCTATTCTTATGAGATCCAGGTATTTAGCTTGATGATATCCCATATGGTCCACCCATTCTTGAGTGATTTAACTAACACGAATTTGTATGTACACTCGTATAAGATAAATATCAATATCTTATAACTCACGAACAGTCAACAGTCTTTTGTTTATGCGACCGCCGGTGGCCTTTTGATCCGTGAGCGTTTACGTAAGTACATATGATAACTGTTTGTCAGATTAATCAAAAAAAAAATATTTATAAAAGAACCCACGACGTTTAAAATGATGAAATTGATTTTTTTTCTCCAACCCCAAAAGTGAATAAGTATCTACCTATTTATTAATTGCAAAACCAAGAAAATCCGCCGTGTCTGCCATTATGTGTAGGAACATTCGTCTGCGCACACAAACACACAAACTTCTTCTCACTCCAAATGCGTACATGTTCTCCGTTCCGTCGCGAGTAAAAACTAGCTTGATTTTACAAGCGGGGTTCACAACCCACATACACTAACATATTCATGCCGAAACTTTTTCAAATAACAGACTAAACAAGTGAACTTGCCAGCCAGTATGTGCCTCTAATTTGCGGTAAAGAATAATAAAGGAGTCCTTACATTTTGGATACTTGAGTTTGAAAGTTTTGCGCGTACCGTAGGTGTATCAGAAATAATTGGCAACTAGCTGCTGAGTTCGCGATTTCGGTTGGCGTTTAATGGGATTAGTTTCTTCAAAAGGGATATATGCATCTAGTTTTCTTATTAAGCTCGGCACAAAAGAGAATATATTCTCAGTTTAAGTACAATAAAAGTCTATGCAACTCTTATTTAAATCTCAAACCTAGAAAATATTAAATCAGTAGGTAAGGTTTTTTACCTACTGCCTGTAAATTGATATTTGCACATCTCATTACTTTGAAGTTTGAACCTTTAAAAAAGTTTAAAATGTGTTGTTTTGCAGCGTGTTAAGTGATGAGGTGGTATTTTCGGTTAAAGCCAAATTAAAGATCAACATTTTGTAAAATAACGATAATGAATACGGAAACAAATTGAAATATTCTACCTTCAGGCACTCCATAAAGAACACTTTGTGAAGCGACTAATTAAGAAGACTTGTTAACTCAAGGAAAAAGGCGGGAATGTGGAACGCTATGAATTAATTTTGGTAAATTTTAAGTTGACTCTTTTTGAGAACCGTAAATAATATTCAAATTATAAAACGGTGCTCAGCTTTATTCAACATTTTGAAAGAGTGAAGTAAGCATTTACGTAATAAGGAAGCCAAAGGTAATTACAGTTAAAAGTTCAATTTAACGAACCATAAATTATTCTTCAAAGTTGTAAATCTAGTCCTGCGGAGTTCAGTAATTTTATTAATATGAAAATTGTCTATTATTTAAAAAACGAGCACTAAGACCACCATTTCAATCAAATCAATCAATATAACTAAAACTGTCCTACGACTTAATTCCGCTTTACCGACTTCAAAAAACGAGGCATTCAATTCAATGTGTATGTATGTGATATTTTTTAAATTTGACAATGTTTGGGTATGTTATCTGTAAAGGCTTCCCACGTATGCAAAATTTTGTAAGTGTATGTATGTTTGTACGTTTGTCCACGAATTCCTCTAAAACATTTACTCATAGTGAGATCATCCTTTTTTAATTCGATAGGTAGGTATATTTCAACTTAGGGTAATTTTTAAAATGATTTTTGCAACTCCTGTTTAGCCAGTTTCATTGAAAGAATCTGAACTTATCAAGTGACAATAACTAAAACTTATTTTTTAGGAGTACAAATAATTAAGACTGGCTGTATAGACTAAATAAGTAAGTGCTAAACTGTTTTTTATTCCTGCCATCATCTTTGCTTCCCGCGCATTGGCGTTTTATTTTGCTAAAATATGTTTTGCTCTTAAAAAATGTACGTTCGGACGAGAAACGTCCCTGAAAGCTATTGTGCGAGATCGCAAAGAAACAAGAGATGATCGATTGTCGGTGGTGCGGTGCAGTAGAACTTGATGGAGCAAGACCATAGGGCGCTCGTCTTTTGTTCTGCTTGCCATTGATCAGCCGGAACCGTTCGGAGTTATTGTGTTTTGAATTGAATTGAGGGTTTTAATATTTTTAAGGTCTTCATTGCACAAATTGTGGTGTACAAAGATCGACTTAATGCTAAAAGTGCGAGTTGGACTCGCGCACTGAGGGTTTCGTGCCAACTTTAACTGAATTAGGGAATCCACTTACTTCCACTTAGCTTAAATACCACAATATGTTGTTGACAGCACTTTGTTTTTCATAGTGTTTGTATGAAGAACAAAGTTATGTTTTGCTACTTTACCTACGACCAGTGAGTTATTATTTCTACGTAAAGAGAAGCTATGCCAAGCAAAATAACGTGTCGCAAATATAGACGACGTTTTTGACGTATTTCTTGGTATTTGAATTTCGAATATGAAACCATTGGTATGAGTTGATTACAATTATTGGCGTCAGTTTATTGGGCACGAGTTTTTTCGTGGTGTCAGTTTCATACGCCAGTAACGGAAGTTCAATACCTACGACGCCCGTCCGAAACTGAAATAATACTGATGTGATTAAGGCTTGGACTACACTACAGCATACATTGGGTACCGTATTTCCATAACGCTAACTATTTCGTAGTCTCGTTCTAACAAACTATGATGCCTGCATATTTTTTAAGTGTGTCAAACTTCAAAAAAAAATCAATACATGCAATCCTATAAATTAATCGTTCCAAAAGATAATACGATAGTGGTTCCTTATTTTCTCTTAAAACTTTTACGACGTGATATGACCCGTTGAGCTGAGCAAGTTCACTTGAATGGAAAAGTACAGCTACTTTGTTAATACATCCATCGACACTTCTAAAAGCTTTATATACTATCGCTACACTACTGTCAAAGTGACGGTTGAAAGTGATTTGGCAGAACGAATTAAGATGGCAAAATTACCAGCTTCCTACTAAACAAAGTGGAATGCAGTTGTCTTATAGAGTAAGGAGATTTATTTCAAAATTAATCCAAATATAAGTACTGCTTAAACCCCTCCACGACTAATGATTCAAAGTGGAATCAGCACAAATCTAAAATCGATTATTTAGCCCTAACTTTAAGGAGGTAATATAAAACACCGTCTACTGTCCCTAGTATACTAAAGGCTACGATACCCATGCCTGTAGTTTGCACACTTTAATAGGAGCTTCTTCCACGTGCCATCTGCTGGTAAGTGTAGGGAGACGCTTATTGTCAAGCAATGTGAGGGAGGGGATGTTGAGGGCTCCAAAACTGGCGCGTGTGAATATCAATATTACGAATATAGGCATGCAAAAACGCAAATTGCTAAACGAGCACATGCCAGTAACTGGTATGCAAGCTACTGGTCCGTCTTACAGGCATGTGTATTGATGATAGTGCAAGTCAGTTCAAACGTTCCACACCATGACTCCTTCATGCGACCTTTACGTGTCATGTTTCGATTGAGCGCATCAATAATTCAGACGTAACCGACAAGCCTTCACATTATAACCGATCTGATTATTTTTTACCAATTTTCTTTTTCCATGCCCATTGGTCTGATGCATAATTGAGTTGCGCTTGTTGTGTGGTGGCTATATGAGTTTAGTTTAATAATTTACTGACACCGACATGTTTTTGTTTGTTTTAATAATGATGCACTTAAAAATGCATACTTAGGTATAATGAAATTGATAGGAAAAGCGGTTAATAAGTAAAATAGAGTATGTTTGGTAAGTATACGGTTTATTGCTTCAGAATGTTTTTAACACTCACAGTGTCATATTTTATATTCATAAAGATGAAATAAGAAACCAAAAATTTGCGCACGGGCGGGACTTGAACCAGCAACCTTTTGGCATACCGGGCCAAACGCTCTTACCAATTGAGCTACCGTGCTGTCAGTCCGACCCGGCGAAATTTGTGGTCTCTTATGAAAACGTCAATTGCGTGACGCTTAGCGCCATCTAGCCGTCTGTTTATGAAACAGATGGCCCAAGCAGTTATTCTTTACAGAATAAATTCAACTTGGAAATTGATGTCGCTTCGCTATCTAATGCTTCAGAATGTTTCATAAACAGACGGCTAGATGGCGCTAAGCGTCACGCAATTGACGTTTTCATAAGAGACCACAAATTTCGCCGGGTCGGACTGACAGCACGGTAGCTCAATTGGTAAGAGCGTTTGGCCCGGTATGCCAAAAGGTTGCTGGTTCAAGTCCCGCCCGTGCGCAAATTTTTGGTTTCTTATTTCATCTTTATGAATATAAAATATGACACTGTGAGTGTTAAAAACATTCTGAAGCATTAGATAGCGAAGCGACATCAATTTCCAAGTTGAATTTATTCTGTAAAGAATAACTGCTTGGGCCATCTGTTTCATAAACAGACGGCTAGATGGCGCTAAGCGTCACGCAATTGACGTTTTCATAAGAGACCACAAATTTCGCCGGGTCGGACTGACAGCACGGTAGCTCAATTGGTAAGAGCGTTTGGCCCGGTATGCCAAAAGGTTGCTGGTTCAAGTCCCGCCCGTGCGCAAATTTTTGGTTTCTTATTTCATCTTTATGAATATACGGTTTATTTTATGAAACTACGGTATTAAGGGAAATAGAATTATCAACAAAGTATGGTGTCTATCAATAATAGAAGAGTAAAGGCCTGTTTCACCATCAATTAACAGTAATAAATTACTCATAAATAATTCAAATACCTATGAACGTCATTCCTTTTCACAAAACAAAGTAAAACAAACAGTAACGGAGCAGCTAGGTGCACCTCATTAAAAAATATTATACAAAATTGTGTTTTTTGTGTCAAAATATGTATTATATCACAGTCTGCTCCGTTCAAAATACGATTGAAATACCCACATAGGTAAAATTTATTTGCTCTCAAGTTACATACCTATTGTATAGTCAAATGAATGCCAATATGTATTTTTTTTCTTGTTACGCTGCCACGGAAACACTACTCCGTCAGGTTTCAATAGAACTGTCAAAATTGCGCGGATTTTATTTCTCCACTGCACCAGAGATTCTAAAAAACCTCCTAAGTGCGAGTTGGACTCGCGCAGTGAGGGTTCTGTGCCAACTTTAACTGAATCAGGGATCCAATTACTTCCTTTTCGCCAAAATACCGCAATACATGGTTGCGGTATTAAGAACAAAGATATGTTTGCGGTTATTGAAAATGTCTATATCTAAAAAACTACTTGGTTTTAGCGAGATTAATCATCTTGCTTAAACCTAAACCAATTTTCATTGAAAGAATTTGATAAAGTAGAGAGGGAGGGATGGGGGGGGGGGGGGGGGGTATTTCTCCAAAGTGGAAGCGTCTATCTCTTAAACGTATGTCTTTAATAGGAAATGGTTTTAGAAATCTCGATGTCATTTTAAAAGACCTATCCATAGTCATGCCATCCCACACTAAAATAAAATAAAAAATATGATTTCAGATTCATGTATATCTTAGGATACATCTACCTTCTAAGTTTCAACTGTATAACGCTACTAGTTTCAAAATAAAGTGGCTGTTACATACGAACGGACAGACAGACAGATACACATGACTAAACTCTAAGGCTTTCGTTTTTGCCATTCGGCCACGAAACCCTAAAAAGCGCATTCGAAATCTATTGAAGCGGGGAAAGTATTCATGAACTTGGATAACAGAATTTGCAGTGCGAGCTCGTGAAACACGAAATTCATATTTCGGTGTAACGTATGAAATAACGGTTACCTAATTCTGGTTGCAAGTTCATATAGGGTTAAAAGAAAATGCCTCTTTTCGTTTTAATTATTAGTGGTCGTCAACAAAAACGGATATTTGTCGCCGAATAAAAAAAAAACATTGTTATCTTATTATGGCCACACCACATACTAAAAATAATTTTATTTTATTCGTGAACAAAAATAACTCGTTATCAATCAGTTCTACTTTTTAGAAAACATTACTAAATTAATGACTAAACTAATGAATTTGTTCGAAACCAATTCTAGATATCGAACCATAGTAACAATATGCAACATGGGAATATTTTAATAAACTGTCAGTTGAAGTTAAAATATCTTACCAAACAAAAAGTTATACACATCACTAAATCAGGATTTACGCCCGTCAAACACATGTTATTTAACATTTTTGGTTGGAAAGAATTAGTTTTTTCAGTGTATTTGCAGTTGCATTTTGATGTTTCGGTAAACGAGGAACTAGTTTAAAAAATATTTCAGTAAATATCATTTTAAAGAGTTTTTTTAAGTCCCAAATTGAATAGTCCTATTTATAATATTAAAATCGTTGACTTGCCATTTTATCGCGAAAGTAATTTTAATAACGACTAACCGACTGCGCGGGACATATGATAGTGCACAGGTGTGTGCGCAAACACAGATGCACTTTCTGTTCCTTTCGCTCTCATAGCCCGATGGGACAGCAATCTGACACGACCGGAGACAGATTAGGCGTAGGAACAACGGCTTTACGTGCTTTTAAGAGTCGCGGGGGTAAAACACCGCCGAATTTCAAAGCCCAAGATTTCTGAACAGAAAAAACACATGAATATATTTTTGGCCTGACCCGGAGATCAAACCCGAGAGTTATGGCGCAGCCGTCGCTTTAAAGTGCGACCCTCTTACCGATGCGCCACCGAGGCAGTAATGGAGAAAGTACTACTTTTCCAAATTATCAAGGATGATACTTGTACATTAGACCCTTTAAACACTGTGACTTTTAGCAGCGATGCAGTCGCGATGCTAACGCGCGTTAGTGCATGTGCACGATGTATTCGCAAATTGTCAAATTATGTACTGAATTTTGACCATTTATGTCCTGTCAATGCTCACGCGCAATGGCAATCGATGCTGACGCGCGACTGCATCGATGCTTGATTAAATCTGTTATGCTAAAAGTCGCAGTGTGTAAGTGGTCTTACTTTCAATAGACTGATTTGATGATAGATTATGTTTTGTTCTAAATAAAAAATAAATCATTTTTTTTAGTATAATTTCAGTACCTGTATGGCGGTAGAGGACCTTTACAAGATCATTAACCCTACCCACACGGGTGTCATCTTTTATTTTCCAAGCCCCTTGTAAAATAAATAAAAGCCAGAACACACTAGAGGCATCGGAGTGGTTTACGCAATTACACATACAGTTCATTGGGCCAGATCTTACAAGCTTTGATGTGTCGCTCGACGAGAATTGTAATTTGTTTCATTTTAATTTATATGTCAGTCATTAAACGACTTTTATTATTAATCACTTTCATTGACCTAGAAGCCTTAGTGCCTAAATGCTCTAGCCTGGTGCACTAATTTTGAATAACTCGCTTGGATATGTCGTGTGATTTTCGTTAAAAAATTAACGAAAATTACGTGAAATATAGACTTAAGTACTTACGAAATTTAGCTATCTCTTTTTTAACTCCCGGTCAAGTCAATTTCAGCTAATTTTCATTCGATATGTCGTAGAAATTTCATCTTACACTCAATTGCAAAAGCAACTGTAAATGCGGCTTGACGACGCTACACTTTTGCATCGTGAGCAGTTTCGGGGCTCGCAATGTAAATCAGGAAGTCGACACCCGCGCTTCCTGACTACTCATATGCATTGCTATTATTATTCATTGGTGTACCAAGTAAATCATTTATTATGAAGATCTCAGACTTCTCATTTGACCACAACCGCACAAGAGACCCCGTCACCACTTAGCCTCAAAACAACTCTTCTTTTATATTATATGTACCACCTTACTTAATTAGAGACAGCATAAATATGATCCAAATGCTATGAACAATCAAGATTTTATCGTAATTAAGTAAGAGAACTCCAAGTAACTTTTCGAGAAGTGGGTGGTAAGATCGTTTCAGCACTAGAATTGGAGCTTAATTAAATTTTATTATTACTACTACGTTTTAAAACCTCTTAGCTATATCCTACGACTGATACGATTTATAATTGGATACGCAAATTAAATAAAATTCCTTGAAATACAAACTTCAAATGCCTACTCAGTCTGGTTTCAGATAAATACAAGGCTTACTGCGATAATTCAATCAAAAACCGTATCACCGTAAAAGCCGGTTCATTTTCAGTCATATACTTCTCCAGCTTAAGATCTGCTAAAACAGTATTTCTATTTATAAAAGTCACGAATAAAAACAACTTTTCCCGTTACTCTCATGAATGAGTTACAAGAAAAAACCCTCATACGGAAATCAAATAGCTGTATTACATTAGGGAAATCGTCGATTCAAATCTTCTATCCGATGGCTGATTAATCAAATGTAGCAAAACGTATCAGGGGTCCGAGATACGATTCGACATCCAATGCGATGTCAGTCACGAGAAATCGAACACTCTGGTTGAGGGGAGTACACATTGGTGTAATGTTGGGAATATTTTATGATTTATAATATTTTTGAAAAGAAAAACGATTTGTGAACATAACTTACGAATCTTGAGTGCCGTCCACGATTCGGTGTTCTAAAGTTGTAGGTATTTTTATTTATTTAAAGTAGATCGTTACCTACATATAAAGGAGCGAATTTTTCTAATACTTGCGATAACGAGTTAAAATTATCCTTCATGAAATGTTAACTAACTACTACACATAGACACTACATATAGATTATAATACAAAAATGGAGTTATCAATTTTATCCAAGAAAATCACACGCCATATTTACATGAGTGATTCAAAAATAAGGTCCCAGGTTACTATTTATTATAGAGCTATAAAAGCAATAATAGTAGTCCCCCTAAGCGATTTCGACTACGGTGGCCAGTCACAACGTTTAACCGACGGCGCGGGACATATTATAGTGCACAAGTGTGTGCGCAAACACAGGTGCACTCTTTCTTCCTTTCACTCTCATAGTTCGACCGATGGGACAGCAATCTGACACGACCGGAGAGAGATCAGGCGCAGGACCAACAACTTTACGTGCTTTCCGAGGCACGGGGGTAAAACACCGTCAACTTCCAAACTCCGGGCTACACATTTTTTGGGCTCGACCCGAGGATCGACCGGGACCTCTGGCGCAGCCGTCGCTTTGAAGTGCGACCCTCTAACCGCTGCGCCACTAAAGCAGTTATATAAAAGTAATAATAATAAGTAACAAAATAGAGGTCCAGAATTGATGTGCTATAGCGCACAGTAAGCATGCAACTAAGTGTTTCATAAAATAATGCTAGAATTTGCCCAAATTTCAAAATAAATAAGACGCAAATTTAAAACTCGATATTCATTACTTGTTAGTACCTATGTAAACCCTTAGATGACTCGTGACCAGACACTCGCCATAATTTTTCTTTTCACATTTCCGAGCACGGCAACCGACCAAAGCAGCGCACTTTTGTTTTTATGAAACTTTTATCCGAGGCAACAGAAACATGAGATATTAGCAATCAGATTTCAAAATCTGATAAAGCTAGTTACTAAAACATTTCAATCCATTTATTTCTATATTAATTACTAAACAAGATTTGAAAAAAAAAACTTTCATTCCAATTGCTCATCCATAACCAAATTGAACATTCCCCTGAATAAACATTTGCATTTTTATCGAAATAATATTTTGGTCATCAGAATATTTTAATATTAAAAACATTTAATCTGAACTATGGAAATACCTTTTTTGATCGAGGAATAATGTCCTGTCACCTCTGCCAGAATTTCTAGAGTCGTTTCTGTTCTTTCTTTCACAGGTGTGTATATGTACAATTTTCTATCGAACTCATTTCAATTAGGTGCTATTTTTTTAAATTACAAAGCGTTAAACATAAGGAAAATATGCATAATCTGAGCAAGACTACATACAACGGAATGAATTTGAAAGCAGTGCGACATCACCGTAATTAGACAAGAGACAGCTTCAAATCAACAGCTGAGTTAAATAAATAGAGCCACGCACAAAAATTCGTTCAACGCTTTAACAAAAAAGAAAACATAAAATAAACAACCTGATCGCATTCCTTCAAGATTGGAGCAACACCGGAGGAAACTTGAATAAACAATGTATTAATTCCTGCCGAGAAACTTAAGTTCTCCACTTATAAGAAAAGTTTAGACCCCACCGACTCGAGAAGATAAACAGGCAATAACTTCGGAGCGGGCGAAGAAGAAAAAACTGAGGAAACAGCTATTATTATTCATAGATAGTTTGTTTTTTATTTCTCCGTAACTCAATTTTAATTTAAATTCCTGAACTAGGTTTCTGGAAAATCAAAATGAATTGCGCACTTCATGTGCAAAATGATCTACAAAAATTGTCGCAAGTAGCGGTAGAGCCACTACAGTGCGACAAATATCTTTTGGCCGACAAACTAATGCTGTAATCTTGTAAAATACGAGTGCTAGATCCTTAGCAGCCAAATCTCCCCGATCTTTTAGATACTTTTCCCAGTTTTACAAATGTCTCCAATGTTTCAATTTTATTGTTATTTTAAATAAAATGAATATTATAATAAGATTTTTTGATAGTGTTTTGTCACTATACAAACTTAATAATATAAATTGCACTTGTAAAAGGTAACTTTTGGCTGTGACAGACGAGGAATCAAACCCCGTGTCTTACGCTATCCGGGCGTATGCCTTTACCACTCGGCCACCGTCACATTATCAAGCCTGTTGAAATTTGCAAGCGCTTACTTTAACGCGTGTATTATAAAAATATTAATAATAATACAAATGAACATTTTTAAATACCGTAAAGCTTAACTTCTTAAATATAGATATGATTTTCAATGACAGTTATTGTTTATACAATTGTTTTGCTTTTAGAATCTGTGCAACATACACGATATTAACATCATGTCGATACTGTTTTAAACGCTTACAGATCAAAAGGCCGCCGGCGGTCGCATAAACAAAAGCATAACCAAAGTCTGTTGATAAACACATCTATGAGGAATTAAATTAGTACCCTTAATGAAAGCTTGCGCCCCTCTGTCAATGTATCAGCCAGAAGATCCATGTCACTTTGTAAATAAGACCCGGTTATAATAACAATAGACTTGTAAAACATTTCAAGTTCCCCCCGCTTCTCCTCTCATCCAACCGAGGTCGTACTTATCGTGTCAATGCAATTAAATTTTTGCAGATTTTTCTCACCGCATAGTAACATTGACAAATTGAGGACCCATTCTTATAAGAAGCAGGTATTTAGCTTGATGATATCCCATATGGTCCACCCATTCTCGAGTGATTTAACTAACACGAATTTTAATGTACACTCGTATAAGATAAATATCAATATCTTATTACTCACGGACAGTCAACAGTCTTTTGTTTATGCGACCGCCGGTGGCCTTTTGATCCGTGAGCGTTTACGTAAGTACATATGATAACTGTTTGTCAGATTAATAATAAAAATTTATGAAAGAACCCACTACGTTTAAAATGATGTTTTTTTAATTGAAATTGATTTTTTTTTTTCTCCAACCCCAAAAGTGAATAAGTATCTACCTATTTATATATATATTTAAAACCAAGAAAATCCACCGTGTCTGCCATTATGTATGGAAACATTCGTCTGCGCACACAAACACACAAACTTCCTCTCACTCCAAACGCGTCATGTTCTCCGTTCCGTCGCGAGTAAAAACTAGCTTGATTTTACAAGCGGGGTTCACAACCCACATACACTAACATATTCATGCCGAAACTTTTTCAAATAACAGGCTAAACAAGTGAACTTGCCAGCCAGTATGTGCCTCCAATTTTCGGTAAGGAATAATGAAGGAGTCCTTACATTTTGGATATTTGAGTTTAAAAGTTTTCGCGTACCGTAGGTGTATCAGAAATATTGGCAACTAGCTGCCGAGTTCGCGATTTCGGCCGGCGCGTTTAATGGGATTAGTTTCTTCAAAAGGGGTACATGCATCTAGTTTTCTTATTAAGCTCGAGAATATATTTTCAGTTTAAGTACAATAAAAGTCTATGCAACTCTTATTTTAATCTCAAACCTAGATTTTTTTTAATTAGTAGGTAACGTTTTTTACCAACTGCCTGTAAATTGATATTTGCACATCTCATTACTTTGAAGTTTGAACCTTTAAAAAAGTTAAAAATGTGTTGTTTTGCAGCGTGTGAAGTGATGAGGTGACATTTTCGGTTAAAGCCAAATTAAAGATCAACATTTTGTAAAATAACGATAATGAATACGGAAACAAATTGAAATTCTACCTTCAGGCACTCCATAAAGAACTCTTTGTGAAGCGACTAATTAAGAAAACTTGTTAACTCAAGGAAAAAGGCGGGAATGTCAAACGCTATGAATTAATTTTGGTAAATTTTAAGTTGACTCTTTTTGAGAACCGTAAATAATATTCAAATTTTAAAACGGTGCTCAGCTTTATTCAACATTTTGAAAGAGTGAAGTACGCATTTACGTAATAATGAAGAACCATAAATTATTCTTCAAAGTTGTAAATCTAATCCTGCGGTTTTCAGTAGTTTCATTAATATTATTAAAATTCTCTATTATTTTAAAAAACGTGCACTAAGACCACCATTTCAATCAAATTAATCAATATAACTAAAACTGTCCTACGACTTCATTCCGCTTTACCGACTTCAAAAAACGAGGTATTCAATTCAATGTGTATGTATGTGATATTTTTTAAATTTGACAATATTTGGGTATGTTATCTATAAAGGCTTCCCACATATGCAAAATTTCGTAGTGTATGTATGTTCGTACGTTTGTCCATGAATTCCTCTAAAACATTTAGTCATAGTGAGATCATCCTTTTTTAGTTCGATTAGGTAGGTATATTTCAATTAAGGGTAATTTTTAAAATGATTTTTTGCAACTCCTGTTTAGCCAGTGTCATTGAAAGAATCTGAACTTATCAAGTCACAATAACTAAAACTTATTTTTTAGGAGTACAAATAATTAAGACTGGCTGTATAGACTAAATAAGGAAGTGCTAAACTGTTTTTATTCCTGCCATCATCTTTGCTTCCCGCGCATTGGCGTTTTATTTTGCTAAAATATGTTTTGCTCTTAAAAAATGTACGTTCGGACGAATGAATGAATGAATGAATGAATGAATTTTTATGAATGAATTTTTATTTATTTGACACACAAATAAAATTACATTATATAAATTAAAAACATAAATAAATTACATTATATAATTAAAAACAACTAAAATTAAATTAATACAAAAAAAAACAAAAACAAAGCGCCCAGGTGTGCCAAAAAGGTCCCCGCTCAGTATATATCGTGACAGCAGATGGTTAGCATGCCACGACACTGATTTTCAGCGGGAACCCCTGTTAGGCGCTGGGTGTAAACACACACTTGAAAAGAAAAAAAAAAGAAAAAAAAAACAACAACAAAACACAAAAAAAATAAGATTACATTAATTATAATTAAATAAGATAAATAAATTATTCATTATCATTTTACATTCAAATTATGAGATTCTTCTTAGGTACTAGCTGCGCTTGCAGCGCCCTCATCTCACCGGTCTCGTACCGGTCGCGCGGGCGTGCGTTCCCACCCTAGAATCTGTCATCTGTCAAAAAAGTAGACCCGCTCTGTAACCCACACCTAACCAAAAAAAAGTAAAAGAAATTCGCCACGTTTCGCTTTGTTAAAAACCACACCCCAGATTCAAAATTAATTTCAGTTTGTAGCCGGGTTTAAATTAGAAGCACGGCTGAACGAGGACGTACGCACGTACGACGCGCATACTACATTGGTAAGTTGATGGAACTGAAATCACATGATTTTTTGCCTCTTCTTGTTGGCTTGAGAGAAAGGCTTTTTTACATTGTAACTGAAAGGTTTTTTTCCCTTTCAGGGCGCGCACTGGAGGGGGCAAGGAGTTCCAGCACCGCGTGGCGGCGAATCGGAAAGATCCCCGGAAGGTCACTGTGCGATGTCGGGGAGTCAGAAATACAGGCGTGCACGCTCTTCTCCCCCGCCCGTTCCCACCCCATGCCCAAAGCAGCTTTTCCTCCAAATATGCAGGTTTATGGGTTTTTATTACTCCAAATAGCAAAGTTGCTAGGTGTAGTTTTCGGCGTGCTTCCATTTTTAATATATTTGCTGCATTAAGATATGGCGTCACATGAGTCCGTGGTGGAATGTGAAAGCAAAACCTTGCACATGCATTTTGCACCCGCTGGATGAGCTTTGCAGACCTTGCGAGTAAGCATGGACCATATACTGTGTCGCAGTAATTGAGTTTCGAAAGAATCAGCGATTCGCACAATGCTATTCTCAGTTTTACACATAAATAAGGTCTGATTTTATACAGCAGCCTCAGTCTGTAGAAACAATTCTTTACACATTCTGCAACATGGCTCTCGAATCTGAGGTTGCTGTCAAAAATCAAGCCCAGGTTCCTTGCCCTGTCCACTCTTTCAATTGGTTCAGCGTTTATTGTTATTTGAATTGCAGCATTATCAAGTTTAGCCAAATTCTTAGCCGTTCCAACAACCATAACCTTTGTCTTCCTTGCGTTTAATGTAAGTGAGTTTGCAGAGCACCAGTTCACTATTCGCTGCAGCTCATCATTGATCCTGGTAACAGCGTCTTCACATTCTGCAGGGACAAATGGCAAGTACAGTTGTATGTCATCAGCGTACATGTGGTACCTGCAATATCTGATACATTTTGTGATGTCTGCGCTGTAGATAATGTACAGGATAGGCCCCAGAATTGATCCTTGTGGCACTCCTCTGTTAACAGTTCTCTGTTTAGATTGCAGTATAGTGCCGTCAGGTCCTTTCAACTCCACATATTGTCGTCTATCAGTCAAGTAACTGTGGAACCATTTTACTGTGCTAGTGTCCAAGCCAAAGTACCTCAGCTTAGATAGGAGCAGGGGTATGCTTATGGAGTCAAACGCCCGTGAAAAATCAAGAAGCAGCAGGATTGTCACCAGTCCCTGGTCTTGGGCTGTCAGAAGGCCGTCCACAACATCTGCCTCGGCCGTGGCCGTCCCAAATCCCTTGCGAAAGCCTGACTGCAGAGATGGAAGCAAATTATTTTTCTCTAGGTAGCTGGTCAGCTGGTCGCATACTATTCTCTCCAACACTTTAGAGGCACATGGCAGAAGACTTATTGGCCGAAGCTCCTGCAGGGATGTTAGGTGGCTGGACTTAGGCAGAGGCTTGACAATGGCCACTTTCCATTCATCGGGGAATTGACTCTCCATTATAGAGCGATTGACTATGGCTGTGATTGTAGCCAGTGAGTGAGGGAGGGTCAGCAGCAACATATCCAACGATACTCCGTCACTCCCCAGAGCATTTGATTTCAGTCCTTTTATTGTCTTCATAACTGTTTCCTGCCCCACCGTTTGCAAAGAGAAGGTAGCAGAGCCATCAATTCTATGGTACTCAAAATAAGTCAGCTGTGAGATGGTGACCTCACTAGCACTGGGAACATTAAGGAAGAATGAATTGATTGTATCAGGGTCATTGAATATTATCGGTAGTTCAGTGTTGGATTTTTTGTTTGGAAGTACCGAGTCCTTAAGGTTTTTCCATAACCTTTTTGGATCACTGAGTTTATTATTGATATTATAGGTAAAGAAGCAGGACTTTTCATGTTCGATTGCTCTTATCACAACTTGCTTCATTTCCCTGTAGCTGTCTCTGAGCAATGGAGTCCCCTGCAGTCTATATTGTTTATGATACTTATCCCTGAGCCTAATCATTTCTTTAATAGTATCTGTTATCCATGGGTGAGGTGGATGCTTGATTTTTTTTGTCTTCAGTGGTGCATGCAGGTCCATGAGGCCACCAACACATAGAGTAAAAGCTTTTGTTAGGCAGTTCACATCCTCAATGCTATTGAGACCCTCCCACTGGATAACATCAAGGTCTGCAACCAGTCTCTCGGGCAGTATGCTCTTCAGTGGCCTATATGATACCCAGCAGGGGCTGGCCTTTTCCTTTTTCAGTTTCAGCTCTGCCAAAAGCATCGCATGTGCTCCTTAATCAGGTGAATATCTTACCTTCACTTGCACTGCTGGTATATCAGTACAAACCACATCTATTAAGGTGCTGCTGTGGCTAGTAAAGTGTGTAGGCTCTGTAATTAGCTGCTTTAGGTTTAGGCATTGTGTAAATTGATTTAAAAGCCTGTGCTTATTACTGCCTACGTCCAGCTGGTCCATGTTAAAATCTCCCACCAGCACTATGCCGTCTACTCCCGAGAAGGCGGCTACAGATTCAGTAACACCGTCAAGAAATAGGTCCACGCTTTGCCACGGGGGTCTGTAAGCTGTTCCAACAATGATTTCATGATTCATCAGGCGCACTGATAGCCACATCTGCTGTATGGCAGACTCAGGATTAGGATGCTGGCGCAGCCTAGCATTAAGACCTCGACGAATATAAAACCCCACCCCTCCACCACAATCTTTTGAAATGCAGTTCGGCCTTGGCACATGTCTCAGCTGGTAGCCTGGCAATCTAGGTGCCCTGCAGTCATCCTCACTTTCCATCCATGTTTCGTTTATGGCCATGATGTCCGGATTCTCCTCCCCCATCGCCACTATAAACTCCTCGTGTTTAGTGCCTAAAGACCCGGCATTAAATAAACCAACTATCAAATTTTTCAGTCCAAGGCCTGGGACAGAGGTAAGTTTATTAAAACCCAGTGTGCAGATGGTATGATTGTAGTTTTCTTTGTTGTAAAAATTGTTATCTTGTGAATATTAATGTCAATGTGTGCAATTAAACAACTGTGTGAGTAAATTGAATTGATATGTTTAATTATGTCAAATATAAAAATATAAATTGTGTCTAATAAAATATAAATAATTAGTAGCATTAAATCGAAATAATAATTGTTAATAATATAGAATTGGAAAATATTATGATAAAATATACCTTGTTTCAGCTTGGCGGGGTCAGAACGGATCATACAGATGCAGTGACACAGAATTACATCATTGACAAGTGAACAGCATGACAGTGAAAAAATCAATAGTAATACAGTTAAACTGTTGTACAAGAGCACAGGTAAATCATTAAACATTATGCACAAGTGAATATGAAAAAAACTTTTAAAATCCAACACAGCATTATTAAAACTACAATTTGTTTTAGGATCCGGGTTGGCAGGCAGTAGAAGAGGGAGAGAACACTCTTTCGATGTCACCCATCCCTCGAAAATGACATACCGGCGCTCCGTCAGACCTGCGAGCATAGATGTGTCCCCGTCTGGTCCAAGAATAACGCCACTGCAACCGGCGGCACTCCTTGCGCACCCGGTGAAAAAGCTGGCGGTTGGAGCGCGTCAGGCGCTCGTTGACGAACACTCGGCCGCCGCCCTCGGCCACCAGGCCCCGGCGCACGCGCGCGGCGCGCAGCAGCTCGTCGCGCAGGTGGCGGCGCGCCAGGCGCACCACGACGCGGCGTGCGCGCCCCCCGCCGGCCTCCGCCGGGGGCGCGCCCACGCGCTCCGCGAACACCACGTCGCGCTCCTCCAGCGGCACGCCCAGGCGCCCGGCCAGCACCAGCACGGCGTGCATGACGCTCTCGCCCTTCTGCTCCGGGAGCTGGCCGATCTCGAGGTCAGACAGCAGCGCCTCCTGCTCCCGGTCGTTGAGCTCGAGCTTGAGCTCCGCGACGGTCCGCTCCAGCTCCGCGACGACGCCCGCCTCGGCCCCCGGCTCGGTCGCTGCTCGCCGTTGATCTGCGGCGTCCAACCTGTACTCTACGGCGTCGATGCGCGCCCCGACAGCGACGCTGGCAGTGCTGGCGGCTATCTCGAGCGCCCGCGCGCGCCCCTCGACGTCGCCTAACCGTTCCTCGCAACGAGACACTCGACCGAAGAGCTCCAGCATGCCATCGTTAAGAGCGTCGAGCCTGGCCTGGGCCGATTTCATCTCGGCCCGCATCTCCTCTCGAAACTGGCGGAACTCCAAAACGAACAACTGAAAATCTGTCAATTCGACAGACATGTTGAGCGCCGTGTCGTCGAAAGAAGACACGTCCTGATCTACCGGCCTGGATGCACCCCGGCGCATGGTCACTCCGCCCTCCGCAGCCTGCACCGGCGTATTCGTATTATCAGTTTTTGGCTGCTTGCTGGTACACGTCACGCACCTCCACGCTGCCCAGTGCTCACCGGTTAAAGTGTTGAAGAAGCGCTGTTCGGATACTCCCGCGCACTCCAAATCGTAGTGCAACCTGCACGAGCTGCAGGTCAGGAAGCACCGATCCGGTAAAGCCTGCATACATCCGCTGCAGTTTCCATATTTTCCGCCTGGCATTTTGAATTATGGCTTTGTGGGCGTCGTAACGGTCGCGTACGTGATATGAAAAACTCGTAGTGTTTTGTTTGTAAATTTCACTAAATCACTTGTTTTTTTGTCACCTTGTGTTAATTTGAATTGTGTTTAGTGATTAATTAGTTTGTTTATAATTAAAAACATATGGAGCAAATCAAGGACGAGGAATGTCTCTGAAAGCTATTGTGCGAGATCGCAAAGAAACAAGAGATGATCGATTGTCGGTGGTGCGGTGCAGTAGAACTTGATGGAGCAAGACCATAGGGCGCTCGTCTTTTGTTCTGCTTGCCATTGATCAGCCGGAACCGTTCGGAGTTATTGTGTTTTGAATTGAATTGAGGGTTTTCATTTTTTTAAGGTCTTCATTGCACAAATTGTGGTGTACAAAGATCGACTTAATGCTAAAACTGCGAGTCGGACTCGCGCACTGAGTGTTTCGTGCCAACTTTAACTGAATTAGGGAATGTACTTACTTGCTTGGTTTGTATGAAGAACAAAGTTATGTTTAGCTACTTTACCCACGACGCGTGAGTTATTATTTCTACGTAAAGAGAAGCTATGCCAAGCAAAATAATGTGTCGCAAATATAGACGACGTTTTTGACGTATTTCTTGGAATTTTAATTTCGAATATGAAACCATTGGTATGAGTTAATGGCAATTAGTGGCGTCAGTTTATTGGGCATGAGTTTTTTCGTGGTGTCAGTTTCATACGCCAGTAATAGAAGTTCAATACCTACGACGCCCGTCCGAAACTGAAATAATACTGATGTGATTAAGGCTTGGACTACACTACAGCATACATTACGTACCGTATTTCCATAACGCAAACTATTTCGTAGTCTCGTTCTAACAAACTATGATGCCTACATATTTTTAAGTGTGTCAAACTTCAAAAAAATTTAATACATGCAATCCTATAAATTAATCTTTCCAAAAGATAATACGATAGTGGTTCCTTATTTTCTCTTAAAACTTTTACGACGTGATATGACCCGTTGAGCTGAGCAAGTTCACTTGAATGGAAAAGTACAGCTACTTTGTTAATACACTCATCGATACTTCTAAAAGCTTTATATACTATCGCTACACTACTGTCAAAGTGACGGTTGGAAGTGATTTGGCAGAACGAGTTAAGATGGCAAAATTACCAGCTTCCTACTAAACAAAGTGGAATACAGTTGTCTTATAGAGTTAGGAGATTTATTTCAAAATTAATCCAAATATAACTACTGCTTAAACCCCTCCACGACTAATGATTCAAAGTGAAATCAGCACAGAACCTAAATTCGATTATTTAGCCCCAACTTTAAGAAGGTAATATAGAACACCGTCTACTGTCCCTAGTATACTAAAGGCTACGATACCCATGCCTGTAGTTTGCACACTTTCATAGGAGCTACTTCCACGTGCCATCTGCTGGTAAGTGTAGGGAGACGCTTATTGACATATAGGCATGCAAGGACGCAAATTGCTAAACTAGCACATGCCAGTAACTGCCATGCAAGCGACTGGTTCGTCTTACAGGCATGTGTATTGATGATAGTGCAAGTCAGTTCAAACGTTCCACACCATGACTCCTTCATGCGACCTTTACGTGTCGTGTTTCGATTGAGCGCATCAATAATTCAGACGTAACCGACTAGCCTTCACATTATAACCGATCTGATTATTTTTTACCAATTTTCTTTTTCCCTGCCCATTTGTCTGATGCATAATTGAGTTGCGCTTGTTGTGTGGTGGCTATATAGACGACCCGTCTGGTGTAATGTCGAGAAATCGCCTACTACGCAGCGGGTGCGGGTTCGCTCCCCGCACAATACAAACATTTGTGTGCATGAACATGTCTGTTTGTATTGGTCTGGGTGTTTTCTATGTATATCATGTATGTATTTACAAAAAAAAAAGTATCTAAGTATTATATCCGTTGTCTGGCACCCATAACACAAGCTTTGAGTAGCTTACTTTGGGGCTAGATGGCGATGTGTGGGAATGTCCAAAGGATATAATTTATATTTATATGAGTTTATTTTAATAACTTACTGACACCAACATGTTTTTGTTTGTTTTAATAATGATGCACTTTAAAATGCACACTTAGGTATAATGAATTGATAGGAAAAGCCGTTAATAAGTAAAATAGAGTATGTTTGGTAAGTGTACGGTTTATTTTATGAAACTGCGGTATTTAGGAAAAAAGAATCATCAACAAAGTATTGTGTCTATCAATAATAGAAGAGTAAAGGCCTGTTTCACCATCAATTAACAGTAATAAATTACTCATAAATAATTCAAATACCTATAGAACGTCATTTCTTTTCACAAAACAAAGTAAAAGCAACAGTAACGGAGGTGCTAGGTGCACCTCATTAAAATTATTACACAAAATTGTGTTTTTTGTATCAAATATGTATTATATTGCAGTCAGCTCCGTTCAAAATACGATTGAAATACCCACATAGGTAAAATTTATTTGCTCTCAAGTTACATACCTATTGTATAGTCAAATGAATGCCAATATGTATTTTTTTTCTTGTTACGTTGCCACGGAAACACTACTCCGTCGGGTTTCAATAGAACTGTCAAAATTGCGCGGATTTTTTTTCTCCACTGCACCAGAGATTCTAAAAAACCTCCTAAGTGCGAGTCGGACTCGCGCAGTGAGGGTTCTGTGCCAACTTTAACTGAATCAGGGATCCAATAACTTCCTCTTAGCCAAAATACCGCAATACATGGTTGCGGTATTAAGAACAAAGATATGTTTGCGGTTATTGAAAATGTCTATATCTCAAAAACTACTTGGTTTTAGCGAGATTAATCATCTTGCTTAAGCTTGACTTGAAATTTGATAAAGTAGAGAGGGAGGGATGGAGGGGGGGGGCATTTTTCCAAAGTGGAAGCGTCTATCTCTTAAACGTATGTCTTTAATAGGAAATGGTTTTAGAAATCTCGATGTCATTTTAAAAGACCTATCCATAGTCATGCCATCCCACACTAAAATAAAATAAAAAATATGATTTCAGATTCATGTATATCTTAGGATACATCTACCTACTAAGTTTCAACTGTATAACGCTACTAGTTTCAAAATAAAGTGGCTGTTACATACGAACGGACAGACAGACAGATAGACATGACTAAACTCTAAGGCTTTCGTTTTTGCCATTCGGCCACGAAACCCTAAAAAGCGCATTCGAAATCTATTGAAGCGGGGAAAGTATTCATGAACCTGGATAACAGAATTTGCAGTGCGAGCTCGTGAAACACGAAATTCATATTTCGGTATAACGTATGAAATAACGGTTACCTAATTCTGGTTGCAAATGCATTTAGGGTTAAAAGAAAATGCCTCTTTTCGTTTTATTTATCAGTGGTCGTCAACAATAACGGATATTTGTCGCCGAATAAAAAAAAACATTGTTATCTTATTATGGCCACACCACATACTAAAAATAATTTTATTTTGTTCGTGAACAAAAATAACTCTTGATCAACCAGTTCTACTTTTTAGAAAACATTACTAAATTAATTACTAAACTAATGTATTTGTTGGAAACCAATTATAGATATCGACCCATAGTAACAATATGCAACATGGGAATATTTTAATAAACTGTCAGTTGAAGTTAAAATATCGTACCAAACAAAAAGTTATATACATCACTTAATCAGGGTTTACGCCCGTCAACACATGTTAACTAACTTTTTTGGTTGGAAAGGGTTAGTTTTTCCATTGTATTTGCAGCTGCATTTTGATGTTTCGGTAAACGAGGAACTAGTTTAGAAAATATTTCAGTAAATATCATTTGAAAGAGTTTTTTTAAGGACCCAAATTGAATAGTCCTATTTATAATATTAAAATCGTTGACTAGCCATTTTATCACGAAAGTAATTTTAATAACGACTAACCGACTGCGCGGGACATATGATAGTGCCCAAGTGGTGTGCGCAAACACAGATGCACTCTCTATTCCTTTCGCTCTCATAGCTCGATGGGACAGTAATCTTATACGACTGGAGACAGATTAGGCGTAGGAACAACGGCTTTACGTGCTTTTCCGAGGCACGAAGGTAAAACACCGCCGACTTCCAAAGCCCAAGATTTCTGAACAGAAAAAACTCATGAATATATTTTTGGCCTGACCCGGGGATCAAACCCGAAAGTTATGGCGCAGCCGTCCACCGATGTAAGAGGGTCGCACTTCAAAGCGACGGCTGCGCCACCGAGGCAGTTATCGAGAAAAAACTAATTTTCCAAATTATCAAGGATGATACTTGCACATTAGACCCTTTAAACACTGTGACTTTTAGCAGCGATGCACAAACGCGCTTTAGCATGGATGCTAAAAGTCGCAGTTTGTAAGTGGTCTTACTTTCAATAGACTGATTGATAATAGATTATTTTTTGTCCTAAATAAAAAAATAATCATTTATTTTAAGAATCATTTTAGTACCTATATGGCGGAAGAGGACCTTTACAAGATCAGACCCTACCCATGCGGGTGTCATCTTTTATTTTCCGAGCATCTGTTGTTAAATAAATAAAAGACAGAACACATCAGAGGCATCAGAGTGGTTTACGCAATTACACATTCAGTTCATTGGGCCAGATCTTACAAGCTTTGATGTGTCGCTCGACGTGAATTGTAATTTGTTTCATGTTAATTTAAATGTCAGTCATTAAACGACGTTCGTTTTTGGGGAACATGCCTTATTTCACTTAATTAATCACTTTCGTTGATCTAGAAGCCTCAGTGTCTAGCCTCGAATCTGATGTTTAAACCACTCGCTTGGGTATGGCGTGTAATTTTCATTAACTACCTCATAAAAAATCAACGAAAATCACGTGCAATATAGACTTGAGTTCTTACAAAATTGAGCCATCTCTTTTTTGACTCCCTTCACATTTCAACATTTTTTCATTTTAAAGTAGGACTTTAATTAATAAAAATCACACGCCATCTTGACTTGAAAACTGATGTCCGCATATGCCAATTAAACGTAGAAATATCATCTAACACTCATGTGTTAAAGCAACTATAATAGTGGATCGACGACGTTACAGTTTTGCATCGTGAACAGTTTTGGGGCTCGCACTGTAAATCAGGAAGTGGTCACCCGCCGCGCTTCCTGACCACTCTTATTCATTGCTATTATTTATGCATTGGTGCACCAAGTAAATCATTTATTTTGAAGACCTCAGACTTCTCATTTGACCACCACCGGAGACCCCGTCACCACTAAGCCTCAATTCAACTCATGTTTTTATATTTCAAGTACCACTTTATTAAATAAGAGACAGCATAAATATGATTCAAATTCTACGAATAATCAAGATTTTATCGTAATTAAGTAAGTGAACTTCAACTAACTTTTCGAGAAGTGGGTGGTAAGATCGTTTCAGCACTAGAATTGGAGCTTAATTATATTTAAAACCTCTTAGCTATATCCTACGGCTGATACAATTTTATATTTGGGTACGCAAATGAAATAAAATTCCTTGAAATACAAACTTCAAATGCCTACTCAGTCTGGTTTCAGATAAATACAAGGCTTACTGCGATAATTCAATCAAAAACCTATCACCGTAAAAGCCGGCTCATTTTCAGTCATATACTTCTTCAGCTTAAGATCTGATAAAACAGTATTTCTATTTATAAAAGTCACGAATAAAAACAACTTTTCCCGTTACTCACATAAATGTAAACACAAGAAAAAACCCTCATACGGAAATCAAATAGCTGTATTACATAAGGGAAATCGTCGATTCAAATCTTCTATCCGATGGCTGATTAATCAAATGTAGCAAAACGTATCAGGGGTCCGAGATACGATTCGACATCCAATGCGATGTCAGTCACGAGAAATCGAACACTCTGGTTGAGGGGAGTACACATTGGTGATGTGTTGGGAATATTATATGATTTATATTATTTTTGAAGAAGAAAACGATTTGTGAACATAATTTACGAATCTTGAGTGCCGTCCACGATTCAGTGTTCTAAAGTTGTAGGTATTTTAATTTATTTAAAGTAGAACGTTACCTACATATACAGGAGCGATTTGTTCTAATACTTGCGATAAAGGGTTAAAATTATTCTTCATGAAATGTTAACTAACGAACATCGCACTACATATAAACTATAATACAAAAATGGAGTTATCAATTTTTAAAATACATGGCAGCGACGTTAACTGACAAAAATCCAAAATTTAATCAAAGAAAATCACACGCCATATTCACATGAGTGATTTAAAAATAGGGTCCCAGGTTACTGTTTATTTAGGGGGTGTCAGTTCGAGTTACCTCCACGTGACGACTGGGATGTTACTGAATCCACTCTGACTCGTCAGAGGGGAAGCAGTAGCGCCTGTCGCGGTTCACCCTGGGCAACGCCAGGTAGTGCGGCATTGAAATTCCACTCTGGGATCTCAATGACGTGGTATCTGGCGGCTAAAGACTCGATACCATCCCCAATCTAAGGTGTTATCCGTACCGTGCCGAGAGATGCGTGGCTGAGGGGGAACTCAGTCGTTAACGGTGGGCCCTCGATACCAGGCGACCTCGAGGTGTATCTAGCCTTACTCCGGCATGCGGGGCTCTGCCGGAGTGGACCTACTTTCCCTAGCTACTCGTGCGACCAACATGAATAAAGATTTAAAAAATATAGATGATGGTAACCTGGAAGACCTATGCCAGGAACTTATGCCTCTGATAGAAGGCGCAGAGCAACCTGCCCAAATATCGGAGCAACTCTCCATGGAGACAGAGGACTCCATCAGCACGGCGGAAAGGGCTGCTTGCGGCTCACCCTCGCTGACTGATGGATCCACCGCCTCCAAACGTAGTGACAGGAAACTGTCAAGTGCTGCCAAAAAGCGCTTCGTGGCTCTGAGACAGCTGGGAGTGGAGCCGAGTATGGCTTCAACACTAGCGTTAAAGAGCTTCGCTGAGCTGAAGCAGATGGGGTATAAGTTTAAATCCTCACAATCTGAATCTGCGCGCAAACCGGTCAAACGGGTTCGCTCAGAGGAAGAATCACCAAAGGGACATATCACCAAAGCCCCAAAGGTAAGTGAGGACTTAGACACCCCAACCACCGTAGCCTACAGCGAGGCCGTACGCTCAATCCGGGTTGGCATAAAAGACTCCAAATCCTTGATGACTGACACACAACTGGAGTCGCTGCGCAATACCATCCTGCAAAGCATCGCTCAATCCGGAAGGGGTGAAGGGTCTAAATTTAAGGGCTGCTCCTTCAAGCCAGGCTGGCTTCTCATTACATGTGAGAATGAGCGGTCTAAAGCATGGCTTGAGAGAAAAATACCCCCCCTCAGACCGTGGCCGGAGGCGAGACTCGTTCTCATGAACGAGGCTGACATCCGGAAACCGAATGTGGGGGTGGTATTTATCCCAAGCTCTGAGGCCGATTGCGCAAAGCGGGCCTTGGAACTTTTCGGTGCTCAGAATGAGGGTCTGAACACCGAACATTGGAAGGTCCTCAACACAAAGGTCGAAAAGGGAGGTCTTACCTTGACCGTATCCTTGGACGACCACTCGTTTGAGGCCCTCAAGATTGCGGACCTAAAGGCCAACATTGGCTTCAAAAAGGTCCAGTTCATGATCAAAGGCCCTATCACCTTGGCCATTGATCCACCTTCCGCTGAACCCTCGACCTCCACCGCAACCAACACCACCCCAACCCCCATACCTACAAACACTCCCGCTGAGGGCACCGTGCAGGTCCGTGCAGGACCACAACGGAACAACCCTCCTCCAACTCCCTCCACCTCCACTTCGACAGGGACCAATAGGGGAAGAGGTACGCGGTTTCCCCTCCACAGGGGGGCCACTAGGGGCGCACATCCGTCCAGAGGTAGGGGACACAGCAGGGGTACAAACCGAGGACGGCGGGGCACACAAGGGCGCCGCGGCTCCCACAGCCAGTAGTCCCCACCAACCTCAACGCCCAAAGGGGCTGGCGGTGCTCCAGGCCAATCTACACCACGCTATTGCAGCCTCTGCGGTTGTAGAGAAGATCTTCAGCGAAGGTGGCCTGGACATCGCTCTCATTCAAGAACCATGGATAAACGCCGATTCCGTGGTAGCCGGTCTGAACAATGCGGGTAAGATCCTTGTATACTAAAAAGGCCTTAAACCTAGGGCCTGCATCGTATTTAACAAAAATATTAACTTCTTACCTGTTCCAGAACTTTGCAGCGAAGATACAGTCACCGCATACGTAGAAGTCAAAGGGCCGAATAGGTCCAAAGTACTTTTCTGCTCGGCATATCTTCCTGGTGATAAGCAGGATCTCACTGAAGAACTGACTAAAGTCCTGGATTATTCTAGAAGACAAAAGTCGGAGCTGATAGTGGGATGCGATGCTAACGCCCACCATACCATCTGGGGGAGCTCGGATACAAACAAAAGAGGTGAGCTACTATCCGATTTTCTACTAACTAATTGTCTACATGTGCTGAACAATGGCCACACGCCAACATTCGTAACAAAAAATAGACAAGAAGTATTAGACCTAACATTCGCAACAAAAAATGTGTCAAAATGTGTAACAAATTGGCACGTCAGCAGCGAGAATTCAATGTCCGACCATAGACATATACTTTTTGATGTTTCCGGGTTAGCAGAAGCTCAACACATAAGAGTGAGAAATCCAAAAGACACCTCCTGGGATATGTATAGAACCATACTCAGCGAGAATCTAAAGGACATACCCAAAACTATCAAAACACCTGACTCTCTTAATGCCGCGGTCAAGATGCTCAACAATGGCATAATAGATGCCTACGAACAGAGCTGTCCCGAAAGAGAAATAAAGCCGAACAAATCACCCGTGTGGTGGAACAAAAAACTGGAAAAGCTCAGAACCACCACACGCCGTATATTCAACCGGGCCAAACCGTGCAATTGGGACCAGTACGGCAAGGCCCTTACAGAATATAACAAACAAATCAGAAAAGCCAAAAGAGCTTCTTGGCGACGCTTTTGTGAACAAATTGCCCAAACCCACAAAGGAGCAAGAATTCACAAAATACTCGCTAAGACCCCAAATAAATATCTTGGACTACTTAAAAAGCCAGATAACACATTTACGAACACTGAGATGGAGACTCTAGATCTCCTTAGGTCTTCACACTTTCCGGGTTCGTACCAAATCGACACACAAAGCTACACCCAAAGGAATGATGAATTCCATAGGGCAAAATGCTCAGACTGGAATAAGGCCGCTAATATCTTTAGGCCTAACCAGATAAGATGGGCTTTGGAAAAATTCCAACCATTTAAATCAGCGGGAGAAGATGGCATTTTTCCTGCTCTGCTGCAAAAAGGAAATGACCTGCTTCTTCCACATCTGGTAAAAATATTCAGAGCTAGTTACGCCTGGGGTGCTATACCAGAACCATGGAATTGGGTCAAAGTACGTTTTATACCAAAAACAGGGAAAAGAGACTACTCACAACCCAAATCCTTTAGACCCATAAGTCTAACATCCTTCCTAATGAAGACCATGGAAAGGATTGTAGACCAGCACATTAGGGCCAAATACTTAGTGGACAGGCCATTAAGTATCAACCAACATGCATACCAAAAGGGAAAATCCACTGAAACAGCCCTCCTCGATCTGGTCGACAAGGTGCAAAAATCCCTAGAGGATAAGCAAACAGCCCTGTGTGCTTTTCTAGATGTTGAAGGTGCATTTGATAATACCCCTATAGAAACCATTCTTAATGGAATGGAGGCAAAAGGGATAGATGAAAGCACCATCAGATGGGTAAAAAACATGCTCTCAAATCGAGTAGCAAACATTACCCTCAATGCTTCAAAGCTTGAATTCCTTGCCACGAGAGGATGTCCACAAGGAGGAGTACTGTCTCCACTTCTATGGACCCTAGCAGTAGACCAACTACTTGTTAAGATGGCAGAAAAAGACTATGATACACAAGGCTATGCTGATGATCTGGTAGTGATCATCAGAGGTCCCTGCCTCAGCACAATTTCTAGTCTAATGCAAGGCGCTCTCAACACCATAAGTAAGTGGTGTAGAGAAAACGAATTATCTATCAATGCAGATAAAACAGTGATAATCCCATTCACAAGGAAGAGAAAACTGGAAAAACTGGTGAATCCAAAGTTAAACGGTAAAATTCTTCCTTACTCTAGTGAAACCAAGTATCTAGGGGTAACGTTTGACCAAAAACTTACTTGGAACTCGCACCTAGATAATATCATAATATCATCATCAAAAAGCCAAAATGGCTCTGTGGAGCTGCTGTCGAATGGCGGGGTCAAGATGGGGACTAAAACCCAAAACTGCCCTATGGTTGTACACAGCGGTCGTGAGACCAGTAATAACATATGCACCTGCCGTCTGGTACAGCAAGGTCAACCAAGCGACAACAATACAGAAACTGAGCAGCCTGCAAAGGCTTGCCTGCATTACAGCAACTGGAGCACTGTCTACGACACCAGGGGCAGCTTTGAACGCTCTGCTAGATCTAACACCTCTGCATTTACACGTACAAAAAGAGGCCAAGCAGAGCACCTATAGAATCTGCTCCCGCACGAAAGTCAGATGGGCTTCTCAAAATCTGATAAGACTCAAGGAATCAGTACTTGAAAACCGACTACTAAGCATGCCTAGTGACGACATGCACACGGAATGTAACTTTACTAAGCTATACTCCGTAAATATACCTTCTAGAGACAAATGGCTTGAGGGCCAAATGTCATTTAAGAAAGGTAGCCACGTCTGGTACACGGACGGATCCAAAAAAGGAAATGATGTAGGTTGTGAGGTCTACGGAGAGAGGCCTAAGCTCAAAGTAAGTGTAAACATGGGGACTGAAACCTCCATCTTCCAAGCCGAGGTCTTTGCCATAAAAAAATGTGCAGAGATAAACCTTGAGAAGAGACTCCGGAACCAACACATCTACATCAACTCAGATAGCCAAGCTGCATTGCTGGCTCTAAAATCCTTCGAACAAATGTCAAAACTGGTGCAAATATGTACTGAGACATTGAATGACCTGGGAAACACCAACAAAGTCACACTTACATGGGTACCAGGGCATTCAAAGATTGAAGGAAACGAAATAGCAGATGAACTTGCTAGAGAAGGAGCCGACAACCCTCAAATCGGTGTAGAACCTTTCTGTGGCATCACTAAACAACGCGCCACCACGCTTCTAACCACCGTCTGTAAACAAGAGGCCATTGAGTCGTGGAAGTCTACACAAAAAGCACTAATTCGAGGTTACAACAACAAAGTAGCTAAAGAACTGTTAAAGTTCGAAAGATACAAAGCTTGTGCAGTAACCAGAATACTAACTGGCCATTGCAAACTGAACAAACATTTGGCCAATATGAACATGACCGAAGACGCTCTATGTAGATTCTGTAATACAGAAGAAGAAACGGCCATGCATATTCTCTGCTCATGCGGACCGCTTATGAGCAAAAGAAGTATCCGGCATATCATGCACCCGGATGAGATAGAAGATATCACGCTCCAAAGAATCTGGAAGTTTATAGACTCAACGGGACTAAGCAGTGAAATTTAAATATAAGGGTGCCACAATAGATCATACCTGGTCGAGATGGCAACATTAGAGCCCAACAACCAATAATAATAAAAATACTGTTTATTATAGAGCCATAAAAGCAATAATAGTAGTCCCCTAAGCGATTTCGACTACGGTGGCCAGTCATAACGTTTAACCGACGGCGCGGGACATATTATAGTGCACAAGTGTGTGCGCAAACACAGGTGCACTCTTTCTTCCTTTCACTCTCATAGCCCGACTGATGGGACAGCAATCTGACACGACCGGAGAGAGATCAGGCGCAGGACCAACAAGTTTACGTGCTTTCCGAGGCACGGGGGTAAAACACCGTCAACTTCCAAACTCCGGGCTACACATTTTTTTTACTCGACCCGAGGATCGACCGCGACCTCTGGCGCAGCCGTTGCTTTGAAGTGCGACCCTCTAACCGCTGCGCCACCGAGGCAGTTATATAAAAGTAATAATAATAAGTAACAAAACAGAGGTCCAGAATTGATGTGCTATAGCGCACAGTAAGCATGCAACTAAGTGTTACATAAAATAATGCTAGAATTTGACCAAATTTTAAAATTAATAAGACGCAAAATACAAAACTCGATATTCGTTACTTATTAGTATGTAAATCCCATAGATGACACGTGATCAGACACTCGCCATTATTTTTATTTTCACATTTCCGTACACGGCATCAGACCAAAGTTGCACACTTTTGTTTTTAGGAAGATTTTATCCGAGGAAAAAGAAACATGAGATATTAGCAATTAGATTTCAAAATCTGATAAACCTTGTCATAACAACATTTACAATTACGAAACAAGATTTAAAAAAAAAAACTTTCATTCCAAATGCTCATCCATAACCAAATTGAACAATCCCCTGAATAAACATTTGCATTTTTATCGAAATAATATTTTGGTTATCAGAATATTTTAATATTAAAAACATTTAATCTGAACTATGGATAAACCTTTTTTGATTGAGGAAAAATGTGGGATGACCTTTGCCAGAATTTCTGTAGTAGTTTTTGTATTTTCTTTCACAGGTGTGTACATGTACAATTTTCTATCTAACTCATTTCCATTACGTGCTATTTATTTAAATAACAAAGCGTTAAACATAAGGAAAATATGCGTAATCTGAGCAAGACTACGTACAACAGAGTGAATTTGAAAGCAGTGCGACATCACCGTATTTAACAAGAGACTACTTCAAATCAACGGCTAAGTTAAATTAATAGCGCTACGCACATAAAATTTCGTTCAACGCCTTAACAAAAAAGAAAACATAAAATAAACAATCTGATCACATTCCTTCAAGATTGGAGCAACACCGGAGGAAACTTGAATAAACAATGTATTAAGTCCTGCCGAGAAACTTAGGTTCTCCACTTATAAGAAAAGTTTAGACCCCACCGACTTGAGAAGATAAACAGGCAATAACTTCGGAGCGGGCGAAGAAGAAAAAACTGAGGAAACAGCTATTATTATTCATAGATAGTTTGTTTTTTCTTTCTCCGTAACTCAATTTTAATTTAAATTCCTTAACTAGGTTTCTGCATAATTGCGCACTTCATGTTCAAAATGACCTACTAATTTTCAAATCTCGTGATAGATAGAGTTCGTTCTTTTCTGAGACAAACTGAGCCATGACCATGACCCATTCTTACGACAACCAGATAGGTGGCACCACCACTTGGCTTAATAATATCCAATTTGGTCCACACGTTCTCGAGTTATAAATTATGTAAATAGCACGACTTTTTATTTATACTCGAATAAGATAAATATCAATATCTAAGTACACACAGTAACTGTTTGTCAGATCAACTCCTTAAACTAAAACTAGCTTGATTTTACAAGCGGGGTTCACAACCCACATACACTAACATATTCATGCCGAAACTTTTTCAAATAACAGGCTAAACAAGTGAACTTGCCAGCCAGTATGTGCCTTCAATTTGCGGTAAGGAATAATAAAGGAGTCCTTACATTTTCCATATTTGAGTTTGAAAGTTTTCGCGTACCGTAGGTGTATCAGAAATAATTGGCAACTAGCTGCCGAGTTCGCGAATTCGGTCGGCGTTTAATGGGATTAGTTTCTTCAAAAGGGATATAAGCATCTAGTTTTCTTATTAAGCTCGGCACAAAAGAGACTATATTTTCAGTTTAAGTACAATAGTTGTCTATGTAACTCTTATTTAAATCTCTAACCTAAGAAAATTTTAAGTAGTAGGTAAGGTTTTGTGTAGCTACGTACGAGTACTGCCTGTAAATTGATATTTGCACATCTCATTACTTTGAAGTTTGAACCTTTAAAAAGTTCAAAACGTGTTTTTTTGCAGCGTGTGAAGTGATGAGGTGGCATTTTCGGTTAAAGCTAAATTAAAGATCAACATTTTGTAACATAACGATAATGAATACGGAAACAAATTGAAATATTCTACCTTCAGGCACTCCATAAAGAACACTTTGTGAAGCGACTAATTAAGAAGACTTGTTAACTCAAGGAAAAAAGCGGGAATGTCGAACGCTATGAATTCATTTTTCGATGATTTTAAGTTGACCCTATTTGGAAACCGTTACATATTATTTAAATTTGTAAACGGTGCTCAGCCTTATTGAACATTTTGAAAGAGTGAAGTAAGCATTTACGTTATAAGGAAGCCAAAGGTAATTACAGTTACAGTTCAATTTGAAGAACCAAAAATTTTTCTTCAAATGTTTATACCTAATCCTGCGGATTTAATTAATATTATTCATATGAAAATGCTCAATTACTTTTAAAAAAATGCACTATAAGACTACCATTTCAATGAAATCAATCTATATGACTTAAAGTGTCCTACGATTCATTTCCGCTTTACCGATTTAAGAAAGGAGGTTATTAATTCAAAGTATGTATGTGATGTTGTTTGAATTTGACAATATTTGGGTATGTTATCTGTATCGAAAGGTTTCAAACGTATCCAATATTTCATAATTGTATATAATATGTTTGTCCACGAATTTCTCTGAAACAAAAAGTCACAGTGAGATGATCCTTTTTTAGGTCTAATAAGTTAAAGTTAGGTATTTAAACTTAGGGTAAAGTTGGAAACACATTATCGGACGCGGCTGACGGACGCGGCAGTAAGCCGCGACCGATAAGTGTGCACAGTCTTTTCGGACGTAGCTTGCAGACGCGTTTTTTTTTTAAATTACAAGTTTAACGTCCTCGGACGGAGCCATACCGTTCGGACAATTCTTCATTAATAAGTTCAATATTTACACTTAGCACTACAAAACTAACACTAAAATAGCCTAGCCTAACCTAACTCATTGAAATACGGGTCTGGCGTTCGCATTTCAATGGTCATCGTGCTAGCTTTCGTGTGGACCGCGTCCTTCTGACGCAAGGACGCGTCCTGCACCCCGTGCATACCGTCCGCGGACGTTTTCGGCTGACAGAAACATCCGGCGTGCCAGATTGCTGTCGGACGTCCGACAGCTGAAGGTCAGCCCAAGGTTACGTCCGCGACTTACGTCCGATAGTGTGAACGGCTCTGTGTACATTCATTTCCTAGATACCTTTAAGTCGTGGCTTACTGCCGCGTCCGTCAGCCGCGTCCGATAATGTGTTTCTAACTTAATTTTTAAATTGGTTTTTGCAACTCCTATTTAGCCAGTATCATTGAAAACTCTGAACTTATCAAGTGACAGTAAACAATATCTAAAACTTTGTTTTATGAGTATATAATAATTAAGACTGGCTGGATAGACTAAATAGGTAAGTGCTAAACTGTTTTTTTTTCCTGCCATCATCTTTGCTTCCCGCGTATTGGCGTTTTATTTAGCTAAAATACGTATTGCATTTCAAAAAATGTACTTCCGAACGAAAAGTGTCCCTGAAAGCTATTGTGCGAGATCGCAAAGAAACAAGAGATGATCGATTGTCGGTGGTGCGGTGCAGTAAAACTCGATGGAGCAAGACCATAGGGCGCTCGTCTTTTGTTCTGCTTTCCATTGATCGGCCGGGACCGTTCGGTGTATTTAAAGTAAGTAATATTGGACACCAATCACATACATTGCTCTGATCCCAAAGTAAGTAGCTAATGCACTTGTGTTATGGAAATCTGACACAACGGTGGTACCACAACACCTAGACCCAAGACAATATAGAAAATTTAGATTTCTTTATGACCCGACCGGGAATCGAACCCGGGACCTCGGAGCGCCGACGCCTTGAAACCAGCGTACTTAGCCACTACACCACGGAGGTCGTCATTGCACAAATCGTAGTGTACAAAGATAGACCTAATACTGAAAGCGTTATATGTCAGTCAAACCTTTAGGTCATGCAGAGAGATGGCAATGGGTGCAGCGAAAATAGGTAATAGAACAAAAAAATAAAAAGCAACAAATAACTAACATTTATAGAAAAAAATGACCTACTTAAATTATAGCAATAACATTAAATTATAAAAAACATACGTAAACTAACATAACATAAATACTACATAAATAAATACATATAGGTATAATATGCTCTTACTACATCTAAAATAATATTATCCAAATGTCTATTCTTTGAGAAATTGATGGACTTTACTCTTGAATGATAACTTCGACTCGGTCTTCCTTACATCTAGGGGAAGCGTTAAGGCTGTGTAATTGATAAAAATAAAATAAGTACCTAAATTTGCGCCAATGTGAATTTTTACTGTCAAACAAACAGAAATCTCTTTAGCTTTGCAAGAATAGGATTATTGGATTTTATGATTCATCAACGAAGAGTGCTTAATTAGATATTTTTTATCAGGTATTTTCTTATTTTTTCCGATAGTGTTTTACCCTCGTAACATTCTAGAGCAATATTGTCAAACTTTAAAAATAGGTTGGTAACATTACCCACACAAATTTCTCAATGTTAGTTAAGACGGGTATTTGAATCACAACATGATAAAATGCAGCATCAATGCTTTAGAATGTTTTTAACACTCACAGTGTCATATTTTGTATTCATAAAGATGAAATAAGAAACCAAAAATTTGCGCACGGGCGGGACTTGAACCAGCAACCTTTTGGCAAACCGGGCCAAACGCTCTTACCAATTGAGCTACCGTGCTGTTAGTCTGACCCTGCGAAATTTGTGGTCTCTTATGAAAACGTCAATTGCGTGACGCTTAGCGCCATCTAGCCGTCTGTTTATGAAACAGATGACCCAAGCAGTTATTCTTTACAGAATAAATTCAACTTGGAAATTGATGTCGCTTCGCTATCTAATGCTTTAGAATGTTTTTAACACTCACAGTGTCATATTTTATATTCATAAAGATGAAATAAGAAACCAAAAATTTGCGCACGGGCGGGACTTGAACCAGCAACCTTTTGGCAAACCGGGCCAAACGCTTTCGCAGGGTCAGACTAACAGCACGGTAGCTCAATTGGTAAGAGCGTTTGGGCAAATTTGTACGGATTCATACGGTATTAAGTTTACCTGAGAAATACGATGTGGTCCGATCAAAGAACGACAGAATAACTGTAGCCATATCAACAACATGTCCATAGCTGCTTAATACACACATCAAAAGTGTCTAGGGATCAACATATATTTTTGCAATAACTTTTCTCCTGATTGATATTAATTAAAATTTTCTTTAAGGATTCATCAAATAAAGTGTTTTCGTTTGTCTACAGTAACGATAAACCAAGTAACCTTTGCATTAATAAAGAAATTTGCCATTTTCCTAATAAAGGGATTTTTGACATTTGAACCACTGACATTAAGGTTCGAAAAAAAGACTGAAATAACAGTTTTCTTTAAAATTTTATTGGATAACTTAAACAATTAATAATCCGTGTTTCTACCGCGAACACTAACAACATTAGAACATCGGTTTGGCATGCTCAAAATGAGTTCATCCAAATCACGCTGTGGAATGGCCGCCCATGTTCGTTGCAACAACAAAAAAAGGTCTTCTTGCGACCCTCCATATTCGGCAGAGCTCTTCTCTGTAGCATATCCCATGCATGCTCAATCGGGTGCATTATCATGCATTAACTGAAATAAGGGACCGATTTGCACTTATAGAGGAACGATGACGTCTGATACAATCGTCTCAGCATAAATTTGAGCGTTGAGGTTGCCTCTGATCCGAAATCAAATCAGTTCTTCCGCCGATCCAAATACCCGCCCATACCATAATGGTTCCACGGTTCCATGGTAGGATTTTAATCGCTGTTGGCGTCCAGGGGTTCTCCAGTGTCGTATACGTCTTGTATCCGGTCTCATACCAAAACGAGACTCATCAGAAAAGCACACGAAACGCCATTGTTCTGCTGCCCAATTTTGTTGTTCAAGTGCCCATTGATATCGAATCCTACGATTGTGTATTGCTATAGGTGGTACCCGTAGCGGTCTTCGGGAATAAAGGTTCACTTCATGCAAGCGGTTTCTGACTGTTTGGTCGCTAATTAAGTTCCCTGAAGAGTGATGAAGCCTCACGGCTAACATCATGCCGAATATTGTTGGAGCTCTTCGAGCTGTGATTTGAATGTATCGGTCTTGTCTCCTTGGGGTGCAGCGATACCGTCCTCCATGGCGCTCAGCCACGGTACCAGTGCTTCGGTAACGTGTCCAAAGTCGACTGATAACACTCTGACTTGTATTCAGAGCTAAAGCCACAGTACGTTGCCGGGAACCAGCTTCTATCATTCCCACGGCTCTGAGCATTTCTTCCCTGCTTAAATGACGTCGCCGCTCCATAATAACGCTGGTTTTAATCACTAGTAGGGAAACAGTAGCACTAATAATGTCTTCAATGCGTTGTATGTTATTATAGGGAAAATAGTGACAGCTGATTTTCATCTTTTACTCGAATTTGATTGACAGTTCCTGTTTCAAATTATGAAATGCACCAAAAAGGATCCATATAAATTTATAAAATCATAAATTTATTACAAAGCCACATTTCAATCTCAAGAAATCCGCATAAAAATGCTTGATCCCTAGACACTTTTTGATGTGTGTAGTACTCGACAAATTAACAAAAGTAGTTTAATGTCAAGTTAATGGCCGTAGATCAACCAAGCGATTAACAAACGTCAAAATTGTGAACAAAAATATGTCATCATAGTTAAACAATGTTTTTACTTTATTTCTGTTAAAATAAACCACAAGTGTCTAGGAAGTAATCTCATTTCCCTGTTCCAGTTTCGTTCAATATAAGTAGTGTTTATTGCGAAGGGGATGACATTAAAAACCGCTTAGCGCGGCCTTGCTACTAAATAACGTTCACATTTTCGGTTACCACTAAAAAAAGCTTTTAAATAGCCTTCGTTGTTAACAATATTTTTCTGGTAAAATTCATAATACTTTTTAGTAAAATAATGTAAAGTAGGTGTATGAGTAAGCATTACCGTTCCATCTCTCAATCTCAATTAATTAACAGTGTAATTAAGATTGTTGTAGGTTTCTAACTAAATATTAGGTTCCTGTTATCTATACCTACTAAATAGTCTTACTAATAAAGATACACGCGGTCGTATACGCCTGTTATACACGTGTTGTACTCGTACGTTTTTGGCTACCAATAAAACCCATTTGACGTAAGCATTGTACCTATAAAGGTGGTATAGGATCATTTTTCTGCCATATTATTTTTTACGATTGAGTTTTTTAATCATTGGCATGTAGAAGAACATCATCAGCAAGCGAAAAACCCTGTAATGAACCACTGGTTAATAGTTTTGGGTTGAATTATGGTGTTTTTTAGGGTTCCGTAGCCGAATGGCAAAAACGGAACCCTTATAGTTTCGTCAAGTCTGTCTGTCTGTCTGTCTGTCTGTCTGTCTGTCCGTCCGTATGTCACACCCTTTTTATTCTGTAACTATAAGCATTACACAATTGAAATTTGGTAGGAAGATGTATCTTGTTAACCGCTTACCGATTCTCATACAAAAAATAAAAAATAATGACAGTTAAGGGGGGGGTCTCATACATGAAACTAAAACCAAAAAAATTTTTTTTTGTCAAACCTACGCGTGTGGGGTGTCTATAGATAGGTCTTTTAAAATGACATAGAGGTTTCTTAAACCATTTTCTTTTAAAGTCTTACGTTTCATAGCTAGACGCTTCCAAAGTGGTAAAATGGGCGTCCCCCCCCATCTAATTTCTAAACCAAGCAAGTGTAAATTTTGAAAAAAAAATGTGATGTAGATCTTAATAAATACTTTCAACGAAAATTGGTTCGGACAGGATCGAACAAGTAGTTTTTGAGATATAGCATATTTTCATCAACCGCAAACATAACTTTGTACTTCATACAAACACTATGAAAAACAAAGTTATATTTGTAGTCAACAAAATATTGTGATATTTTACTAAGTAGAAGTAAATGCATTCCCTAATTCAGTTGAAGTTGGCACGGAACCCTCAGTGCACGAGTCCGACTCGCACTTGGCCGGTTTTTTATTTCATAGATTTACAAAAAATATGGGGAAAATAAAGCCGAGGTTGATACATTGATACATTCCTACCAGGTTATATTGGACACCAATAACATACATTGCTCTGATCTCAAAGTAAGTAGCTAATGCACTTGTGTTATGGAAATCAAACACAACAGTGGTACAAAAACACTCAGACCCAAGACAATACAGCAAATTTGAGCGGCTAGGCTCGGAGGTTAACAAAGATGATTATACAAGCAAACTTCTAGGATTCCCCTGGTTTTTCAGAGTTGCGACTTAGGGTATGTGGACGTTAAAATGTCACGGAAAACACTTTCCAGTTAATTTTGCAATCGACTACTCTACTTGGTTGCAAAGAGAAAAGTGGGTTTCTCATATAATAACAATGTTAAAAAATAGAACACAAATGCGATTACCCGATTATGGGCACGGTAGTTACTCCTTTACAAGTTTTATCTACTGATAGATGGTGTTACGCGATAATAACCGTTCATCATTTTCACCCCTTCTGTGTAAGGTTGCCTTAACACGCAAACCCGATAATCAAGTCCATAACATGTTATATATATTGATTCACTAGACTTTCTTGCATGCCGCCACGAAAGAGTTACTTTGCAGTAAAGAAGTAATTTTCACATTTCATCTTTTCTTCACTTAAGACCTTTTACAAACTGCGACTTTTAGCATCGATTCAGCGACTTACGCAATTAACAGATTTAATTTAGCATCGATGCAGTTACGCGTTAGCATCGATGCAGAAGCGCGACTGCATCGATGCAAACGCGCGTTAGTATCGATGCAGTCGCCAAAGTTCAGTACATAGTTTGCCAATTTCCAGCCTCTGCATCGCGACTGTATCATTGCTATCGCGCTTTAGCATCGCGCCTGGATCGATGCTAAAAGTAACGTAGTGAGTAAAGTTTGTCATTTTGCGACTGCATCGTACTAACGCGCGCTAGCATCGTGACTGCATCGCTGCTAAAAGTCGCAGTGTGTAAAGGGTCTTAAACCTATGAAAAGTGAATTAAAAATATACATGCACTAGATACATTATATTTGTAATGTGTTAAAAGGAAAACTAAAAGAAATCATATTGGAATCAAGGAAGTAAGTAAACCTAATTATAATTAGATAAAAAATATTATATTTATCGCGACGATTGCGAGTTCTACAGTACCTTAGGGCAAAAAAAACGACATTAGTAATATCACAGCGCACAATAAAAGTAGACGAAAACGATTAATCACTATCAAATAAGTAGCTCCAATTTATTTTCGTTATAGAACTGGCTGAGTGAAATGAAAGATTCTAGGTAGGATTGAATGTGGTCTAGGTCAGAGCTGAAAAGGTATCGATTTGATCAAAAGCTATTAATATCAATGATATCTCTTTTCATTATCTGGAAGATATGAAATGAATACTAGGTGGGTACCTAGTATACTAAACCTTTCACTTTAACCTGAACCCTTTTTAGATGTAAGTAATAGGTGCTTAGTAAATCTAAAATTGGGGAAATATATATTTCTCAAAATTTAGGTAGTGATTATCCCACCAGCCTCTTTTTTCCATCGTTCGACTAGGCGCATCGCGGGATACCATCCTTACCTCGTTGAATTCCCACTGATAATAACAAGCGTGTCTCATCAAAATTTGAGGTAAAATGTATAATGTGTGATCGCGTCTGGGGTGCTTGAATAATAAACACGTAGTATAAATCTCCAGGTTCTTCTCCAATAGTTTTATTCCAACAAAATAGCACAAAGATAGGGCACAAAGTGAGAAAAAGTACAAATAGAGCGCATATTCTTGCATGAAGCTCGCTTTTTAACCGACTTCAAAAAAGGAGGAGGTTATCAATTCGACTGTATGTTTTTTTTGTATGTTTGTTACCTCATATCTCAGTCGTTTGTCGACCGAATCGAAATTTTTTTTCGCCTACTTTGAGGGTATACCTTCTAGTTGGTCCCATTTTTTCCAACTTGGGATCTGATGATGGAAACTTGGTGTAATCGAGGGAAACCTTCAAATTTTAAAGGCACGTATAGTGTTTCTTTTTTGGAATCTTAATGTTGACGTGTTGTTACGTCTGATAGTCAATATCTTGTGGGGCTGAACTGATGGTGGAATTCCTTAACGCTTAGAATTAGTAATTATAATTAAATAACTTATAATAGGAAGTAATCTAATAGTACTAATCTCTAAAAATGAAGAAATAAAATTAACTATAAAAAAAAGTTAAATACCGACTTCAAAACCAAAATGCACTAAAAAGTCTTAAATAAACTCTTGACTATTGAAAGGAAAGGTGGGTTCTAGGCAAACAATTTCTTTTTGGAGTCGCTGCTGTGGTATATATTGATGGTCAAAGTGATGGAGGCTTTTTTTAAAGTTAATTTTACACAAATCAAAACCCTGAACACCTGTAGAAAACAGTGGGGATGACATCTCTTTCCATATCTGAACATTTTCAATAATATTTATTTGTAGGGATAGTCAATTGGATAATTAAATATCTAATCTAGTCTTTCCATAAATATTGTCACAAAGAAAAATAAATATTTTTTTGATGCAAATAATATTTATTACTTTTACAGTGTGTTAGTTTTAAATATAAAACAATTTCAAATATAAAAAGCTTATTCGACGTAGTCTCCATTGGCTGCAATACAGTCCTTTAAAAGTTGAGGCCAGTTATCAATAGAAACACGCACTCTTTCCATGGGAAAATTCTTCACTGCCAATCGTATGGATTGTTTTAGGGACTCCAAATTATCATGGCGTTTACAGGAAGCCGTACTCTCTAAAACTAACCATAAATCATAATCCAGCGGATTAAGATCGGGACTAGACGACGGCCAGCCTTCAGCTCTGATGAAGTACGAAACGTTCGCTTCTAACCAAGACTGCGTGGACCGAGCTTTATGACCCGGCGCCGATTCTTGTTGGAAAGACCATGCTTGGTTATTGAACATGGTGTTGTTAAGGGGCTTAACTACCTTCTCAATAATGGTATCCTGATACACTTGTGCCGATGTTTTGATACCTTTTTCACAAAATATGGCTCAATCACTCCTTCATAGCTACGGAAAACACTTCCCAGTTAATTTTGCAATGCACTACTATCTCTTATTGATTACAAAGAGAAAAGTGGGTTTTCCATATAATAACAATGTTAAAAAATAGAACACAAATGCGATTACTCGATTATGGGCACGGTAGTTACTCCTTTACAAGTTTTATCTACTGATAGATGGTGTTACGCGATAATAACCGTTCATCATTTTCACCCCTTCTGTGTAAGGTTGCCTTAACACGCAAACCCGATTATCAAGTCCATAACATGTTATATATATTGATTCACTAGACTTTCTTGCATGCCGCCACGAAAGAGTTACTTTGCAGTAAAGAAGTAATTTTCACGTTTCATTCTTTGTTCACTTTTCTTCACTTAAGAAAACTGCGACTTTTAGCATCGATGCAGCGACTTAAGCAATAAACAGATTTAATGTAGCACCGATGCAGTTACGCGTTAGCATCGATGCAGAAGCGCGACTGCATCGATGCAGTCGCCAAAGTTCAGTACAAAGTTTGCCAATTTCCAGCTTCTGCATCGCGACAGTATCATTGCTATCGCGCTTTAGCATCGCGCCTAGATCGATGCTAAAAGTAACGTAGTGAGTAAAGTTTGTCATTTTGCGACTGCATCGATACTAACGCGCGCTAGCATCGTGACTGCATCGCTGCTAAAAGTCGCAGTGTGTAAAGGGTCTTAAACCTATGTAAAGTGAATTAAAAATATACATGCACTAGATACAATATATTTGTAATGTGTTAAAAGGAAAACTAAAAGAAATCATATTGGAATCAAGGAAGTAAGTAAACCTAATTATAATTAGATAAAAAATATTATATTTATCGCGACGACTGCGAGTTCTACAGTACCTTAGGGCAAAAAAAACGACATTAGTAATATCACAGCGCACAATAAAAGTAGACGAAAACGATTAATCACTATCAAATAAGTAGCTCCAATTTATTTTCGTTATAGAACTGGCTGAGTGAAATGAAAGATTCTAGGTAGGATTGAATGTGGTCTAGGTCAGAGCTGAAAAGGTATCGATTTGATCACAAGCTATTAATATCAATGATATCTCTTTTCATTATCTGGAAGATATGAAATGAATACTAGGTGGGTACCTAGTATACTAAAACTTTCACTTTAACCTGAACCCTTTTTAGATGTAAGTAATAGGTGCTTAGTAAATCTAAAATTGGGGAAAAATTTATTTCTCAAAATTTAGGTAGTGATTATCCCACCAGCCTCTTTTTTCCATCGTTCGACTAGGCGCATCGCGGGATACCATCCTTACCTCGTTGAATTCCCACTGATAATAACAAGCGTGTCTCATCAAAATTTGAGGTAAAATGTATAATGTGTGATCGCGTCTGGGGTGCTTGAATAATAAACACGTAGTATAAATCTCCAGGTTCTTCTCCAATAGTTTTATTCCAACAAAATAGCACAAAGATAGGGCACAAAGTGAGAGAAAGTACAAATAGAGCGCATACGAGCATGCGCATACATCTACAGTAACGATAAACCAAGTCACCTTTGCATTAATAAAGAAATTTGCCATTTTCCTAATAAAGGGATTTTTGACATTTGAACCACTAACATTAAAGTTCGAGAAAAAGACTGAAAAAACAGTTTTCTTTAAAATTTTATTGGATAACTTAAACAATTAATAATCCGTGTTTCTACCGCGAACGCTAACAACATTAGAACATCGGTTTGGCATGCTCAAAATGAGTTCATCAAAATCACGCTGTGGAATGGCCGCCCATGTTCGTTGCAACAACAAAAAAAGGTCTTCTTGCGACCCTCTATATTCGGCAGAGCTCTTCTCTGTAGCATATCCCATGCATGCACAATCGGGTGCATTATCATGCATTAACTGAAATAAGGGACCGATTTGCACTTATAGAAGTACGATGACGTCTGATACAATCGTCTCAGCATAAATTTGAGCGTTGAGGTTGCCTCTGATCCGAAATCAAATCAGTTCTTCCGCCGATCCAAATACCCGCCCATACCATAATGGTTCCACGGTTCCATGGTAGGATTTTAATCGCTGTTGGCGTCCAGGGGTTCTCCAGTGTCGTATACGTCTTGTATCCGGTCTTATACCAAAACGAGACTCATCAGAAAAGCACACGAAACGCCATTGTTCTGCTGCCCAATTTCTGTGTTCAAGTGCCCATTGATATCGAATCCTACGATTGTGCATTGCTATAGATGGTACCCGTAGCGGTCTTCGGGAATAAAGGTTCACTTCATGCAAGCGGTTTCTGACTGTTTGGTCGCTAATTAAGTTCCCTGAAGAGTGATGAAGCCTCACGGCTAACATCATGGCGGATATTGTTGGAGCTCTTCGAGCTGTGATTTGAATGTATCGGTCTTGTCTCCTTGGGGTGCAGCGATACCGTCCTCCATGGCGCTCAGCCACGGTACCAGTGCTTCGGTAACGTGTCCAAAGTCGACTGATAACACTCTGACTTGTATTCAGAGCTAAAGCCACAGTACGTTGCCGGGAACCAGCTTCTATCATTCCCACGGCTCTGAGCATTTCTTTCCTGCTTAAATGACGTCACCGCTCCATAATAACGCTGGTTTTAATCACTAGTAGGGAAACAGTAGCACTAATAATGTCTTCAATGCGTTGTATGTTTTTATAGGTAAAATATTGACAGCTGATTTTCATATTTTACTCGAATTTGATTGACAGTTCCTGTTTCAAATTATGAAATGCACCAAAAAGGATCCATATAAATTTATAAAATCATAAATTTATTACAAAGCCACATCTCAATCTCAAGAAATCCACATAAAAATGCTTGATCCCTAGACACTTTTTGATGTGTGTAGTACTCGACAAATTAACAAAAGTAGTTTAATGTCAAGTTAATGGCCGTAGATCAACCAAGCGATTAACAAACGTCAAAATTGTGAACAAAAATATGTCATCATAGTTAAACAATGTTTTTACTTTATTTCTGTTAAAATAAACCACAAGTGTCTAGGAAGTAATCACATTTCCCTGCTCCAGTTTCGTTCTATATAAGTAGTGTTTATTGCGAAGGGGATGACATTAAAAACCGCTTAGCGCGGCCTTGCTACTAAATAACGTTCACATTTTCGGTTACCACTAAAAAAGCTTTTAAATAGCCTTCGTTGTTAACAATATTTTTCTGGTAAAATTCATAATACTTTTTAGTAAAATAATGTAAAGTAGGTGTATGAGTAAGCATTACCGTTTCATCTCTCAATCTCAATTAATTAGCAGTGTAATTAAGATTGTTGTAGGTTGCTAACTAAATATTAGGTTCCTGTTATCTATACCTACTAAATAGTCTTACTAATAAAGATACACGTGGTCGTATACGCCTGTTATACACGTGTTGTACTCGTACGTTTTTGGCTACCAATAAAACCCATTTGACGTAAGCATTGTACCTATAAAGGTGGTATAGGATCATTTTTCTGCCATATTATTTTTTACGATTGAGTTTTTTAATCATTGGCATGTAGAAGAACATCATCAGCAAGCGAAAATCCCTGTAATGAACCACTGGTTAATAGTTTTGGGTAGAATGATAGAGTTTTTTTATCTCATAGATTTACAAAAAATATGGGAAAAATATAGACGAGGTTGATACATTGATGCATTCCTACCAGGTTATATTGGACACCAATCACATACATTGCTCTGATCTCAAAGTAAGTAGCTAATGCACTTGTGTTATGGAAATCAAACACAACAGTGGTACAAAAACACTCAGACCCAAGACAATACAGAAAATTTGAGCGGCTAGACTCGGAGGTTAACAAAGATGATTATACAAGCAAACTTCTAGGATTCCCCTGGTATTTCAGAGTTCGACTTAGGGTATGTGGACGTTAAAATGTCACGGAAAACACTTTCCAGTTAATTTTGCAATGGACTACTATCTCATATTGGTTACAAAGAGAAAAGTGGGTTTCCCATATAATAACAATGTTAAAAAATAGAACACAAATGCGATTACTCGATTATGGGAACGGTAGTTACTCCTTTACAAGTTTTATCAACTGATAGATGGTGTTACGCGATAATAACCGTTCATCATTTTCACCCCTTCTGTGTAAGGATGCCTTAACACGCAAACCCGATAATCAAGTCCATAACATGTTATATATATTGATTCACTAGACTTTCTTGCATGCCGCCACGAAGGGGTAACTTTGCAGTAAAGAAGTAATTTTCACGATTCATTCTTTCTTCACTTAAGACCCTTTACAAACTGCGACTTTTAGCTAATATTTGGGTTTTACATTCAGATCTTCTTAAATATAAAAAAATAGGCAAACTTAATTCAGCATCGATGCAGTTGCACGGTAACATCGATGCAGAAACGCGTTAGTATCGATGCAATCTCCAAAGTTCAGTACATAATTTGTCAATTTCCACCTTCTGCATCGCGACTGTATCATTGCTATCGCGCTTTAGCATCGCGCCTGGATCGATGCTAAAAGTAACGTAGTGAGTAAAGTTTGTCATTTTGCGACTGCATCGATACTAACGCGCGCTAGCATCGTGACTGCATCGCTGCTAAAAGTCGCAGTGTGTAAAGGATCTTAAACCTATGTAAAGTGAATTAAAAATATACATGCACTAGATACAATATATTTGTAATTTGTTAAAAGGAAAACTAAAAGAAATCATATTGGAATCAAGGAAGTAAGTAAACCTAATTATAATTAGATAAAAAATATTTTATTTATCGCGACGATTGCGAGTTCTACAGTACCTTAGGGCAAAAAAAAAACGACATTAGTAATATCACAGCGCACAATAAAAGTAGACGAAAACGATTAATCACTATCAAATAAGTAGCTCCAATTTATTTTCGTTATAGAACTGGCTGAGTGAAATGAAAGATTCTAGGTAGGATTGAATGTGGTCTAGGTCAGAGCTGAAAAGGTATCGATTTGATCAAAAGCTATTAATATCAATGATATCTCTTTTCATTATCTGGAAGATATGAAATGAATACTAGGTGGGTACCTAGTATACTAAACCTTTCACTTTAACCTGAACCCTTTTTAGATGTAAGTAATAGGTGCTTAGTAAGTCTAAAATTGGGGAAATATTTATTTCTCAAAATTTAGGTAGTGATTATCCCACCAGCCTCTTTTTTCCATCGTTCGACTAGGCGCATCGCGGGATACCATCCTAACCTCGTTGAATTCCCACTGATAATAAAAAGCGTGTCTCATCAAAATTTGAGGTAAAATGTATAATGTGTGATCGCGTCTAGGGTGCTTCAATAATAAACACGTAGTATAAATCTCCAGGTTCTTCTCCAATAGTTTTATTCCAACAAAATAGCACAAAGATAGGGCACAAAGTGAGAGAAAGTACAAATAGAGCGTTCTTGCATGAAGCTCGCTTTTTAACCGACTTCAAAAAAGGAGGAGGTTATCAATTCGACTGTATGTTTTTTTTTTTGTTGTATGTTTGTTACCTCATATCTCAGTCGTTTGTCGACCGAATCGAAATTTTTTTCGCCTACTTTGAGGGTATACCTTCTAGTTGGTCCCATTTTTACCAACTTGGGATCTGATGATGGAAACTTGGTGTAATCGAGGGAAACCTTCAAATTTTAAAGGCACGTATAGTGTTTCTTTTTTGGAATCTTAATGTTGACGTGTTGTTAAGTCTGATAGTCAATATCTTGTGGGGCTAAACTGATGGTGGAATTCCTTAACGCTTAGAAGTTTAGTAATTATAATTAAATAACTTACAATAGGAAGTAATCTAATAGTACTAATCTCTAAAAATGAAGAAATAAAATTAACTATAAAAAAAGTTAAAAACCGACTTCAAAACCAAAATGCACTAAAAAGTCTTAAATAAACTCTTGACTATTGAAAGGAAAGGTAGGTTCTAGGCAAACAATTTCTTTTTGGAGTCGGTGCTGTGGTATATATTGATGGTCAAAGTGATGGAGGATTTTTTTAAAGTTAATTTAATACAAATTAAAACCCTGAACACCTGTAGAAAACAGTGAGGATGACATCTCTTTCCATATCTGAACATTTTCAATAATATTTATTTGTAGGGATAGTCAATTGGATAATTAAATATCTTATCTAGTCTTGCCATAAATATTGTCACAAAGAAAATATTTTTTTTTTTGATGCAAATAATATTTATTACTTTTACAGTGTGTTAGTTTTATACATAAATATAAAACAATTTCAAATATAAAAAGCTTATTCGAAGTAGTCTCCATTGGCTGCAATACAGTCCTTTCAACGTTGAGGCCAGTTATCAATAGAAACACGCACTCTTTCCATGGGAAAATTCTTCACTGCCAATCGTATGGATTGTTTTAGGGACTCCAAATTATCATGGCGTTTACAGCAAGCCGTACTCTCTAAAACTAACCATAAATCATAATCCAGCGGATTAAGATCGGGACTAGACGACGGCCAGCCTTCAGCTCTGATGTTCAACGTTCGCTTCTAACCAAGACTGCGTGGAACGAGCTTTATGACCCGGCGCCGATTCTTGTTGGAAAGATCATGCTTGGTTATTGAACATGGTCTTGTTAATGCTTCAACACCCGAGCGGTTGCAGGCAACCGCATAACAATAGAATTTGCATTGTGTCTCGTCCACATACGCTTGAGGGATTAAGGGGCTTAACTACCTTCTCAATAATGGTATCCTGATACACTTGTGCCGATGTTTTGATACCTTTTTCACAAAATATGGCTCAATCACTCCTTCAAAGCTAACACCCACCAAACCATCACTGAAGTCGGGTAGTGCCAACGTTGCACTCTGCCGACTAATTGGGAAGCTTCCTTAGAGGTTTAAGCATAAATACGGTCATTTTGTTTGTTAAAATGTTGCTCAATTGTAAAGATTTTCTCATCCGTAAACAAAAAAAATCTGTGACCTCCCTTTGCGTACCGCTTCATTTTCGATTTTACCACCCTATTCTTATTTAAATTATCAGTTAAAAAATGTCCAGTGTCCAATGACCAGACTCTTATAGGCTGCAAGCCCTAAGTCATCTTTTAAAATACGCGACATGGTTCTGGGTGCTATGTTCATCTCCCGAGATAATATCTTTTGCTTTCGGACAGGATTCTTTCCCTTACTGCTTTGACCACCTTTTATCGTACGAACACTACGTGGACGGCAGGTTTTTTTCTGTCACAAACAGAGGAGGTCTCATTGTACCTATTGATAGCCCGGCACACATACATTTGACTAATACCAAGCGTATGGAGAGTTTTAAAAATTGCATTTGGCTCCATACCAACTTTGGGTAATGCAATCACAGCGATTCGGTTCTGTGGTGGAATTGTGTAAAGCAATCGTATTCATTTGACAGTTCATAACGTACGGTATGGTCTGTCAAACCCTTTGTTCTTTGCCATTTGACAGACCATACCGTACGTTTTGAACTGTCAAATTAATACGATTGCTTTACACAATTCCACCTCTGTTTATCTCCCACTCCATTTTAATATCGCAAAATATTATAAAATGTATTGGCGCCAAAATTAGAAAACACAATGAGCAATCGTATAAAAATGACAGATTCCAAATTCAAATGTATTATCTCTCTTATTTTTAATTGTAACAGTATTTATTGCCAGACTGTGTATAATTTAGTTAATTATCGTACTGAATTTAGTGAGCCTTTTAGATTATTATTTTAATAGTCACAATATTTGAAAAAAATCTAACCTCCACTAACCAATCAGAGTCAACTTCCTTTTGGTGCCAAAATGAACATTTGTTATACGGCAAACATAAAAATCTAATAAGTGTCCCAATAATCTTTAAATAATCAATTTACACTAAATAAAATATTATTATAATAATAAAATAAATTAAAGATTAATCTAATATATTCTTATAGATATCATAGCCGAGGTACATTCAACATGGTGGACACTTCCAGCATTTCTATAACACTATCTATCTAGGTTTGACTTTAAATGTCAAACCTAGATAGGTGTATAAATTATGATTTATTAACAGTAATATGACGAAGAGAATGTGTAACTTAGTGAATACAGTAGGGTTACATAAGTCACACACAGTGAGTATGTAGTTTAGTGCATAAGTCTACTATTACAGAACTAAGTAAATATCATCGTGTAACACTCGGCCATCCTGCAACTACCGTGTCCCACGGTGACCTGGAGCTCTATTTTTTATCACTCGCTTCAAGATGGCGAGTGATTTTCGTTCTAAGATGAATTAAAAGTCATAGAAAAAAACTCGTTGTCGAACGAAAATCACTCGCCATTTCGAAGCGAGTGATTCAAAAATAGGGCTCCTGGTGGTGTTTCGAAGTCCGCGTTGTAGGGGGTGCTGAAAATTATAAGGAGCAGAATCAACAAGTACACTAGAAACTTGCAAGAAATTTGTTTTGATGGACACGGTAATATTCAGTTACTTTGCATTACAAAGAAAAAAAAAAGTAAAGAAATTTCAGCATGTGTCATAAATTTTAAAGGGGTATTAGCCGATACCAGTTTTACAGACATAACTTTACGTTAGTCATACAGACACTACTTAAGTAGATCACACAGACAATAATTTATGTTCGTCACACAGCTTTGCTTTATGTAGCTCACACAGCAATGCTTTATTAGAAGAGCGTTAGGCCCAGTTTTAAACACATGCATAGGTCTGAGCTTTTTTATTTATTTTAGTTCCATATATGTTTTTTTTTAGTTCCATGTGCAGCCCCCCTCAAATTCTTATTTTTTGAATGAAAATCGTAAAGCGGTCATACATCTACCTACCAAGTTTCATTGTGTAATGCTAATAGTTTCAGTTTAAAGTGGCTGTGACTTACGGACGGACGGGCAGACAGACAGACTTGACGAAACTATAAGGGTTCCGTTTTTTGCCATTCGGCTACGAAACCCTAAAAAGATAGTGACAAAGGTAATATCAGCAACATGCTCGTCCAATTTACTCATAATAAGGCTATTATTTAGCTCATTATCGATAACATTAAGTAGCTAATTAGATTATTTATTATTCAGTCATCAGTTGCTATGCGAGTCTAACATTAAATTGAGGTCATCATTCTAAGATAGATGCAATGTCATGTGTTACCCTCCAGAGTTGAACGTGATAGATAAAGGCAATATATAATAATAGTATTGCGTTATCATAGCGCTTTCCGTTTATTTTAAATAAAATAGATTGACTTACTCAAAGGATAAATGGTGAATTAACTTCATTCGACAACCCCAAAGGCCCAAAAGATCAATCAAATCTCTTTAAGAAACTCTAACCCCATAAACGTTTACAAAATTAATACTTGAGCCATTCCTAAAAAAAATATAGCGGCAAAGCCTTCAAAAGTGTTTATTTTCGACCGCGGCGCGCGTAAACAGAAAATATGGCTGAGGGTTCCCGGGAAATTAAAAAGTTTTAATTGAATATTAGCCATCTGAGTAAGGGTAACTTTGTTCGTCAAAAACTCAGCACGCTTACGCGAAATTGAAGTTTTCCGGCCAAAAACAGAAAAAATGTAATTAAAATTTGATTCTTTATGAAGTTCGCTCGGTTCAATGGCCGCCATTCATCTGCTTCGCGCGCTATATTGTGTTCGTGACTTCGTTCATTGAAGCAAAATTTAATATTTTTTGCACTCAGCGGTCGAAGTCTGAAGCAATTTTTTTAAGATTTCGCGTAGACAATTTCAATTTTCTGCTGCATCAAATATCCTTTTAACTTACGTACGTACGTACAAACATAAAATGATCCTTATTTTTTTATCTTTATTTAAAAATATTTCTCAATTAATAAGTACCTACACGAAAACACCAATTTTGTCTCAGCGGGTTTCGAGCGCCACCTGGTGGTTTAACAGGGAACTGTGTCGAGACTTCCATGGCAGCTATCCCGCCACAACTTTCCATCCCACGAACGCACAAAACCGCACATGTCATGAATCTATTAAATATTGAAAAGGGGCATAAAAATAACACTCTTCTAAATGAGACATTTAATGTAAGTCATCATCATAATCATTTTTATCAGCCCAATGACATCCACTGCTGAAAATAGGCCCCTTTGGTTTTCTACAGCGGCCGATCACAATCACAAGCGGTCTGAATCTTCTATGATCCTGCGATCATCGCAAAGTCGTCTGTCCATCTTGTCGGTGGACGTCCTACGCTGCGTCCTTGGTCGAAACGTCTTCAATCTAGAACTTTTATGTCCCAACAGCCATCAGTTCTTAGGTTTAAAGATTCTATATTTCTCAATAAAAACATAATGTCACTTGAGAACAGAAACAGACAAAAAGTATATACAAAGTTATACATACATAATTTAAAAAATAATCTTATCCTATAACCTACTGCACATGCTGTGCAAGTTTCTTTATAAATATATTATGGGAGTCGATCCCTTTCTGTTATCAGTTCTTCGCTCTATGTAGGTACCTACTGCCACTTGAGCTTACTGATTCTCAAGGCCATGTCCGTTACCTAATTTCTTCTACACGTGTCTCCTCATTTCTGATACGATCCCGATGAGAAACACCGAGCATAGCCATCTCCATAACTCGCTGTGAGATTTTCTCAGATAAGAACTATGGTTGACTGGTAGAGAATGCTTTAAGCATTATGTCCGCCATATATACCTAGGTATACCGTTAGTTTGTTCATGAAATTTTAAATAAATAAATAGAATAAAATAAAAATTCATTACATAGTTAGCGACCATGTTTCGGATCCGTATGTCATCACTGGTAACACACTGGTTGAAGACTTTCGTCTTCAGAGACTGAGGTAATTGAGTCAAGAAGACACACTTGCGCAATTTTCTAAACGCTGCCCAGCCGAGTTGAATTCGTCGATTGACGTCTTTCTCAAAGTTCGATCTACCTAATCGGAATTATTATCCCAGGTAGATGAACCTACTCGTCAAAAACTTCTAGATTTGAGTTCCCAACAAATACTGAATTGGGTGCAACAAGGGAGCTCGACATGTTTTTCGTCTTTTTCATGATCATTTAAGACCTACTTTTTGGGAGACTCGGTCAAGGGCTTCGAGCATATTGCCAAGGTCATCCAGCGTATTTGCCACAACGACTACCTATATCAGCGGCAAACCGGAGGTGTGTATACGTCACTGTAATATTATAATAACCCCGAGATTACAATCTAACTATTATAATTCCGGTAGTTTGTAATCTGTCCATTTATTATGAACAAGCTCGATTAGGTTAACAATTTACGCTTTTATTGGTATTTATATGTCAACCTAACATACCATACCATTAGTGTAAGTGAATATAATTTAATTATAAATACCCATTTTCAAGTTGTGATTATGTAATGTGTGAATTCCTTCTTCGTGAACATTTTAATGGCGCTTGTAACTTTCACAGATTAAAAGCTATGAACATGTTCGTACTTACAATTAGTTTATTTCGTTCTATGCCCGTCCTAAAATGACGTCTGTGCAACAAGATGTTGTTATTGCGTATCGCTAATTACCGCGTTGTTACATTGACACTGGACGGTTATCAGTGCAACCTCTGCGTCACAACCGCGCCCACTTACGCTTGGCACGCATCTTCCCACGGAAAAGGCGTGATCGTCTGTAATCGTTTTCATAAATATTATTGAGTTAAGTGCTGTGGAATTTTCTGGTTTTAACCATATTTAACAAAAACAATAGGTAGGCTTAATATTATGTTCAAAATGTTAAATTAAATTTTTATCTTATGAATTCAGGCCTTATGCGGTTCCGGAGCGGAACCAAATAAGAGCGAAACTGTGAACCTCAATAAACCGGTTAATTTGTAGCCGCTCGCGACGATCGCAACGCGACTTGTTTTTAGACCGAATATTCTTCAAAAGATGTTAAACTTATTATCAGATTCAGAAACAAACGTCAGATGCGCTCACCGCTTGCAGATCTTAACGAAGTTCAGAGTGGTTGTCCTGCCTGAACGAAAAGTTGAACCGGTTAATGCAAAATACCCATATTTTTCCAAACCGGTTTAAAAACCGGTTTAAAGGAACATAACCTTTTTCAAAAAGTTCCACCTGTATTTTCGTCAAACCGGTTCAAAAAAAATACCGGTTTCCAAGCCCTGGCACAAACAAACGGTAGGTACATGTAGCGGATTTAATTTTAGGTACTCTGTATGTTTGTCTGACATGCCTTAGCCCTAAGACCCTTTACACACTGCGACTTTTAGCAGCGATGCTAACGCGCGTTAGTATCGATGCACTCGCAAAATGTCAACCTTTACACGCTGCGCTACTTTTAGCGTCTATACAGTCGCGATGCTAACGCGCGTTAGTATCGATACAGTCGCGATGCAGAAGCTGGAAATTGTCAAATTATGTGTTGAATTTTGGCGACTGCTTAGATACTAACGCGCGACTAAATCTGTTAATTGCGTGAGTCGCGATGATAAAGCGCGTTTTCAAAACGCGCGACTACATCGATGCTAAAAGTCGCAGTGTGTAATGGGGAATTCCGACGGATAAAACTAAACGCACCGCGCATGCGCAATGTGGTTAATATCTGTCAAAATTAGAAACGTCAAAAAGTTTTGCGATTGTGAGATTAGAGGTTAGAAAAGTTCTTTTGATTAATTTAATTAAATTACTAAAACAACGTAGTCGTGATGCAATTTTAAATAGCCGTGAGTTATATTTGTCGTGCTTCTTATTCAATTATCAATACAACGTAAGTATTTAAGAACTTACCTTACACACATGAGATTCTTGATAAAATACAATATCTTGCAATTAAGCTGATGTAAAGCGAGTCTTAGCAACAGAAACACAACTACTGTAAGTTTACAACACGTTGTCGATAAAATGTATAACTTGATAGCAGGAAATTAAAAATAGCCGGAGGAAATGATACAACTGCTCTATCGCCAATTATTAGTCAAAATGTGATGAAATGATCAAATGACGTTAGTTCCACACAAACAAACGTGTTGTTCTGAACTTTTAAAATGATTGTGATCTGTTTTGTGAAATCCAGGATGCAGAGTGTCACAACTTGAATGTTTTCTTCCAATTTCCTGTGCTTACCTTTGGGAACAATGATTTGAAGCCAAGATTTTCAGTCAATCTTTGAAAGTGGTTAAAAACAGAACTCAGTGCTTAATTCCTGCCTAAAAATTGTGTCACTATGTTCTAGAGATATATAACCTTTCTTAAATTACTATTTATTATATATATCAATAGTTACTAATTTTATGTAAACCTGCCAGTATCTATTAGATAAACAGTACCTAGGTATATATATATATTTTTTACAAGTAATTTATTTACCTTTCAGTAAGCGCTGACTAGGAGATGAAAGTATTAAGAAGTTAGCAAATAAATAATTATTCTGAAAAACATAAACATTTTCAGATAACTTGCATGGTATGATCGTGCAAACTATTTTAGTGAGATATTTAAAACTGGAATGAACTAGTGAAATTCTCATATCATATTCCATACTGGTCAAAAGCGGATTACACCTCTACTTGTCGACTGATATGGCTTGAACCATGCCACCTCAGAATTAAGTAATGTTAAACAGATATAATCAACATGAACCGGTCATTCCTAAAGCAATTCAAACCGGTCATTATATTTCTAAAATACACTCCCATATTCTTATCAGTTTTGTTAAAATAAGTTGTTTGTCTTATGTGACCTAATGAACTATGTACGTCAACAGTAGGCGATGAGGCAAATCCTTTGCCAGTATGTGTTCAGTCCGTTACTGAAATCCACGATGAGAAGTCACACGTACATTGATTCCTTGGGCTCGGCCAGGTAAATTTAAAAGAAAGAAAATGATGTTTGCTTACCATCTAGGATGTGGCTTGCAGTTTGTTGATATTTTTTATTCTTCTTTGTTATATTGTATTTTTAATTTGTTGTTCTAACTTCACATAATACTGTTAAATTCACTTACGTGTTAGGTGTGACATAATTATGATGCTTTACTTGTGTAGTGTGGTTTGGTGTTCACATAACAGTTTTACACGTTGTTTCTATAATTGCAATAATTGAAATTGTGTGCTAATCTGTTTTTATATTTGTCAACAGGATGATGGCCCAAGTCCTGGATGGGAAAGCTTTAGCTAAGGAAGTCAAAGACGAGTTGAAGGTGAAGATTCAAAACTGGGTTAATCTTGGTCACCGAGCACCGAGTCTTCGGTGCATTATTGTGGGTGATGACCCGGCTAGCCACACCTATGTTAGAAACAAGGTAGCCGCAGCCAAGTACGTTGGTATTGATGCTGAGACGATCAAGTATGAAGAAACTATGTCTGAAGAAGCGTTGATTAAAGCAATCCAAGCTCTGAATTCTGATGATGCCGTTGATGGTATCCTGGTCCAGCTTCCCGTGCCCCAGTCGATGGATGAGAGGAAAGTATGCAACACGGTCGCCCCGGAGAAGGATGTTGATGGATTCCATATCATCAACGTTGGACAACTGAGCTTGGACATGCCGACTATTGTGCCTGCTACTGCCCTTGCTGTTATTGAGATGCTGAAAAGGTAATTAATTAAACAACTTAAATATTCTGTCTTGAATAAGAGCAAAAAATATGCAGTATATTGCTCTTAACCCAATTTATACTACTGTGGTTTGTAAAGGACACCTCAGTTATAATAAAAGGCATGTAGTCTTATTAAGTAATTTAATATTTATCAGTTAAGATAATTTTTCAGTTAATCCAAATTAGTTAAAAAAAATATACTTTTCTGCGTACCTGAAAATTAATAACTATATTTTACAAACAAGTTTTGTGGTTTAGAATGTTTTAAACACTCACAGTGTCATATTTTATATTCATAAAAAAGGAACCAAAAATCTTTGGTTTCTTATTTCATCTTTATAAACAAGTTTTGTTCCTATTTTGTACATAGGACCTTATGTTTTTGAGGCATAATTTTTCTGTACTATCTGGGTTAAGAAATTTGTTTGTTACTAACAATACTTGCACTTAAAAGTAAAGTATCCAATGTTGTAGTTGAATTGAAATAATAATAACATAAGGAAATTCTCACCTATTAGCTGACATACTGGTTTAGAAATGAAGACACCGATGAATAAATAATGGTGCAGAAGAGCAACACGTTTGACCCTACTTTTTATTTCTAGATTCAAGATTGAAACTTTTGGCCGCGACGCCGTTGTCGTAGGCCGATCGAAGAATGTTGGCATGCCGATCGCTATGATGCTCCATTCTGACAAGAAACATGACAGTGGACTTGGAATGGACGCTACTGTCACGATCTGTCACCGGTACACACCCAAAGAGAAATTGGACTTCTATTGCCGGAATGCCGACATCATTATTACAGCTACCGGTAGGACTTTAAAAAAAATCTATAATAGAGGTTTTTCACGCCTACATATCATGCTTGATGTATCTAATTATATATTTTTTCTTATTAGGTATTCCGAGCCTTATCAAAGCTGATATGGTAAAGCCTGGTGCCACAGTCATTGATGTTGGTATCACGAGAGTAACAGATGAACTTGGACACACAAAGCTGGTTGGTGATGTTGATTATGAAGGTAAGATGTTTAATGAACTAATTTATCCTTTTTCTTGTTGAGAACAGCTTCCTTAGTATCTCTGGCCACGAGTTACTGCTCTTCCGTCAATTTAACATCTCTTGGGCTGAAATTTAATAACAAAAATTGCAAATTGAACAAAAAAAATATATAATAAATCTACCGCTTGATGGAAATAAACGTAAACCTCGCGACATGCGCATAACGACTTTCGTTATTTTTTTAAAGTTGTCTATTAATCACTGGATTCCAGGCCGATGACAATTTAAACCCGTCTTCCCGATTGAAATTATTATACTTCTTGATTTCAATCGCTCACGTATTACCCTAGTATGATAATGGCGATGCGTGGAAAGGATTTCATGTAACTCCATCCAGTGATTAGACCCCATATTAAGCAGATCTAGATGTTCTGCCACCGCGGATTTATTAGTCTGCCAATTTTTCACTGCAGCGATGTGTCCCTTGACTCTTTCGGCTAAAGTCCGATTTGTCTGGCCAATGTACGAACTACCACAGCTGCAGTCTATTTTGTAAACCCCCGGAGTTTGAAAAGGCTATAATATGTCCTTAGGCGATCGTAGTATTTGTGCTATTTTACGTAACGGAGTATACAGTCTTAATGGAGTATTTACTAAGTACTGATCTAATTTTTCCGTTACGCCTTTTACATACGGTAAAAAGCAAGTATAAGTTTTAAGTTATAGTGCAACGCGAAAGTTTAAAAAAAATCCTAAATCAATCCATACGATTGGCAGTGAAGAATTTTCCCATGGAAAGAGTGCGTGCGTCTATTGATAGCTGGCCTCAACGTTTAAAGGACTGTATTGCAGTGTAGTTTAATAGTCATCCACTGTCTGACAGCCAGTGGATTGGGTAAACTTCTGTTTCTTAGCCATAGATTACATCTTATTCTTCTTTTACAGAGGTAAAGAAAATCGCCGGTGCGGTCACTCCGGTACCCGGCGGAGTTGGTCCGATGACAGTCGCAATGCTCATGCAAAACACATTCCAAGCCGCTCAGAACCTTCGAGACAAAATCATGCAGTGAGTTAGTTTACTATAGTCTTATATAATGTATTTTTACCAAGGCCAGATTCGATAAAAAAGATATCTACCGACGAACATAGAGAGGCTCCACTTTTTTGAAGTCATACAAAAATATATTAAATTTTTGTTTTTATAGTGATTGTGAGAGCAATCTCGCAACATTGATGACGTCACGCAGCCTACGCGTTAAAGAAAGCGCTTGCAAAAATCAACAGGCTTGCTAATGTGACGGTGGCCGAGTGGTATAGGCATACGCCCGGAGTGCGTAAGACACGGGGTTCGATTCCTCGTCTGTCACAACAGCCATAGTTGCTTTTTACAAGTGCAATTTGCTATTTATGTCATACAAAGTTGTTGATCCCTGATTACTAAATATTTTATGTCATTTTTACTTGAAGATTACAATTACAAAAAAATTGCACGTTTATTGCAGTTTTTAAATAAAGTAAGTACTTAATATTTAGTCACTATAATATTTTGTCAATTATATAACCCTATAAACAGTTGTTGATCCATAGTATTGGCTCAACATTTAAATGAATCTTATGATAATGACAGTTAGGGCAACGGTTTTTTTTAATAATCTTTATTTATCGAATTTGGCCTAGGTATAGTTTTATACCTAAGTGCCGCATCTGTACAGTCAACGAACTGTGGTCGTTTGCCTTCACAAAGTATTGAATCCTATTGTATGTGCAATAGATCCTATTTTACATTCTCGCATTTATGTTTTGTTGTTGTTGTATAGTTACGTTAACTATTTGTTCAGAAAATCGTACCTAGAAGCTAACACCTAAATGTTATCTTTAATATTTTCAGTAATAGTTTTTTTTTTTTGGGAAATTAGATCGATAATTTGAAAATGGAATCTCCTATCTTGACTTAGCAAATAATGCGTCTTGTTAAGGAAAAGTGCCAATCAATTATAGTTTAATTATTTTACTTATGATACTATCTGACAGTGATATCATTTTATAAACACCTCACTTAGTGACTAATTATATATTTCCTTGTGCCTTAACATAGTCAAAGGTTATCTGCATTACGTCGCAACGTAGTTTGACGACTTTTTGTAAATATTTATTGTTGTAATAAACGCGTCATTTTTGCGAATGATATAAATATTGTTTAAAAGTAGCTGCAAACTACTTAAATATTCTGTTTCCACTCTTTTGCTAATATTATGTTCAAATTAATGACACAAAATATTTTGCAACGCAATCGCAAGACAAATAGTTATAAGAATGAAGTATTATATTTTTATTATTTAGTTTCTTAATTAACTTTAGTTATAAGATTGTTTTCGTTTGTGTCTGTTTACTTAGGGGTTCCGTATAACAAACCGTACTTAGTTATTCATGCACTGTTTTTATGTAAGACAATAAGATTAGTACCCAGTATTGATACTGAGTTGCCGACAATAGTTGTGCAGTCGCCAGCACACCAGGTTACCCACTTTTGTTGCATACAAGCCCTTGACGACCCGTCTGGTGTAGTGGTCGAGAAATCGCCTACTACGCAGCGGGTGCGGGTTCGATCCCCGCACAATACAAACATTTGTGTGCATGAACATGTCTGTTTGTATTGGTCTGGGTGTTTTCTATGTATATTATGTATGTATTTACAAACAAAAAGTATTTAAGTATTATATTCGTTATCTGGCACCCATAACACAAGCTTTAAGAAGCTTACTTTGGGACTAGATGGCGATGTGTGGGAATGTCCAAAGGATAAAGGATATATTACAACGGCATAAGAAACCGCAGTGTTTACCTTGACTTGTACAACATATCAGGTTACCCACTTTTGTTGCAAACTAGCCCTTATTACCACGGCATAAGAAACCGCAGTGTTTGACTTGTGCAACATTTATTGGGACCGTTCGCGATGACGGCGTCCGTAACTATTGGCGGACATTGAAATGACAAATGGCTGGCTGTCATAACAAAAAGTAATTAAAACAAAGTTATTTCTATGAAATATTGTATTATCTATCTATTATATTCAGTAACGTTCATCATCTGTAACAAAAAGGCGAAATAATATTTAAGGATATGTACCTATGTATGTAATATAAAAATTAAGTAGTAAAAGTTTTAGTTAAAAATAAACAACTTTTTTCCCATACTAAGTAAAAAAATTGTTTTTTTACCGAAAGTATTACCGTATAAGTTATAAGTAGTATATACCACCCTGAATCTGCGGTCATTCGTTAGCGAACCCCCGCCCGCAAACCTCGCCCACACACACACACACAGCTAATAGCTGATATTTAAGGTTGTCACCGATAAGTTTCTGATAAAACTTTAGCATCAATTTACTCAGTAACTTATACACGCACGAGTTTGTAGTTTTGCATAGGAACTACACATTTATTACTCTACACGTCCTTTAAATTTTATTTCGCCTTTTTGTTACACCCTGTATAGTGTTGATTTAGACGACCTCCGTGGTCGAGTGGCTAGCACGCTGGTTTCAAGCGTCGCCATCTCGTGAGGTTCCGGGTTAGATTCCCGGTTGGGTCAATGTAGAAAAAGATCTTTTCTATATTGTCTCGGGTCTGGGTGTTGTGGTACCACTGTTGTGTCTGATTTCCATAACACAAGTGCATTGGCTACTTACTTTGAGATCAGAGCAATGTATGTGATTGGTGTCCAATATTTATATTTATACTTATTAAAATATATCATGCACTGAAATTGTGTCAGACGTCATCGGTTTGGGTTCGCACTTTCTACTTCACACACAGCGAATAGCTTCATCAAAGTAATAGTAAATGTTTTCTTGTGTTGTGCAATTGGTAGACGAGATTTAGAAACTATCGGCTTCCGTTTTCTTGCACAAACCATTAACTTGTTTGTTTGTCCGAAGCATTTATAATTTTTGATATGAACGTGATTCTAAAACTGTATCGGAACTTGTTTTGCGGAACCCTGTCTATTTCTAAAACATTCCCCCATTGTGTCATGGGCTGTGAACATTGTTTGGTTTTGTTTTTCTATACTCAGTTGTTGATTTTCCTTAAAACAAAACAAGCTTAGTTTTGTTGATTATTAAAAAATAATAAGGCGACATTGTTGATAATGTTACCGATTATTATAATTTATTTCACTTAGATACGACGTTTAATAATAAGCATGACAAAGGGCCGATTTTTCAATGGTCGGATAAAACTTATCAGACTGATAAATTATAAAGCGACAGATTTAAAAAATGACAGTTACGTATGATTTCTGACAATGAAGGGACGTTTTTGAAATTATCCATATTCTATTTTGTTGAACAAAATATTTCTTATCTGACGATTGAAAAATCAGCCCTAAATTAAATAGTGTCTATTTGACATGAAATTAGATGAACCTTACATTGAATTACAAAATAAAATTTTACAATCATATTTGTTTGACTTTTATTTTTAAATATACATCTAACAATCTCCCATGACCACACCAACCCACACAATCATCTTTGATATCTAAAACTATATGTAGTATATGTTATATGAAAATGTATTTAATACTCCAATCTGATGGTGTGTTAGTTGATTTTCAACTTCATTGCAATTAATTTTCGTGAATGGCATTATATTATCGTCTTTTATTAGAGTTATTATGATTTAATAGATACCATGTCTACAAAAAATATCACCCACCTCGTTTGAAGTGAAAATATTTAAATGGCCTATTCAGCAAAATAAATACTAAACTGTGTATATATAGTTATTTTATGTTTATGTGCTAGTTTTGGAGAAAATTACAGATTAAAATTAAGATTTAAAAAATATTTGTATTTATTTTGTATTAAGCATAGACTTAATAAGTATATTAGAGGTCGTTGGTATTAAGATTACTTAGAGAAAAAGGCATAGGGCATTGAAGTTATAGAGACGGGGCGGTAATATAGGGGTATTTGATAGTTTCTCCTTAAAATATATAATTTACCTTAAGAAAGGAAAGGAAAAAGAAAAATTAAAAAGTGCGGATTTTCTAAACAAAAATATTTTTAAACTTTAACGAGGTGACAATATATACCTTTGGAAGTTGTCTAACACAACAGGGCCCTTATATTTGAATCACTCGCGTCAAGATGGCGTGTGAAATTCATTGTTTAATGTCCGATTTTCCAATGAAGTTAAATTTGACGTGTAAGTGATTTGAAAAAAGATAAATGAATTTAGTGAGTACAAACGCCAATATTTTGCGTGATTTTCATTGGTTTTTAATTTGCTTTCGAACAAAACTCATACGCCATATTTAAGCAAATGATTCAAAAATAGAGCTCCAGGAGGATAAAATGTGTAAGTACCTACCCAAAAAAAAACATCGTGTTTTCTTTTGGGTAGGTACTTACGAAGTGTGTAAATAGACCGTTCCTTATTCCCCTCCTTGTTTCAAAAGAAATATTTAATTAAAACACGGTAATGCCAAGTTTATTAATTAACATACCTAATTTAGAACACTCGACTAGCTTTAAGAGCTTTAATTAATGACGCCAGAGGTCGTTGTAATATAAACCGGCGGTATTCAAACTGTTTTCGAGTTTATTCTGATATCAGTAACCTATTTTAAAATATTTTCTTACTGTTGTTGAAAAAGCGTGAAAATAAATGACCGTCGTAAGTATTAATTAGACTTAGGTCCCATTGCCCGGGCCCGGGTCAGCTAACCCTGGGTTATATCATTATTATGTAACTTTCGTTGCTTTGATTCTGATAAAGACAAAGTTGTCTTGAATTTTAAACCTCGGGTTTAAGTTTGCTGTAAGTGTTTTGCTGCTTGATGCTTTTCAACCAAAATCACTTGCACACACGACACACAAATGTCACTAATGCATCACTTCAAAAAGCGGAACTCTTACGTTTCATAGCTAGACGCTTCCATAGTGGTAAAATGGGCGTCCCCCCCCCCCCCCCCCATCTAACTTCTAAACTAAGCAAGTGTAAATTTTGAAAAAAATATGTAATGTAGATCTCAACAAATACTTTCAACGAAAATTGGTTTGGACGGGATCGAACGAGAAGTTTCTGAGATATAGGAACATTTTCAACAACTGCAAACATAACTTTGTAAGTGGATTCCCTAATTTAAAAGTTGGCACGGAACCCTCAGTTTCGGACTCGCGACTCGCACTTGGCCGGTTTTTGGGATCTTAAGGAGGCGGCGGTGACATCAATATGCGGATAGAATAATGCTCATCCCTTTATTTTTATACTAAGTAAATCTAAGATTGAGAAACTTTGGTATACGCCTCGTGCTATTATAAATAAATCGCACCTTTTAGACATCAAATAATATTTTGGAGGTGTTTCTACAACAGCTCGATCACAAAGAATGATGTTAAGTGGCTCATTGTTTGATACTCTTTCATGTTAGGCAGATAATAATGTTCGAGTTTCAAGGTTAGTGTTTTATAGCCTGATTTGTAGCCTTTGGGTTAATGTTGACTTCATTAAATAGATAAGGAGACATCGTATCAACACGATAATGAATGATGAATAAGAAAAATATTCACGAAGCTTAGCAAATTAAAAGTGTAGTTATTAATTAACTGATATTGAATTAATACAAAGGAGTACGAACGAAAATCACTCGCCATTTCGAAGCGAGTGATTCAAAAATAGGGCCCCAGAACGTCTACATGCGATGCATCATTTCATAGTAAATTACACACAAGGTTTACGTAAAGTCAGTTTTTCTTTGCTTGTCGAATATTGTCAAGAATCTTGATATTCTTCTTTACGGAATACTTAATTTTAAAACTCAAACTCATAACCTACACAAGTAGTTTACTGTTGAACACTCCAATCTTTTTAAATCAGATAGGTAATTGTTAGTTACATTGATATTATCTTAAAAGTTATAAAAAGATTGTTTGCGAAATTTGACTAGCAAAGATAAACGAACTTTAGGATTCGGTTGTTTATCTAGTCCAAAATAGTGCCTTAGACACATCATGTTTGAAATTGATGGTTCCATAAGTTCACAACCTTAGTAAATATCAAACACTCGCTTCTTCTGCGGCAATAAAACGTGGGACTGCGATAGCGCATTCTAATCTCTATCACACTTAAACGCGTTATAGGGAGGCCAGGTGCTGTGCCAGTGTAGAGTCGATATCAATATAAATATTTATTTTTCTTATAGGTAAAATAGAAGGAATGAATAACAGACAAAAATATTCATTAATTACATTTACAAAAATAAACAATATCGGAACTATTACAACTATAAATAACTGAATTTGATTAAAATACTTAAGTGTAAATTTTATGTTCTAATTATCAAAAAATATTCTGTACACCTATAATTTAAAAATAATTACTACTGGGTGTTCGCAACAATTGATACGCGCCAGCTGACGGCGCACAATTTTCTGGAAGAATGCAGGCAGTTATCGATAAGATAGCGCACTCACTGTTTTCTCCCTAGTGCTCGGAAAATTTACGGCAGTAGAAGAAGTGACTGTTTGGTATTACTATAGAGCCTACGATATGCATGCCTAACCTCAACTAAGCACAGCGAGTGCGTGTCGTCCAGCCTATTATTTGCGTCATAAAACACCTCTAACCCGCCTTTTTAGTGCCATTATACTAACGCGCTCGCCTGTTCATATCTCCTTAAAATTCTTCCCGGCTCGCCCAGAGAAATTAAATTAAGTCCGGCCTCAACATAAAGTTTGCGCAACAAACTTGATTTCACATAAGCGTTGAACGCTAACGCGCCCGCATAACTCTAACATCAGTCACGATTATAGCGTAAGTCGCAACGTATAGTAGCTAAGACAAAACAGCCATACCAGTGCACTAAAAATGATAATGATCAACTGAAAATCAATATTTATAATGTTATCGCAATTTTCAGTTGATTTTTATTTTATTGTTATTCCTAAACTTAATGCAAAAATATATAATCAAAGAACTTTTATGCCAAAAACGTGTATTTTGTTTGTAATTTTAATATAAGTATTTTATCTACTACATATAGTCAAGATACACGGCTGTCCCAACTTACGTCGATGTTATAACAAAGGGAGTTCTTTCAAGATATTTGTAATTACACAAAAACCATATAATTATCATTGCTTTTAACAAAAAAAAGAATAATAATAAAGCTACAATGAGGTACAGAGTTCATAGCTGTGGTGTTATTCTGTATTAAGGTATCTTCTTTTATGTAAAAATTGGCACAACTTTTCTAGGTCTCCTCTACGGATCTAAAACATGGTCTCCTAACTATGGGCCTTGTTTCAAAGTTCATACTTTCGTGCATGCAACGAGCTATGCACGGTATTTTTCTACGAGATCGATTCAATTCAAAAGAAAAAACAGATAAAATAATCGAAAGTAAAGTATCAGTAATAAAAATTAACTGATCCGTAGGGCTATAAACACTATTATATCCCTACGGATCAGTTAGCTCAAGTGGCATTGGGCAGAGCGTAAAGCACGAAGAACTGATGGCCGTTAGAGAAGATACGTTCTAGATTGGAGAGCCGTCAAGAGCCCATTAAAGTCTTACTTTCATCGGCGAGTTTGATAGACGATCTTGTGAAAATCGCAGAATCACACTGGATGCAGACCGCTTAGAAGTTTACACTGCCCCAAGAATGATTACCCCAAATATCTGTGCACACCCTGGACAAAGCTCTGACCTATGAGAAATACTGTCAGAACACCAATAACAAGATACATGACCTTAAAAACTTGATTCGCTGTCTCAGGTACCTCCGCCAAATGGGGCGCATCGTCGGGTGTTTTACAGACTTCCACTCTAACCCTTCCGTTTATCGTAGGCGAATACGCGTATCCAGTTTGGGGTCGATCTGCCCACTCAATTCTATTTCTGCCGTAATATTAAGGCTGTCTGTAACCTACCCCGGTTGAAATGCTGTATCCATTAGGTGGCATTGCACCTCCGGCTGTCCGCATATTGGTAGCAACTTAGCAAGTGAAGTAGAGCAGCAAAAACGATCGACAAACGTATTTCATCCACTCGCACTTCAAAGTCGCAGAAGCTTAATGAAGTGCGTTTTCCTCTTGACCGCGACCTCGCCACTGCAAGACGTATCCTATGGTCGGTGAACGGTTCCTTACCGCCTGCTCCTTTCGTTCCCCCTTCAGAGCACTCCTCTCCAGGACACAAACTGCCATTTCCTACGTGGAAATCCCTTAACCGTCTCCTGTCCCCGGAAAGCTAAGGTTTTGTCATCTTGGTGATTAGGATGATAATTATAAGTTTTATTTATAAGATCCAGCAGCAGCCTGTGTGATGGCCGACATATTTCTGCTGCGTCTCAGCCCACGTCAACGTCATAGTAAAACACGAGCCAAATTGCGTGCATAATTACAGCAGTTAAGCTGAGGTATAACCGTTAATGAAACTGAAAACGGTTACAACTTTTAAATGCGCCCATGAATGCAAGCTGTTTCTCAATTTTGGGTAATTTGCCGACATTTTTACGACGCTCTGCTGTCCGCATCTTCGCTTTGGGCGTCCATCAACGAATTTGTGTATCGTAAAGTTTCATAAATAAAAATAAAACTTTACGAATGCTAACATTGAGTAATAAGCATTGAATATTGAGTTAGTATTTATAGCATTAATGATCACAATCATAAGTCATTTAAACGTTGAAAATGTAAGGAAAATATGCCGTTTGCCGTAATGGACCATATTTTTTTCAATATTTTTATTTAGACCCCACAGCCTTCTTTTGTTTGCCCTATTTTGATTTCACCTATGTGAGTTTGGAGTAGATAACTTTGACGACCTTTGCGGTGTAGTGGCTAACTACGCTGGGTTTTAAAGCGACCCGACCGGAAATCGAACCCAAGATCTTCGGTCGGGTCAATGTAGAAATCAGAATTTTCTTTATTGTCTCGGGTCACCGCCGTTGTGTTTAATTTCTGTGTAAAAAGTAAAGTACTTTGGCTAGGCTCAGAGCAATATTATGATTGGTGTCCAATATTTTTTAAAAATGAGCAAATAATTAATTATACTTATGTTTTCGTCCTCGAGATTGGCATAAGACATTGTAGTACCGCCCAGGTTTTCGCCACTTTTGAGAGGGTATCACTTTTTTTTTTTTTTTTGCTGGTAGTAAAACAAAACTTACTTGTCACCGGCCGTTGAAACCGATCTTCATTCGCGTTCCAGTGCTTCGCCACTTTGTCACTCCGCTACCATTTATGTGTTCAAATTATTAATTGCGTTAATTGTTTGTTTTGAGTACAGTGATTTGTGCAGTGTAGTGGAAAAAACAATGCCAAAACGTAAAAACTGTGATAAGGATGACTACGATAACCTTGCGAAAAAACTACGGAAAATTGAACGCAAATTGAAAAAGGCTCGGCGCAAGGAACGTCGTTTGTCTATTTCGTCGAAAAGTTCCCATGATGATTTTGTGCCGGATGAATTAAATAACAAGGGTATGTACAACTATGATGCCTACAATTTGTTATTCCTCTTGTTCGTGATATCGAAGATGCGGGCAGTTGCGGAAGGACTGTCACTCTGTCGATAATCATGATGACCTACTTTTTAACGAAGTAGCGTTTTTGCAACAGGCATAGGGACTGTTGACTATAATTACAAAAGAGGTGTGTCATTTTTATAATGGCATTATTTTATATACTATTTGGCATATTATGTAGGCAATAAACCTACACAGTCTGTTTCCCCTCTGGGGTAGGCAGTTAATTTAGATATGCAATATCTTATATAATGTTAATATATAGTCATCTTTATAATTATGAATACCGATGACGAAGTGAATTTACGTTTGATAAATTCACATATACGGTATTTTCAGGATTCACATTAGCATCGGAAGGGAATAGCGACGATGAAATCCAATCGTATCCATTACCAACAACTACCAAAGCGGTACCTAAAATCATGGCCGAACCGGTTCGCGAACCATCTCTGACACGAGTGCCTAGTCCGATGCCTGAGCCAGCGCCAGCCCTGACGTCGGAGCCAGCGCTGGATCCTGTTCCAGGGCCTTCTAATATAAACGTGCAATCATCAGAGTCACAACTCGATAGCGCTATTTTGGATATTCTTGGCGATGATCCGACTGCACCAAAGGTGACGGGTAAGGAAATATTACCGGCCCTGGCAGTAAGGTTAGAACATATTGCAACTTCTGGGTTGACTAGCGAGTTAAGAAAGGACCTTTTATGTAAATATGCAGTACCATTAAACTGCCCTCTTATTGGGGCACCGACTCTGAACCCTGAGGTGAAAGCGGCCATTACGGAATCCGTTTTAAAGAGAGATCAAAGTATTGAAGGTAAGCAAAAGCAACTAGCAACAGCTATCTCCTGTGTGACCGAGGCTATATCGCCTTTGATGTCTAACAACAATGACAACCCGAGCCAACTTCAGTTATTGATGGATGCTGCTCGCATGCTTTGCGATATACAATATAAACATACATCTATAAGAAGGGGCCTTTTACTGAATAATCTAAAAAAGGATTTGAAAGACCAAATACAAGGCACTAAAGTGGATAGTTATCTGTTTGGACACAATTTCGCAGATAATTTAAAGACTGCTAAGGCAATTACTAAGTCAGGAGCCGAACTTAAACCTAGCGCACCAAAGACCGTATTACAACCTAAAAAGCCTGGACCATCTGGATCATCTGGACCACCTAGAAAGAACTTTTCATCAACATCCCAGCATTTAAACTGGAAGGCTCCTCCCCCGGGTCGCAGGTCAATGGGGACTCAGAGGACGAAGGAGCCTGCTACTCACAGGAGTCAGCCAGGCAGATCATCGAGGAAGTCGTCGCAGCAGAGCCAAGGTCGGAATTGGCGCTAGAAGAGGTAAAATATGCCGGTCGTCTTTCTGCTTTTTATTCTAAATGGCTTAAAATTACCAATGACGCACAAGTGCTGTCTTGGATTCATGGTTATAAGATTGGTTTTTCCGAACCTGTTGTCCAATCCTCTGTACCTAGTAATATTGTACTGTCTAGTACTGAAAGGTTGAGAATGACTGAGGCTATTAATAAACTAATTTCCATTGGGGCTGTATCAAAATGTATGCCTTGTAAAGGCCAATTTCTATCTAGTTATTTTTTAGTCCCTAAGCCTAACGGTAAAGATCGTTTTGTGCTAAATTTAAAGAAATTAAATAAATTTATCGACACTGCTCATTTTAAGATTGAAGATCTAAGAACTGCTTTAAAATTGATTTCTACGAATTGTTATATGAGTACAGTTGATTTAAAAGACGCCTACTTTTTGGTTAAAATACATTCCGAGTCAAAAAAATATTTACGATTTATATACAATAATGAATTATATGAATTTAATGTATTGGCTTTTGGTTTATGTACGGCACCGTTTATTTTTACCAAAATTATGAAACCAGTCATTAAATTATTACGATGCACGGGTCATTTATCAACTGTATATTTGGATGACTATTTTTTAGTCGGAATAGATTATAATTCATGTAAAGATAATATTTTTGACACGACTCGTCTCCTTCAAGCTTTGGGATTTATAATTAATAAAGAAAAAAGCAATCTACAGCCTGAAAACTCTTGCAAGTTTTTAGGTTTCATAATTGACTCAATAAAACTGCGTATTTATCTTCCAGAGGACAAAAAGATTAAAATAATGAAGGAATTATTAAAATTTCAAAGATTAAAGAACTGTAAAATAAGAGAATTCGCTAAATTAGTAGGTACACTAAATTCTGCATGCAACGCTATTGAATATGGTAGATTGTATACGAAGGAATTTGAACGTATTAAATACTTAAATTTGATAGATAACGATAATTATGAGAAGTGCATGAGCTTGCCTGTTTCTTTAATAAACGACCTTAAATGGTGGTATGGAGCTGTTAATCGTAATAGCGGCAGTAAGATTAAATCCGATAGTTACTGTTTAGAAATTTTTTCCGATGCCTCAACGACTGGTTGGGGGGCCGCGTGCAATAATAATAAAGCCAGCGGATTGTGGAGCGTAAGGGAACAAAAAAATCATATTAATTATTTAGAGATATTAGCAGCATTTTTGGGTCTGAAAACATTTGCAAAAGACAAACGCAATTGTGATATCCTTCTGCGAATCGATAATACTACTGCCATCTCATACATTAATAGGATGGGTGGTGTGCAATTTCCGCACCTAACACGTGTAACAAAAGATTTATGGCAGTGGTGCGAGTCTCGGTCAATTCATGTATTCGCATCTTATATTCGCTCAGCGGATAACTGTGTGGCGGACGCTGAGTCGCGCCGCGTACATCCAGACATCGAGTGGGAGCTCGCGGATTACGCATTTCAGGATATTGTACTGCATTTCGGGAAGCCTGAGATAGATTTGTTTGCAAGCCGTATCAACAAAAAATGCGAAAGATACGTTTCATGGCATAGAGATCCTGACGCATATGCAATTAATGCTTTCACAATATCTTGGTCTGAATTATTCTTTTACGCGTTCCCTCCGTTTTCTATGATATTAAAAATCATAAGAAAAATTATAGCAGAGAAAGCAACCGGTATATTAATTGTTCCTTCATGGCCCACACAACCATGGTATCCGTTATTTAATAGCTTAATAGTTGGTCAAAAAATTGTGTTTTCACAAAATGAGAACTTAATTTTATCTCATTCCAGCAACCGGTTCGTACACCAACAGACTACCCTGGTTGCCGCTTTATTATCCGCACGGCATTACGGAGGAGAAGAATACCACCGTCTTCTCTAAATATAATGATGGCCTCATTGTCTGAAAATTCGTTGCGCCAATATGATTCTTGTTACAAAAAGTGGTTTGATTACTGTTGTGTGAATAATATCGATTTATTTGAGACATCTGTGCCAAAAGTAATTTTATTTCTAACAAGTTTATTTAATGAGGGTGCTCAATTCGGGACTTTGAATAGTTGCAGGTCAGCACTATCACTCATTTCAGGAAATCAAATTGGTACTGATGATCGCATAAAGCGCTTTTTTAAAGGTGTTTATAGACTACGTCCATCGTTGCCCAAATATAGTAATACATGGGATACATCGGTGGTGCTAAATTTTCTTAGTAATTGGTATCCTAATTTTGAAATCACATTCGAAAACTTGACTAAAAAACTAATTACGTTATTGGCTTTAGTTACAGCACATAGAATGCAAACTCTCTCTAAGATTAATATTTTCAACATTGAGAAACACTCTGCTAATATTGTAATTAAAATACCAGACCTCATCAAGACATCTCGACACAGATCTTTACAGCCAACTCTTACATTGCCATTTTTTAGTCAGAACCCAGCCCTGTGTCCTTGCAAAACCTTGACTGATTATTTAGAACGGTCCAAAAATATACGTGGCAATCAGATAAATCTTTTTATAAGTTTTAGAAAGCCCTACTGCGCGGTTGGTCCCCAAACCCTAAGCCGATGGACTAAGTCAGTTTTAGAAAAATGCGGCATAGATGTCTCAATATTTACGGCGCATAGCACGCGACATGCTGCCACGTCAAAGGCTCATAAGCTTGGCGCTAATTTAGATCTCATACGAAAGACTGCTGGCTGGTCCGGCAGCTCGCATGTCTTTGGCAGATACTATAATAGGATTGCGGTAGACAACGAGCTTAATGATAACAATGAATTTGGTATGGTGATTTTGTCAAGCTCAATTAATGATACTACTAATAATAATTGAGTAAAACATAAAGTTCACGATTATAAGTTCTACCTAATTGTTTGTCATAGATAATCACTCTTGTTATACAAGTATGTTAACCTTGTTGTGTGTATGATAACATTGTTTCATATTTGATTTTCTAAAAAACTCGAATATATTCAACTATGTTTGAATAAATTTTCTACTTTGTCTTTATAAATTTGGCTATTTGTTGTGTACCTTTTCTCAATATCTACAATGTCTTATGCCAATCTCGAGGACGAAAACATAAGTATAATTAATGATTAAACGAACTTACCTGTACGTGAAGTTCTATCATAATTATACGAGTGTTTTCGTCCGAAGAGATTGGCATCCCTCCCATCCTCCCCCAAATTTATAAATAAGCTCTAAACGTAATGAAGATCGGTTTCAACGGCCGGTGACAAGTAAGTTTTGTTTTACTACCAGCAAAAAAAAAAAAAAAAGTGATACCCTCTCAAAAGTGGCGAAAACCTGGGCGGTACTACAATGTCTTATGCCAATCTCTTCGGACGAAAACACTCGTATAATTATGATAGAACTTCACGTACAGGTAAGTTCGTTTAATCATTAATCATCTTATCAATAGGCAACAGCTATGTCTGTATGTAAAGTTAACCTACGTACACAAGTAGGTACTACGAAATAAGTACGTGATTTTCATATTCATAAAACCTTGCAAATAATATGCGACATCAAGCTATCTTTCAATATCAGATTCCCTCGCAGATTCTACATCGACTATACGAATTCAGCTCACTAGGCTTCTGCGATTTATTGCATCCTATCTACTATCTTTTGGAAATATGACTAATGTTTGTCATGCTGTCTGTTTGTCACAGTGTCAATATTTTTTATAAGTATATATATTTATTTATAAATTTTCTTTAAACGAAGGCAATAAAAAGTTATCTTATCGAAGCTAAGTAAGTCGCCATGTGTAAGATATATCTCAAAAATAGACAGAATTTTAGTTAAGTACCTACTGTCCTACGATTACTGAATTACCGACAAGCACTGATTAGTAACTATGCACGGCAGAATACAACGTACTTGTAAATGGGAGCACTTATGGTTTACAGAATGTAACAAAAGAAAAAAATATGTAAAAAAAATCTTAACGGAGCCTTAAAACCTCACTCATATTCGACTATAACAACTAAGAAAGATAAGGTTTTAACGCTCGCAGTGTCATATTTTATACTCATACAGATGAAATAAGAAACCAAAAATTTGCGCACAGGCGGGACTCGAACCAGCAACTTTTTGACTACCGCTCTACCGTGCTGTCGGTCCGATCTTTCGAAATTTGTGGTCTATTGTAGTTTTAATCGTCAAGCTCTTTCTTTTGCCCCTCCATCACTTTCTTCGCGCCGTCAGCATTTTCTCTGTATAGACCTATGATTGACTAAGATATGAAAGAGCATGAAGTCCGCCTTATGTACCTTTTGTTTGTGCATAAAGTGTTTTAAATAAAATTAAAGATAAATAATTTTCGAGCGAAGTAAATATCCGAGGCATACCCGCGGTATCAGTTAGTCTCCCTCCTGCATGGAAACTGCCCTGATCAGTAGACCAATGCGCCTATTCCTATGCACTCGTCAAATACAGTTCCCTACATACTGTTTCTGTTCTTGGGAAATGAAATGAGTCTTGAAGTGTGCCAGTGGGTGTGAGAATAATATTAAGTATTTTCTTAAGATTCAGGAATTTCCTTTGGGTATTTTGGTGCCGTATTTACCTCTATGTATTTTTCTACAGATGTGTAAATCACAAATGTAACTTTTTTCAACAGAATTTGAAAAAAAATGGGCCATTGGATCTTGGAGGACATGAAAGGACATAATAACTTAGAAAAAGAAGAGGTTATCAATTCATATCTGCATGTTGTTTTTTTTTTTGTATAAATAACGTGTAACGTTGAATGCGCAAAACCTGAAAATAGTTTTATAAGAATAACGAGCAGATACAATATTCAACTATGTACTTTTTGGTATGGGTTTCATTTTAAAAAACTTCATTAAAATGTTGCGCAGTCTATTTATTAATAAGACAAGCCATCACATGCGCAAACCTGCCAAAATAGGTTATTCAATGGTTAGTTATTTCTGAGCGCAGACAGTTATAATATAAAATAGTACATTATGATACAAGTGTGCTAAGTTGACCATTATATACAAGGCGATATTGTGTGCGCACGAGCGAAAGCGAGTGCGCCATAAGAAAGCCGCGTATATAATGGTCACAGGCACACGCGTATCATACGACGTTTTTCAACACACTTGCGAGGAAAAAACAAGACTCTTCATTTACTAAGTTTTTAATTATTAAAACATTTAGTAAAAATACATTTCACTCGATTTTGATGGCAAAGACTTTCGCACGCGTTTTTTGCCTCGTTACGTATGTCCGGCGGAGTAAATAATAGGTTTTCTTCATTTTCTTCACTTGAATTAGGCATTTTCATTAATATTAAACTTCTTAAATAATGCAAACTTCGTCACAGCCGACAATTATTATTTACGAAAAATGGCGCATTGTTTTTTTTTTCTTGCCGCGATACCGATGCTCGCGCAAGGCTTAGGCGCGAACTAGATTGGCCAAAAGCCAAGATTAAAAATGTAATAATTCGTGTTTAAAACACAAATCACAGAAAATGTTAAACGAGTTTGAGCTATTTTTTAGTAATAAATCTGGATTTTCCATTTATTTAAATAAATATGTAGATACTGATATTTTTCGCATAAATACTGTTTGTTGCTAAAATAAAAGTATTGTATAACCCGACTAAATTATATCGCTTCTTCTTCTTACTCACGACTTGGTACTAGGGTACAAACCTAAATTGGTCGGGTTAATAAACTAAAGGCACTAGTGCAATAATATAATGAAAAAGCACGCGTGTTTAATATCTATGATTATGAGCCAAAAATCGGTGGAATAAAGACGTCGTTATGAGCAAGTGTGTTGAAAAGACTATTTAAGTATTTTAAGAGTTTATTTGATACTCTTGACTCTTTAAAGGAGAGGGATCAATTATAGGAGAACATTTTCGTTTTGGAGTCTGCGCCTTTCCTTTAAAGAGTCAAGAGTTGATTTACGACATTTTAGTGCATTTTGGTTTAGTAATCGGTATATTTTTTGTGTAAAAGTTTATTTTAAATATTTGAGGCCAATCACATACACTATACAGGGTTCGGCACTCGAAGTGTTAGAAACTTCCATTGCTGCATAACAACTAATGACAGCGCGCCAATATTTTGTTTGTGTCAAGCATTATTCTGTTTATTTTTTCACAAACCTGCGATATAACACTATAAAGGCAATGCTTTTTTGCTAGTTTTTTTGTATTGTAAACAATCTTGACTTTCTTTTTTAACGAAATCATTAATATTCCAATAAGATAAACGCAAATCGCACAACTTACATAGGTAATTCATCGTTAATAATGAGATATTTTTAAATAAAAAACTTAATTCTTTTATTAACTGATATTATTCACAAAGTTATAAAAATACTTTTTGCTTTTTTAATGTTGCAAACGTAGTGCATTAGTGTTGCGACAATTCGATTTTGTGCATTTAATTGAACTTGTGATGAGAGTTTTCAATAATTCAATTTTATTTATTTGGATGAATTATACATGTAAAACGTTGCAACGAGTTTATAGCTCCTCAAACGTAATACATAAAACAGTTGTTCTAATGAATAAAGAATCTTTCTTTTCCCTTTCAATAGCAATATTATTGTATAATTTTGACTTTTTTGTCATTTTACCACTTTCTATAATTGTTAATGATGATGGTTGTAAGAACCATGATTTTTAAACGGAATATAGTTTTGTAGATTATTTAAATATATTTTTTAATTCATACTACTATTATACCTACACAATACAAATTCGAAAGGCAACTATTTAATTATTTTATAATGACATGAAACCAACGATTGAATAAATTGAATTCTTCGACTATTTAGGAACATCACTATTTTTGAATAACGAAAAACTGGCCATCCCCTAAATGTCACTTTAGTCTATCTTATTAAAAATCTGAGTATAGTAATGGTTGCAGTTTTGAAAAGTGACAGTGAAACATTCAAATGCATCAGTGTAAATTCTTGCACGATTGTGGCGAGCTTGAACTACTGTGCTACATTTTCGTCGAATGCTTATTATCTACAAACTTACTTCATCGTTACTTCTTTTCATAAATTTCGTATTTAATCGAAGTAACGTTAGCTTTTTATTTTGTTACCCATAATTTTATTTTCACGTAAGTTTCAATATGCAGAATTCTTGAAACATCTAATTTTACTTCACTAAAGTCCGTATTTCCAAACGAATTTGTTACTAATATTATATTGCATACTTCATGAACAGACAATTTAAAGCATAACTGATATAAATATGTAATAAATATTGATCTAATAAATAAACTGCGTTTATCCCGACTCGCCGTGGTTCCCTCGCCGTGGTACTAGTCTGCCCGATACTAGAGTGCAATAATGCATGCCTGCAATAATGCAAAATTCGTGCATTAATGCATGCCTGCTTGCTTACTTGCATGCATTAATGCATGCATGTATGCCTTCTGACTTGCATGCGTATGCATGCGCATGCCTTCTTACTTGCATGCGTATGCAAAATGATATGGGAACCGTTACACATTAAAACAAGTTTTTATGAAAGGTTTTATCGATAACTTAATAATTCTATGAAACAATAGTTTGATATATCGTTATTCTGCTTAACAAAACAGTTGCGAAACATTTTTTTGTTGAACTGTTATTCGATGCTATGAAACGACGATTATTAACTATTCGATTAATCAAGAAAAAAAGATATTAACATTCATTGAATAGTTTTCTGTGAAATGAAATTCGATATCAAAAAATTCTGTGTTATGATAGATAACCCTTTGTGAAATGTCTTTAAAAAAAAACAAGTATTTATAATTAAACTAATCGGCGTCTCTATTATACTGCACAAGGAGTTCAGGTCCCGCTATTCCTAAAACGGTACTCAAGGCGTTTAGGACCAATTTATTTATTAATGGTTAAGGACTAAAGCGAACTCCTTTCGAGTGTCAATAATCAATTCTACTGAAACTGTGTTTAAATTAAGTGTTGAATAGTTCAGCTTTACAAGTGAGTTATAACATTCAAGGCACTTAATACCGACTGCTTACTTAATTAAAGCGTGATTATTGTTACCTTAATTAAGACATAAGGGTATGCGCACACTTAAATTTGAATAGAACTTCCAGAATATGATATGGTCTCTGTTCTGTAAATAAACAAATATTAGACACTGATCACATAAATTGCTCTGATACCAAAGTAAGTAACAAACACACCATGTGTTATGGAAATCAGTAGCAACGGTGGTACCACAACACCCAGACCCGAGACAATGTAGAAAGTTTTAATATCTATGAATCGGGAATCAAACCCGGGACCTTTGAACGGCAACGCCTTGAGACCCAGCTGCTTAGTCACTACACTACGGATGTCATCATAGTACAATAGCCCCTAAAATTAAGGTAGCTCACTAAGGTAGGTAACTTTCTAGGAGATGGGACAGACAAGGAAAACCTGCGTGGTGCAAAAAGCCCTCAAACCCATGCAAAGGGTCATTTCCTAAAAATCACTGACGATTTTTATAATACCTTATATTAACTTATTGTATTACTTTTTTTAACGAAAATACAAATTATATAAGGTAAGCAGGAGCAAAATGTAGGTAGGGTAGTGTGCGTACAGCCTTAATTTTGTTGTTTAAATTTTGTGGTATAAAATTTTAAGTGCATGTATTATATATAAATTATATTAGACAAACAAATTCGCTTTTGAGTAGAGATATTAAAGTTTTATTACAGCAAGTTTATTGCACTCATTTTTTTGATTATTTACAGTTTCTTTGTCGAAGGTTGAATGCATTAAGTGAGCGAGCACGGACTAATTTTCGTACTTTTGAAATAAATCATTTGCTTACAGTTTTTGTATTCACGAACAATAAAAACTTTATTCACTCTAATCTTAAATCATGCGCAAATGATGAACTTTTCATCTGAATAAAAAAAACTTAATTTAAATTTTCAGAAAAAGTGACAGATAAATTGTTAAATAATGAAAATACGAAATTTAATTAGAAGCGGAGATTCTCCGTTCATTTTAAAGGTATTGGCGAGGAATCCTACGCGCGCGCGTTCCAGGCGCGCCCGGCGACTTTGACACTATTGGCTTAACCTACTGAGCGGCTTTGGACTTTTAATGTAGGATAAAAATATTAACGAGGTTTTACTGAATTTTATATAAAGTCACTTATATGGGAGGAATGGTCACCCATCCAAACACGACCGCGCCGTAGGTTGGTTCTCCGTGCTTCGGAAGGTATGTTAAGCCGTTGGTCCCGGCTAATATCGGTTGATATTAGTCGTTGAATCTAGTCAGAGGCCTTATGGGCGGCTTGATAAAGTCATACAGCAGGGTTAGTCGCTTGCCTTACAAACACCCCTCCACTAACCCGCACTGAGCCCGCGTGGTAGAGTATGGCTCGAACTACCTCATAGTTGAGGTAAGGCCTTTGCCCAGCAGTGGGATGTTACAGGCTAACTTTACTTTTTTATGTAAAGTATATCATTTGACAAAATTGATTAAAAAAACTCACAATTTATAACATCGCCGTGCTTTTGGCTTTACTATTTGCTGGTCACTGAGTATGTAACATATGAAAAATAGCAAAACTTACGCCATAACTATTATTCAAACGAAAATACGTGAATATACGTTTTATAGGGACGAGCCTCAGTTGATATTCCGTCGCTTTAATTTTGACTGACACAAAAATAGCTAGGGATATTTTTGCAATGAGTGTCCGATTTAGATAATCTATCAGTAACAAAATTATAGACAAAAGGATAATTTTGCGTCTAGTAGTAAACAGAACTTCTGCTAGCTAAGCTTCTGCTTTCGCAGGGTCGGACTGACAGCACGGTAGCTCAATTGGTAAGAGCGTTTGGCCCGGTTAGCCAAAAGGTTGCTGGTTCAAATCCCGCTCGTGCGCAAAATTTTGGTTTCTTATTTCATCTTTATCAAGATAAAATATGACACTGTGAGTGTTATAAACATTTAGTCCATTGAATGAGTCCCTCCAAAGGGGGTCTAGAGTGCGTGAGTTAGTAACGTAAGATGTTTCTTCGGAAACATGTCAAGAGTCCCTAGGTAATAAACATACTAAAACCCCGGGACACTAGGAGGAGCCCTGGAGTGGGGGGAGGGGGGGAAAGGGTCCATTCTTTTATTTTTCGCTTAAATCTCAAAAACGGTACATGTTAGAGAAAAACTTTCAAGGAAAAGTTGAAAGGCCATAAAATTATCTACAAGTTGTACCTAAATCATTTTTTTTTCTATTCGCAGCCGTTTTCGAGCTACATCCCATGAAAAGTGAAAAATTCGAACTCCTAAACTCTCCTAAAGGCTACCATGGAGGAATGTGTTTTTTTTACCAATTATAGACCTAATTAAGAGCAATCTATCAGTACCGGTCACAAGTTGCACTTTTGAGGTTTTTGGAAGAAAAAAAATAAAAAGGTCAAGTTGCGTAACTACCCTAACATAATATTTTGACAATCAATTCCTCCTAAAGGCTTCCATGGAGGAATGTGTTTTTTTTACCTATGATAGACTTAATTAAGAGCAATCTATCAGTACCGGTCACAAGTTGCACTTTTGAGCTTTTTGGAAGAAAAAAAATAAAAAGTTCAAGTATCGTAACTACCCTAATAAAATTCAATTCCCCGTAAACGCCTCCGTGGTGGAATCTGGTATTTTTATCAATGATAGACCTAATTATGAGCAATCTATCTCTACTGGTCACAAGTTGCACTTTTGAGTTTTTTGGAAGAAGAAAATAGAAAGATCAAGTTCAGTAACTCAAACTACCCTAATTTATTATTTTGACAATCGATTCCTCCTAAAGGCTTCCATGGAGGAATGTGTTTATTTTACCAATTATAGACCTAATTAAGAGCAATCTATCAGTACCGGTCACAAGTTGCACATTTGAGTTTTTTGGAAGAAAGAAATATTTTTTGATCGATTGATGTGATAAACATGGGTATGTAGTATGGGGAAATTGTTTGAGCCAAAATCATTTTTTACTGCGTGTAACTCAGAAACGGCTGCGAATAGAAAAAAATGATTTAGGTACAACTTGTAGATAATTTTATGGACTTTCAACTTTTCCTTGAAAGTTTTTCTCTACCATGTACCGTTTTTGAGATTTAAGCAAAAAATAAAAAAAGGGACCCTTTCCCCCCCTCCCCCCACTCCGGGGCTCCTCCTAGTGTCCCGGGGTTTTAGTATATTTATTACCTAGGGACTCTTGACATGTTTCCGAAGAAACATCTTACGTTACGAACTCACGCACTCTAGAACTTTTTATTCAATGGACTAATTCTAAAGCATTCTGCTACTGAAATAAAAATAAATCCCTTTTGCAACACTGCACTTACTGAACAATTACTAGTCGCACAAACACTAAATTACTTAGAAACGGGTCACAAATCTTCGTCCTCACGTTTTACAGTCTATTCGAGTTTACGAGACGCGAGACAACTAATGTAGTCTTCTCGACGACACAGTAATTGTGGCAATATTATTTTTGCATAAAACCTTTACGATTTGAGTGCGAAGGCTCTCAGAATGGTCGTTATAGTGGGCAGAGTGCAAAGGAAAAGCACAGAAGCTGTTTTAAAAGTACTTATAAATGACATGAAGCAAACCTAAGATGATGAAAAAAGATAGCGGAGTTTTAAAATATTACTTATAAACGTTGAATGTGTTTGCCCTAAATCGATTTGGTTTTGAATAGAATATGATACATTAGTTGTTCATTGCAAAGAAATGATGGTATAGAAAAACATGAACAATTGACATTAATTTCATTTTTGTAAAGGTATAAAAAATCGTAAAAGCATTTCAAGACTTAGCGATCCTAAACCTGTTAAACATTTTTTTCAGATTTTTTGCGCATTATTTTTAAAGTTAAATGAAAAAGACTGAAAAGAACATGGAAGTTGGCATTTCACAGGTTACGCCTTTGTAATGACATTTCATGCAGAAAAAAATGCTTTTGAACTAAGAACTTACTGTCAGCTGTCACTTTGACATTTATGTTGTTGTTGTTTCCGGTGTTGTATTGGACATTATCGATATATTGTAAATAAAAGATTACTAAAAAACTATTTGCATTCAAATTATTTTTTAGTTTAGATACGAAATATTGATCATAATTCCTTATGCGAAATATGATTGATATTTGTAATTATAAAAAAATATTTGAGTAATTTTTAGACATCATAATAATATTAAATAAGAAAAAATGCTACTTTAGCTTTGTTTGGATACTGTTTGCATAACTTTAATCAGGTAATGTTACATAATAAGGTAAAATTAAATACTTAATGGATATACCATAGATATCGACATTTTAATTCTATATAGATCACAACACTATTAACGTTTTTTTTTAATTGAATTTAATAATATCAAAGACGTGACCTCGTGTAATATCCAATCACATGTACTTACGCTCTTTTAGAATGGAGAGTTTATAAACAATTTTTATTAGAGAAAATACTGAATAGAAATGGAAATGAAAAAAATTGAGTGCCTTCATTTTTGAAGTTCTTTGAGGAAAAAAATAAAAATGTGCATATAAAAATTTTGAAATGTTGTCAATTAAGAAGTAGAAAAGAAAGCAAATGGAAAATAGTTTGGTTTTACTGAATAGGAAGTGATTCCACTCAACTAAATAATTTGAATGAATCAAAGTTTTAGTTTGGTGTGACCACGTTTTTTTTTTAAACTTTCGTTAACTGACAGACAGCATAACTCTAGAACGTCATTTTGTAGGCTTTTATCGTTCCCTGTTTTTATACGACTGTGGACTGTTTCAAGCAGTTTATGGGAGCATGAAGTTTTTACAGCGAGTGATGCTTCGGTTACAAATGAAGGTGAGACAGTAAACGATATGTCTCTTTCGTACACTGCATCGCAGTTTTCAGCTTTTGACACAATGGAAAATACCTATAAACTAACGTGGTGTTTTAATTGTTATTCAAATGGACAAAATTAATCAAAATAAACTTTTAACGGATCAACCTAAAGTATATGTGGGATAAATTTATTGTTTTTAATATTTAGTTAAGGCTATTCGATAAGATAAAATCATTTATTCCTCGCCATTACATTACAGTTTTTTAAAACGGAGTCGATTTTACCAACGTTATATAGGACTTATCCGACCGATTTTACAATGAATTTTAGGTACGTAAATAATTGGTGACAAATAGGTGACGTTTTGAAATAGGTGCTTTGAATTGTATTTGACGAATATTCCTTAAGGGGCTACCCGCATTTTTAACGCGCACACTAGCGCCGCTTCAGTAGAAAAATCATAACTCGTTAAATAAAAGACCAATCAAAAATCTGGTAAATAAGATTGTAGTACAAGTTCTATATTTTATTTAGTACGGTTAAATTGTTTCTAAAGTACCTGCAGTTACAGTTAGAAAAATTGACAAAAGTGGCCATATTTAGCAGTTTTTCTAACTCTAACTACAGTAAACTACTTTAGAAACAATTTAAACGTACTAAATAAACTATAGAACCTGTACTACAATCGTCTTTACCAGATTTTTTATTGGTCTTTTATTTAACGAGTTATGATTTTTCTACTACCTAAAGTGGCGCTAGTGTGCGCGTTGAAAATCCGAGTAGCGCCTTAACTAATGTTGGTAAAATCGACTCAAATTTAATGACGTCCTTCATCAATAGCACATTTACTATCATTATCTTCTAATATTCGCTCTTTAAAAAATATTTTGCCGTTAAATAAACAAATAAACGCTTGAGTTTGTGTAAGCTAAGGTAGAGCTCACTATCCGTTCCCGTTACTGACAAGTAGGTCCGACTTTCTTAGACCAATCAATCGATTCCCTAGATGCACCTGAAGATCTGATGAAGTATTTACAGCAATTAACCTGTAGTTACCGCTTTGACGGCAACTCAGATTCGGGAATACAGGAGCGCCGGATGTGCGGAGAATTGACACGAGGAACAATGCGGACCTGCGGCCTACTCTTAAAGCTGCAGCGGCTTTCTAAAATAGACACAATTTCAGTAGTATTTTTATAATTAAAATGCCATGAATACAAATAATACCTATCCTTTTATCATCACTAATAATAAACGTAATCAATTCTATGACAGTTCGAGTTTTTACCTTAATGGAGTATTTGATCCGTTACCTAGTTGTTTTCTCCACCCACGAATGCAAACACACACATACATAAACACACATACACTCACATTCAATCTAATACACTTACAGTCTCACAGTTAGGACAGTATTATTTAATTTCTAATATGTTTCATTTCTCTTTTTCATATTGATCCCTAGTTATATACTTTTAACCTATTATGTATCTACGGGCGGGGGCCTGGCGACCTGTATCACCGGTTTTTTCAGACCTATTTCAGGCACCAGCCTCTCGCACGTTGGGAAACTTATAAATTAAGAACAACTATTTTTGTACTTGCTACTTCCCTAATGTGCCAGAGAGAAATAATTGATTTATTTATTTATTATTATTATTTTAGTAACTGAGGTATACAAACAGGGAAGATATTATAGTCTATGCTTAACTTATATGAAAACTGAAATACGTAACTGACCATATATATAACTGACCATAGCCCATGAAAAGTATACGCTAGGTAATTGTACGCTAATAGGATACTTTAATTTAAATCGAAACAACGAATTATGATAAAAGTCTGTTAAACCTGTATAACATCGAGTCCAAGTATGGTCTTCTCTTCACCCTTCAGGGTGTTGGATATGGCTTATTGTAAGTAGAGAAACTGATATTGAAAATATCTATGTCTTTGCCACCCTATATAAACTCGTTATACGTGCGGAACATTCTAACTAACGGGTTGTAAAAGGTTTTCAATTTGTTTAGACTCTACATACTTAAATAACTTCTGAATTATCTTTAGGCAAATCAAATGTCTCAATGGGTTCAAATTCCGCTCGTACGGAATTTTTATTTCATAATAAGTGAAACATAACTTTTTTGTAGGTTCTGATATCATATTTTCTAATTCTGTAGCTACTGGATACTATTTTTATGTGTGTACATGTGATAGTGCGAGATGTACATTAGTAATTTACTCAAAATTAATTCAGGAAAAAAGTAATATTTAATCTTATTTTTTATCACTGGTAGTACTATATTTATTTAATAAATGAACGAATTACTGTTATGAAGCTATTCATAATGTAACCAACCTACCTTATTTTTCGCTTTCCGCTGACAAGACGTCGACTGCTAAAGCCCGATGTACGATGCTGCGTTTCGTTTCAATCTTTTTGGATTTTGGATCCCCATTTAATCGCCTTTTCCAATATGACTTTAAATACGAGCGTTGATGGTTTACATAGTAGGCCCTCTGTAGGAATCCGGATACTAAATAACTTCGATTGCTGGAGCGGCATTTGGCCGGATGAAAACAAAATCCGTCGGGAGATGTATGGCAGTTTGGGTGAATGTAACGTGGTTATTTTAAAAGGATATGACTCCGAGGGGATTCCCTTAGTGTTACACCTGGGATGTAGCCGTATTTTTTCGGAACTGCGTACTCTGAAGTATATATTTCCTATACTATATCAAGGTAATAGGGTAGCGTTTAGCTTTTAACAGTTATACGTAGGTACCTACAAATATGTAGGTATTTTATTTTCACCTGATGCAGGAATTTTTTTAGAAAATGGATGCATTTGGTTAGAGATCGATTCTTTTTAAAATTTGTCTCTACATTGTCGCTTATTGGAAACCTGTAAATGTGTTCAACTACTATGTTTTTTGCTGTGTTGCTTAATAATCTTCGTTCAAAGCGTATCGTTCATCGGTTCGGATATAAAGAGATAGAGGTAATAAACCTCTATTTCTTAATGCTATGTAAGAAATAGAGGTAAGCTGCTGTTTCAGTAAGACTATGGCAATCAGAAAATATCCAAATTTTCAACAGAGAAGATGGTTGGAAAGTTCCACCAGCATAAGGTCCTATTTTTTAAAGACCTAGGCAACATCACACAGTACAAGATCTTAAAACACAGTAAGTCTTTCTGCGTGAATGGGATAATTAATATCAATGAGTGACGGTAGTTTTATTTTTCATAACTATGTAATGACAAATAACCCGTTAGTAATGGCTGTGACCTTGGATGCTGTAAAGAATTGAAGACGTCAGGCGTTTATTATGTGCGCGAAATTAATCCGTAAAGTGATTTTATTTCAATATCTATTACCTCTCCTATGAAATTATCGAAAGATATCACAACAAAACTTGCTAAGAACTTCAGTTCTAATAAAGCTGAATATAGCATAATCCTCGCGTCACGCCTCACAATATTAACACACCACTTGCTACACCCTTCGTGAGCGTACGTGCCAGGGTCTAACTCTATATGAAAATACCATTTTCTACCTTTTCTGTCCTGCTCACTCAAGCCCGTAACCCAGTGCGTGCGAGGAAGACGGCAACTTTTAAAAACGTGCGAAAATAAGAAGTTTCTTAAGATAGGGTCTCGGTATATGGACTGGTAGTCTCGTACGGGATAAGAGTTAATAAGATTTTGATAACTAAAGCAAAATGTAGAAATAATACAGAATAGCATCCTTGTCTTCGGAGTAAGAAGTTGCATGAATAGTTAAGCTATGGTGACACTCTATTTGAGTGTCTGACAGTCAAGGTCTGCTGCGAGTATTCTTACTCAGGCAGTTCACTCAATTCACGATTCTGATATAATTAGTTGAAATAACATTTTTGTGTAAATATTTTCTGAATGATCTCTGCTGAAAACAAATCAAAATCCATGCAGGCAAAATATTTTAGAAGATTTAACGGAAATATACAATCTCAATCATAAAACACTACACCAGTCAGTTCCGACAAACAGAACATATTTTTTACATAGTAGGTACTACAATGTGTAGTAGCCCAGTGTTCCACAACCCTATACATTCTACCCCGACGTCCAAGGTCGTAACAGACACAGTAGAGTTGCGGTTGTGTCGCACTGAGGAGCCATTACTGTAACAACAGGAAAAAGGTCGCATTCTAATGGAGTTCCCGTGTCTCGATACTGTTCGATTACAGTTGTCCAGAAAGTTGAGGTATTTGTTCCCGGGCTTATTGAAATTTGGCACACTGTGCGTATGGGAGAGCATTTGTGAGGATATGACGTGTATAAACTGGTATGTAGGTAAATTTTAATCATCATATTTTTTGTTTCAAACGTAGTAGTTAAACAAAATGAGTGGTGTTAACCACTTATTTTTAAGATTCTTAGTTAGTTGATTTTTAGTATTAAGAGCTGTGGATTGATGTTAAGAATTAGAGAAACTAAACCTCTAAAAAAAATACTTTTCAATAAAAAAATATGAAAAAGCATTTTAATTTTTTTAAAGGCCTGTTCCATTACCACTAACTAACCAATATTTTAAATATAGAACGTCATTTCGTATAAAGTATAACTCTTCTTCAGGCTGCAGAAAGAAAGACTTATATTATTTAGAAGCTTTCCTACGTGGGTGATATTCGTTATTTTTGGCCACCAAGCGATCGTAAACCGAAAAATCTAAGAAACATTTTACTAAATCTCTAAACCGCTTGCTGTTTTGCCCTTGTAGTTCTTACATTAATAATAAGACAAAGGCAGTTATTTCAAGACATTCTCCACAGAGTCCGAGCTACAGGAGTTATTACACCACCTACGGCGAGAGGCTGGGGCTCAGAAATCGGAAATTACAGTCCGGAACATATGAAACAGCGGGTCGTAATATACTCCTGGTAGAACTGAAATAAATAACTTGCTACATGATACTGCTGCAAGACATGATACTGTAAATATTTATGTCAGTCAAATACATAAGGTTAAATCGTTTTAAGTAAAAATATTTTAACTGTGTCATTTTAGAAATCATAAAAACCGGCAATATCATATTGTTTTGGAAAATTGTGTTTTTTTTTTCTCTAATAAAAAAATAGCATTTTATGAAACAGCATCATGTCAATTTTAAAAGTTATCTACGTTATCGGCTTCGCCTCTCTCATTTCAATGGCCAATCTTTTTGTTTCTCTAATTTAACCTTAATAAATAGAAATTTGTTGCGAAATGACAAGGTTAGAGACTTGGGGGTACTTTTTGATGCAAAGCTCACATTTCACGCTCACTACGATCACATTATAAATAAATGCAACGGTATGCTGGGGTTCATCTTACGTTGTACTAAAGAGTTTAAAAACCCTGGCAGTCTGATCTACCTCTACAGAGCGGTAGTAAGATGTGTCTTAGAATTTAATACAGTCATTTGGTCTCCATTTTACAAAGTCCACACACAACGTATTGAACGCGTCCAAGCAAGGTTCCTCAGCTTTTTATGCTATAGACACGGGTGCAGGAGAAGGTTGGCAACCTACGATGATAGGCTGCGTGAATTCCATCTGATGACTCTAGAATCACGCCGCACATATTACGACCTGATGTGCCTCTACAAAATAGTTAATTCCCGTATAGATTCCCCGTCTCTCCTGTCATTGCTCTCCTTCAACATTAGATTCCGGACTCGCAATCCCAATTGCTTAGACCTTCAAGTTTATTCAAATAATACATCTTATTACAACCGAATTGTCAGAATGTGCCGAACATTCAATGAAGTAGCGAAGAAACATAGCTCTCTCGATATTCACCACCTCAGCTTATATAGATTTAAGAGACATGTACTTGATATAGTGTGAAATTGTATTTAATTTAATTGAACTATTGAAATTATGAAAGTTGTTATGAAATTTATTGTAATTTAATTTTTTTTTTAAATATAAAATATTAGTTTGATTATTATTTTATATTATTATTAATTAATTTGTAATATTATTGTATTCGTTTTTTTTTGTGATTGTAATATTATTAATATGGTAATTTGTATTGCTCTAATTTTTATTTTTGTTTTAGTGATTTGAATTTTGATTTGAATGTATTAATGTATTTACTTTTTTTTTTACCTGTAATTTTAATTTCCATTCTGCATAGCATATCTCCACTTGAGTGAATTAATTAATTTGTGTACACATGTTTTAGAATTATTGTCCTGCACCACTGTATAGAATAGATGATTCGAATTTTGTATATTTATGACTGTAATTTGTTATGTGTTCCAATGAATAAATGAAATGAAATGAAATCAAAATGTAAAGTAAATAATTACGTGCATCTCTTATATTCTCCAAAACTAGCGTATAAAAACTCAAAGGGTTTTCTACAAAAAAACCGACCAAGTGCGGGTTGGACTCGCGCACTCAGGGTTCCGTGCCAACTTTAACTGAATTTGGGAATCCACTTACTTCGAAATATCTAAAATATCACAATATTTTGTTAACAGCAAATATAACTTTGTTTTTCATAGGGTTTGTATAAAGAACAAAGACTTTAAAAGAAAATATTTTAGGAACCTCTATGTCAATTTAAAAGAACTGTCCATAGACACCCCACATGCATAGGTTTGTCTCTTTTTTTTCGGTTTTAGTTTCATGTATGGGAGTGAACCCCCCTATAAAAATCGTAAAACAGCATACATCTTACTACCAAATTTCAACAGTGTGATGCTTACAGTTACATAATAAAGTTGCTGTGACATACGGACGGAAACACAGACAGACCAGGCGCGGTCGCAGCCTGAAATTTTGGAGGGGGTCACTCACTCACTACACTAATAAAAAACCGGCCAAGTGCGAGTCGGACTTACGCACTGAGGGTTTCGTGCAAACTTTAACTAAATAACGGGTCCACTTACTTCCACTTAGGCAAAATACTACAATATTTTGGTGACAGCAAAAATAACTTTATTTTTCATAGTATTTGTATGAAAGACAAAGTTATATTTGCGGTTGTTGAAAATCTGCTATATCTCATAAAGTACTTATTCGATCTCGTTCAAACTAATTTTCATTGAAAGTATTTGTTAAGCACTACATTGTCCTTTTTACGGTTCCGTAGCCGAATGGCAAAAATGGAACCCTTTAGTTTCGTCTGTCTGTCTGTCTGTACGTCCGTATGTCACAGCCACTTTAATATGTAACTATAAACATCACATTGTTGTAATTTGGTAAAAATATGTATCCTGTTAACCACTTTACGATTCGTATAAAAAAATAATGAAATTTAAGGGGGGGAGGGCTCCCATGCATGAAACTATAACCGTTTTTTTTTATCAAACCTATGCGTGTCTATGGACAGGCCTTTTGAAATGGCAAAGAGGTTCCCAAAACCAAGTCTGTCTGACAGACTTGACGAAACTATAAGGGGTTCCATTTTATGCCAATTGGCTACGGAACTTTACCCATCTACAAGCAACTAACTCACCCGACAATTTGCAGTCGATCGATAAAAAAGCTAAAATGCAGCACATATTTTTGATTCCAATAAATAAAATACATGCTGAGTTCGATACTTTGAGGAACATGTAAATATTTTTTTTTATCTTAAGCAGAACAGGCCAATCTCAAATTAAGTTCCGCAAATTGTTTGGCTTATTTGCTAAGGCAAGAAAAGCTAGTTACAAACAAAGATTTCTTTATTCAGAGCTAGCAAATGTAACTGTTTAGAAGTATCGCGATGGCGCTAGAAAACTTTTTGCAGAGTATTGCATGCGCTCGGCTGCTTATTGCGTCCGGAATGCTTGTTAGCTATCAGTTCTACAACCAGTGTTCATGTCTATTCGGGCTCAAGTTATAAGATAACTACTGTACAAATGAATAAAAACTAACTAGGAAAATAAACTCCAGTTTTCAAATGCGTTGAAGAAGAATTGACCAATGCGAACGAGTTCACTTGAACGTTTGTTGAAATATCTGCAAGTACAATATAATTAGTTAAGTTTATGTCAGGCTATAAATAGTCACGTGGTATAATTATCTAGAAGTGGTATTTACATAAGTTTATAATATAAATTTACATAAATTTAAATTTAATCGGCCTGTGTCACAAATCTAAATATTACTGACTAGCGTTATCTGTCAGACACTTGATACTAAATTATCTTTTTTATTTTACCTTGTTCGTCAGTTAGTGCCTAGGTACTCGTCGATTGTGAAACAGGCCTTTACAAGCGTTAATTGTACATCAATTATTTTTTGTTTGACATAATTATAAGGCTTGTACTGGCCCAAATTGAATAAATAGATTCAAATTTTGATCATCTACCTAATCTTTGTGTACCTTTAATTTTATATACTTTTACCAGAAGCTTTGCTGCAACGCACATGATTTTTGTATCAAATAGATTTTTTCCCAAATCGCTCACAGCTTTGCATTAAGCCCCATAATACATCGCGAAGCACATTGCAATAGCTGCCTGCATCGGTGCGTTATTTAATTTTATCGACTCTTCTTAGGTGCACGAGTTTCATCAGAGTTTTACTCCGCCAAGGAATTTATAGATAGGCGAAGTTTGTAATTTCCATTCCAGGATATAAGCTGGCTTGGATTTTGGAGCCGAGCCAATCTAGCGAAATTATGCAACGAGATTTTAATTGTTGTAACATTTTGCTTTAACTAAGCTGCTGATTTGCACTTTTACCGAATATAAGCCTTAGATTTTAATAAGTAAGTATTACAGCAAAACGTCACGCTTCTTAGTATTACCCCATACACTACATTGAACATTTTATTATCCCAGCGCTTGCGCCTAGTTAGATCTTCGATTACATTTTGATCAGCATCAAGTATTCTCAGCAATCCATGCCTGTTAATTGTTCATTTAATTTTAAAACGATTAAAACAGCTTTATTAACCGCAGCCCGCACATTTTCCGCTAGTTAGCTCTTGACTGAATTTAGTTGTAATTTTTCTCATTCCATATGCACCCTAAGAACCTCATATTTAACACTTCAGTGGTCCAAACAAGGTTATTAGTAAGCAACTATGCGTAAAACCTACAAGCCTGTAAGGATTCCATGCAAATCTTGTGGTTCAAAATGTGTTATGGTCCCCTCAGGAAGGGATGGTATGGTATTAAACATTCATGCGACAATTTACATCGGAGCGAAGGGCGTGAGGTTAAACTGTTGTTGTCCTAAATAAGACCTTTTTTCCTATTGAAAGTTTAATCTTGATAATTAAACAATGTCATAATCATGGTTTTATCATTACTAAAGTTCGATTATGGTTATGGTTGGTTACTTAGATTTAAATATATGGCCGTCGTACCTATTACAGGTAGTACAGATATTATAATTACTGTGCGTAATCATTGCTGATTTTTTATAATTACATCTATGTATCTGTGCTTAACACTCACACACATCATATTTACTAATATTACAAAGCTGATGAGTTTGTTTGTTTGAACGCGCTTATCCCAGTAACTACTGGATCGTATTTTTCTTAAAAAAGTGGATAGCTTATTTATCGAGTATGGTTAAGGGCAATAAAACATCACGCTGCGACGAGTAGGGAGCAAGCGGACGGTAAGGTACTGCTTCTTAATAATTAATATACCCACACATAGCTAAACTCCGATATAATGCAGCTTACTTGATAAGCTTAGGTATTTGCAACTTTTGCTGAAACTCATTTCTAGGGCCCTTTTCCGTATCTAAAAACTAAATTTGTAACAAAACATTAAAGACCCCTTTCACCCTGCGACTTTTAGCATCGATACAGTCGCGCGTATTGAAAATGCGCTTAAGGATCATGACTCACGCAATGAACAGATTTTATTTGGCATCGGTGCAGTCGCGCGTTAACATTGATGCATAAGCGCGACTGCACCGATGTTAACGCGTACAGTACATAATATAGCAATGTCCAGCTTCTTCATCGTAACTGCATCGATGCCAACGCGCGTTAGCGTGGCGACCACATGGATGCTAAAAGTAGCGCAAGTGTGTAAAACTTGTCATTGTGCGACTGCATCGATGCTTCATCGCGACTGCATCGCTAAATTCCATGAATTTATAATTTTAGTGGTTTTTATTGTTTATACAATTGTTTTGCGTTTTAAATCGGTGTAACAAACATTTTTCTTTTAATTCGAAATGGGTTTGCTCTTGACTCTAGCCTACACCTAATTTGGGCTTAGACAGAGTCGACGATGGAGCGAGCTCACCCAGAAGAAGCCTGTTTACTCTGTTTTTAAAAGTTTTCGGGTTATATTCCTTTGGAAACACCGATGCAGGCAAAGAGTTCCACTCTTTGGCTGTGCGCATTATAAAAGATGTTGCAAAGCGCTTAGTTCGCAACAGTGGAATATCTACACGGTATGAGTGGTAGCCTGATAGGTATGGATGAATGAGCTCATGGAGTTCCTGTGCACACTCCCCAAAATAGAACCTGTAAAAGACCGACAGACAGGCAATTTTGCGTCGATGAGCCAGGCTATGGAGTTTGGCGCATATATTCTTATCACCAATGAGCCTTCTAGCTCTGCTTTCCACCGTTTCTAGTGCAGCAAATTGGTACTTAGCTGACATGACATACTTTCATGCACTTTCATGGTTTAAATTAGTACCATTTTCGTTGACTTAGTCACGGTTGGGTAAAAAAATATTATTTTTCTGAACAGCTTTTTGCGCTCCCAGAATCAAGGGAGATTTTTTGCATCGGCTTCCCTGAATGCTAGCGCCTCTCTGTCAATGTCATCTATAGGCCATAAGATCCTTGTCTCAGTGTAATTCGCACCCGTCTGCACCAGATACTAACAAAGCACCTTTACAAGTATCAGTCAATAGGTACCAAGTCGGTGTTGGCACTAAGTTCTAGAAAGCGGGGATATTACGTACCTTGCTCGATTTAGGGCTGATTTTTCAATAGTCAGATAAGAAATATTCGTCGAACAAAATACAATATGGCTAATTTGAAAACGTCACTTAATTGTTAGCAATCATAAGTACCTGTCATGTTTGAAATCTGTCGGTGTATAATTTATCAGTCTGATAAGTTTTATCTGACCATTGAAAAATCGGCTCTTACTCGCATTGCAATCGTTTTGTATTGTATCGGTGTTTGGTTAAGTGGTCTACGTGAAGACAAGAAACCGGCTTGCCAGTCGGACTCGCGCACTGAGGCTTCCGTGCCAACTTTAACTAAATTAGGGTTCTACTTACTTCCGCTTAGCCGAAATAACTTAAACAGCAAAAATAACTTTGTTTTTCATTGTGTTTGTATAAAGAGCAAAGTTAGCCAAAATATCGCAAAAACTACTTGTTCGATCTCAATTTTCGTAGAAAGTATTTTGTAAAGTTCTACATCGTGTGTATTTTTTAATACGCTTGCTTAAATGAGCGTATATTAAGCGTCTTTTTCACAAATGTTAGATATACCATAAATTATATTTGAGATCAGTACAAAAATAGGAGTGTTAATAATATAATTCGAAAAATATGTTAGGTAACGACATTGAATCGTAAGCGCTCTCATTTGGCAGCGATAATGAATGATACACTTGAGAATACGTCTGCCACTTCACTTTCACGTCCTTGCTATATAGCAAGTAAGGATATCTTAGAGAGAACCGCTTGGAACACAATTTTTGACTTCGTTACTTCGTTTGGATTCGTTATGAGGTGCATACCAAGAGCTACATAACTGCCTCGGTGGCGCAGCGGTAAGAGGGTCACACTTAAAAGTGACGGCTGCGCCGGAGGTCCCGGGTTCGATCCCCGGGTCGGGCCAAAAATATATACCTGAATTTTCTGTTCAAAAATTCTTAGGGTAGCCCGGAGTTTGGTAGTTGGCGGTGTTTCACCCCCGTGCCTCGGAAAAGGACGTAAAGCCGTTGGTCCTGCGCCTGATCTCTCTCCGGTCGTGTCGTGTCAGATTGCTGTCCCATCGGGCTATGAGAGTGAAAAGAATAGAGAGTGCACCTGTGTTTGCGCACACACTTGTACACTATAAGATGTCCCGCGCAGTCGGTTAGTCGTTGTGACTGGCCACCGTAGTCGAAATCGTCAAGGGGGACTACTACTATACCAAGAGTCCCAGCCCGTACTCCTTGGGCCGAGTGGAGGGGGGTATGAGAGTATATTTTTTTAGGTTTTTTGCATATACAGGCTGTAAAAAAGTACCAGCCAAATTCATAGAAGTGGTTCTTAGTCGAGCTTGGATTACACGAAAAAAAATATTAAAAGGAAATTTAAAAAAAAAACAAGTTTTTGAAATATTATTTTTCCTGTATTATAAACTCGAAGCGCATAGCTAGCGATTCCATTACATGATACCCCTGCGATGTTTGCCAGGTTCATTGAACTTTGGCCCCAACTTCGTGTCGAAACTAGAAACACGATTATACAATTTCCAACATTGCTACATAAAATCTAAATGTTTCTAAGAAACAAGTTGTAAGTAAATATACTTAGGCCGTGACTCGGTAGTAGTTATACACGTACCTTTTTTTAAGTTAAGCTGTTAAGTATTAAAAAGCCTATGGAAAAAAAATAAAGACTAGAAATGACAGAAAACTTTATAAAAACGCAGACTTAGTGCTGCATACAGCAGTTTGCGACCTGGCAGCATGGCAGTTTGTCACGTCATAATGATAATATTTTCGGAGTATTTTGAACGTTTTCATGACATGAAAGACATTCAGATTATTTCAGAAGATATGCCATAGTGACTATGCTGGACTTTTTTTCACAGATTCATATCGGACTTGGCCCGGAAGCTTCGTGTCCGGCAAGAATGCATTATTGTCTGAATTAGATTCAGCCACCTGACAAAACAACCTGATGATATGACTCTTGCATAAGTATGGACTATTTCCAGCTAATGCTTTATTTTCTGAGAGATTCGCGATCTTTGCTGGGTAAGGGCAAAAGTGGCAAAACAGGAATATCTAGAGCGTCTTACAGAGTAGAGACCACAGTTACACCGTTTTATCGCGCTGTGAACTGGGACCGTCTCTTCAGCGGTTTATTCGCGTAATTAATTATTAACATTCCTCTGGGTCCACATGCATTGGCACGTAGCTGACGTAGGACCAGTAGGAACGCTTCTTATGTACACCTCGTTTAAGTTGCACTACTGAATAAGGTAGAATAATATTCAGGCCCACTAAATATAAATATAAATAAATATTTATTTATCGGACAACGTGAATCCATTTAGTATTAGTAAGAGAATTACAGAAAACTTATTAACTAGTGACAGGGCCCTAGTTTTAATTCACTTGCCTCAATATGACGTGTGAATTTCGTTCATAAATGTTTCACGTGTATCATTTGATATTTGCTCCGAGTTTTATAACCTAATCTATTTATTAATAACAAACAAAAAAACTAAGACATGCAACATAACAAAAGTAGGTTTACGATCGAGATGTTTACGTGATAACGTCTTATTTTTCCGTATTATAATTTATTTAGGGTATGAGTCCAACTATGTTTTTATTTAAAACTACCACAATTCATTTTTATCATAACATAACCTCTAAATTTCGTTTGTTTACACGTGTCTTTTTTCCATCTTTCATTACTTTTACAAGTTTATTCAAGAATGTTAATTGTTAGTAAGTAGGCTATTTTATTCACCTTTTTTGTTGCAATTGTTGTAACACTTCACTTGCACTTCACATTTTGTTTCATTGTTAAACATTCAACGAAAACTTAACCGCACGAGAAAATCTCCATTCGTTTGTATGCCGCTAGAGTGAGAGAGACGGAAGATCGGTCCACTCACTCGAACGCTATGCCAGCCTCCGCTCGTGAGGTTTCCGCGTGACAAGTTTCACGGAATGACTGGCAGCGCTCGAGATGAGCCGGGAGATCGGTCCGTCTCTCTCTCGTTATACCTGCGATCGCGCTCGTGAGGTTTTGGTGTGACACAAGTTTCTGAACATGTCACCCGACTAAAACGATTTTAAAGACGTTATCACGTCAAAATAAATTAAAATCTACCTATTCAAATACGAAACAATTTCCTTGCGGCAAGGAGGCTATGATGCTGGCTGCGTTGCCGCGTTGGATAGCTATGCTAGTTTTATACCCGATAAAATTCACGCTAGATATTAAGGCCACTGAAAATGTATACTTACTTATAACTTATACTTGCCATTTGTATAAAAGTATGTGTAGATATTAAGGTCCACTGAAAATTTATACTTACTTTTAACTTATACTTGCCATTTGTGTAACTTTTTATAAAAAGTCTAGTGTAATCGCTTAATTTTGCCCTTTAAACAAGGGTTTACTGAACGAACTTCCACTGCAGTCCAGCCATCAAGGTTCACCCTGCTCCGAGTTTTATACACAATTTCGATTCTAGTGCCGATAATTTGTGCACGCCATCAATACTTGAACATTTCGCTCCAGTTTACAATCCGTTGAATGTAAGCGTTCAACATTTTTAACTTTGATGTTTACGTTTCGTTGTTTAGGTTACGGAATAATTGTGTGGGTTTGTACTACATGTTTTTGGAATGACAAAACTTTGCGTGTGGCTGTTATAAAAATAAATAAAGCCTTAATTGTCAGACTAACATACTGTCATAGTATTTTATTCAAAATCATTAATGGACTATGTCAGATATCTTTTTTCATGGCTAAATAAACCAATGTGAGAGCGCCGAAGCCTGTCAGAAGATCAACTAATCAGTAAGCTCAAGTGGCAATGGGCAAGGCACATAGCGCAAAGAACTAATGGCCGTTGGGGCAAAAAAGTTCTAGATCGGAGACCCTGTGCCCAGCGACACGTCCACCGACAAGATGGATAGACGACCTTGTAAAGATCGCAGGATTCAACTGGATGCAGACCGATAGTGATCGGTCGCTGTGAAAAGCCGTGTGGGAGGCCGATGTTCAGCAGTGGACGTCCTTTGGGTGATAATTATGAAATTATTGATAATGACCTTCTAATATCCAAGATATTTATTAATCACTTGTCATTTTTTGTAAACACAAACATTCTGCTTCTCCTGTCTTATCTTTGAGCTACCTTCCTTCCAAGCTTTATAAATGTACTAACGTTATTGTTATAGTAAACTCGATGTTTCAGTATATAATCATGTACTTTGCACTTTCAAGCAAACTTCAACATGCATAGAGTTTACCACCGCCAAGACGAGGCTTTTATAATCAATACGTAACTTCAACATACAATGAACTTTTCTCAAGAATGCGGGATAGTTTCAAGTTTACCAAGAATGATGTTGGTTCGTTATTAAAAGAAATTGCTATTAGGTACTGCTGCTGGAATAGAAGCATTAGGATGCCAGATGGAATTTTAAAAGAGTGTACTGAAGTACTTACAATGAATCTTTTAGCTAAATAGAATCACGAGGGTAAAATAATGCAGTGAACACAATACAAAGAACTACCAGGTCATTGTAAAAAATATTATGGCAATATTATTCTAGAACTCTAGATTGACTGTAATATCTAATAAGTACTCTGTACGTTGACAAGTTTAGTTTGTATTCAAACCTGACCTACTAATAATTACTTTACGTAATACAGTACCGATTTAAATAGAACTTGTGATGATTTTCAGATTATTAACTTTTGGCATCTTTTAGGTATATTTTTCATCAAATTAATATTTAATTATCATGCAGCTATGCATGATAGCAGGATCAAACTGGGTGGCCGCTGTGGAAAACCGCGTGGGAGGCCTATGATCAGCAGTGGACGTCCTATGGCTATTAATGATGATAAGGATGAAGCTATGCAGGCTGTGCTATTACAAAATAATGTGGGATATGCTGCAAATATATAAAAAGATTTGACACTAAATACAACTCTGTTTATTATACCTAGGTTTCCTATTAGCCTAACCTAGATACGGACTTCACAAAATACCCGGTTGTTTATTCCACGTCAGTCGGGAAAGTTGAATTTGTTTCACATTTGATAAGCGGTTGAGCGGTCCCGAAGTTTCATGCGATGATCAATCACCGCTTGCTTTCAAATTGTATTATTTAAAGATAGTCCCGTGGCTGAATTCTGTTCCAGATAAGAGTGACCATGCGTCTGAAAAACGCTGAACACGAAAAGATAATAATGAAATCGAATCTCACATTTAAAGTAGGTACCTATTTTAGCACAAAGGTATTTAGATCATCAAAGGATTTTGTTACTATAGGTGTGGTCTTGTTATCTATTGCCTTAATAATAACTGCCTAAATAATAACACTTATACGTAAATCGCTAGCACACACAAAATAAAAGGAGCGTCACTTTAAACAAAAGACTATTCGAGGTTCAAGCGTTTTTAGGGTTCTGTAGCCGAATGGCAAAAAACGGAACCCTTATAGTTTCGTCAAGTCTGTCTGTCTGTCCGTCCGTATGTCACAGCCATTTTATTCTGTAACTATAAGCATTACACGGGGTAGGAAGATGTATCCTGTTAACCGCTTACCGATTCTCAAAAATAGGGGCTTTCACATGGGGCGCCCATACATGAAACTAAAACCAAAAAAAAAATTTAGTCGAACCTATGCGTGTGGGTGGTGTCTTTTAAAATGATATTTCTAAAATGAGGTTCCTAAAACTATTTTCTTTTAAAGTCTAACGTTTCATAGCTATCCGTTTCCAAAGTGGTGAAATTCCTTCCCCCCCATCTAACTTCTAAACCAATATAATGTATATTTTGAAATTGGTTTAGCCGAGATCGAACGAGTAGTTTTTGATATATAGCATATTTTCAACAACTGCAAACATAACTTTGTACTTCATACAATCACTATGAAAAACAAAGTTACATTTGCAGTCAATAAAATATTGTGGTATTTTACTAAGTAGAAGCAAGTGGATTCCCTAATTCAGTTAAAGTTGGCACGGAACCCTCAGTGCGCGAGTCCAACTCGCACTTGGCCGGGTTTTTTTTTCTTAAGGTGATTAAGCGGCTATGATCTCGATAGAACATGAATTTAGTCTAGATATAATTTTATGAATACCTTTGAATCCATATAACTGAATTCATTATTTTAAGAAATAAAATTTGGCAAATATTTAAATTCAAATGTGTGGGACATTTGAGTTTTAATAAAAACATAATAAGGTAATATTCAAGTTTGTTAAAACTGCAAAATACGGGCTGTCTCTGTAGAAAATCCTTTCAGTAATGAAAATATTTGCAGTTGCTTACCTTCTAACATAAAAACATTAAGTATATGAAAATTATTCACTAGTCCCGTTATACCGATCCCAAAGCATAGCAACCCCACGAACGCCGAACTTTCAATGAGATTGTATTGGCCACTCCCCAAGTTTGAGAGGGCAAACTCTCGCCTAACCGGATTGAAATCATTTACTTCCAAATTACTTTATCGACGCACTTGCACGGTTCGCTATAAACTATCATCTTTGATCTACAACGTTCGGAAGTTTCTCGTGTGACCATTTCTAGGAAAACTCTTCGGAAATGTGTTCGTTTTGTGACTTGTCTCTAACCAAATTTCAACAGTGTGATGGTTATTGATTTATTATGCTCATTTATTTATTTGGCGACCATCGTGGTGTAGTGGCTAGGGACGCTGGTTTCAAGGCACCACCGCTCCGAGGTCCCGGGTTCGATTCCCGGTCGGGTTAATACAGAAATCAAAATTCTCTTTATTGTCTCGGGTCTGGGTGTTGTGGTACCACCGTTGTATCTGATTTTCCATGACACAAGTGCAATAGCTACCGTAAAACGGGGGGTATAGAATTCACGGGGTGATTAGAAAAAAAATCAGGAATGTTTTCAGTGTAAAATTTTGGCTGACAGTATTGACCAAAGCTGGTAATTTTTCAAATTTTAAAAAGAGCAACATTTATTCTTTTATATGCTAACACTTGAGAAATGTCAGAGACGTCAATGTATTGAAAAAATTGACTTGAAGTTAGCGGTACGTGAACATCAAAAATATAGCTCTCGTTAATTTTCAAATTAAGTGTAGTAAATTACTGTTTTTAAGTTGTTATTTTTGTGTTTGATACTCTGACTATACACCCAATTAAACATTCGTAAAGATGAGTGCCAATTCTTTAGATTTTACCAGAAAATTGAAAAGATTCAAAGACAACCCACTTTTGTGAAAATATGGGGAGAATAGAAGTTACTCAAGGGGTTAATAGAATTGTAGACTGGGGTTGGTAGACACGCAAAAGGTGTTAATAGAAACGCTAACTGTGTGAATAGAAACAAAAAGGGGGTTAATAGAAAACAAGTTTTAGGGCTGCCACAAATTGTTAATCTGCAATATTAAACAAAATTGTAGTTGCTCTTTCAAAAGAACTGCATTTTTAAAGTCTACATTCTATCAAATAAATAAGTTACCTAATCATTGCGACTTGTGACCTGTTGTTGATACAGTTTTCATTATCTCTAATAAAATGCTATAGTGATAACAAAGGACACTTTTTTATTTAGGAAATATCTGGAATATAGTTAAAATAAGCAGAAAACCAGATGTAAAAAAAAGTATCATGGTTTTGGCTGCTATTGTGATAAATTTTAATATGGGCATTTACATGCCATCATTTTAAATTAGTATCTTCTTTTCAGATTACAATCATGCCGCGTACCTACTTACAAACCTGATCCTACTAAAAGAAGATATAAAAAATATGACTAAATAAATAAATAAATATTATAAATATATATATATATATATATACATATAATAGGTACATATATTTTATTTTCTCGAAGATCTCAATTACATATAAAATAAAAACTATAAAATATAAACATATAACATATAAATATGTTTAAATATAAAATGCTGTTTCATTGCTTAAATCATTAAAATATGTTATATTACTTATCTACAATAAAAGTACTTCCTACTTAATAATTTGGGTATAGAACAAGGCAAAGTACCTACCTAATGTAGGTACATAAAAAACACTTTGACATTTTAATAATTGAAAGACCTCCTTGTACAAACTGTACATGAAGGTACTACATAGGTATATTTGTAGAAGAGTCACTTATCACAGGTTAATTTCCCTTAATAGAGACTGCAGCTAGGTTCTAATATTTCGCACATAACCTCCTTTTCTAAGTTGGTCAATAAAAAATGTTTTTTTGACTCACCCCTGTATTTGCTTCTATTGACCCCAGTCACCGGGTGAATAGAAATATTGCAGATTTTATTAATTTTCTAAAAAATGTGTGCCTCATATGTAAAAACAACTGTATGAGCTCCTTTTCTAGGATACCGGACCCAATACAAAACTAATATACCATAAATACAACCAACCCAAACATAGATAAATAAAGTTAAAGTTAGAAATGATTCCTATTCACCCCGTTTTACGGTACTTACTTTGGGATCAGAACAATGTATGTGATTGGTGTCCAATACAATTTCGTAATCGGTGCCATCACTTTGACCATCAACTATCACAGCACCGACTCCAAAAAGAAATTGTTTGCCTTAAACGGATTCCTTTCCTTTCAATGGTGAAGAGTTTATTAAAGACTTTTTAGTGCATTTTGGTTTTGAAGTCGGTTTTTACTTTTTTTAAAAGTTGATTTTTTATTTATTTATTTAGAAACTCTACAGCTTTTAAAGCACAGTTTGCTTAACACATTTAGGTACAATAAATATAATTTCGAACAGTTAATGGTTACCGACAAGATAAATGGAAAAAGACCGAAAGGTCGCAGCCCAATTAGATGGTCCGATCAGATTCGCACTGTGGTGGATGCTAATCTCCACGCCACTCTCCACGACGCCAAGGACTGAAAAAGATGGAAGACCATCATCAAAAGCAAACCCAGAAAGAGCTGTCACGACCCTCAGCAATAAGGAGTGCGATGCGAGGAGGAGAGGAGTACAATAAATAACCACTTAAGCCAATTACAGAGTTCATAACATGGTTATTTGAACATATCTTACATCCAATAATCAATATTTTTTGTGAGATTGCTCACACAAAAAAACGCAGTCTTTGAACAACTATCACTCACGGTTTTAGAAAGAATCGGCCTCGTGATAATTAAATATAGCATGAACATCATACAATTTGATGCATAACAATCGAATAAAGGATACTTTTAACATCACATTCTTATAAATAATCAATCAAATATGATGCAATATTAATTATTTTATAATATTTTTTTAAATTAGGATTTACTTCTTTAAAAGTATTGTCTTTATTGCTTGTGCTGGGATGTGTCCGTTACACAAGAAAGAAAGCTGCTCGTAAAGCATTGGTTGATTTACTACTCCTATAGCTTCTTGTAAAATCACATAATTTATATTATGAAATGCACTTGAAAAAACCTCCTCCTCGTCTGAAACAGTTGTTTTTTTTTTCAAGTGTATTTTATAGTATTAAGTTTGTATAGCGACAAAACACTCTAAAAATAATATAGGCATGCGCATAGCGATACACACAGGGTTCGATTTCAGTGTTTGTATAGTCACAAAACATAATATATATATTACATTATTGACATGTAAAAATACACTCACTAGTACATGAAAAAACCCACTGAAACTCTTTTCAGTTAACGTGTTTTTAATAAACTTTTATCAGTCAGTCTTAATGATTACGTGTGCATTAAACAGTTGATATTTTTGTTAGCACAAAGTCCGGCGATTTTCAGGAAACAACTGGAAATTGCGTATTTTATTGGGAAATGAAAAATTCAGGATGTTTTCAGTATTATCCCTTGTCCAACCATAGTAATTAAATTAACCTTTTGAGTGTCAGGTGTCAGAATCAGGAATCGACGTCATTTTGGATTTTACTAAATATTACGATACCTATATTGCGGAACATCAACAATGTAGTTATTTATTTAAACTTTATTGCGCAGTAAGTTGTACAATTGGCGGACTTAATGCCTTGAGGCATTCTTTACCAGTCTACCGCTTGGGAATGCAGGTAATCTAGTCAGTGTCTTAGTTACATCGTGTAAGTCGTGTACTCGTCAAATAGCTTAATGCCCTGAATTTCACTATTGATTATTTTTTAAATAGTATCTACTATTATTTTTTAAATAGTATCTAATATTATTTTTTAAATAGTATCTACTATTTAAAAAATAATCAATAGTGAAATTTGTTACGTTCTCGTACCAAGACACGTATCTACGTGTTTTGGTACGAGAACGTAACAAACTAGAATTAAAATGTTTTTCAGTGAAATGTACATAAAGGTGGCATAAAAAATAAAGAATATTTGTTTGTTGTGGGTAAAACCTATGGTAAAAGACGACAGTTCACTTATTTGTTGACTAGTAGACCAACTAAAAGACGTGTCTGGACTCACCATAATTTATTTTTATTTAATGTATAAAACAAAAATTGTAATGATCGTTATAATAAAGAAAGGATCTTGACCAAAAGTCTATAGAAACTCGGCCCACTTTGCGTCTGCATGCGTTTTTACAAAATGTTCGGATTAAATATATAAATATTTGAAAGAATACAGACAAAAAATATTTTTGAAAAATAATTAGGGGTTTACGAGGATGTCAATGGCAGATTAGACATTTTGAGGTTATGTTTTGTGATTGCAGAGTTATTGCACCTCATCTACATTCATTTTGATATATTCAGAAGGTAATTGTTATATTTTACTAAAGTAATTTAATACTTACTTACTTAGTTACTCTAATAAAATCAACTTTAAAAAAAAGTAAAAATCGACTTCAAAACCAAAACCAAAATGCACTAAAAAGTCTAAAATAAACTCTTCACCATTGAAAAGAAAGGAATCCGTTTTAGGCAAACAATTTCTTTTTGGTGTCGGTGCTGTGATAGTTGATGCTTGATGGTCAAAGTGATGGCACCGACTCCAAAAAGAAATTGTTTGCCTAAAATGGATTCATTTTGGTTTTGGTTTTGAAGTCGGTTTTTACTTTTTAGGGTTCCGTAGCCGAATGGCAAAAAACGGAACCCTTATAGTTTCGTCAAGTCTGTCTGTCTGTCTGTCTGTCCGTCCGTATGTCACAGCCAATTTATTCTGTAACTGTAAGCATCACACTGTTGAAATTTGGTAGGGAGATATATACTATTAACCGCTTTACGAATCTCATTCAAAAAATAAAAAATAATGATATTTAAGGGGGGGCTTCCATACATGAAACTAAAACCGAAAAAAATTTTTTTTGTCAAACCTATGCGTGTGGGGTGTTTATGGATAGGTCTTTTAAAATGACATAGAGGTTCCTAAAACCGTTTTCTTTTAAAGTCTAACGTTTCTTAGCTAGACGCTTCCAAAGTGGAAAAATGGGCGTCCTCCCCCCCATCTAACTTCTAAACTAAGCGAGTGTAAATTTTGAAAAAATATATAATGTTGATCATAACAAATACTTTCAACGAAAATTGGTTTGGACGGAATCGAACAAGAAGTTTTTGAGATATAGCACATTTTCAACAACCGCAAACATAACTTTGTTCTTCATACAAACACTACGAAAAACAAAGTTATATTTGCTATCAACAAAATATTGTGGTATTTTACTAAGTGGAAGTAAGTGGATTGCCTAATTCAGTTAACGTTGGCACGGAACCCTCAGTGCGGAAGTCCGACTCGCACTTGGCCGGTTTTTTAAAAGTTGATTTTATTTCTTCATTTTTAGTGTTGACAAGATATTGACTATCAGACGTAACAACACGTCAACATTAAGATTCTAGTAAAGAAACACTAAACGCATAAGTAGGCGAAAATAAAATCGATTTGGTCGACAAACGACTAAGAAATGGGGTAACATACATACAAAAAAATAAAAAATAAAAACATGCAGTCGTATTGATAACCTCCTCCTTTTTTGAAGTCTGTTAAAAAATACAAGTGCAATCATAATTCAAACAAGATTTTTGAAATATATACTACAAAGACGCAATCTGGGCCCGGCTTTGGTCAATATCCTTTGATACCAATATACCACTATAATTTTATATTGTGTAATGTATACATATAATAAAATACCTAAATACCTATAACTATATATTGAAATGTAATTTAACGTTATTAGTTACGCTAAATATGGATGTATTTATAAAAAAAGACAATCCGTTTGAAACAGTTTCTTTTAAAATGCCAAATCATGCAAGGTTTTGTATAAAAAGGTAAGGATGTATAAAACTTACACATTTATTAAACTAGGCAAGAAAAGTATAATTTTCAATTAAAGTTTCTGCGTTATATACAAGATGAAGAATTTACGAAATATGAAGGGATTCTGTTCCAAAAACGGAACGTATAAAATAACACGTCTTACAAACGAGACAAGTGAGCTATCATATTCACTATCTCACTCAATGAAACAACATCATATTTACAATGGATGAGATCTCGTTAGCATAGAACTACGTCAGTCAGCAACAGGCTAGGTGTCAGTCTATAAAATAATTTGCATCGGAAGCCTGCGAGGGATCCTACCAAGTCAGGGGCAATCCTCGTGGTAACGAAGTCGGAAATTTATTCATAGCTTCCACCGCCGTTGTAAATGCGCGCCTGCTATACAATCGGTATTACGTTTTGATTTTCAGCTCATCTGAGATTCGAAAACAATAATTACGCGACATTTTTGAATGCAAATTCGCTTGGGTTGTTAGATGTTTGTTGAAATTTGAAATGCAGTTGAAGAGTTAGTTTTAGCATTGTAATGGTCACTACAACTGAAGTAAATAGTTAAGTCAGTTTCATCGTGAAGTTACATCTAAACAACATAAATGGTAGTGCGTTTTTAATTGATATATAAGACCGTTTACACACTGCGACTTTTGGCATCGATGCAGTCGCGCGTTTTCAAAACGCGCTTCAGCAGCACGACTCACGCAATGAACAGATAAAATTAAGCATCGATGCAGTTGCGCGTTAGTATCGATGCAGTCGCCCAAATTCAGTACATATTTTTTCAATTTCCAGCTTCTGCATCGCGACTGTATCGATACTAACGCGCGTTAACATCGCGACTGTATCGATGCTATAAGTAGCGCAGTGTATAAAGGTTCACATTTTGCGACTGCATCGATGCTAACGCGCGTTAGCATTGCGTCTGCACCGCAGCTAAAAGACGCTGTACGTATCATAAACGTCAAATGTCAGTTAAACTTTCTGCTATGTTTATGCAGTGTCGGAAGTCTCGACATAGTTCCGTGTAAAACCACCAGGTGGCGCTCGAAAAATGCTGAGACAAAATTGGTGTTTTCGTGTATTTATTGATTGAGAAGAATTTTTGAATGATGCTTAAAAAACTACAAATATTTTTTTAAGATTTATTAAAGATATAGCTACGTAAGTTAAAATGATATTTGATGAATTAGAAAATCATAAAATTGAAATTGTCGACGCGAAATGTCAAAAATGATGCATCAGACTACGCCCGCAGGTGGCCTGTAATAGGAGCAAACATTTTTAACTTTAAGTAGTCAGTAATCAATCCATAATGTTTGCAATTTCATATAGCGAAAAATAAATTTCTTGACATTTTCGAACGAAATTCTGTGGTGCTCGTAGCGCAGTGGTTGCAGCGCTATCGTAGTGATACTGAAGTGAAGCAACCTACAGCGTGGTCGTGTTTGGATGGGTGACCATTCCGACCATGTAAGTGAAGTATATCACGAGCATTTTCGTGATTCGGAAGGCACGTTAAGCCGTTGGTCCCGGCTCATATCGGTTGATATTAGTCGTTAAGCCTGCGGTGGTGGAGTATGGCTCGAACTACTTCATAGTTGAGGTAAGGCCTAAATTTCCCAGCAGTGGGACGTTACAGGCTAACTTTATTGTAACAAGCAATGTATTGCGAAGAAATATGTGGAGTAAGCGATTTCGGTATACATTGATTAGGTATTATTATAACTTTGGAGTACCATATCTCTGAATCAAAGCATTTTAGATCACTATGACCAGGTCAAGGTAATTGCGTATACTATGTAGAATCATTAATTGAATTTTTTGCTCCAATTACAGGCCACACGCTGTCTAACCATTTAAAATTGCCACTTTCCCTTAGATTGCACTTAGCATGAAAAATAAATAAAATAGAAGAAATTCGCTCCTCTAAACCTTGGGTACCTCTAATATTAATTAGTTCATTAAAACAGCCTGTCTACCTAGGCAACATACTCGACAACCGCAATTTACGTTACAAATGACACATAATAAAAGTAAGAATATTTTTCGGGCGAATTTAGCGTGGTTTAGTATGATTTTTAATGCAGAATGAGATGTCAGTAATTATTCAGGAAGACGAATGCTGTTAAAGATACCTCACGTCCCTTTTTATCTTTTTGACAAATTGGAGAGCCGCCGGAAATAATTCAGGTATCATGGAATGTGGAATTGTTTAAGCAAAGGAAATTGTGAGTTTGGACTTAAATAAGTCGTGAATTTAATAAAATAAGACTTTTTCTTAAAGCTTAATAAAACAGTAACAATACGTTTATGAAGAGGCCCTTTTAATATTTGTTGATGTTGACACAAAAATGATCGATTTCTACTACCCAAAGAGCACATGAATGTTTAGCTATAAGTTAGCCTTTAGCCAGTGTTAAAATTGAATAAAGATATAAAGGAACTAGCGATCATCAGCGACTGCGTCCACGCCTTTTAAGTTTACTTCCTCCCCTTCAGTTGCAGCGTGATGTTTTATAGCTTAAAGCCTTTCTAGATAAATAAACTATCCAACACTAAAATATCTAGTAAAGTAAAGTTAGCCTGTAAAGTCCCACTGCTGGGCAAAGGCCTTACCTCAACTGTGAGGTAGTTTGAGCTATACTCTACCACTCGGGCTCAGTGCGATGATCGATCCAGGAGTTCCTGAACTTAGCGCGTTCGAAAAAACACCTCAGCTATAATATATTAAGGTTAATGGTAGCGATCCCGTTACAATCTAAACTCTACAGCTTTATGAGGACTGTACAAAGAATATCTCTCTTCCTGGCATTATCTATTCCCACATGGTGGTGGGATCTGCCTTTCTAGTCTTCCTTTTCTACCTCCCCTTGTCGGATGTGTCGCTCACAGCGACGTTCCAGGCAGCGAGGTCTCGCTTTACTACGTCGGACCACCTTGTTTTCGATCTACCTCTTCGTTGGGGGCAGGAGATGTTAAAATTTAAGGCGTAGTTGGCTGTGCAGTCAGGGGGCCGTCTCGAGATGTGACCAAACCACCGTAATCAGCTCTATTGCAGCTTGTCAGCGATGTTGCGTACACATAGGGTACCGCGAACATATTCAATGCGTATAATGTCGAGCCTCATCACTCCGCATATCCAAAGCAACATCTTCATTTCGGCAACTTGGATGGTTGTGATGGATGGTGTACAAAGAATGTATTTCGAATATTATTCACATTACTTAGTGAATATTTATTTAACCGAACTTCAGCATGTGCATTTTCATTGTTTACCATCTTATAGATTCATTAATATACATTTTATTACCGCTGAGTTCAAGCGAGAACTTATTATGTGATAGTTCTGCAATAATTCCTCAACCATCATATTATCATTAGAAATTCTGTTATTTTAAACGAAACAATAGGGTCGCAAACAAGAATAAGCAGCTTTAAAGCATTGAGACCACTACAAATGAGTTAGTATGTAGTAGCATCACTTCAATTATTTAGTTAGCGTTCTATCACGTCATTTCGCATTAATATACCTTAAAACGCTCCTTTAAAGAATTAAATGATGATTGAACATGAATAAGTGAATATATAGTAAACATAATAGTAGTCATCACATAGTCATCCGTCAGTGACAGTGGTCGCGCAAGGCTCTTGGCAGTTTCCTGCAAAGATTCTGGTCATTGGCTTCATGCTTTACCGTCGAAAAATTTGGGCACTCTTTTCGATAGTGAGTCTTTCCGGGTGTGTGTAGGCCTCCGCCTTGGTACCCCTATATGTTAATTTTTTACGTGTCCATGTGGCAAAGAGGTTGATAAATTTGGTCTCCACTGCCTTTGTTGCCAGCAAAGCGCTGGGCGTCTCGCCCGTCACGCTACCCTTAATGACGCCATCAGAAGAGCTCTTGCGACCATTAATCGGGTCGGGCCTTAGTTTGGGATGCAACTTGTGTCGATACTTTGGCCCCTTCCCATCTCAGAGAATCAGCCCTTAAAGCTGGAGCAGCAGCGGAGTTGGCTGAAAACGCCAAGCGTCGCAAGTACGTTTCACTTGCAAGTGATTATGTGTTTGCGCCGTTTGGCGTTGAAACATTTGGGCCGTGGGGACCCTCTGCTAAATTGCTGTTTAGAAAAATTACGCCAAAATTAAATTCTTTAACAGCCAATAATAAAGCTGGCTGGTTCTTAGCTCAAAGAATCAGCATAGCTATCCAAAGCGGCAACGCAGCCAGCATCATAGCCTCCTTGCCGCAAGGAAATGGTTTCGTTTTTGAATAGGTAGATATTAAGTTATTTTTTTTATGTTGTATGTCTTAGTTTAATTTTTTCTTGTTTGTTAATAAATAAAACTAAGTGTTATAGGTAAACATAAGTAATATAATATCTATAGGTATTGCAAAAAATGGATCGTGTTTAGCTATAATTATGCAAAATCGATCGTTACAATTTACCGCTTAGAACTATAAGGCATTGTACGTATAATAATTTATACTTTTGAACTTTATTAAAAAAGAAATGAATCAAAACGTGTCCTTCCTTAGTTTTAACAATGTTTCTATAGTTAACACATAACCTACATGGTTCTTAGTGTATACGACGAATTCCTAACGAAATAAAATTAACTAATAATTAAAAAAAAATAAGTGAACCTACTGCCTTTGGCTACTTACGAGTATAAATGCAAGCTCGATTGTGAATGCCGCATTATGTTTCGAGTCTCGGTTGCATTTTGTTTTGAAATATTTTCGGAGTTGAACGTACAAATAATATAGCAATATGTGAACGTTTTTACGGCGTACGCTTAAATAAAGACGTGATTTTGTAGTAAATGCTTTGAATGAAATAATAATTTCTGATATGTCATGTTTTAAATTAAATTTCTATAAGTATAAGGAGTTGTTTCTTAACTCTTCCCAAATTATTACTACGATTTGGCAGTGCAGATAAATAACTTTACCGTTTTAACAAAGTAAATGAAAAATAATAAATAGTGCCCCCTTATGTTGCCTACCACTTAAATTCGTACCTAAATGCTTCTAGTAGGTACTGCACTATTTATATCAAACTTTGTTTCTTAATACTGCCTCTTCAGTTCCAAAATTATAGACACAAGCTGCAACATATGAAATACTTTCTATTTGGTAAAAACTATCAGAATCTTTATTGCCTGGGGTTCTATTTTTGAATCACTCGCTTGAGCGTGGCGTGTGATTTGCGTTCGAAAATGAATTAAAAGTCATTGGAAATCACGCAAATTAAATACGTTAGTACTCATAAAATTTTGTTATATATTTTTAAATCACTCAATAATCAATCAATTATGCTCATTTTCAGTGGAAAATCGGACATTAATCAATTAATGTCACACGCCATTTTGACGCGAGTGATTCAAAAAAAGGGCCCCCAAGGTAGTTACCTTATTTTTATCCCTGAGCACCTTTCTAAATCAAAAAATCAGATTCAAAATCCACCGGAGTGAACTCCGAGATATTTGAGAACTTTATTACTGAAGCTACTCTTACGTTTCAAGGCACGAAGCCTGGGAATGCGGTTACAAAGAATATGTGAGCTTTTATTCAGAAGCTTTTGATATTAAAATGTTGAGGCTTATAAATATTTAATGCAATTTCATTGTAAAGAGCGAGTGCGATGTAATTCATCGCAGGAACTCGTAAAACATAAATTTCTAAATATTACAATAGATGAATACGAAGGCTCGCTGGGTTTGTTTACTTTACGCCTCCGAGCAGGTACCTAATATACTGGTGAACGAATAATATCTTAGAAGTCGGATAAATTAAATCAAAATATCTTTAAAGATGTTTTAATACTTAGCTGTCTTTACCCCGTGTGAAATGAACATTAGTCAATTTAACTGACTAAACATTATCAGTGGAAATATATTTGTTCAAATCTTCTAAGAAAGTGTTATTATGGAAAACACTAGGTACATTGCGTACAACTGACAAACTCCGTGGTGTAGTGGCTAAGCACGCTGGGTTTTAAGACGTTGACGCTCCGAGGTCCATGGTTCGATACCTGGTTGGGGTCTTATATAAATCAAATATGTGTTGTGGTACCACCGTTGTGTCTGATTTCCATAACACAATTGCATTAGCTACTTACTTTGGGATCAGAGCCATGTACGTGATTCGTGGCAAATATTTATTAATTATTTATTTTCATTATTATTTTCCTTCACAAGAATTAGTTTTTCAGAAGACAGTCATCAAATTATACTTTTTTTTCAACTAAGATATTGTTATATGCTTTTTGTTAGAAGTTTAGTTGCTGTTATGATAGTTATGTTTGATTCTAATGGATAAAGCAATAACAAAAGTCTTCTTCAAACTAATATAATTATTTTGAAGCCTACTTTGGCAAGGGTGATCTATACATTCGTTGAATTTACGAAAATTAAAAAAAAACATCACCCAACGCATTCGCTATTTATTTGTAATTCAGGATAGCTGCTACAGTTAAATAAAACAATTTGAAATTGTATCGCATGTTTTTTTTTCAACTGCATCTTTTAAAAACACAACGAAATAAACTATGACACTACTTCACTTATTTCCATAGAACTAAACCTTTTATTAATCACGCACGACACAATCACTTTCAAATAACATATGATAGAATAGAATAACTATAGAATAGAATAGAATAGAATAATTTATTTGTATTTGAATAGGGTACACTGAAGTTTTTACAAATTAAAGAAAGTTAGGCCCACTCAGCCATCAACAATAGCATACAAATTTAAAAAAATACTTTCGGAATTAACTTTTATAAAATTAATTAGTACCTATATTAATTAACTGATACCACATGTCACAATACATATCAATAAGTAATTAAAATTTAAATAATTTCATAGTAGGATGTATACAATGTAACAGTTACAAAATAGTCAAATTCACAAGAGTCAAATCGAAAAAGGTATGGTATAGTATGATACTTACAAAACAAACCTAACTCATAACATACCTACAAATTCTTGAACAATTACTCATGTCTTATCTCGTGGCATCGGACTATGTGGTCGGGACGGGAATCGAACTTTATAGATACGCGGTATTTATCCCGGTCCGTGCAAGTGCAGCGATTGGCCGCGTGTCCTGACTACTGATGCGGGGATCTGGATGCTGTCTTAGTGATAGTCTACCATCTACTAAGATTATATTTGCACTGAGTATAAAATACCAAAAACATACAGATACTCTATTATGACATTGTTACACACCTAGCTTAGAATAAAGTTTGACTTGGGTAATTACTATAAAATGTATCACTTAAAAGAACAGCGCGTATTGCGATGCAGTTTTGATATGTAAACCTGTAAAGGTTTGACAGTAATGTCAAATTAACAATTCGTATTGCGATTTCGCTTGATATTTACAATATTATTACAAGAAACATCATAAATATTAATGTTTTTAACACTCACGGTGTGATATTTTATATGCATAAAGATGAAAATAAGAAATCAAAAATTTGCGCACTGGCGGGACTTGAACCAGCAACTACTTGGCTAACCGGGCCAAACACTACCAATTGAGCGAACGTGCTGTCTGTCCGACCTTGCGAAATTTGTGGTATCTTATGGATACGTCAGTATGCGTAACGTTTAGCGCCATCTACCTGTCTGTTTATGCAACAGTGGGCCAAGTAGTTATGCATTACAGAATAAATTTAACTTGGAAATTGATGACGTTTCGCTACCTAATGGCTGTGCAAAAAAAATTTTGGTTTCTTATTTTCATCTTTATGAATTTTCTTACTATTGTAGTATTATTATAATATTACTTTATTGATAATATTCGTTTTTTACTGAGTCGGAAACGAGCTGCTTGGAAATTGAACAGCTAAAGTTGAATCGCAATACGCCCCCTGAACTCAGTATATTTTTTTCGGACAAAAACTACATGTAAGTACCTATCGTATGATGAAGTTGTTTTAAGGTAAAAGTAATTATTTTACACAAATCGAATATTTATATGACTTTGAATTATTGTAATGTATTTTTGACTTACTTCATGCACCCATTACAGCTATTGAATAAGTAAGAGTAAAACTTCAAAGATAATATGCCCTTAAAATGGCATCTCACAGACCAGCATTTAGAATATATCCTCATGGATGGAAAACTACCCAGAAGAACACAAGCCACCGCCCGTGAAATAACTTGTGTAGGAGTCTTTGGTGCAGCAGCGCGGGCGCAGCGCCAAGACGGAGGTGATTACATAACGATTGTTTGTCGCATTGCAATTGAGAGTGACGTCATTACGATGCATTAAGTGCGCTTTCACATTACGCTCTAATGTGTAGCAGCAGCGTGACTCTCTTATGTGAAGGGCTTACTGCTGTCATTTTATGTATGAAATTGACAGCAGCGCTACTGCCGCGCGACCGTTGCACTGCTAAAAACGCCTAAGTGTGAAAGCGCTCTAAAAGGCCGAAATAACCAACTATAGCATTTGTCACGAAGGAGTTCAAGAGTCATGCATATTATTTATGAAAGGTAGTTCTTACTTCTGTGTGAGTGAATAAATTATAAATAGATGATATTTATCTGCGTTAGTTTGGGAGCGCTCACTCACATACGCGCACATATATAAAATAACGCTCGTGTCTAGTAATGCATTTATGATGTGCATCAAAATTTACATTAATCTGCCAAGTGTTTTCAAACAATATAACTACTCATAGTTTAAAATTGAATTAAAATTCGGCTCGTAGAAAAATGTTTTGTAGTATGCAAGAATATTTGGAATACTAATAATTTTGTATGTGTGCATGTGTGTGTATACGCCTGAAAAGGTAGAACTAAGAAATATGTATCTACTTATAAGAGCTTTTGTAACCTTTGTTTATATACACAATAAAGACTTACTTTCTTACTTACATACAGCCTCTGATCGGCAGGTGCAGCAGTGCGCCTTCACATTATAGCGACAGCAGCGCGGCAGCTCATATATAAAAACAGCATCGCTTCTGCCGCGCGACTGCCGCGCGCCGCTAATCATTCATAAACTAAATTATCAGCAGCGCAATTGCTTCGCGACCGTCGCGTCGCCTAAAATATGAAAGCGCTCTAAGAGACCTTTTTAGTTCGTACTTAAAATGATTTATCCGTGGTCAGTCAGAAGCGCTGTCAAAAGTGATCAAGCAGAGTATTTACCAGCAACCAAACTAAAAAGAATAACATACAAAATCATTGTTTGCAGGCACTCGTAAAATAACGTAATCAATTATACTAACATTACATTGACAAATATCCTTGCATTCTTTTTAAAATGTTTGCATCAAGCTATACTCTGACCACAGATATTAATAATTTTATGCGCGAACCATTAAAAAAACTTGCTATGCTAACCTCAAATTATAGTATCTGGCTATATCACAATGGAATGCAATCCAATCGCTATCATTTGCGCACGGGCGGGACTTGAACCAGCAACCTTTTGGCAGACCGGGCCAAACGCTCTTACCAATTGAGCTACCGTGCTGTCAGTCTGACCTGGCGAAATTTTGTGGTTTCTTATGAAAACGTCAGTTGCATGACGCTTAGCGCCATCTAGCCGTCTGTTTATGAAACAGATGGCCCAAGCAGTTATTCTTTACAGAATAAATTCAACTTGGAAATTGATGTCGCTCCGCTATCTAATGCTTTAAAATGTTTTTAACACTCACAGTGTCATATTTTATATTCATAAAGATGAAATAAGAAACCAAAAATTTGCGCACGGGCGGGACTTGAACCAGCAACCTTTTGGCAGACCGGGCCAAACGCTCTTACCAATTGAGCTACCGTGCTGTCAGTCTGACCCGGCGAAATTTTGTGGTTTCTTATGAAAACGTCAGTTGCGTGACGCTCAGCGCCATCTAGCCGTCTGTTTATGAAACAGATGGCCCAAGCAGTTATTCTTTACAGAATAAATTCAACTTAGAAATTGATGTCGCTCCGCTATCTAATGCTTTAAAATGTTTTTAACACTCACAGTGTCATATTTTACATTGACGTTTTCATAAGAAACCACAAAATTTCGCCGGGTCGGACTGACAGCACGGTAGCTCAATTGGTAAGAGCGTTTGGCCCGGTCTGCCAAAAGGTTGCTGGTTCAAGTCCCGCCCGTGCGCAAATTTGTGGTTTTTTATTTCATCTTTATGAATATAAAATACTAGCGGTCCCCCGCGACTTCGTCCGCGCGTTTTGAGTTTGCGCCCTCGCCTCCCGTCGCAGCGTGATGTTTTATATCCTTAAGCCTTTCTCGATAAATAAGCTATCCGACACAGACATATTTTTTCAAATCGGTCCAGCAGTTCCTGAGATAAGCGCGTTCATACAACCAAACTCTTCAGCTTTATAATATATTAGCGCAAGCGCACGTTGTACTTAAGCTGCGAACATTATTTGGTGCGGAGTTATGTTAAAACTGTGATAGCTCCTAAGATATTTATTGAAATCAAATAATATAAAGGGCAACTTGGTTCTCAATGAAATGCTCGTGATGATGAATCTATTTATTTTGGTAAGAATAAATACCTGTGTTTATAAAAGACCTATAAAAATAATGCATTATTTTTTTACAAATTTATTAACATAAAAAAGGTTGTAGTAAGTCAACCATAAAAGATAGACATATGCTGTCGCGGACTTTATTATAGACCTCTTCATCATCATCATCATAATCAGCCAAAGGACGTCCACTGCTGAACATAGGCCTCCCCCACGGCTTTCCACAGCGACCGATCACTAGCGGTCTGCATCCAGTTTGATCCTGCGATCTTTTTAAGGTCGTCTGTCCATCTTGTTGGTGGACGTCCTACGCTGCGTCTTTGGTCGAAGGGTCTCCAATCTAGAACTTTCCTGCCCCAACGGCCATCAGTTCTTCGCGCTATGTGCCCTGCCCACTGCCACTTAAGCTTACTGATTCTCAAGGCTATGTCCGTTACCTTGGTTCTTCTACGTATCTCTTCGTTTCTGATTCGATCTCGTAGAGAAACACCGAGCATAGCCCGCTCCATCGCTCGTTGTGTAATTTTGAGCTTCATTATAAGGCCCATAGTAAGAGACCACGTTTCGGATCCGTATGTCATCACTGGCAACACACACTGATTGAAGACTTTCGTCTTCAGACACTGAGGTAATTGAGACGAGAAGACGCTCTTGCGCAGTTTCCCGAACGCTGCCCAGCCGAGTTGGATTCGTCGATTGACCTCTTTCTCGAAGTTGGACCTACCCAATTGGATCACTTGTCCCAGGTAGACGTACTCGTCGACAACTTCGAGAGTTGAGTTCCCAATGGATACTGGAGTGGGTACAACAAGGGAACTCGACATAATTTTCGTCTTCTCCATGTTCATTTTGAGACCCACTTGTTGGGATACTCGGTCGAGGTCTTCGAGCATAGTGCCTAGATCATCCAGCGTCTTTGCCACAACGACTATATCATCGGCAAACCGAAGGTGTGTTATGTATTCGCCATTGACGGAGATGCCGAATCCTTCCCATTCCAGGAGCTTGAAGGCGTCTTCCAATGCCGCTGTAAACAGTTTCGGAGACCTCTTAATGCTAAACAATCCTGTCATACATGATTTTTGTGTAACTTAAGCGGTTTCCGCAGCGTACGCAGCGAAAGCTTTCAAAAGGAATATCTTTCTCCCGTTTTCGCAACATTTTTCATTGCTGCTGTGGTCTTATGAGTTGTATCTTTATGTTATATAGCCTAAAGCCTTCCTCGATAAATGGACTATCCAACGTAAAAATATTTTTTCAAATCGGGCCAGTAGTTTCTGAGATAAGCGCGTTCAAACAAACAAACAAACAAACAAACAAACTCTTCAGCTTTATAATATTAGTATAGATGACACTGTGAGTGTTAAAAACATTTTAAAGCATTAGATAGCGGAGCGACATCAATTTCCAAGTTGAATTTATTCTGTAAAGAATAACTGCTTGGGCCATCTGTTTCATAAACAGACAGCTAGATGGCGCTAAGCGTCACGCAACTGACGTTTTCATAAGAAACCACAAAATTTCGCCGGGTCAGACTGACAGCATGGTAGCTCAATTGGTAAGAGCGTTTGGCCCGGTCTGCCAAAAGGTTGCTGGTTCAAGTCCCGCCCGTGTGCAAATTTTTGGTTTCTTATTTCATCTTTATGAATATAGGCTTATTAGTTTTATATCTCCCGTTAACATTTTACATGTATTACATTGCTGTTTGTTTTCAAACAAGTAAAAATAAATAAAATAAAGTTTTATTAAGGAAAACCTCTTCACAACATTTAAAAAAAAGGGGGAAACATGTAGAAATATTATTAAATTTATTACTTGATTGTATTTGAATAATATTAATATTTAAATTATAGATGCAAAAATTAATCATTGTATTGACTAAAGTATGAGTTTCTTATCATACAGTTAACTGTCGTTCGGTTTTTGATTTTTATCGTTGTCATGACAATGTCGGTCATATTGGCTTCGCAGAACAAATTGATAATATAAAATCAAAGTTATAATAACGGACATTTTCTTTTATTTCGAATCGCTGTCCCTCTGACCTAAATTACTATAAAACTTGCACCCTCGCGCGTAGCTAGCGCGTATCTACGAAATACTACGCCGTAGCTAGAAAGCTACGAAGAGGCTACCTGCAGGCTTAACATGCACGCTGTGATAAATTTTTATCGCGGCATTCTATCCCGTTTGTTTGTCAAAAATCGACTTAACCACAGTTGCTAACATGGCTGCCATGAAAGTCATGTCGTCCTGTCAAATTTCGAAATATGACAAAATTATAATTGAACGCTAACATGCGACACATATTTTTACCGAATTTTGACATTTTGCCGTGAAACATTATCGTCCACCATTAGCGTCGACGATAAATGAAAAACAACTTATTTAGAGCAGAAATATATGACTGTGTCGTGCCATATCATATCTTAGGCGCTCAAAAACCAGTAAAGGGTAAAAATATTGAAAAGAAAGTCCCCGTGGATTTTTTTTTTATCCCTAAGATATTTATTAGTTTGCATTCATTATCTATGGCTAATATCGAGTCAATCTGTCATTGTGTCAAGTTTATTATTCTCAGCCAAATTTGACATGAAATTGAGTGAAAGGTTAGAAATTGTCGTATCTCATTATCGTTTTAGATAAATTTGTCCAATGTGGTTGGCATGTTAGGGAATATGATAAAATAGCATAGATCGACTAATTTTGTCATGTCGATCGAAATAAATATTGTGTTATGCATGTTAGGCCTACTGGTGTTAGTTTTAACTCGAACACTGTATCGTAATAATAAATTGATTTTGTGAGTTTTTTTTCCCTTTCAGAAAAAATGTCTAATCGTTTTTGGCATCGTTGGTTTGTACAACCACCCCTGAGTAGCTCGTCGCTGACCAAAGCAACATCCTGTAAAAATTATACATAGAGTTTTTTTTTGTGTAAGTAGGGATATGTAGCTTTCTATACTATTGTTTGCAATACCGAGCGAAGAGAAATCTAAGAATTATTTCATAGAATTTAAGTAGATGATTTTCGTATTCTTTTAATAGGTTCCCTTATGATTCCTTAAACTTTATTAATTTATTATAAATTGGATGAAAAATAATAGGTAAGAGTTTTCACTAAGATGGCTAAAAATAAAACTTATCTTGCGACCAGACACAACCTATAATTAGCAGTCTTATTTTCTCCGCCGTACACAAATAAACACAAGCAGAATTACCCGTTTCTCAGACAGTTAAATGCAGTTTACATTTTGAAGCGCTGTAAAGCAACTGAAATAAAATAAAGTAGGGTGGTGGTTAAAAAGAGCCGGTCGTCCAGTGATAAAACGTTTACCGTTAACGTACACAAGAGAAAAGACCCAATTTTAAGAAAAATGTACAAACCTATGTGCGGGATAAGGATGGCAGGCCATATTTTATTTAGGATAATTGCACGACCCGGAATCGTAAGCGTTTGAACAAGATAGTAGATAGTCTCTTTAAATGTCTCGACACTTTAAAATAATTTGAAAGCCTAACCAAGTTGTAGGTTTTTTCATTATCAAGGTCTACTATTTCTTTATTATGTGTGTAATGCATGATATGAACAGTCTGTGAAACAGCTGACTTAAATACATATTTCCCTCATATACTAAGTAGATTTAAGAGTCATTATTGTACATTAAGCGAGAACAACTGCCGACAAACTGCTGTGCAGTTTGGCAAAAGTGATTAGTGTCTTTTTCTATTCATTTAGAAATATATATAAATAAAAATATTAAAAAAAGTTGGAAATAATTATTTGGATATTGATTAATTGAACGATATTGATTTAGTACCGTCAATAACAGCAGCAGGACTTCCATGACTGCTGATTGCAGCCTCTCCCATGGTGTTCCATAGATAACGGTTGTCCTTATCACATGACATAATTCTGTAATGTTTTCTGCTGCTGCTATTGAGTACAGACAAATACTCGCTTGTGTAAACTATTTAAAACTCCCAAGCAATTTTTCCATCAAGCTCCTGCCGCGTATCGGCAGTTTGAGAAAGAATCCGGGGGTATTTTTAAATTATGAAGTCGTGCAAGCGAACGATTCTGTCAACCCGGGGATGAGTACCCGCGGGAAGAGATTTAGTTCGCACAGGCATTCCCGCATGTGTTCACAGCTGGTTAGAAATCAGCCTGATCATTTTGAAGAAATAAAAATTTCAGTTCAATAAATGTACTTCAATCAAGTTAATACGTGTTAGACATGTCACTTATCTGCTGGACCTCAAATAAAACAAAAACTAAAAAGAATGAATAACTGAATCTTAACATGAATAATAAGCGCTTGAATGGTAGAGAATGCCTTAAGACATTCATCATCATCGTCATTATCAGCGGTCTGTATCCAGTTTGATCCTGCGATCTTTATAAGGTCGTCTGTCCATCTTGTTGGTGGACGTCCTACGCTGCGTCTTTGGTCGAAGGGTCTCCAATCTAGAACTTTCCTGTCCCAACGGCCATCAGTTCTTCGCGCTATGTGCTCTGCCCACTGCCACATGAGCTTACTGATTTTCAAGGCTATGTCTGTTACCTTAGTTCTTCTACGTATCTCCTCATTTCTGATTCGATCCCGTAGAGAAACACGTAGCTTAAGACATTAAGTCTACCTATTGTACAAATGCAATAAACTTACAGTGCAATAAAGATAATTTTAAACGATAGAATCTACACTTCCCCATTAAACTAACAAATAGACATCATGTAGAGGTATATTGCAAAGCTTCAAGTGTGAATGTTGACTCAGCATGTAGGTTAAGTTTAGGCAAAATCATTTTTTTAAAAGCCAATGCCACTTATTCATTTGAAATCAAAATACTTTGGTTGGCATGTCTGTTTCATTCAAGCTACGTCACAGGGGGCAAGTCTCCCTGCCCTCTGGATACAGTTGATAAGTAGTTGTATTTCTACGCCTTTGTAACTGCGCCTTTGTGTGCTGGTATTTTTATTTGCAGACGTGAGAAATATTATTCCTCATTGTTTAGAGCCATATTACTGTTTTCATTATATCAGTATTATATCAGTAAAATACTTTTTGCGAGGTACGCAATTGTAACTAACTTAAATGGAGTTAATATAAAAATAGCGGCAAATATTTATTCTGGTTAATGGAAATCGACTAGTTTTGATCTGAATGTTTATTACAAACTTTTTTTGACACGCTCACTGTTTTTATTTATCTACATTTGACAAACAAACTCGACTTAAATATTACCAACATTGCAAATTGCGATTCCATTTTAAATATTTCGTTTTTGATTGCCTGTTACTGTAGTACCTCTATATTCATAGTTAAGTTTAATTAAATTTTTTTTTGCTAATGTGTTCATTTAGTGCAGTACTTTGCTGTACGAGCTTTTTTATGGTCGCTAGAGACGTAGAAAAGGAGGAGGAGATGCAATTTTACGATTATATATGGTAACTGATCACCTGAGCACAGTGTCATGATTTTGAATAAGACTTGAATTCAAGCTCAAGTGGCAATGGGCACGGCATATAAGGCGAAGAACTGATGGCCGTTGGGGAAAATAAATCTAGATTGGAGACCCAAGACGTCCTACGCCACGGACGTCCACATATATAATTAGGTTAATGGTAGCAATCCCGTTGCAATAAACGCTTCAGATTTATAATATATAGTATAGATTTCAGATGATATTATGACTGTACAAAGAATGTATTTCGAATATTATTCACATTACTTAGTAACACATAATATTTATTTACCGTACTTCAGCGTGTGCATTTTCATTGTTTACTATCTTCTAGATTCATTTATTATTCATTTTATTACCGCTGCATTCAAGCAAGAACTTATCATGTAATAGTTCTGCAACATTTTAATAATTCCTCAACCATCATATTATCATTAGAAATGCAGTTATTTTAAACGAAACAATAGGGTCGCAAACGAGAATAAGCAGCTTTTAAAAACATTGAGACCACCACAAATTAGTTACCATATAGTAGCATCACTTTAATTATTTAGTTAGCATTCTATCACTTTATAACACAAGAATGGTACCTTCAAACGCTCCTTAAAAGTACATTACATACTATATAAATTAATTAATAAATAATAAACATAAGTTATCTATAGTCCGTTTTCTTAAGCTAGTCAAAAATTGTAAACAATATTTTTATAACTTTTTGTTCATATTATTTCAAAATTAATTATTCCGCCTAAAAAGAATGTCAAATTTGTCTAAGTAAGATATTAGACAAGATAACGAAAACGAACTTTATAAGTATTGCATAAAATTGATTATATTTTAGGGAGTATATTATGCAAAAGTTTATCTTCACAATTTACCGCATATATCTATGAGGCCATTGCACCTTTAATTATTTAAACCTTTGAATTTATTCAAAAAGAAATGAATCTAAACACGTGTTCTAAGTTTTAACAATGTTGTCATAGTCAACTCATAACCTACATGGTTCTTAGTATATACGACAAATTCCTAACGAAATAAAATTAACTAATAATTTAAAAAAAATAAGTGAACCTACTGCCTTTGGCTACTTACGAGTATAAAGCAAGCTCGATTGTGAATGCCGCATTATGTTTCGAGTCTCGGTTGCTTTTTGTTTTGAAATATTTTCGGAGTTGAACGTACAAATAATATCGTAATATGTGAACGTTTTTACGGCGTACGTTGAATGAAGACGTGATATTAAATGCTTTGAATGAACTAATAACTTCTGAGAAATATGTCATGTTTTATATTAAATTTCTTTAAGTATTAGGAGTTGTTTCTTAACTCCTCTCAAATTATTTCTACGATTTGGCAGTACGAATAAATAACTTTAAAGTTTTAAAAAAGTAAATGAGAAATAATAAATAGTGCCCCCATATGTTGCCTACCACTTAAATTCCTACCTAAATTTGTTTCTTAATGCTGCCTCTTCAGTTCCAAAATTATAGACATAACCTGCAACATATGAAATACTTTCTATTTGGTACAAACTATGAGAATCTTTATTACCCGTGTGACCTGGGGCTCTATTTTTGAATCACTTGCTTGAGTGTGGCGTGTGATTTTCGTTCGAAAACTAATTAAATATTATTGGAAATCACGCAAAATAAAGACGATAGTACTCATTAAATTTAGTCTCTATATATTTTAATCACTAAAAATTGAGTGAAAAATTGGACATTTATCAATTAATATCTTTTCGCGTCATCTAACAGCGAGTGATTCAAAAATAGGGCCCCTAAGGTAGGTACCTTATTTTTATCCCTGAGCACCTTTCCAAATCAAAAAATCAGATTCAAAATCCACCGGAGTGAATTCCGACATATTTGAGAACTTTATTACTGAAGCTACTCTTACGTTTCAAGGCACGAAGCCTGGGAATGCGGTTACAAAGAATATGTGAGCTTTTATTCAGAAGCTTTTGATATTAAAATGTTGAGGCTTATAAATATTTAATGCAATTTCATTGTAAAGAGCGAGTGCGATGTAATTCATCGCAGGAACTCGTAAAACATAAATTTCTAAATATTACAATAGATGAATACGAAGGCTCGCTGGGTTTGTTTACTTTGCGCCTCCAAACAGGTACCTAATATACTGGTGAACGAATAATATTATAGAAGTCGGATAAATTAAATCAAAATATCTTCAAAGATGTTTAACTAGCCGTCTTCGCCGTGTGAAGTGAAAATTAGGCAATTTGCTGACTAAAAACTATCATTGGAATTATATCCGTTTAAATCTACTTGAGAATGTGCTGTTATGTAAAACATTAGGTACATTCCATACATCTGACAACCTCCGTGGTGTAGTGGCTAAGCACACTGGGTTTCAAGGCGTTGACGCTCCGAGGTCCATGGTTCTATACCTGGTTGGGGCCTTATAGAAATCAAATGTTCTGTATTTGTCTCGGGTCTGGGTGTTGTGGTACCAGCGTTGTGTCTGATTTCCATAAAAAAGTGCATTACCTACCCACTTTGTAATCAGAACAATGTACGTTATTTATTATTGTTATTAATTTCCTTCACAAGAATTAGTTTTTCAGAAGACAGTTATCAAATTATACTTTTCTTTTAACTACGGTATTGTTCTATGGTTTTTCTTTGTAGTTTAGCTGCTGTTATGATAGTTATGTTTGATTCTAATGGATACAGCAATATTAAAAGTCTAGCTTAAAAAAATATTATTTATAGTAGGTAGAGGTGATCTATTGATTCGTTGAATTTACGAATATAAAACCTATCACGCAACGCATTCGCTATTAATTTTTAATTTAGGATAGCTGCTGCAATTAAATAAAACAATTTGAAATTGTGGTGTTTCTATTGCATGTTTTTTTTTCAACTACATCTTTTAAAAAACAAAACGAAATAAAAGATGACACTACTTCATTAATCCTTTCTATTAATCACGCACAACACAATCACTTTCAAATAACAATTGATACTTACAAAACAAACCCAGCTCATAACATACAAATCCTTGAACAATTACTCATGTCTTATCTCGTGGCATCGGACTATGTGGTCGGAACGGGAATCGAACTTTATAGATACGCGGTATTTATCCCGGTCCGTGCAAGTACAGCGTGTCCTGACTACTAATGCGGGGATCTAGATGCTGTCTTAGTGATAGTCTACCATCTACTGAGATTGTATTTGCTCTGAGTATAAAATACCAACAAAAAAACAGATACTCTATTATGACATTGTTATACACGTAGCTTAGGATAAAGTTTGACTTGGGTAATTACTATAAAATGTATCACTTAAAAGAACAGCGCGTATTGCGATGCAGTTTTGATAGGTAAACGGTCAGCTTTATTGTCAAATTAACAATTCGTATTGCGATTTCGCATGATACTTATGATATTATTATATAAAAAAAAACATTATAAATATTCTTACCGGTTTTTATGTTTTAACACTCACAGTGCAATTTTTTATATTCATAAAGAAGAAAATAAGTTACCAAAAATTTCAGCAACTTCTTGTCTAACCGGGTCAAACGCTCTACCAATTGAGCGACCGTGCTATCTGTCGGACCTTGCGAAATTTGTGGTCTCTAATGTATAAGTTTGTATCAATAAACTTTTATTTATTTTATTTAAGTCATTGCGCGTGACGTTAAATGTGCCATCTACCCGTCGGTTTATGCAACAGTGGGCCAAGTAGTTATTCATTACAGAATAAATTCAACTTGGAAATTGATGACACTTCGCTATCTAATGGCCGTGCGAAAAAATGTTTGGTTTCTTATTTTCATCTTTATGAATAATCTTACCATTGTAGTATTGTTATAATATTACTTTATTGATAATATTCGTTTATACTCAGTCGGAAACGAGCTGCTTGGAAATTGAACGGCTAAAGTTAATTGCAATACGCCCCCAGAACTCAATATATTTTTTCGGACAAAAACCACATGTAAGTAACTATCGTATGATGATGTGGTTTTAAGGTAAAAGTAATTATTTTACACAAATCGAATTTTTATATACTATTGAAGTACTGTATCTTTTACTTATATCATGCACCCAATACAGCTATTGAAATAGTAAGAGTAAAACAGTAAAACTCCAAAGATAATATGCCGTTTAAATGGCATCTCTCAGACCAGCATTAAAAATGTATCCTCATGGATGGAAAACTACCCAGAAGAACACAAGCCACCACCCGTGAAATAACTTGTGTAGGAGTCTTTGCTGCAGCAGCGCGGGCGCAGCGCCAAGACGGAGGTGATTACGTAACGTTTGTTATCGCATTGCAATTGAGAGTGACGTCATTACGATGCATTAAGTGCGCTTTCACATTACGCTCTAATGTGCAACAGCAGCGCGACTCTCTTATGTGAAGGGCTTACTGCTGTTATTTTATGTATGAAATTGACAGCAGCGCGACTGCCGCGCGACCGTTGCACTGCTAAAAACGCCTAAGTGTGAAAGCGCTCTAAAAGGCCGAAATAACCAATTAAAGCAGTTGTCACAAGGGGGTTCAAATGTCATGCATATTATTTATGAAAGGTAGTTCTTACTTCTGTGTGAGTAAATTATGAATAGACGATATTTATCTGCGTTAGTTTGGGAGCGCTCACTCACATACGCACATATATAAAATAACGCTTGTGTCTAGTAATGAATTTATAATGTGCATCAAAATTTAACGTAATATGCCAAGTGTTTTCAAACAATATTACTACCCAAAGTTTAAAATTGAATTAAAAAACAGCTTGTAGAAAAATATTTTATAGAGTGCAAGAATATTTGGAATACAAATAATTTTCTTTGTACTATAGTGTTATGTGTGCATGTGTGTATAGGCCTGAAAAGCTAGAACTAAGAGATATGTATGTACTTATAAGAGCTTTTGTAATCTATGTTCATATACACAATGAAGACTTACTTTCTTACTTACATACAGCCTCTCATCGGCAGGTGAAGTGCGCCTTCACATTAGAGCGACAGCAGCGTAGCGGCTCATACATAAAAAAACCGGCCAAGTGCGAGTCAGACTCGCGCACTGAGGGTTCCGTGCCAACTTTAACTGAATTAGGGAATCCACTTACTTCTACTAAGTAAAATACCACAATATTTTGTCGACTGCAAACATAACTTTGTTTTTCATAGTGTTTGTATGAAGTACAAAGTTATGTTTGCGGTTGTTGAAAATGTGCTATATCTCTAAAACTACTTGTTCTATCTCATCCGAATCAATTTTCGTTGAAATTATATATTAAGATCTACATTACATATTTTTTTCAAAATTTACACTTGCTTGATTTAGAAGTTAGATGGGGGGACGCCCATTTGACCACTTTGAAATCGTCTAGCTATGAAACGTTAGACTTCAAAAGAAAATAGTTTAAGGAACCTGAATGTCATTTTGAAAGACCTATCTATAGACACCCCACAGGCATAGGTTTGACTAAAAAAGTTTTTTTTGTTTGTTTTAGTTTCATGTATGGGAGCCCCCCTTAAATGTCATTATTTTTTATTTTTTGTATGAGAATCGGTAAGCGGTTAATAGGATACATCTTCCTACCAAATTTCAACAGTGTAATGCTTATAGTTACAGAATACAATGGCTGTGACATACGGACGGACAGACAGACAGACAGACAGACAGACAGACAAACAGACAGACAGACAGACAGACTTGACGAAACTATAAGGGTTCCGTTTTTTGCCATTCGGCTACGGAACCCTAAAAACATTGTCGCTTCCGTCGCGCGACTGCCGCGCGCCGCTGCTGCCATTTATATAAGATTTCCTCGTTTTAAGTGATAATATTTAAAGGGCTGATTCAGCACAATAAATAGATTTTCTTTTCTTTAGAAAACACTTTGGGTTTTTATACGCTAGTTTTTGAGAAAGTTAAAGATTAAGATAGTTATTATTTTCATTTTTTTTATTTAGTAAACTAAGTATGAGATTAAAGAAAAATAATAATTATACATTGAATTGAGAGAGGTAAAGCCAATGACGTAGATAACTTTTAAAATCGTCAGGGTGCTGTTTCAAAAAAAAAACAGTCTTCTTTGTAAGAGAAAAAAAAAACGAATCTCAAATTACCAAAAAAAATATTATAGTTTAAAATATTTTATATTATCACTTAAAACGTTTTTATATTATCACTTAAAACGTTTAAGTGATAATATAAAATATTATCACTTAAAACGATTTGACCTTGTATAATAAATTATCAGCAGCGCAACTGCTTCGCGATCGTCGCGTCGCCTAAAATGTGAAAACGCTATAAGAGACCTTTTTGGTTCGTGCCAAAAATGATTTATACGTGGTCAGTCAGAAGCGTGGCAACTGTCAAAAGTGATCAAGCAGAGTATTTATCAGCAAGCAAACTAAAAGAAATGACATACAAAATCATTGCTTGCAGGCACTCGTGAAATAACGTTATCAATCATACTAACATTACATTGACAAATATCCTTGCATTCTTTTTAAAATGTTTGCATCAAGCTATACTCTGACCACATATATTAATAATTGTATGTTCGAACTATTAAAAAAACTGACTTTGCTAACCTCAAATTATAGTCTTGGCTATATTACAATGGAATGCAATCCAATCGCTATCTCTGCAACATACGTAATCACCCTACGGCTCGCTGTAATGAATGCCGCTTTGTTAACTTTGACCAGGAAAGTTACTTATGTATATGACGGAAGAGATACTCGTACCTATTTTCCGTACTTACAGGGTTTTTTAGTTCTGCATAAAACATGATGTATGTATTACTGTACGTTTAAGACCCTAAACAGATTGCGGGGATCGGAGGGACAAGTTACGGACTTCTGCGATATTAGACCCCTTACACACTGCGACTTTTAGCATCGATGCAGGCGCGCATTTTGAAAACGCGCTTTAACATCGCGACTCACGCAATGAACAGAATTAATTCACAATCGATGCAGTCGCGCGTTAGTACCGATGCAGTCGCCAAAATTCAGTAAATACATAATTTGACAATTTCCAGCTTCTGCATCGATACAATCTACTTACTTTTACGAATTTTAGCTATATATGGTCTTAATCGTGTCCATAAGTATTTTGTCGACGTTGCGATTGTGATAAAAACAAATCTGTAATTGGCGAATACCGTAGGAATAAAATATGTGGACTTACTGTTGTTTTGGTCAGTGACATCCAAATCAGGGATGATCATAATATGAGTTATACTTATACTAAAAAAATATTTTCTTTAAATTATTTGTAAGTTTAAGAAATATATTATCTTTTTTTTTTAATCGACATTATTAACCCATCCGGTTTGGTATAATTTCTCCATATTCCCTTTTTACTAGTAGGTATTGCTCTTGGAACATATTTAAGTACACGATACACATGTACACATAGTGCACGATTATTATCTTATCTTCTATCTATTGTGTATTGATGTGTACGATACGTTCTAGAAGTGCAAACTACATAGGCATATTAGTTTTATATCTCCAGTTAACATTATACATGTATTATATTGCTGTTTGTTTACTAGAAGGTAAAAAATAATAATTAAAAAACAGTTTTGTAAAAGAAAATCTCTTCAAAATATTTTAAAAAATTAAAAAACTAATGGGGAAACTTGCACCCACGTGCGTAGCTAGCGCGTATCTACGAAATACTACGCCGTAGCTAGCTAGCAAGCTACGAAGAGGCTACCTGGTGTTGGTAGTTTTAACTCGAACGCTGTTTTGCAATAATAAATTGATTTGTTAGTCTTTTTGCTTTTTCAAAAAAATGACTAATATTTTTTTTGGCATCGTTGGTTTGTACTACCACCCCTCAGTAGCTCGTCGCTGACCAAAACACACCCTGTATAAATGCTAAATAAAGTTTTTTTTTGTGAAAGCAGGGATATGTAAGTAGTTTTCTATACTATTGTTCGCAATACCGAGCAAAGAGAAATCTAAGTTTTTTTTTTATAGAATTTAAGTAGATGATTTTCGTATTCTTTTTAAATAGGTTCCCTTATGATTCCTTAAACTATAGTAATTTGTTATAAATTGGATGAAAAATAATAGGTAAGAGTTTGCACTAAGACGGCTAGAAATAAATCTTATCTTGCGACCAGACACAACCTTTAATTAGCAGTCTTATTTTCTCCGCCGTACACAAATAAACACAAGCAGAATTACCCGTTTCTCAGACAGTTAAATCCAGTTTACATTTCGAAGCGCTGTAAAGCAACTGAAATAAAATAAAATAGGGTGGTGGTTAAAAAGAGCCGGTCGTCCAGTGATAAAACGTTTACCGTTAACGTACACAAGGGAAAAGACCCACGACTGAGACATAAAATGTACAAACCTATGTGCGGGATAAGGATGGCAGGCCATATTTTATTTAGGATAATTGCACGACCCGGAATCGTAAGCGTTTGAACAAGATAGTAAATAGTCACTTTAAATGTCTCGACACTTTAAAATAATTTGAAAGCCTAACCAAGTTGTAGGTTTTTTCATTATCAAGGTCTACTACTTCTTTATTATGTGTGTAATGCATGATATGAACAGTCTGTGAAACAGCTGACTTAAATACATATTTCCCTCATATACTAAGTAGATTTAAGTTATGAGTAATTATTGTACATTAAGCAAGAACAACTGCCGACAAACTGGTGTGCAGTTTGGCAAAAGTGATTAGTGTCTTTTTCTATTTATTTTGAAATATATAAATAAAAGTATTAAAAAAAGTTGGAAATAATTATTTGGATATTGATTAATTGAACGATATTGATTTAGTACCGTCAATAACAGCAGCAGGACTTCCAAGACTGCTGATTGCAGCCTCTCCCATGGTGTTCCATAGATAACGGTTGGCCTTATTACATGACATAATTCTGTAATGTTTTCTGCTGATCTGCTATTGAGTACAGCTAAATACTCGCTCGTGTAAACTATTTCAAACTCCCAAGCAATTTTTCCATCAAGCTCCTGCCGCGTATCGGCAGTTTGAGAAAGAATCCGGGGGTATTTTTAAATTATGAAGTCGTGCAAGCGAACGATTCTGTCAACCCGGGGATGAGTACCCGCGGGAAGAGATTTAGTTCGCACAAGCACAGCCGCATGTGTCCACAGCTGGTTAGAAATCAGCCTGATCATTTTAAACCAATAAAAATTACAGTTACATAAATGTAATACAATTAAGTTAATAATAGGTGAGATGGATGTCAACTATCTGCTTGACCTCAAATAAAACAAAAACTAAAAATAATAATGAACTGAATCTTAACATGAATAACAAGCGGTTGAATGGTAGTGAATGCGTTAAGGCATTAAGTCCACTTACAACATGTACAGGTTGTAAGTGGACTTACAGTGCAATGAAGATAATTTAAAACAATAGAATCCACACTTCCTCATTACACTTACAAATTGACATCATGTATATTGCAAAGCTTCGAGTGTGAAATTGACTTAGCATGTAGGTTAAGTTTAGGTAAAATCATTTTTAAAAGCCAATGCTACTTATTTGTTTTAAATCAAAATACTTTGGTTGGTGTGTCTGTTTCATTCAAGCTACGTCACAGAGGGCAAGTCTCCCTGCCCTCTGGACACAGTTGATAAGTAGTTGTATTTCTACGCCTTTGTAACTGCGCCTTTGTGTGCTGGCTTTTTTATTTGCAGACGTGAGAAATATTATTCCTCATTGTTTAGGGCCATATTACTGTTTTCATTATACCAGTAAAATACTTTTTGCGAGGTACACAATTGTAACTAACTCAAATGGAGTTAATAAAAAAATAGCGGCAAATATTTATTCTGGTTAGCAGTTGCGGCAAAATCGATTAGTTTTGATCTGAATGTTTATTTTACAAACAGTTTTTTTGACACGCTCACTGTTTTTATTTATCTACATTTGGCAATCAAACTCGACTTCGATTAAATATTACCAACATTGCAAATTGCGATTTCATTTTAAATATTTCGTTTTTGATTGCCTGTTACTGTAGTACCTCTATATTCATAGTAAAGTTTTATTCAATTTTTTTTTGCTAATACGTTCATTTAGTGCAGTACTTTGCTGTACGAGCTTTTTTATGGTCGCTAGAGACGTAGAAAAGGAGGAGGAGATGCAATTTTACGATTATATATGGTAACTGATCACCTGAGCACAGTGGTATGATTTTGAATAAGTCTTGAATTCAAGCTCAAGTGGCAATGGGCACGGCATATCGAAGCACTGATGGCCGTTGGGGCAAAGAAATCTAGATCGGAGACCCAAGACGTCCTACGCCACGGACGTCCACCGACAAGATGGAAAGACGAAGTTGTAAAGATCGCATGTCCAAATTGGATGCAGTCCGCTTGTGATCGGTGGCTGTATAAAACCGTGGAGTTTAGCAGTGGACGTCCTAAGGCTGATAATATTGATGATGATTATGATGAGGTCTTTGGCGCGTAACCAAATCTTAAGTGCCAAAATTTTTGCACAAAGTTTCAAGTTGCACATCACGCGTAATTTATTTAAAGTGACGCCGGTTTTTGTGTCGCGTGTGTAAGCTATTTTTGTAGCGAAAGTGGTAGGGTGCGAGAGAACTCTACTATACCGTGAGTAAAAAAAAACATACCTACGAGAAAAATTCCTTCCCCATTGAAGAGTTCGCCATTTTATTTTGAGAAACTTCTCCTGCACATATTAAAACCTACATCCTTTGAATTAAAACAATAAAACATTTACCAATTTCTCTTAACCCACTCCTCTTGAGATAATTAAAAGAGTATTTAACAAAAATAACTAACAAGGAAAGTAAATGTACATTAAAATTTCCACTTGAGGGAGGTAAATAAGTGTTTTTAAATGGGCATTCTAGTAATTATCGTTAGCATTCAACGTACAGCTGTTTTTTTTTTTTAATTTCAATCGCGTTCGTTTCAATCTTAATTCGTTTGCATATTTCTGCATTTCATTCGCGTTTTTGTACCTTAGGCACTCATTAAGCCTATTTAAGAGATTTCTGTCATGATAGCAGTCTGTATTTAAATTAAAAAAAGTAAAAACCGACTTCAAAACCAAAATGCACTAAAAAGTCTTAAATAAGAGTTTATTTAACACTTTTTAGTGCATTTTGGTTTGGTTCGGTGCTGTGATAGTTGATGCTTGATGGTCAAAGTGATGGCACCGATTCCAAAAAGAAATTGTTAGCCTAAAACAGATTCCTTTCCTTTCAATGGTGAAGAGTTTATTTAAGACTTTTTAGTGCATTTTGGTTTTGAAGTCGGTTTTTACTTTTTTTTAAAGTTTATTTTATTTCTTCACCGAACTGCACCTTATGATTCTATTTTTTAAGAAGCTACAAATTACCTATCATAAGTTCCGTCATTATAATTACTGAACTCCTAAGCGTTAAGGAGTTCCACCATCAGCTCAGCCCCACAAGATGTTGACTATCAGACGTAACAACACGTCAACATTAAGATTCTAGTCAAGAAACACTATACGTGCCTTTCAAATTTGAGGGTTTGCTTCGATTACACCAAGATCCCATCATCAGATCCCAAAATGGAAAAATGGGACCAACTAGTAGATACACCCTCTAAGCAGGCGAAAAATTTTTTCGATTCGGTCAACAAACTACTGAGATATGAGGTAACATAGATACAAAAAACATTTAAAAAAAACATAAACCTCCTCCTTTTTTGAAGTCGGTTAAAAAATACCTTATTTCAATAAATTTAAGGCTCTAGGTACTACAATTGATAATTTTATGTTTTACTAGCGGTCCCCCGCGACTGCGTCCGCGTTTTTTGAGCTTCCCCTCCCATCTCAGCGTGATGTTTTATAGCCTGAAGCTCTCTTCAATAATAAGCTATCCAGCAGAAAAATATTTTTTCAAATCGGTCCAGTAGTTCCTAAAAATAGCAATGAAGCTGGAATTGATTACATTTAAAAGAAAACATTTGTATGAGAAAATATATTTGCGCCGTAAAACACACCAATATTGTCGTGGTTTCGAAGTAAGGAATTGTCATCCTTGTGTTACGAATACCAGACAACGATTATGACGGGGGCGTCTCCCATAGATACTTAAATACAATTTAAACTTCTATGACTTAGTTACAAATTAATGTTCGTGCTCATCACACAAACATTTGCCCCTTGCGAGATTCAAACTCGTGACGGCCGGCGTAATAGTCAGGAGCTCTAACCAATACACCAAACACGTCGTCAAGTAATAAACGCGTTAGATTGAAAATATTGACAAGTAGGTATTTCACTTCTTGTAAATGAAATATCTTACATTACGAATTAATCTTGTAAACTACTCCTAATTATACAATTATACTAGCGGACCCAGCGAACTTTGCTTCGCCCCTAGCACCGTCCCGCCCCAGCCCTGTCCCGCCGAGTCCCGTAATTTTAAAAGTTCAGCATTCACAGCGAATTTCGTTACGCCCTTAAATTACTAAAATGGCTATTAAAAAATAAGGGTTCATCGTAGAAGAGTGAAAATTGAGGATTGCATGTATTTTTGTATGTCGTATCATAAAAAAATAGAAATTAAAAATTTTGTCTAAAAAATCAAAATAAAATTTTGGGGTGGACTACTCCTAACATTTAGGGAAATGAAAAATAGATGTTGGCCGATTCTCATAGATACCGGATAAGCACAACATATTTCATCAAAATCGGTCAAGCCGTTTCAGAGAAGTATGGCAACGAAAACTGTGACACGAGAATTTTATATATTAGAGAGATAACTTACAGGGTGTTGTTTTGGTCAGTGACATCAAACTCGGGGATGATAATATGAGTTATGCTTATTCTAAAAAAAATGATTTCTTTAAATTCTGAACAAGTTTTATACAGGAAAACCTCTTCACAACATTCAAAAAAATTACAAAACTAATGGGAAAACTCGCACCCTAGCGCATAGCTAGAGCTTATCTACGAAATACTACGCCGTAGCTAGTAAGCTACGAAGAAGCTACCTGGTGTTGGTAGTTTTAACTCGATAGCTGTACCGCATAAAAAAAATTGATTTTTAGGGTTTTTCCATTTCAAAAAAAATATTTTTTTATATATTTTTTTGGCATCAGTATAATTTGTACAGCCACCCCTGAGTCGCTCGTCGCTGACCAAAACCACACCCTGTATTTGAAATGTGAAAAAAAATGTTTTTTTTTGAAAGAAATAGTAAACTTAATTTCTTCATTTCCTTCATTCGCCTTTACCATACCATTTTGGAACTATGAACTGCAAACAGTCAATCGTGCAGAACTACAAAGTAACTTTTGCGTTCGTCTCGCTCGCTCATACGGTTTTAGAAAGAGGCGACCCAAATGACGTAAGCCATGATTGTCCATGCACGTTAGTTGTCACAGTAGCACCAACTTTGTAATGTGGGGGTTTTATTATGAATTATCATAGCAACTTGTCAGAAATCCAGGGCTCAGTGTGCACTTGCCGTCGGGCGTGGATCGCGTCGTCGGGAGGGCCTCGGGCAGACGGTGTGGGGACACCTCTGTCCAATCACCAGAGACCCTCCTGAGGCGCCAATGTGCCGTCTGGAGTGGGATGTGATCTCTATCAGCCCACTCCGTGGAGATCCGCCCTCCTGCTAGAGGGTGGACGTTGCTGCTGGCAAGGGTCGCGGGACTGTTGAGACACCGTTATCAGGTTTTAGTGGGTGTACCCGATTCCGGTGGAATCCCACACGCCTCTCCGTTTCCCGACGAAGAGGTACGGTGCGTAATCAGCATTTACTGACGTAAAAAAAGGCCTGCGCTGGCGTCGCAAAACGGTAATTGAAAGCAAAATATTTTATATAATTCAAATTTATAATAGATTTCTGCAAAGTAACGTTTGATTCTCTACATCATTAAAAACGCACGATATACAACAGTCTTATTCTACTAATATCAGTAAACCTCTTAACATAAAGAGAGAAAAAGTAAAAAACAAGGAATACAAGTATTTCGTAGAAATAGTTCGTGTATATGAAATGACAAAGATTAAAAAAAAAACAGAAAATTGAACTTTTTGAGGCGAGTGTACTTCGCCTTGATATGCTCAATTTTCTGCTGTATCAAAAATTCTTTTATCTCATGTATTTGTAAAAAAACGTAAAAACTTTTATCATTTCTTAACTTTCCTGCAAAAATGTCTTAATTAATAAAATAACCTTTTGTCTCAGCGTTTTTGAGCGCCATCTGTTTATTCGACAAATAAAACTTAGTCGAGATTTGCACTACAGTAATTGTTTTTTAAAGAAAACTCGTTGCTGTCCCTATCTCAGTTGATGTCCAGCGCCCTGATTACCAACTCTTGCTGACTGGAGCCCGAACAAAGCCTCCTGATTGTAATTTCGGACGATAATAACGACCGAAAACGGAAACGTGTCAGATATTTCATTCAGACCGTTTTAATATGGCCGCGTTCAAAAACAATGGTCGTCGAGGTATTGTTTCTGCACAGATGTGTTGGATTGTTGGCCAATTATCTATAAAGGAATTTATCATTATTATGGCGGATTGGTTAACAAATGCGATTTAATTTTATTGGTACGCGGCTCAGAAACCTAATTTTCGAATCACTCGCGTAAAGATGGCCTGTGATATTTATTGATTAATCTCCATTTTTCAATGAAAATGGGTAAAATTCTACAAAGAAGTGATTTGAAAAAAGATAACTGAATTTTGTGAGTACTACCGTCTATGTTTCGTATGATTTTCATTGATTTTTAATTCAATTTTAAACGAAATTCACGCGCCATAATCAAGCAAGTGATTAAAATATAGAGCCCCTGTAATAGGAACAACAATTTTAAGCAGTGATTCTACAGCGTATACGTAATTACTTAACATGGTCATAGTGATCTGAAATGCCTTAATACCGAGATATAGTAGTCCAAAGTTACAATCCCTAATCAATGTTTATTAACATCGCAAACGCGTTGTAGTAAATGATAATATCGAGTTGCATGATTTGACGCATTTGTTTGAAATACAATGCTGGTTTGATTTATTTTGTTAGAAAAAAAACAATAACTTTATTATTCAGTAAATACATTAAAACCATTTTAAATTAATTACGGTACTACCCGGCCACATCATGTATACCTCAAGATAAAGCATACAGTAGAAATCGTCCTGGAAGTTCGTTTATAAATAAATAAATTTCTACAACTTCCATTTTTTTCGCAGTATATTCCGGGAAGGTTTAAACTTTTAAGTTTAAGACCTTACACTAACTAATAATAGCACACTAGCTAATAACACACTGCGACTTTTAGCAGCGATGCAGTCGCGGATCTAACGCGCGTTAGCATCGATACAGTCGGGATGCAGAAGCTGGAAATTTTCAAATTATGTCCTTAATTTTGGCGCGATGCAGGCGCCTACTAACGCGCTTTAGCATCGATGCAGTCGCGCTTCTACAGCGATGCTTACGCGCGACTGCATCGATGCTAAAAGTCGCAGTGTATAAAAGAGGTCTTGCTGCCTTACTTCTACACCTATATGTATTTTACGAAAGTGGCATAGTGATAACTTTTGTGACATTTCTTGTTCCCATCAGTTGGTACTCACATCAAAATTCAAGGCGATTGGTGGCAAACAGTAAAATTCGCTGTTCCCTTTGCATTTAGGTATTTATCTTAAGAAGTGTGCTCACAGGGGTAGAAAGAATCTCATTAAGGTTAGTAAGGCCATTTATTTTGAAACTGACGTCAATCACTGTGACATTAACAGTACTTTAAATTTAGATAAAAAGTATTATGTTTTGAATGGTTTAGAATGTTTTAACACTCAAAATGTAATATTTTATATTTATAAAAATGACATATATTAAACCAAAGTTTGCGCACGGGCGGGACTCGAACCTGCAACTTTCTGGCTAACCGGGCCAAACGCTCTTGCAATTTTGAAAACAAAAGGGCTACCGTGCTTTCGGTCCAACCGTGCGAAATTATGTGTTGTTGCTTTTATGGAAAATCTTATTTTATGACCATGAAGTGTTATTATTAAGAAAGCTAATCACATATCAATAAAAGTTTTAACATAAGTTTTTTTAAATGTATTCCACTATTTTTTGTCATTTACTATTGTTAACTGAATGCATACTTATTGAAATTGACTAGTATTATTGTATTGTCTAGTAAAATTGTATGTCTGATAAGACAGGTCACAGTGAGACGTCTTTTTTATTAAGGACTTATGTACCGGTGTTCCACAATGAATGCTTATATTTTATTTTATTTTATTTGGTATGATGCAGCTACTTCCAAGTTCCAAAACACATCAAACTATCTGTCAGCAAACAAGGATCGCTTTTTCACATTGTGTCTCGTATTTTGTCAAATCCCGCAAAGCAGATGAGTTCGGAAACTCATTTCCTTTGTAAATCCAAATCCTTACCATTACCGTTACCGCGGTATGCACCGTCCTTAACTTCAAACATCATTGACTAACTATGCAAAGGATATTGCAAGAAGTTGACAGGCAACACTATGACTCTACCGAACTAGTTTTGTATTCCTTAAATCTGCATTGTGATGCAACTAAAAACTCTACAAATAGACATCTTATAGCAAAATTAATTTATAGTAGTTTAACTGGTAACTTTTATGCACACAAAATTAAATTTGGTATATAATTTATATTTTATTAATTATTTATTAAGGTACACAAACAAAATACAATTCAATTTTGGCAGACGTTTTTTTTAATAGCCGGTGTTTTATTTGTAATAAATATTATAAACTAAAAAAAATTACAAGCCTTCAGAAAAATGATTAATAAGCTTATAAGAACGCACGACGAATGCGTACCCTAAATTGAACTATAACTTATTGAACTTATAAAAGAGTCATCCCGCAATTCGCTATAAACATATCACATACATACAGATCGAATTGATTACCCCCTTTTTTAAAGTCGGTTGGTTGGTGGTAGGTTGATGGTTTTATTATTAATGGACGCGAGTAGAATTAGTCAAATTTAAGTTTTTTTTTAAAATATTGAAGACTATAATCTAGCTCTTGCTGTTGCCATGTTGCCACCTTGCTTTTCAAACGTGAAGTGTTTGACGTAGAAGTGGTTAATGGCAGTAAATGGGTGAATTGTGGGCTAAGTTGTACGATTTTGCATTATCCTAAGTTTAACTGCCAGCAATATATTTTTGTATTTAGTTTGATAGATAGCTGTCAACCTATTAATAAAATGGTGCAATCGGGCTTGATTTCGAGGTTTGTGCCGTGTTTTATTTTGTGTTAGATCCAAAATTAAATGATCTACGCCAGCCATAATCAACCAAGTCACGTCGTGTCGATTTTCGCGCGTGGCGCCTCCGCGACTTTCGACTATTTCACAGTGACAACGTATGCTTTTTCACCATTTTCCCGCATGAAAATCCCTTACTCGCACCAAAATTATTTACTCCTCTAATATAGTTACGTTCACACGCAAGTCACGATCCCACCTCCGATAGGACGATGTTTCCGATTTCGGAACGGCATTGTTATTTGGTTCAAAAGTTGAGGGTTTAGCCAATCTTGTTTGCTAATCCCGACCAATCTTCGGCTGAATGAATTCGTAAGGAATCTTGAATCTAATAAAGAAAATAGTTTCCTTTTTCAGGATTCCGTACTCCTTAATAGTCCCCCTAGTTTATTTCGACTACGGTGGCCAGTAGTCATAATATGTCCCGCGCGATTGCGCGGGACATATTATTGTGCACAAGTGAGTGCGTGCACTCTCTATTCTTTTCACAGCAATCTGATACGACCGGAGAGAAATCAGGCGTAGGAAGACGATATTGACTACAGGCAGGCTGAGTCAATTTTCCGACGATCTTTCCTTCGATGTGTAGACTGTAGAGTCCAATAAAACTCTTCTTTTTGAGATCGGTGACCGTGAGAGCGCGTACGGCTTTACGTGCTTTCCGAGGCAAGGGGATGAAACACCGCCAACTTCCAATCTCCGGGCTACCCTGAGAATTTCTGAACAGAAAAATACAGGTCATATTTTTGGCTCGACCCGGAGATAAAACCCGAGACTTCTGGCGCAGCCGTCGCTTCAGAGTGTGACCCTCTAACCACTGCGCCACCGAGGCACTTAAATTACTCCGTACTCCATATTAGGTACTCCACTGACCGTCCACGCGTCTGTCTACTACCATATTAGCTCATGATCAAAATTTCACACATAACGTATTTCAGTTTCGGCTATAACAATATAAATTTCGATGTGTGAAAATCCCACTCGCACTTCGCCAGTTTTTTGTAATATTCAGTAAGTGGATCTCATTTTGCAAAGGATGCAGGTTAGTTTAGTTAATGTTATCTACTTTAGATTTAAAGTGTACTTATAACATGTTGGGTACGATAAAATATCACGTAACATCATCTTACAATTTAATTAATATCGCGCCGAAGTTTAAGCGTGCCATAAACTTGCAAGAGATGCTCTGGAACTAGTGATTTATTAAGACGAAATTTAAGCACCTAATGTAGTATATAGCCAAGGAATTATGATAATGTGAATCAGATGTGACATTTAATTAAGGTCGTAAGTGTGTGTGCATTTGTCAAGTTGAATATTTAAAGTAAAATGAAAGTCAATGAGGTAAGAAAATTATACTTGAATAACTTTCGTGTTGTTTATTTTACACTATAGGTTTTTGAGAATAAATTCAAAATTACAATTGCATCATATAGTTCAAAATTTTAAAAGAATGAGAAACCTTTGTGGTTAGTTATCATTTTAATACAAACAGTTAACTAACATCTTCCATTGATGCCATTTTTTTTGGAGCAGTAACAAAATACTGAAAACCAAAGCCTAAACCAATGAAACCAATAGCCTAATGTTGCTGTAAAGTATTATAACGAATGTCATATTCTGAGTTACTTTCTAACGCAAAACAAACTTTCGTAGCACTTGTATAGCTCGTACGAGGGTCAAACTGAAAGTTCTTAGAAAATCAAAAACTGATTACATTAGCCAGTTATTAGTTTTATTATATCTTTTCAAAATATTGTCCATTGACGTCAATACACCGCTGCATGCGATGGAACCACTGGGAAAAGCACTTTGCCCACTCGTCCTTAGGGGTCTCTTCAATGGCATCGCGATACGCAGCCACCGCTTCTTCAGCATTCATAAACCGCTTTCCTTTAAGTTTTTCTTAAATTTTTGGAAATAAATAAAAATCACAAGGCGCGAGATCGGGGCTATACGGCGGGTGACCCAGTAATTCAACGTTTGATGTCGCCAAATAGTCGATCGTTCGCTTGGCGGTGTGCGACGAGGCGTTGTCGTGGTGAAGGAGGATCCTACTGCGAGGTCGTTTCTCTCGAACTTTTTCCAAGACAAGTGGCAAACAATTGGTAGTGTACCATTCTGCAGAAACTGTTTTTTGATCCTCTAACACAATTGTTGCGAAATGACCTATCCTTCCAAAGAACGAGGCCACCATTTTTTTCCCGCACTTCGATCTCTCTTCACTTTAGTTGGCAACTCCTCGAAAGGAAACACCCACTGAGCAGATTGTCTTTTGGTTTCAGGATCATAACAGTAAATCCAGCTTTCGTCACCTGTTAGTATGTCGAACACAGCATTTGAGTCACCTCCGTTAAATCTTTCAATCATTTTACGGCACCAATCCACACGATGGAGTTTTTGAGCCTTAGTCAAATTATGAGGTATCCACCGGGCGCAAAGCTTCCTGACCGCTAAATGTTCGTGGAGGATTTTGTGCACTTGACTCATACCGATGCCTAAGCTTGTCCGAATCTGCTGATAGGTCACTCTTTTGTCAGTCTCTATCATACGCCGCACAACACAGATGTTATTTTCAGTCGTCGCCGTAGAAGGCCGTCCCTCACGTACATCATCAGTGAGATTAGTGCGACCACGTTTAAACTCATTAAACCAGTTGTAAACAGTCGCACGAGATGGGGCTTCATCGTGAAAGGCCAATCGTAGTCTATCATAACTTTCTTGTTGACTTAAATGACATCGAAAGTCATAAAAAATCATTGCACGAAAATTTTCTCGTGTTAAATTCATGTTGACGTGACACAGACAATTTTCAATTTGCCGCCAAATCGTAAAACAAATGACAAATGAATGAAATATATACTCAGTAATATTGGCAAAGAGTTCTATTTTCAAATTTTAGTTTTTTTTTTTTATTATATTGTTTATAAGTGGCCAGTTCTAAGAACTTTCAGTTTGACCCTCGTAGCTGTAGTCTCTACGTGAGTGCTACGAAGTGCTACGTAATCGCGTGTTGGAGGGATTAACCGGCACCGGTAAGGTAGGTGTCAGTATTCGTGGAGCCGAGCTTGGCCTACTCAACAAAATTGTATCGATATTGCCATGAAATTAGTTTATTTGGAAGGGACTTATTATTTAACATACTTTAAATTGTATATCAGAAAGCTTTACATCGGTAATTATCTCTGTTTGATTTACTATTTTCGAAAAGCAATGTTGTTTTTTACAAGTTCAACTTCAATTATAATTTTATTCAGAATTATTGGCTTTTAAAGATGTTTTTCGCTTTTGTAATGTCACCACGGATTGTAGACATAGCTTTGGCGTTATATTATTTTTAAAAAGTACCTTTTATGTGACCAGAACACAATCTTCATTTAATTATTTATTTAAATCTTAATGCCAAAAGCAATCACTGTCGGTCAAAGTCAGTTTGAACAGAGAAAATATAGGAGAACAAAAAGTGTATTGTACGCTCAAAGTTTTTGTGTTGTACAAAAGTGCAAGTGATTTTCGTTAACAATTGCTAGACACCGAAAAACTATGACATACCGTAAAACCTGGCATTTTTTTCGTTTTTTGGACTTGATTTAAAAAGCATCCAACGTATATTTGTTTTTGTCTAAACCTTTAGATGACACTTATAGCCACGAAATAACTGTTAATAAAGTTAAGGTTTTATAGATCCTAATAGATGCTGAGATATAAGCAAAAAGAGAGGCGGGCAAAGTTATCTCCCAAACCTGACATCTTTGCCCATCCTTAATATCTCAGCAACTATAAGTTCTAGGGCTGAGTTTAAGGTAAATTGTTAGTAAATGCGAATGATTGTATGCCACCACTATTTCAAATAAATAGAATCGTATTTAAAGTTTTAATGGCGATGGGCAATATTACCCTGCCAATTTCTCGGACTTTCATACTAAGATAATTTTAGGCTAGTGTGCGCGTTAAAAATTCGGGGAGCCCCTTAACTCTTTCACGGACAGTGACCGCCTATAGGCGGGATAACAATAAAATTTCTATTGTGTGTGGAGTACTGTCCGTAAAAGTGTTAAACAGATGTTCTAGTTTTCATTTAACACCTCATAAAGTTTTGATTTGCTATAATAAAATTTGTATACGCAAATTTAGTTAATTTTCGTGTTTGGGCAAAGCTTTCTCCCGTGGGCAAAGTTGTACGGTTGCACGGTACGTACCTATACGTTTTACTTCTACGTTGTTTTATATCCGTGTTATTCTTTCGGAAACGTATAGAAGAATTAGAGACGGCTCATACTTATTTCATTAAGTTGATTGGTGCCTACTTTATTTATAGTAAGGTCAAATCCGTTCACTTCCTTGGAAAGAACCAAGTTACGACAAGTAGTAAGTAATCAAACTTTAGTGGTGAATATGAATTAGGTGAGTACAACTGAATTTGATGAATTTTTGGTTAAGTAATGACATGATTGTATGGCATTTTTTTCTCTTCTTCGTTCGTACTGTTGAAAATTGTTATTCGTTAATTCACACAAACAAGTTACTAATTAAATTAGTCCGTCCTTTGACATATTTTCAGCTGCATTCGTCCTAATTTGCAAATATGTTTGTACTGAAGTCTAAATAGCCAAATTCCTCTCCGAATATCAAGTCTTAAGTGTACACACAAACACTGTTTTAAGTCATTTCACACAAAAAAACACTATAAACTGAACTCTCTTTGTAAATATTATTAACAGAATGAGAGATCAAGTTACGATGGTAGTGGATAACTTGATTGCGCTCATGTGTTTATCCGAATGCCTTAGGCTAGGCTGTGTACACACTGCACACTATGCTATGCATTGAACGACGAGTTGGATTTCCATGGAAATTGTTTTAGAGCTTTCAAAATCATGTTCGAGTTGTATTGCCGTTCGCACAGGTAGGGTATTCATACACATGTTTGGGTAAATACCGTATTCGCACTGCCGTATACTCTTAGCTGCGCTATGGTAGAATTCCAGGGATTGTGACGATACCAACACTGCATTATTAACGGTGGTTTATATCCAGAAAATCAAAGACATAAAAAGTAGATTGAATTTTTTTTAATTATAAGGTAGCCATATCGTGAATAAATATTTAAATTATGTACAAAAGTTATTAAAATAAAACTTAAAACTACGATCACATCAGTTTCAAGAACCGATATAATTAACATGGCTTGCTCGTTGTCAAATTGATTATCATTCATTATTATATTATTTGTATAAAAATCTATACGCATTGAGACACTACATTGTAGAATTATGTTATAACAAAAGGCACTTTCTCATCAAATTACGAAGAACGTTTTACGATAATATCTTGCTGACAATTCTTAGAAAAAAGCAATCTCATAAATTCATAGTATCAACTGTTTAATACCTGGCACTCGCTTAATTAAAGCAGCAGCATTAAAGCAGTTAATATTCATGGAATAAGAAGCTATGTTGATAGATATTATATGTACTCAGCTTAAGGCGTCAACTATCCTCAGTTTGGTGACATCGTTCCGTATCTAATTCGATGTCCAAGACGTTTGACCATCGTCTAGTTAGCCATTGGTTTAGACGCTTTCGTTTCGCTTGAGCTACAAATGTTGGATTTCTATCGATCAAGATAGTATTTCACTGACGTCAAGGCGTCATTTGAAATGTAGTAGTTTCCTACGTAATTGTACTTCAGCTACAACTGTGTGCGGTGTGGTAATAGCCCAATCAAAAATTACATGAACCAGGCGTCGTTCCTAACCGACTTCATTTAATAATCCTTTTAACAGGGCGTTAAAAAAGTGATGAGAATAGCTATAATTACATCTTTGTTTTATAGTGCTTTGCCACTATGCAAACTTAATAATATAAATTGCACTTGTAAAAAGCAACTTTGTCCGTGTGGCAGACGTGGAGCTAAGAGTACAGTTTATATAAGAATAGCTATGTTAGCAAATGAATACATTGCATTTTATTTTTATTTTTTTGACGTAATTATTTTTTAGGTCAATACATTTAGCAAATCTTTTTTCTAGTGCCTATATTCCCTTTTAAAAAAAATCTTAATGTCAAGTACACAATGATCGTTTACGACGGCCGTCACTTTTTTGTCATCTTCAAATTTTGTGCCTCTCAAGTGTCATTTTAAATGCAAAAATAGTATGAAGTCTCGAGGAGCCAAGTCCGATAAACATGGCGGATGGTCCAGTATGCATCTTGGATTGCTACCATGGCAACTTGTGCGCCGGCGCGTCTTGTGCGTCCGATAGCATTTTAAGGACTCCAGGAACGGATACCTTTTTCATTCCTAAGTGATTTTGCAAAATGCTATTCACACTGCCTGTTGAAATCTTAAACTTTTCAGCTATAAAATGGACCATTTCACGGCGATCATCCAAAACAATTTTCTCAATATTTTCAACCACTTCCTGAGTGACCAGGACGTCGAAGGGCGGCCCGAGCGCCACGTTCAAACTCTGCACACTACCCAGCCACTAAAGAATATGGAGGAGAAGACTACCCCAAAGTATCACGTAAATATTGAAAATAAAGTTCTTGAATAAAGTTTTTCGAGAAAAATGTGTTTTATCACCGCACGAATTTTAATTTTATCCTTTTTTAGCGAAAGTTGTCGACATAATCACAAACAAATAATTATTACAACGGACACAGACAAGATAGTAAGCTAGTTATTTGCGGGTATTATGACATAACCTAACCTCTCCGTGACATTTTATTTTTATTTTTAAGTACCTGGTATTTTTCGTCATCGTTGCTTGTGACGCTCGTTTTTGTCTAGTTTGTACAAGCGTGAAGCGATTTTCGTTAAACAATAGTTAGGCGCGAGGGACCGCGACCTCGTACATAGTGCTGCCATCATGCACAAAGCTTTTCGCTTTCTCTTAACATATGAAGCCCTAATTTAGAATCACTTGCGACATAATGGCGTGTGATATTCCTTGATTAATGTCCGATTTTCGTATCAAAAACCGTTTAATTCCACACAGGAGTCATTATTATAAATATTTTTTTGATTTTGTTAGTATTCACATGAATATTTCGCTAGGTTTTCGTTGAATTCGCTTTCGAACGAAAATCATACGCCATATCCAAGCGAGTGTTGAAAAAGTAAAGGCTCTATTTCTATGCATTTCGCTTCAAAATAACACCATAAAAATCATCGTAAATCTATTAACCCAGCTTCATCTCGGAAACAGGACAATCCCCTCGCTGACCGTTCACGCTTAGTTACGACGCGACCATAAAACTAGTCGGCCCCCGAAATTTAATGAAACAAAAGATTTCTGCCCGCCGAAAATATGGTCGAATAAAGTATTGTAGACAAGAAAGAAAAGTTACAGCCCCTAAAGGGCCTCGCAGTGGCGTCACACCAGATTTTATTACTAAAACACAAAGGACAGTAGGGCCTTTTGGGAGTACAAAAAACGCGAAGAAAAATGGCCGATGCGAACGCGTTTGTTTTTGTTTCTAATTCGTTTTGGCGAAGTTCATCTGTGTTGACTTTAACTAGCTTTACCCACGGCTTTCTTTAAGATATTACTTTATCAATTCATAATGTACCTACTTGTCATGCATAACACTGAACAGGAGCTCTATTTTTTAATCATATTTAATACCTTGACACAAGGTATATTTACCTTTATTCACATTGACATATTTAATAGGTAGGTACCTGTGTTACAGCGGTAAGACGGCTGTTAAGTGAACTTTTTTTCATCGATTAGCAAGTGCATAAATATAGCATTTTAATTAGTTTTTTTTTTACTAATGAGGTTTTTTTACGAATTAGTTTTGTTTTACTTATTTTTTACTATTAGGTTTAGCTTACTGTTCACTTGTAAACCCTGGTTATACTTATAAAATGTATAATGATTTTGATAATGCCGATAAAAGTGTGCGAATGTGTCGCAAAATGATGCTTGCTATGCTGCTGCTTAAACTTTGTTTTCACGGCAGGAAGTGGAGTCGACACAATTCGATAGAGCTTTCAATTCAAATATGATTTCAATCGCCGCTTGTCTTTCCCACGGGAAATCTATTGTAAATGCAATATCGAATAGGAACGGAGTTTTGTATTGGGTCCTCAATTAAGCAATTCGACTCAGAATTTTGCTTTCCTGTATTGGTGATTAAACTTTGCTAATTTAAACGTCATTTACATTTAGCAATATATTTAATACTACGCTGTGCATGGAGGGGTTCCCCGCACACGAAAAATTGTAAGTAAATTGTACTTTACGATCACCACAAATTGGGCTAGATTGGGCATATGAAAATGATCTTTTGCTAAGCTATGTTTGTACTAATATTATAAAGCTGAAGAGTTTGTTTGTTTTAACGCGCTAATCTCTCATCTAAAATTATTTCTGTGTTGGATAGCTTATTGATCTAGGAAGGCGTTAGGCCTTTTATAAAACATAACGATTCGACTTATATGATTAGAGAAACCTTAATTAATGTTCTAAAAACGAGGGTAATAGATTTCTATTAAAAACTTCCGTTGTGCACGCAGCGTAAACAGTTAAAGATATAAAAAAAACATGTATGACGCGATTATTTCGCTTCAAAAGTTCCACAGTAAAATCTGCAACAGCATATGTCTATCTTGTATAGTTAATTCACTACAATTTTTTTATGTACATAAGTAAGATCAAAATAAATGTACTATTTTCAAAGGAGTTTATGCACACAGGTATTTATTGTTATCAAAATGAACATATTAACCATCACGAGCATTTTATTTTGAACGAAATTGCCCCCCTTATATCATATTATTTCAATAAACACCTTGAATCTATCCCAGTTTGAAAATGAAGTAAATAGCATCAAAATACTGCTCGCAGCTTAAGTACAACGTGCCCATGCGCTAACAGCTATGGTTACTGGGCTCTTTCCTAACAATGAAAATATGCATTTTGCGTGGAAATAATTTACGGGAAATACGAAATTTATGCGGGCGACGCCGCGGGGGATAGCTAGTTATTTGATATAGAGCAAAGTAACTTAAAACTTATAACTGCGGGTCTATACGCGACGCATATTATGTAGTAGTATTGTAACTACTTACACCCTCGACGTTTCAACGGTGTTGCAACCGTCGTGGTCACGAGGAGACTGGCGCTCGGCGTCTTCGTCTGCATCGGGCGGCCGGTTCTTCTGCTACCCTCCAACTATCCGATATTTGTTGTGCACGTGAACTAGAGTCAGTAGGTTCAGTGCGACACACAACACTCACAGTATCCGGGTTAATGTTTATTGATAAAGGCGACACACACGGTTTGCACTTATTAATCACTGGACTCCAGGCCGATGACAATTTAAATCCGTCTTCCCGATTGAAATTATTATACTTCTTGATTTCAATCGCTTCACGTATTACCCTAGTATGGTAATGGCGATCCGTGGAAAGGATTTTCGGGTCATGTAACTCCATCCAGTGATTAGTCCCCATATTAAGCAGATGTTCTGCCACCGCGGATTTATTAGTCTGCCGATTTTTCACTGCAGCGATGTGTTCCTTGACTCTTTCGGCTATAGTCCGTTTTGTCTGCCCAATGTACGAACTACCACAGCTGCAGTCTATTTTGTAAACCCCCGGAGTTTGAAAAGGCAATACGTCCTTAGGCGATCGTAGTATTTGTGCTATTTTACGTAACGGAGTATATACAGTCTTAATGGAGTATTTACTAAGTACTGATCCAATTTTGTCCGTTACGCCTTTTACATACGGTAAAAATGCTGCTTGACGACTAGCCTCAGAAGCCTTCCCCCTCTCCCTGCGCCCTCTTCTTTCCTTCGGAATCTTGTATCCATTTCGTCGTAGTACCTCCTGAACATGTCCAAGCTCCTTATGTAAATGCTCAGGGTCACATAGGTTGTGAGCTCTATTTGTTAATGACGTTATAACCGATTGAAGATGCCGAGGATGATGATGAGAAGAGGCGTGTAAGTATCGGTCTGTGTGTGTGGGCTTCCTGTACACAGTGTGTGCCAATGTTCACTCCGGGGGTTTACAAAATAGACTGCAGCTGTGGTAGTTCGTACATTGGGCAGACAAAACGGACTATAGCCGAAAGAGTCAAGGAACACATCGCTGCAGTGAAAAATCGGCAGACTAATAAATCCGCGGTGGCAGAACATCTGCTTAATATGGGGACTAATCACTGGATGGAGTTACATGACCCGAAAATCCTTTCCACGGATCGCCATTACCATACTAGGGTAATACGTGAAGCGATTGAAATTAAGAAGTATAATAATTTCAATCGGGAAGACGGATTTAAATTGTCATCGGCCTGGAATCCAGTGATTAATAAGTGAAAACCGTGTGTGTCGCCTTTATCAATAAACATTAACCCGGATACTGTGAGTGTTGTGTGTCGCACTGAACCTACTGACTCTAGTTCACGTGCACAACAAATATCGGATAGTTGGAGGGTAGCAGAAGAACCGGCCGCCCGATGCAGACGAAGACGCCGAGCGCCAGTCTCCTCGTGACCACGACGGTTGCAACACCGTTGAAACGTCGAGGGTGTAAGTAGTTACAATACTACTACATAATATGCGTCGCGTATAGACCCGCAGTTATAAGTTTTAAGTTATAATGCAACGTGAAAGTTTAAAAAGTTATAGAGCAAAGTAAGTAGTGAAGATAAGAAGATAGAGAATTAATGATTGCACTAAAATATTTTATTTATTTTAAAGTTAATGCACAAACAAACGGCAAATATGGCGGCCTTGATTCAAAAAGCATCAACTATCAGTCAATTATAGCTCTTAAAAGTGAAAACACAGGCGGCGCAAAGGAAGTTATAGAGTGACAAAAGAAACGGTGATACAATATCTGCTGTCCACTTCACTTGTCTAATCTCTCCGGCGAAATCAGTCATCATCACCGAAATCAGTTATAGATAGAATCCATAAGGTTTTATCCAAGCCACACAAAACTTTAACTGGACCAAGATACTCGTAAATAGGTTCTGTAACACGACAACAGCTATGAAACGGTTCCTATTTACGGCAAGCATCGATAAAAACAACAACGTTACTTAGTTTTGCCGCTCCCCGCTAGATGGCGCTTCATGCTGTTACAACACGGTGCGACTTCGGATAATGACCTTCCGTCAATAATATTGTTATTAAAGCACAGAGGAGGTTGCAACATTAAGTTTAACTCCATCCAACGCTTCTAGTACTTTCTGACCCTATGACTTTGCAAAAGCACTTAGCACTATTTTATCATTGAGAAATTGACTTAATTGTACGTCGGCTATGAGCCTGTTTCTGACTAAAGTAAACACGTTACTGCCACAAGCTTGTTTTCATCATCGTCTCTTCGTACAAACAACTACCACCTTAACAGTGCTCAATTAGTAGGTGGTTGAAGACAAGATAACACATGCCACTAGTTGTTACTTAAGCACACTGTAGAGGCACCATCAAAAGCGCCTGATTGCACAGACTAATCTCATTAACAATATTAATTAAAGTTGTATAATGCAAATTCTGTTCATCGCAACAAAAGGATCACATCAAACGGATAATCAACACCGCGATAATTATGGGAATATTCTATCAATTACCCATTTAGTTTGAGTTTGCATGTTGTCAGTTCAAAATTGAGGCACGTGCAATTTAAATTGGGTGAAAGTTAATACGTTTTTGCTTTTATTCTTACAGTAAATAGCTAGAACTGAAATGGCTTATCTTTTTAATACCGGTGCCCTTAACTTATTTTTAGAGTCTGAAATGTTATTTTACATAAGACTCGGAAATAGGGCTGTAATCAAATGATTTTCATGTTGTATCAAGAAATAAACGAAAATTTCTCTTATCATATCTCTTGATGGTAGCAATTACTTGCCGTAATAAATAGCACACCATCTTATTTAAGCCTTAAAAAGGTTAAAGGCGGATCCGCCCCGAACACGTGCCGATCAGTACCGTATCCATCGGTGTCATTGAAAAATGATTTTGTATCTAAGACCCCTTACACACTCCGACTTTTAGCATCGATGCAGTCGTGCGTTTCGAAAACGCGCTTCAGCAATGAAAAGATTTAATTTAACATCGATGCAGTCGCGTTAGTAAAATTCAGTACATAATTTGTCAATTCCAGCTTCTGCATCGCGACTGTATTGATGCTAAAAGTAGCGCAGTGTGTAAAGGTTGACATTTTGCGACTGCTTCGATGCTAACGCGCTTTAGCATCGCGACTGCATCGCTGCTAAAAGTCGCAGCGTGTAAAGGGGTCATACATATAGATGTACTGCACTCGTCAGTGACAATAATCACTGAACGTGTTGACGTTCAGTGATTATACCGGTACGTTGGTGCCGGCCGCCGAGCACTGTTTTGTGCGGATCGGTCTTTAAGGAGGGAGTTGACATCAAATCAGGTTTGTTCAAGTTTAAATGAAATTATGCAATGGATCCTCAGAGTTAAATCGCTCTCGCTTTTCTTATCACAGTGGAAAAGTATCACGGAGTGACGTTTCTTACATTTAATATCAGGCTGTTAAATTGCGCACCATTCAGATTCAAATTCTTTCTAGACGTACCAAGGAACCAGGCTTAAATAAGACTCCTTTAGTCACATTTGTAAGAGGATGCTTAGTTTCAGCTGTGTTTATTCCCTTTATAGTTATTACTTCTTTTCATTTCAATGCGTAATCAACAAAGTGTATTATTATTATGTGTATGTAATATGTGTATGTTGATAAATCTATAATATGTAAATAAGTAGAGTCTTATAAAAGAAGACTTTGTGTTCCTCTGAAACAATTATGAATTTATTTCGTGAACTTAACATCAACTAAAACATCACCCTGCAAAATAGAAAATACTTTAAACAATCTTGAAATCCCAATTATGTCTATTTTTTATAAATTTCTTGTTTTTTAAATAACCAAATTAACTTATTAATATTATCATAATACATATTTTACTTTTGTTACAGGCTGCTATGACAACAGTCATTTTAGGGTTCCGTAGCCGAATAGCAAAGTCAAGTCTGTCTGCCTGTCTGTCTGTCTGTCTGTCTGTCCGTTCGTCCGTATGTCACAGCCACTTTATTCTGTAACTATAAACATCACAGTGTTGAAATTTGGTAGAAAGGTGTATCATGTTAACCACTTTACAATTCTCATACAAAAAAATAAAAAATGTGATATTTAATGGGGGACTCCCATACATGAAACTAAAACCGAAAATTGTTTTTTTTTGTCAAACCTCGTATAGGTTTGACGGTGGGGTGTCTATGGATAGTTCTTTAAAATGACATAGAAGTTCCTAAAACTATTTTCTTTTAAAGTCTAACGTTTGATAGATAGACGCTTCCAAAGTGGTAAGATGGGCGTCTTCCCTCATCAAACTTCTAAACTAAGCGAGTGTAAAAATATGTTGATCTTAACAAACACTTTCAACAAGTATTTTTTTAAGATATAACACATTTTCAACAACCGCAAACATAACTTTGTTCTTCTGAAAAACAAAGTTATATTTGCTATCAACAAAATATTGTGGTATTTTAGCTAAGTGGAAGTAAATGGATTCCCTAATTTAGTATAAGTTGGCAGGAACCCTAGTACGCGAGTCCGACTCGCACTTAGCCTGTTTTTATATATAACACAAGTAACCATAGACTAAAAAAAGTATTTTTGGATACATCTATTTAAATTTGGTATCTAAGTTAGTGGTATGTATGTTTATCATTGTTATAAATACCTTTTGTAATTTATTAACGTCACGCTTCTTTCTTTTGTCACTTTAGTACTTTATACGCGCCGCCTGTATTCTTTGTAAAGACCTATAGTTGGCTGGTTGAGAATGCTTTTAGCATTAAATCCGCCTATGTCCCGTTGCTTGAGCATGAGGTTTAAAATTAATCGTATTTTGTACACGTGTTTCTATAATTAACTTGAGCTTACTTGTTTCTGAAGTTTACGCGAATATTACTCATCGAAATAAAACAACTTTTTTACGGATTAACTTTTCGCGAGTTTATTAATTTTATCCCGACGTTTCGAACACTTTACAGCGTTCGTGGTCACGGGTAGACTAAGATGTTATTTGTCATTTACAGAGTTTTGAAAAAATATACACTACCGTCACTCATATTATTAATTAACGTTCCTATCCACGCAGAAAGAGCTAACTGTGTCTTGTGATCTTGCAGTGAGTGGTCTAGCTTGGGTCCTAGTTAGAACTGGATCCCATGCAGGTGGAATTTTCCAACCATCTTCTCTGTTAAAATTTGGATGTTTTCTTATTTCTATAGCTTCGCGTAGCATACGTGGAATGAACCGACGTTCTTTTGACAGTACTTTAGGTTGGTCAAACGTAAGGTCATACGTTTTGCCACGAACGCTGTAAAGTGTTCGAAACGTCGGGATAAAATTAATAAACTCGCGAAAAGTTAATCCGTAAAAAAGTTGTTTTATTTCGATAACTTGAGCTTTATTAATATATTTATGTCAATATTTTCCAATCATAATAATCTAGATTTCTCACGCCCACATATCAAAAAGTAATAATTAAAAATATCAAGAAAACTTTAGATTTAATCTGTCTTAAGGCTGTCGTCGCCACTGACAAGATATCCAATAGATTTGACTACTATTATTAATCTTCTAAGAACTATTTTTAATATGATGGTTTCGAGATTAAAGAGCTTGTGCGAAAATGTTTCAAAGTTTAGATTCCTTTTGTCTGGTTGCAAAGATAGATTTTAATATGCACACCTTAAATTTTCTCTCTAAGAGCTACCAAATATATGATCACTATTTTCAAGACAGCAAAATTCTTGGCAACAATGCGTTTGCTTTCACTGAAATACCTGGTGTATTTCCCCAAAGCTAATTTAAAAATCGAACCACATTAATAATAAAAAAATATATGGATGCCAAATCTACTTATCTAGAATTGAAATCATTCGTCGTGTGGATCCGAGAAACCGAGAGCAGGGATGAGACGAGGCTTATCATACGATAACTCACGTGATACCAGCGCACAGGGAAAGTAACAGCTGATACCGGAATAGATAAAACGCACCTTAAGAACTTGGATAGAATAAATGAGATTCTGAATTTATATGTCTCTCTGGGCTGTTCTGTCCCAAATTCTAGGTTAAGTCTTTCAATGAAATATTTGGAAAAAGAGTTACATACTATTTCATATGTTAGATGCTTGAAAAAACAATATCGGATCCATACCTTACCATCGAAGGCACCTGTGGCATGACATATCTATCCCTTTTGACCCGTGTCTTTTATGTTTGAATTTAACGTAAAAATAATCAACTAAATTATGTTAGACCATATAAGAAATCAACAGACGACATAGGTGTTCCTAACAATTAAAAATAACAGTAATATCACATTTATTCACAAACGAGCGCATCACTATTAGGATGCAAGGGAGTCGAGATCCGATTTTAACTAAATTGAGTTTTATAAGATTTCTGCTACCTTCAGCTGAAATAAGACCTTACAATCTTGGACCAATAGCGTAAGGCTTACTGTGGCTTCTAAGATTCTGACTTCTTACGTGTATTTGCTTTGATTCTCAATTATTTATCGTCTATTTACAAAGAGATAATAAGAGCGAAGCGAGTATTTTTGTCTAAATACGATGTGCCGACGGCGAAAATGTAAACTAACGATGCCATCGTCCAAAATGCGGTTGCCAGATCCAGTATAGCTAATCTCCCCAATATTATAGAAAAAATACCGATTTTCCGTAATATTTTGTTTTTGTATATGAATATATTCTTGGAAAATAAAACAATTCTTTTATAATCTTAATATTATCAAGCAGATCTGCTTAAAAAGTTTTTCTTTTCAATGTGTTTTTCTTATGTTTGTTTTGCATTTGAAATTGGTAGGTAAACAAGATAGAAACAAGCATTCATAGACTACTTTTAATTAGTACCCTCCTCTTAGATTTCGCCTCATTGAACTCCATGAATCAAGGGAGATTTTTTGCATTGGCTACCCTGATTGAATGCTAGCACCCCTTGTACTTATCTTATATCTTTAATAAGTGTATCGACCAAAATCAGTTTCCAAATTTATTGAAACATAGTAAGGTTGTCCCTTTACTTAAATCCCCAGCAATTTTAGGCCTATTTCAATATTACCCACAATAAGTAAAATTTTTGAAAAACTCATTTACAATCAATTACTTTCCCATTTTAAACTTAATAATTTACTACACGAAAAACAGTTTGGGTTCTCTAAAGGTAGAAATACAACTGATACCGGAGTAGCACTCATCAGACACATTCTTGATGCTTATGAAGACAAACATGATGCCGTAGGTGTATTCTGTGATTTATCAAAGGCGTTTGATTGTGTAGACCATCAGACACTGCTCATTAAGTTAGAACACTATGGTGTCTCGGAAAACTCATCTAAGTTGTTAAGTTCGTACTTATCAGGTAGAATACAATCAGTTAACATAAATGGTACCTACTCTTCCGGAGCCCCTCTTCAAATGGGGGTCCCCCAGGGCTCAATATTGGGGCCTTTACTTTTCCTGATATGTGTAAACGACCTGCCATTTTATTCCACAAACCTTTGTGAGATGGTTTGTTTGCTGATGATACTTCTTTGATTTTTAAAATGAAAAGACATGAAGAAAATTTTGACGACGTAAACAATACTCTCTCCAAAGTATTGAATTGGTTCACCACCAATAACTTGTTGCTGAATGCTAGTAAAACTAAATGTGTAAAATTCACTTTACCTAATGTAAAACAACTTACACCAAATATTGTACTAAATGGTAATAATCTAGTCTTAATAGACTCCACTGTATTTCTGGGCATTACACTTGACTCAAAATTACAGTGGGGACCTCATATTAAAGCCCTAGCTAGGAGGCTAAGCTCGGCTGCCTTTGCAGTTAGAAAAATAAGGTATCTGACTGATGTTGAAACGGCGAGGCTTGTGTATTTTAGTTACTTCCACAGTATTATGTCTTACGGTCTTCTCTTGTGGGGTTCTGCTGCAGACATTGATACCATATTTATTTTGCAGAAAAGAGCCATTCGTGCTATTTATAAACTTAGTCCTCGTGACTCCCTGAGAGGAGTCTTTAAGAAAATCAACATATTAACTGTGGCTTCTCAATACATTTTTGACAATATAATGTACGTCCGTAAAAATTTAGATAATTTCATGAAGAAGAGCGACATTCACTCATATAATACAAGAAATAAACACAAGCTTGTCGTTCCTAACTTCAGATTAGTTAAAACTAGTAGATCGTTCATGGGAAATTGTATAAAATTCTTTAATAATATACCACACAATCTTGTCGAATTGCCGGTTGATAAATTTAAGAAACACGTTGAAAACACGCTTATGTCTTAAGGCTATTATAAGGTTCAAGACTACCTGAACGACACGAATGTGTGGTCTGTCCAGCCTGCACCGACTGATGTACTTACCTTTGATGATTTTGATTTTACGGCAGCTAGTGGTGACTGAGTTTGTTCCGGCGTTTCTTCTCAGCACTAGCCTAATTGTCTGTGTTCTGTCTCGAAGCGCTGATAGGGCCCAAAAGATGATAAATAAATATCCTTTGGACATTCCCACACATCGCCATCTAGCCCCAAAGTAAGCTACTCAAAGCTTGTGTTATGGGTGCCAGACAACGGATATAATACTTAAATACTTTTTTTTTGTAAATACATACATGATATACATAGAAAACACCCAGACCAATACAAACAGACATGTTCATGCACACAAATGTTTGTATTGTGCGGGGATCGAACCCGCACCCGCTGCGTAGTAGGCGATTTCTCGACCACTACACCAGACGGGTCAAATGGGGATGACGGGAAGAAGGAGACATGATTCGGCCCCTTCAGGGCACAATTATTTTTATTTTATTTTTCACTGTACATTTGACGTTCATAAGTGGCATATTGTGTCCTATATTGAAAAAAATATTTTTGATTTGATTTTGTCAATATCATCTATTGACCAGATATTCCTTGGGGCACTGTACGGAAAAGTTAACTAAATTAGTTAAGTCAACGTGTCTATGTGTCTATCTTCCTTACGGTGTTACCGTATAATTTACTTGCTTACTAATATGAGCAGCGTAGGAAGTCCACCGGCAAGATGGACAGACGACCTTATAAAGATCGCAGGATCAAACTGGATGCGACCGCTAGTGATCGGTCGCTGTGGAAAGCCGTGGGGGAGGCCTATGTTCAGCAGTGGACGTCCTTTGGCTGATAATGATGATGATGATAGTATGATCACTTACAAACGAATTAATATAAAAATACCTTTTCAGAAAACTTTATAAGCAAATTCTTTATTTGTACACCATGTTAAAAGTATATTTAAACATGAACCACCGTCCTCCTTTCCAGCAGAAGTGCGCATCGGCATAAAAAGTGACGGTAAACACAAACCTTCCACCTGACGAGTAGCATTAAATGGCGTAATAAATAAACTGAACAACCAAAACGGAATGTAATTAAAAAAGTTCTGGTGTTATGTCACTGTTTTAATATCGGTGTAGCGGTGTTTACACCCGGTGATCCATGTTTCGGTGGTCGTAAATATCTGAAGTACCTAAGTTACCAAATTACGTCAAAGTTTCTACTGTTTTATTTCTGCTCAATAGGTACTTCTTACAGTCAACGTTATTGCTTACAGCTCTAACGTTTACGCGTAGGTCTGTACAGCTTGCTTTAGAACAGCGTGCGGAACGCGTTGTTTCTTTGACAGTCAAGTAGCTCTGCTTTTGTACGAATTAACTTTTTGTATTGCGATTTCGCATTTTATTGATAAAATTTTATTCAAATAACATAAATATTAATAATTATTATGATAATATTTATGTTATTATTATGCAGAGTGTTGTTTTGGTCAGCGACGTCCGACTCAAGGGTGGCTGTACAAACGATACTGATGCCAAAAAAAAAATGATGTAACAATCCACAAAATCATTTTTTTATTGCGATACTAGCGAGTGAGTCACTACTAGCTTCGGCGTAGTATCTCGTAGATACGTGCGAGGCTACGAGACCACTACTACTAGTACTGCAACTAGTTTTGATTTTTTTAGAATACTGAGAAGAAGTTTTCTGTTTTGGAAATTGCATATATATATATTTTTTAATAATTTTAACTCATATTATCATCCCTAAATAGGACTGCTCATTTTCCAAGCTCCGAAGGTAAGTTCGACTAAGAATTAGGTTTAAAAAATGTGACATCAAAATATTTCTCTTTATTTAGTATGGGTTTGCTCTTGACTCCAGACCAAGCCAAGTACGACTAAGACGGAGTCAAAGATGGAACGAGCTCGCCCAGAAGAAGCCTGATTACTCTTAACTTTGAATAGATTCGGATTATAATAATTATAAAACACTGACGCGGGCTCCGAGTTCTACTCCTTTGCCGTGCGCATTATAAATCCTGTGTAGTCTGATGAACTAGCTACAACTACATTAGGTATGAATTGCAATCCATATCATATTAAAAAAAAGAGATTTTTTAGTTATTGTTTTTGGAATTCAAATCATTTTCACGATATTTGTACTCATGTTAGCAATGACTATACGGCTGCAATTAATTAATATTGTCGTGCTATGTTTCAGCCTGTTCGCTCGGGGCTCTTACGTGACGACGTCAACAAAATTGACCAATGTAAATCCGTCTGAACTGCAATACATCACAAAGATTACAACACTTGTCAGTTGCCAAACTCCCTTGATGCATATTGCACGTAAATCAATGCTGTTCAGAGCTCTTATGTAAATTAATTCATACTTCAACCGACGTGTTTGGTGCACATACCTGAGTGTTTTAAACGAACTTTATTACGAATGCAAAAGGGTGGGATTTGAAAAGCATGGGCGGGGCAGTAAATCTTCGTGTCCCAAACACGCAAAATTCAACAAATGTGGACGTATTTAGAACCTAGCGCTAAGTCATTTTACAGGTGTTTTTATTTTCTTTTTTGCCATTTTTTATGCTAACATTGATATCTTAAGATAGTTAAAGTATTATACTATATATATTATATTATATTTTATATTAAGATTAATGTAAAAAAATAACATAAAACTAAAGTAATTTCTACTAGAAAAGATACGAAGTATTATTGACGGAATATGCGATATAGATTCCAAGTGCAAACTATCCCGTCCAAAATTAATGCCAAATTATAACTTCTCAAATAATTAGTTATAAATTTATGTGTTATATACATATATTTATTTCATGATAACTAAATGTTTCCTAAATAATAATAAAATAAAATAAAAATAAGAATAACCTTACTCCAAACCTGTTCATTACTGCACTGAGTTAAACATATGAACGACTTGCATATGCCAGATTTGGAACAGTTTGTGTCATTTTGCTAACTCCACTCTAGACATTAACAGCTCCATTCCGATATTTTCTTTTGAGAGAGTTCGTCATTTCTGCTACGCCAAATATGGGATTTGTGATATATGATTCTGTTTAAGTTTTTAAGTACCTAATTGTATTGTTGCAATGCATCTTTATGAATGTTAGGATTCAATCACAACTCATAGTAATAAGTAGGTAGATATTGCCATCAATAATAGGTATCAATACCAATTATGACTTCTATTGCCATCAAGAAGAACTGATAAAGACTCGATTACTTATTTTAAACGACCAATCAAACGTCGCTTTCCACATGGAAAAACATGGGGGACGGTTATGGTTGGGTTAACGGAAGACGGTTCCGTCGAGTCTAAAACAACACTTGTAAATCAAGAGCTTCAAACAACAGGCTGCAATTAATAAGACTATCGGTCCCCCGCGGCGTCGCCCGCCTAATATTTCGGATTTCGCGCAAAATAATTCAACACAGAATACATATTTTCATCGGAATTAAGAGGCAAGGAAGAAGTACATTGGAGTTGGCGCAACCGCGTGTTGTATTTATGCTGCGAGCATAATTTTGGTGCAGACTTATTTTAAAATTGTGATAGTTTCTGAGATATGTATTGAAATGAAATAATGTTAAGGACAATTTGGTCCAAAATTAAATACTCGCGATGATGAATATACCTATTTTGATGAGAATAAATACCCGTGTTCATCAAAACACCTTTGAAAATAGTTCATTGCTTTTATCAAATTTTTTTATTTAAAATGATTGGGGTGAGTAAACTATTTCAGATAGACGTATGCTATTATGGACTTCCCTGAAGAACTTTTAAAGCGGAACAATCCCATCATACAAGATATTTATGTATCTCAAGCGCTTTACGCTACGTACGCAACGAAAGCTCTTAAAAACTATATTTTAGCCCGTTTTTGCATTATTTTTCATTATTGCTTTGCTCTTATGAATTGTATAATGCATAATCATGGTGTTTTTAGGGTTCCGTAGCCGAATGGTAAAAAACGGAACCCTTATAGTTTCGTCAAGTCTGTCTGTCTGTCTGTTTGTCCGTCCGTATGTCACAGCCATTTTATTCTGTATCTATAACCATCACACTGTTGGATTTTAGTAGCAAGATGTATCCTGTTAACCGCTTTACGATTCTCATACAAAAAATAAAAAATAATGACATTTAAGGGGGGGCTCCGATACATGAAACTAAAAACAAAAAAAAATTTTTAGTCAGACTTATGCGTGTCTATGGACAGGTCTTTAAAATGACATCGAGGTTTCTAAAACCATTTTCATAGCTAGACGCTTCCAATGTGGTGAAATGAGCGTCCCCCCCATCTAAATTTTGGGAAAAAAATTAATGTAGATCTTAACAAATACTTTCAACGAAAATTAGTTTGGACGGGATCGAACAAGAAGTTTTTGAGATATAGCACATTTTCAACAACCGCAAACATAACTTTGTACTTCATACAAACACTATTATAAACAAAGTTATATTTGCTGTCAACAAAATTTTGTGGTATTTTACTAAGTGGAAGTAAGTGGATTCCCTAATTCAGTTAAAGTTGGCACGGAACCCTCAGTGCGCTGGTCCGCCTCGCACTTGGCCGGTTTTTTTAGACTTGATAAATAGAGCTAACCAACCCAAAAATCTTTTTTCAAATTGGTCTAGTAGTTATTGAGATTAGTGCGTTCAAACAAACAAACTTTTTAGATTTATTATATTAGTATCTTTTTTCTTTTTATATCTTTTGGACATTCCCACACATCGCCATCTAGTCCCAAAGTAAGCTACTCAAAGCTTGTGTTATGGGTGCCAGACAACGGATATAGTACTTAAATACTTTTTTTTGTAAATACATACATGATATACATAGAAAACACCCAGACCAATACAAACAAACATGTTCATGCACACAAATGTTTGTATTGTGCGGGGATCGAACCCGCACCCGCTGCGTAGTAGGCGATTTCTCTACCACTACACCAGACGGGTCGTCAGTATAGATCAAATTCTCGTACAAAAGATAAGAAAAGAGAAGAAGAAAAACCGATTCCAATGTGAAACATGGTAAAGTAATATTGTCTTTCCACGTGAAGTAACAATAGCGTTTGTTAAATAGTTTTAGGCGCGTTCACTATATTTCCATCAAATCTGAGCGTTGGCTTGAGGAAATTTAATAAACCCAGGACTTTAGTTCAATTAAAAATGGTCCATAAAATGTAGAACGACGGTAAATGGCGTCTTGTGTTCCGTCACACTTCATAATGGTTCAGTAGAATCATAAGAATAGTTAGATACGGGTTTACTATCATGTACCAAGGTACATGATAGTAAACCCGTAAAACTCCGATAACATGGCGCTTGTACACAAGTGTACAAGCGCCATGTTATCGGAGTGTGATAAGAACATGCGAGTGGGTTGTTATTGGCAGACATATTAACATACACACATAAAAAATGAAAAAAAAACAGGGTGGCCAAAACAGCGACGTCGAAATTTCTTTCCATCTATCCAAATATATCATATTTCTGATAGCCATTTTTTAAGTTTTCGAGGCTTTTTTTTCAATTTTTTCAGTCTTCGTTTCAGCTAGCTCATAATTTTATCTAAGTATATCAAATTTATCAAGATCAAACTGTACTTTAAAAAAACGGCATAACACCATAGGTAGTGGTGTAATAATTTGTTGGAGAATCCTTAAAATTTGCTAAAAATAATTAATATCTCGAAATATAATATTTGATAGCCCTGGATGTAATCTTTTCAATAAAAAAAGGGTGCCCAAAAAATCAATTTTTTGGGCACCCTTTATACAAATAACTACTATAATAGTACTCTTTTCTTTGAGTTACTGTATCTAGCAAATACAGAGGCTGTACATTATTATTATGATCATCACAAACGTCTTTACGGCTTCTTACACCGGTCCTACTTCCTGCACCTACAGTGTGTGCTTACAACGCAGATATAAGAGGGTACAGACGCGAACGTAAGCGGCTTTATTTATATTTCCTTAAATCTATCGCCATTACAGCGTAATGAGAATTCTTCGGTCGTAAACGTAGTTATTTCATCTTATAGCAATACGTCAGCGTAATCTAAAACTTAGTTTGTATGTTGTACTTAGCATTCATTATCCAATAATTTATATTTATATGATTTCATAATTTGCAAACAAGTTCAGAGAATCGCTTTTACCGGCAGATAGATTATCAGATGATCAAACAGTACCGAGAAAACATATTCCCTTAATAATGAGATCAACCTAGATATTCGTGTGGCCTGCTGCCGAAGTCTGAAGCATTTTTTTTGAAATTTCACGTAGATAAATTCAATTTGCTGGTTTCCTTTTACCTTTAATAAATCTTTAAAAATATTTAAAATTTATTAAAGCATCATTACAAAATTCTTCTCAATCAATGAAAACACGAAAACACCAATTTTGACTCAGCGTTTTTCGAGCGCCACCTGGCTGTTTAACAGGGAAACTATGTCGAGACTCAACACCAGCCTGCGACGCACATTAACGGCATGCCGACGACAGTCATCAGAAAATTAATATTCCTTTCCAAAGGGATAATAATTTTATAGTTTATTCTCAAGAAGACAATCCATGCCACTTTTTGGGACCGTGCGTGACGACAGCTTCCCAAACCATTGTAAAGTTAGCCTTTAACATCCCACTGTTGGGCAAAGGCATTACCTCAACTATGAGGTAATTTGAGCCATACTCCACCTCGCGGGCTCAGTGCGGGTTGGTGGAGGGGTGTTTGCAAGGCAAGCGACTAACCTCTGCTGTCAGATTTTATCAAGCCGCCCATAAGGCCTCTGACTAGGCTTAACAACTAATATCAACAGATATTAGCCGGGACCAAGGGCTTAACGTGCCTTCCAAAGCACGGAGATGCTCATGATGTATGTCACTTATATGGTCGGAATGGTCACCCATCCAAACACGACCGCGCCGTAGGTTGCTTCACTTTGGTATTACTACCAAAGCGCTGCTACCACTGCGCTACGAGCACCTCGAACTACAGATAGTCTGAAAATAATTGCTGACTTACAAACAAAGTTCACAAACCATTGCGGATGTTTAAATGACAAATGGCTGGCTGTCATTACGGAAACGTGACTAGACCAAAGTTATTTTCATAAAATGTTTTATTATTCATATATTCCAATTTAGTTAACTATAAGGTCAGATTTTATTTATTAATATAATATAAGACACGGAGACGTATTTTTTGTACTGAAATTGCTAGAGAAATGGTGACAGGCGTCAGTATTCCTCCAAAGATGTTTATTTTAAGGTTCCGTAGCCGAATGGCAAAAAACGGAACCCTTATAGTTTCATCAAGTCTGTCTATCTGTCTGTCTGTATAAACATCACACTGTTAAAATTTAGTAGGAAGACGTATCCTGTTAACCGCTTTACGATTCATAAACACATTTCTTTTCACACTATTTTCTTTTAAAGTCTAACGTTGGGGGGTTAAATGGGCGTGTGTCCCCCTCCCCCTTTAAAAGTTAACTAAGCGAGTGTAAATTTTGGAAAAAATACATAATGTAGATCTTAACAAATACTTTCAACGAAAATTGGTTTAAGTGGGATCGAACTATAAATTTTTAGATATGGCACAATTTCAACAAACGCAAATATAACTTTGTGCTTCATGCAAACACTGTGAAAAACAGAGTTATATTTGCTGTCAACAAAATATTGTGGCATTTCAGCTAAGTGGGAGTAAGTGGATTCCCTAATTCAGTTAAAGTTGGCACGGAACCCTAAGTGCGCGAGTCCGACTCGCACTTGGCCAGTTTTTTTGGCTACTGCGAGCGCTTTCATCGACTCAGGTTCCCCTACTTTGCGCACATCGTGAAGTTAATTATCAAGGCTATTCACATAGTGGATCAAATAAAAAATACTTTACATAATGAGAGAAAACATAGTTTCACGCAAAAAGGCTTCGTCGCTTCAAATGTCCTCAGTTTTCTGTAAGTTTCAGGACCTCAATTTTTGAATCACCTGCGCAAAGATGGCATGTTATATTAATTGATTTATGTACGTTTTTCCAATGAGTATGAGAATAATTTCACACGGGAGTGATTAAAAAGGAAATAACTGAATTTTGCGAAAACTAACGTCTGTATTTCGCGTGATTTCCATTGATATTTAATTCGTTTTTAAACAAAAGTCACATGCCATATTCAAGCAAATGATTCGAAAATAAGGCCCCTGGTCTATAATGCTAAAAGTTTATAGTTTGGTTTTGAACAACTTAAAGGTATCTGCTCTCTTAATGTCTGATAGAAGTTGATTGTAGAACTGTGCCCTCTCAGAGGCAATGGTCTATTTCCCAAAGTTGAAAGCAGGCGTCGACTAATCGCTGTTAAAAAATTACGATCTCCACCTTCATAACGTTACTTATATTATCAGCAAACGCCGTTTGTGAGAAACAGTTCGTAACTTCACAAGTTTAAATTTAGGGCATAGCAGAAACTAGCCTACTCAAGGGCCGTAAAGCCGTAATTCTATCCACGTAGTGATTGGCGTGTGTTTCCTGCGACGGCAATCCGATAGTGTTAAAGAATTGGCATTTTATCGATAGACTTAAAATAATATGTTATGAAACCACAAGCTCTGCGATTCGGTCAACAAGCTACTCTACTTCTTATTTAAAGCAAAAGAGTGAGAAATTTTAAATAAAGCCTTCGATAAGCTCTCATGGTTCTATTTTTTTACCCCTTTACCTTACAATAATAATATTATACCATATTAAGTAAGGTACCTACATACTTTACTCATCATATAGAGTGCGCATACTAAAACAGTTAATTTGATTAACCAAATATAAGGAAGGTAAATACCATATTTAAATATTTTCCCATTAACCAAGTGTAAGTTGCATAAAATCCCGTATTGTTGTGAAGTTGAGATAAACTTATATCTATTCCATGAAAATATTCAGTAATTCTTTTAACTGTTATGTTTTATTAAATAATATTGATAAACTTATCGATATGGTATCAGAAATGTAGCAGACACATGACTACGGCCAAGCGTAGGCAGTTTATGGCGTATTTTAGTTTATGGCCTATGCTAAAATTAAATTAAAACCAAAATGTGGCTCATAAAAATTAACCTGGTTTGTATTTTGGTGTAAATACTTTGTAACACTGTTTACTGTCTAAAAGCAATGTAGGCAGACTTATTAGAATAATAAGGATTTTATTTAGGTACTTTACGAGGTGCTAGCACAGCGGTAAGTAGTATAAAATTGGGAAAGCTGGCTCACGGTTCCCTGTGAAAGGATCTGGGGTCTGAGTCTAGAGTTCTCAGGTACTCGAGTACCCCGGCAAACCAGATCCAGGAAGAGCGAAAAGGGCACACCAGAGCGCCTTTTTCGAGGCGCTGCTCTCGTGTTCGCTCTTCCTGGATCTGGTTTGCCGGGGTACTCGAGTACCTGAGAACTCTAGACTCAGACCCCAGATCCTTTCACAGGGAACCGTGCGCCAACTTTCCCAATTTTATAATTCTACATTATTTACAAGTTTGTTATTTATGATTCATGAGAACTTAAGACTCGTTTAGACTAAAAATTTTGAGGTAATAAGGGATATTCATACAAATCCCAATTTCTGAAAGCAATTTGTAGAGGCTTATCTTTTTCTAAGTGTCTGAGTAATTTAAGTCGATCTCGATCAGATACTTTTATATGTGGTACTCGCCAATTTATTTTTTGTATTTTCACGTCAATATGATTTATATCAACATCAATATTTTTTACACTATTTAAATTTACATTCCCCCTATTTAAAATTAATTCATGCTTACAATTCATAATAATCTTATCATAATCTTCAGCAAAGCCAAATATTTTATTCAGGGGAATCATAACGCTAAACTGTCCATTACTTTTAAAACCGTTTAATCTCCAACCCCATAAAGCTGCAACCTTGCTTTCCCCCTCATTCATGGATATTAGGGATTTCATAGTTGTTGTTATACCTGCATTCTTGATCCGATCTATTTCAACACCATTTAGTTCATATCTGATGTCTTGAAACAGGAACATAAAAGGGTTGTTAATAAAATGCAAATCTTTTTTGAGAGGTTTTTGGTCTTTATCGAGCGGTGTAATGAATCCTTCGATTTGAATAGAACTAGCCGATGGTAGTATGTATAAATCCTGCTGTTGTATCGGTATCCTAATCTCATCGTTTTCTCTGAAGCTATTAGTATAAGGGGTATACGTATGAATTTCATAACTCTCAATCGTATTATCGAATTCTGCTACGTCAAACACTTGTAAAATACTCATAATGCTTTAAAGCCAAGACTTTCTAGAAAGAGTTTATTAGACTTAGATATTTTTTTTATTTTTTTTATACGTCTACTCTCTTTAGTAATGTGGGAACTAATAACTTTTTTACCATGCAAAGCTACTTTTTTATTAAAATCGATCATGAATTTCGTAATTGCATGCGTAATATTATGTGTTCTCCCCTGAAGTCAATGCACTGCCCACGTTCATCAACAATTTTAACCGTGATTCGAGATATATTTTCCTTGGTTATTGGTAAATAAATAATGTTTTTTGGTTTTTCTATAAATCGGTGACCGGGAGGTACGTTAGGCACAAATTCATGAATTATATGGGACGGTAATCCGTTTATGTAGGAACCTTTTACAATATCACATTCGATTCGTATGACAGACACTGGGAGAATGCCGATCTCGGTCTCTGATTCATGCCATTTATTTGCTTCTAATTTTTTATTATAAAAACCTAAAAGTTTACCAATACTGTTTTTCCCATCAAAATTTATTGTTTTAGTACAATAAATGGAACATTTCAAGGTGTTGTTATTCGATTGAATGTTTATTTCACATCCATTTACATTATCTTCCAAAAAATTTTGTAGATCATACAAATCGTAGGTACCACAAGGTATTTCTAATTTTTCTCCACTATCTCCATAAGCAAATGTATTATTGGTTGTATTTACATTTGGTATAGAATTGAGTGTAGAAAAAAATATCAGACCACATTCCCAATTATCTTCAATGCTTAGCGGTGGTACAAAATATGTTTCCAGTATTGATTCGTTACCAGTGAATGTTAACGTTAGAGACATGTTATTGAAGTAACAGCATCATCAGTTAAACAAACTATTTATAATAAAAATTGTGCCAGAATTTTTTTAAGAATTTAAGACATAAATGACCACAGTTATATGGATGATTTTTTTGTTCATTATCGTAATTATAATTTACATCGTTGCCTATGTACTGTATGAATTCTTTCGGTGGTTTTAAATTACCATTACTATCAAAGTATTCAACATAGTCTTTAAATTTCACGTAGGCTACCCAATGAGAACCCGAACTTTGAGAATCATCTAAATTGATTATTCCACATTCTTTAAGTAGTGGGCGTTTTGGTAATTCATCTCTCATGAATACCCCACGAAAGTATGGAATATTTTGTGCATGATTTATGATATCGATATTTGTAAGAGCTCTGTTGGGTAGCCTGGTATTTAGTTTTTTTTATTTGTTTTACTTGACAAACAGATTTTCAAACCATTCTTGTATTGTTTAAGCCGTAATCCTTTTCCAATAGATAAGGATTCCATTTTTCCATGATGTCTTTTCATTTCTTCAAGACGTTCTTGTGCATCTTTGACGTCTTTAACAACTTTAGCAATACTGCAGCTCCACCAGCTAAACTGCCAACAGCAGATAGCCCGGCAAAAAGGGGAATCAAAGGTAGAAATCCACCAGTTTTCGGAACAGGAATATATCTTGGAAGTTTTACAGATGAATCTGATATCATTTCTCGAGCTGCAGCGATAGCCAAATCTATTGCTGCTTTCTTACAGGTTGGTTTTAAATTTGACAATCGTTTTGTTATATGAGATATGATATGATTAAATTTACTTTTAATACCATTACCAGATGTTTTAAATCTTCTTGTTTTAGAGCTCTTTAGGCCTGCACCAGAGCTAACTTTAGCTAGCATTGCTTTATTCACCAAATGAGCAGCTAACTTTTCTCCAACACTCGCATTGCTCGCTAGTGCTCGCTGTTTTGCCTTTTTCATTAGTTTCATGTCAGCCTTATGACGATCTTCTAATGATGAGTACTTGTTATATGCTATGTCGTGTTCTTTGCAGTATTCGTCTAAAAGATTTATTCCTTTATCACCTCTAGAAAGTCTTTTTTTAAGGCTTGTTCCAGGTCCACAGTAATAATAACCAGGGAGATGAAGTTCAAACGGTAAATTGTTTATTAACCAATTAACAAGTCTACTGCTTTTCATGCCCTGTATTAGACTGATAAAAGACGTAATTGACAACACTTTTAATATTAGGATAAAACAACATCAGATTTTGATACCCATGAGTTTTCACTTGACGGCAATCCTAACCATTTCACTAAGACTTTGTTGCCTTTCTTTCTTAATACTTTTTCAATTAGATAAAGATGGGTGTTCTTAGTCTTTTGAAGTTCTTCACTGTAAAATGATCCAAGTATAGGCTGGGATCTTGAATCAGTCAAAATATATGTAACTGGTGTGGTGTTCTGCACTTTTGAAATTTTGAATATTTCAGTGGACCAATTAGGTGTATAACATTTTTCAAATGCTCCTTTATATTTACTTATTCTAACATGATCTCCAACTTTTAATTTTGTACCTATTTTAGACTTACAGTTTTGTCTTTGTTTTTTCACATATCTATCGAATATAAGTTTTTTATTTTTTACACTTATGTCTACAGGTTTACAGCCTATAGTTCTATGATTCGAGTTATTGTAATTAAACATAACTTTATCTAGGGTCCCATCATTCCACTTGTAGTTACCTTTTAGACTAAATTCCTTAAACAATTTAGATTTGATTGTTCTTATAAGTCTTTCTACAATCGAAGCTTTTTTTGTTGAGTACGTAGAATAATGATTAATTGAAAATGATTGCATTAAATTTCTGAATTTATCATTATAAAATTCAGTCCCTAAATCAGTTTGCAAGTTCTTTGGATGACGAGTTTTCTCTAACAATTGTTTGAACGCATTATAAACTTCAAATTTATTTTTACTTTTTAGGGGCAATGCCCAAGCATACTTTGAAAAAGTATCTATAACTATTAGAATATATTTGAAATTTGAATTTAGGTGTTTAAGGTTATGTATATCTATTAAATCAGCTTGCCATAAATCGTCTATATCCTTCATAATCACATGCCTTCTAGGAAAATTTCTTCTAACTGTTCTATGTATTTCATTCACTATATCTGTTTTACTCATTTCTTCGGCTTTTTTGTTTGTATCACTTTATCAATTCTTTCAATCACTTCAGCGAGTGTAAGCTCCAGGGAATTTATTTTTTGAAAACAATTTAAAATAGACGAATCAACATATTCTTTGGTGGCACTATCGTGTGGGTCCAAAGGTGATTTAATATTTTTTATTAATTTATTTCTTGCATCAAGTGCCCCATCTTTTGTGATACTCAATGCACAATCTGTGAAACTATTACTTTTTCTTATTACCTTTATCTTGTTTAAATGAAGACCAAATTTATCAACACTCATCTTCAAATGTTATTTCAAACTGAAAGATAAAGTATTGTGTTCCTTTTTTTATTCTTTGATGATACCAGCTTCCTTTAATTCTTCAATAATGGCAAGAATTTCATTATCATGGCTACTATTGCCTGCTTCTCTAGAAGCAACTAATATTTTTAATCGATCAATCAATTCATTAGGATCATCCCAATAAATTAAGTCAGTATTGGGGTTATATTTCTTTAGTTTTGGTATACTTCCACCACTTTTTGGAACAAATTCTGTATCTGAAAGTTCTGAGAAAAGAGGTTTTATTATTTCACGATACTTTATACTTCTATCCCCTTTTAATTGCCCGTTTGGTTCAAAATCTCTTTTGTGAACATTTGTGATAGATAACATATGCTTATAAACAAGTTTATCTTTTTCTGTAACAAGAGATAAATTGGGTTTCTTTTTTAATAGTAATTCACTTATTCCAGGAGTTAGCTCGAATGATTTGTCGTCCAATGTAACATAAAATATAGGATTACTATTCGTCGGGTCCTCAGTTTTAGATAATTTTACAGTAGATCTTCCCATCAATAAATTTTCATTTTCATTCCTTATACCAAATGGTACATTTACTCCTATTGTGTTATTGTATAAACTAATTAAATCATCTTTTTGAAGAGAACCTCGCTTGAGTATATCTATGTTTGTTGAATTGCCATTATCTGTTTCTTGATTAGAATCTTCATATACTGAATCTGTTGAATCACCATTATCACACTCAGTATCATCGAGATAAGTATAACCACACTCATTATCATCAGAATGAGATGTTTCTGAATCATTGTCCAATTTTTGTTTAGAAATTCGTATGGGTTGTTTGACATTATTAGACTGGTTAATATAAGCTGTGATTGGTTCCGCAACAGGTTTTAAGATTTTCTTCATTAAAATATCAGTATTATCTTCAACATTTTTCATATCTTTGATCTTAGATTTTATAGAATCTACAGATCTTATAAGGTGCTCTTTTAAATTAAGATCTATTTTGTTTTAGAGGATGCTACTGCTTGGCACTGAATATAAAATAACACTGAGTCATGTACAAATGTGGCTATTTATAAATATTAATGAGACGGTAGGGAAACAAAAATATCAAATCGTTTTCTATATCTCCCGTTATTCATGGCACAGTCTTTATTAATCACTAGAAAATGATGTTGATCTTTCCATATAAGTGAACATAAACTTTTAAACTGCTCCCAAGACATATCACTGTTGACATGTTCAACGTAAATATGTTTTAAATTTTTATCATCCTGCTTAAATATTACAATAAGGTTTGCATTATCTCGTATGAGTTGTTTTGGGACTTTGGAATAAGTTTGAGACAGGTAAAAACAGTCTATTTGCTTATGACGCCCCATACAATAATAGTCTCGTATGTTAGACTGGTTTTCACAAATCACATCGTCAAATATAATCACAGAATTAGGCAAAGCTTTATCAGGATGCAAGACATCGTTATTATTATTGTATATGAAAAAGTTCACTTCTGGAATTTTATCGAGTATATGACTTAATAAGCGATACTTTGGCTGAAATGTGGTCTTAGAGAAAAGGTATATGTTTTTAAATCTTAGACCATTTTTATGAAGTAATAGGTTTATCATCACATTTGTTTTACCACAGTTAGATGGCCCACATATTATGCATCGAATAGTATTTGGTAAAAGTGCACTATGTTTTATAAGCGTCTTAGACTCTGAGTCAACGGGTACGTCTGAAATTTCCAAAGCTAACGGATGCTTAGTCAATTTCATGATGAAATCTAAAGGTTGATCTGCGAACGTGTTGTATTTATACCAGCCACATGTGAACTCGTATGAAATAAAAAAGTGAAGATGATTAATATACTTTATTTATTTAATTTTAAACCAGTACATACATGTTTACATTTTTTTATTGCTAAGTAACTAGTAATACATATCCATAATACTTAGAAGTAACTATATAACTTATGAGTATATATTTATTACAATAACGAATCGCAATGCCCCCACGGTAATGTATTGACTTGATTTGTCATGATTTGTCTCTTATCATCTTCTCTGTTTAAAACTTGTTTCTCTATATTTTGAGAATATATAACATGCTTCATGGATCTTATCAAATTCATTTTGAGTCTCACGTTCAAGTTATGTTTTGAAGTATTTTTATATTGACTTGGTTTAATATGTTTTGTAATATGTTTAGAAACCCCTTTAGCTTTTTTTATTTGACACTTTTGACTCTGAATACAGTATAATTTTGCTCTTAATCCTATGAACTCTTTTATTATATCACCCCCCATTTCATCCTTTAATAAACCAGGAATTTTAGCGTTAATCTTCGGTATATTATATATATTGTCATCCTCAAAATTACTAGTATCAAATTCTGATAAATCAGACTTAATGTCTTCATAAAAATCTTGTGTATTTATAGTATACAAAAGACTGTCAGTATCGGTATAGCATAATTTAGCTTTACTTCCAAATTTATTTTTAATAAAATTATAATGAAAGTTGTAAAGGTGTTGTTTCGCATATTCGAGAACAGAGAATCCTATATAAATTGGTCTGTCTAATACAACCTTTTCCTTTTTAAGTTGTATAGCGACAAAATTCTTTAAAAATATATTAATACTATGTAAGTTAGGTCTTGCAATCAGTTGTTCAGCTCCAATTTTTTTATTAGTGCTGTTATTAACATCTCTCCAAGATGTTATCAGTTTCACATCCACTTGCTTTCTTCTATTTTCTATTGTTTTTCCGAAAATTGCATTGTTTAGTAATTTAAAGAAATCTTTTTCAAATGTAGATTTGGATGCTTGACGTAACCGAGTATTTAATTGAATGTATTTTGCTAGAAAATTGTCTTGACGAAATTGCACAATACGATGTATTTTGCTTAATACTAGACCATTCTTTATACATTGTTTTAAGTGTACGTAATGAATCACGTATTCAAACTTATTATATAAACTTGCGATCAACTTCTTTGTCCTCCCTCCAGGTGGAACAAACTTTTCAGGAGCAAATGGAAGATCACTATGTTTTTCGTGCAAATGATCTGGATAAATTAAATCTACTTCTAATATATATCCAATCTCAGAATCGTCTGATACATCGTGAACATCGAATTTTCTTACTTCATCCTCAGTCATAAATCTAAAATCTGATATGGGTAATTTTTGTAACATTGCATAGCCATATAAGTTATTACAATCAAGATAAATAAGATAATTAGAAGGCTTAGAATTGTCATATTCGGAAAGATATTTGTTGTTTGCTTTTGCATATCTTAGAGAGCACTGAGCCAATCCACCTCGGATACCTTTTTCTAACAATTGATAAATTTCTATATCACTAATCAAGTCTAACTGCACTCCAGTATGCAAAAGCATTGCATCCCAGCTGAGGCCAGGAGATGTTACATAAAACACAGGATCTAACTTATAATAATGCAAACTACTCATTCTAAATTTTTCAAAGATGTCGCATAATAATAAAACGTCAACTTTGAGATATAAATCTGTGTATGCCCCAAGAGAATGAATATCGAAAGCGTTCCATATTGTTTGCGCTCTTAAATATTCCTTATCAGTAATATGATCACCTGTAAGACTGTTAAAAAACTTTCTTTGAGGAGGAATACAGTTATCATCAAATTTAGACCACGAATCCATGTAATCGTAAGGATAGACCCCTTTCTGTCGGACCAAATCAAAGTGTAATTTATTGCTAAACTCTTTAGACAAATGATGAAAATCTTCTTCAACAAGACTTTTACTTAACAAATCTAAACTAGTTCCAAGAAATTGATAAGAATCTAAGAATTTTATTTGCATAGACTTTGAACTATGAACGTTGTAGTATTTTGTAATAGTTAAGTATTTCTCCTTCGTTTTAGGTATTACTTTTATATCGCCAGGATATTTAGATAACTCTTTAATAAATAAGTGAGAATCGTAGTTAGTAAGGTTATGAAATATAACAGGTATAAAAGATTCGGTTTTAAACAACAAATTACACTTGAAATGAGCAGCTCCTCTATATTGAGAAGTAACGTGATCATGGTCGCGAACTTTATCTTCACTAGACAGCCGGTCGTGACAAATATGGCAAGTACTCGCATTTTGATATTTATTCTCTTGTTGTTTACTAAGCGGCTCCATTTCTTTATTACTGTTTAGTATTTTATATATCATAAGTGAATCTTTTATTAAGTTTTTTATAAAAACACTAACACAGTCTGGACCTCTGTATGAAACAAATTTATTTAAAGTGGAGTCATATGAACAACAGATATAATAGGCGAAACATGACGGTTTATGAATCTTATATTTTTTTATATTCTGAGAACTGTTTTCAGAGCAATTAAATAACAAACTTTCAAAGTCTGCATAAATAACAAACTTATGTTTCTGTTGTTTGCTAAGATTTTTAAAACAAAGTTTACTGTTTGGTTGTGGTAACACAGTTAAAACTTTTGAACAGTTATGTGATTCATGTTTCAGCTTTGACACAAAAAATTGCAGACAGTTTTCACAGAAATAAGATTTACTATGATGGCGAGTCACCTGTTTATGCACGAGTCTCTCGAGATCTTTAATTAAACAATAGTGACCTTGCTTTTCTTTTTCTATGTATAGTAAATTTATGTGATTATTTTTTCTCTCATTTGTCTTATACAGAGGACCAGTTATGTTGTTTTTGTTATCAATACCATATACGTTGATACTTATTGTGGGATTACGTTTTTCGAAAAATTTTATATCATTAGATGAAGGTGGGAACTCCATACCCTGTGTATTCAGCACAGACGCGTAATATGGATATGAACTAGGTCTATTAACATTTTTCTTACAAGGGAAAAGAGCTGCCACGACACTCCATAAAAAACAGTACTCATCGTTATTCTTAATATTCAGACAACTCTTAGTATTTCTTATAACGCTTGGTAACTCAATATACGTACCACCTCTTAAGGGAGAATACTTATTTATATTAACCTCAAGATGAGCTGGTGATCTAAATGACCACCCAGACTCACAGTGTTGAAATTCAGTTAGTTTGTCTTTTAATACATTACAAACTTTCATGAACATTTCATTCAGATCAGTGTTACAAAAAACTATTTCATACTTAGTATTAAATGACTTCATCTCTTGCCATTCTGATTTAGAAAGAACAAAGTTCGCAAACAGTTCAAAATTTATTTTTAACGAGTCATATGCTTTTAATGAACGTTGTATTAACTGAATAATGACTTTAGAAACATCATATAAAAACTCTTCCGGGGCTAAATATTCTCTATTTTGGAGCGGATTAATTTTGTAAGTGATAATTCTATTTTTAAAGGCAGTTGCAATTATATCTACGTTTTCTAACTCAGTTTTTAAGATACAGTTTTTCTTATGCAAATTAGTTCTCAAGTGATATTTGTAATTATTTCTGTTTAGATTTATATTGCATCTATCACAGTGGAAACTATTATTAGTGTTCCGCTCTGAAAGGAGAAAAAAAGTATTTTTAATATTAGTAAGTATATTTTATTATAAGTCTAAAGTAACATTATATTTATATGACTGTAGAAATATATGTTTATAACTCAATATGATATTAATAACAATATTTAAGAGTAAATATAGGCTTAACAGAGTACGAAATATTAAAAAAAACGTTAAACCAAATCAGGAATAGTTTGTGCCTACAAAATTAATAGGAACGTCTTTAAATTCATTTTTAATTTCTTTTAGAAACTGTACCAAATGATGCCAACCTCGTGTGTTGTCATCACTTTTAGTTTTCAATGTTAAAATGGACTTGCGCCATCTCTGTTTTGGTTGAACGTTCTCCAACTCATTACACTTAAATATTTTTAAATCTATGTAATGGGTACCCCGCTGATTATTTTTATATTGTTTTGTATACCCATTAGCTACCCTACGATAAATGTAAGAGCTTAACTCCTCGTTACCATAATTAGATTCTCGGGGTTCATCACTATCACTACCCAGCAAATCACGTGCCGTTGTCCGCTTATTTTTTTTCTCCTTTAAAGGCTTTAGTGACTCGGATTTGGTACTGAAACAAGAAACAAAAAAATATTATCGATTAATTAACTAGTGTAACTAAGCAGTAAAATTAAAGAGCAATTAAATAACTGTGTTTTTAGAATCTGTACGCACATTTTATTATAAAGTATCCGTGAGGTTAGGTAAGGTTTTAATGTTTTATGATCTAGTGTAAATTCAAAGACAACGGCATATCTTAAAGTTGACTAAAATTAGGTACTATTAGAATACTGCATAGGACAAATAAAATAGGTAATAAATCAGTTCACAGCTTACCTTTTTTTATTAATCTTGGTGTCAGTTTTAATATTAGACTTTGCTCTTGACTCCTCATATTTGACTCTGAAATATAAAAAAGATACTTATTAATTCAAAAGGTATTAGAAAATACTACAATTATTTAAAACAATAAGCAATGATGTTTTGTTGTTAACACTACAAAAATATTATAGTACCTAGTAAAATAAGAAATAAGTATTGATAGATACCTTTTAGAATCTTCTTTAGCCGGAATATTAGTTTTCCTCTTGTTTCTTTTTGGTTTATCTTGATGGGGGGGAGGAACAATAGGAGTGCAGTGAGATGGACCGGGCTCAGGAGTGACGGCACGCTGCTCGCGAACCGGCGACACATGCGCTAGTGATGGAGCATTTGACGAACTCGAAGAACTGCTTGATGATGATGAAGAGGAATCGTATTCTTCGTCAGACAATATATTGGTCTTAGACCTAAAAAGAAAACAATTGATATTTGTTATAAAACAGTAATGAAAGCTTTATTAAACCGAGTACTGAGGACGCTGGTCATAAGTGCCCATTCGACCTTTTATTTGTTTATTTAGATATTGACTTACTCTAGCTGTGCAGATACTAATGATTCAAAGTTATAATAAACTGAGTACTGCAGACCCTGAGTTCGGAAGTGTCCATCCAATCTTGTATTAGTTCATTTGAATATTGAATTACTCTGGCTCTACAATACCCATCTAGTAAATAAATAAAATGAAAAAGGTACTTACATTGTAATGTTCTTTTTTTAACACTTATTGACACTTAAATTCAAAACTGATGTTTGTGTACAACTGTAAACCTTGATCGGACGACTAAAAAAATGGGACCATCAAGATATATTTATAGACTATTCCTTTACCTGTGTTCTTGTTGGTATACGTACACGAAGCCGCTGTCGCTGGCTCAGCATTAACACCAAATATATCCCACATCTGATATCAATGAAAACGATTATGGTTCGATGTATGTATGTGTTAAAATATCAGTTCTGCTTGTGGATTAATCAATTGACTTTCTACCTTAACGGCCAGAACATAGAAATTCAAATTATTTGTATTACCTGTCTTAAAAAAAATCATTTAAAAAGTTTCTTGGTAAGGTAAATTTCATCAAAAATGTCATTTCAGTTATGTTTTTCATTGCGAGCGGTTTATTGTAACTTCAGCGAATTATGTCGGTAAGTAATACTAATATTTAAGTTCACTCATTGAGTTACCTGTATAACTAAATACCTGTATTCTTGTGTATTTTAATCAAAACGTTTTGTTAGTTCCAGGAGGCTGAAGACCTCTTCCCATTCATTCCCAACATGCCGCTGGAACTAAGCAGTGACAGTCAAGGCCAGGATGAAGCAGGACCTCTCCGAAACAAGAGGAAAAATAAAAAACTCGTTTATTATACGAGCATCAAAAAGGCTTCTACGAGAGCTTCAAAAATAATTAAATTGAAATCATCGATGAAAAATCCTTGGATAGTGACCAAAAATCTTGTGAGCCCGAGATAAGTGTTCAATATGTCGCGCAAAGCATATTTGATAACGTTTATTGTGATATACGAGGAATCATTAAAAATATACAAGACTCCATGTGTGACCTATGATGTAACGTACATACCTACATAATAATAAAAATGAATTACTTAATACAATATGAGTTTTATTTGTATTCCCCGATCGCTTATGTCATCATTAGATACCTATTTATTATGCTGTAATTCAAGTAATTGTTTACATCTGAGCACGTAAAATATATAAAAGAATCAGTATCAGATTCAGATATCAGATCTGGTTTGCCGGGGTACTCGAGTACCTGAGAACTCTAGACTCAGACCCCAGATCCTTTCACAGGGAACCGTGAGCCAGCTTTCCCAATTTTATACTACTGCGGTAGCAGCGCTTTGGTAGTGATACCGAAGTGAAGAGACCTACGGCGCGGTCGTGTTTGGATGGGTAACCATTCCTACCATTTAAGTGACGTATATCACGAGCTACTCCGTGCTTCGGAAGGCACGTTAAGCTGTTGCACATACAGGTATTTGCACGATCTACACGGCCAAAATTATTTTTTTGGTTAATTGCTATCTAAACGACTTAAATAAATAAAAAAACACTTTTTCACAAAAAAAATATATATTATTACAACAAAATATACTTAACACAAAAATATTACAGAATTATTTTACTTTCTTGTACTTGGAATAACGCATAACAATGCTAAGTTTGTTGACTTTCTTCGTAGCTCTTTGATGAATTATCTGATGTATTTGTATATTAACTTTTTCATTGTTATTTCCACAAACTAATTGAAGAGGTACGAAGCAGCTTTGAAATATGTTTGTATCAGTATCAGTATCAATTTCTGCTTGAACTGTGATTGTTGGGACCCATCGCAGCCCTCTTTACTTATAACAGTTAAGCATTCACGCTCTTGCTCCTTTTAATTTATTTAAACCTCTTCTAGGTACTCCGATGAACGCCGATCGGTAACATCTATTAGTAACTGAGCTTCTGAACTGGTACTCGTTTCGGTCGGTTTTCTCTTTTCTTGATTTCGTAACATAAAATGCTTTTTATATTTGGTTGCTCTTGTCGTCGGAGTACTGGTGATATCTTTAAGGACATTTGTTGCATCTTTTTTACCAGATTTTCCGAGTTCCACTTGCGGAGCATGTATGATGATATCCTTTTTAAAATTAAAACTAAGCTCTTCAGTTTTTCGCCTTTTGGTTCCCTCACTTGCGTCTTCGAACGACTTAGCTGGTCGACCTAGTCGTTTTTGTAAAGTCTAAACAAAGGTATTTCAAAAGTACCTTCCAGCCAAGACCGGTTGTATTTCATAAAATTATCTTTTATATATTGCGCTTTTGTCCACCTTTGTTTCATTTCTGATTTGAAATGGGCAAACTACGTTTTAATTTAACAATTTCATCTTTATTGTGATATTCACTTAACAATAGTATTGATTTTTTAGATAGTATAATTTGGCGTCCAAATAAGGCATATTTTCATTCTTCATGCGATTGAACAAGTATTGTCGGGTCATAATTCTTACTCCTGATGCACCCCCTGAACCTTAAACAAATTATTAATATGTTAAAAGTCGATTAAAAATATTTCCAATTTTAATTGATTTTTTTTTAAACATCTTTAATCCCTGATAACTGTTTTATTCCGGACGTTTCCGGATGAGTTTTTGATAGGTAGTTATTGGGAGGGAAAAGATAAAATAATAAACTGTAATTAAAATTATAGCCCGATCTAACCCGATACATGAACAAAATCACAGTTAACGAAAAAATACTGAAAGAAATCGTTGTTCGAAAACGAGTCTTTTTGTCATTCAATAAATTTGGTACTTTAATAATTGATCACAACTTTATCTACGTAGTTTGTAAGTCTCTTACCTTGTCCATCAGAATCCATCACATTCAATTCGAAAGAAGAACTTGATAACACAAAAAATCAATTTGAAAGTTTAATGTTTAGAAAAACGCCGAGAACAGATTCGTGCACTAGGTGAAACGGTCCGATTCCTAATGACTACGGGTGCGGGGTGCGAGGTAGCAGGTAGATAATGCATGGGTATTGTTCCCGGGTCCGTCCTCTTTTCCTGGAACTAGGGCTTATGAATATTATTGCTAGTTTGTTTTTCGCACTTTTGGCTGCGTAGATCGTGCAAATACTTGTATGTGCGTTGGACCTGGGTAATATCAGTTCATATTAGTCGTTAAGCCTAGTCAGAGGCCTTATGGGCGGCTTGATAACATCTGACTGCAGGGATAGTCGCTTTCCTTGCAAACACTTCTCCACTAACCCGCACTGAGCCCGCGTGGTGGAGTATGGCTCTAACTTCCTCAAAGTTGATGTCAGGCCTTTGCCCAGTAGTAGGACGTTAGAGGCTTACTTAACTTACTTTTAGGTACTTAAGTTGCTACGCTTTTCTGTGTTGCCACATTTGCCAATGAAATGTGAAAGAAAAAAGTTATACTTAGTTGAGTTTTACTGTAATCTTAACGCATCGTTAAAAAAAAATACTTTAGAATTTTACATTACTTGTGGTGTGTGCAGAAGTTAAATTTAGATCGTGCAATGGCAACAGACCTATTAATTAACAAGCTTCCAAAGCTGGCCAAGAGGTGCAAATTCCATAACAAATTGTGTCAGCACTATAGTTTAGACGAGCTGAAGTTTTAGGCATAACTAAGTAATAAGAGCGTCGGCGTCCGCGCCCGCTAAGATATAATAACGTTGTAGGCGATTGCTATGTGGCACACGAAATGCAGAACTTACTATTACAGTTATTTAGGGCCGATTTTTCAATGGACCTATAAAACTTATCAGACTGATAGATTATAAAGCGACAGATTTAAAAAAAAATACAGTTACGTCTGACTGCTGACAGTAAGGTGACGTTTTTAAATTAGCCATATTGTGCTTTGTTTGCCGAATATTTCTTTTATGACTATTGAACAATCAGACTTTAATAGAATTGTTCTATTAATTGAAATATGACACGCAATCGACCACACACAGTAAGAGGCATTAATGCACGTAATGTTATCTAATGCCCGGCACTTATAATTTAGTAAATAAAATTTAAATCCGTCATTGGTTGTAAGTCTTACATGCCTATATTTTATGTTATCATCATTAAAAGCATACAAATAATATATTAATAAATAAATCAGATACGTAATGCATTTTATGTAAAACAAAGTATTTTGATGTCGCCCTGAAAACATTCTCCGTTTGCCAAATCATGCATGAGCAAGTAAGATTTGACTCAGCAATATTTCCCCATGGGTTTCTCTTGTTTTGAAAGTTTTGATTTCAATTTAATTTAACAAAGTTTTAACGAAGTGATAATAGATAGAATCAGATTGAGCATCAATCACTTTTGTAAAGTGGGCCCGTCTTGATATTCCTCGCGCGTCACTATGTAGATTCCAGCCTTCTTAGTCTACTGTCAACTTAATCAACTAATGTCGTTGTTTTTTATAATTATAGATTAGTCTGAATGGTACAAACCATAGCTTACAAAAGCGAAATACAAAAAAAATAGTCCCCTAGCAGATGGTACTGCGGTGGCCAGTCACAATGACAAACTGCGCGGGAGATATTATAGTACTCAAGTGTGCGTAAACACAGGTGCACTCTCTATTTCTTTCATTGTCAAAGCCCGGTGGAATAGCAATCTGGCACGACCGGAGAAAAATCAGGCGCAGGGGCAACGGCTTTACGTGCATTTCCTTTTCCACCGGTGTGAAACACCGCCAACTTCCAAACTCTAGGCTACCCTGAGAACTTTCAGATAAATAAAACAGGTACATTTTTTGACGCAACCCAGGGTTCAAACCCGGGACCTCGGGCGCAGCTGACGCTTTAAAATGCGACCCTCTAACCCCTGCGCCATCGAGGCAGTCAAAATACAAAAACTTTGTTTAGATAGACTAAGTTTTGTTAGCTTACCTACCATTCTAAACTAAATTAAGTTAACTTATCTTTCGTTCTACACCCTACAAAGATGCTTATTGAAAAATATGTTTTTCCACATTTCGTGTAACCCACAGCACAGCGGGCGAGCCGTCATCCGTTGCAAGTCACAGCAACTTCCTTCCTCTGACGCTAACTCTCATAAGCTTGGACGGCGACCAACTAACTTAAAACATATATCTTTTGCAGCAGACAGCGAGGTGCGAATACCTGTTTCCTAATTATTCTTTGTCAGTTTTGCTATTGCTAAGTTGGAGACTGTATTTTTAAAGGATACTTAGTGCTTCACTGAGATTTAAAAAAGTAAAGCAGTTGACAAAACGAGATTTAACTGTGATGTGACTTCTAACATTCATCTATACTAAAATTATACGGGGCTTAACAAAATTAACTGCATTCCTTCTCGGTGATGGTTCAGTTGCTAAAATACAACAACTTTTTGTACGGGATCAATATCAAAATCCCAAAAAAAATGACTTCTCCATACAAACTAGTATCAGCTGATCAGCACTCTAGTATGGAAAAGTGAAGTATTTTTTGGGATTACGATGCCGGTCCCATTCAAAAAGTTGTTGTATTTGAGCATCAGAATTAGCCCCAAGAAAGAAAGCAATAATTTTGATAGACCCTATATATCTGAATGAGTTTAATTGTTTGAACGCGCTTATCTCAGGTACTACTGAACCGATTTGAAAAAAATATGTGTTGGATAGCTTATTTATCGAATAAGGCTATATAGGCTATAAAACATCACGCTGCGACGCGAGGGGAGGAAGGAAACGCAAATCGCGCAGACGAAGTCGCGGGGGACCGCTTAGTGTAATAATAAGGCTGATTCAGTTGATTAACGTTATTTAAATTTAAGGCCCTTTTCTTTTTAAGCTCTATTTTATGACCGTGCAAGTACTAATCAACATAAACAAAGGTACTTATTAAAAACAAATGAAATAAACGCTAAGCGAGTTAATTAAAAACGTAGTCTGGTGCTCTTAATATTTTATGCTCCTCGCTATCTCATAATTAAAACATTTGAAGCCGTATTTTGATCCCGACAGTTTAATTTCTCCTCAAAACAAGCTTTGGCAGCTATTAAAATGAACAATCAACCTTTTCATGATCTTAAAAGTTTTTCAAAGGGCAAACAATATCGTACATCATCTAATGAGAACCATCGCTTTGTTGATTTATGAAATTAAGTAAAAGTAATTTGTTTGAACTTCAGTTTTCCCGTTAAGACACGCGCTCTTTGTTTTACACCTGGTACAGCCGACACTGAAGTAAAGATTCGTTTTAATAGCACACAGGGTAATCTGACCCTAAATGCATTAACTTTAAGCACACTAAGGTAATGTCATGAGGCTTACAAAAACCCAACTTTTGTTGCCAATATACCTGGTCTTAACATTTAAGTATAATTAACAGTATTTATAACAGAGGGATGTGCTGAAGGTATTTGGTAAAGCAAAATTAATTCATACTTAATAATATCTTTGAAAAGTTTATATCTGACATATATTTAGTTAAACGTTCACCTTTTAAAAAGTTATTCTAGCTTTTGAACACAGATTATGAATCAAATGAAATACAAATTAAAATTGCATCTGAAAGTAACTTGTGTCGATGCTACTTGACATGCCTTCTTAGGGTTCCATAGCCAAATGACAAAAAACGGAACCTTTATACACGGTAAGTTTCGCCGTGTCTGTTTGTCCGTCCGCATATCAGAACACTTTTATTCGGATCACTGAAGAAATACTACATAGTATTAGAAACACTGTTGTAACTTGATTCAAATAAAGAAATAAAGAAAAAGTATTTATTAGAAAGACATCACAAACACACACATACACAATTATACACAATAAGACATCACACTATGATGAATAAAAGTATTCATGCCAGCCAATCAGTGCATGCTGCAGAATTGGTAGGTATGTATTCTGTAAACCACTTTACGGTTTTTATGCAAGTGACTATAAATAAGCAAATTAGCTCAAAGCTACTCGTAGGTAATAATTTTATTTTAATCTAATGAAAATGTGTTTATAACCATATGTCGCTGCGTATCTTGATCACGAATAAAACCACAACTGAAGTAGAACTCTAACCTCTCTTCAGATGATGAACAAATATTGGTTAGAACAAAATACGTAGACTTTATTGTTCTCTTTTAAACCGACTTCAAAAAAGGAGGAGGTTATCAATTCGACTGTATGTTTTTTTATTTTTTTGTATGTATGTTACCTCATATCTCAGTCGTTTGTCGACCGAATTAAAAAATTTTTCACCTGCTTAGAGGGTGTACCTTCTAGTTGGTCTCATTTTTTCCATTTTGGGATCTGATGATGAGATCTTGGTGTAATCGAGGGAAACCCTCAAATTTGAAAGGCACGTATAGAGTTTCTTTACTAGAATCTTAATGTTGACGTGTTGTTACGTCTGATAGTCAACATCTCGCTGGTGTTCGAGAATATTGACATAATTCAATATTTTGACGAATTAAGTTAAATATGCCATACGATCCTAAACCTGTGATATTTTATCGTGAACAGAGACGGAACGCAGATTTCGAGCCAGGGTTCGTTAGAAAGAGACAGCGTCATTATTCATTTGGGACAAAACACTCGAGCGTAAATCTTAAATACTGACTCTTCTCAGTTGAACCGAGGACAACAAAGTGAACGAACGTTTGATTCTCATGAATACCGACGTATTTAGAGTTGGGTTGCAATATGTTGATTTTTTGTTCAAGAATAGTGACATTTTTTGTAATTAGTCGTTGTTTTTGATAAAGATGAGTGTCTTTTTATGTGTTATCTTTATTTACGTCTTTATTCTAGAGTGAATACGGTCCATTTCTTATAATATCGTATTTTCTCTCTGACTTTATCTAGCTTAAGTCTATATTCTCGAAAAAAAAACAGATTTTATTGCGTCGTAAATAAGAAACGACGTTGTTTTTGAAAAATATGCGCATACTGTTATTACTTATTACGAAATAAGTCTGTGTTCAAGCAATTAAGGGATAGAAATATTGAGTTATTTATTCATATCTCATTTATTGATAATTAATTATTTACGTTAAATTATTTGTTGATAGCTCGTTTATAGCTCGGCCAGAGTCCCACAAGCTATCCTGACACGACACTACACCGAAGACATCCCGAACATCAGCCTCTACGAGATTAGGATGGCCCTTAAACAGCTCAAAAACAACAAGGCACCTGGCGAGGACGGAATCACAGCAGAGCTTCTGAAGGCGGGTGGAACACCGGTACTTAAAGTCCTTTAGAGACTCTTTAATTCCGTGCTGCTGGAAGGCATCACACCTGAGGCGTGGAACGGGAGTGTGGTGGAGTTGATCTTCAAAAAAGGAGACAAAATCTTATTGAAGAACAATAGATAGACACATCTCCCTCCTGAGCCATGTCTACAAGCTGTTTTCAAGGGTCATCACGAATCGTCTCGCACGTAGGTTTGATGACTTCCAGCCCCTCGAACAAGCTGGTTTCCGAAAAGGCTATAGTACCATAGACCACATCCATACGCTTAGGCAAATTATACAGAAGTCAGAGAAGTATAATATGCCTCTATGCTTAGCGTTTGTGGACTATGAAAAGGCCTTTGATTCGATCGAAACTTGGGCGGTGCTTCAGTCTCTGCAGCGGTGTCACATGGACTATAGGTATATAGAGGTGTTAAAGTGCCTTTACAACAACGCCATGTCGGTCCGAGTACAGGAGCAAAACACGAGGGTGATTCCACTGCGGAGAGGTGTGAGACAGGGAGATGTTTTATCTCCGAAACTGTTCACAGCGGCATTGGAAGACGCCTTCAAACTTCTGGAATGGGAAGGAATCGGCATCAATATTAATGTCGAATACATCACACACCTCTGATTTGCCGATGATATAGTCGTTGTGGCAAAGACGCTGGACGATCTTGGCACTATGCTCAAAGACCTTGACCGAGTCTCCCAACAAGTGGATTTTAAAATGAACATGGAGAAGACGAAAATTATGTCGAGTTCCCTTGTTGTACCCACTCCAGTATCCATTGGGAACTCAACTCTCGAAGTTGTTGACGAGTACGTCTACCTGGGAAAAGTGATCCAATTGGGTAGGTGCAACTTCGAGAAATAGGTCAATCGACGAATCCAACTCGGCTGGGCAGCATTCGGGAAATTATGCAAGAGTGTCTTCTCATCTCATCTACCTCAGTATCTAAAGACGAAAGTCTTCAACCAATGTGTGTTACCAGTGATGACATACGGATCCGAAACATGGTCTCTAACTATAGGCCTCATAAAAAAGCTCAAAATCACACCACTAGCGATGGAGAGTGCTATGCTTGGTGTTTCTCTACGGGATCGAATCAGAAATGAGGAGATACGTAGAAGAACTATGGTAACGGACATAGCTTTGAGAATCAGAAAGCTCAAGTGTCAATGGGCAGGGCACATAGCAAGAAGAATTGATGGCCGTTGGGGCAGGAAAGTTCTAGATTGGAGACCCTTTGGCTAAAGTCGCAGCGTAGGACTTCCACCAATAAGATGGACAGACGACCTTATAAAGATTACAGGATCCAACTGGTTGCAGACCGCTAGTGATCAGTCGCTGTGAAAACCCGTGGGGGAGTCCTATGTTCAGCAGTGGGCGTCCTTTGGCTGCTGCTGATGATGATGATGATGATGAAATCTGCTTATAAAAAAAGCACCGGAATCTCAGAAAATAAGAAACAAGGACTCGTAGATTTAGTAGACAAAAATATAATTCCAAACTAGCGTCGTCATTTTTACGAGGAGTTGTAGAATAAGATATTTATTTTACTTAAATATTTCCTTTTTGGAATTTGATCTCTCGGGTTTTGCATTTTTTTGATTATTTATAAGCAATCGTTTTGTATTTATTTCATTTATTTAGAAGAATTCATGTTTATTTTGATTTCATTTATTTTAAAGAACAAAGTTAAATAGATCTAAATTTAACGTTTCTATTGTATGTTATAGAACTTTTGTTATATTTGTTATAAGTACAAAAGTTTTAAACACTGTTGTATCTTTTTTATTTGGATTTTTAAAAGTCTTTAAAGTTAAATAAATGCCATAACTTGATTTTTAAAATTTGTTCTTTCGTGAATAAAGACTGAAGTCGGAAACCCCCTTTAGATATTGATTTTTTTGTATAATTTTATTTAAATTCTTCTCGCAAACCAGCGACCTTATGGGGCTGAGCTGATGGTGGAACTCCTTAACTCTTAGGAGTTCAGTAATTATAATGACGGAACTTATGATAGGTAATTTGTAGCTTCGTAAAAATTAAATCATAAGGTGCAACTCCCCCCCCCCCCCCCCTCTTAGGTAATCACTTAAAGTGAAGAAATAAAATAAACTTTTTAAAAAAAGTAAAACCGACTTCAAAACCAAAATGCACTAAAAAGTTTTAAATAAACTCTTCACCATTGAATGGAAAGGAATTCGTTTTAGGCAAACAATTTCTTTTTGGAGTCGGTGCCATTACTTTGACCATCAAGCATCAACTATCACAGCACCGACTCCAAAAAGATATTGTTTGCCTAAAACGAATTTCTTTCCTTTCAATGGTGAAGGGTTTATTTAAAACTTTTTTCTCTTCTTGTACAGTTGAGTGAAATGTCTTTTGATTGGTGACTTGCTTGGTGTTTGGATTGTAGTTGTTTACTGGCTTCGCATGCGGTTTAGTTCCGCTTATCTGACTTTATAGACTTTATAGCTGCCTCGGTCGCACAGTGGTAAGAGGGTCGCACTTTAAAGCGACGGCTGCTCCAGAGGTCCCGGGTTCGACCCCGGGTCGGGCCAAAAATATATACCTAAGTTTTTCTGTTCAGAAATAGTAGCCTAGATAGTAGTCCGGAGTTTGGAAGTTGGCGGTGTTTCACCCCCGTGCCTCGGAAAAAGCACGTAAAGCCGTTGTTCCTGCGCCTGAACTCTCTCCAGTCGTGTCAGATTGCTGTCCCATCGGGCTATGAGAGTGAAAGGAATAGAGAGTGCACCTGTGTTTGCGCACACACTTGTGCACTATAAAATGTCCCGCGCGCAGTCGATTAATCGGCTAGAGGAACTATTATTATTAACCCCTCAATTTACTTCGTATAAACGTCCGACTAAATGTGAGGGTAACATGACCCACCGCCTTAAAAAGGCTTCTACTTCTATTTATTTGAAATAGAAATGGCATACAACGTTTGCCATTTCCAAACAATTTTACTTAAAATCAAGCCGTAGAGCTTATTGGTGCTGAGATATTAAGCGTGGACAAAGATGTCAGGTTTGGGAGTAACTTTGCCCGCCTCTGTTTTTGCTTATATCAGCATCTATGAAGAATTATATCACCTGGATTTAACTATTTGTTTGTGACTATCAGTGTCAACTGAAGGTTTAGGAAAATCGAATAAATATTGAATATGTTTAAAATTAAGGCAAAAACCCGAAAAAAGTGGGCAATGAGGCCCGGATGCACGGTTCTACTTACAAACTTAAACTTTTTAATTTCAAATAGTTTCGCTAGAACTAACTAAGCTATTTTACACAGGAAATCTCTCTTACGAATGAGGACTTAAATTCGTTGAGTAATCCAAGGAAAATTCTTTAGTGTATAAACTAAAGAAGATTCCTAAAACAATTTACCTATTTATTTAAACTTCCACCGCACGAAAAGTAACAAAATACGTTGCAACTAAAGCACAGAACAAAAACGAGGAGTAACAATACAAAGGAATGGATATATTTCCAGCGTTGGAACGTACTCTTTCAATTAGGCACGAACTACAATTAAATAAAGAAAGTTTGGAAGTTCCATGCGAAAACTTGCATTGTGTGCGCTTGGAGTCGGGTACAGTCATAAATATGTGTCCTAGAACTACCTGTGGATACAAGTCCCTACTGCTGTGACTAAGAGGTTAACGAGGTCATAAAAACTTTGAAGATAAAATGATAAAGGCTTAAATAATACTTTTACCATTACCAGCAGTACTGATGATATTTTTACCAGCAGTTCGGTAGGATTTCGTGAGTAGAAACGTTAGGTAGGTAATCTCATACAACAATTACTGAAAAGGACACCATCATTAAATAAGATAAGATAACTCTTTCGCTTGTATATCAAAAAGGGTCAGTTACCATTCCTTTAAATGAAATTTGTTTGAAATCGTGAAATGATTTTAATACTTTCGTAAAAGAAGTGTCATTCTTATCGCCTTTTGAATATTGTGTAACAAACTCTTCTATTTCATTATAAAAAAGTAAAACATTCAGAGAATGAAAATGTTATTTTTCACCCATAAACTTTTTAATGAGGGTCGATTCTTCCCTTGTCATTCAACGCCGGTTATATTTATTTTAGCCGGGTTTCGGTTTTGATCTTTTACAGTCTCGTTTTTTTTTTAAACCTTCTACCTAAATACTTTTTCGTTTACGGACCGCACGTTACTCAACGGTATTGCCATTTAGACACGTATCCGATTTAAGGTTAAAACTACTTTTAAAACGGCCTGTTTCAAATGTCCTAATAAGTAACCACTAGTGATATCTTACCATTACCTCATACGAAATGATGATCCATAACTGAATTATTCGTTGGGTTGAGCTTATCTGTCGATGGTGAAACAGGGCCTTTATTTATTGACCTATATGACGGTTTGCTAATTGTCATAAAAAAGAGTCTTGTCTTCAACCATGGATGACGTTTTGTAACTCAAGATTAATGGATCGCCCTTTGCAACCAGTCATTCTGCGAATCGTTTCATTTTGAGAAGATTTGTAGCTGTCGTATTGTTTTGATAAATTAAATTAAACTTTGACCGTCATCGATTACAGGACAAAAGGTATAAGTTAGTGAATGAACTATATTTTTCGCTTTAAGCATTTATCTCACTGCAGTTAATATTTATTTTAAAATAACTTAAGAGATTTCTATCTATGTCACAGGTAATATAAGTAAAGTAACTCCAATATTAACCCATCTTCAAATAACTGACTTAAACTCTTAAAATAACGCATTCGTCTTGTACATAGAAGAAACAAATTCTTTTAGAGTCGTGCATGATGTCAAGCTTACACGTAAGTATACCAACGCATTATAAGGCGATTTATTTTTTGTATTAATTTATTATTATTATTATTACTCATACTTTAAAAACTGCTGAACCAATTTTGATGAAATTTACACTGTACCCTAAGTTGAACTAAAAGAATCCTCAGATAAACATATATATAATATAACTTACGAAATTTTGCATTTATGCAATTAATCAACATACTTTCATACTAAATTTTATCCCTACCTCCTCGAATAAAATTATTTATATCTCATAATAGAATTCCCTCAAATTCCTTAACGTCCAAACGTCAAAAGTTCAAATCTGAATAACGAATTTAAAATTGCATGCGACAGATTTCAAAATCGTAATGAAGTCACGTAGATCGCAAACTTTTATTAGATCTGTCGAGGCGCTGGGCTTGCCGACAAAAAAGCGATTCTTTGTGTCATTCAGAAACATAGAAGTACCAAAAGCAATGAAATTGTATTTAGAAGTAGATGACGCCTCGCGAACTAAAATAGTACACAAATATGGCACCGTCTGATTAATGGATGTGAATGGATTGACATCCGTCACATCAGACATCAGTTTCGGAACAGAGTCATAATAGAGTAGCTTTCTTTATATATTTTTTAAAGTATGTAGGTACATTACAATAAATTCGTTGACTTAATTTTAAAAACGAGTTTACACTTTATCTCGGTAGTATATTAATCGACAAAACATTTTATTTTCAAAGTATTTAACATTTTCAATATTTAAAAATGATCTTATAAATTCAATTTGAATGTGTCACATGAATGCTTGAAATGTCATGGCGCCAATATCAGAGTAATATTCACTGCTAGGCATTCACGATCACGTGAGCACTTGTATATTTTATACAAATTAAAGTAATGAAAATATAAACAGTCCTTATTTAATTAAATAAATAAATAAAAATATCAATACACCAAAGTCATCTGGCATTCTGTAAACGGGATGATTCCTTCAAATAACATGCATTCTACAATCTACAGTCTTTTGTTATACTTTTGCGCCGGCACCTTTCATCCGTGAGCATCTACGCATCTACTTTGAAGAAATATAAAGTGTTCTTTATATTTATATAACAAAGAGATATTAACATACATATCCATAGATATATGTGTAGGTAGTCTGAAACGTAAACCACCACACCATAGTACCAAACTACTCCATGTATGGCACTGTCTTAGAAAATCGACTTTTGACGACAAAATATCGACCATGTTGGTGCGTGGGTTAGCTAAGAAACAACACACGCTAATTTTATTAAAAATACTTCAATCATAAATGATAGGCATCATCAAATACAATTTACTTAACGAAAGTATGGTATTCGTTTCTGCATTTTTAAAGGCACACTGAGACATTGAGACACGTATAAACATTGACGCCATTGAAACCAGACTAAGTCAAAGTTAAGACCTCACTTTGACGTGAGATGGTGTTTGCTTGACAATATTTTAGCGTCTCACCGGTGATCGAGTTCTTTAACAATATCATTGACTAAAAGGGATTGCAATTTAATGATCAGAAATGATTGGTAAACTGTCACTGTGTCCTTTAACTTTTTCCTTTAGAATGAAGTTTAATTTTAGTAGTGGCAAAAGCTTTATTGAGGAGTTTCGACTTAAAACCTCTAACGAACCACTAAGTATCAAAACTTTTATTAACCAAACACTGCACTTGTTATGATTTTTATTACAGGTTGTTGTGGTCAGTGACATCCAACTCAGGGATGATAATATAAGAAATACGTATGTTAAAAAAAAACTTCAAATTATAATCAAGTTTTATAAAAGAAAACCCCTTTACAACAACCTAAACAAAACAAAACGAATGAGGAAACCCGCACACTCGCGCGTAGCTCGCGCGTGTCTACGAAATACTTGCCGTAGCTAGTAAACTACGAAGTGGCAACCTACGGTTGAAGTCTGAAGCAATATTTTTGACAATTTGCGTCGGCAATTTCAATTACGATTTTTTGTTTCATTAAATTATTATATTTTCTTAAGTATCTTTGAAATTAAAAAAAAAAACAATGTATGTTTTAAGCTTCATTAAAAAATTCTTCGCAAGCAATAAAAACATGAAAACACCAATTTTGTCCCAGCGTTGTCTATGCGAAATGTCAAAAATTTTGCTTCAGACTACACCCGCTGGTTTTGGTAGTTTTGACTCGCTCGCTAGTATGGCAATAATAAATTGATTTTGTAGTTTTTTTCCATTTTTTTGGCATCAGTATTGTTTGTACAGCCACCCCTGAGTGGCTCGTCGCTGACCAAAAACAATTTGTATACTTCAACTTTAAAAACGAATTAGTATGGTAGAACCAGCTATGAATTTATTTTTATAATTATCTTAGGGCAATCTTTTCACATACGAAATGTGTGATTTAAATGCGGAATGTGACTAACGTAATACGATTTCTCGGTCTTACATAATCTATATGTGAAATTTGCATTTATGCACAGCTGAATAATTATATTTATCTACTCGTAGGTAAATCTATGCCGACCATCGCTTTCGCAAATGAATAACCTACTCGCATTATTATTAAATTATAACTATCGGTGAATTATCTTTTAAACACTATTATTTATCAGAATTTACCTACAATGCGATGATAGTAAAATTAAAGTTAAATCAGACATAATACAAAATCCTATTAGTCCTTTCATTTAACCCTTCTTACATGTAAAAAAACATATTTAGTTCAATCACTCGAGAATAATGCAACATCACAGAGCAATTTCGAAGTAATGTATCGCGTAATAATTTTCAGAATGATGGAATGCCACGATGTTTGCAAAGAAAAATTTCGCGCCTCATTTTGGCTAAAAAATACGTAGATTAAATAAAACATATTATATTCACAAGTATAACTAGGGTTTTTGTTTTAGATAATAATCTTTATTTAAGGAAGTGTATAGACTTAAACGTCATTTGAAAGGTATAAAGAAGATCGTTAAGTTATTGTCTACTAAAAAGTCAACAGGGATACTATTCGAGTCCAAAAAAATATCCTCGTGATACGTAAGCAATGGTGATATTTGATGCGCCATAGCGAGCGGGAGAGGAATAGCCGACAGAGATCAAATCCAGCGGGCGAAGTCTGAAGCAAAAATTTGACATTTCGCGTAGACAATTTCAATTTTATGATTTTCTGATTCATCGAATATTATTTTAACTTACGTAGCTATATCATTAATAAATCTTAAAAAATGTTTGTATTTTTTTAAGCTTCATTCAAAAATTCTTCTCAATCAATAAATACACGAAAACACTAATAGTCTAAGATCCCGATATAGAACGACCTTCACCGAGATGCTTATTTAATGAAACGTATTTTATATTTAATTTAATATGTCAATAAATATAATCCATATGGGTTGCCTAGCAAATTTCAGTCCAGAGTATGTTTAATTAATAATTTAAAAAATATTTTTTTTTAAATTTTTACCGGTATGATTATTAGATAAATTCTATACCAATCGAAAGTATAAACACCATAGAATATGCAAACGTTAGGTTGCCTATTCTTTTCCGGTCACAACTATCGGGTTGCCAGGTATAAACAGGTAAATCTGTACTAGCATTTTGCAACGGTCTGTTTATTGAATGAAATTTAAATGAAATTATAGATTATTTTATTCTGAACACGGTCGTATAGGGTTGCCTGCGAAAAATCAGTCCAGAATTGCGGTTGTCGAATTTTGAAAAGTAAAATATTGCTGCGAGTGAATGTGTGCGACTGAGAAGTCCCAACCGACCATCCCATGCGATAGAAGAGGACACGGCATAGCAGCTGTTTGAAGTCCACCCACTTAAATAAATAGAGTGCGCATGCTATTTGGGCTTGGAAAAGAAAAGGATAGCGATAGACTCGTATATACTATGCATCATTTTTGAGTAGTTTATTATTTAAATAGAGAAATAGTTTTTTTTTAATCAATAAATTATTTATGTGTATATTTTTATGTGACACTAAAGTATATACACATCTTTAGTAAAAAAGAAGGCTATAGTGATACATTTATAATAAATACTACCCTGATTAAAAATATTGATTTAAAAATTTACTACATGCAAATTATAAATCCATAAATGTAAACAGAGAAATTGAAATCAATTTAACTATTGGAAAAAAATCAAAACCCATAAAAGTGTTGTTTTTTTAAATCAGGGCAATCTTGCAAATTTTATTTTTATTATAAGAAGACGAAATAAAAAAAAACAACAATTAAAAACTTACTTCTTCTTAATATATAAAATTCTCGTGTCACAGTTTTCGTTGCCATACTCCTCCGAAACAGCTTGACCGATTATGATGAAACTTTTTGTGCTTATCCGGTATCTATAAGAATCGACCAACATCTATTTTTCATCCCCCTAAATGTTAGGGGTAGTCCACTCCTAATTTTTTTATTTTATTTTTTAGTCAAAATTTTTAATTTCTATTTTTTTATGATATAACATACAAAAACACATACAATCCTCAATTTTCACCTTTCTAAGATGAACCCTTATTTTTTAATAGCCATTTTAGTAATTTAAGGGCGAAACAAAATTCGCTGGGAATGCTTAACTTTTAAAATTACGGGACTCGGCGGGACGGGGCTGGGACGGGACGGGGTTGGGGCGAAACAAGGTTCGCTGGGTACGCTAGTATATTGTAAAAAATAAAAATAAAAATTAAAAAAATATTCAGAATCCGAGTCATCGGACATAAAACTACGATCTTCAACTTCTGAATCTTCTTCGTCATCACTCTGTTTCACTTTTTTCCACAATGTCTTCTATCTTTAAAGGTGTATGATCCCCAATGAATCCTACTGATTTTTAATATTCCTCAGACTCAAGTTTCACGCATTTTGGATCCGTTGCATTAAGCCACATGGAATTTACGAAAATAGTTCGTAAAATTTTCTGAGTTAATGATATCCAGCATGGTGGTATGAAGTTGGAGTCGAAGCCTTTTATTTTTTTTTAAAAAAGAGCTCGCTGTCTTCTTTTGCAGAGTTATTTTTCATAAAAGTACGATGTCTTGCATCATACACACTGGTGCAGTTCCTGATACCGTACATACTAGCCGTAAATTCTTGAACGGTCTTCATTTTTTCATCAATGAAAATATCAGCAGCATCTGATAATGATGCAAATATACATTTTTCGAAAATTGCTGAAAAGGTTTTACTTTCCCTTTGTTGTAAAAGGCTGTCGTGTAATCGCAACCTGTAAATGCATGGAAGGCGGGAAGACTTTGGCATAATTTAATTCTCAACTTCAACGCTAAATCGGTGCAATTAATGCAATCAACAGTTTGATTATTTGTCTTTCTAGTTGCTGAACAGGCAAGCCAAATTTCTGATTCTTTACATTTGTGCATATTTCTTAACAAAATCATCAAAACGTCAGTATAAGAGGCTTTAATTAAAATCCCTGAGCCTGGTTCCGCTTTAGAAGCATGAAAGATAATCCTTGTAAGTTTCATCATTATAATCAATTATTTCATCATCCGATCCACACAAAAAACACTTTTTTGCCATTTTTTCCAAAAATAAATAGAAGCACGTTTTTTAATTGTATTTACAGCGATACTCTACTCCAAAATGATGCATAGTATATACGAGTTTATCGCTATCCTTTTCTTTTCCAAGCCCAAATAGCATGCGCACTCTCTTTCTTTAAGTGAGCGGACTTTTTAACAGCTGCTATGCTCAGTCGCACTGCGCACACATTCACTCGGAGCAATATTTTACTTTTCAAAATTCGACAACCGCAATTCTGGGCTGATTTTTCGCAGGCAACCCTATACGACCGTGTTCAGAATAAAATAATCTTTAATTTCATTTAAATTTCATTCAATAAACAGACCGTTGCAAAATGCTAGTACAGATTTACCTGTTTATACCTGGCAACCCGATAGTTGTGACCGGAAAAGAATAGGCAACCTAACGTTTGCATATTCTATGGGGTTCATACTTTCGATTGGTATAGAATTTATCTAATAATCATACCGGTGAAAAGTTTAAAAAAAAAAATTTAAATTATTAATTAAACATACTCTGGACTGAAATTTGCTAGGCAACCCTAATGGATTATATTTATTGACATATTAAATTAAATATAAAATACGTTTCAATAAATAAGCATCTCGGTGAAGGTCATTCTATATCGGGATCTTATACTATAATTTTGTCTCAGCATTTTACGAGCGCCACCTGGTGGTTTTACAGGAAACTATGTCGAGACTTCCGACACTGGAGGCATTCGGACGTGAGCCTTGAGTTGGTTAGAATCGTACTAGTCCTATATTAATTGTTTACTATATTTATTTATTGTGAATGTCGCGAGATAATTAGTGAATGTGATATAAACCGGTAGTTTAGTATACTTAAAGTGATTATTACCAAGTAACGTGTATTATAAGTTATGGTAAATATAAAACTGTCCAGAAAACAACGGATCTAATTCAGAGCCATATTCACCGGCGTTAACGAAACAATAAGAAATTACGTCGACTAGTTTATTTATCTATGAATGTTCTAGCGCAACGCAATATAATAATTGGTATGGAACGACAAACAATACCTTTTTAACCGACTTCAAAAAAGGAGGAGGTTATCATTCGTTTGTCGACCAAATCGATTTTTTTTTTCGCCTACTTAGAGGGTATACTTTCTAGTTGGTCCCATTTTTTCCATTTTGGGATCTGATGATGGGATCTTGGTGTAATCGAGGGAAACCCTCCAATTTTAAAGGTACGTATAGTGTTTCTTCACTACAATCTTAATGTTGACGTGTTGGTACGTCTGATAGTCAACATCTTGTGGGGCTGAGCTGATGGTGGAACTCCTTAACGCTTAAGAGTTCAGTAATTATAATGACGGAACTTATGATATTTGTAGCTTCTTAAAAAATAGAATCATAAGGTGCACCTCCCTCCCCCCCCCCCCCTACAATGTAATCACTAAATATGAAGAAATAAAAAAGTAATAACCGACTTCAAAACCAAAATGCACTAAAAAGTCTTAAATAAACTCTTTACCATTGAAAGGAAAGGAATCCGTTTTAGGCAAACAATTTCTTTTTGGAGTCTGTGCCATCACTTTGACCATCAAGCATCAACTATCACAGCACCGACTCCAAAAAGAAATTGTTTGCCTAAAACGGATTCATTTCCTTTCAATGGTAAAAAGTTTATTTAAGACTTTTTAGTGCATTATGGTTTTGAAGTCAGTTTTTGCTTTTTTTAAAGTTTTTCCGAAAATATTAAAGAACGCAAACTAAATCGCTTCTCGAAGATATTTGTAACTTGGACTCCAAAGAATGTAAAACCCTTTTGAAAAAATATTTTATACTACATGTAAGCACGAACTCGCCTACTGCGACATATACCTACCTACTTGAGATTTTCTAGGGTAGGAATCTGTGTTATTTAGACTAAGTCTTCATTGTTATAATAATATTTTTTTAAAAAAAAAAACACCTTTCACGTGAAGAATCTTCTTGCCTTTGTAGAAAAATTGATAATTTTTCATGTCTTTGATCAAAACAACGTTCGTTATTCTCAAAGGGAAACAACTTTGGCCGGAGTTCAATACTTGTTCATCGGAACATGTCAAAACAATATACCCGAGTTGGTCGGCGGGACATCAAAAACAACGGAACAACACACATTTGTGTTTATTATGTTGTTGCATTTCGCGGAACAATTTTGTCCGGCGGGATTTTAGGACGTTGGGGGGCGGGGGAGAATAACTAAAGCGAATAATGTTTTTGTTGTTTTTAAATGAAATAATCCACCTCATCACCTCGAAATCAGAAAAACGTTCGAGATAAAACAGTTTTAATGAAAATAAATTAACGTTGCAATTATTATTTATTTCTCTCTGAACTACAGATAAGTTAAGTTAGCCTGTAAAGTCTCACTGCTGGGCAAAGGCCTTACCTCAACTATGAGGTAGTTCGAGCCATACTCCACCACGCAGGCTCAGTGCGGGTTGGTAGAGGTGTTTGCAAGGCAAGTGACCAACCCTGTCGTCAGATGTTATCAAGCCGCCCATAAAGCCTCTGACTAGGCTGAACGACTAATATCAACCGATATTAGCGGTATGGCTTTACGTGCCTTCCAAATCACGGAAATCCATCCCTCCAACCACGACCGCGCTGTAGGTAGCTTCACTTCGGTATCACTATTAAAGCGCTACTACCATTGCGCTACGAGCACCTCGAACTACAGATAGTCTAAAAATAATTGCTAGTAACTTCTGTAATGTCAATTTGAATATGGAAGATAGTTATAAGATGAAAATCTTAGCTTTCACAAAGCTGCAACTTCTGAAATTTAGAAAATCACACCAAATGCCCTCTACAAAGGCCAAAAAGTCGTCATATTGTATTATGAGTTTGAAACTACGCCGCCAGAGACCTTTGAAATGCGAAACCCTCGCAAATAGGTGCTCTGTGGCAATTTGCGCCGAACTCTACAAGTAAATAGACATAATTTGACCCTTTATGTATCAGATTACAATATTGATACCGTTTTGTATGATTGAAAAAATATGTATAAAAACCTTATTCAATCCGTTCAGAGGTATATTCTTCTGTTGATATTTGTTTTTTCAATACTTCAAAGCGCTTAAAACATCTAAGAACAACAATTAAGTTCTGCTGGTTATTTAAGATTTTTTGTATTAGTTTGATACAAAATGTTTGGAGAGTCTTTGGCAAGAAAACGGGAGTGAGCTTTGAGCGTTTTACCTCTTTTTGATATGATTTGTAAATGAAATGGCTTCTTGTTTATAATATAAAATATAAATATATATAAAATATTTAAAACGCTGAACTCCTAAGCCCAGGGCCTCAATTTTTGAATCAATCGAGGCCCGATGGCGTCTGATTTATACTGATTAAAGACTGATTTTTAAAATTTGTGTGATTCTTCACCGGAGCGATTTGAATAAAGATGATTAATTTTAGGAGTACCTACTAACGTTTTTATTTCACGTGATTGTTAGTGATTTTTAATTCGTTTTTAAACAAAATTCAAGCGAGTGATTTAAAAAATAGGACTCCTGTTCTTGTTCCGCACAGACTCTGGCTTTATTTACTAGGACCATCGGTTTTTGGTGGTACTGTTTTTAACCGACTTCAAAAAAGAAGGAGGTTATCAATTTGTTATTTTTTTTCGATATTGACCAATATCGATGCTAACTCTATTCTCAGTCATTAAATTGTGGACCGATTATTAAAAAAAAACGCTTACCTTTAGGTTATACCTTTTAGTTGGTCCCATTGTTGCCAAGTCGGGATGAAGGGATCATGGTGCAATGGACGGAAACCCTCAAATTTCAAAGGCATAATGCATAGTGTTTTCGTACTAGAATCTTAATGCTGTCCTGTTGTTACGTCTGATAGTCAACATTGTGTGGAGCTGAGCTTATGGTGAAACTCTTTGACGCTTAGGAGTATAATGCCAGAATGTATTATAGATAATTTATAGCTTAATAAAGAAGAGAGTCAAAAGGTGCAACCCATGTCCCTTTTAATTAGCGAATAAAATTAACTTTTACGGTAAAAGTAAATGCCTACTTCAAAACCAAAATGCACATAAAAGACTTAAATAAACTCTTGACTCTTTATAGCAAAGGACTCCATTTTAGACAAACAATTTATTTTTGGAGTCGGTGTCATCGCTTAGGCCATCTAAAGCATCATCTATCAAGGCAACACCTCCTAAAATAATTTGTTCGCCCAAAATGTAGTCATTTGCTTTAAAGGAGCCTTTATAAGTAAGCTAGAAAAGTATCACATGTCACCCGCGCCTCGCCTTTACTCGCCCTCTCCCGTGATACGCTGTACTCTGACTTAGCAACTGGTATTTTCATTTACCGGAGAACTGTTATGTATTTTGTACATTTTCAATTTATCATTTTTTTTTAACCAGCGACCCGCCCCGGCTTCGCACGGGTGCAATGTATTATACGTATAAACCTTTCTCTTGAATTAGTCTATCTACAGAAAAAACTGCAGCAAAATCCGTTGCTTAGTTTTAAAGATTTAAGCATACATACATACAGACTATGTAGTGATAGACTTTTATACTATTTAGTGATAGTGAAGGTGGGATTATCAAATTCGTCACTCTTGTCAATGATGCTTAGCACAGAAGGTAAAGGAGGTTAAGTACATCCCAATAGTCATAGTAAATCCCAAACGTCAAATCCAGTGGTAACTGGTTCAAATCGTATTGATATTGTTTTTTAATAGTCACGAGTTAATTTAAGACTTTTTAGTGCATTTTGGTTTTAAATTCGGTTTTTACTTTTATTGTTATACCTTGTAACAATTTTTGCATTCAAGTCAGTAATTTCCAGTATTCTCGTATCTTGTCCTCTACGTGACTAAATGTGAATCATAATAATGGTCACTCTCAGGTACTTATGCCTCCCAAAAGTGCAGTTACGATGAAATATTCTTAGTATTGGTTGGGGTCAGCTCGCACTGAAGACACAGTTCAGTGAAAGCAGCCTTACAAGACGTACTCTAATGAAATGAAATGAAATGAAAAGCTCCTCTGGAGTAATGTATCATTCTCGTCTGACTGTATTCGCGCCAAGTTACGACACGACGGTCCTTGGATGCAAATAGCGGTGGGTAGATCTGTAGTATATATCTACAAAAACATCGATTGGAGCTTCAGAGCCCACCAGTAACTTATTGCTAGCTATATGTTTTATAGGAATCCGTAGTCAAATGGCAAAGAACGGAACCCATGGTCGCCCTTATGGTTTCCTGTAGTCTGCCTGCCTGTCCGTCCGTATGTCACAGCCACTTTATTCTGAAACTAAATATAAGCATAACACAGTTGAAACTTGGTAGGAACAGGTATTATGTTAACCGCTTTATGACATGAAAGCTTTCGCACAATAAACTTAAACCTAAAAAAATATTTTTACAATACTTTGGGACGTTTATGGATAGGTCTTTTAAACGTCTAACGTTTGAGCAATATACGCTTCCAAAGAAGGCAAATTTGGATTCCCCCCACTATAACTTTTAAATTAATATCGTCAAAATTAAAAAAATATGTAATTTAAATCTTAACTTCATCCAAAAAAAGACCCCTCAGTGCGCAAGTCCGACTCTCCCTTGGCTGGTTTTTTTTTTGCTTCGTTTTCATATTAAACGTTTTAAAATGACTCCAAAACAGTTGGGTCTGACTGATCAAGTTAAAAATGCACTGGAACAATTGCACTGAAATGAAATTCTGTTTTGGTGAATAATAAAGCTGGCTAGTTCCAAGCATTGCTATTCAATGCGGTCACGCAGTCAGTATCATCGCTTCCTTGCCACAAGAAAACGGTTTCGTTTTTAAAAAGTAGGCATTATTTATTTATTTTCATGATTTTATGCATGTCTTAGTCTTAATTTTGGGCTTTTTGCTCTATATATAGGTAGACTGCAAAACTGAGACATTTCTGATATCACTTTTGTTGAGAACACGACAAAAGTGACGTCAGAAACGTCTCAGTTTCGCGGTTTTACGAATGTTTTTGGGTCATATTCTATTAATTTTTCTAGGTATTTCTTTCAGTTATATTTTTTTTTACACGAGTTTATTTATTTATGTAGTTGACCGTCTGATCTCCCCGTGCTATAACAGCACGTTATCTTCCACCGTACCGTCCGTTTGCACAGTGGGGCATTAGGTACGGAAGGCGACGCCCGGTCCGGATCCGGCCTTCCGGTGATATATCAACACCTATTGATCACATTGTCCGCTGCTCCTGGAAAGATAGTTTAAAACCCCCTTGTGGTCAGACTGGAACTGTTGTAAATGAAACGCGTTTATTTTGGTTATGTTGGTATCGGGAGGCCGATTCTCGCGGCAATCGAACTTTTTTTGTGTGGAAATTCGATTGCGAGTTTAACCGTTTTACCTTAAAAAAAACACGTAAAAAAACTAGCGCACGAACAAAATCTAAATACATAGAAATCGTGACTCAGAGATATCAACATCTTTTTTTTTCGACAAGGAAAATTCGACCAGTAAACTTTTTTCGAATAAGAATTGCACGAGATTTTGCCTCCCTGGTATCTAGACTCGTAGGCGTGTTCGATAGTCAACTCAACTTTTTTTTAGTATGGGTTTGCTTTTGGGTCCAGACTAAATCAAGTGTGACTAAGACGAAGATGGAATCAGCTCACCCAGAAGAAGCCTGTTAAATCTAACTTTGAATAGTTGTTCCGGTTGTAAGTGTGTGCGAGTTCCAATCCTTTGCCATACGCATTATAAATGTTGATAAGAAGCGATTAGTTTTTTACAGCGGGACATCGACAAGGTAAGGATGTTATCCTGCGCTACGTCCAGACGAACGATGGATAAAATGAGGCTGTTGGGATGAGCTTATAGAGATCCTTCTCACATTCTTCGAAGTAAAACCTGTAGAATAGCGTTAAGCTGGCATCCTAGCGGCGATGGGCTAAGCTATGGAGCTTAGCATCCACCAGTTTGTCGTAATTTATTACTTTCTTAGCTCTGCGCTCCACTGAGCCAAGTTTTTCATGTTGGTATTTGGCTGAACTATCCCAGAGGTGACTGCAATACTCCATGCAGAACTGGACTTGTGCTTTGTAAAGGGTCAAAAGCTGTTCAGTCGTGAAGTATCGCTTTACTCTGTTCATGATGCCAAGTTTTTAGCAGCAGCTTTGAGCTTAATGCTGGGGCCAAAGTTGAGATCAGCCAACCACTCTATACCCAGTAGCTCTAGGTGGTCGGTGACAACAACAGGCCTACCCCGAAAGGTTGGAGTGTGTAGGAAATGTCTCCTCTTTGCCGAAAACAGACATGCTTGTATGTTGCTGCTTGAAGGCGACACGATTATCATCGCCTCATTGCGGGACATGGCTCAGGGTCATATTAGTCCGCTCGACCATGGCTCTCCTCAAAAGACGCACTTCATCCCCACTGGTCCTCGCGCAGGACAGATAATATCTCTCTGAAACTGTGCTGTCATCAGCGTATCCAACGATACCCGGCTGAGGCAGGTCGTTGATATGCAACTAATAGATAAATGACATGACTGGCGGTTAATATGTACAATTTTCCGTGTTTTCAATAAAAAAAAAACGTTAACCAATGGTTCGCTAAATAACCAATCTGACATTTAATTAATGTATTTTTATCTTCAAAGTACGTTCATTTGTAAACATACAAATGCTGGTTTAACCATTGGTTTTACTATAGATCACGCGACCCTGCCTTAGTATCTCGGTATCAATAAAGGCAAAATTAACTCATCACGCCACCGTCAAGTGATTATTGGAAAAATATTAAAATAATAATACCACTTAGATTGTTACATGGGATAGAAATAACAAACCTTAATTATCCTACTTTCACCGTGTCCGTTACCCTAGCAGGAAAGTGTCTCGTAGAGCACATTAAAGTATGCCGTTGGATAGTCCGAAGTATGCTTAATTAGTGCGCCAAATAGAAAATTTGTGGGGGCCACAGTTTTCGCATAAAACAGAAAATACGTTTTCTGCTGGCGAAACGCTGCTCCAGCAGGAACTTTTTTAAATAATGACTCTAGAGCAGAACAAAGTATATTGTTAGATAGATCTTATAACACATAATTTGTGCAACCAAAAATTTAATCTCTAGGACACACCGTTTTTAAGATATTCCATTTCCTGCTAGAGAAACGTTTCTCCATATCCTATATCACGGGAACCGTTTAATGTGCGACCGTACAAAAACTCACACTAAAAGGTGTTAATTTGTGACACTTTATCCATTATTTGTATGTGACTATATCATTCTGTTTTTTGAGAAATAAGTATGTATTTGGAAATGTCAAAATCGATATAACTATTGAAATAAGCAACCAATGAATACAGTTCCAACGTTTGAAGAACACATTTATTATTTTAAACCACCTCAAAGAGTATGAAGAGCATCCGTTTATTAGTTTCCTTATAATTCCACTTTGACTCCAAACTCACAGTGCATAATTTTGTCATGTGAATTCAATAATTAGAACCAACTGTATGTGCACAAGTATACACCAACGTTTAGTGCGCTTAACAAAGAACGTGTTTTGGAATATTTACATTGAAATAAGGCAAATTTTAGCAGATATAAGCAATAAGGCTAATTGATTTTACGTTATTGATTATCCGGCCAAATTAGAATGGTCACAAAAAAGCGGCCTCTATATATAAATTGACGGCCTCCTTTAAAAAGTCATATAACACAACATTTTACGTACAGTCAGGTACGTATGTACCTGCTTAAATTTGTGGAGGTATAAGAGGTAAACATTGAATAGGTACGACTTTCCTTTCTTTTTGATACAAATTTGGATGTTCTTTTAAATTCATTGTTTTTACCTCTTTGAAAGTTATAATAGTTGTAAATTGAATAAAAAGCAATAAAGTTTTTATTATTTTCTGTGTATTTTATTATTATCTATCTTTACATTGGTACTGGAAGCACTGAAACACTACGTTTAATATTTTTATTTAAGTACACGATGCGCACAGATTATGAACCTTAAAGCTGACTAGCTTAAAACCAACGCTGCTACGTCTAATGAGTCACTAGGCCCTACGGGCGAAATATAGAATTACAGATATCTTAAGCATTGCTATAGCCGCACAACATTTATATAGCGGTGCTAAACTTCACGTTTGTTGTTATTTGATGTCATACCTATTGTCTTTGATTCAGGATGAAAACGAAGAGTTGGTAAAACCTTTCGAAATTGCACTTTATCCAGGGATATGCTGTTTTATAAGTATATATTATGATATGATATGATGATACACATTATGATGTAATTTATCATTTTTTTATATTCTATTAATATAATTAAACATGTCAACATAATTTTTTAGGGTTCCGTAGCTGAATGGTTAAAAACGGAACCCTTATAGTTTCATCAAGTCTGTCTGTCTGTCTGTCCGTATATCAGACCCACTTTATTCTGAAACTATTAATACCTATTACATAATTGAAACACAGTTAAAAAGGTGTTGGCGGATAATGATATTCGATCATAGCCTTATTTATAACAATATCTGTTTGTTCAATGAGAGTTTTATTTTCGGCATGGAGAAAACTAATATTTATTGCATGCATTTTATACGTCTCACTAGATGGCTTTGATAACTCTAGGAACAATACAGGGTGACTTTGCTATCAGTACTGAAATTTTGTGTAAAGACTCCACTGATGAATATGAACACCATTTACTATGGAGGCAATAGTGAAATCGAGAAAAGAGAATCAGCTGTTCCATACAAAAGTTCAATTGGCGCGCGGACAAAATGTATGGAACAGCTGATTTTTTTTCTCAATTTCACTATTGCCCTATATAAAAATTGTTCATATTCATCAGAGGAGTCTTTACACAACATTTCGGTACTGATAACAAAGTCAGCCTATATATTAAAATGTTTATTATTAATTATGCTATTGTGGAATTACGCGGGGCGCGGCGGTGGCGTTGAAGTAAACAAGGTGGTTGTTGGGTGGTTGTAACTGAACTCTCTTTATTGTACATTTTCCAAAGGTTTATATACAGGCTTTTCCTACTTAATTATACGTCACATGACATTTCCTTAACCTATGACCTTTCACTTATGTGTATTTTAGAAGATAATGAAACAATATTATTTATTAAGGGTCAGTTGACGTATGAGTGATGCTGTGTGTCGTCACACACCACAATATAATAAATTTTATTGCAAAAAAATGTTTACGATTAAACTTGTACACTATACCCATTGTATTTTACTCGTTTACTTTAAATTTATTTGGCGTAAAACATTTATAGACAGACAGCGCCATCTCCTTATGATAAAAATTATTTAAAGCTCAATAATATTGATACACGTGACATTTATTTTAAATTTTGATCAGAAATCAATCAAGTAAAAAATACAAGTAAATCTAATTTGTTACAAAATCGCTAAAGTTGTATAAAGGGTCCTAATCTTTGAACCATAGAATTGGAAAATAAAATTTTGCAGCTAATTATACAAGGCCAAGTATATGTCAACCAGATTGTAAACAAAATGAAGCAGGTCGTCAATTTGTATATAGAGGCCGCTTTTTTGTGACCATTCTAATTTGGTCGAATAATCAATAACGTAAAATCGATTAGCCTTATTGCTTATATCTGCTTAAATTTGCCTTATTTCAATGTAAATATTTCAAGACACTAAACGTTAGTGTATACTTGTAGACATACAGTTGGTCCTTATTATTGAATTTACATGTCAAAATTATGCACTGTGAGTTTGGAGTCAAAGTGGAATTATTAGGAAACTAATAAACGGCTGCTCTTCATACTCTTTGAGGTGGTTTAAAATAATAAATGTGTTCTTCAAACGTTGGAACTGTATTCATTGGATGTTTCTTTAAATAGTTCTATCGATTTTTACATTTCCAAATACATGCTTATTTCTCAAAAACCAGAAAGATATAGTTACATACAAATAATGAATAAAGTGTCACAAATTAACACCTTTTAGTGTGAGTTTTTGTACGGTCGCACATTAAACGGTTCCCGTGATATAGGATATGGAGAAACGTTTCTCTAGCAGGAAATGGAATATCTTAAAAACGGTGAGTCCTAGAGATTAAATTTTTAGTCGCACAAATTATGTTTTATAAGATCTATCTAACAATATACTTTGTTCTGCTCTAGAGTCATTATTTAAAAAAGTTCCTGCTGGAGCAGCGTTTCTCCAGCAGAAAACGTATTTTCTGTTTTATGCGAAAACTGTGGCCCCCACAAATTTTCTATTTGGCGCGCTATTTAAGCATACTTTGGACTATACAACGGCATACTTCAATGTGCTCTACGAGACACTTTCTTGCTAGAGTAACGGACACACTTTCACCTCCCAAAGCCCACCGACAGAACATCCATTACTGAAAATCAATCAACCAGAAATAAACCAACACTTAAGTCTCCCGGTATTCATGCAAAAGTGTAGTTGGAAATGTAATTTTATCGTATTACAGCACGTTTCGCAAAGCGAATACCGTTCCCTTGGGCTAGCTTGGAACTTACGCTAAAAATGAATAAGAAAGATTGTGGCGTCACTTCAATGAGCACAGAATACGCCAGAGGGGATTTAAATATGAGGTCACTTAGAATAGGTTGCACGAGATACCGTTATTGCTAAGTTAAATTACGTTGAAGTTAAACTCAGGTTCACCACATACCGAAAAATGGCACTGGTGAATGTTTAAGTGGGTAGGCCTATACTTTTAGGAGAAGGGAGCCCCCACATTTATCCCTTCGCCTGCCCAAGCGAAAGGTTATGAGTGCAATGCATTTTTCAATCGTTAAAAAAACTGTGAAGGTGAAGATACGGTTAAGTTGAGGTCGACTTTCGAGCATTTCAGTCTGTGATTGCGGCTTGACTTGACGCATGTGGAGCCTCAGAAGCGCCCTTATGACAGAACTATGCAAGTGAAATCAATCCTTTCCGAGCGACGCATCATGGCCGCATGCGGCCCGCTTCATACATTCCTATTTAAATAAAATAAAAACAGTTTCTTCTGTATCTAAAATATTTTTTTTCTGAATGTCAATAAAACATGTCAGATTCCATACATTCACAAATAAAACCTTACCTAAAGTTTAATCATAGCCGTGCGGCTCCGAGGTTCTATACGCATCAAGCTCTGCATACGCCTTTAAGGAGCATTACCAAAGGTCTCGGCCATGATCGATATTAGGGCTTGGCCCCGGAGGGACACCGAAGGTTTTTAGCCGGGCCTTAATGTGACTGTAGTCTCTCATAACCCTTGGGCGGGTAAAGTGTCAGGTTTTGGTAATTGTATTGTTTACCGGTTGAGTTACGGTTATCCATTTGATAGGTTGGTGAAACCCTCTTTTATTCTGTTGTTCAATGTTGCCAGGTTAATGCCGTAAGTGCTGCTCAACGATTAATACCTATATGAAAAAAATATGAGCTGGGAATGTGGGTCAAGAAAAGGTTTAATAAAATATCAGTTTCTTATACATTTTAAATAGTGAAATCATTTAAATAACGATATTCTGTTTCAGGTGAATATAGGTTTACATATTATGTTAAGTCTGTTGCTCTGTTTGACATGTCCTGATTTTTTCAAAAGTAACTGGCTACAACGAAGCGTTAGCTAATAAATTCTCATAGAGTTAAATAATCAATAAAGGCTACGAATCTATATTCGCTGAAAAAAACACATAAAAATATTCCATATCGAGGATATTCTGGGAGAACCAGATAAGTGCAAAATTTTCATAAAATGAGTTAAAAACATAGCCATACATATATTTTTTTGCATTTTTTTTTTCAATTATATTATAATTTCTAAACACTCTACAGTTATCTATACTTCTAACGAAAGATGTCATCATTCTAAAACACAATGCTCTCTCAATTCAGAAATATTTGAAGGAAAATAAATCTTGAAGACTTTATAAAGAACGTATAAACAAAGCGAGATAAGGTTGTGTGTATGACAGCTGTCAGTTGCCGCGGCTGCTAGGCTGTGTTTGCACGACTTAGGAACGATTCAAGATAGGTAACTTATATTTAATTCTATCGTAGTCATTTAGATGTACTGCGAGAATGAATATGAGGATTTATTAGCTGGCTACAACAATTTAGCAACAGGGAGTTTGGTCACTATTAATACATTATCGTTGCAGCATAATGTTGACCCTTTACACACTGCGTCTTTTAGCAGCGATGCTGTCGCGATGCAGCACCAATTCAGTTGCAATGTTCCACCTTTACACACTTACACTTCTTTTAGCATCGATACAGTCGCGATGCTGTCGCGCGTAAGTATCGATGCAGTCGCGATGCAGAATATTGGCACAAATTGGCTTTTTTTTTTAGTCAAACGTGAATGCGTGCGGGGTGTCTATAAATAGGTCTTTTAAAATAACGTAGAGGTTCCTACAACCATTTTCTTTTAAAGTCTAACGTTCGAAAGATAGACGCTTCCAAAATGGTAAAATGGGTGTCCCCTTCCTCCTACTTCTAAACTAAGCGAGTGTACATTTAAAAATAATATAATGTAGATCTTAACAAATACTTTCTACAAAAATTGATTTGGACTAGATCGAACTAAAAGTTTTTGATATTCCTATAGCAACAACCGCAAACATAACTTTGTTCTTCATACAAACAATGTAAAAAACAATTGCAAATGTATTTGCTGTCAACAAAATATAATGGTATTCTAGCTAAGTGGAAATAAGTGGATTCCCTTATTCAGTTAAAATTGGCACGGAACGCCCAGTGCGCGAGTCCGACTCGCACTTGGCCGGTTTTTAGTTTAAGATATAGTTTTACTTGTTTAGATAAGACTTGACTTTAGTTAACGCTGACTGTATCAACTGACATAAATTCACGAGAAACTATCGAAGAATGAAGGTTCATCATACGTCGCAATATGTGTATTAAAATATATAATAGAATGCCAAAACACATAAAAATATTAAGACCTCGTCCATTCCTGACAACATTGTATGATTGGTTCATCGATAAGAATTATTATAGTCTTAATAAGTTTTTAGGGTAAATAATTGTAAAATGGTGGCATTTTAAGTGAAATTTGTAAAATTGAAATTTATTATTATTTATTTTAGATTTTCACATGCTATATTTATGGCGAAATATGCAGGACATTAATTTTATTGTAATTATGACCTTATTGTACAATATTTCAATGTGAATAAAATGAATTTTGGATTTTGAATTTAAAGCTTAGTAAACTTCGTAGTACTTTCGTAGTTGTAAGTACTTTGTAGCGATCAAAGGAACTTACTTTTATTCAGTGAAAGTATAATTCGATTCGTTCGAAACTGAAGAACATGTAATAGTACTATCCAGGATCACTTTATAACAAAGCAGGTCTGCTATGACAAAATAATATAGTATTAGCACAGTGGTTTTAGTGATAAAACACACTACCTTCGCAAGAAAGCGCCTGCTGTATGGACGCCAGAATAGCAATTATCCAGCATTTAACGCTTAACTCTGCAGCACTGTGCAAGACACTGGTATTTCCAGTTTATTAATAAGGATTAACCGTTGGGGCGTACTAAAAAACGTAGGCATAAATGCGTATTTTCGAATAGCTCTCGTTTTGCATTATTTAGGTACCACTAGCATAAGGTAATGAGAAATATATTTTGTTACGAGCTAAGTGAGCTTGAAATTAAAAAATGACAAGTATATAGACAGAACGACGCGGCAAAGGACCTTGTTTTAAAATATGTCATGAAAAGACGTGTTTTACCGCCCTTATTTGAAATAGCCTGTACCGTTACCATGAGTTTACGACGGCTTTACTCGCTAGCGACGACGTAAAAAATTACTATGGAAAATTGCTCAGCGCCTCTAGTGGTCACTGAGAGAACTAAAATCTTCCATACAAAAAGTTACGTCGACGCTAGCAACTAAAAACGTCGTCGATAGCAAGTAATCTCATGGTAACGGTAATGAAGACGAATACCGAAATATCTCCGCATAGCAATCTCGACAGGACCGCGGTGTATAATACAAGGAAGTGAAGTGACGTCGATCAATAAAGGGGCAACAAAGCAGCAAAATACTGAAACACTGTGAAATAATTTAAGCTCTAAAATAACTACCTATTAGTGCTACCTGCGTAATACGTTCGCGTCACTCATTAATAATAATAATAATAATAATCTGGGGGCACGGCAGTGCCCCCACCAAGTCGAGCAAAAAAGCGTCACGGCCGTACCATCCTTTTCTCGAAGCAATTCAGACCATTTTCGACCCCCTGTAACTTCGTTGTGGATAAAACTAGAAGGCTGAAATTTCAGTAACCATGCAGGCATTGTAAAGACATGGTATATTTCAATTATCATTCAATTTGAACCAGTATTTTAGGAATTATAACGGGTCAAATTTCTTAATTTTGTCACTCACTGACTCACCGATCATCAAAATGCAAAGGCACTTCTAGCAGACCTAGAAGCTTCAAATTTAGAATATAAGTAGTGTTTGGTGTATGAATCAAGGAAAAACTAAAAAAATTAGAAAAGGCCGCAAAGAAAATTAAGCCCATACAGCCAAGTCTTCAGTTAAATTTTTCAATATTGGCTTTATTCGTAACGATGTTTTACGGCAGTTATTATTATTGCGTGCGAAGCCGCGGGTTTAAGCTAGTCCCATATAAATTTAGGCACATAGTAGTGCCCCTGCCAAATCGAGCAAAAAATGGGTATTTCTGTCATGAAAACACGTGTAAATTAAATTATTTAATGCAAAAAACGTACCTACATGCGTATTCGTACTTATTACGAGTAAGTAAGGTTGTAAATTAATTATTATACCACGCGCTGCGCGGTGCTAGCGCGAGGGCGCGGGGCGGAGACAGTGGCGGGGCGCGCGGAAAGGTGAATGTCGCCGAGCGAGCAGCAGCCGCGCTCATACGCGCGAGCGACCCAATGCTGTTCGAATGTGCCCAGAATCCTTACCTATAACTTTGCGATTTTCAATGATAATTTCGATTGCTATTTTAGTTTGACGACTAAAGGCTACTCTCATTGGTCTACTGATATGATTTGCTTACAATTGCTTACAATTTGGACGTTGTTCGGATAAATAATTTTAAATAAATATTGATACTTTAAGTACCTAAGTATTTATAAATTTCTTGTTACCTATTCGTATTTCTGCATAAAAATAACTTTGCAATCTAACTTGTAGGTAGTCGCAATGGATTCAGTAAGGAAAAAAGTAGAACTGTCTACAAAATACAAAAAGAAATGAGATCCCATCAAAAACAATACTTGTCAAAAAAACCAAGTCTCGCAACTCAGTTGTTCTGCGGTAAAAAGTTGTGAGATCCATGTAATACCAAGTCGGTTATTAATTTATTCAGTCTCTACTGAAGCGACTTTCTGTCTTAATACGTCCAGTCTCTAAGACTACGATCGTGGTCCATAACAATTGAAAATCAATTGTGTCTGGAATCTCCGTACTCGAAGCATTAAGTTGTTACGTAATAATTAACAGCATCTTATAGTGACGCATATCAATATTAAAATTCTTTAATGTTTTATATAAATATATTGAGACTTGGTCATCGCCTGAAAACACGTGTAAATTCAATCGCCTGAAAACACATGTGAATTCAATTATTTAGTGCGATGACCAAGTCTCAATATATTTATATAAAACATTAAAGAATTTTAATATTGATATGCGTCACTATAAGATGCTGTTAATTATTACGTAACAACTTAATGCTTCGAGTACGGAGATTCCAGACACAATTGATTTTCAATTGTTATGGACCACGATCGTGGTCTTAGAGACTGGACGTATTAAGACAGAAAGTCGCTTCAGTAGAGACTGAATAAATTAATAACCGACTTGGTATTACATGGATCTCACAACTTTTTACCACAGAACAACTGAGTTGCGAGACTTGGTTTTTTTGACAAGTATTGTTTTTGATGGGATCTTTATTTCAGAAATTATTTTCCATAGGTTGGGTTAGTTATTACAGAAATTATCTTACGAGCTAGGGTTAGTACATTAAAAGATGGAACACAAAAACAAAATGACCTACTTAATATTAACTAAGGCAGGTCTTGAGCCAACATGGACGCTGTTCCAGCGCCTCAGGATAGGGCAGCAGTAGCGACTCCCTATTGCCGCCAGGAGGCTGTTGGGGCTGTCTCGGACGCGGCGCCAGGCAGAGGCGACCCGCTTGCGCATGACTATCGGGAAACTGTCTATGCGAGCCTTATTAAACATCGCCGAGGCGCTGCAGTACCGAGGCAGCCCCATCAGCATCCTGAACCCGTTATTATACTGGACGCGCAGAGCTGACAGAGTCTTTTGCGTATACTCCACCCATAGACTGCAAGTGTAGAAAGACTGACAATAGGCTCTGAACAGTGTTTGCTTAACTTCAGTGTTACATCGTGCAAATCTACGGGCAAGCATGTTCGCTCTCATAGCTAGAGCCATGCGCTCCCTCTCAATGTCAGCATCATCTGACATACTCTCAGTTAACCAGTGTCCAAGGTACTTCAAACTTGTCACTCTTTGCAGTGGAAGGCCTTCAAGAGTTACAGAAGGAAAATTATAGCATCTGTTTTTAGATTTAAAGACTACAACTAGTTTACGTAGTTTCATTACGTAGTTACGTGAAAAAGAACTACGTGCAAGACGAAATAATTTGAGAAATAAATAATTAAAATTGTTATGTATTTTATTACCATAATATTCTTATAAAAGATTAATAAAATTGATAATAAAAATATATATTATAACAAACATACATTATAAAAAAACTCCCTTTAGGCGATGTTCCGAAGAATTAAACACCCATTTTGCTTGTTTTGTAGTATTGATTGATTGATTATAATACTGATTGAATTAAATCAATAAATAAGTAGTTTTATCTAGGTAGTATTACACCCTGTTTTTTTTTAATTCCTCAGGGATGTGTTTATCAACAGTACTTTGTTATGCTTTTGTATATGCGACCGCCGGAGGCCTTTAGATCCGTGAGTGTCTACATATAAAATTGCTCTATCTCGCCTGCACGAGCTGTCATTTAAGAAGTGGTTTGTGTGTCACTGCAAACAGGATGAACCGTGTGAATATTATGTTACACGATGATTCCCGATCGTAGTCTGCCCCACATATTTACTTAGTTCTGTAATATTAGACTTATGCACTAAACTTTACTCACTGTTTGTGACGTAAGTAACTCCAGTATATTTAATAAATCACTCATTTACTTCGTCCTATATTCAATAAATCATATTATACAGGGTGTTGTTTTATTCAGTGACATCCAACTCAGGGATGATAATATAAGTTATGCTTATTCCAAAAAAAAATTGTTTTAAATTCTGAGCAAGTTTTATACAAGAAAACCTCTTCACAACATTCAAAAAATTACAAAACTAATGGGAAAAACTCGCAGCCTAGCGCGTAGCTAGCGCTTATCTACGAAATACTACGCCGCAGCTAGTAAGCTATGAAGAGAGCTAGTAAGCTATGAAGAGGCTACCTGGTGTTGGCAGTTTTACCTCGATTGTTGTAACGCATAATTTTGCTATTTTTTATTTTTTTCCATTTCAAAAAAAATATATTTTTTTATATTTTTCTTTGGCATCAGTATTGTTTGTACAGCCACCCCTGATTCGCTCGTCGCTGACCTAAACAACACCTGTATACCTATCATGATAAACGTTTGTTCAGGAAATGCCGGAAGTGTCCCCCATGTTGAATGTCAAAATCAAATCAAATCAAAATCAAAAATAATTTATTCAATTTAGGACACAAAATGCCACTTATGAACGTCAATAATTTGTGTAATATCAATCAATTTTGGCCCGTATGGGGCAAAAACATGTCTCCTTATTTTTTGGGCCCTACTAGCGCTTCGAGACAAAACACAGACAATTTGTCAAGTGCTGAGAAGAAACGCCAGAACAAACTAAGTCACCACTAGCTGCCTCAAAAATAATACAAATCAAAATAAACAGGTAGCATCAGTTTGGTGCAGGCTGGACTGTCCATACATTTTCGTCATTAAGATAGTCTAGAATTTTATAATACCTCTTCGACATTAGGGTAGTTTGACATGTAACTTAATCAAATCAAATCAAAAAATATTTATTCAATTTAGGACACAATATGCCACTTATGAACGTCAAATTAAACTTAAATTTATGAATAGGTAGTTCGATGCCATTATTAGGTATATTGTTGAAAAATTTAACACAATTTCCCAGGAATGAATTTATTGTTTTGGTTAACCTAAAGTTTGCAATGACAAGTTTGCTTTTTATACGAATGTATGTCACTTTTTTCATGAAAAAATCTAATGTTTTGCGTACGTACATGATATTATCAAATATGTTTTGAGAAGCGACAGTGATGATGTTAATTTCCTTAAACAATTCTCTCAGGGATTCGCGGGGACTAAGTTTGTAAATGGCACGAATGGCTCTTTTCTGTAAAATAAAGATGGTATCGATATCCGCAGCAGAACCCCACAAGAGAAGACCATAAGACATTATACAATGAAAGTAACTAAAATACACAAGCCTTGCTGTTTCAACATCAGTTAAATGTATATTTTTTCTAACCGCAAAGGCAGCTGAAGCGAGTCTCCTAGCCAGAGCGTCAACATGTGGTCCCCACTGAAATTTCGAATCCAATGTAATGCAGAAAAACAGTCGAGTTTGATAGATCTAATTTTACACCGTTGAGTACAATTTCTGTGGTAGCTTGCTTCACGTTAGGCATGGTGAATTTAATACATTTAGTCTTTTTTGTTTTATCAGTTCGCATACAGTTGTTCTAGCGAGTGCACGTACGCCCGATCGGTCCTTTAACTTAGTGTTGTAAGCACACCGCGACCACTATCGATATCGATAAATTCATCTCATTAAGTATGTGGTGCAAATCCACCCAAAATGGACAAGTTCCTCGGTAGGTCTTCGCCGAATCCTAAACATACAAAGCGACAAGCAGAAGATTCTTCGTCAGTGTTTCGAACAGCAAAACGCTTAGCATTTGCACAGTCTGTGGACAAAGGGAGACCGCAGACTATCTTTCATCCTAATAGCTTCGAGCCACTCCAGCCAGATGTGGATACAGATGATGATTTAGCGACACAAAGTCATGAAGAAGCTACCAAGCACAAAAAGGCAAGTCACATTCCTCCTATTGTCTTACAAATGGAAAAAGATTGCACTCATGAAAAGGTCAAAAACCTTATAATGAACCACACTAAGAACTTTCATCTTCAGTACCGCGGTAATGGAAGAGTAGCAGTAATCTGTTATACTTCGGAAGCTCACAATGTTCTCAAAGAAGGGTTACGCAAAGAAAATGTCCAATTCCTGACTTACTCTAGGAAGGACGAAAGAACACCTAAACTGGTCATGCGAGGACTACCTGCCTGCCTGCATCAACAGCTGCCAGACGAACTGGCCGCCTTGGGATTTAAGGATACCACGGTGACTGTGATGAAAACAAAGAAAGTTGTTGAATGTCCGCCATTTTTAGTCAAGTTGGCCCCTGGAGCAGACATCAAAAAATTCCGTCAAATCAGATACATCCTAAATTGCGTTGTAACGATCACAAGATATAGGTCTAATCAAACCTTAGGCACTCAGTGCTTCCGTTGCCAAGCTTTTGGTCACTCCTCGAGAAATTGTAACATGCTCCCACGTTGTATCAAGTGTGTAAACCAGCATCCTTTGGGGCAATGCCCCAAGACTGACCGCAATGAACCTGCTAAGTGCGTCAACTGCAGTGAGAATCATCCAGCTAACTATAGAGAATGCAGTGCGAGGCTTGCGTATATCCAACGAATTCGTAACCAACAAGAAAACCAACGCAAATCACGAAGACCAGCAACATACGTGTTACCGGGAAGGTCTTGGTCTGACGTAACGAAACAATTACAGAGCAAGATTCATCCATCACCGTCGCAGAATCTCAAAAGCTCGCAATATGAAACTCCAAAGGAACAGGGCCTCATACATCAACAAACATTAACAAGTAAAGGTGAAAACCATAACAAAGCTTATCTACAGCAGGAAAAAGCACCTGAAGCCAGCGACGTAGTCACCAATGAAACCCTTACAATTCTGACAGCTGTCAGAGAACTAAAAAGTAAATTTGTCGATTGTAAATCACTGCTCGACAAAGTAATGTTGGTGCTTACGCACCTTGGTCACTGTGTGTAAACGCGTTCAGCTAAAATTGATGTGTTGGAACGCTGACGGCGTTCGAAGTAAAATTCATGAGTTGTTGGATTTGGTGGGTGCCTTAAGAGCCGATATCGTGGCAACTAGTGAAACCCGTCTAAGCAAAAAATTTGCCCTTATTACCCCTGGTTACAATTTATATAGGCAAGATAAACACGGTAGCGGTCGTGGGCAAGGGGTCGCTATACTAGTAAAGCAAAATATTGAACATAGCATTCTCCTTATACCAAATACACAACACCTTGAGGCGGTAGGAGTCAGAATTGTGGTGTCTGGTCGCGAGCATATCTTTGTTTCGGCTTATCAATCCCCAAACCTCCCATTCTTTACAAATGACCTTGATATTTTATTGGCTCTTGGCCAACGTGTTGTAATTATGGGCGATTTCAACGCAAATCACGACCTCTGGATACCTGGAATTAACAACTCTCATGGAAATAAGCTTTTTGACCACATGTTATCATGTGACTATTCAATCCACGCAGCTAGTAATCCGACTCTTATACACTATCGTTCTGATCTTACACCTACAAATCCTAACTTGGTAATAACACAAAATGTTCAGAGCATTAGCCATATCTATGCGCTCAATTGCCTCTCGTCAAATCACCTACCACTTTTCTTCACTATAGGTGGTCAAGTGGCGCTTAAACCACCAGTCAACTGTTTCAACTACAATGACGGCAACTGGGAAGGATTTCGTTCACACTTAAATAATTCTATCTCCTTAGATTCAAGTATTCCACAAACTCGAGATGAAATTGACAACAATCTATCATTTTTTAACAACTGTTTGGTTGAAGCTCGTAACCGGCACGTGCCCATGAAAACTAGACCTACTTGCGAGGGTTCACGTTTGCCATGGCACATACGTAAACTGATTAAATCTCGTAACCGGTTGCGTCGAGACCTCTCTGGTACAGTTGATCCCTTTATCAGAAAGGAAATGCGCTACAAAATTAACCATCTCCAAACTGTAATAAGATCAAAAATTCAAAAACATGTGGATTCTGTTTGGAATGATAAACTGGCGAAAGTTGACAATCCTGGCTCTGATATCTGGCGTTTGGTCAAATCCTTAAAAAATAGCTCAACGGAAACACCTCAACTAATAAAGGCAGATGGCTCCTTAACCAGTGACACCCTTGAACAATGTGAATTACTAGCTGATGCTTTCCAGTCTAATATGCTATTAACCTACGACTGGCATGACCCTGTGCTGGATTCTAAAGTTCGAGATTCCATCAATAGCTTGAATGACCCTAGTCCGAGCAGCTCGATTCCCTCTTTGGTACGCCCTCATGAGGTTTGGCGCCTGATACGGAGACTGAAAAGGCGTAAAGCCCCAGGTGAAGATAATATTCACAATGCCTTACTAAAAAACTAACCACAGAAGGCCGTAGTGTACCTAACTAAAATCATGAATGGGTGCCTTCGCCTAAGTTACTTTCCAAGGGCCTGGAAATCAGCAAAAGTTATCGCTATAAAAAAACCCAACAAGAACGAAAGGGTGCCTGTTAGCTATCGCCCAATCAGCCTTATACCGGTTTTGGCCAAGCTGTTTGAGGCAGCTATTTATTCACGTCTCTTCTAGCTGGGCATTTTCTACCGAATGAACAGTTTGGCTTTAGGCGTGCCCACTCCACGACACACCAATTGGTCAGAGTGGCTGAGCATGTTTCTCACAATCTTAACTTGCGCCAGTCGACGGGCATGTTCCTACTCGACATTGAAAAGGCTTTTGACGCGGTATGGCACGATGGTCTTCTTCATAAGCTTTTGACTCTAAAAGTACCTATTGCATTAGTTAAAATGATACAGTCATATCTTACTGATCGTACTTTCAAGGTTTTTTTAGGTAATGCCTGCTCGCAGCCTAAAAATATTCCAGCAGGCGTGCCTCAAGGGTCCATTCTTGGCCCTTTTCTGTTCATACTTTACGTTCATGACATCCCCATACAGACACGTACAACCCTTGCATGCTTCGCTGATGACACAGCATCTCTTACTTCATCCTCGGATGAAGATCTGATTATTAGTAGACTGCAATTGTCATTGGATGGCCTTCAAAGTTATTTTCAAATGTGGAAATTAAAACTAAATGAGACCAAAACAGAAGCAATCATGTTTTCTCGCAAACATAAGTCTCCTACTAGAACTTTAAAAATAGGTCAACACTCTATTCCCTGGAAGGATTCTGTTAAATATCTTGGCATTACCTTTGACAGAAAGTTGAAGTGGACCAGACATGTAAACGAAACCAAAAGCAAAGGAGCCTCTGCGATTATTGGGCTTCATCCCATCTTCAGCAGAAGTAGTTGCCTGAGTCCAGTTACCAAAATGCGGATCTACCAGACCCTTATACGGCCGCTCCTTACATATGCGTGCCCTGTATGGAACACCACCTGTACCTCAAACTACCGTTCCTTGCAAGTAGTACAAAACAAGGCATTGAAGATAGCATTCAATACCAAATTTCGAACAAACTTAGTAAAATTACACGAACATATACATTTCTTAACATTAAAGAAGTACATTTTAAAATTAACCCGCAATTTTTTTAATAATATAACTAATCACACTAATCCATTAATTTACAATATTGCACGTACAAAAATAAAAGACCTGCCGTATATCGACACTTACGGCACCTACCGCCTACCCCATCACTACGCGTGACGTCTCCGGTTGCTCGTGCGCACTCGTATTATTCCGGTTACGCGAATACGCCATCTTATCTTGAGCCCGCCTCACGCGCCTAACACACAACGTTGAGGGATCTTGCTATGTTTGTCATCGCAAGGACTTTTAAAAATACCTCCAGTATTGATTTTTTAAATTGATTTAACGTATGTTTGTAAATTCTATCATTGGTTTTGTGATTCATTGTTTATAATAAGTACTTTAAATTTACTAAAAAGTTCTTATAGTGCCATTAATATCTGTTTGCAAAATATAATAACTTTGGGAATGTAATAATACAATAATGCTATCAGTTGTGCAAGCTTTAAAAGGTGTCTAGCCTGACAAAGTGTTTCGTCCTGTGATGTAAGTGTATTGTTATGTTTTTGTCATAGTGCACCTGTTCCGTAAGTTTATGTTATATTAATAAAGAATTTTGAAAAGAAAAAAGAAGTCTTTTTTGTATTAAGAAGCAAGTTATTGCTAGTGAACCAATTTAATACCTAAAGATGAAATAAGAAACCAATTGAGCTACCATACTGTCAATCCGACCCGGCGAAATTTGTGGTTTCTTATGAAAACGTCAATTGAGTGACGCTTAGCGCCATCTAGCCATCTGTTTATGAAACAGATGGCCAAAGCAGTTATTCTTTACAGAATAAATTCAACTTGGAAATTGATATCGCTTCGCTATCTAATGCTTTAGAATGTTTTTAACACTCACAGTGTCATATTTTATATTCATAAAGATGAAATGAGAAACCAGAAATTTGCGCACGGGCGGGACTTGAACCAGCAACCTTTTGGCAGACCGGGCCAAACGCTCTTACCAATTGAGCTACCGTGCTGTCAGTCCGACCCGGCGAAAATTGTGGTTTCCCCGGCGAAACAGATGGCCTAAGCAGTTATTCTTTACAGAATAAATTCAACTTGGAAATTGATGTCGCTTCGCTATCTCCATCCCAAACGCGGTCACAATTAGCATTAAAAGCGTATGTTACTAAACGGCATCCCGCAGAAAACAGTACCAGCAAATACGGGCCGTCTCCATGGGAGACAGCCCTTACTAAACTTAATAGGGATTTAACTTTTTTCTTTCGGCATTTAAGCCAGGTACCAATTTATCTTAATAGAAATTGAAGCGCTTAGCACAACCGATAATGCCGATAACATTAAAGCGTTTTTTATTATGCAAACGATAAGAATAACATTGGAAGGCAAAATTAGGTTCGTGGAGTTACAGGAGTTGAGGGGTCAGCAATTTAACGCAATTTGTTTGGGTGAGAAATACATGGCTGGGATAAGCCAACTAGCGTACTATATTCTCTGGTCTAAGTGACAGGAGCACTCTGAAGCGGATTCGACAGCATAATTATTTACAAACGTATAATTTTTGCCATGTAATGGCCAAGGTTATGGACATAGCCCTAAAAATCAGGCAGCTCAAGTGGCAATGGGCGCCTAGCGCGAAGAACTGATGACCTTTGGGGCAGAAAAGTTCCCATCGACCAAAGACGCGGCGTAGGACGTCCACCGACAAGATGGACAGTTTTTTTTTCTTTTAAACACTTCATGCACACACAAACAAAAGGTACATATGGCGGAATGAATGCTAAAAGCATTCTCTACCAGTCAACCATTGGTCTAATCAGAGAAAATGCTGGCGGCGCGAAGGAAGTGATAGAACGGCAAAAGAGAGAGCTTGATTAAAACTACAAAAGGTATTTAAAACAAAAAATAAACATACATAACTTATGACATAAATACCGTATACATTAATACACAATTATGGAATAATGAGCATACACATGTGAGAAAAAAAAGAGGTCAGTGAGACAAGTTCGGCATCTCTTCCTTGTAAAAGGCCCGGAGGGTCTTCTTGAAAGAGAATTTCGAGGTGGATGCTTGTACTGTCTTTGGGAAGCCATTCCAAAGTCGAACAGATAACCTTGTAAAGATCGCCGGACCAAACTGAATTGATAAATATTTTAACCGGATTTGAAAAATACTTTTTGTGTTGAATAGATTATTTATTGAGGAAGGCTTTAGACTATGAAACATCACGCTGCGACCGGGAGAGGAGGGAGCAAACTCTAAAGGCGCGAATGAATTCGCGGGGGGCAGCTAATAACTTATAAAGTTAAGTAATCACATGATAATTTTATTGTGTTTAACTTACTCACACAAATTAGACACTAAGCGCAGCCTTCCAAACAACAGCCGTCTCCCACACAAAAGTTTATACAAATTGCCAACTTCCACGCGACTTCTCCCCATTTGCGCCCGAGTGTAAGCTTCTCCAAGCTTGAAATTAAATCGGCCGTGTGATTTACATTTTAATATGGCAAGGGACGTACCTGTACTAAAATCAAATTTATAGTATTGACAGGATCACGATGGCCCCTCGTTTCGCCGTTAAACCTCTAGGGGGATTTTTATGCTGATAGAATTAGCTGATCAATTTTGTTCTCGGCTGCGAATCGGCGAATGAAATGCTCTTTAATCTTATAAGCCCAATTGGATCGTGGTTTTGCCTAAACACTCGGTTTGAGGCTAATAAGGTGTGTTAGGGTGAGTGGTTGCAAAAGGCAACAAGTCTCGTCATAGTTCCCTGTAAAACCACCAACCAAAAAAAAGCTGAGACAAAATTGTTTTTTTCGTGTATTTATTGATTGAGAATTTTTGAATTAAGCTTTGAAAAATAAAAATATTTTAAAAGATTTTCTAAAGATATAAATAGATAGTGTAATATAAAGGGAAATTTGATGCAGCAAAATCAGAAAAATTATATTGTCTACGAGAAATATCACAAATTTTGCTTCAGACTCCGCCCGCTGGAAATCTAGCTATTATTGCAATTCGTGTGTGACATGCCTATAAAAAGTGTAATTCCAAAAATAGCCGAGGATATCATGTGACTGAGTTGATCACAAAATATAGGGAGATCCTAACCAGCTTTTAATATTATTTAAACACTCGCAGTGTTATTTTCGTCATCATCATCTTATAAGATTAAGGGCCGATTTTTCAATGGTCACATAAAACTTATCAGATTAGTAAATTATAAAGCGACAGATTTAAAAAAATACAGTTTCGTATGATTGCTGACAATTAGGTGACGTTATCAGATTAGCCATATTGTATTTTGTTCGACGAATATTTCTTATCTGACTATTGAAAAATCTGCCCTAAGAGTCGATTTTACCTTTGTCAGATAGGACTCATCCGAACGAATAAGTATAAAACAACCGATTTCAAAATTACATTTACGTAAATGGTTGCTGACAAATATGTGACCTTTTTGCATTAAGGCGTTTTTAGGGTTCCGTAGCCGAATGGCAAAAAACGGAACCCTTGTAGTTTCGTCAAGTCTGTCTGTCTGTCTGTCCGTCCGTATGTCACAGCCATTTAATTATGTTATTAGATTATTATAAGATGTATCCTGTTAACCGCTTTACGATTCTCATACAAATAATAACAAATAATGACATTTAAGGGGGGGGGGCTCCCATACATAAAACTAAAACCAAAAAAAAATATGTCAAACCTATGCGTGTGGGGTGTCTATGGATAGGTATTTTAAAATGAAATAGAGGTTCTTAAAACCATTTTCTTTTTAAGCCCCCCCCCCCCCCCCATATAACTTCTACTCTAACTCTAGAGTGTAAATTTTGAAAAAAATATGCAATGAAGATCTTAACAAATGCTTTCAACGAAAATTGGTCCGAACGGGATCACACAAGAAGTTTATAAGATATAGCACATTTTCAACAACCGCAAACATAACTTTGTACTTTATACAAACACTATGAAAAACAAAGTTATATTTGCTGTTAACAAAATATAGATATACATATAAGTGGAAGTAAGTGAAATTTTCAATCAAAGTTGGCACGGAACCCTCAGTGCGCGAGTCCGACTCGCACTTGGCCGGTTTTTTATTGTATTGTAAAATCGACTTAGGGCCGATTTTTCAATGGTCAGATAAAACTTATCCGATTGATAAATTATAAAGCGACAGATTTAAAAAAAGTGACAGTTACGTATGATTGCTGACAATTAGGTGACGTTTTAGCCATACAAATTAGCCATATTGTATTTTGTTTAACGAATATTTCATATCTGACTATTGAAAAATCAGCCCTTAGTTGGAATAAAAAAATGATTCTTATTTAATCTATAACATAACTCCTCTACACGCTTTTAAGCAACTATCAAATTAAAAAGAAAGAAGAAACACACTGACAATAGCAATGCGATAGCAATAATTGCAGTTACGTTATGGCTCTACCGATCTTGCTCAAACACGAAAATAGCGTAAATACGAAATAAGAAACCAAAAATTTGCGCACGGGCGGGACTTGAACCAGCAACCAAAACGCTCTTACCAATTGAGCTACCGTGCTGTCAGTCCGACCCTGCGAAATTTGTGGTCTCTTATGAAAAAGTCAATTGCGTGACGCTTAGCGCCACACAGTGGATCGACGCCATACTAGCAAAGGGACATAGGCAACTTAAATATACATATGTCAGTTTTTGACAAACAAATCATTCCATCGTATACGCCTAATTATAAGCTGTAAAAAACTTATGAAGCATTTTCTTATTGGAATCTTATATTGAGAGCTATGGCACCAAACGTGATTTCTTAGTATGGGAAATGACATAAAAAATAGTGTATCTTCGGATTTTCTTCGTGTTTCGACTTGATTTTTTTATATGGTATTAAAATATATATTTGCTACATTTTCTCCAAACAAACATGGTGCGCCACACGCACCCCTTGCGAGGTACATGCGTTGGCCTTTTTTGTCCTTCTTATGGACAAATTGATTCATAAGTTATTATTTCGACATATTTTAACTCCGAATTTCACTTCAATGGTGACTTACTAATAAATGGTCAGGCCATAGATCATCGGTGCACTGATAACAGATTCCCAGTTTTTTTATTTTTATTGTACCCAATCTCTGGAAAAGATTGTTTTTATTAACGATTCATAATATATATTTGTAGCGACGTCTATGAGCAACCACTGTCACTACATTTCAACGCAACACGCTGACTCGGCTCAACGCGACTAGATGGCGCTATAGTCGACGTATGGGAACTGAACCGCGATATAAGAGATTTAGAGCGGACGAACTACATATGTATAAACCAAGACGGTGATCATCGGACCTTGGTCCCCGGCCATAACACCCGGTCCGTAGGAATTGCTTCCCTTTGCCTGCCTAAAACAGTTGCGCCAAATATTAGCCGTTAAGCTAATTAGCTAAGTTTTCGTTACACACGTATGGTGCTTTGTTTCTTTAATGACTTAGCTATTACTTTTTAAAAAAAGGCTTATTTGATAAAGTACGTAAATATGTTGTATTGTAATAGTTTAAAGAAAAGTACATTATGCTTTTGCTAAAACATGTCACTGTAATGAAATAAATTAAAATCCTTAAAAGATATCATAAAAACTAACTATATACTTAACTTGCTATCAACTAACCATACACAAATGGCAATAAACATAAATCAATTAAACAGTTTTAAAACACAATACAACAAAATAACAAAAAGCAGCTATATAATAAATAAATTAACCGATCAGATCAACTAAAAAAAAGACAATTCTCAATCACAGAAAATATCATCTTCAGATTCTATTTCAGACTCTTCGGAATCACTATCAGGAATTAAATTTGTAACATTACAAAATTTTACCAGGTTTTCTTCCAAAACTAACATTTCATAAACTTCTTTGAACATTTTTTCTTTTCTTTTTGATCGAGTTTTGGTCGTATGGTTGTCAGAACAGGATCTGAAGTAAGTAAAAGGTTATGTAGTACATCTTCGTTACAAGAAACACTGCTGTTTTTTCCACCTACCATTGAAGTGAAATTCGGAGTTAAAATATGTCGAAATAATAACTTATGAATCAATTTGTACAAAAGAAGCAAAAAATAGGCCAACGCATGTACCTCGCAAGGGGTGCGTGTGGCGCACCATGTTTGTTTGGAGATAATGTAGCAAATATATATTTTAATACCATATAAAAAAATCAAGTCGAAACACGAAGAAAATCCGAAGATACACTATTTTTTATGTCATTTCCCATACTAAGAAATCACGTTTGGTGCCATAACTCTCAATATAAGATTCCAATAAAAAAATGCTGCATAAGTTTTTTACAGCTTATAATTAGGCGTATACGATGGAATGATTTGTTTGTCAAAAACTGACACATGTATATTTAAGTTGCCTATGTCCCTTTGCTAGTATGGCGTCGATCCACTGTGCGCCATCTAGCCGTCTGTTTATGAAACAGATGGCCCAAGCAGTTATTCTTTACAGAATAAATTCAACTTGGAAATTGATGACGCTTCGCTATCTAATGCTTTAGAATGTTTTTAACACTCACAGTGTCATATTTTATATTCATAAAGATGAAATAAGAAACCAAAAATTTGCGCACGGGCGGGACTTGAACCAGCAACCTTTTGGCTGACCGGGCCAAACGCTCTTACCAATTGAGCTACCGTGCTGTCACGCAATTGACGTTTTCATAAGAGACCACAAATTTCGCAGGGTCGGACTGACAGTTCCAAGCATTGAGTATTGAGTACATAATAATGATCATGTTATAACTACAAGTATTACAAGTTTATACTGTAAAAGTAGTTTAATACACACAATTTAACTGCAAAGTGATAACAATATCGTTGTGGTGAGGCATTTGTAAAACTCGAAGACTGCAAATCTTTGAGCTTCGAGTTGGGCGATTCATTACTTGTTTCGCTAATATGACGTGGTTAATATACTAATTTATTCTAAGAGAGCGTAGGAGTGCATAAATTAGTTAGCGGTGGAACGTGTTATTTATTAGTCTTGTCTCAAACCATCGACAATGGAGGAAAATGATGTAGGAATAATTAAATATTCCTTGAGGGTTACCAAAGTAACGTGTTCAGAAACCGGGTACATTTCAAAAGACTGACAATAAGTTTAAAATGACACCAGTTAATCATCGTCAAGCTATTAATAGATTGACTGGGGATTTGTGTCTGAAATCTCGGTGCCTGACTACTATTTGTAACCGACTTCGAAATAAAGGATGTTCTCTGTGTGACCTGTATGTTTGTCCGCGTATATCTTGCGTTCGGCTGGACCGATTTGGATGCGATTTTCTTTAAAGTTATTGTTAAAGAGAGGAAAAGGTTTTAGTAACTATTTTGTTTTAATCAAGTACTAAAACGAAAAGAAACATAAATGTTGAACCGTCTTTAAAAACAAACACTAAAAGGACTAAAATAACGCTAATAGAAGAAACAAACTCATATGAAGTCGGTGCATGATGTCAACCTTAATGGTCGGCAGTTGTTTACGTTCACATAGCAAGTTTGTGCTATTAGCGTTATTTTAGTCCTTTAAGAGTTTTTTTTTAAGGCAGTTTAATATTCACGAAACAATTTTTTTAATGAAAAGTTTTTCAGAAATAATTACGAAATAGTCAAAGTGTAACAGACTAGCTATTCATTAGTCTTCTTTAATTTCTAACAAGCACTTACCTGTTCACTTCTTACAAAATAAATAGTTCAATCACACATCACGATTTACCATTCACCAAAACATCACGCATTAAAAATCCCCCATCTACACAGAAGATCACGAACAAATGCTAATCAAACAACCCGCATGCATAATGCCAAGGATATCATACAACAAAGAGGAGGAATTTAGAAAAAAGCCGTCGGCCCACAACAATTCATAAGAAATATTATGTCCATTACCCTGGTCTTGTTGCGTCACGAAATAAACTATCCTCCATTACATGAATGAGAGTTTAAGTCGGCACGGAATGTGCGAAACGGAGCTCGTCAGCAAAGCAAACACCTCAGTCGTAAACACAACCGCATTATTCATGAAGCTATTTATTTGTATTGCTTACTTACCTTGCCCGGGTTTTTGTTGGTTACACGGAGGGTGACTTGTGAAAAGGGATAGTCGTGTGCGACGCGATTTCGTGAGGCGACGCGATTAATCGCGTTCGGTTACTTTAGTTTTGTTATCAATTTGTTTTAAAATAATATTGGTCAAGAGATTGTGAAGTAGAGTAACTTTTTATGCTTCAACTGAAAGTTAGTACGCCCAAAATTGACCACATCAGACCCCTTACACAATGCGACTTTTAGCATCGATACAGTCGCGTGTTTTGAAAACGCGCTCTAGCGTCGCGACTCACGCAATAAACAGATTTAATTTGGCATCGATGCTAAAAGTAGCGCCAATGTGTAAAGGTTGACATTTTGCGACTGCATCGCGACCGCATCGCTGGAAAAAGTCGCATTGTGGATAGGTATGCAACCTAAGAATATCATTTGGGGCTATTCAAGTATAAAAACACACACCCCTTTTAACGAAAGACAATATAAAGAAAAGCCTAACAAATATATTTTTGCAACTAGAACCTGTTAAAAGTTAAACCGCCTTCAAAAACGTACGAAAAAGCTTAAAATAATTCGTCTTCTATCAAGAAAAAACGAATTATTTTGGAGTCAGTACATGATGTGTGTAGACTGTTAGTGTAGGTAAGCTTGACATCATGCACCGACTGCAAAAAAATGTTTCTCCTACATACTTTAAAAATTTTAGTCAGTTTTTAAAAGTTTTTTATTTATTCTTATTATTTCATGATTTTTTTGTTTTAACTCATATCTCAAAAACTACTGGACTGATTTTGATGGAACTTACATTTTACCCTAAAATAAACTATAAGTTATTGAACTAAAAAATAATCATCTCGCTATCTCTTCTCGTTTCAGAGCAATCCTGAGACAAACATACATACACTTACGAAATTAATAGATCAAAATACTTAATCTTTATCCAATTCTGACGATATCACATTCATATAGGTCGAATTGAATACAAATAAAGGTATACAGGTTACAAATATATAGATAGGCTTTAATCTATGATTCGATGAAAAACAGTAGGTAGCGAATTTTTTATTTGTGAAAAAAGCGTTTCACGCATTAAAGTTTTTTTAAAGTAACTTAAAATGTCACCGTCTACTAAACCGAAGGACCAAAGCTAAAATAATGGCAATTTGTGATGGCATTTTTACACGGCCGTAAAAATGTTTCACATAACATCGCTTCGCTCACGTAGGACAGTAAAAATAAAAAGGGAAACAAAATGACCCATTCAATTGAGTTGCTTCTCAAGCGTTCGTCACGGGATTGAGTTTCGATAGATATTGGTAGAAGTATTTCATAACTTGTAAGCGATAGCGATCCATGGCCAAGGTAAAGCTTTGCAAGTAAAAAAAAAGTAAAAACCGACTTCAAAACGAAAATGCACTAAGAAGTCTTAAATAAACTCTCGACTATTGAAAGGAAAGGAACCCAATTTAGGCAAACAATATCTTTTTGGAGTCGGTGCCATCACTTTGACCATCAAGCATCAGCTATCACAGCACCGTTTTGAAGTCGGTTTTTACTTTTTTGAAAGTTCATTTTATTTCTTTATTTTTAGAGATTACAGGAGAAGGGGGGGAGGTGTTGCACCTTATGACTCTGTTTTTAAAGAAGCTACAAACTACCTATTTTAAGTTCTTTCATTATAATTACTGAACTCCTACGCTAACGCGTAGTTCCACCATCAGCTCAGCCCCACAAGATGTTGACTATCAGACGTAACAACACGTCAACATTAAAATTCTAGAAAAGAAACACTAAACGTGCCTTTAAAATTTGAGGGTTTCCCTCGATTACACCAAGATCCTATCATCAGATCCCAAATTGGAAAAAATGGGACCAACCAGAAGGTGTACCCTCTAAGTAGGTTTAAAAATTTTTCGAATGGGTCGACAAACGACTGAGATAAGAGGTAACATAGATACAAAAAAAACATACAGTCGAATTGATAACCTCCTCCTTTTTTGAAGTCGGTTAAAAAACAGAAACTTGTTTCCAGTTTTCAGTTCTCGTTCATATGGAACTCATACTATTTTATTTTAACAGCCGATCAAAATCTCTAAAATCGTTTCATTAATGTAACAAATACTTATACAAATACAAATTAATTTATTTTTCAAAAGTTAATTATACAATTATGTTACACATCGGTCCCCGTACTAGGCTGTGAAGCCTGTATCACGGGCGGCCATTAAGATTTTACTTTTGAGTTTTTAAAATACGAACTTATCTGAAAACGATATTAAAATCGGTCACACAAACATGAGATAATCGCGGAGTTGTTTTGGTCAGCGACGAGCAGCTCAGGGATGGTTGCACAAACGATACTGATGCAAAAAAAAAAAACTATATAATAACCTACAAAATCAATTTAATATTGCGATACTAGCAAATAAGTCAAAACTACTAACACCAGTCGCCTCATCGGAGCTTACTAGCTACGGCGTAGTATTTCGTAGATACGCGCGAGCTACGCGCATTAGGTGAAGGTTTCCCCATTCGTTTTGAATTTTAGAATGTTGTGAAGAGGTTGTCTTTTATAAAACTTGCATATAATTTGTTATCTTCCCTGAGTTGGATGTCACTGATCAAAACAACATCAAAAAGAAAGACCCCCGTTATTAGGTTGGTTAAAAAGGGGTGATACAGTATCGTTACCATGAGTTTACGACGGTTTTGCTCGCTAGAGACGACGTAAAAAAGTCTATGGAAAAGTGCACAGCGCCTCTGGCGGTCACTGACAGAACTAAAATTTTCCATACAAAAAGTGATGTCGTCGATAGCGAGTAAAACCGTCGTCGCTAGCAAGTAAACTTATGGTAACGGTACAGGTATAAGCAAGTCGCAGATGATTTACTGCTCTCGTTAAATCTTCATGAGCGTTTACTTCGGAGCTCTCAAAATACCTTCTTAGATTACATTTTCATACAAAACTATTATTAAGTAAATGGATAGCGATACGAAAGCAATTGAGTTCAATAATAGCCGTGCCGGATACCCATAAAACAACCATTCTATAGGTACTATCTGTCAAATATACGGTCTATTCTTTGATGACATTTGAATAGCATTAAGTTCACTATTCTGCCTTAAAGAAATAACGAAGAGATAAAACGCCGAGAAAAATATTATCTATGAAGTTAACTAGATGTTCTACTTCTACTAGCCATACTGAATATATAATAATTGAAGTATACTGACCTACATTTGCGGTTTGAAACTTGGTTTAGTAACTACTAAGTGTATTTTTTTTAAATGATCCCATGAAAACATAAATTATACGAGTATAGTGGTTTCTAAACTCAGGTGTGATAAAAAGATAATTATTACTCAACAAGGATAGACGTAATGTAAAGCATATACGTTCTCATAAAATGTGGAACTGCCTGCCTGCCGGAAGTTAGTTGCCAGCGCCACACGACGCCAGCGCCACCGACTTCCGGTGACGCGCGCCGCCGGATCACCTTTCAAATACCCTCATTATGTGGCTTTCCAATTTGGATAAAATTACCTTTCAGCACCAGTTAATAGTTTGGTAGCGTCAATTTCTCTGAAAAAAGTCAATATCTATTTCAGTTCTATGGGGATTAGTAAGCAATTTAAAATTAAATTAAATTACTCTTTATTTCAGATCATAGATCCATAGTATGTTAGTAGGTATGCACTTCTATTTTAATTGCAATTTCATTTGTATTTATCCTGTAAAATATATATATTTATATGCAAACCAATTCACATGTTAATAAATTCAATCAAAAAAAATAAGAATAAACCGGACATAGTAGTTCGTTGTTTCTTAAATGGTCGAGCTTCAATTCGTTATAACGAAACGTTTTATAACGAAATAACGAATTGAAGCTCGTCCCATTTTTGTGAACTTAAACAAAACATGTATGGAGCAGAAGATGTCGATTATTGCAATTGATCTTATTCCTAGTTGGCTGACAAGTGATTATGTGTTTGGGCCGTTTGGCGTTGAAACGTTTGGGCCGTGGGGACCCTTTGCTAAATTGCTGTTTAGAAAAATTGCGCAAAGATTCAATTCTGTAACAGCCAATTATAAAGCTGGCTGGTTTCTAGCTCAAAGAATTAGCATATCCATATATAAGTTTTTTTTTATGTGGCATGTCTTAGTTTTATTTTATTTTTTCTTATTTGTTCCGTAAATAAATCATAAACAAATCATAGGCTCTTTGATTGAATTTGAGCTCTGTGAGTAAGATCCTCGGCAACAAGGTTGTCAGTACGGAAATTAAGGAAACTTCAAATATCTGTCTTAATCATATTCCGATATTAAAAACATGAAAGTATTAGACAAGAAGAAATATGTATGTAGGTACAAGTACGTCTTTTTTCTGGTTTTGATACGCTATATGAATTCATCTTATGGTAAAAAATATAGTATCAATATTTCTATAACCTTTGTACAATATCACCAGTTAAACTAATTTTGAATAAGTTCTAGCCTTAATCAAAGCGATTCGTTGTGATCGTGCCAACGTTCTGACCATACGTCGACGAAACTTTTTGAAATACAGATACAGTTAAGTAGTAAGTAAGGGATTGCAAGTACACCTGAATCTGCGAGACTTCATTTGCTTGCATAGCAAATTATAAAGACGATGCAATACAACTTATTCGGAAAGTAGGTGTTAAGTAAATATTACTTTATTTGGGGGGCCTGTTCCGTCTAACAGATGGGTAAAGGCTGCGAGCAAAATAATCCATATTCGTCCGGCTGCAAACTCCTGTAGCCCCGAATGATTGAATACCAACACTGCAAATCCGAAGATCCCGTTAAGGTATGAGTACTATTTAAGTTGTAAAAATTGACTGCTTAGTTGTAGTATCTCCTACGGTGGGTGAAGCCATAGTTGTTGTTCTAAAACATTTATAAGGAGCTGAAGTTGAATCAGTCGCTAGTTCTTCTGTAGTTGATGTAGTATAGTACGGATTGTAAGACTTTTCTCAAGAACTGTAGTTGACTATACCGTTGTCTCTCATTCAGTGAGTGTAGTAACATAAGGGGTTGCATGACTTTCTTTAGAAGCTGAAGCAGATGGAGTCATCGTTTCTTCTTCAGTGGATGTAGCAATAGTAGGAGTTGTAGAAATTTGTTCAGGAACTTAAGTTGACTGGGTCGTGTTTTTTTTTCAAAGATTTATTATAAGCAGGGGTTGTAGAATTTTTTTCAGGAACCGTATTTGACTGAATCGTTGTCTCTCCTTCAGTAGGTGTAGTTTTAGTAGGTGTTATATGACCATCTTAATCAGCAGCAATTGATTCATAAACTTCGCCCAAACTTTGCTTCTCAATCAAAAAGGGTGACTCGTACTTAAAAGGATCCACCATAATATATGAACCCGAAGATGCTATGTGAACTTAAATCATAATAAAACTAAGTGGAAAATATTGTTTTTTAACCCAGTTTAATACACTTTAGCCAACTCAGAGAACAAGAAAAACAATTAGCACTTTTATAAAAATACATCTGATATTAACTAATCGTTGCTATCAGAACATAGTAGTAGTAGTAGTTCAATCCTCAAAATAATCCAACCATTACCCTCATCGTCATAATTATTTTCATACCGACAATAAAATCATGTCACCTCCATTCTGTGGTTTTTGATTCACCAACTTGCAGCAAGTCTGCATCAGATTAAAGGTATATACACTTAATTCAATCAAAGATTCCACCTCTGTGCAGCGTGAAAGTGGAGTGGGATGTACAACTTATATCTGAACTTGGTGGTGGTATAAAAAATGTGCTTCGTTCATGTGGTTTTTCAATTTCTTCAAACTCCGAGTACCTTTTCAGGTCCCATGATCCTTCGCAGAGGTTCGAGAAAAATTACTCATCGAAATTACTTTCGAAACCGTACCTCACGCAGTCGTGTGCATCGTAAATGAAGAAGCTTGCTGCAACCGATAAGAGAACAAAAATAGATCGTGACACTCTGATTCCGTGTGTAGTTCGGCTTTTAAATTGATTAATTTGTCATAATCTTTATAGGAACTGATTCGCTAATTGTATCATAGATGATCTTTTAAGATTAGTTTTTTTTTTAAATGTTTTGCGATTTTTGAAATTAGTGTCTTGTCCATTTTATTTATCTCTTTTACTGATCGTGCCGAAGAGTAGAATAAAACCTCAAACCCTTACTACAGGTCTTGATAATTTCTGCTAAATGCTTCTTCTGCTCCTTAAATCCGTCAAACTCCAACGACATCATATGGGATACAATAACAATTGATTGGCTATTGTGTCTGTAATTTAGGTGCTAGGCTTATTAAATTTTAATTCATTCATTCATTTATTTATTTAGACATAATTAAGTCATACATACATTTAAAATTGAATTAAATTAAATTGCAAACAAATGAAATTAAATAAAAAAGTACCTACTTTATTAAATATTTTTCCGCATGGAATTTTCTTATTTGATAAGCATTCAAACCCACAATTTAGTTCAATGAAATTGCACGTAATCTAATTGAGTTTAAATAAACTGTTTTCTAAAAACGGTTTTGTGTGTTTTGGTAATAGGTATGCGGATCATGTTGGTGAGCGTAAATTGAGGGCATTCCCCGATTTAATCTAAGTAACTACCAAATATCGTAAGGATCTTGCACTCAAGATAAGTATGATAATTATAATGCAATCTATCAAAATAACAAAATCAGCTCCGTTGTCAAGCAACAAGTGAAAAATGACTAATCCAAATTTTTTGAGGCTAAGGCGACACATAAAGATAATTGCCCACAACATACAACGTAGCATACCATGAACGCGCGTGACCTTGAACGTGTCGGGCAAAAAATATTTTTCGCATTGAAACTAAGATGTTATTAAATTAAAGATACGTGTCGTGTGCGCTCGAAAATGGCCACACGAAAGGCAGCTAATTGCCCGGAGTGCATTCGGTTGGGCACGCTGTTTCTTTATGGCTAGATACGTCCTGACAGCGCCTTAAAATATTTCTCGTTTTCTGGTTTAATGCCTTCATGTATGATAAAGAGTAGTACCAATTACACTACAACTATTACAGACAAGAAAAGCGTGTCATTACATTCATAAGTATAGTTTTTTCATTTTAAAGTATGAAAACTTAAAATACATATTTTGTCTTCACCATAATTTGGGAATTGCTGACATAAGGCTAAAGAGTGAGATATCACGCGCTCGCGCCAATGAGCGCTCAGTAGCAATCAGTACGTAACGATGTTATATATTTATTTATCCCTTCCTATCAACAGGCATGCCCCATCATTTGTCTCTTTTAGCGCTTCGTGTCGTAATACACAACTATACGTTCGTGTATAGGCTAAACCTTGCGCCACTTTAAAATGCTTTAACGTTGGTGTATAACATGTCTGTCCTTTTGAACGTCATTGCATTGAAAACTATAACAGCTTACCCATCGTTCCGTCACCGACCAACATCGTCGCGTGCCATGCACGGAGCGTGTCCGCATCGGCAAAATACGTTCTCGCTCGCTCTCGCTCTCACTCCACATAACGGTGAGATAGAACGCTGTCGATCCTTTCAGTGGTCAAGGTAGAGCGCGTCATATTGTTTTTAGTGCCTGACACGTTCCTAACACGGTTATATAATACTAGCGGTCCCCCGCGACTTCGTCCGCGCGTTTTGAGTTTGCTCCCTCCCCTCCCGTCGCAGCGTCATGTTTTATATCCTAAAGCCTTTCTCGATAAATAAGCTATCCAACACAGAAATATTTTTTCAAATCGGTCCAGCAGTTCCTGAGATAAGCGCTTTCAAACAAACAAACTCTTCAGCTTTATAATATTAGTATAGATTAGCGCAAGCGCACGTTGTACTTAAGCTGCGAACATTATTTTGGTGCGTAGTTATGTTAAAACTGTGATAGCTCCTAAGATATTTATTGAAATCAAATGATATAAAGGGCAACTTAGTTCTAAATGAAATGCTCGTGATGATGAACGTATTTATTTTGATAAGAATAAATACCTGTGTGTATAATACACCTCTAAAAATAATGCATTATTTTTTTACAAATTTATTAACATAAAAAAGGTTGTAGTAAATTAACCATATAGGATAGACATATGCTGTCGCAGACTTTATTATAGAAATCTTAATGCTGAACAATCCTGTCATACATGATTTTTGTGTAACTTAAGCGGTTTCCGCAGCGTATGCAGCGGAAGCTCTCAAAAGGAATATCTTTCTCCCGTTTTCGCAACATTTTTCATTTCTGCTGTGGTCTTATGAGTCGTATATTTATGTTATATAGCCTAAAGCCTTCCTCGATAAATGGACTATCCAACGTAAAAATAATTTTTCAAATCGGGACAGTAGTTTTTGAGATTAGCGCGTTCAAACAAACAAACAAACAAACTCTTCAGCTTTATAATATTAGTATAGATGTTCCTAATATGGTACGGTGCAGTGGTAAAAAACCTTAAGGCAAATTAAACATTCTCTCAAAATAACGAAATGAACAAGAAATATGTATAAATAATGAATGACTAAAAGTAAAAAGTAATTTTACTAATTACGTATTTTTTATTCATTACCTAGTAATTTATCTTTGTACTAATTTCATTATGTGTACTAAGATAATCCGGCCGAAAAACGGACTTTCAAATTACTTACATAGTTCAAACACAAACATTTATATTCAAACACACTCCGGTACGAGACGCCGCCAATAATTTTGAATGTGAAACCATGAGTGCTGCTTGACCCTAAATGGATAAACTTGGCGTAGACTTTATGGAAGTGACTCTAGAGTCGATATTCCAACTAGCGTTCGTGATTAGAGGATCATATTGCAAAATCATGTGCGCTCGTTCTTATTGAATAGGTACCGCTTATGGACCGTAAAAAGATAAAAGATGCTTCCAGGGGTTAGCTTTTACAGCTTTGTTTTCTCGTTCGCGTAAATGTCTCTTGAAATTGCTCATGGAATTTATTGCTATTTTTTTTCTGACGATTCTCACATGGCATTAAATAATAATAATATTCTTCTACCGATTTTTCGGTAATTGATGCTCCCCTTAACAGAGATAGGCCATTGGTTTAGAATGTGCCATCTGTTTCATAAGCAGACGGCTAGATGGCGCTAAGCGTCACGCAATGACGTACTCATAAAGATACGAGGGTCAAACTGAAAGTTCTTAGAACTGGCCACTTATAAACAATATAATAAAAAAAATATTCTAAAATTTGAAAATAGAACTCTTTGCCAATATTACTGAGTATATATTTCATTCATTTGTCATTTGTTTTACGATTTGGCGGCAAATTGAAAATTGTCTGTGTCACGTCAACATGAATTTAACACGAGAAAATTTTCGTGCAATGATTTTTTATGACTTTCGATGTCATTTAAGTCAACAAGAAAGTTATGATAGACTACGATTGGCCTTTCACGATGAAGCCCCATCTCGTGCGACTGTTTACAACTGGTTTAATGAGTTTAAACGTGGTCGCACTAATCTCACTGATGATGTACGTGAGGGACGGCCTTCTACGGCGACGACTGAAAATAACATCTGTGTTGTGCGGCGTATGATAGAGACTGACAAAAGAGTGACCTATCAGCAGATTCGGACAAGCTTAGGCATCGGTATGAGTCAAGTGCACAAAATCCTCCACGAACATTTAGCGGTCAGGAAGCTTTGCGCCCGGTGGATACCTCATAATTTGACTAAGGCTCAAAAACTCCATCGTGTGGATTGGTGCCGTAAAATGATTGAAAGATTTAACGGAGGTGACTCAAATGCTGTGTTCGACATACTAACAGGTGACGAAAGCTGGATTTACTGTTATGATCCTGAAACCAAAAGACAATCTGCTCAGTGGGTGTTTCCTTTCGAGGAGTTGCCAACTAAAGTGAAGAGAGATCGAAGTGCGGGAAAAAAAATGGTGGCCTCGTTCTTTGGAAGGATAGGTCATTTCGCAACAATTGTGTTAGAGGATCAAAAAACAGTTTCTGCAGAATGGTACACTACCAATTGTTTGCCACTTGTCTTGGAAAAAGTTCGAGAGAAACGACCTCGCAGTAGGATCCTCCTTCACCACGACAACGCCTCGTCGCACACCGCCAAGCGAACGATCGACTATTTGGCGACATCAAACGTTGAATTACTGGGTCACCCGCCGTATAGCCCCGACCTCGCGCCTTGTGATTTTTATTTATTTCCAAAAATTAAAGAAAAACTTAAAGGAAAGCGGTTTATGAATGCTGAAGAAGCGGTGGCTGCGTATCGCGATGCCATTGAAGAGACCCCTAAGGACGAGTGGGCAAAGTGCTTTTCCCAGTGGTTCCATCGCATGCAGCGGACGTGTTTCGTCAACAAAAGAAGCGCTAAATTATTCAGGATTTAACGAATCTTGAGATACGATCGAAGCTTGTTCCTTGTGTAGAATTAGTAATACATTTATCGCAGGATCAAGATGGCACAGCGTTTTATAAACCAGAGGTGTAATTATGTAGAGCAATCGTATTCATTTGACAGATCAAAACGTACGGTATTGTCAACGTCGGTCACACCCATAAAATTAATATTCCTATCGGAATAGAAGGACAAGTAAAAGCTGTCAAACGAAACCGATTTAAGATGTCAGTAACTAACATAAGTAAGTAACATTTGTAGCTTTAAATGAAATAACCTTTCGATCAGGTGATTTATAACAATGTTCCTAAGTTAAATGTAGTAGTTTACTGCATGATAAACAGTCGACACAAAATATTGATTGAACATGCAGCTCTAGTGTAAAACTAAATGTTATTTCATTATACAAAATATTCGTCGATATATATATTCCCTGTGTTATTCTGTTTTTTTTTTACGTAAATTAACGTTTGTAGAATAGAATAATCAAACTGCGTACTTTAAATTTGAAGCGCATTGGTAAATATAAGTCGTATATTAAGAGGCTTCGATTTGGATTAATCTACCTACCTGTTACCAGCGAAATGTGTATTGACGTCAATGGACAATATTTTGAAAAGATATAATAAAACTAATAACTGGCTAATGTAATCAGTTTTTGATTTTCTAAGAACTTTCAGTTTGACCCTCGTACCACAAATTTCGCAAGGTCGGACTGACAGCACGGTAGCACAATTAGTAAGAGCGTTTGGCCCGGTCAGCCAAAAGGTTGCTGGTTCAAGTCCCGCCCGTGCGCAAATTTTTGATTTCTAATTTCATCTTTATGAATAGAGATAGGTCAGTTACGCAGCTGATATTAGATGTGTGAGCAATACACAATTGCACTCTCTATTCCTTCGCTCTCATTAATTCGGTGAGACGGCATCTGACATGACTATAGGTGAATGAATGAATGACTGAATTTGATTGACTGTCATTTAAAGTCAAATTGGTCAAAAATTGACATTAACTCTCATAAACTGTAATTTTTAGTCATTTTGATTTCAGTAATATTTTATTACTTTTTCGTGTTTGTGTGTACGCGATTGGGCGAATTCTGTTAGTCTTAAGCTTAAGTAAAGTCTAGTAAAGTTTAATACGAGTTCTTTGATATAATATTTTCTGTTTACAGCATCCGGCAAAAATATATATATTCTAGGGATCGAATGTTTAGTGTACAACACGTTACTTATATATATATTACTAAGAAATATATTATTATTACAGAGAAATAGAGTCCGGAAATTACTGATTTCTGAGTGTTAGATGACGATGTTCGTTAGTTAATACGATAAAAAGTATTTTAAGTGGTCTCAACTACTTTACACAACGCCACAATATGTCATTTAGTTATTTTTGAATTCAGAAAACTGAGTTAGGAAATTAAGATTTATGGTTTATCATATTCACATACCTACGGTCATAAATGGCCTGATTTTGACAGTGTTTGTCATTGTTTGACCGTTTGACCGGTCATTTAAAGTTTATGATAATTGTGACTGGTTAAATGCAGTCATTTTATGACTCTAGACATGACCGATGACAGATCAGGCGCAGGATGGTCCATTCTGTTATTTAGATTCCTTCCTATATACTCGTATATACATTAATGCAAAAGTGTGTAATGTGTATGCATGTTAGTATTAATTTTAATTACAAATTCAAATAACTGAACCGATATTGATGAGTAGATCGAATGCGTGAATCCTAGAACAGTTTTATACGCCTTGGTGCCAACTATTAAATAAGCTTTACTTCAATGTCTTCTGAATAATAAATGTAGTCGATCGCTAACTGACTCCGACATTGTTTCTCAAACTGTAAATGACTGATGTATCCTGCCTGTTGTGTTCCGTCAACTAATTTACGCGACATGAGATATAAACTAGTAAATTTTGTACTGGGGATACAAATACTCGTACAAGTGTGACAACGATATAAAAAGAAAAGATTGTTAAACCACATATAAACAACTAAATTTTGTGCTAGAGACAACAAATACTCGTATAGATGTGACAACAATATGAAAAGAAAAGATTTTTAAACCATTTACAACACAGAGACATCGTACCTTACACACCCTGATCACTACCCTAATTTATTATTAAAAAAGAAACCTCGTTCTTAAACTGGCAATGGTATATTTTTTTTTACATGGGCATCTAACCCGATACAAAAACCAGCGGTTGATGAATATTTACGATGTAAAGAAAACATACCTTAACGAAAAGTCAGAATCACTAGTTACATGACCATTGTATATATAACAAAACACACACCCTAATTACATTTTTGTTTTTATAGTGTTTTGTTATACAAAGTTTATAATATAAATTGCACTTGTAAAAAGCAACTTTGACTGTGACAGACGAGGAATCGAACCCCGTGTCTTAAGCCATCCGGGCGTATATACGGTCACCGTCATATTAGCAAACCTGTTTAATTTTGCAAGCGCTTACTTAAACGCGTAGGCTGAGTGACATATCAATGTTGCGAGATTGCTCTCTCAATATCCGAAGGAAATATTTTTACTAATATTTAACAGTCGGTTAAGATGAAGGAAGCCAATTAATAATTACATTTTTGATTTTATAAAGGTACTCTAACAGCAAATTACATTATATACACTACAACATCATGACAAAAAAATAATTAAAAAATATGATTGCCTATACCTGTAGTATACACAACATTTATTGAAGTGTAGCTTTTTTAAAGAAAGTTTGTCTAAATTGTATTATTTTTTTATATTTTATTACACAACCAAAAAAATTGTACAAAAGGTGGACTTAACGCCATATGGCATTCTCTACCAGTCATACCTTTGGGCTAAGCAGAAATGATTGTGTGCAAAGCGACAGACAAAAAGAAAATGAGTTACTATTAAAAGAAAAGAAAAAAGTTAAATTTCACACATATAAAAAAACCATGAAAAACATATATTATAAAACAAAAAAAAACTGTATTAATAAAATTTACAATAAATACAATATGATCTAATAAAATATTACATATACATAACGCAAGCAATAAAATAAATACATATACTTGTACTATATTTGTACATACTATAATAATAATTGTATACGATGTATTAGAAGTATATGGATTACGCTTTGTTGATGTTTGTTTTGTTTGTTTGTGTATTACCTAAATTATTTATATTGTTTTGCCATTATACAAACTTAATAATATAATTTGCGCTTGTAAAAAGCAACTTGTAAATTGCAGTTTTAAAAAGCAGTTGCTTTTTACAAGTGCAATTTATAATACACACGCCTAAGTTCTGCAATTGGTCCTACGAGCTAATCAATAGAGTGGAACTTCTTTGTAACATTAACAAACGTATACCAAGGGCCATAACCTGTCTTTCGTTGCTGATTTACGTCGGCGGACGTGACGTCACGGCAATAAGTCCTCCATTTTGTTTAGGAAAGGTTACGCTAATCCATATTCCCACTTTGAATAATGCCATCCTGTTATTGTGTGGTGGGTAGAATGATAATTGGATAGAGACATTGAGAGGGGACCAATCTCAGTTTTGATAAGTTCATATATACACAATTTGGAAAAGTAACTGTAGCAATTACCAATTGGTCCAAGAGACCTTATATATTTATTTATTTATTTATTTATATATTCTTAGGAAGATTTACAGTTTTAATAATCACTATATCTAAATAACTTAATGCTAAACATCAATACTAATAATAAATCTCCACATATGAGTAGTCAGATTTATAAATAAGGTCCGATTGGGGCAACTACAATCCAGAGGAAAGAAACAATAATCTCTTAATACAAAAAAGAAAAAAAAAAAAAAAAAAAAAACAAAGTAGGAAAATATATATCTAAGGAACAATGGTGTTAGTCCAATTTATCACGAAGATTGAGAATCTCAAAATATGATTTAGTCATTAATCGCTTAATAGAGGTAGTGCTTGTAAAGAACAGGTCAATGTCGATAGATAATTTGGAAAAACTTTTACAACTACGGATCAGAAATGCGTTCTGCCTGTAATTTGCATGGACTAAGGGTACATATAGTATTGGGCGTGATCGGAACCTTAGCATGTTGGTGTTTAATGATATTTTCGATAGCAGTTCTGGGCTATCTATGACACCGGTGGCAATCTTTGCCAAGAAACAAATGTCACTTATGTTGCGTCTTATCTCTAGTGGTAGGAAATGGTAGCGCTCACACCTATGCTGGTAATCGGTACTATACACATGCGCTTTAAAATCTAAGAAACGAAGGAAACGTTTCTGTATGCTTTCAATTCTATTGATGTAAATAGAATACTGGGGATTCCATACCTGCGATGCATATTCCAAATGGCTGCGGACGTAAGCACAATACAGTATTTTTACAGTCTTTAGCGAACGAAAGTCGACTGAAGTCCTCATAATAAAACCCAAGGCCTTTGATGCTTTTTGCACTATATTATCTATATGTTTGTCAAAGATGAGTTTAGAATCATGAATCACTCCTAAATCCTTCACGTCGTCCACTTTTTTAAGTTGAGTATTAAATAAACTATAACCTATATCCACGTTTACTAGTTTGCGAGAAAAAGTAATATAAAAACATTTATTAACATTCAGGTCCAACTTATTTAAAGAACAGTACGATTGAAATCTAAGCAAGTCCTCCTGCAAGTTGTGGACGTCCGTTGATGTAGAAATAACTTTAAGGATCTTCATGTCGTCAGCAAATAATAATATCTTAGAATAATGAAAGCAGTTAGTAATGTCCATAATAAAGATAGTGAATAGAAGCGGTCCCAAAATTGATCCCTGGGGTACACCAGAAGGTACAGCGAACCATTCGGAAGAGAAACCCTGCACTACTACTGCCTGAGACCGTCTCTCGATGTATGATGCGAGCCAGCGAAGTAAATCACCATGAATTCCAGCTGCATAAAGTTTTGATAGTAATACTTTGTGATCGATTCTGTCGAAACATTTACGATAATCCGTATATATAACATCTACCTGTGATCCATCATCCATACCAGCTGTGATAAAATCATTAGCAATAATAAGATTAGAAGCTGTTGATTTGTTTTTAAGGAAACCATGTTGTTCCTCGTTAAAACAACATTTTAAGGATGAATATATTTGTTCATGAACAATCTTTTCTAGTACCTTCGCAAACAGACATAATTTAGATATAGGACGATAATTTTGAACATCTGATTTATTACCACCCTTATGGATCGGGGAAACAAAAGCAGCCTTCCACTTGTCAGGGAAGACACCCTCAGACAAGGATCGTCTGAAAAGAATACTTAAGGGAATAACAAGACTATCAGCACACTGGACAATAAAATATGGTGGTATCGAATCTGGGCCAGCACCTTTAGATAGATCTAAATGGGACAACAATTTAAATAGTGCGCTTTCATCAATCACAACGGATCCGACAGTAGCACCAGGGACACAGGAAGCAGAATTTACGCTTGGTTCACAGTGTGTCGCACTGGATTCCAGGTAAGTGGACCTGAAATAGCGAGCGAACAAATTACTTATATCAGTCCCATTGTTGGCAGAAACATCGTCAAATTTCATTATGTTAGGCAAAGCGTTTGATTTTCTTTTCATTTTCACGTATTTCCAGAAGTATTTAGGGTTCTCTGATATTGAGGATTCGACATTTTGAATATAAGTTTCGTGGCACTTTTCCTCTAATTTAGCAGCCCTAGTACGCAATACACAGAAAGACTGATAGTCTGTCAAGTTACCATATTTTTTGTACTTTTTATGGAATTTAAATTTTTCTTTTAATATTTTTATCAGAGCAGAGCTATACCATGGCGGATATTTATTGGACTTCGGAGCAGACAAAGGAACATGCTTTTTAATACAGTCATTAAGTACAGAATAAAATGAATTAACTGCATGGTTTAACGAACCAGTCGAAAGACACTTTCGCCAATCAACTTCATGTAATAAAGAATTTATAGCTGTGAAATCACCGCGCTTGAAGTTATAGCTAGCTTTAGGATTGTCCTGCAGCTTATTAGTCTCAAGGCAATGTGATGTAATGTGCAATGATTTATGATGCATATCTTCAGGCACCAGCGGGGCGTCGGAGGCCTGGACAACCATGGGTTCATTCGAAAAAACTAAGTCAAGTATACGGTTATTGACGTTATATTCAGCATTATACTGAGTAAGATTGCATGTATTAATAATGTCAAAAAATTCAATTAAGTGTTCACCCGAATAAGATGCAGGAAACAAATCGCCAGTGTCTGCGGAACGTTCCCATAAGACTTCGTCACCAAAATTAAAGTTGCCCAATATAATGAATTTATCGGTGGGATGTGATGCGATAAGTTGATTGAGTTTAATAGAAAATAATTTGAGTTGAGTCTTGTATGTGTTACCTCCCTTTTCGGAGCATAAATAAACTACACATATATGAATTTTGCAATTAGTATTTGGCCGTTTCTTATTTAGAGTTAATGTGATCCAAATGTCCTCAGCAGCACTTGTCCAATCAGCTCTCTCAACTACTTGGAAATCACGCTTTACTGCTAATAGTACTCCACCACCGTACATTTGGCCCGTTCGAGAGTAATCACGGTCTCGCCTCCATACTAAATACCTACTGTAAAACAATTCGTCGTCAGATATACTGTCTAAAAGCCAGCTTTCCGTAATACACACAACATCGTACTCGTTTAAACATACTGATCTAAAGAATGTATTCAATTTAGTCCGCAAACCGCGAGTGTTTTGATAATACAAAGAAAGCTCACTCACTGAGACATTTCATACTGACATCTAAGTAGAAAAACAACAGTATAAAAGTACAACTAACTATTTGCTTACAAATTAAAGTTATTGTTAAATAGCTGTAAATCAAATCTGACGACAGCGCATCAATATAGAAATTTAAATCACAGACATTATTAAATATTTGTTGAAGGGTAATTGAATAAAGACTCAGTGTAACACGAATCGTACTAAGATATTCGACACAGCGACCTACAGTGTAATCGAACAAAAGCACCGTTTCAATAGCGATAACAGCGCACAATAGCCTGACGCAGTAGCAGTTCGTCACAAGTACTTGCCGCAACCATCGCAAATATGCACCCAGAGACCCACGCGTAAGACTCAAATCAGCACAACTAAGTACAGCGAAACCAACAAAATAAATTCTAATATTTTTACCTGTTTGTTTAAGTTGACACATTGAATATTGTAAAACCGAACATTCACAGATACAGCATAAGATTCTCAAACATCGCGACAAAAAGTTATTAAGGAAAGTTTTAAGAAATATGAATGTTAAATTATTTTCGTTAAGTCTTGTTCGGTTCTTATAAGGATGATAGGTGATCCATCTCCCCGTCTCGCGTGGATCTTGGCATGTTTCACCCAGACATACTGGAACCCCAACTCCTTGGCTTTCGATTTTACCTTGCTGAGCAGGTTTTTGTTATCAGTAGTGAGGTGATCGTTTATGTAGATTCTGGCAGCACCTTTCAATCCAATACTAGACGCAACAAGTGGAGCCTCCCTGTTCGCCATCCTAGCAGCAGCTATAAAATTCTCTTTTACGTATCTATTATTAAAGCATACAATAATAGGCTTCACGTGTCCGGCATCTCGAGTTTGCACCCGAGTTATGAAGTTAATCTGACCTTTTTCAATAGCATAACTAATGTGGGTACCGATTTTAGTAACAACTTCGTATAAATTCTCGTTTTTGGTCTCAGGAACGCCTTTTAATTCGACATTGTTCATACGGGTCCATTGTTCCTTGCTCTTGGCATCTTCTTCCAATTTAGAAAGTCTGGCTTCGACCTCGCCAACCCGGGATTGTATTTTTTCTACGTTTGAGAGCCTCTTGTCAAACTCTGTCACTTTTGCGTTAAACTTCTTAAATGACGATCGCATCTCCACAAATTCCGACCTTAGTGCTTTCAAATCTTCGGCCAGTGATTCCAAGGGAGCGAGTTTGGCAGAAAGAGCTCGTATCTCTTGCAGTATGGTGTCGGTTGACTGAGAGGAAGCAGCACCGGTAGCAGCCGACGAAGGGCTTGGAGCACCGCCTTGCTTGCAGGGAACGCACCTCCATGTTGATTTCCTGTCACCCAGTTTTCTGTACCCAACTTCCGTTATCCCCGCACAGTGAAAGTGAAACCGACTGGTGCACGATGAGCATTGCACACAGTCGGTCATGGTGTCACCACACTTAAAGCATTTTGATGCCGCTACCGTTGTCATAGTGAGATTGAGAACCGGTGGATTTCAAGTTAAAATGAAATAGGAATTAACCACAACAAGACCGTTTACTACCGAGGCAGCAAGCCGACTGAATATCAATGGATACTTCACCGTCATATTGTTCGGGTTCAATCCCCGCACAATACAAACATTTGTGTGCATGAACATGTCTGTTTGTATTGGTCTGGGTGTTTTTCTATGTATATCATGTATGTATTTACAAAAAAAAAGGTATTTAAGTATTATATCCGTTGTCTGGCACCCATAACACAAGCTTTGAGTAGCTTACTTTGGGACTAGATGGCGGTGTGTGGGAATGTCCAAAGGATATAAAGGATATATTGTAAAAACCGTAAGATTACACTCAAACGGTTGAACGGGATTGGAATCCGTAGAATTGTAAATCAAACTTCACACGTTAAAGTCGAAGCCCACTAATCAACCCGTAACGGTGACAGCACCTTATCAGTTGATACGAGGCGTTTAGTATTATTTGTATGAAACTCCATACTTCAACGCACATCTATCAACTCCGTAACGTCAGCACCTCTAATCGAGACCAACTCGGGACCCACCCTCGACCAGCGGCGCATGCGTTTTATCGCGATTACGGCGCGTCGCCCGCTGGTTGATGACTATCCGTCCGTCGAACGGGCTGTCATTCACGAGAAGAACTGTTTTAAGTTTTAACAAACACGATCCGAGGCGAGGGGTTCGCTATCCAGTGCTGATCCCATCCGAGGTGTTGCTGTTCGATTGACGTAACGTGCTTTCGTATGGTTGACGCTTGGTTGGTGCTGTTCCCGTGCCGGGTGGGTAGATTTGCTTCAACCCCTTATAACGTAAACTGAAATGACGAATCCCTGGGCGGCATGTGGTGGGTCAGGGTGGATGTTAGGTTGACATGTTAGTACCAATAAAAGCGTAAATGCTAAACCATGTCGAGCTTGTTTACAATAAAACGACATATTACTAGTATTGAAAGTGACTGGCTGAATTTGTCTGGCTGTTATTTATGGCCAAATTGAAAACAGTCAAAAACGGTCTTTTACTGTCCTAAATGGTCATATTCGGTCATTTTGATTTCAGTAATATTTTAGTTACTTTTTTTCGGTTCTTCGATCGGGCACGTGACTTTCACGCAGTTCAGTGAAACCCCATCCTTCACATCTTATTTCAACTTATTGACACGCTGTTAAAGTCTAGTTTAGTGTTAGACAAGTCCTTTGATATATTTTTTGCTATCCGGATCCGTCAAAATGATATTATTATATAAGATCTAATGTTACTTACAATCATCATCATCATTATCAGGCAAAGGACATCCACTGCTGAACAAAGGCCTCCCCCATGGCTTTCCACAGCGACCGATCACTAGTGGTCTGCATCCAGTTTGATCCTGCGATATTTATAAGGTCGTCTATCCATCTTGTTGGTGGACGTCCTACGCTGCGTCTTTGGTCGGAGGGCCTCCAATCTAAAACTTACCTGCCCCAACGGCCATCAGTTCTTCGCGCTCATGGCTGTGTCCGTTACCTTAGTTCTTCTACGTATCTTCTCATTTCTGACTAGATCCCGTAGAGAAACACCCAGCAAATGACTGGTTGTAATTGTAAAAAACTCACACAACGACACAATAAAATGTGATTTGGTTATTTCTTGCGTATACTAAATCAGGAAATTTAGATCTACGGTTCATCACATACTATTTTAATTTAGTCAATTTGACCGGTCATATAAGGTTTATGACAATTATCACTGATCAGATTCAGTCGTTTTACAACACTAATAATTTGAATTTCGAATATGAAATCGTTTGAGTGAGTTGACACACTTAATTTGTTCGTGGTGCCAGGTCCGTGCGCTAGAAATAGTAGTTTAATGGAACCGACACATGAGTAGGAGACATATCAAATGAAAGGTAACTTGATATTCTAAAGTTTACTTGTTTTTTAAATGCTATGAGGGCGTATGTTTCTATTTTATTTCTAATAGACACAGACGCTCGATCAAAGTCTAGTTGGTGGTGACGCAGTAGGTTTAATAAATGGATAGCTTATTAACAAAGTCATGTTGTTCAACTAGATCATTTCCATTAAAATTTAAAGTATGTAGGTACCTAATTTCTAAAAAAAAAAGTTAGCCGTACTAAAAGACTTTCGTGAATAATTGTAAGTACTTATGAATACAATTTAACACAACTAATTTTAAATAAGTGCTCCTAACAACTAACTGAAAACCTCATAAAAAAGCTCGAAGTAACATAACGAGCGATGGGGTACTACCAAGATAAGATCCAATATAAGACAATTTATTTGACAAGCGGTGCGTCTGTAGGCACTACTGCGTTTTTGTCCACTGTGGTCAAATGTTTGTAAATAATAGGAAAAAACTCTTCCATTAACGGTAAAGCTTTTGTTGTAAAGTTGTCGTTTGTGTTTGCGAACCTTAATAAACTCTAAAATATTAACAATCAGCTAATACTTATTCGAGATTGGAAGTTTTTACAGAATCGAGACCAACAGGGATTTATGAAATTGGCAAATCTGGGGTGCGATTGTGTAAAGCAATCGTATTCATTTGACAGTTCAAAACGTACGGTATGCTCTGTCAAATGGCAAAGAACAAAGGGTTTGACAGATCGTATCGTACGTTTTGAACTGTCAAATGAATACGATTGCTTTACACAATTCCACCTCTGTACTGAATACCATAAAGCCAAAGAGTTTGTCTGTTTGTTTGAACGCGCTAATCTCAGGAACTAATGGACCGATATGTTTTTTTTGTGTTGGATAGCTTATTAATCGAGGATAACATTGCGCTGACACTGGAGAGGCGGGAGTAATCGAATAAAGCGCGGACGCAGGCGCAGGGGACTGCTACTATGTATAATACTCATGAATTTTTGTGTTAACTTTGTGTTGCGTTTTCTCTGGGCACAAAGCATTCGTAACCGACTTTATGAGATGTGCAATAAAAAGTTGTCTTTTATCATCTTATCTTAACCTAGTCAGACTCAACTTGTCAGTCACTCTGACCTGTGTCTTACGGTATTCGAATGCCTGCCTATACACCGACCCATTGGCAAGCCTGTTGAATTTTGCGAGCGCTTTCTTTAACGCGAAGGCTGATTAGGTTATTCTTTGTGTGCCATTACTAGGAAATTAAAGCTTTGATATTACGAGCCCTATTCTAACAATAAATATCTCACATAAACAATAGGATCCAACCTAGGTTGAGCGAGTATACTCTGTAGCAAGATGTCTGTTTTTCGAATCTATCCGTCCCTATCACTTGTGCCAGCATATCTTTGCGAGTGAAAGAGATGATTATGTGGAACCTTATTATAGATAGATAGATAGAATTAGAGCCTCTAAATTCAGCATATAACGAAGCAATCGGCCGCAATGGCAGTTAATATAGGTAATTGATATGCAAACATGTCTCCGCTGCGGATTACCCTGTAATACTACTGTGATTTAATGCTTACACTCACGGATATATTCGAACCGCGAATTATGCATCATCATATAGCACAGATAATAGTAGCTGAAATAGGTTAACAGTCAAGCACCGAGATTCCAGACATAATAACTTCACTTCACTTTTGTTCAAAATATTTTATCGCCATGCCTGTTTCTTTCATTCTTCATGCTTTTCCTTACCTGAAGGTTGTCTGGAAGAAATTTATTCATGCAATAAGACCACCCAAATTGTACTTCTGGCAAATATGTATATAAGATAGTATCCTTTGTAATTATTATGTTTATGGTGTGTAATAAAGTGTTGTTATGATTTTTTCTTGTTTTCACTGCACAGATTGCTCTGGTATTTCAAGGCAGCACGAGCCGAAGCCAAGTGTTGTCTCTACATTTAAGCAATATTTGATAAAGATGCTGCTAGAGTACCTGATGTGTCCGGTATCAGTGTAGTTTGTCTTGGTTGTGATGGTGTGCTTGAGAGCATATGGTCGTGCGTGGGGTATGTAGAATTGTGTGGATGTGCAGTGACAGTGCACAAGTATTGAGAATAACAGCTTTCAGAAGTTGTAAAGTAAAAATTGAGTTGGTATGATGCCAGTTGTTTAAAGGTCTATCAGGTGTGTTTTAGTGACTTTCTAAAAGTCTCCACATGCGTTTTATTTCTTTTTAGAATTAAGTATTTAGTTTTTTTTGTCTGAAATTGTATTTCGTACGTTGTGGGAGCTAGAAATGGCTATGTCTATGATGCATGCAGTTTGATTCGTTCTATGATGCATGCAGTTTGATTAATTTATTATTATTATTATTATTAATAGCCAATAAATTGTAATCACGGCCAACATGATGTCGTTGGGATTAAAATATACACGCTGATACACACATCAAAAGTGTCTAGGGATCAACATATATTTTTGCAATAACTTTTCTCCTGATTGATATTAATTAAAATTTTCTTTAAGGGTTCATCAAATAAAGTGTTTTCGTTTGTCTACAGTAACGATAAACCGACCGTCACCTTTGCATTAATAAAGAAATTTGCCATTTTCCTAATAAAGGGATTTTTGACATTTGAACCACTAACATTAAAGTTCGAAAAAAAGACTGAAATAACAGTTTTCTTTGAATTTTTATTGGGTAACTTAAACAATTAATAATCCGTGTTTCTACCGCGAACACTAACAACACAAGAACATCGGTTTGGCATACTCAAAATGAGTTCATCCAAATCACGCTGTGGAATGGCCGCCCATGTTCGTTGCAACAACAAAAAAAGGTGCGACTGGATACCCTCTATATTCGGCAGAGCTCTTCTCTGTAGCATATCCCATGCATGCTCAATCGGTTTCAAGTCTGGCGACTGAGCAGGCCAGGGCAGGACATTGATGTTAGCTGCGGCGAGAGTCTGTCTTACAACTCTTGCGATGTGCGGTCGTGCATTATCATGCATTAACTGAAATAAGGGACCGATTTGCACTTGTAGAGGAACGATGACGTCTGATACAATCGTCTCAGAATAAATTTGAGCGTTGAGGTTGCCTCTGATCCGAATCAAATCAGTTCTTCCGCCGATCCAAATACCCGCCCATACCATGATGGTTCCACCACTATAAGGATGGACTTCCTGGCAGGATTTTAATCGCTGTTGGCGTTCAGGGGTTCTCCAGTGTCGTATACGTCTTGTATCCGGTCTCATACCAAAACGAGACTCATCAGAAAAGCACACGAAACGCCATTGTTCTTCTGCCCAATTTCTGTGTTTAAGAGCCCATTGATATCGAATCCTACGATTGTGCATTGCTATAGGTGGTACCCGTAGCGGTCTTCGGGAATGAAGGTTCACTTCATGCAAGCGGTTTCTGACTGTTTGGTCGCTAATTAAGTTCCCTGAAGAGTGATGAAGCCTCACGGCTAACATCATGGCGGTTATTGTTGGAGCTTTTCGAGCTGCGATTTGAATGTATCGGACTTGTCTCCGTGTGGTGCAGCGATACCGTCCTCCATGGCGCTCAGCCACGGTACCAGTGCTTCGGTAACGTGTCCAAAGTCGACTGATAACACTCTGACTTGTATTCAGAGCTAAGTACGTTGCCGGGAACCAGCTTCTATCATTCCCACGGCTCTGAGCATTTCTTCCCTGCTTAAATGACGTCGCCGCTCCATAATTACGTTGGTTTTAATCAGTAGTAGGGAAACAGTAGCACTAATAATGTCTTCAATGCATTGTATGTTTTTATAGGGAAAATATTGCCAGCTTATTTTCATCTTTTACTCGAATTTGATTGACAGTTCCTGTTTCAAATTATGAAATGCACCAAAAAGGATCCATATAAATTTATAAAATCATAAATTTATTACAAAGCCACATCTCAATCTCAAGAAATCCGCATAAAAATGCTTGATCCCTAGACACTTTTGATGTGTGTATAATAATAGCTAATTCGTTTCATCATCCTTTATAAAAAATCCAATGAAATCTATGGTAAAAGGCAACAATAACTTGATAGATAAGTAAATTAACTCCCGCCGTATGAGGCTTAAGATAACTGTTATGATTTAATTAACGATAACAATATGAAAAGATAAAGCGATCATATTAGAAATTAGAAACAAAATATTATTGTATGGTATTCTAAATAGAGTTTTGCATATCACCTAATACCTATGCATCGATGTCGAGGGTGGCCCAGCAGAATAAGGAATAGGAAGATAATTTTGATAGAGAGATGTCACAAATTACGACTAATGATGTTTTAACAGTAGTAGTAGTAGTAGTTAGTAAATGTGGCTTATTAAAAATTGACAGGTATGAGACTGATTTTCAAAACGTCAGAAAATACTTATCCAACTGAGAGTCGATTTAACCAACGTTAAATAAGGAATATTCGTCGAATACAACACAAAGCGCCTAATTCGAAAACGTCACCTATTTGTCAGCAATCATTTACGTAACTGACATTTTATAATCAGTTGGTTTATACTTATTGTCGAATAAGTCCTATCTAAGGATGGCAAAATTGACTCTGAAGTTTAAAACGACCAATTCTTAAATGACATTTACATAAGTGATGCTGACAAATAGGTAACGTTTTTTAACTTAGGTGTTTCGTATTGTATTCGATGAATATTCCTTCTCTGTCATTGGTAAGATCAAGCCTAAGACAGCTATCCTAGTAGACGAAATAAAACAGGGTGACCGGTAATTCTATACATTTCTTTGAAGGGGAAAAATAGAGCTCATTTGCAATAGATTTTGTAATAAGAAAAGTATTGAACATTTGCTAGTTCACGTGCATAACATGAAGTTTTATGCTCTAAAATGACAATAAGTTTTTCCTAAATAACAATAAGATGCTTAACTACATCTTATTTGTATTTAGGAAAATGTGTTGAGATGTTAGGTATAAAATCATACATAAAAATAGCATTAAAATAAGGCATTCACATAGGAGCAATTTAAAAATAAAAGCACAAAAACTTGGATATCTTGTCTTGTATCATGAAATAGTCTATTGCAAATGAGCTCTTATTTCTTACCCCTCTAAGAGAATGTGTCGAATTACCGGTCAATAAATACTTTCTGATTTTTATAATCAACCATCATAAGTGAAATTTATTTTTAGTAAAACTCGCCCCGAGTGGGACTAGTGGGACGAGTTGGCATTATTACCTATATCGCATACCAGCATACACATACGGCATACCAGCCGAGCAACAAAGCCTGTCAGCCTTCCGCATTTCTTTGTCCTGTCGCTGAAAGAAATTGCGTTCAACAGAAGGAAATAATACAACACGCTTACATTACAAATGAAGAGATTCAGTTCAAACGGGTAACAGATCTTGTACTTGTACTAAGTATGCAGTTGTGAGATATTGAGCAACTTTTGGTCAACTGTAACGGGTACTGTATTTTTTGAAACCAGAAAAAACAATATAGATATACAGTCTGGCAAACTGCTTAGCAGTGTTCCGGCAGAATTTCTCGTCCTTATGTTATAGTCGTCGTTCCTAACTTGTTACATTTGTCACGTACAGAAAAGTGAAAACTGAATAAATCCAAACAAATAGCACGACCAGCTACTCGTCCTTATTCGTTAAGCTTAGTAACTAATTTGTTATTTATTCTGCGTGGTATAGTGTTGACCAAATGGTTGTTGTTTTGAAGGTATTTTGTTGTCCGTAACGTAACGTTGTTCAACAAATAATGCAGAAGTGTATATGTTACAGGAAATGTATGATAATATTCGTCATTGTATATAATTCCTAGGAATTGTGTATATTTCCTAATTTTACCCAAAAATGTGTGATTTAAATTATATCAGACACATTTTCAAGGACATTTATACATTCCCGGACATTTAGACACTTACAATTAATTAAATATTTTTAATTGTAAGTTTTTGGTCTTGGAACGCGTTTCGCCACTTTGGAAGTGGCGAAACGCGTCGAGGTTTTTTACACGTTGGTGTTGGGTACTAATAATTGCATCAGCTGTGCCGCATGCGTATTGAGGGAGGGCGGGTGGTGCATCCTGCATTTGCCTGAACTAATACTGAACGCGGTGACGGTTCGTGTTGTTAGTTGCCTGCGCCGGCGTCGCTTAGCGAAAATTTAAAGCAAAATAATTTTATAAATTTCAACTTTCTTCATACATTATCGTCAATGTAGCTGACTGATTTCGTATGGGGTACCTTAAATTTTATTTAAGAGTTCGACCATGAACCCTAACTACTCGTAAATCATCACTTATACACCTCCTTAAATTTGGTAACGCCTTGCAAAATCATCCTGTATAGTTTTTTGCTGGATTCCTATATTAATGAGCTCTTAAAAAATGTTACACATGAACCCCTGAATATCGACACGACTATATCCTAAGTTGAACACGATAGCGTTTATCAAAAACGCCTCTTTTTGAACTGAATAGCCGATTAACCTAGTCAGCTGTAACAGTAGCAACTAAACTAGAGAGGACGGAAGCACCTGGCGACGAAGTTCGTCTAGCGCGGGCCGTATTAGAATCAGAATGGGCGCTGATTGGCGTAGACTGGCGTCAAACTTGGCCACTGTGTGTGCGCTGACGATCTTTGCTAAGGCTATGAAAGACCGTACCTATTTGCACATTTAACGCCGATAGTCCATCACTGCATTCGCATGCGAAATGTGACATTTGATGTGGCTTGTAGAACATATTCTATGTCTTGCGCTTAATAACTATTTATAATTGTGATTATTGCATCCATTTCTGTATCGTTCAGCCGCAACCCTGCCGCATTTACCTGCTTATACACGATTTGATGTTACAACATAGAAAATAAACATGACGATCTAAAATTCTCATATAACTTGCAGTTATTAAATTATTGGAAAAGCCAAAACATGATTTATGTATTATTAAGAGTTAAGAATTAGACATAATGCTATACTTGATAGAAAAAAATATTCAAAGAGAGCTCTGATAATACACAAATTGTGTAGTAGTTTAAAGAAATACCGTTTAGCGATAAAAAGTTTTAATAAAAAATAAATAGATATTAACGAATGGGATAAACGGGAAGGGACAAAACGGAATAGGAAAAGAAAAAACAGATGGAAAATCTGATTTATTTTTTTTCTATGTAAAAAATCTTATTTAATGAAACATCAACAAAGCTATCATTCTCTGCGATAACTTTCGACAGGAAACAAGTAACTAGTTCACCGTTAATTGGTTTATAGGCAGCTAGACATTTTTCAATTGGCGTACTTACTGGTTCAGAACATCTTCCCTGGAAAAACTTTGACTTTTTTTAAAAAAATAATATTTGCCTGTTCCATGTTTTGTTTGATTTTACAATCAATAATACACGTTTTTCATAGTACAGTCATGTTGCTTTTGGTTAGATACCATTCAATGCTTTTTTAAACATATCTCTTATAAAAAGAAGTGTCCGCAATATGTTGTAACTAAGATTATTATAATAAACGCGTTTTTATAATAACTTTAGGATAAATCATCATCCTTTTATCTTATTGATACAGAAAGACGTGTTATTGATATTTAACCCCAAGTTAAATGTTAACTTTGTTTTGCATGTGGGCCTTTTGAAGGTGTTTTTGTGCGAGTCGCCGAGTTTGCCATCCCAGCCTTATTTCAAAGTTATAACTCTCTATTCCCCAGTGTGCTATACATACCGTTTTGCGTTAAAAGCTGCTGACACCAACATACGGAACCATTTTGTGTTTTAAAAGTTATGACATGACTCTGAAGTGCACATACAACGTTTGGCTATAATATTTATAGACTTTAGAAAAATAACTAAGATAGTTGCAATGTTGATTAAAATAACCAATATAACTATACTCATATGGTAGTACTGACATAGTGAACAAAGAATAACAGTTGAGGCATCTTTTTGGATTTTCAAATTAAAATACTTGTTTTTAGGATTTTCATTCAGTAACTCTAGACAGGCGGAAAGATTTTGCAATAATCTAACCATCTAGAATATAATCTCAAAGGTTTGAGGAAATGCCGCTGACATTCACCGTTTCGTTAAAAATACATTTCTCAATGAGGTACTGGTTTATCAGATTAGAGTTAAATAAATCGTCAGTGTGTTACAGAAGACTATAAATGAATAGGCTTTGTTATCAAGCGACAAAGGAGCCGTATCAAATCAAGATTATGTAAAATCACTACATAATTATGATAAGTTCCCCCTGATTTCAATTTTTACGTTAGCAGTTATTGACATGCCGCATTTGCCGTAGTCTTTTAAAATGTGCAGGTTAATTATTTTAATATTAACATTCAGTGTTTCTTTAAGTGACACAGGTGTTAAGAAGTACTTGGATTTGTCACATGGCTCGAAGTTCAGTGATTTAATAATATGCGACAAATATCTATCAAAGAATCTCATAAATTTTAGTTTTACTAAAGATCATACAAAAAATATATGCGTGCAATCGGAACAGGTATTTTTATCAAGCGGTGTTATTAAAGCCAACATTTATTTGGAATCAATATCAGAAAATGACAGAATTTCTATAATGGTTTACAACAGAAACGTCTGGGATAAAATGCCAGTTTCTCGAGCTAAAGATTTTTCAATACAAGACGCGTCATTAAAAAAGGGATGGCATAATATATCTATGGATATCGAAGGCCTATACTTTACGCGTGGATATGTAAGTTATCATTTCTTTATTTTATTAAAGTGTTTTGAAATATGAATCTTGTATAATAAAAAAAATCGTATGTAACATTACAGGTGGTGTTAAAAGCTGACATTGCGCAAGAATCAACACTAATTATAAACGAGATATCTTTTACTAAAGCCGGCTCTAGTTCCAAAACTATAACGAACACAATATACAAAGCCGGAAATAAATATGCGAATCATGATGGTTACCAAGAAGATGAAACTACTACAGAAATAGACCAAGTTGATACAATTTTAACCAATACCGTTACAACGAATAATCTTTTTCTTTCCGAAGAAACATCTACCGAGCTTTTTAGTACCACAGAAAATGAAAATACTAGTGATCCACAATTAACAACGACTACTCTAGTTAATCCACAAACTACTATTGACCCAGAAATGACAAGTTCTATTGATAACATACTAAGTACAACTGAAGAGGAAATACCTACTACTGAAGCAAGTATTTATACAACAGACGTAGATACACCAAGTACAATTGAAGCAAACCTTCAGAGTACTATTGAAGAAACTATACCGAGTACTACCGAAAATATACTTAGTACTTCTCAAGAGGAAATATCAATTACCACTGGTATACCAAATACGACAGAAGAAAATTTACCTAGTACAGCCGAAGTAGACACACAAAATACTACTGACTTAGATACATCAAGTATCACGGAAGAGGGCATCTCAAGCACAATTGACATGTCAAGTACCACAGATGGTGATGCAGGCTTACCTAGTACCACTGAAATAGATATGCCAAATACTATTATAACGAATGCTCCTAGTACTACTGACGATCTACAAAGTACTACTGAGGAAAGCATACCAAGTCCCACTGATATAGATACACCTAGCCCAACTGATATTTCAAGCTCCACCAATGTACCAAGTACCACTGAGATAGATATACTAAGTACTACTGAGATAGATGTACTAAGTACCACCAATGTCCCAAATACTACTGAAATGAATACACCAAGTACCACTGAAGTCATGGCACCGACTGAAACAGACACACCAAGTGCAATTGAAACCACACCAAGCACAACTCCAACCACAACGGAGACCACACCAAGCTCGACTGAAGTCATGACACCAACTGCAATAGACACACCAAGTACTCCTGAGGTAGACATACTAAGTACCACCGTCGTACCAAGTACGACTGAGACAGGTATATCAAGTACCACAGATATACCTAGTACTACTGAGATAGATATAGCAATCACCACCGAGGTACCGAGTACCACTGAGATAGATGTACCAAGTACCACAGATATATCAAGTACAACTGAAATATATGAAGCAAGTACTACAGAGTTAGGTGAACCAAATACTACCGATGACTCAAGTACTACTGAGATAGATATAGCAATTACCACCGAGGTACTAAGTTCCACTGAAACAGGTATATCAAGTACCATCTATATAGTAAGTACCACTGAGATAGATATTCCAAGTGTCACAGATACACAAAGTACAACTGAGATAGATGTACCAAGTACCACCGATGTCCCATTTACTACAGATATAAATACACCAAGCACCATCAACGTACCAAGTACTACGGAGATAAATGTACCAAGTACCACAGATATGCCAAGTACAACCGAGGTAGATGTTCCAAGTACTACGGAGATAGATGTACCAAGCACCACCGACTTACCCAGTACCACTGAAGTAGATATACTTAGTAGCACAGATACACCAAGTACCATTGAGATAGATATGACAAGCTCCACCGACCTACCAAGTACCTCTGAGATAGTTATACCAAGCACCACTGAAACAGACGTACCAAGTACAACTGAAGTCATGTCTCCAACTGCAACAGACACACCAAGCGCAACTGAAACCACACCAAGCACAACTGAAACCCCGACTTCAACGACAACGGAGACTACACCAAGCACAACTGAAGTCACGACAACAACAGCAACAGCAACAGACACACCAAGCGCAACTGAAATCACACCAAGCACCACCGAAACAGACGTACCAAGTACCACTGAAGTCATGTCTCCAACTGCAACAGACACACCAAGCGCAACTGAAACAACACCAAGCACAACTGAAACCCCGACTCCAACGACAACGGAGACTACACCAGGCACGACTGAAGTCACGACACCAACTGCAACAGACACACCAAGCGCAACTGAAAACACACCAAGCACCACCGAAACAGAGGTACCAAGTACCACTGAAGTCATGACACCAACTGCAACTGAAACCCCGCTTCCAACGACAACGGAGGCTACACCAAGCGCGACTGAAGTCACGACACCAACTGCAACAGACACACCAAGCACAACTATAGTTACGACACCAACTACAACTGAAACCACACCAAGCACCACTGATACCCCAACTACAACAGAGACTACACCAAGCGCGACTGAAGTCACGACACCAACTGCAACAGACACACCAAGCACAACTATAGTTACGACACCAACTACAACTGAAACCACACCAAGCACCACTGATACCCCAACTTCAACAGAGACTATACCAAGCACGACTGAAGTCACGACACCAACTGCAACAGACACACCAAGCACAACTATAGTTACGACACCAACTACAACTGGAACCACACCAAGCACCACTGATACCCCAACTTCAACAGAGACTATACCAAGCACGACTGAAGTCACGACACCAACTGCAACAGACACACCAAGCACAACTATAGTTACGACACCAACGCCAACAACGGAGACTACTCCAAGCACCACTGATACCCCAACTCCAACTACAACAGAGATTACACCAAGCACGACTGAAGTCACGACACCTACTACAACAGAGACTACACCCAGCACTACAGAAACTCTGAATCCGACTACAGCGGAGACAACACCAAGCTCAACTGAAATCACGACACCAACTACAACAGAGACTACACCCAGCACTACTGAAACCCCGAGTCTGACTACAACAGAGACCACAACAAGCACTACTGAAACACCGACACCAACAGCGACGCAGACTACACTCAGCACGACTGAAGTCACAACACCAACTTCAACAGAGACTACACCGAGCACAACTGAAGTCACAACACAAATTACAACTGAAAACTCACAAACCATAACAGATAACATACCCATCACAACCGAAAATACACCAAGTACAACAGAAAGCATACTAACACCAACACAGACTTTCGAAACTACAACTCATACAGCAACTACTGATGAAACAGCCACACCGGTAACCATCGACGAAACATCCAGTTATGAGACTACGACATCAATGGATCCAATAACAGTTACACCTGATGATGAAAGTGACAGCTTTTGGACACCTCTTACCATAACAGTTATTTCTTTTGCGTCAGCTATTGTTGTGGGCTTAGCTGGCTACAGTATATTCCAAGGAGCTGCAGGCCTGTTTTCTTCAACTGCAGTGTTGGAAATACCATCAGTTTTGACGGAGGATGAGAGTCAGTTACCACAACTATCTTCGTTTAGAGGTAGCACTGATAATATTGTATAGTTTCGTTGGTCAATGCCCAAGTTCGTGCACTGCAGTATATTTCACCATATTTAATATTTTTAGTTTTAATTTTACTTCGAATGCCAGTACTACACACTACTGTGTTTTTATGTAATAAAATAGTTATAAGTGTAATGTTTTGTACTTATTTATTTTCATTAATTAACACAAAAATACGAGCTCTTTAAAATTCGGTTCCATTCTTCTTGCCGATATAGTAAGTAGCATTTTGGTTTCTGACTTTAAGGTACAAAAAATACCTAAAATAAATTATTCTTAGTACCTCAATTTGATTGATTAAAAACCGGCCAAGTGCGAGTCGGACTCGCACACTAAGGGTTTCGTGCCAACTATAACTGAATTAGAGATCGGCTTACTTCTACTTAGCCAAATTACCACAATATTTTATATGACAACAAGTATAACTTTGTTTTTCATAGTATTTGTATGTAACAAGGTTATGTTTGCGGTTCTTGCAAATGTGCTCTATCTCAAAAACTACTAGTTCGATCTTGTTCAAACAATCCTTTATCAAGATCTACATCATGTATTTTTTCAAAATATTAACTAGCTTAATGGTTAAGAATGTTTTTAACACTCACAGTGTCATATTTTATAATCATAAAGATCAAATAAGAAACCAAAAATTTAGCGCTAATAACTTAGAGCCATCTAGCCGTCTGTTTAAGCGTCACGTAATGACGTATCCATAAGAGACCACAAATTTCGCAAGGTCGGACTGACAGCATGGTAGCTCAATTGGTAGAGCGTTTGGCCTGGTCAGCCAAGAGGTTGCTGGTTCAAGTCCCGCCCGTGCGAATATTTTTGGTTTCTTATTTCATCTTTATGATTATAATATACACTAGCTTAGTTTAAAGTTCGATGTGGGGGGACGCCCATTTTACCAATTTGGAAGCGTCTATCTCTAAAACGTTAGACTTTTAGGGAAAATGGTATTAAGAACCTCGATGTCATTTAAAAAACCTATCCATAGACACCCTACACGCCTAGATATGTCAAAAAAAATAGGTTTGAGTTTCATTTTTTTTTTAATGTAAGAATGGTAAAGCGGTAATAAGATACATCTACCTACTAAGTTTCAACTGTGTAATACTAATAGTTTCAGAATAAAGTGGCTGTAGTGACATACGGACGGACAGACAGACTGGACGAAACAAGGGTTCCGTTTTTTGGCATTTGGCTACGGAACCCTAAAAAGTAGTTTATTGATCTCTTTTTAATTTAAATCATAACCTTTGTCTCTTTAGGCAAACTATAACAAAATCGTTGAAGTAATCCCTCGCAAATGATTCAAATGAATCGTCGTTTTTTACTCAATCCAGAGTTTTGCTTATATTTTCAAAGCAGGCGCTTAGAAAGTAATACCTACTGATCGGATTCTGATCATCAGAACATGAACTTCGCAGACTGTACCATCAAATAAATACCTGTGAGTTTTCTTCATAGAAGCTAAAAATATCATTAACTATCCGTTATCTGTAAACATAATTTGAGAGCTTTGTTGGGTGTTTCTATACGAGATTGAATCAGAAATAAGGAGATAGGTACGTAGAAGATGTAAGGTAACGGACATAGCCCTAAGAATCAGTAAGCTCAAGTAGCAATAGACAGGGCACATGACGTGAAAAACTGATGACCATCGGGGCAGTTTTTTTTACATTGGAGACCATTCGACCAACGACGCGGCGTAGGATGTCCACCGCAAAGATGGACAGACGACCTTTTTGATACTGCAATTATATAATTATTATTCTCATTGTGTTTGAAATGGAACAAAGAGATGGAAATGGCAGCCCCGACGAAATAACTTGGTTTTGTAATAATAAATAAATAGGTAGATAAATATTTTAGTACGCTTACGCATTTTGGTCGGGGGGTTTTTGAAATGTTATTTAATTGTTTTATCGATTACGAACTTATTTTTTAACTTCGTGGGTTTTAAGAAATAAAATGATTTTGCTTTTTATTTAAAACATTTTCAATGATTTTAGGGTTCCATAGCCGAATGGCAAAAAACGGAACCCTTATAGTTTCGTCAATTCTGTCTGTCCGTCCGTATGTAACAGCCACTTTATTCTGAAACTATTAGTATTACACAGTAGAAACTTAGTAGTTAGATGTGTCCTGTTAACCGCTCCCTGGTGAAATAATACTATAATACACATCTAAGAACTATCGTCAATAAATTACAAATCCACTACAGAAAACTGCACGTTAATCGGTCAATCCGTTCTTGAGATACATGGAAATATTCATTAGTCATTTTACGAAATAAAGATGGCAACTGCAGCGCACCCTGGTAGATTTACACTTTAATACCTATTTAAGAACCATTGCCAATATATTACTAATCCATTGCAGAAAACTGCATGTCAATCGGTCAAGCCGATCTGGAGATGCATGGTAACATTCGTTTGCGCACACACACACAAACTTCCTCTCGTCCCAAACGCATACACGTTCTCCGTTCCGTCCCGGGTAAATATAAGAATGTTCTTTACATCGTCAGTAGGTACATCAGTAAGTTTGGTTCAACTTCAGACGTTCTAACAAAACGAATATTAGCTTTATCACTTAAGAATTACTTACCGGACCTAACTCATTGATTTTAATAGAGGTAAAATACTTTTGACTCATAAGGCTACGTAGTACATACATACAACAAACTTCTCCTATCTATCATTATCAACTTCAATCAACAAATTATTCGGGACTTATAATTCCGCTATTTAAATTCAAAGAGATCGTATCTAATCTCTGTGTTGACGTTTTGATAATCGAAAGATTAATAATTTTGATTCAAAAGCGGAGATTTTGCTACGATGATAAATGTTAGAAGTATTTCATGAAACTAGCAGTCCAATCGTGTGGTCGATATGTGGCGATCCATCAGACTATGGTCTTGGATCTTTATTTTTGTGTTCCCTTGTGTAATTAGCAATGGGTGCATCACATACAACTTTGAAAAAGACTTTGACACCCTTTTTGTTTCGCAAACCGGAATTTGTAGCGTAGTTATGGATTCCTGGACACTAACAGACTACACTTCAATGAAAGAAATTGAAAAACCTCACCCTCTTTCGAAAGCTTTTGTGTCTGCTAAGCCAGTGTCACAACCAGGGTTTATAGGAAGCTGTATAACTTCGTTTACATTTCCTATGGTGGCTAATGGTAGACTAGAAATCAACATATACATGGATGGCAATAGCCAAAATCAATTCGTAATACTGATTCAGGAGTTGAACAATGATGGTCAAGATGGAACCGTTATAAGCAACGCGTATACCCCACTTAGTCCGAACTTCATCCCCGGTTGGAATACTTTGAATTTCAACATCATACACATGAAAGAACAATTTGAGAGTTATGTAAGTACTTGTAGCATTGTTTCATGTTGGACAATTTCATCCGTTCTGTGTTCGTATACGTTGCGTGATTCAGCTGTATTAATAAACGCATTTATTAAAAATATAGCCTCCAATCATAGGGCTTTGTATTCTATCAAACTATGGACAGTTTGAGCATCACGTAGACAACAGACACGGAAACATTTAACAAAAGGCACACACTTTGTGGAACTTTCCTTCCTTACCACGAAACTTGGCAAAATGCTTTACTCGTATCTTACAGCATAATTATATAAAGAATATAATAAAAAACTAAATGAAAGGAAAAACCGACTTTAAAACCAAAATGCACTTAAAAGTCTTAAATAAACTCTTGACCCTTGAAAGGAAAGGTATCCATTATAGGCATTATAGCGAATCACTTTGACCATCTCAACTAATAGAGCACCGACTCCAAAAAGATATTGTTCGCCTGAAATGCATTCCTTTCCTTTCAAAGGTCAAACAAGACTTTATGACTTTTTAGTGCAGAAGTGAGTGCTGGGTGCGTATTGCAATGTGACTTTGACAGTTAAACAGCTCTCCTTTTGTACGGAGTAGCAAATCTGTATTGCGATTCCGCATTATATTGATGATACCTACGAATATGAATTTTAATATAATTTTAGTATTATTATATTGATAATATTCGTTCACTTTGAGTGAGTGGGTATTGATCTGGTCTGGAACTTGAAAGGATTAAAGCAAGATCGCGATACATTACCTGATCAGTATATTGTTACAATTTATTAGTTGTGTGGTGTCAAATTCATTCAAATTAACATCTATGTAAAATTATAAGCATCATAAATCACGTTTATCTGATTTAAGTAAACTACTGTTTTAATTGCGACCCAGTGGACAAGCATCTTATCACGATAATATTTTTATTCATTTGATAAGTTTCAGATTAGCAATAAGCTAAGTGGCAAAGATTAAGCGCCATCCAGGAGTTATTATGTGTCTGTAAATAGAGTAGTCCGGTTGTGTGATCAAAATGAAGTGTTTGCTTAGATATTTCATATTGCTTATACTATTTTCGAATTCCTTTTGTGATGAGTGCATCACATATAACTTCGAACAGGATTTTGATACGCAGTTCTCATCTAATTCTGGAATATGTACCGGTTTAAATTCTTGGACGCTATACGATTTCTCATCATTATATTTGGAAAGTCCACATAATCTTAGCACTGTTTTTATATCTCCGTCTATATCTTCGCAAAGCTGTGTGTCTTCATTTAACTTTCCTATGCCTGGTGGGACGTTAAAAGTGAATGTTTACATGGAGAATGCACAACAAGCAGATTACATAAATGTGTTTGTTATGGACATCACTGGTGGGTTCGTCACAAATTCGGTGTATAATACATTAGCACCGAATTTTAAAGACGGCTGGAATGAAATTACAATTAACACGGCAGTACCTGGAGATATTGGGTTTGTAAGTTCCAAAAAGAGATTAACTCAAAATTTTACTGGGATTCCAACATAGTTTTTAAGATGATTAAAATTCTTATATTTAAAAATATATCTGTATGGATGGAGAACACATGTATGACAAATATTTTGAGCTATAAAAAAAAAGAAAAAAAAACATAAACTTGAAATAGCCTATGTAAGTTCTTGAAATAAAACTGATTCATTGAAGTGTCGTAAAACACTAACTTATCTATCTGACATTTATTTAGCAATCGATTACCATTAAAGTTACATAAAATACACAAAAAGTTTTCACATTTTAACATCTATCTTTTTTTTTTCAGATAGTACTGATGGGAAGTTCGTCTGTCGATTCAGTGGTTTTAGTCGACTCATTCCGATACATACCCCCATCACTCAATGAAGATGCCGATGAGTGTGCAATATATCATGAGGATACTGAAGAACCAGAAACACCAAAACCAGAGGAGAGCGATGAAGATGATGGTGAGGAGAACCCAGCTGTTACTGAACCAACAACACCAACACCTGATGAAAGTGATGAAGATGATGGTGAAGAGGAGCCAGCTGTCACTGAACCAACAACAACACAACCAGATGAAAGCGGTGAAGGTAGTGGGGAGGATGACGGTGATGACTTAAATGTCACTGAACCCACAACAACACAACCAGGTGAGAGCGATGAAGATAATGGTGAGGATGACGGTGATGACTCAGATGTCACTGAACCCACAACAACACAACCAGGTGGGAGTGGTGAAGATAATGGTGATGGTGACGGTGATGACTCAGATGTCACTGAACCAACAACAACACAACCAGATGAGAGTGGCGAAGATAATGGTGAAGACGATGGAGATGACTTAAATGTCACTGAACCAACAACAACACAACCAGATGAGAGTGGTGAAGATGATGGTGATGACTTAGATGTCACTGAACCCACAACAACACAACCAGGTGAGAGTGGTGAAGATGATGGTGATGACTTAGATGTCACTGAACCCACAACAACACAACCAGGTGAGAGTGGTGAAGATGATGGTGATGACTTAGATGTCACTGAACCCACAACAGCACAACCAGATGAGAGTGGTGAAGATGATGGTGATGACTTAGATGTCACTGAACCCACAACAGCACAACCAGATGAGAGTGGTGAAGATGATGGTGATGACTTAGATGTCACTGAACCAACAACAACACAACCAGATGAGAGTGGTGAAGATGATGGTGATGACTTAGATGTCACTGAACCCACAACAACACAACCAGATGAGAGTGGTGAAGATGATGGTGATGACTTAGATGTCACTGAACCCACAACAACACAACCAGATGAGAGTGGTGAAGATAATAGTGAGGATGATGGTGATGACTCAGATGTCACTGAATCAACAACAACACAACCAGACGAGAGCGGTGAAGATGATGGTGATGACTTAGATGTCACTGAACCCACAACAACACAACCAGGTGGGAGTGGTGAAGATGATGGTGATGACTTAGATGTCACTGAACCAACAACAACACAACCAGATGAGAGCGGTGAGGATAATGGTGAAGATGATGGTGATGACTCAGATATCACTGAACCAACAACAACACAACCAGATGAGAGTGATGAAGATGATTCAGGCTTAGGCATAACAGAATCTACAACAACACCAGGTGATAGCGATGAGGATTATACAGACTTAGATGTCACTACACTTATCCCAGGTGACAGCGAAGAACAAGATGGAGATAGCATCACAACTCAGCCAGATATCACACCAATACAAAGCTTCTGGAATGCCGCAACTATTACAATGGTGTCTGTTGTATCGGCCATAGCTCTGTTTATAGTGTGCATGGTATTCTATTATTTGGGAAAGAGCCGAGCAGAGAAAGAGGGACCATTATTGGTGATCCCCGAAGTGGATTATAATAACTTGCCGAAACCGATAACAGTTCCAAGAGTGACTTCCGTTTATGGTGGTGGTTTTAGTTCATATGGAAATAACACATTACCAGTCTAATTCAATTAAGGCATGCAGCAGAAAATCAATGCAAGTGTTATTTTACTGTAAAGTGATATTTTAGGTAGACATAACTCATTTACTAGTAGTTCATAATATTTTTATACGGAAATAGTTATAATACGTATTTTTTCTGAGAATCTCTATCTTAATGTAAAAAATGTAATCGGGGATTAATGCTATTATTTTTGTATTATCTTTTGGTTTTAGGCAATTAATATCAGATATCTTACGAATGACGCTTACAAACTGATATTTAAATATTTTAATTTCAGTACAATCAGACACATATAGGCCTGGTAATTTTCCTTTGTATTTGTTATTCTTTTATGTATTTAGGTAATACGAGTAACAATACTTTACATTGTTAGTATCCTTTGGTAAATTAAGTAATAAAGAAACCTTACTTTAGTATTATATTTTAGAACTAACGACCCGCCCCGACTTCGCACGGGTGCAATACTGATACGCCTGCTGGTATCGACGCAACCGCTCTGTCACTGCATTTTAAATCTGTAATTTCTGCGAAAATATTAATTTAAATGACATGTTGTAAAAGGCCATATAGATAGATAGGTAATAGGCAAGATAGGTTATCGTCGATTGCAGCTGCGAATACTGAAGTTCTTAGGACACATCTTTAGTAACGAGGTCTAAATGGAGAGACTTGTTGTGCAGGGCCGTGTTGAAGGCACTTCACAAGACTTCGCGGTCGGTCCCCAATCCAAAAGCTGTACCTTATCAAAACTACAACCGGATCGCGTATCATACAATGTGCTCGCAATGCGGAAAACCGGCAGAGATGGAGAAACATCGCCAGACGTACTGCAGCTTTAAAAATGAGCGTCGACGGAGAGCCGTAACCCTGTCCATCAACAGCCACGACCAGTCTGCCAATGTGCCCTATTAAGAAGAATAAAATATTGATCTTTATTAAATGCACAATCATTTAAGGCACTTAGAGTCGATTTTACTAGATAATACTTATCTGAGCGAATAGTATAATGTCTAATTTTAAAATGACATTTTCATAAATGATAGCTGTTAAATAGGTGACGTTTTCAAATAAGGCGTTTTGTATCTTTTTTGACGAATATTCCTTATGTGACGTTGGCAAAGTCGACTCTTAATTGGATAAGGATAAATGCTGTCTATTTAAAGTAAATAACCTGTAGGGACAAAATTACATTAAACGTTTTTACATTATTTTTGTTATAACGATATTTTTTTCGTTGGGACTACTCGTCAGAAACTAAACGAAGAAAAGGAAATTATAAATAAATTTATTGAAGCTTTATTTTTTTTAAGACTTCTTTTATTTTCCAAGTACTTATACTATCAACATTTTTATTATAGGGCGTTTCCTCGTTAATACAATAAAGATATCCATTGATAGCAAACACGATTAGTTCAAAAATGGAGTATTTTATCAAATCACTAGTTAAAGCAGAAAAAGTTTTGCTTCACAGTGTCTTCAAATTGTGATAAAGAAAAGGACTTTGTGAAAGTAGTGATATGTTAAATATCACAATCTTAGTGCTCAAGATTTTGGTGAATATCAATACGATGGTTGAACATATCCGTGGCATGTACTGATAAGAGGAACGTGTCGTCAGTTACATCACAGAATTTACAATGGCAAAGTAATATTGGACACCAATCACATTCATTGCTCTGATCCCAAAGTAAGTAGCTAATGCACTTGTGTTATGGAAATCAGACGGAAAAGGTGGTAACAAAACACCCAGACCCGCGACAATATAGAAAATTATGATTTCTATATTGACCCCGCCCGGGAATCGAACCCGGGACCTCAAAGCGGGGCGACACCTTGAAACTTACCTTGCTTAGCGTCAGTGTAGGTAGGAAACAGGTTCACCGATATTACAGCTCCACTTACAATGAACATAAGGGTATACAGACTTTATTACTAAATTTTAGATGTGATGTAGGAGCAAAACAAATTAAAAATACGTCCTATTAAGTAACCAGTAATCGATCTAAATTGGTTTCAATTTATTACAATTAAAAATAATTTAACTGTTATTTTCTAGAACCTGACGCTGGTTTTCAGTGGCAGTTCTAATTACGTCAATGTTATTAGATTTTTATGAAATAACGATTACTTTCCATTGTATCTAAAAATGCTGTTTTAAATAATTAGTACCTAACACAAACTGCCTGACATCTCAATTGCCTACTTACTTCTTATTATGTTCATCAGTATTCACATTAAATACTTTATAAGTTTCATAACTTCACATGGATATTTCGATACTTTTTTATTTTTATTTGTATTGTAACATTATTTTTTTCAGATACTGAACTTGAAAGTACCAGAAGTAGATAGTATCTTCATCAAATCAAAGCACATTCGTCATTGTCAAAGGATTAACAATCAGAAAGATTGCGAAATAACATACCTATCTATACTGATAAAGCAATGTCTGGGACAAAGGAGCTAGTCGAAGTATTAAAAAGTGCAAAATCTGAAGACAGTAGTTTCTGGAATCCATTCACGATAACTATGATTTCGGTACTAATTTTCGTATTTGTTGGTGTAAGTGTGATCAGCGCTTACTTTTTAGGTAAGATGCGGTCCAAACCACCAATTATAGTTGATAGTATTGATACAATTGATGAAACACCATCCAGTGTTGTTATACCTAGAGTACGTTCAGCTCGTGAATCAGGATTTTTTACAGGAGAACCCAGTTCTTATTTACCGTAAATTGAAACGTCACAATACTAAAGATATAATTTTAGTGCTCTTAGGCCCATTTGCGAATGATGATTTAACCTAGGATAACGCTAATGCTGGTTTTCAATCATCATTCTATCTTGGTCAGTTTATTTGATGTTGACAGAGACAGAATGAAGATTAAACCCAGTGTCGGAAGTCTCGACATAGTTCCGTGTTAAACTACCAGGTGTCGCTCGAAAAATGCTGAGACAAAATTGGTGTTTTCTTGTATTTATTGGTTGAGAAGAATTTTTGAATGAAGCTTAAAAAACTACATTTTTTTTAAGAAAAATCATAAAATTGAAGTTGTCGACGCAAAATGTCAAAAATGATGCATTAGACTTCGCCCGCAGGGTTCGCATAATTCTGTCGATTTCAGTTGATTCGAGTGCAAGTCCGCTTTAGGTGAACTCGTCCGATAAACAGACCGAAAGATAATGATGATTTAATCCAGGATTAGCGAATGAACATAATTACGAAATTGCCTTACCATATATATACAAGTATTAGGTGGAGCTGACCAAATGTCTACCCTAAAAAATGTACAGAACATTTTTAGAGAACGTTTTAAGGCAAAAATAAACATTTTTAATTACAAAGCTTGGAAAAGAAACATAACTTATTACAAGCAGCTGATTTTGTCCCTATATTAAAATTATAAAAACTGTACGTTTGTTTTCACTTACTACCTCCTACTTAATTACTCAGCCCTAAATAAACGCAATAAAATATTACGAGTAATTATCCCATTAGAAAATTAACTTAGGCCTACCATTTGTGAGCAGACACTTAAAAACCAACCATAATTTGTCAATATTGAAACATCTTTTACATTCTTCTGTAAATCAAAGAATCGTTACGTAGTAGGTACTATTATATTTTCTGTGATCATCCACAGAGAGTTGTTACCACTACGTATAGAGAAGCTATGGGAAGCAAAAATTGTGCGACGACAAGATTGTGACGTTTTCCTTGAAATTTGTATTTCGAATTTTGAATCTGTACTATGAGTTGATGTCCGTGTCGTCAATGCATGGAGCACGAATTTGTTCGTGGTATCCGTTCTATACGCTAGATATAGTAGGCCAATGATCTTACACAACGCAGGCTAAACGCTTAAGAATAAAAAACCGGCTAAGTGCGAGTCGGACTCGCGGACTGAGGGTTCCGTGCCAACTTTAACTGATTTAGGGAATCCATTTATTTATTACTAGTAAAATACCACAATATTTTGTCGACTGCAAATATAATTTTGTTTTTCATAGTGTTTGTATGAAGTACAAAGTTATGTTTGCGATTGTTGAAAATGTGCTATATCTCTAAAACTACTCGTTCGATCCCGTCCGAACCAATTTTCGTTGAAAGTTTTTATTAAGATCTAAATCACATATTTTTTTCCAAATTTACACTTGCTTGGTTTAGAAGTTAGATTGGGGGGGACGCCCATTTTACCACTTTGGAAGCGACTAGCTATGAAACGTTAGACTTTAAAAGTAAATGGTTTTAGGAACCTTAATGTCATTTTAAAAGACCTATCCATTGACACCCCAAACGCATAGGTTTGACTAAAAAATTTTTTTTTGGTTTTAGTTTCATGTATGGGAGCCCCCCCTTAAATGTCATTATTTTTTATTTTTTGTATGAGAATCGGAAAGCAGTTAACAGGATACATCTTCCCACCAAATTTCAACAGTGTAATGCTTATAGTTACAGAATAAAATGGCTGTGACATACGGACGGACAGACAGACAGACAGACAGACAGACAGACGAAACTATAAGGGTTTCGTTTTTGCCATTCGGCTACGGAACCCTAAAAACGAAGCAGATGTATTTACTCGGAAAAGGCTTATGGAACATCACCCTAACAAATAAAGACGTTCAGTATTTTTATATTAAAACTATAGCGGTTTGAGTTTGCTCCCTCCCCTTCCGTCGCAGCGTGATGTTATATTGCCGAAAACCTTCCCGATCTATCTCACACAAAAATATTTTTCAAATTGATCCCGTACATGAGATTAGCGCGTTAAACAAACAAACTCTTCAGCTTTATTATATTAGCATAGATGTAGTAAGTTGCAATAGGAATCGTTACTGATTATTTGATAAAGGCTGAGACAGACATGCCTGTAAAATTGTCCAGAAGCTTACATGCCAGTTACTGGCATGGTCCAGTGTAGCAATTTGCGTTCTTACATTTCTATATTCATACTACTATAAATAACAATAACAAATACATACATTTGGCCACCGATCACATACATTGCTCTTATTTTAAAGTAAGTAGCAAATGCACTTGTGTTTTGGAAATCAGACACAACGATTGTACCACAACACCCAGACCTGAAACGTAAAAATATAGAAAATTTGATTTCTATATTGACTCGACCGGGTATTGAATCCAGGACCTTGGAGCGGCAACGCCTTGATTAAAACCCAGCGCGCTTAGCCACTACACCACGCGCCAGTTTTGGAACCCCTGCATTCCCTACGTGAGGGAGGGCATGCCAGTAAGCGTCTCCCAACAAGAATATGTCACATGCAAGTAGCTAGCATGAAAGTCTGTCAGCTAGAGGTATGTGTATCGTAGCCTTTAGTCTGCTTCGACCTTTATCCGTGCAGTGACAAGAAACATTATGGACTGAGCGGATCCCCAATGTTCCGTAACGGTGAACCGGAACAAAAACGCAATCCTTCATTGGATACTGTACTGCTCAAGGCTATAATAAACTCACGTATTAAATTAGGGTAAGTACGGTCGTCAACAACGCGTCAGGTAAACAATGCGGAATCTGATGGGATTGTAATATGGGTGAATTTGCGACAGAAATGTAGGTATGACTCGATGTACTGTCGACTGTACTTAGAGCTATACTGGGCTCCCACATATACTTCAAATACCGAAAAAATACTTACCAGTCAGTTCAAAATATAGGTAATCATTGTTTGATTTCGCGTCTGCGCCTAAATGATAGAAGTAGGAAACCAAGCTTATTGTACCTATTTATAAATACGACTTTTGAATATTTATTGATAGAAGGAAGATTTCAAACACCTTGTTCTTAGATATTGAAATTAACAATGCTTCTTGCAAAACTTAATCACATTCAAATTTTACATTAAAATAAAATCTTATAAACAAAGACACTCAATCCATGCTTAGATTACAAGTCCTTTAAAACTGAAAACAAATCCTTAGCATAATTAGTATGTGTTTAGAAATTATTGAAGTATAAATTAATCATTATTTTATCGTCCATAAAACAATCAGTGGTTCATCCGATAAGTTACGATTAAAGGATTCAAATCACGAGTACCTAAGGTACCTAAGTAATTAACATCAATTTAAAAAAAAAACTCAGGCACTTTAATATCCTATAATTTCAAATATGTGATTATCAATCAAGCAAGAACATAACTTTTTTTTATCTTACTATCTACTGTAAGATAATGTTCTATTCAACCTTTAGGCAAAATAAAAAATAAAAGGAAACCAAAAACGTTGTGCCTTTTTATTAATAACCTAGTGATGTGACACGACTGAATCTATAAAAGTATATTTTACATCGACTTTATCTATTCTGCCGACTCTTTTGTCTCTTTCAATGTGCACCGGCAAAAATCACGGGAATGGAGGAACAATGCAATGGAAATGAACGCATTTCCTCCAGCCAGAACTAATTAACTGAGCTCTGCTTAGTGATGTGTGTGGTCGATAAAAATATCGATGCTACAAAACTATTGAAATAGTTCCCTCCAAGAGATCTTACAGTTGGCTAGTCGAACTGCTCATTCGACACTTTTTGTATAAGCTAAACGTCAAATATAGCAACACTACAACCAATACTTATAACGTGCGCTCTGAAAATGTCTCTCTTTATAAAGTTTTACACAACCTAAGAGATTAGAAAGGAACTATTAAATTATTATACGCTAAAAATATATCTGGACAGGATGTAAGACACAAAGGTCTCATTTCTACTATTATCAAGATTTGCTTTATAAATAAATGTAGGTATTGAAATCTAAATATTGTGAAACTGTTTCTGCTATTAGACTGTGTTACCGCCCGCTAGCTCTATCCTAAACTAGGCTATTGTCAATTTTTAACCACCCGTGATAGGCATCATGTATCCAGAGACTAGTAAAGTGGACCATTGTCGTTGTGTCAATTTTGTAACGACATATTATGGTCAACAACTTTCTCTACATATCATCGCAACACGCTGACTCGGCCCGACGCGACTAGATGGCGCTATAGGCGAAGTATGGAGTTCAGTCTCCATACTTCGCCTATAGCGCCATTTAGTTGCGCAATCTTGGTTTCTTATTTCATATTTAATAATATAAAATATGTGTGTATTTAAAACATTCTAACCCATTGAACCGCGATATTTAAGATTTAGATCGGACTTAATATGGATAAACCAAGACGGTGAACATTTTCCTTGATCCCCAGCCATAAAACACGGTCGGTAGGAAGCGCTTCCCTTTGCCTTCCCAACTCAGTTGCGCCAAATTTCATTGATTTGAACCTTCCTCGATAAGGTGTTTTATTTAAGGTGTAATTTACATCACTATCTCTATTCTTCTCGGGTGTACTTTTTCTATCGGCCACTTGTACTATGTTAATGGAGGAAGGCTTGTTAGAGGTTTTGTTCGGGCAAATTATGATTTTTAATGACAAGAGAACGCTGATTACGGGCAAATTGTAAGCAATATGGGATAATGAAAACAATGGGTTATGGAAGAGTGGTTATAGCAATCGCTTAGTTCCTTGGGGTAAGTTCTAATAAGGAATTGGTATTCATCATAGACATGTATAAAAACTAGGATATTGCAAAAAGCCTAGCCTATGTAGTTAATAATTTTGAAACCAAACTTTGGATGCGAATAATAAAATGTGTTAATTTTACACTTGATCAAAATTTTAGGGAGTACTCTAATGATGATTTTGAACAACTTTTGCTATGGGACCAACTTCGAAATTAAGAAAAAAATAAGCTGTTCCATACAAAAACTCATTTCATCTCGGAGAAAATGTATGGCACAGCTGATATATTTTTTTCTCGATTTCGAAGTTGGTCCCATAGTCTGTGATTGGTCTGAAATAAACGTTTATTATTATTATTATTATTATAGTCTTAAGTTGTTCAAAATCGTGAGTAGAGCACTTCCTAACAGTTTGATCAAGTGTAAAATTAACACATTGTATAGCTTGATGCAACGATCCGACATTTTCGTTCGTATCTACGAAAATTAATACGCATTGATACTTTATCTGTGCACTTATTTATTAAATGCAATGTTAACAACGTGGACGTGTAACCTCAATAATTTCAATATCATATCACTGCGTAAATCCCCAAGGCTTTGATAGCTCCAATTAAGGCTTAACAGGTAAACAAATTAACATCAAACCACATAAACCTTGTATTTTGTTGCTTCTAGCACTCGCCTTGAGCCCTTGCAATTCTTTTGAGATGTCACCAAGATGACGTCACGGCTATGAATTTACGAGGTTGATGAAACCTTGAATGTCAGATATGGCATATGAGGCAAAAATTATGTCAAGAACAATGTTAATAAGCAGCCGAAAGGGTGCAATTAACGTTGGTATTCTGATCAGCGTTATTCATCAAAATCTTATTTCGTTTTTGTTGCTTACTGATGGAATCGATATTTTATTGATTAAATCTTGCTTGGGAGAGAGATTTAGGTACGTGCGTACATACTTATATAACCATTTTATGAATAAAGATAATAAGTACAAAGAATGTGCTGAAATACTATACTTAAAATTATTTTCTTATACTTTATTCTGACCTTAATTAAGAGCCTGTGGTATCTCACTGGAGGGCAAAGATCTAAAAAATTATAATTTATCAATATTATAAAAACCATCACCCCGTTTAGAAGCACATCTCCTTTTAAATTGGTCCAATATTTCTATGTTGAATATTTTTATGGTCATTGTAGAATCGTGATACATTAATTAATAGGTTACCTATTTTGGTCTGTTTATAAAAGTCAACTCATCATTTACAGTCCTTATTTCTGAACGTGTCGTAGTACATACATTTGTGCCCCAAATCTGTGTTTGGGTTATCTATGTATGTACGACCTCAGTGGTGTTGTGGCTAAGTACGCTGGTTTCAAGACGACGCCATTCCGTGATCCCGGGTCTGATTCCCGGTTGGGTCAATATAGAAATAAAAATATTTTCTGTAATGTTCTCCATCTAAGTAGTTTTGACTGATACGGAGTTCATTATTTTCAGTATGAACCACCCATTGATTGTAAGCCGCCCGTAATTTGTGCATATTTCCGCTCAGTAATGCAATCCTGCCCTGGATGATTCTTGTATTTTTCTTGTTGTGTAGTTTACCAGACATTAAAAAGGAACAGTAATTCTTTAAAACTCAACTTCAATTAAAAATTGACCCTAGTCTACCATGGGCCGGCCAAGGCAAGTCGCGCTGTCATCAACGCATGGTATTTTGAAGCAATGAGATCTCCTATGATAATTATTGAAATCAAATGGTGTAAAATTTAATGCTTGTGATTAATAAATACTGTACTCCTGAAAATACCATGCTTACATACACATAATAAATAATGTTTTACAATAAAGCATCTTTTTAAACAATAAAACAGGTTATAGTGGAAAAACTCTAAAAGACAGATATTTATTCTCGCGGACTTTTCAACCGACTTCAAAAAAGGAGGAGTTTATCAATTTGACTGTATGTTTTTTTGTGGTTGCGTTACCTCATATCACAGTCATTTGTGGGCCGATTTGAAAAATTGCTTCGCTAACCTAGAGGTTATACCTTCTGGTTGATCCCATTGCTGCCAAGTTGGGATCTGATGATGCTATCATGGTGCAATCGAGGGAAAACCTCAAATTTTAAAGGCACGTGTAGTGTTTTTGTACTACAAATAAATGTAGACGTGTTGTTACGTCTGATATTGCAGGTTCTTAATGAACTGAGTCGTAAGGTGCAAGAAGGGAGAGGGGGGTTCCCTTCTCCCTTCTTTAATCCCTGAAAATTAGGAAAAATAAATAAATTAAATTAAAAAAAGTAAAAACCAACTTCAAAACTAAAATGCACTAAAAATTCATAAATAAACTCTTGAACCTTTAAAGGAAAGGAATCCATTTTAGGTGAACCATTTATTTTTAGAGTCGGTGCCATCAATTTGAGCATCTCAACAATCAACTATCAGAGAACCGACAGCAGTTTTTGCATGAAGGAGTAACAAAATATATCCACCATACATCCTCACTAATTTTTGCGTTTATAAGTAGGGTGAAAACTTTATTGCACGGTGGCCTATTCAACTGGCCATTTTTATGTAAACTAAAGGAAAATACAGATAAGATAAGATTGCACATTATAACTATAAATCATCCGAGGTTACTGATTCGTACCTCTCCACAACTTCATTGTCACATCGTAAAAGTCCGTGAATTGAAAACTTTGGTTAGTCTCATAAATATTCGCGACCGAAATTGAAGAACAAGCTTTAAATAATATATTGATGGAACTACATTTTAGGGCAATACCGATAAAAAGTTTAAGGTCGACCTCAACACCCACTGATGCACGTTTGCAAAAAAAATATGTCATAGAGGTCATTTTGTTTGTTCAGTCAGGTGGACGTGCAGTGACTCACTGTGTTTTCGTTACATAATGAGTTTTTAGAGGACAACGACCTAGCTCATAATAGCTAGGTCATTGTTGGTACGACGTTTTTGTTAAAAATATTGCATTGACGTGTCGTTTTACGAATTTCAATGTTTATATTTTTTACTATACAACGTGTCACGTTGAATGCGCAAAAACTGAAAACAGGTTGATTGGAATAAAGAGCAGAATCTATTAATATTGGTTACTTTAAAAAAATCTTCATTAAAATGTTTCAGTCCATCATCATCACTGCATAGTATAAAACAAAGTCGCTGTCTGTATGTACCTAGTCTTGCCATATTGTCACAAAGAAAAAAAAATATGCAAATAATATGTATTACTTTTAGAGTGTGTTAGTTTTATACATAAATATAAAGCAATTTAAAATACAAAAAGCTCATTCGAAGTGGTCTCCATTGGCTGCAATACAGTCCTTTAAACGTTGAGGCCAGTTATCAATAGAAGCACGCACTCTTTGCATGGGAAAATTCTTCACTGCCAATCGTATGGATAGTTTTAGGGACTTCACATTATCATGACGTTTAGAGCAAGCAGCGGATTAAGATTAAGATCGTAACTAGACAACGTCCAGTCTTCAGCTCTGATGAAGTCCGAAACGTTCGCTTCTAACCAAGATTGCGTGGACCGAGCTTTATGACCCGGCGCCGAGTTTTGTTGGAAAGACCATGCTTGGTTATTGAACATGGTGTTGTTAAGGGGCTTAACTACCTTCTCAAGAATGGTATCTTGATACACCTGTGCCGATGTTTTGATACCTTTTTCACAAAAATATGGCTCAGTCACTCCTTCATAGCTAACACCCCACCAAACCATCACTGAAGTCGGGTAATGCCACGTTGCACTCTGCCGACTAATTGGGAAGCTTCCTTAGAGGTTTGAGCATAAATACGGTAATTTTGTTTGTCAAAATATTGCTCAATAGTAAAGATTTTCTCATCCGTGAACAAACAAAATTTTTCTGTGACCTCCCTTTGCGTACCGCTTCAGCAGTTTTTTCGATTTTACCACCCTATTCTTTTTTTAAATTATCAGTTAAAAAATGACCAGTGCGTCTCTTATAGGCTGCAAGTTCTAAGTCATCTTTTAAAATACGCGACATGGTTCTGGGTGCTATCTTCATCTCCCGAGATAAAATCTTTTGCTTTCGGACAGGATTTCTGCGAATTCTTTCCCTTACTGCTTTGTCCACCTTTTTCGTACGAATACTACGTGGACGGCCAGATCTTTTTCTGTCACAAACAGAGGAGGTCTCATTGTACCTATTGATAGCCCGGTACACAAATATTTGACTAATACCAAGCGTATGGAGTGTTTTAAAAATTGCATTTGGCTCCATACCAACTTTGTGTAATGCAATCACAGCGATTCGGTTCTCTTTATCACCCCACTCCATTTTAAAATCGCAAAATATTATAAAATGTATTGACGCCAAAATTAGAAAACACAATGAGCAATCGTATAAAAATGACAGATTCCAAATTCAAATGTAATATCTTTCTTATTTTTAATTGTAACAGTATTTATGGCCAGACTGTGTATATTCGTAAAACACCGATTGATTTTGAGATTTCTAAGTGGAGTCGTAAATAAACCTATTTTTGCGCTTGCATTGCAAACGCTGGCTGAACTCTACGAGATGGATCAAACATTGCACCCATGCGAACCCGGGGTGGGTCGTGGGTCGCTAGTTTATTAATAAGATAAGACATCACGTGCGCAAGCCCTCCAAAATATGTTAACAAGCAATGTGTTAGTTCTTTATGACCCTTTACACACTGCGACTTTTAGCAGCGATGCAGTTGCGATGCTAACGCGCGTTAGCATCGATGCAGTCGCGATACAGAAGCTGGAAATTGTCAAATCATGTACTAAATTTTGGTGACTTTGGCGCTGACTTTGACTGCATCGATGCTTAATTAAATCTGGGGCCCTATTTTTGAATCACTCGCTTCGAAATTGCGAGTGATTTTCGTTCGACAACGAGATTTCTTCTATGACTTTTAATTCATCTTCGAACGAAAATCACTCGCCATCTTGAAGCGAGTGATTCAAAAATAGGGCCCCTGGCGTGAGTCGCGATGCTGAAGCGCGTTTTCAAAACGCGCAACTAGTCGATGCTAAAAGTCGCAGTGTGTAAGGGGCTATGAGCGTAGATAGTAATAATAATAATGCTAGAACAGCGCAGCGGCCCGGTAAATACCTACCAACCGACTCCTCTCTCGACAGAGCGTCGTCCGCAGAGCAAGAAATGATCAGAAGTGCCAGTAAATAAATAAATAAATATTGGACACCAATCACATACATTGTTCTGATCCCAAAGTAAGTAGCCAATGCACTTGTGTTATGGGAATCAGTCACAACGGTGGTACCACAACACCCAGACCCGAGATAATATAGAAAAGATCGTTTTCTACATTGACCCGACCGGGAATCGAACCCGGAACCTCACGAGATGGCAACGCTTGAAACCAGCGTGCTAGCCACTCGACCACGGAGGTCGTCCTACTTAAAGCTAGCAGTAAAACTAAAACCTGCATTAAATCTATATTTAGGTATATTGTCATTCAGATTTAGGTCAATTAAATTAAAAAATATTTGAGGAGTCTGACGCTTTGCGCATTGTACATTACACTTTGTATAAATAACACAAACATAGTGCATACGGCACATAGGTGCAGTTACATAAATACAAAATCTGTTAGTATGATCATTTTGTGTCTTTGTAAGTTAAAGTCAAAGCTTTAGCCCAAAATCTCGTTGATCCCGTTACAAAGCAGCTTTAATTACTTAATAAAAGTGTTATACCCTGAAGTTTGCTGGGTTGGGTAGCACTCTGCACAATAGAACAATGGGTTTAAACTTTAAATCTACGTTGCAGCTCTTTTCAACCATTTTTGTCTCGATCTCTAAAATTACTTGCTATGTAAGCTCGTTGAAAAAATAACATTTTAAAAACACGCGAAACAAATATTTGAATATTTTAGATTAGATACTTCTAAGCCATTTGATATATGTAATCTAAGACTCATGGTACATGTCTTGTAGTTTTTTTACTGGCTCAGGTATTTTATGAAATTTGTATAATGTAAAAAAACAAACGATGAAAAGTTTACCCTTAATACTGATACGACATTTTCTAACAAAACCAATTAACAAATCTTTACTAGTTTCAACACTTTCAACATCCAAAACATTCACACACAATTGATAGAAACACTATTTATGGATATTTTTCGACCGCAAAACTGCAGTCCGCAGTACTGCAAGATCACAATCATCATCAATCTGTTTACTCTTTCTGCGTGAATATGCACGTTAAATAATATTAATGAGTGATGCTATTTATTTATTTTCCAAAACTCTGTAAATGGCAAATAACATATTGTTCACCCCGTGACCACGACCGCTATTAAGTGGAAACGTTGGTATATAACATTTTATAAATATCCGTAAATGGTGTTTTAATCAATGAGTAGTATTCGCGTAAACTTCAAAACAAGTATTTTTTACACACAACTTTGAAGCAACAGCTCCAATAAGTTTATCATAGTGAAAGTGTACTTATTCCCCTCCAACTTTCCAATTCACAAATTAATCCCAGTTTTCTATCTCGCTAGCCGTAAACTTCCCACTTTATAGAAAAATCGTGATATATTACTTTTGGTCGCCGAAACGACTTTATCGCGTTAATATCGTCGCGAGCGAAAACAATTTCGTTCATATTAGAGCGAGAAAATTGGGTTTTATAAGAGGTTGTACATATTTTTTTCAAGCTCGATAAAAAATGGCGTTTCGAGCGAAAAAGAATGGTGCAAATATGAGTTGAACCATACACATCCAACTAAAGTTGACCTCTTATAGTAAGACTCATCTGAATCATAAAAGTTCAACTTATTCTGGAAATGTGAAGCTTATTTTGACAGTAAAACGCACTTCGGTTCGGTAGTTTGGTAATTTAGAATGTTTATTACGAACATTTCGGACGATCGCGAAGCAAAACGCCTCAATCAAGGGGTTTACAGCTACAATTTGTTCCTTGTCACGCGTTTTTACGTGAATTCATGAATTGTTTTTAATGTAGAAACACTGGTAAAGCGGGATTCAATTTAAGTATTCGTTGTACTTATACCTGCGGACCTTGTGCCTATAGATAACTTGCCCCAGAAAAAAAAGTATTAACACTTTTTCATAACTGAAACCAAATACAAACACAACACACGTTCAAAAGTCAAAGATTTTGGATACATTGATTGCCAAATCGATATTTAAGAAAACAAATATATATTTTTTAATAAATATTATAAATAAATAAATATTGGACACCAATCACAAACATTGCTCTGATCCCAAAGTAAGTAGCGAATGCACTTGTGTTATGGAAATCGGACACAACGGTGGTACCACAACACCCAGACCCGAGACAATATAGAATATTAATATTTCTACATTGAACCGACCGGGAATCGAACCTGGAACCTCGGAGTAGCGACGCCTTTAAGCCCAGCGTGCTTAGCCACTACACCACGGAGGTCGTCAAAAGATATATTTTGACTGTTATGTAATCATAATATGTACTAAGATAGGTGTGTAACCTTCCGATATTTGGATTCCCAGTTGCAATAATCTACCTACACAACACTAAATGTGTTTTGTGCTACCACATTTTATCGTTCGTAGCATAGGTAATCGTCGTAGCAGTCTCCGTCGTAATTATCCGAAGAAAACTCACCTCCCAACTTCCAACAACAAACAAAAGCCTAAGTGGACGCTTAATTAAGAACATCTGAAGTGTTTTGATGGCGGCACAATAATTTTATCTTGTTTTTTTCTGTTCGCGAACAATTATCTCGGGCGGGGAATCTTTTTTCGTTTTAATTCGCTTACCAATTATATTTCGCTTTGTGATCGAGCTTAATCTACTAAAGTTTGACTCATGATATTCTTTAATTGTGTTTCTGTGAAGATTTTTGTTTGATGCAAAGAATGAAATCAACAAAATTTAAAGTAGACCAACTTTTCTCGCTTTTTATAAACATTCGCAAGTAATTACGACTCATTACCGAAAAAGATGTTAAGACAAGGCATTTCTATATCTAACTAAGTATTTTATTAGCATGATAAAGTATTTGCAAAAATGAAGTAATATCTTTAATTTGTCCAGAATCTTACGAATAAGCTGAATCGATTTTTAGGTCTCAAGGGCTTTCAAATATCAGATGGGCATTTCTTCAGAAAGTGTTCTTCGTGTCACCTTCGTGGCGAAAATTTATACTGATATTATTCAAATGAAAAAAATATTGCTTTAAAGAAGCTATGAAACTGTAACAAAATCTGTTAGTTCATGAAAATCGGTTCATTATTCATGTAGATATTTAATATTGAAATTTCGTCAGCCACGAAAGTTACTCACCGAGACACGAAAGTTACGCAGCGTCTTTTTGGATACATAATTCGGTAATAAAAGTATCAATTACTTAAATTATGACCTCATATTGAACTTTATACTTATTAAACTTATTAAACACTGCATTTATTATACTTGCTGCTAAATAGATAATATGTCATAACATAAATTGAATGTTATTATCGGTTCGTTAGCCTTTACAAACTTACAAACATCATAATAATAAAAATCTAAGTACATATCCTTAAATGTGACTAGTTATTTTACAGCCATGAGTATAATTATTAATTTAAATGAAGATGAGACAAAAAGTAATGTGTTTAGGTATTACATATATTTTTTAAAATTCATGATGAACACTTACATAAGAATAGCTTATTACCTTCGATATTGCTACTATGTACCAAATTATTTACGAGTATCTGATACCAAATTATTTACGAGTATCTGATATAACAACACTGTCGCAAGTGCCATGATTACAGGGTACCTAAAACTGTTGGGAGTATGCTGTTATTTGCAGACTTAATGATCTACCCTCCTTCTTCATTTATTGCACTCATTTGCGGTATTACTTACCTCAAATTCACTGTTTACTCGCATTTGTTCTCGACACATAATACTGACAGTATCTGCCAGCGATAGGATACTTAATTAAATTTTACGGTTTCACTTTCAAATCAATGGTATTTTGACATTCGACAATTTAAACCCATACTCACGATGGAATTTTTAGTGTTTTGTAACCTAATCACTTCCTAGACAAATCTTGGTAAGTATTCGCATTCTGTCGAAATTATCTGGGGTTATAAAGTTAAGCTAAGGTACATGGTAGCAAATCTGTAGCAATCAACTCTTTACCCTCCAAAGTAGCGCCTCAAATTACAAATAGGTAACCTTGCATTTTAGTAGTTATATTTGCCGGCTATTATGAGAAGAGTCAGAACTTATTTTTAAAGTCAAAGGCATAAATTATTCCCCTCATAAACTTTACAAGAAACAAATTAGTCTTTCAGATATTTTTCTTGCCTGGAGTGAGAATATTTACTAGCTGCGGGATCATAGCTGTAAGAGCGTTCAAAATACGACCTTTTCTTATCCAATCAAGAATTAAACAATTTTTTTAGCATCTTTGGCAATAAACACCAGACGTCACGCACTTATTGTCAAACCTTGGATGTATAGTATCAGTTTTTATTGTATTTATCCCGTGAAACAAACTCATTAATAACAGTCTTTATCTAGTAGCCTAAAAAGACTCTTTTAAGGTAACTGTTGGGAGTGTGCTGTTATTTGCAGACTTAATGTTCTACCCTCCTTCATTTATTGCACTTGTTTGCGGTATTACTTACCTCAAATTCACTGTTTACTCGCATTTGTCCTCGACACATCACACTGACAGTATCTGCCAGCGATAGATTCAAGACAGATTCAAATCAATGTTATTTTGACATTCGACAATTTAAACCCATACTCACGATGGATTTTTTAGTATTTTGTAACCTAATAACTTCCTTGACAAATCTTGGTAAGTATTCGCATTCTGTCGAAATTATCTGGGGTTATAAAGTTAAGCTAAGGTACATGGTAGCAAATCTGTAGCAATCAACTCTTTACCCTCCAAAGTAGTGCCTCAAATTACATATAGGTAACCTTGCATTTTATTAGTAGTTATATTTGCCGGCTATTATGAGAAGAGTCAGAACTTATTTTCAAAGTCAAATGCATAAATTATTCCCCTCATAAACTTTGTAACAAATTAGTCTTCCAGATATTTTTCTTGTCTGGAGTGAGAATATTTACTAGCTGCGGGATCATAGCTGTAAGAGCGTTCAAAATACAACCTTTTCTTATCCAATTAAGAATTAAACTATTTCTTTAGCATCTTTGGAAATAAACACCAGACGTCACGCACTTATTGTCAAACCTTGGATGTATAGTACCTCACAACACTCACAACTTATCCATTTTTTTAATTATATAGAAGGTACCTACCTAAACTATTATAATACTAATAGCACAAAATATGCTTGCTCATTGAAGCGTGGTCTCTGACATTGTGTGTAAACGTGCCGAATCAAACAACGTTATACTAAATAAAAAATGGACTAAAAAAACACTACAAACTACTCGTGGTCTCCCGCGCCTAACTTTTTTCACGACGACACGACACACAACAACGGGCGTCTCTATAAACAAAATTAGACGCGAGAAGAAAAGATACTAGCTCTGAAAGTGGTTAGGCACGACAGACCCTGCAACGGTCATGTAGAAGCAGAAAAAAGCCGTGTTTGAAAACCTTCAGAGTGGTATAACTCTCACGACTATTGATAAAATAATACATTTACGATTTAAAAGTAAGTAGATACAGGCAAAGGAAGGCGAATTCACTCGTAGGTGCGATAAAGTTAAATAAATAATAATTATTAATTATTACATTTCCATGTAGCTGACTGCTGGAGATTAGAAAGATACGTAAATGTTTTAGAAACTTAACTACCACATCACAGGCTCGTTCTTAACTCACTAACTCGAACTCCATTTAATATGTTTTACAGCCTGTGCCTTTTCAAGCAGCTAACGTCATATTTCTACCCTGTATACCGTCTGCTTATCTATTGAAATTGTCTTTTGTCAAGAAGCTCTTTGTTCAGCCTCCAATTTTCTGTCGCCAAACTTGTGTAGGCCCGAACGATATTTGAGACTGTGGTAATTAAGTGCCGGCGAAGTAAAATGGAGGAAATTATGTATTTTTTGGATTCCGTAAACTTTTTACTTCGGTCTCTTTATCGAGTTTTGTGACAATCGTTTAAGGGAACGAAAAAATTATCATATTCCGTCATAATTAGAAGCTGTCAGTGAGGAGGTATGTAATTTCATTTCTTATTGTCTCATTGTAGGAAATGTGTTGGCTAACCATGGAAGTTTGGTGCTTAGGTGCACTAAATACGTTATTGTAGTATCATTGAAGCGTTTATTTATGTTCAAGAATTCATTTAAGTTTGACGACCTCCGTGGTGTAGTGGCTATGCACACTGGGTTTCAAGGCGTCGCCGCTCCGTTCACGGGTTCGATTCCCGGTCAGGTCAATGTAGAAATCATTATTATCTATATTGTCTCGGGTCTGAGTGTTGTGGTACCACCGTTGATTCTGACTTCCATAACACAAGTTCATTAGCTACTTACTTTGGGATCTGAGCAATGAATGTGTTTGGTGTTTAAAAAAAAAATACATATCATGACATCTAGCTGGTATTAACCCATGTTGATTGTCAAAATGGCTATATCCTAATAGTTAAAATGACTAGTACCTAGTATCTATAAGGATTTTCAATTTTTTTACCATTCAAACTGTTCATTATGTACATTTGATAAATATAAAGAATCAAGCTACCCCATATTGCATCGGAAAGGAAATCCCAATGACAAATTATCTCCGAAAATATAAAACTTTGAGCTATACGGAACTGACTGTTGCGTGTTCCAGACGCATTTGCCGGGTTTTTGTTTTAATGTGAATTTATTGTTCCTGCCCCACGTTGAAATTTCATCTTAATTTTTTCGGGGAATCCGATTCGAGGCGTTATTTATGCGCTCTTTAGGGACAAACATTTGGGGAACCGTATCATAATATTTGATTATAACGTTATTTGTGGGCCGAGGGGGACGAAAAATGCCGTTTTTTTAAGTTAGTTTAAATATCTAGGTCACTATTTTCATGAGGCAGTCCTCATTTCAGTTATCACTAAGATGTAATCATAAATATCATAATTAATAGATCTCGTATGGACCAAGAGGGATCACAATGTTAGATAATAATGCAAACACATGAATTAATTAGTACTATATACATAGGTACATTAATTTTGTACACAATTTTTGCTTTTATTTGCGAAATTATCCTGCACCTAAACAATCTCTCTGCATGACCTAAAGGTATGACTAGGAGAGAATGCTCTTAGCATTAAGTTCATATTTTGTACACTTCTGTGTGCCATAGTTTTTTTTTTAAATAAATAAATGTTAGATACCGAATACTCTACGGTGCAGTGTAATTGAAAATATCTTATTTTTTTAACTATTACTATTAAGGTTTTGGTTGTACTAAAGTTCAGATCATTTTTGCGTTGATAAACTGTCACCAAACTCACTAAAACACCTCTATAATCTCATGAAGCGTTGCTACGCCTAAGTCTTTTACGGCAAATAATTAAGTTACCTCAACTGTAACCCCCAAAATTCAAACACTTGGCTTATCCACCATAAACGAAGGCATGTGTCAAGCGTATAACGTGAAATTTCCAAGCCATAAAGAGATAAACCGACGGCATTGAAGAACGGAATTCCCAAAGGACTTACCTACTACAAGCGAATTTTGCATTAAGGCCGTGTGGTGAGCGGTTCTCAAACTGATGTACCTATTTAACCTGCGCCCCAAAAGTATGATTTGAGTTGATAAACAATTGAAAGCGCCAAGAGGCAGTGATCAGACAGGTCACAAATTTACGCTTAATTAAACACTCAACAAATCAAAATAGAAGAGAAACGGAGATAAAGTGCAATGTTTAAAAGCTGTCTGTAATAGAGCTCTTCCATTAAGTTCTTATTTACTTACTGTAAATGGATATCAACATACTAGCAAAGCGATAATTCATTTTGCAATACAGATTTTTATTACGTATGTCGCGAGTATGATTTAATTATTAATTCGATAGTCAAAAGGCAAAAATATAATAAGTTTTGGTAGTACAAATGTACCTAGATCTGATCTCTGGTATAATTAAGTGCTAATTAAAGTGTGTCTACCAAACGTAACTAAGCTGGGGGTTAGCACAAAAGCTTTGACAGCAACTGTCCGCATAGAGCTACCTACTCCGTTTTACAGGGCTTGCTGCCGTAAAATCTCTTTATTATGTGCCCTGCCGCGGCGCGAAATTGACGCGAATGAACGAGCCATAATAACCCTGATTGTAATCCTGAGGGACCAGCGCCATCTCATCATCCAATTTAAGAGCTAGGCTCTTGTCGGTGGAGTTTTTTCCATTCCTCTCTGCTTTCCGCCTTTCTCTTAACCTCCTGATACGACCCGACATTTATCTTTTCCTTTATTTGCTGCATGTAGCTTATTCTTGGTCTTCCTCGCTTCCTTTTTCCTTCAATTCTTCCTTCAATTATCGTTTTAATAAAATTGTCGTGTCGAATCAGGTGGCCCAACATTCGTCCCCTCCTACACTCGATTGTTTCCATCAATCTCCTTTTTTCCCTAACCATAGACAAAATTTCTTCATTTGTTTTCTTCTCCGTCCAACTGATACACTCCATTCTCCTCCAGCACCACATCTCGAAGGCTTCCAGTCTCTCTCTGTCCCTCTTTGTCAATGTCCACGCTTCACATCCATAAAGTGCTATACTCCAAATGTACACTTTAACAAGTTTTTTGCGAACTTTGATTGATATTCTGGCCTTGAGCAGGTGTTTTTTTGCATTATAAGCTTGTCTCGCCATCGCTATCCTTGCTTTTATATCTGGTGTACATCTGGAGTCACTAGTTATCAAGCTACCTAGATATTTGAAGGTTTTAACCTGTTCTATTTTTGTGTTATTTATTGAGATAGGGCTATATTTTTCCTTTTTAGAAGCAATTAGTGTTTTTGTTTTATGTATGTTAATTTTGAGACCAAATTCTTTAAAAATAGTGTCCATTTCTGTAACCAGTTCTTCCAACTCCAATCTGTTTTCTGCAATGGCTGCAATATCGTCGGCAAAACGAATGAATTTAAATACGTCCCCATTAATTTTGACGCCCCCCTTTTTTGATTCCTTTATTCTGCGTATCGCACATTCTATGAATAAATTAAAAATTAGCGGTGAAAGTGGACATCCCTGCCTAACTCCCTGTCTTATTTTTGCCTTTCCGTTTTCCTCTCCTACTTCTATTACCGTTTCTTGGTTTTTATATAATTCAAAAATAATCCTTCTGTCTCTATAATCCAATCCAGCTTCTTTGAGTACTTCCATCATTATTTTCCAATTGACCTTATCGAACGCCTTTTCTAAGTCGATAAAAGCTATATGTGTGTCCATGTCAAAATCCAGTCTCCTGTCTATTACCAATCTCAAAGCTAGTATCGCTTCTCTGGTTCCCTTCTCTTGCCGAAACCCATATTGATCCGGTCCCAAAAAGCTCTCTGTTAGTGGTCTAATTCTGTTCTGAATTATTTTTATTAAAATTTTACTTGCCTGTGAAATAATACTTAGTGTTCTATGTTCTTCGCATTTGAGTGTGTTTGCTTTTTTCGGTAGTGTAACAGTCTTGCTTAAACTAAAATCTTGAGGTATTTTGCCTGTTTTATACATTTCTTGAATTAAATTAAAAATTTCCTCTTTCAACAGATTGCAAGCCGCATATTTGACCATCTCAATGTAAATATTATCAACTCCTGCTGTTTTCCCGTTTTGAATACAATTCAAAGCTGTTTCGAATTCTTCTTTTAATATCAGAGGTCCCAGTTCCAAGGTATCTACATCTTCTTCTTTTTCTATATAGCTTTCTAACATCCCTTCTCCTGAATAAAGCTCTTCTATATACTGTATCCATCTTTTAACAATTTTTTTAGAGTCCATTAGTATGCTCTTGTAAAAGGGTTTCAGAGAGCATAGTTTTAAAACTTGGTACTTTAATGTGGGTTAAGTTCTCGTTTATGTAATATCGCGTATTTTTGAAATATAATCCTTACAAAAGTGTAGTACGTCTATAATAGGTACATTTACCCCGCACTTCATAATAGGAAGATTTACTTACGATTGCAGCATTTGCAGCACATTTTTATACAAATTACTTACATGACATGAAATACTTGTTTCTGAAGATTAGGCGAATATTACTCATAGAATAAAACACTATTTTACGGATACTGTTTCTTAATGAAACTTTTACTTTTATAAGAATATTTAATAAATTTTATCCCGACGTTTCGAACACTTTACAGCGTTCGTGGTCACTAGGAGACTAAGTTATTACATATTTGTCATTTACAGAGTTTTGAAAAAATTAAACAACCGTCAATAATTATTGCTCCTATCGATACAGAAATTGCTAACTGTGTCTTGTGATCCTGCAGTGGTCTGGCTTGGGTCCTCGCTAGCACTGGATCCCATGTTGGTGCGTGCTCAACAGAGAAAATGGTTGGATATAATAAATTCCACCAGAATAGCATCCAGTGCTAGCGAGGACTCAAGCCAGACCACTCACTGCAAGATTACAAGACACAGTTAGCTCTTTCCGTGTGTATAGGATCGATAATTAAAATGATTGGTTGACGGTAGTTTCATTTATCAAAACTCTGTAAATGTCTTCATCTTCGTCTACCCGTGATCACAAACGCTGTAAAGTGTTCGAAACGTCAGGATAAAAATAAGACAACATAATAATAATAAATATTGGACACCAATCACATACATTGCTCTGATCCCAAAGTAAGTAGCTTATTGCACTTGTGTTATGGAAATCAGATACAACGGTGGTACCACAACACCCAGACCCGAGAAAATATAGAAAATTTTGATTTCTATAATGACCCGACCGAGAATCGAGCTCGGGACCTCGGAGCGGCGACGCCTTGAAACCAGCGTGCTTAGCTACTACACCACGGAGTTCGTCTAATTTAGATTATAAAATAATAAATATTCGCGAAAAGTATCCGTGAAATACCTATTATTTTAACTGTTGTCTATATCTAATAATAATTTATAAATTAATTACTTCATTTGTATATTATTATTTTTTATTGTAATATGCACGTGACTTATAACGTCGCTGACTCGTGGATGGTACATCACTTAAGCAGTAAGACATTTATTAGTTGAGGTTCTAAAAGTAGCCCACGACAGTACAATAACGTATAACCAACTCCTCAGTGACCAAATCTGACAAGGATAACGTCCTTAATGCGCCGAGCAAGGTTTTGAATATTTAAATAATACTATTTGTGCATTCAGTCCGCCATAACTGGCTCTTGTAAACAATGTGGTATTGTGTGGGAGCGATACTCCCGAGGGTGCGGGTGTGCAAGGTCAAACTGAGAACTGTATACATGTACTTGCTGTGTGATGATTTCCGTATTGTCGATGTCAGAAAAAAAATATTGTGTGTGATAACCCTGTACCTATATTTTTACCAACTAGGTCTTAAACTTATCACTGTGCCAACTGTTTTTTTTTTGTGATCCATCTTTAAGTATCTACTATTTTGTCAGGGTTGCAAGCCTAGACGGGAGTGCAGGCTAGGGACTGGGAGTCCATAAACAATAACCATTGTTTAACTAATCTTAGGAGAAAGCCAACCAAGATTATTATCACACATAGGTACATTTGCCCCTTCATGATGACAATCATATCGATATTTTATACGTTTTACCTTTATTATATTATCCCTCGCAGAAATTACTGTATACATAATTTCTGCAAATAGTATCACTAATTTCTCTGCCAATTATCATTTACTTACTAACAATGGGTGCACGAATCTGTAACAAATCACTTGTTTTTCTTTGTTTATCATGACGTGTTAACAGTATTCACAGATATAGGGATAACTAATATTTATTATTAACAAACAAGCCTATCTTATTCGTAGGTTAACATTTGCAAGTAAGAAAAAACATGTAGTTTTGTAGGCAGTTGCTGGTTATTAAGGGTGTATGAAATAATCTTCGAATACAATATCTATTTAAGCGGTCCTTTTTAATTTACAATATGTTCATTGCGATGTTAACCAAAAATAAAATTGTGCTTTAAAACGTCCCAGTTTGCTATAAATTACTTCCACCAATACTCAACGCAGAAACATAATATCAAAACGGAATAGGAATCAATTTCCCCTAATTAAAACATCAATCAAACAATTTAGATGTTGACAAGAAAGCAGTTGTCTACACCAATTGTTCGACTTCCCATCAGTTCCTCTAAACTAGGAACTGTTCAATTAGATCAGTTGCTCAACACAAAGTTAATAATTGTGTTTGTAGGAAACAATACATGTATGTTTGTATAATTGCGTGCCCGCAAGAAACAGAATGTATCATTTAATTTTCATCTGATCCGTTCTTGAAGAGAGATATAAAGGCAAGGCTTCATTCGACCGTGATCAATCCTATCTTGATTACGGACGAAGTGTATCGCGTTGTGATCTTTAGTTAAGATGAATTATTTGGTGAGATTTAACGCATATTTTTAAATAATATGTTGAAATAAGTGCTTTATGTGAAACTTTGATATTCGTTTGTTTGTTTTTTTTAAAGCAACGTGCGTGTTACACTCAAGCATAAAGTGACAAATGCGTAAAAGTAAAAAAACTAAAATAAATAAAGAAGGCGATGTATTTTTGTTTTCAAATCATAATTTGAATAACGTACACATGTGCGGTATTTTAATGCGATTCAGATTAATAGGATTAATATTAATCCCAAATTATGAAAATCCTGATTAAAGTGTAACGTGTTATTGGTATTTGGTCATACATTGATAATTTATCCATTTTAGTCACAAAATAAGAAGATATTCAGGGTCACTAAGCCATATGAAATTTCAAATTGCATACATTGAGTTACTTTTTTCTCTCGTTCTCTTCATGAAGGAGTTAAGAGTATTTATATCTATACTGGGATTGCCGAAAATAAAGGATAATCCCGTAACTGCAAAAAGGTCACAAAATGGCTTATTATATAGCTTGTTTTAAGTAAAATTTTAATAATTGTGAGAGAACCTCACTCATTTTTTTTAAATTGCGACTTCACTCATTAAAAATTATGCCAATCCCACAAATGGTATTTTTCTAAGACCAGTTTTATTTTTAAACACGCAAATAATTGAGATTTCTAAATCAATGACCTTTCTGACACAAATATTTAGGTAAAATCTAATTCGAACATCAGACTTTTATAGCCTGTGATGTAAAATGTTTTTACTTAACTCCGTACGTACACAATTTAGATATAGTAACTTAAATCAACCTCAAAAACTTAGATATCCGTTGAAAAACTAAGTCGTCGAGATCTCTGTTATCAAAGTCTGCATCGCAAAGCACAATAGTTCAATGTTAAAAGCAAAAAAACGTTTAAAGACTGTAATAATACACAAATAAATAGGGGGTTTCCTTAAATAATGTTGTCAAAAAGGCCATTTATTTAGATGTCTCAATCTTTTGTAAATTCAAAAAATAAAACAGGTGTTGTAAAAGTTACCATTTGTGGAATCAGAATATTAAAAGTGTGAGTGTCTCGTAAACAGTGAATACTTAACTTGAAAAAAAAAATGCCATTGTGTGATCTATTTGCAGTACAGAATTATGCTTAATTTTCAGGACAACCTGTATATTGCTATACTAAAAAATCGATACTAATATTAAAAAACTGAATAATTATTAGTTTTTTGAACGTGCTTATCTCAGTAACTCCTGGATCGATTGAAAAAATATTTTTGTGTTAAATAGCATATTTATCAAGGAAGGCTTTGGGCTATAAAACATAACGCTGCGACGGAAGGGGAGGGGGCAAACTCAAAACGCGCGGACGCAGTCACGAGGGACCGCTAGTATTTGTATACGCAATACAAGATTACAAATAATTATCAACTTAATTCAGAAATGATAAAAGATTAATTGTTATCTCGTTAAGTAGCTTGGCAAATATTTTTGATTACGGCTGAAAATAAAATGAGGAAGCCGTCATCACGTCATAACTACTACCAAAATAATTATTTAACGAATTAACAAAATGATATATATCGATAATGTTATCAGGCATTCTTCAGTAACCACGTATATTTAAGATACCAAGTATTTTCATAGGTAAACTTAGTAAACTTTCAGGGTGATTATATAACCAACATTTTGGAATCGAAATAATAATTACAAAGAATATATCAATAACAAATTGAAAAGTTTTTTTTACCAAACCCAAATTACTTACTAAAATCTAATACTTCATACAAATATTCGAAAATTACAAAAAAAAATGCATTACTTACCTTTTTTAATTTTTAATGAAAACCAACAGCGTTTACGTAAGTATTAACAAAAATAATTTTACAGATATTAAGGCCAATACTAGGCTTTCCACAAAATTATTTTAATTAAGAAACTATGTACCTAGTTATTCAAAGGTAAAGGCAAACACAGTATTAATTAAGTAATCGTTAGGTAAATTGGCAAGGCTCGAACAACTTGCTTACTCTGTAAAACTTGGAAATAAGTATTATTATTAATTTTATTATACATGGACAGTCCATAATAATGGCAATTCAGATAATATGAAAGGGTGCTTCCATTGTTGTATTTTTGTTAGTCCTATAGTCTGAAAGTCTGAAACCACATTAAGATACTCAATCTGATTACTCCCTGTATAAAAGTATAAATGCTCACGGATCAAAAGGCCGCCGGCGGTCGCATAAACAAGAGCATAACAAAATACTGTTAATAAACACATCCGTGAGGAAATAATGTACAACCACTGACAATCATTCGTCATTTCAGTTTTTTACGGTTTATTTCAGAATATACTCCTACTAGTGTGCTGGCTAGCGTTATCCTCATCCCAGAGGTTAACCGAGACGAGCACAGATGCCACTGACAGCACGCGACGAAGCTCAGGCGGTTACGGCTCACCCGGTTACGGTTCCGCCGGTTACGGCTCGGGCGGTTACGGACTGTTCCGGCCCGGTTACGGCGGAAACCCCGGTTGGTCCGGATACGGGGGTTATGGAGGATATAACGGTGGTTACGGAGGAGGCGGGTATGGTGGATACCCTGGCGTGCCTGGTCAATACCCCGGAGGTTAGTAGCATAACTTTTAAATGCTTGTGTGACGCTTTTTGTGTTATGGTTTGCGCTCCTGACTTCCATGCCAGCTGTTACGGGATTCCAATCCCGCAATTGAAAAATATTTATTAATAATGAAGTTAAATATTAAGATAATAGACTTAGGTACAAATGTTCTTGTGTGCACGCACTCAAATTTGTACCTAAGTCATGGACTACTAATATTATTTTTTTGTGTATCGTATTGAACTATTAATAGGAATCTATTAATAGGAAGGAATTTAATCGTTGTCTGATATCCGATATACAAGGAAGATTTTTTTAACTTTGAAACCACAACAATTAGTGTTTTCTGGCGCATATTTTTTTATATTCATATTTACTTTCATTTATTATAACGCTGCAACTTGAATGGTAAATCTATACAAAACATGAAGTGTACTTATCAGGGATATACGAGCACGAGTATGACTCCATTATTGAACGATCCTCGTGTTTTGCACAAGTAGAGCGTACTGAATGAAAAAAACAATTTGAAACTTTTTATCATAATATAATTAAATGATAGACAGCAGGCAAGCCATAATAACTTCCATCATACTATTTTTAGGCGGTTATGGCGGTTACCAAGGCGGCTACCCCGGTTATGGCTCGAGCATAGGTGGATACCCCGGTTACGGAGGTTAGTACTAAAATAACGCTTTCAATTCTTCAGCGTACATGAAATAGTACCTAAAAACTCGAAGCACGCTAAGGAACAAATTAATATTATGCAGATGCATTCTGAGTTAATAAGTTTTTATTATAAATTACTATCATGTTTATTTACGCTGTCCTTGATTCTTTAAAATTAAAGTATCAATTCAGTACATCTTAATAAAGCTTTCTTTTCCAAATAATCTATCAAAGGTTTTTTTATATTTCGTCATCGAGAATTGATTAATATCATAGTCTTGTTTTACTCCGTCTGAATAATATGTAAGTCCGCCAATTATACGACTAATAGTGGAACCAAATTTAAATAGATAAACAAGGCAAAAAATCTCATTAACGCTACAAACAGATTTCTTTCCAGGTTACCGACCGAACTACAGACCCGGATACGACAACCGGCCCGGTTACAACAATTACCCGGGCCCGGTCGGTTACCCCGGGTACAACCGGCCCGGTTTCACCCCGTACCGGCCCGGTTACGACCGACAATACCCGAACAACCCCGGAAACTACTTCGGAGGTTACAACGACGGTTACAGTGACAACTTCAGACTCCTTGGAAGAAAGGCTGGTGAAACCAAAAAGGAAGAAGATGCTTAGTTAATTCTTAGTTATAAATTCTTAATGATCTGAGTTTTGTTTGCACTTTTTTTATGAATTAAACATTACTATTTAAATTTTATTGCTAGTGTGTTGTCTTTTTCTTTAATGTTAGTGGTATCCCGCCGCGTTGCCTGCGTTCTATTCGGATTTTTCGTAAAATGTTTAAACGCAAAACACGTACCTATTTACATGGTTAGTACGGTTGAGGTCTCCACTGCCTAACCATTTGCACGATGAAAATCGCTTGCCCACACCACACAAAAACGGGTGTCACTTCAAGCAAAAGACGATGCGTGGTGCAAGCGATTCTGGTTCTTGAGGTAGTTAATCGGCGGTGAGTTCAATATTATCTCCTCGCAGGGTCCAGTGAAGATACCATAGCGGTTGGCGCAAGCGCGCGTCGTTCGTACTTACTATGAGCATTATTTTTTAAATCAGATCAGTTGTTTAAAGGAAATTATTGGCAAACAGTCCAACTAAGTGGAATACTTGGTTGGACTAATTGGCAATATTTTTTAGATAAAATTGATTTTAATTTGGTAGACTCCATTTCAGCTTCTGTGGATACAATACGAATGAGCTCAATGTTTGCATTGATATAAGCCAAGCCTTGTAGATTCATGAACATCAGGGAGCGCCTGAAAACTTTTGTTACCAATACTGTACAAGAATGTGTGAAAAGAAAACCAATTATGTAACTCAATAACATTCTATATTATATATTTTATAATCGTATTAATTAAATAAAAAGATAATTATAAATTACATTAGCATACATCACGTGACAAAGAAAGGAATATTCTAAGATTGGTTATTTATTGACTGAATTCATTATTTACAGTTTCACAACATTTTGCAATATTTTCTTTACTGACTTGTTAATTTGAGTACGCACTAATCTGAATCAAATCGAGCTATATCCTCAATTAGCGATCACATCAGACTGTATGGCCTATTAGCGCTTTATTTGTAGCATGGCAACAAACATGCCTACACACTGATTTTTAATTAGATAGACCAAAATGACATGTAGAGCATGACCTTTTTTTTAAATTTAAAAATGGTGTCTAAATAATTGAAAATTTCAATTCCATTCAAATGTTCTTTTAAACGATTTAAAATATTGAAATAAAGTATTTTTTAAAAGTCGTGTTTCCTATAAAGATCATCATTATTTATAATAATTTATGTATGGTAAGTATTATAAAAGTCATAGGTAAAACCATACAAGAGTTGTTATTGCAAGAGAAACTATCTATATTTTTATTACTTCTTACAAAACTGTTTTATATATTATTTTTATTTATAGCTTTACGTAAAGTTTTATATGTATTATTAAGCGTAATAATAATGTATTATAATACGCACAAATAAATTGTTACAACACTTTTGATGCTACGTCTGCAACTTAAAAATAATAATTGTTCGATTAAAGCTTTCATTCTGGTCTCATTAAAAATCAGAGTATAAACGCGGCCGATTCAACTCTGCTTGATGCGTACTCACACAAGCTATATTTTCAACCAATCAGAAACCAGTCTTACGATCCGCTGAACCAATCCGAAGTCATAGAGTTGAAGAACGAAGCGGCACCAGAACGGGCGTTTGCGAAGTTTATCGGCAGGGAACTGGTCATGAGATCTGATATTTCGGATCTTGACTTGTTTGGACTGGCCGCCACGACTTTCTTCTTTGTCTGTGAAGAGGAATGAAATGTTTGTATGTGTTCTGTAAATCGATGCGTTATCTCACTTGCAAGAAATCTGAAACTCATTAGTCATGTTTAGAAAGACGGTAAATCTAAATCTTAGTTTTAATTATGTAGGGCACTTGTTCAAAAAAATTGCACGATACCTAATCTCAGAACGTCAACATAATATATTTTTTTCCAAGGATAATCTCTTATTTTCATTCAAGTTTTTGTCTTATGTAAGCGGATAAAATCCTCATTTTTCACACGTTTGCTACGTGAATGTTAAATCTATACTAATATTATAAGGCTGGTTTGTTGGTTTGTTTGTTGGTTTGAACGGTCTAATCTCAGGAACTACTGAACTCATTTGAAAATGTTTTTTGTGTTGGATAGCTTATTTATCAAGGAAGAGATTAGGCTATACAACATTACACTGCAAACTCAATAAACGCTTTGCGAGGGACCGCTAGTCCTTAGAGATTATGTGATTCTCTATTTTAACTTTTCAATATCCAAGCGGTTGCAGGCAACCACATAACAATAAAATGTCTATCGTGTCTCGTTCACATACGCTTGAGGGGTACTAAACTCAACTAAAATCATAGTCACATTTGAAAATAAGTGCTTAACGAATGCTTTAGAATGTTTTTAACACTCACAGTGTCATATTTTATATTCATAAAGATGAAATAAGAAACCAAAAACTTGCGCACGGGCGGGACTTAAACCAGCAACCAGATGGTTAGTTTAGACATCAATTTCCAAGTTGAATTTATTCTGTAAAGAATAACTGCTTGGGCCATCTGTTTCATAAACAGACGGCTAGATGGCGCTAAGCGTCACGCAATTGACGTTTTCATAAGAAACCACAAATTTCGCAGGGTCGGACTAACAGCACGGTAGCTCAATTGGTAAGAGCGTTTGGCCCGGTTTGCCAAAAGGTTGCTGGTTCAAGTCCCGCCCGTGCGCAAGTTTTTGGTTTCTTATTTCATCTTAAGTGCTTAACGAGATACTCTTACAAGGTACTACTTAGATTTTGTGTATCGTGGTACATATTTTCATTTTTATTATAGTGAGCGGCTAAGAATTGGGAACACTACTGGCATTTCTGGGCGTAGGATAATCGGGGCAACACTGTGTGTTTGGAGTGAAACGTTATCAATTAGTATCATTTATTGCATCGTTAAAACATCTGTTTGCTGACTTTTGCATTGCAGACTGATAGCATTGTCATTTAAATGCCCTATTCTACACGTTGTGGCCTGTAATAGAAGCAAACAATATATATATAGACCCTGTAAGTATCCAGTAATCAAATCTATTTTAATTTATTACACTTCAAGATAAATATTTTGTTATTTTCTAAAAAAATAAATCGAACCAGCAATGTATTGCAAACAGATGTGTCCAATCATAGAACTTGACATTATCATTGACGAGTTAGCGATTTTGATATACATTGATTAGGGATTGTAACTTTGGATTACTATTTCTCTGAGTTAGAGCAAGTAAGAGCACTATCAATAGGTAAAGGTAACTACCGTAGAATCATAGACTAAATTTGTTGTTCCTATTACATGGCTAGTTTCAGTGATATCAAAGAATGTTTATGAGATGCTTTTGTTAATATTAACGTGGTCTAGTACTAAGAAAACCCATTAGTATTCGCTTTCACACCGTCCATACCGTTCGCTCAGAGTGCGAAGAAAGTATCTCCGTTCTGAACAAAAAATAAGACATTTATGATGAAACAGATGGTTAGTTTAAACATCAATTTCCAAGTTGAATTTATTATGTAGACAAGTAAGACATTTATGATCTTAAAATAATGTCATAAATAATTTGATAATGATTATATTGATTTTTACATCATTTTGTTATCGATATCGCGATACAATCGGAAATCGCGAACTTTCCAAAATTACTCATTTCATTTATCTTTAATCACAAGTCGATGCATTGCTTCTGTTTCGATAACATTTTTGGTATAACTTGTTCCAAGAATTAATTGTTACACTTCATATCAGACTTTTATTATCTCAACCGACAGAAAAGAGGTTTTTAGAAAAAAAACTTCATAAACTTTTATTATATCAAATGTTGAGTAAAAATACATACAGGTTGAATTTATAACCTCCTCTTTATGATGTCGTTAAAATTGAATTCAATTGACAACATTTAAAAATTTTCATATGCACATTTTTATTTTTTCCTGAAAGGACTTCAAAAATGAAGGCACACATTTTTTTTTCATTTCTTTTCAGTATTTTCTCTAATAATAATTGTTTAAAAACTCTCCATTCTAAAAGAGAGTAAATACAGGAAGTTGGATGTTACGAGGTCACGTCTTTGCAATATTCCATAAAAAAATATCTGACGTTTATAGTGTTGTGGTCTGTATCAATTGTACAATTAAGATGTCGATATCAATGGTATATCCATTGAGTATTTAATGTAACTTTATTATGTAACATTACCTAATTTAAGTTATGTTAAAAGTAACCAAATAAAACAACGCAGCAACCTTTCTTATTTAATATTATTATGTTGTCTGAAAATTACTCCAATATTTTCTCATAACTACAAATATCAATCATATTTCGAATGAGGAATCATGATGACTATTTCATATCAGAACCAAACATTTGTTTGAATGAAAATGTTTTTTTTTATAATGTTCAATTTACCACACCATAATTTATCGATAATATCCAATACAATACCGGAAACAACAACAACACTAAACGTCAAAGTGACAACTGACAGCAAGCTCAAAGTTAAAAAGCATTTTTTTTCTGCATGAAATGTCATTGCAAAGGCGTCACCTGTGAAATGCCGAATTCCATGTTCTTTTCAGTTTTTTTCATTTTACTTCAAACATAAAGCGAAAAAAATCTGAAAAAATGTTCAACGTGTTTAGAAATGCAAAATCTTGAAATGGTTTTCGAATTTTCATACCTTTACAAAAATGAAATGTTGTCAATTCCCCAAAATAAGGTAATAAACTAAGGATGTAGGGCCATTTTCTTACTAAACTTGTTGACTTTAAAATTGATTAAAAAAATGTTTTCATGAATTTCATAATTTAGAATCTACTTTTGATTATGTTATCATAGCAACTTTATGACTCTTTCGGGTCGAACAGGATTTTTTAAACAATTTTATGTTAAACGAACTTTCACCAAAAAAGCAAACATGTAATTGACAATAATAATATGACTTACATAAATTGGGAAAAGACGACAAATATGACGTCAGAAACGTTTCAGTTTCGCGCTTAAATACGAGTTCTACTTTTGCTTACATACCGGTTTATCCTGTTTCTTATGCAAACTGGGCGGAGTCGCTACCGGTAGTAGTGAGAACCAGTGCGAATCTCCCGAAGCCAGCAAGCCTGCTGCTTTATCGCCGCTGCCACCGGATAGAACCGGTTTAGTCCCGATTATACCGGTTAGTTGCCCGTGATGGAGGATGAGACTGCCGAGCAGGGTCTAAAAAGATGGATAAATGACTTCTTTTTTCTTTTTCTTTCTTTTCTTTTTGACATTCCCATACATCGCCATTTAGTCCCAAAGTAAGCTACTTAAAGCTTGTGTTATGGGTGCCAGACAACGGATATAATACTTAAATACTTTGTTTATGTAAATACATACATGATTTACATAAAAAACACCCAGACCAATACAAACAGACATGTTCATGCACACAAATGTTTGTATTGTGCGGGGATCGAACCCGCAACCCGCTGCGTAGTAAGCGATTTCTTGACCAGTACACCAGACGGGTCAAAATTCTTAATGTCTGCCTGCCCATAACTCTTTTGCTGGGTATACGGCCAAGTAATCAATCAGATTATCGCCAAAAGCGGTCTTTGTCAAGGTAATTTATATGAGAAGGTATTATTTTACGAAAACTAGACCAAAAAATTGACTTAGTTTAGTCAGCGATATAACGGAAATCGATTATATTTTTGTAAAAGCTGTGTTTGATTTAGGAGAAATAAGTATTGAAGTATAAAAAAGCTATGAAATAGACTACGTAGTATGATCTCACCTGAACTCTTTGAACAGATCTCTTTAAATTCGTCTGTATATACGGATAAAACACATCATAATCGAACGGATCTATTTTCTGCCGCAAAAACTCGCAAACTTCATGAGACAGCTCCATGCATTTCTTGTTCTCTCTCGGGCTTAAAAGCAACGTCATATGTCTGACATCCATAAGAAGTTGAAGCGCACATCTCTGGTTTATATCTGTCTCTTTCTCACGTATGACTCTGTTGTAGTGTGCGAGCGTGATGGTTGTTAATTTCTCGATGAATAGTGAGTGGATTTCTATGGGTAAGGTATGTGGGACGACTTCGTCTAGTATTCTGCTAATGGAGTAAAGATATTCTTGGAGTTTTAGAGATGGACCGGCCGGCACTTTTATTGTAGACTCTATTGAGTTGCCTTCGTCGTCTTTTTCTTCTATTTTTATTACATCCCATTGCTGAAAGATTTTGAGGACTATCATTATAATATACTTATACTGTTTAAAGCACATCGGATCTATAGGTGAAGTACCTAGTTTCAAACACCTAAATGAACAAACAGATGAAGAGAATCAGATTGTCACTAATTTCTACTGTATCTTGTAGGCATGGCTGATCCAAATCGTATACAGATATTGAAATGTATATTAGATTAGCGGGCTCCCGCAACTTTGTCCGTGCGTTTTGAGTTTGTTCCTCCCCTCCCGTTCGCAGGGTGATGTTCTATAGCCCAAAGACTTCTTTGATACATAATATATTTATTAAAAAACGTTTTTTTCAAATTGGTGCAGCAGTTCCTGAGATAAGCGCGTTCAAACAAACAATCTCTTCAGCTTTATAATAGTATAGATCAATATCATCATATTTTATATCGGTTCGCATCAATCTATATATTTTTGGAACACTGTATTGATGCATCGAAATGATACGATACGCCTTTGATCACGCTTAATATTCATGATTTATAGTTATACGATATCAAACCATATCACGTTGCGATACGGGTTAGCAGTACGCACTTGCGCTACGGCGAACAGATTTGAATAAGAAGGTTTTTGTGAGAGTGAAACGGCAATACTTGAGTAATTGTAGGATTTTAAGCCTTAAACTGACTAAGAACCTACTCATGATTTATAGTCCCTTTCACATATTAAAATTAAAATCAATTGATTTGATGTTCAGCAGTGGACGACTTTTGGCTGATAATGATGATGATGAGAAAAATCATCAAGTATCACTTCGATTTGATCCGTTAAGGCGGAGTAGGTTTTTTAACTCTTTAATATATTTAATATTATTTGCCAATATTAGAAAATCAAACTGTAATTTATTAGTTTAATGTGAAGCATTAATCAATTCTAAAGTGTTCAATATGAATTCCTAGGTTCATCGAATGATATCTTTTACCATTTTTTTTAAATTTGAATACGTGGAAGGGATTGTTTATCATGAGAAGGTTCTTAATATAAAATATTGACAATGTTTTTGTTTTCACACGCTTAGTAGCTTGTACTTTAGTGTTAGATTTTCCTAAATGCCGCCAGCTGGCGCTAGCTAAAATACCATGAAATAAAAAATAGGACAATGGATTAAGCTACCAATAAGAGTACTGTTTTTATAACAATCGATTTTAAACGAACTGTATGTTTTATGTGATTAAATGTATTTCAACCTTCAGTTAATAAAAGTGGCATTTAATGAACATTAAAATGCTATAATTAACATAGGTATTGTAAATCAAAGCCACTTACCATCATCAAATAATCAACATTAGCTTCCAAAGTGAACTCCTGCGGCAAACCTTTGGACAAATCTTCCATCTTAACTACCACTATATCAATCCACTTCCCCCAACAAAATAGAGAATTTTCCTTCAACATTCCACAGAGATCGTTCCACCTTTTTACAGCATTTTCGTCCATATTAATAACCCCTAATGTATTGGTTTCATCAGGTATGTAGCATTTGCGTAAGTTAGGCATAAGGGTGGGTATGGCTTGCGAGTATCGAGCTGTGTAGATGGCGGTAGTTTTTCTTTGAAGTTCTGAGGACTGGAGTGTTGGCTCTTCGAAACACGCCTTTATGTATTGGAGCATGCTGAAACAAAAAATATATACAACTAGCGGACCCAGCGAACTTTGTTTCGCCCCCAGGCCCGTCCCGCCCCAGCCCCGTCCCGCCGAGTCCCGTAATTTTAAAAGTTAAGCATTCCCAGCGAATTTTGTTTCGCCCTTAAATTACTAAAATGGCTATTGAAAATAAGAGTTGATTGTAGAAGGGTTAAAATTGAGGATTGTATGTATTTTTGTATGTTGTATCATAAAAAAATAGAAATTAAAAATTTTGACAAAAAAATAAATAAATAAAATTAGGGGTGGACTACCCCTAACATTTAGGGGGATGAAAAATAGATGTTAGACGATTCTTATAGATACCGGATAAGCACAAAAATTCATCAAAATCGGTCAAGCCGTTTCGGAGGAGTACGGCAACGAAAACTGTTGAAATTTATAAAATTATTTTGCTTTAAATTTCCGCGAAGCTACGCCAGCGCAGGCAACTAACTACACGAACCGTCACCGCGTTTAGTATTAGTTCAGGCAAATGCAGGATGCACCACCCGCCCTCCCTCAATACGCATGCGGCACAGCTGATGCAATTAATAGTACCCAACACCAACGTGCAAAAAACCTCGACGCGTTTCGCCACCCACTACACGTGGCATCCTCAGGAGATGTTGTCGCCTCGGCGGAGCACGGACGACTGAACTGTGTCGACTGGCGAACAGGCCTTTTATACTTTCCGTCCACTAATGAGGTGACGTAATCGTTGTCACGGAAATTTGAAAATGAAGTTAATCCGTTGGTAGTTGACGGTTATTATTAATAGATTGTTGATTTGAAAATATATTTAGAAGTGGAGAGGCGGTATAACTGACCTGTTCGTTCAACAATGTAAGCGTATTATCTTTATTATGTTTTATTATTTCTAATTGTTCCAAAACGGATAGTTTCAAGCCTTTTTCACAAGTATGAAGAACAGAAAATGTATGATTATCAGGAATACTATGTCCTGAATCTAAAAGATGTTTGGCGAAATGAGACCTCTCAGGATGGTTGTTTCGGTAAGCGGAAATATGTTCTTTATAACGTGTGTTGAAGCTACGGCCGGTCTGACCTACATAAATGGCGTTACATGCACTACAGTTAAGCCTATAAACACCAGATTTTTGGTGTTTATCAAGCTTATCTTTTCCGTTACAAACTTATCTTAAAGAATTATTAATTTTAAAAGCTACGCGGATATTTTGACGTTTTAATGTTTTAGAAATACGCTCCGACACCTCTCCTAAGTAAATCAAACTAGAATTATACTTTTATGACAAGTCTTGCTTTATAACGTGACTAGCGGTCCCCCGCGACTTCGTCCGCGCGTTTTAAGTTTGCTCCCTCCCCTCCCGTCGCAGCGTGATGTTTTATATCCTAAAGCCTTTCTCAATAAATAAGCTATCTAACACAGAAATATTTTTTCAAATCGGTCCAGCAGTTCCTGATATAAGCGCGTTAAAACCAACAAACTCTTCAGCTTTCTAATATAATTAGCGCAAGCGCACGTTGTACTTAAGCTGCGAACATTATTTTGGTGCGGAGTTATGTTAAAACTGTGATAGCTCCTAAGATATTTATTGGAATCAAATGATATAAAGGGCAACTTTGTTCTAAATGAAATGTTCGTGATGATGAATGTATTTATTTTGATAAGAATAAATACCTGTGTGTATAATATACCTCTAAAAATGATGCATTATTTTTTTACAAATTTATTAACATAAAAAAGGTTGTAGTAAGTCAACCATAAAAGATAGACTTATGCTGTTGCGGACTTTATTATAGAACTTTTAATGCTAAACAATCTTGTCATACATGATTTTTGTGTAACTTTAGCGGTTTCCGCAGCGTACGCAGCGGAAGCTCTCAAAAGGAATATCTTTCTCCCGTTTTCGCAACATTTTTCATTGCTGCTGTGGTCTTGTGAGTCGTATCTTTATGTTATATAGCTTAAAGCCTTCCTCGATAAATGGACTATCTAACATAAAAATATTTTTTCAAATCGGGCCAGTAATTTCTGAGATTAGCGCGTTCAAACAAACAAACAAACAAACAAACAAACAAACTCTTCAGCTTTATAATATTAGTATAGATACAAAACAAATTACAATAATTACATTCCATTTTAGCTAAGCCAGCAAAAACATCTGTCAATGTAGGTCAACCTAAAAGTTCTTTTAACGAATTTTCACCTTAATGTGCAGTGGAATTGAGTTCAATTTATATTAAAGAGAAAAGACATGGCTAAATAGAAGTATGTACGACTGCCCTAACAATGTATAAACATGACACCTAGTGCTTTAGAATGTTTTTAACACTCACAATGTCATATTTTATATTCATGAAGATGAAATAAGAAACCAAAAACTTTTGCGCACGGGCGGGACTTGAACCAGCAACCTTTTGGCATACCGGGCCACCTAGTGTTATATAATGCTATATAGATTTATATTAATACTAGCGGACCGAGCGAACTTTGTTTCGCCCCCATCCTCGTCTTGCCCAGCCTCGTCCCGCCTAGTCACGTAATTAAAAAAAATGTTAAGGGTGGACAACCGTTATCACTAAGGGGTATGAAAAATAGATGTTGGCCGATTCTCAGACCTACTCAAAATGCTCAAAAAATTTCATGAGAATCGATCAAGCCGTTTCGGAACAAAAATTTTGACACGATAATTTTATATATAAGATTATGTATAAAAAAAAGTTTCAGGACCTTTTCAAAAACCAACAATCTTAAAAATAAAATCGTAGTAATTCCTACTTTGATTGGTTAACAAAGTTGTCAAAAAATGCTTTTGCTATGACGTTTTGTAAGGCGTTTGTAGTTTCGTAGTAAGATGGGTAACAGTGACTTTAAAAAGAAAGAATTCACTAACAATAAACAAGACGACAGTTAGTGCGATCGAGTGAATCGCCTGACTTTTGTTTATTTTGTTTTGAAATCATTACTGTCGAAAAAAATCATATAAAAACTTATATATTTTAATTATTTAACTAAAATTCCGTATTCCGTATTAATAATAACGGAATAATTAATTAATATACTTTGGGCAGTCGTTTAGCCATCTCCTTTAAACTCTAGGTTGTTAAACCGTCGTTCCTTTTGATGTGAAAATCCACATTCGTACCTACTGTTGTGAACCGAATAAATATTTTATTTATTTATGGGAGGCGCCCTAGTCATAATCGGTATATCTGGTATTTCGTAACATAAGGAAGAAAATTCCTTATTTCAAAACCAAGACAATTGGTGTGTAGGCCGGCAAATATTTATAGCTTTTTCGCCGTAAAAAAAAAAGAATTGTCGGGTGTTTTTTATTTGAGAGCTTGTCATAACGATAAAAAAAGCATGTAATCTTCTACTCACCTTTGAATATTCCTATCCGATATATCCCTCAGATACAACTCAATGTCTCCTTTATCACTATAAATCTGGTCCGATTCGTCATCTTCCTCATACGCGAAGAGTATTTTGTCTCTGGCCGCTGCGCTCTTCTTATCACGACAGAGGTATATTTTTAAGTCTTCTAAAAGCTTTGAAAGCTCACTATCTAAAGCTTCGCAGAGCTTTTCAAGGGTGGGCGTGAAACCGCGGTCTTGACGAGCCATGCCTGAGAAGTATCAAAGATAAGAGAACAAAGCATAGACAATGATCAGTTGGTTAAGAATAAAAGCACCTATTTAATAGGCGTTTATAGCAGAGTTTCAATAACTTGAAGAATAATTTAAACTTAAATAAGTGCGGAGTACCTGTACGTAAATTGAATCCATATCATATAAATTGAAAGTTCAATTTATATGATATGGATTCAATTTACGTACAGTACAAGTGTAAAAAGCAACTTTGGCTGAGTGACAGACGAGGAATCGAACCCCGCTTCTTACGCTATCCGGGCGTATGCCTATACCACTCGGCCACCGTCAGATTAGCAATCCTGTTGAATTTTGCAAGCGCTTACTTTAACGCGTAGGCTGCGTGACCTCATAATTGTTGCGAGATTGCTATTATTAGATAGCGTAAGACACGTGGTTTGATTCCTCGTCTGTCACACAGCGAAAATTGCTTTTTACAAGTGCAATTTATATTATTACTAGCGGACCCAGCGAACTTTGTTTCGCCCCACAGTGATCATTTATGAGATATTAGGTGGACGATATTCAAATTTGTCATTGTGAGGTTAGTTAAAACCAATCATAGCGATGTGATTGGGGCTACTTACCTCATATTCTTTTTTAATATGAATGGTTAAAGGTAAGTCATTACTGAGATATCAGCTAGTGAATTCTGTGTTCTCGCCATTTGTATTGATTGGTTCTATTTGCTTCTTGTTTTCACGCACAATCATCTGTTTGTCGTGACTTATAGAGTGCATATTACATATTGATAAATATGGTGCACATTAATGAAGGTATGAACTTTATATTCTATAACATTTAGTAACTTTAAATTGTTACAGTAATTTAGGAAAAACATACAAAACTTAGCTTAAAATTTAGTATTTTTTTTACTTTTTAAAGCCTGTATCTTACAAGGAACATATAGGAACATGGGATATTTGGTTCTAATAGATAACTGGAAGTCTGTTCTATAGTATTCAATAAACAAAACTACCCCAAACTACCCCTGCCTGAACAAACTTTTCATTTTTTCAGGAAAAGGTAGTACAATCAGAAATTCCGATTTGTTTAATTACCTCAAAAAACACCCTCCAATTAAACCTACACCTAACAAATCTAAAGATATGTTGTTGAATTATATCTATGAGGTCATTGGAGTATCTGATTTGACAACACAACAACGAAATGAGTTACGAATTTCACTACATAGCTTTTGTTTATCAGCTTCCAGAAATTAGATTAAAATAGACAAAGATGTTTCTAAATTTGTAAAAAAAAATATCAGAATTGGTTGTGTAGATGCATTATAACATCTGGAGATCATACAGAACAGCCTTCAACTTCAGGGTCTGTAGGTAGAGGACGCCCTAAAAAGGATTTCATGGATTTAGGTGACAGAACTAAGCGTAGGAGGTTAAAAGACGAAGTATCATCCAGAAGTGAAGAAGAGTTGTGCTTAGCAGCTGAGCAAAATCCACGTACCAATTCCACTAGGTTTTGTATTGTAGGCCAATTAAGTTGCAATTCGTGAAAGAAATACCATAAGTAATCAACACTGAGTTTGCTTATATGGATAGACAAATTGCTAATTTAACATCTACTAAGCTAGAATTGTGTGGTCATACTTATACTGGCAAACATACTTTGCTGAAAACTATGATTGATCTAAAGATCTGCAATGCTTTATCATCAAACTAGCGGTCCCCCGCGACTTCGTCCGCGCGTTTTGAGTTTGCTCCCTCCCCTCCCGTCGCAGCGTCATGTTTAATATCTTAAAGCCTTTCTCGAGCTATCCAACACAGAAATATAGAAATACAGAAATATATAATGTTTTGGTAAGAGCGTTTGGCCCGGTCTGCCAAAAGGTTGCTGGTTCAAGTCCCGCCCGTGCGCAATTTTTTGGTTTCTTATTTCATAATTATGAACAGAAATATTTTTTCAAATCGGTTTAGCAGTTCCTGAGATAAGCGCGTTCAAACAAACAAACTCTTCAGCTTTATAATATATTAGCGCAAGCGCACGTTGTACTTAAGCTGCGAACATTATTTTGGTGCGGAGTTATCTTAAAACTGTGATAGCTCCTAAGATATTTAATGAAATCAAATGATATAAAGGGCAACTTGGTTCTTAATGAAATGCTCGTGATGATGAATGTATTTATTTTGATAAGAATAAATACCTGTGTGTATAATACAACTCTAAAAATAATGCATATTTTTTTACAAATTTATTAACATGAAAAAGGTTGTAGTAAGTCAACCATAAAAGATAGACATATGCTGTCGCAGACTTTATTATAGAACTCTTTATGTTGAACAATCCTGTCATACATGATTTTTGTGTAACTTAAGCGGTTTCCGCAGCGTACGCAGCGGAAGCTCTCAAAAGGAATATCTTTCTCCCGTTTTCGCAACATTTTTCATTGCTGCTGTGGTCTTGCGAGTCGTATCTTTATGTTATATAGCCTAAAGCCTTCCTCGATAAATGGACTATCCAACGTAAAAATAATTTTTCAAATCGGGCCAGTAGTTTTTGAGATTAGCGCGTTCAAACAAACAAACAAACAAACAAACAACAAACAAATTTAATTAAATTCTCGATTTAGAACTAAGATCTTACGACCCTCAAACACTGGATTTTGGCATTTCACCATTACACGCATATATCAGTTTTTTTTAGTGTCTGTTGCACATATGTTACAAATTGCCTTGTAGTCGTGGCAAGTTCGGGGTGAAGAAAATAAACAAATGATTGCTAAAAGAAAGGAAAATATACAGAAACATTTTACAACTTGGTTTGCTGTTTGATGTTCCAAAACAGGGCTTCGGCAACACCAATGACGGCAACACTGCCAGGAGGTTATTTGCTAATCCCGATATTGCACACGATTATTTATAGGCATCAATTGTGACTTGATTATAAGATTTGGGATTATTCTAAAAACTTTAAGCTGCACATATTTATAAAATAAATAGTGCTCTCTTAATTGAATATGCAAAAGATACGGCAAAGCTTTATATTAATTTATACGATGGTACTGCATGCCACCCACGGTACATAAAGTTTTAACCCATGGCAAAGATATAATTGACCATTTCTTTTTGCCTATTGGACAATTAGGGGAAGACGCACAGAAATGTCGTCATAAAGATGTTAAATATTATAGAGAACATAATACCCGAAAAATTACACGCAAACAGACTAATGAAGATTTATTCAAAGTTTTGTTGGTGTCGTCAGATCCTCAGATATCGATTTTGCGCCCTAAACCCCAAAAACAGAAAGGTATTTTTCCTGCAGAAGTCATAAAGGTATACTTAATATTGACACAAACGAGGAACATATTTTGCACTAAAAGTTTTTTTTTATGTTTGAATCTCAAATACCTGATTTAATAAAGAAATATTAACTTACATATTGATATTTTCAATAACTGTGGTAGATAATTGTAATTCCAAGTTAAAATATTTTTGTCATCCTAAATTCTATTTTTTGATCACTGTGCGCCCCCAGCCCCGTCCCGCCCCAGCCCCATCATGCCGAGTCCCGTAATTTTAAAAGTTAAGCATTCCCAGCGAATTTTGTTTCGCCGATAAGAATCGGTAAAACCGTTTCGGAGGAGTACGGGAACAAAAATTGAGACACGAGAATTTTATATACATATAAGAAATTTAAATTTTTGTATTATGGTGTGTATTTTATGATCATTTATTGACATTTAATTTTTATATAATGTGCACTTATCATCTTCTTTTATGTTTCTTTATAAAAACATGTCCACTTCAAATTTGTTTAGAATAATTTCATCGCCATGCCTCTTCTTTCATTCTTCATGCTTTTCCTTACCTGAAGGTTGTCTGGAAGAAATTGCTACAAGCAATAAGACCGCCTAATTTGTACTTATAGCGAATATCAAAGATACTATCCTGTGTAATTATGTTTATGGTGTGCAATAAAGTATATTTTTTTTTAAATTAAAGTTAAAGTTTATATTTTACAAGTGCAATTTAAATTACAGACTTTAGATTAACATTAGTATTCCCATCTTACCTTTCATAAGTGAATTCATAACCTTTATGACGTCATTTCTCGACTCAATAACAGTTTCGCCAATAAGGTCTTTCCACACAAACCAGTTGATATCTGCTTCTTTCTCCATTTCGCTTTCTGAAGACACCTTGGTAAGGTCCACTAGGATTTGAGTCTTGAATTCGTCGTACACTTTCACCCATCGGTTGTCTATGATTGTCTAAGAAATAGATAAAAAATAATTACTTCATAAAATGCTTGAGTGATTGCATTTAAAGCTGAAAACATTACCATTAGATAACATAGTTATTTTTACATGTATGTCACCTTTATATTGTAAAAATCACGTTATTAAAAACTAACGATATAAAATCTTTAAGATTGTAATATGTCGATTTGGTTTTAGAATGTTTTTTACACTCACAGTGTCATATTTTATATGTATAAAGACGAAATAAGAAACCAAACGTCACGCGTAATGACGTATCCATAAGAGACCCCAAATTTCGCAAGGTCGGACAGATAGCACGGTAACTCAATTGGTAGAGCGTTTGGCCCGTTTAGCCATGAAGTTGCTGGTTCAAGTCCCGCCCGTGCGCAAATTTTTGGTTTCTTATTTTGTCTTTATGAATCTGTCAATTTATTGGGAACTGTACCGATCTTCATACATTTTAACGTAAACTGAAATGACGAATAACTGGGCAAAGTGGTGGGTTAGGGTAGACGAAGGGTAAACTTAAAGCGAAGCGAATCCCCGCTTATCCTTCGTGTTAGGTTGACATGTAAGCACCTTTCAATAAAATCGTAATTGCTAAACCATGTCAAGCTTGTTCACAATAAATTGATGGGTGGATAATAATAATACAAATATAAATATTTGACAACATCACATACATTGCTCTGATCCCAAGCTAAGTAGCTAAAGCACTTGGGCTATGGAAATCAGAAACAACGGTGGTACCATAACACCCAGACCCGAGACAATATAGAAAAGATCGTTTTCTGCATTGACCCGACCGGGAATCGAACCCGGAACCTCACGAGATGGCGACGCTTGAAACCAGCGTGCTAGCCACTCGACCACGGAGGTCGTCAAATGGACAGTTTATAATACAATCTGCCGGATTTAAAACCGTTAGAGGGTAATCTCGCGGTTTGTATAATGTAACGGTGACATATATAATTCCAATTTCTTAAATTATTATGAGTATGTTGTTATGCTTTACAAATTTTGCACATAATTGGTAAAAACGCAGTGCGAAGAATATAGTGAGAATAAAGCAACATTGTGAATCCTATGCCTTCATAACATTATTTTTTCCTTTTGTTAACTTTCTTTACGGCGTGTTTAAATAAGTTCTGGTTAGCGTAATCTGTCAAATACTTAATTTGCAATCAAATATAAAACGAATGCGTTATTTTAATTTTTTTTTGGTAAGTTTTCCAAGGCGGTTTTTAATTAATTTTATATTGCAGTAATAATCAATGTAAAATCAGTAAGTCAATGTTAATATTACCTTGACTCGGGCAGTCAATAGAGGCTGGAAGTAGTGACACCAAACATGGATTTCTGGTATGTCTAGAGATGAGCAGATGGCGCCCCAGTTTGAAGGGGTTTCTGAAGTAATAAAAAAACATTATATCATCCGGACATCTAAGAGATATCGTGGAATGAGCTAGCACTTAATTTGGGCTTAATAAAGTGTATAAATTTTAGTATCCTTTACATATACAGGGTTTAACAAAATCAACTGCATTCCTTTTCGGTGGTGATTCTGTTGCTAAAATACAACAACTTTTTGTATAAGACCATCATCAAAATGCCAAAAAATATGACTTCTCCATACATACGTACTAGCTAGAATAGGCATTATAGTATAGGAAATTGAAATATTTTTTTGGTATTACGATGTTGGTCCCATACAAAAAGTTGTTGTATTTGAGGATCAGAATTAGTCCCAAGAAGAAATGCAGTTAATTGTGTTAGACCCTATATAACGACAGATAAGTGAAGAACTCTTGTTGTATCATATACTTAATGTCGTGTGAAATAAAGTGTTTAAATCTATCTATCTAAATACATAATTTAATGAAGATTTAAATTTTTGATCATTAGAATAGTACATACCAACTTTAAAAGCCTCTTCTCTGATCTCATGTAAAAACTTGACTCGTGTTATGTTTTGTAATAACGCTTTGACACTTTCCTCAATGAATGATTTAACCCACACTCCCCATGCCTGAATACATTTTGTTATCTCGCCTTTCGCTAGCGCTTGGACTTCTTTGTTAGGCGATAGCCTGAAATTGAAGAAAATACGTTAAAATAAATGGCAACTTTGAGACTATCGTAAGCAAGCGGAGCGCAGTCCCTACATTGCTTACATTTGCAGTCGAAATATGCGTGCATATTAGTGAGGGAGGCGAATAGGGGAATTTTCGGTAATACTCGAGCGTGGCAGTTTAGGATATGAGAGATACCTTGGACCTAATAGAACAACCTTGTAAAGTATTTAGCTCTATATGTAGTGACGCGCGCCTAGGATAGACGATCAGATTAGTAAAAAAAAATCGATAGTCTGTAATACTCGAGCGCGTCAGATTAAGATATTGGGGGTTGATTTTAGTGTTTTAAGACTAAATTGAACTAATCTGACGATAAGTCCTTGACGCCGCCGAGTTATAGGGTCGCGAACTTGTAAAAAAAAAACGTTAATCAGGCATTCTCGAGCGCGATTTTTTTTATTTTTATTTTGAAGAATATAATCTAAAACGTACTAAAAATACAAAATCTGCCGGTTTCCGCATGACCAGGAGTGTGGAGGAGCCATTTCGTCTTCCGAAAAACGCGTTGCGGCATATAAGTCGCGAACGATACATTTTACAAAAAAAAAGTTTAAATAAACAAAAAAGGTAATTTTATTTTACACAAAAAAGGTCTCTTTACATTTTTGTCCAAAGTTAAAACTTTTTGACTTGAAGCTTCATAAAAACTCAAACTCCCGGTTTTTTGAGTATATCTTGAAAACTGAGGGTGTTAAAAAAATGATATGAAATAACGGTGATTAAATTATGTTACTTTAATCTCAAAAAAAAAATTTTTTTCTAAAGCTTCTCGACAATTTTCGTGGACTTGGAAAACGTTACGCGTATCTGTATACAAAAGTATTATTAACATGTACAGTTTCATGTAATGTATATTATTCAATAGCCTGTTGATCCTCAAATTGTTTTTTGGACGTACCGTCAGCAAAACGAAGTGAAGAATTATTAAAAAGAAAGAAGAAAGGAAAAAACAAGAAACCAAAAAACCTTTCCGGTCAGATTAAGAGAACCCACCAACATTTTTGTCAGATTAAGAAAATATGCTTTCAGGATACCGAGATGAACCTCCCCTATGAAAATCTGACGCGCTCGAGTATTTCAAAAAGACTATTTTTTTTTTGCATTTTCAAAAATTCATCGTAACTTATGGTCACGCCAAAATCGTCAGTTTTTTTTTAAGGGAGCTTCCTTGGGGCCTACTTAACACCCCTTCCAAAAATCTGACGCGCTCGAGTGTTTTTTTTTTTTGCATTTTTGACTACTTTATATGCTTACCCCCACCACGCAAACCGGCAGATTAGTATACCGTTGTTATCAAAGGCACTTGGGGCATACGTAGTATGAATATCTGACGCGCTCGAGAATGCCCAAGTAACTGTTTTTTTTTACATTTTTGAAAAACCGTACACGCCAAACCCACCGCTAAAATGGTTTTTACCATACAAGTTTTTCTTTTCGAAATTATTTTATCTTTCGATTTTGATAGGTCTCGCCGGCGCCGTTGAAGTACGCCATTTAGCTACCTCGCCTCCCTAACTATATTGGAATAAGACAAATTGGGTCTCATTCATTTTCATGCATCCTAAGCTAAGCTAGTAAAGGTTTTTTTTTTAAATAAGGTTTAAAATGACGAAATTCTAAAGAGTTTTTTGTCAAAGAAGTGAATGTTTAGGTTTTTATATTTACTGATTTTTTTTTTAATTAAACGAGCATAATTTTACAAAATAACTTAAACATGTAAAATAAAAGGATAATGTTTAAGGGACGAAAAACGTTATCGCTTATATGTATAGAAGCTTGCGTGCAAATAATAATAATAATCTATAGCCTAACGTAGCGGCGACTGCAAAATAGCATTGCAACAATTAGCGTTTGCATAGTTACAACAGCACAGCAGGTTATAGGTTTTTTTACCTGTAATTATAAATGACAGGAGGAAGAATTTTCAATCCAGACGGATCACTAAACCGAACCAACTCTACTAGAGGCTGAGAATCCTTTCTGAAGTGTTCTTTCAACTTGGCTAGCACAGCACCACCTTCATTATCTGAAAGATTAAGCCAATTTTAGTGGTTCCATAAGTAAGACAGGCATAGCCCAGGCGAAGCTCTTAAATATGATATTATTCAACAAATTATGTAGAAAGACGCAGAATATTACAGCTAAGCTGTTTTTGAATTAATAAATTTATTTTGCTAACAAATTATGAAATATTTCTTAATCAGGTCTTGGTATACTGGAACATCAGAAGTCAATAGGTGAATTCTGATTACATAGACAAACATAAAGAAGATGACTGTAGCTTTAAGAGCGCAAATAGGTGCGTAAAGACTTTGTTTGGTGTCGATCCTGTAGATAGTCGCAAGCTTCACTACGAAAGGTACAGAATTCTCACACTACCATCCCTATATTCTATCACATACTAATATACACTATCCCTATACCTATTTGCAAATAGTCTGCTTGTCCGTTCAAACACAGCATTTATGCACACCAGTGTTTTTTGCATGGTACCCACCATATGCAATAAAATCCCAAAATATAAGTGAACTTTTATTATAGTAATAAGGAATTTATTAATGGCAAATCGTAATAATGTACGAATTTTGTAATTTCATTATAATTGACTAACTTTTAACTTTATTATTTGGACTTGAATTAAAATAATCCAATTATTTGAATATAGCTGTTACATGAATTAATATTTGACAACATCACATACATTGCTCCAATCCCAAGCTAAGTAGCTTAATTAAGCACTTGTGTTATGGAAATCGGAAACAACGGTGGTACCACAACACCCAGACCCGAGACAATATAGAAAAGATCGTTTTCTACAGTGACCCGACAGGGAATCGAACCCGGAACCTCACGAGATGGCGACGCTTGAAACCAGCGTGCTAGCCACTTGACCACGGAGATCGTCAAATGTATTATTGTTTTTAAAAAAAAGTTTTTTAAAATGGCAGTGACACATCATATCCATGATAATATCTTACCAACAAAACAAGCGTACACCAACACAACCGTCTTCAACACAATCTTCACTCCATTTACAATCTTGTCCCTTATTTGTACCTTCACATCACCTTCCAGAATGTTTGCCAAATCAAAATGGAGGGTTGACTTGAGGCTGCTGTGACTCTGGAGGCTTATGAGGGTGTTCAGTAGTTCTACCATTGATTGCGAGTCTAGGAGATAAAGACTTACTAGGCAGGAGCACGCTACCTGAAATGTATAGGTAATATGAGACATTTTGTGTAATAATAGTCACAATTTTTCAATTAAGTAAAGTGAAAATAGTGAACTACAGAGTGAATGGACCAATGCAGTTTTCATAAACAATGTAAAATGATATTTATTGATTGATCATCTGATATCAAAATTCAATAATAATTAAATGCAACAGTCAGAATGTTTACATAAATGTCTTCTTTTGTAATAATAATCTGTATTAACTATTTCTTTTATCTACTAATTACTTTTCATTTAGGTACTTTACCTCAACACCAATGTCAACATCCTGTAATTTCTGCCTGCAAACATCAATGATTGTCTGATTGAAGTTGGATATGGAGTTCCACTGCTGCTGAACCAGCCTGTTTAACGACTCCATACCTGGTTTGATGTTCTTTCCACCAATTTGTAGTTGAATCCCTGAAAAAACATCAGAAAGTTTTGTTAACTATCATATTTTTTTACTCACTAATAATTTAAGGCACTGTTCATCACTGTGTGGTGATAGGAGCAAGGATTAAAATTTTCCATAAAATAAATAAATTAAATAAATATTGGATCAGATTCATTGCTTTGATCCCAAAGTAGCTAACGCACTTGTGTTATGAAAATCTGTAACAACAGTGGTACCTTCAGATCTCTCGCACACAGACCCAAGACAGTGTAGACAATTTTGATTGGCGCGTTGAAACCCAGCATGCTTAACTACTACTCAACCGAGGTTGTCAATAGCACTTAATCCTAAGCATGAAGTCAATTAAATTATAATAAATATATAAAACAGTTAGAATACCTGTGTTGACATGCCTAGCCATTATATAGAGCTGTGTGGCTTTCACAAAATCTTCTGCCTCAATACAGGTCCATATTTTTTCTGGTATTTCCATTAGCAATTTCACTTGCACTGCCAAACTCTGAACAGAGTCTGTTTGTGAGAACTGGAAACTAAATACAATTCCATTGATGACACATACAGTATAACAACACTAGTAGCTTTTAATATAAATTTACCTTTGATGGGCATTCCTTTTCTCAAATTTAAAGCCAACCAGATGTGTGTTATGCAAGTTTTTGCAAGCAGACATCATTTCACCAATGTGGTTCAGAGTGCTAGCTGTAGTCACCTTCATTTCATCTATAGTATCTGCTGCATGTATGAGGTCTCTATACCTCTCTCTAATGGGCAAAATCATCAATTTACTGGTGCTTATTCTTGTTGTAAAACAATTAAAATTTATTTTATAGGCGATGTACAATACATACCCAACCATAGCACGTAGCTCTTCCCTTTTCCTTTCGATTTCATACTGCAATTTCTTCTGCACTTGATCAATATCACTAATAGTATACGATTGAAACAGTTGCTCAGGCACAATATCTAACAGATTAGATTGAGACATTTTCATTTACAAGTCGAAAACTATACATTTATTTTGTCGTTGTTAAATTATCCAAAAGAGCTTGTATTTATAACAAAATTACAAATATTTTCGAGCTATCGCCAACACCACAAACCACAAGTAAACAATGTCATATGTCACTGTCAAATTGGTGACAACGTCAACGTGACACTTTAGTGACGTGCAACGTTGCAATCATAGAGAATAGAGTTGCAATTAAATTTATTTGTATTCGTTCGTTCATCATTCAACTTTTCTTCGATTAATCTAAAGACAAAGAAGATTCGCTATCGCTGAAAAATTTTATTGAAAAAGATGATGTTATTTAAAAAAATAGGTCATCCTTTTTAATATTTTTATCAAAATTAGGTACCTTGTTATTTTCAAATTATTTAAAATGTCATGAAATTCATTGGGAAAAATCAATTAATGATGTTTTTTTTATATTATTACAATGGTTAGCAGACTTCTTTGGACTTGAAAGGCGTTCAGGCGGCGATTTCGTAAAACAGTAAGTTGGATATAACGATCATCTGTTGCTGATGTTGCCCTAGGTGTGTACGGTCGGCGATCGAATACTCCAGCGACTTAATGCTACGAATGCCTGCTTGAAGTTGAGCTCCAGCTTAAGCTTCTTCGCGACGTGTCGTATCGTATCCATTATTGACCAAAGAAATTAGCAAAAATAAAGGTACGCGTCTAAAGTAAAGGATGGACAATAACTAAAGAAATCATAAGAAATATCAATATTGCAAAACGCTTGTAACATTTTAAAAATAAAAAGTGAGATGGAAGCTGTCATCCTGGATACTGCTTGCTTTATATTGTAGGTACCTACTAAGCCTCACTTTCAGGCGTAGGCCTCTCGCATGTATGATGATATGATGTGTTCGTTATAAAATCATCTTTCTGACTACCACCTTTAGATATTTTTAAATATAATCTCTAAAATAATATAATCTTTGTTTTGACCTAGTCTGTGGTGGTAAATTTCATGCATGAAACGCTAAGGCTGCGTTCCTATAATAAATATTAAAATGATGTTTATTTGTTACGTTGGAAAATAGCCTAATAATAAGAAAATTCTGCGACTTCTATCTGCTTCTTAAAAGTGCTTTACTATTTCTTATAACGTCTAATCTCATACCTTGGTTTCCACGAAAATATAGGAATAGGCAGGATTTGGTAAAAAAAAGCCGACGATTATCGAAATAATAAATATAATTAAAGTAATACAATTCAATTTTGCATGAACATAACAACTAGTCGCTTACATTCAAATACGACATAGTACAGATTAACATAAAATTGCATGTTACTGGAGAGATAATATCACAATTGCAGATCTCAGACAACCATACAGGTAATATTGGAATTCACGGCGTATTAAGTACAAGTAGGTACTTCTATCATTAATAAAAATACTTATGGAAATACAACAATACTAGATATACGTTGATTTTCCATGTTAACACTGAATAATGAATGAATACTCAAAATAAATAAGCTACAGAACCATTATCTTGTAAAGAATTACGATTTGTCTTATAATTTGTGATGTTCAAGTATAAAAGGTAGGTAATACTCAGATTTGGTTTTAACACACTTCAATTTAAGGTGTTTGCTGGTTTTATTAGATTGCATTGAAATATACCAGAGTCTAGCTCTATTTTTTTTAAGTGCATGTCATATTTGTATTTTTTTACTTGATGTTTATTACAAATACAATTACCTTTTGTTCGACCGAAACATAAAATATGTCATAAATCTAAACTACAATATATATTGAATACAAATATTAGTACATTCAGTCATAAATAGGCTTAGAAACTTCATTTAATTGAAGATGTAGAGTCAATGTTAATATTGTATGATTACTTCAACTGAAATTGAGGTCACTATGTAATTTAAAGATTTGAACTTTTTTGATGAAATAAATGCGTTGCAGTTGGTTTTAAAATAAAAAAAAGCTATTTCACATCCCATACCACACACTTTTCAGTCTGTAAGTTTATCAGCTCGAATACATTAATTTTACACTAAAATAACAAGGAACTTTAATTCTTGTACTTAATATTGCATAATTTTTTAAAAATGTTGATTCTCGAATAGTGTGTCAAAGGATATTTACACAGCCAGATAGCTACAGAGTAACTTGATCATTTGTTAGTTACACAAAAAAAAAAAACTAAATGTGGCAATGCTAATAGCAGCAGCAGTTTAAAATTAGTTTGTATTTTAAGGGTTCCAAATTTCTTTTCTTGATGATATTCTCTCTTTTACTAAAAGCGTGTGCGTTTTGACGTCCACGCCAGCTTTTAAAAAATCTTTTTTAATTAATAAAATTGTCACATAAAATATTTATATCTGCGAGTTCTTTACCCATTAAAGAGTTCTTAAAGTTGTACAAATTAAAAAATCTTTCATAATAATAGTCTGCAAAACTAACTTGAAAAATAAAGATATGTATAAAACTTTACAAGATCTAAGATTTTAAAACATTGACAATATCAGTCTGTGTTGTAAATTATACAACGAAGGTCAGACAAAAATAATAAATATATGTAAGAAATGGACCCTAAATTATGAACTCATGGAAAATAATAAAAATGCTTTTTTTTCTTATTTCATTATAAAAATATACAATAACACTAAAATATTCATGTTTAACGGTGCAACATTGATCTATTAATTAGGTTAAAATTACGCTTATAATAACTTGGTCGGCGTTGGCTGTTAGTAGCTCATAGAGCTATGCTCTTTTATCTTAAATTCTAAATAGCTTTACCTAAAATACAACCATTATTCTAAAATTACGCACAATTCTGTCAATTATTGCTAATGATTCCGCATTATTCCTTACTTTCTGTGATATTCTGTAAGTCTTACTTTTATTAAATGCTTGTTTTTCAACTCATTTATACTCAAGCTCATATCTTTTAAAAAGTTTATTGATAATTTCAAATTCATCAAAAAAGAACTCGTCCGTTCCCAAGTTCTTTAGCCAAGCTCAATCGTACCATTTGTTTACGACCGTTTTACTTGCTATCAACGACGTAAAAAAGTCTATGGAAATTTGCACAGCGCCTCTAGCGGTCACTGACATAACTAAAATTTTCCATACAAAAAGTTACGCCGTCGCTAGCGAGTAAACTCATGGTATCGGTACCGTCGCCGAGTACAGTCGCCGTCAGATATATGGGAGCAGACAAAGTGACCAAATACTTCTGAACAGTTGTCAATAACTTCCATACACTACAAGTTACCATTAATATCAGAACATTCATAACTTCATTAATATCTAAGCAGATGCTAGTCAAGAACTTCTTTAAACACAACTAACCAATAATATCTGAACACTCATAACGTCAAATGTATCTACGCAGTCGGTCTTAAATATCTGAGCAATCGAGGAAAATTGCAAAAGGAAGTGCTTCCAACATAACTATAAATACTATTTTGAAATAGGAACTCTTTTCATAGTTTATATGAAAACAGTTCCTACTTGAAAATAGACACGACGCTGGCAGCTTGTAACGCTTTGTAGTTTTCAGTATTGTCATCACTGTCATTAAAGTGTCATGCAATAAATAAATTCAGGCAAGTGAGTGTTCAGATATTATTGGTTGGTTGTGTGTATAGAAGTTATTGATTAACATCTGCTCAGATATTAATGAAGTAATGAATGTTCTGATATTAATGGTAACTTGTAGTGTATGGAACTTGTTGACATTTAAACCGTTCAGAAGTATTTGGGTCACTTTGTCTGCTCCAATATATCTGACGGCGACTGTACGAATCAAACTTATCTTACCAACAGCCAACGCCGACCGTTCAGTATAAAACCGTTCTCACTTCACTGGACCGCAAGTTCTTGAGATTGCTTAGTAGACTACCTCGTAAACTGTCGCTTTTTTGTCGCCAGAGCCCGTCACTATGAACTTATCGTCCGCCGATATATCACAACTGAGCACCGATGACGACTCCTTGGACTGGGAAAGCAAATGTGTGATTTTAATCCTTTAGAAGTAAAAGATTTACCATTATACAAACTTATTACTTAAATACTATAGAGAGGCCACACAAGGATTGACAGAAAATATATTGAGATAATGTCAAAAATCCGTTTTTTTTTCTAAATATCCCTATACATTTTCTGTCAGAATTGGAAATTGATTGATAGGGTGTTAAATTCAATACGAGCGGAATTTTCATAGGTGATTGTGTACCTGGTTCTTATTATGAATCACTAGAAAAAATATTGGACTAAATTATAATTTAATAATTAAACAATCACGGTTTTCAAAGTAGACTATCTGTTTTTGAAGTTGGCCCCCGACACTACAATGCGCCGTTTAGCGTGAGAACAAACAATACCTACACTGCATCGCAATCCTTTGTGTGTAAGGGAGTCACGTACGCGCCGGTTGCCGAAAGAGCCGAATAAATCTCTTTTTATCGTGCTGCCTTAAATTACTAAAATTCCTTTCAAACGAACTTACTGAATTAATGTCCACTACTCATAAAGATGAAAATAAGAAACCAAAAATTTTGCGCACGGGCGGGATTTGAACCAGCAACCTTTTGGCATACCGGGCCAAACGCTCTTACCAATTGAGCTACCGTGCTGTCAGTCCGAACCGGCGAAATTTGTGGTTTCTTATGAAAACGTCAATTGCGTGACGCTTAGCGCCATCTAGCCGTCTGTTTATGAAACAGATGGCCCAAGCAGTTATTAGACTAACTAGAATTATACTAGCGAACCGCAGCGAGAGGACGCACGACTCGTGCAGTAACAGTTGAGCTCTCACCCGGTATATACTAGCTCTCACCCGGTATATACTAGCTCTCACCTGGTATATACTAGCTCTCACATGGAATATACTAGCGCCGTACGGCGTGCGCCACGCGTTCTGCAGGTTGTCCTTGCCGGTGGACGCGAACCACTGCCCGCATTATACTAGCGAACCGCAGCGAGAGCACGCACGACTCGTGCAGTAATAGTTGAGCTCTCACCCGGTATATACTAGCTCTCACCCGGTATATACTAGCTCTCACCTGGAATATACTAGCGCCGTACGGCGTGCGCCACGCGTTCAGCAGGTTGTCCTTGCCGGTGGACGCGAACCGCTTCCCGCATTATACTAGCGAGCCGCAGCGAGAGCACGCACGACTCGTGCAGTAATAGTTGAGCTCTCACCCGGTATATACTAGCTCTCACCTGGTATATACTAGCTCTCACCTGGAATATACTAGCTCTCACCCGGTATATACTAGCTCTCACCTGGAATATACTAGCGCCGTACGGCGTGCGCCACGCGTTCAGCAGGTTGTCCTTGCCGGTGGACGCGAACCGCTTCCCGCATTATACTAGCGAGGCGCAGCGAGAGCACGCACGACTCGTGCAGTAATAGTTGAGCTCTCACCCGGTATATACTAGCTCTCACCTGGAATATACTAGCTCTCACCTGGAATATACTAGCGCCGTACGGCGTGCGCCACGCGTTCAGCAGGTTGTCCTTGCCGGTGGACGCGAACCGCTTCCCGCATTATACTAGCGAGGCGCAGCGAGAGCACGCACGACTCGTGCAGTAATAGTTGAGCTCTCACCCGGTATATACTAGCTCTCACCTGGAATATACTAGCTCTCACCTGGAATATACTAGCGCCGTACGGCGTGCGCCACGCGTTCAGCAGGTTGTCCTTGCCGGTGGACGCGAACCATTTCCCGCAAGCCGCGAACCGCAGCGAGAGCACGCACGACTCGTGCAGTAACAGCTGGTAGCGGTCCGGCTTGCCAGCGTGGAGAACTTCCACGTGAGAGTTCTCCATGCCGACAGCTAGCCATGAACCTGGAATAGAGATAGAATATTGATACAACTTCAGATATAAACTCCTTTTTACTTGGCTAGTCCAATAATGTAAACAATCTTATAGTTACTATAAAAGTAATATCAGTGAATAAAACGAATGAACTATTTGATTTAAAAGGACCTCAATATAAAATTTATTTTATCTTATTTAAAAAAATAATCAATTTGTTAAAAAAAAAGGCACGATTGTTTACAATATTCGACTTGTAAAGGAAAACAGACTGTAGGTATTTCAAAAATTAATACTAATTAAACTTATTAAGAGTGAGAGTACGTAGTATATGACGTGTTACGTTAAATGCGCGAAACCTGAAAACATTTTGATTGGAATAACGAGGAGAATCAGTGGAACCACTCTTTGATGTGTGTCACATTTTTAGGGTTCCGTAGCCGAATGGTAAAAAACGGAACCCTTATAGTTTTGTCAAGTCTGTCTGTTTGTCCGTCCGTATGTCACAGCCACTTTATTCTGTAACTATCAGCATCAGTCATCACACTGTTGAAATTTGGTAGGAAGATGTATCCTGTTAACCACTTTACGATTTTTATACAAAAAATAAAAAATAGTGATATTTAAGGAGGGGCTCCCATACATGAAACTATAATCGAAAATATATTTTTATAAGAAAATCCTGGGGACCGGCTCGTGTGCCGAGACTGCCGCTATATGTATGTACCGACCGGTGGGACAGTAGCCCAGGCTGAAGATCTGGCTGCTGAAGTCGTGCTGGTGCAGCTGGCGGCCCTCGCGCAGGTCCCAGGAGCGGACCGTGTTGTCGAGCCCGCCGGTCCACAGCCGCGTGCCGTCCGGGCTTATGTCTATGCACGACGCGCCGTCTGTATGGCCTGAAAAGTTTATGAGGGTGATGAATTGATTAAATACCAAAATATCACAAAAGGCATGAATGTGAATTGATTTCGTGACACAATAGTGTCGTTTATTTATTGGCCCCAGAGAGCTTCTTTTCCCCCCTATACCCGTTCAAATGAAAACAGAATGAAACAATATAAAAATAGTTAATAAAGACCTATAGTCCATTGAATGAGTCCCTCCAAGGGGGGTCTAGAGTGCGTGAGTTAGTAACGTAAGATGTTTCTTCGGAAACATGTCAAGAGTCTCTAGGTAATAAACATACTAAAACCCCGGGACACTAGGAGGAGCCCCGGAGTGGGGGAAGGGGGGGAAAGGGTCCATTTTTTCATTTTTCGCTTAAATCTCAAAAACGGTACATGTTAGAGAAAAACTTTCAAGGAAAAGTTGAAAGGCCATAAAATTATCTACAAGTTGTACCTACATCATTTTTTTCTATTAGCAGCCGTTTTCGAGCTACATCTCATGAAAGGTGAAAAATTCGAAAACATAAGCAAACTTTAGCATAAGCTTAACGAGGGCGGACCCCTTCCCATGCTACGTGTGAAACTTCATAGAAAAAATCCAAACAACGGATAATGTTGGGACATTGATGTCATATGAGAGGCACTAGAGGAAAAAAAATAAAAAGTTCAAGTATCGTAACTACCCTAATAAAATTCAATTCCTCCTAAACGCCTCCATGGTGGAATCTGTTTTTTTTTATTAATGATAGACCTAATTATGAGCAATCTATCGGTACTGGTCACAAGTTGCACTTTTGAGCTTTTTGGAAGAAAAAAATAAAAAAGATCAAGTTCAGCTCAAACTACCCTAATATAATATTTTGACAATCGATTCCTCCTAAAGGCTTCCATGGAGGAATGTGTTTTTTTTACCAATGATAGACCTAATTAAGAGCAATCTATTAGTACCAATCACAAGTTGCACTTTTGAGCTTTTTGGAAGAAAAAAAAATAAAAAGGTCAAGTTGCGTAACTACCCTAATATAATATTTTGACAATCAATTCCTCCTAAAGGCCTCCATGGAGGAATGTGTTTTTTTTACCAAAGATAGACCTAATTAAGAGCAATCTATCAGTACTAATCACAAGTTGCACTTTTGAGCTCTTTGGAAGAAAAAAAAATAAAAAGTTAAAGTATCGTAACTACCCTAATAAAATTCAATTCCCCGTAAACGCCTCCGTGGTGGAATCTGGTATTTTTATCAATGATAGACCTAATCATGAGCAATCTATCTGTACCGGTCACAAGTTGCACTTTTGAGTTTTTTGGAAGAAAAAAATAAAAAGATCAAGTTCAGTAACTCAAACTACCCTAATATAATATTTTGACAATCGATTCCTCCTAAAGGCTTCCATGGAGGAATGTGTTTATTTTACCAATTATAGACCTAATTAAGAGCAATCTATCAGTACCGGTCACAAGTTGCACATTTGAGTTTTTTGGAAGAAAGAAATATTTTTTGATCGATTGATGTGATAAACATGGGTATGTAGTATGGGGAAATTGTTTGAGCCAATATCATTTTTTATTGCGTGTAACTCAGAAACGGCTGCGAATAGAAAAAAATGATTTAGGTACAACTTGTAGATAATTTTATGGCCTTTCAACTTTTCCTTAAAAGGTTTTCTCTAACATGTACCGTTTTTGAGATTTAAGCGAAAAATAAAAAAATGGACCCTTTCCCCCCCTCCCCCCACTCCGGGGCTCCTCCTAGTGTCCCGGGGTTTTAGTATGTTTATTACCTAGGGACTCTTGACATGTTTCCGAAGAAACATCTTACGTTACTAACTCACGCACTCTAGAACTTTTTATTCAATGGACTACTAGGCGTTCTTTCCTTTATAGGTGTAACTAACACGACTTTTGTACGTCTAAAGAGTAGTCCAGTGAGTAGCTGCTAGCTACTCACACGTAAGACAAATTTAACACCTCTATTCCATGTCACTACTGCTAAAAGTAGAGGAAAAGGTTTTTAAGTGGCAAATAATATATGTTCGGTTTTTGGAAAATAAATTTCACATACTTAATATGTGACATCGATAAATCAAATCTAAATAAAAGTGCAAAAGCAAATGAAAACCAAAGTTGTTTTTAAAATAAAAATGATAAAACATACCTTGGAATTGTCTAACTAATGTTTGGTTTTGAAGATCCCAGACTGCTATGTTTCCATCTGAACAGCAACTGAAGCATACCTGAAAACACATTACATTTATCAGGATTCAATTGGTGTTAAATACATTTACAAAAGACAAGCAAATCTCGACTTTATTACCTTAGAATCAGGGCTGATAGCGAGCGCGTAACAAGCGGGCGCAGACGACGTCAGCTCCGCTCTCATTCTAGGCGTAGGCGACGCGAGGTCCCATATCGAAAGGTTAGACGCTTCGCCCCCTACTATTAGTGTTCGACCGTCTGGTAAAAGCTTCACAGATCTTATGTAGTTGTCTCTTTGCTGGAACAATAAATATATATAATTTAGTGATCGTGGAACATATAGAATATTGTTATATAATTTTGACTGGACGGAACTAAATGTAGCTCTAGATATTTTTTATACAGAAAAAAATATCTAATTAACGCAACTCTAACAAGGCACTTTTTTGTCCTAATCAATTTTTAATCTAAGACTAATTTAAGGATTGATGAACACTAGGAATCTTTGTCAATTATTCGAAATAGTTCATAAAAAAACGGGTTCCATTTAATCATTGAAGTAAAGCAAAGGGACCTGACCATAAGGTTTGCCTTATGGTCAGGCGGTATATCAAGCAAGAAGTACGCTCTTTAAATGAAAGTCTTATTGGCCTCACGAATACGGCACAAAATGGTTGTGGTTATGACACATCCATTTAAACGTCAAACTAACCTAACATAATTTCAAATTGTTACCTTTTAAGCAATTTTAACTTGGAAGCAACCTCCTCTTTTTCAGTTGGATTGACGACCCGTCTGGTGTAGCAGTCGAGAAATCGCCTACTACGCAGCAGGTCGCGGGTTCGATCCCCGCACAATACAAACATTTGTGTGCATGAACATGTCTGTTTGTATTGGTCTGGGTGTTTTCTATGTTTATCATGTATGTATTTACAAACAAAAAGTATTTAAGTATTATATCCGTTGTCTGGCACTCATAACACAAGCTTTGAGTAGCTTACTTTGGGACTTTACTTTGGGAAGGATAAAGGATCCTTAGGTGATAAGGCGGCGGTGACCTCGAGATTACCTTTGAAATAAGACTAAAAATGCCACTCACCAAGCAATCCAACTGTGAAAGAGGTTCCAACGTTGTTGGTGACCCTGGATTCGTGATATCCCACAGTTTAACACAACCCTTGCCTCCGGTATACGCATGCCTCGCTCCATTACTCAGTGATAAGGCGACAGCGCAGACTACTTCGCCATGTGGTAAGGCAGCAACTTGTCTCGCGCCTCGAGGTATGCCCGGACCAATTAGTGCATCGGCCGGGAACGGAACCGGTTGGAGCGGACCGCCGCATGTGTGATATGAGTACGCTCTGGAACGATAAAATTAGCTTGAATATAAAAAAACGCTGTGACAAAACTGACTCAAAAGCTCAAAATAACGTCTCCATAAATAGGCCTCTGTTTAGGAGAAACAAATTCATTTGGAGTCGGTGCGTGATGTGCGTAGACTGTTGGTGTACGTAAGCTTGAATCATGCACCAACTCCAAATGAATTTGTTTCTCCTAAACAGAGGGCAAATACGTTATGTTGAACTTTTGAGACAGATTTTTTTATGTGGTTAGATTTTTTAAATGTTTTTTTTGTTTATTTCATGATTTAGTTAGTATCCGTATCTCAAAAACTACTTCTACAACCGATTTTTATGATATTTACATACACTAAGTTGAAATATACTTGATTAAACTAAAAAAGGACTTAGGAAGGAGGTTTTCTAGAAATCCGTGATCAAACATACAAATATACAAACATATAAACATACATACACCTGTGCAGCAGATTTGGAAGCCTTACTTGATCAACATACTCAAAAATTATCAAATACCAACGATATCACACTCACACTTTGAATTGATTAATTCCTTTTTTTTTGAATTCGGTATAAATGTGAATATGATTTTCATTTCACCTACTTACGAGGAGAAAGGGTCTTTTCATAGTGTTTTTGAACGTAAAATAATAATCTCTCGCGCCTAAGCACTTTTCAACGATAATCGCTGTACACACGACACAAGTTTTTGTGCCACTTCAAACAAAAGACGACAATTGGTGTAATCGAACTCGGCTCGTAAGGTGGATAGGCAGCGCTGACCCCGATAATACAAGTTGTATGAAATACATACTAGTATTACGATTTATTATTTGTCTAGCACAGCTACTCTATGACACTATTGGCACAAAGAAATAGTTCTTGTCTTCTTGTATTTTGGTCCTTTCCCCCTGTGACGCTGTAGGCGATAGATTTTGGCATATTATAAATTGATATTCTTTACTTCTATTTTAACACTACCGGTCCCCCGCCACTTTATCCGCGCGTTTTGAGTTTGCTCCCTCCCAGTTTCATGTGTTATAGTCTAAAAAGCCTTCCTCGATACATAAACTATCCAGCACAAAAATATTCATAAAGATGAAATATGACACTGTAAGTGTTAAAAAAATTCTAAAGCAACAAAAATATTTTTTCAAATCGTTTCTGTAGTTCCTGAGATTAGCGCGTTCAAACAGACAAACAACCCCTACAGCTTTTTTATATTAGTATAGATAGACCGGTATGGAAAACTTTAATACATAGTTGAGCTTATATCTTCCTGACTTTTAAGAGACAGTAAAAAAAAATATAGATTTACTTGCTTATGAAAAGGGTACATTTTTGTGTTAGTTAACTTGTATACTCACGGCTTAGCAGGCGCGATCCCATTGGTCCTATGATGGTGTGGAGGCGTGGGCGCGTCGTACGGATGGGGGGGCCGGTAGCCCGCGTACCCCGGGAAGCCGTACCCGCGCCCCGGCCCCGTTGGGGTTGATGCCCGCCCCATCTTAGCGCCGGGAGTACCAGGTTTTTCCTGGAAGGATTTAAGTTCAGTATTATTGTTGCAACCACATGGCAATGCTGATGTGATTAAAAAACTAAAATTAAGATTGCATGCAGCGATGAAAATTTTATAATTATGTGTAATAGTATTAATAATAAGGAGTAATTATTATGTGTCCGGGTTTGACTGGCAGAGAATGGTGATAGTATGTCCACTTTTGTACACAAATTTATGCAATAAAGTCTCTTTTTAGACATTATTCCTGTATGTATATAGTAGTGTCCACTGAATTAAGAATGGTATGTGCTCAGCGTGTATCCTGAGCAGTTGTAGAAAACAATATGTTTATACTGCGTTTAAAAATATTACTGACAACTTTAGCGTTATTTCCAGTATTTTTATTAACTAGCATGTGCTTTATATAAAACATCGAGTAACTTATAAATAGTGAGAAGTAATGCGTTCCTATAATCAGCACGCCGGCGCGGGTGTGTAAATAATTAAAAACACATTTTCATTTTGGTCTAAACAATATTTTTTGTACGAGATTTAATAAGTTATTATATTCCTATATAAGATGGCGTCTAAAACTGTTACTGGTTTGAAGTTCTAAAATAGTATTAATTGAATTATATAAAATATGATAGTTCTTAAACCAAGCTCATTAGTACTGTCATTAATATATTAATATAACTGACCTTAACATGAAATTGCTGAGAACAATAAATGGTCGGATATTAATAGTTTTTATGAAAATGAATAATGATTATTACAATAAATAATTTAAAAAGGTTTGGATTGTCCCTGAAAGATTTCAAGTTACATGGATTATAAAGAGTGTATCTATTTAAAATCAATACAATATTATTTAATTTATATTTTTTCTTAAACATCCAACAATGAGGGAAGCATATACAGGGTTACAGGGAAAGTCGTACAGAATATTGAAGGACGTTATTATTAAGGTCATTTCTGATCAAATTGATCCTATAATATGATATCCGAAAGCTAACCGTTATGGATATTGAATTTTTAAGATTTAAAAAAAAAAACTTTTTTCTTTTGTCTTTTCTATCGATTTTTTTGTGCAAGTAATTTTAAAAACATTTACGTCATTTTAGCTATTCAAAGAGGTATAACACTTGCTATTCCTTTTTCAATAGCTAAAAAGACGTAGAAGTTTTAAATTACCTGCAGGAGAAGTACCATTTTTTTTAAAAAAAGGTCTTCTAAGTTAAAACACAATTAGCGAAAATTCTTTCATTCCAACCGTTGTCGACCAGTTTTATGGAGCTGTTAGTAATAGGTTCAGTTTTTGTTAAACATTTTTATTATTAAACATGTCTTCTAACTGGAAACATAATAAAACCGGGCCTTTGTAGCTCCAAACGCAATGAAATCGATAGAAAAGAAAAAAGAAAAGTTTTTTTTTTAAATCTTAGAAATTCAATATCTCCATAACGGTTAAGTTTCGGATACTACATTAAGGGATTAATTCGATAAGAAATGACCTGAATAATAACATCCTTCAATATTCTGTACGACTTTGTAGCCTGTAACCCTGTTATTCTAATTGATCGCTGTAATTAAGCTCTAAGATGAGACCAGTAAATAAACAGTTTGGCTTACGTCTTTAGAGCTCTTAGGCGTGGATCGACTTGAAGATGAACCGGATCTGGAAGGTGGCCTTGGTCCATTTTCAGTTCTTTCCCCGCCTTCGGTACGAACGCTTGGGGAACCTCTCTCTTCCTGCAATCAAATGTACAAATTATTATAATAGGCTTAAGACCATCATCCTTGCAATGAAGACGCGTTTTTTTTACAATTAACTATATATATGCTGGCCCAAACAGTGATATATTTTTTTTTGAAGCCTTACATCCAGGGCTATCCAAATATACCCTTTGTGTTAGCCGAATTTTCGTAGATTTCGAGTTACTAATTTTTTCGCAAATATTGAGAATTTGCAAGCAAATAACTCCTCCACTTTTTTATGGTATTATGCCCTTTTTTAATGCAATATGATCCTTAAAAATTCAATTTACTTAGATAAAATTATCAGATAGCTTAAACTAAGACTAACAAAAGTAAAAAAAAAGCTTCGAAAACTACAAAAAAATTGTCTAACGTAAATATGGCTGTTTGTAAAAAATCCAAAACTTTTTTTGCACGTCACTGTTTGGCCCACCCTGTATATTTAGTAAATAAGGTAGTACTTATAACACAGAGGTCTCTAACAAAATCTATGCAGATTTTGTAACGAAAAGACTTGGGAACTTCGACCATGACCGATGCGAATTTATCACAATGATACCCAAAGAAAGGGACTGTAGTACCCGATTATTCTAAAAGTGGACCTGTCAAACATGTGTCAAATTCCCCCCGCTTCTCCGCACCAGGTCTTAACAGGAAACCGGTATTTTTTTTGAACCGGTTTGGAAAAATATGGGTATTTTGCATTAACCGGTTCAACTTTTCGTTCAGGCAGGACAACCACCCTGAACTTCGTTAACATCAGCGAGCGGTGAGAAAACCTGACGTTTGTTTTTATTCAATAAAACGTATTTTGTTGATATATCCTATCAGATACGTACAGTGGTATTTCTTCAAATTATTTTTGTTACTTTAAATTATAATATTAAACAATATAATGGCATAAGAAATAATTCTGAAGCATCTGATAATAAGTTTAACATCTTTTGAAGAAAATTCGGTGTAAAAACAAGTCGCGTTGCGATCGTCGCGAGCGGCTACGAATTAACCGGTTTATTTAGGTTCACAGTATCGCTCTTATTTGGTTCCGCTCCGGAACTGAATTTTACGATAAAACCGGTTTAACCGTTATAATACCGGTAAATCTTGAACCGGTTTCAAGCCTTGCTCCGCGCACCCACCGTTCATCCGTTTCGTGTAAAAACAGTCAATTTTTGCACCCTTTTCTTAGCGCTCTGTGACTGTGACAGGTCCAATCTTACGATACTAGGAAAGTAATAAGATCCTATGTACAGTCGCCAGCACATCATGCTACCCAATTTTGTTGCAAATTAGCCCTTCTTACAACTGCATAAGATACCGCAGTGTTTACCTTGACGTGCTGTTGTCTGTACTTAAGTGAACAGTACAGGCACTGATTGGTTATTTAATTACTCATTTTACATTTGTTGTTTTTTTTATTGCACTTTCTTTGTGACAAAGCGATAGCCTGTAATAATGATTTCATTCACCGGATGGTAACTTTATCAATTTACCAATTGTCTGTATAGCAACAATTAAAACCATATGATTATATTCAATTAAGGTTTCCTTATAAACCAACACGTTTCTTTGATGAAACAAGTGCACACAAAATGTGTGTTTACTTGATTATATTTAAACAACTGTCCAGAAAGACTTCAAGTTATAATTATTATATGTATATATTGTTGCATATATTTCTATTCAACGCTGCCTCAATACTATTAGTAGTACATAAAATGGAGATAAACATTGTTACGCCTTTAGCCACCTACTCATTCCCATGCCGAATGTGATATTTGAATGCGACATTGGCTTATGCTTTGTCTCACTTTAATTATTATTCACTTATAATTTGAGAGATCTTGTTTTTTATTGCAATTCCTATGACTTATTAATTATATACATCGTGAATTGTTAATTTCGTTAAACCTCAGACACCCCAAATGATTTTTTATTCAAATGACCTAATTCTGAAAGAAAAAAATATTTCGCGACGTCGCTCTGTTGAGAGAAGAGTCGGTTCGTAGTTCACCAGTCCTCTGCCCCGCGGTGTCATTATTATTATTATTACTGCTTACGCTCTTAAAGTCAAAGTCAAAGTCAAAGTCAAAGTCAAAGTCAAATGTTTTATTTGCAAGAATACAGTAATCAAGTACATCAGTTGTTAATGATAGCGTGAGTCCCATGCATTCAGCCTTATAATAGCGTGCAAATATATAGTAGAGGACAAGTAAGTAATATCAATAATTATACATATAGAACAGTCATGGACATAAATATTACAATTAGATTTATTATATTTTTTCTTTATATTCAATAAAATCTTGAATACTGTAGAAGCTGTGGTGTAATAACCATTTTGTCAGCTTTGTTTTAAATGAATTAAAGTCATTAATTAATCTAAAGTCGTCCGGTAAATTATTAAATAGCACAATACACATATTATAAACATTAATCTTGTATATTTGTTTATGGCAAGTAGGTTGATACAATTTGTTCATAATTCTTGCTCTAGTTTGCCTGATATTTACTTCAGCTCGTTTTTTCCAAAATCTTTGATTGGAGAACACAAACAAACATACTTCCTTTATGTACATCGAAGGCAGAGGCAAAATATCAAGTTTTTTAAACAATGGTTTACAGCTGTCGTCAAATTTCAAATTGCAAATGGCTCTCATACACTTTTTTTGTAGTTTAAAAGCCCGGTCAGCGTTTACTGAGTTCCCCCATAATATCAATCCATAACTAAGAACGGATGAAACATAGCCGTGATAAGCTGTTAGAGCTGCCTCTACAGAGACTGTTTGTCTTAGCTTTCGCAAAGCAAAAACAAATCGGTTTAGCTTATTACACACTTGCTCTACATGATCTTTCCAATTTAAATGCTTGTCAATATTAATACCAAGGAATTTATGAACATTTACTGAGTCTACTGTGTCATTTTCATATGAAATTTGAAGCGGTAGAGGTTGAGAGTTATATGACAGAAATTGAATTTGCTTACACTTTTTAACATTAATTTTCAAGTTATTGCTTTCCATCCATCTTATTACATTTTTAAAGGTATCATTTACCTCTTGTTCAAAATTGTTATAATCATCACATTTGATTATTAAGGTGGTATCATCCGCAAAGAGAATGGACTCGTGCCTGCTAGCTTCGGGGAGATCATTAATATATAGTAAAAAGAGGAGAGGTCCGAGTACGCTTCCCTGCGGAACACCGGTTCTATTAAGTTTTAAGTCAGACCGAAAGGTGTTTCTTGCGAGAGTATTTTTTGTCTTAACAGTTTTAGATATCTCTATGTATTGCTGTCTATTTTCTAAATAGCTCGCCAGCCAATCCAGAGCCCTACCTCTGATGCCATAAATATGTAATTTGCTTAGAAGTTGAGAATGATTTACAAAGTCAAATGCTTTACTCATGTCCAGAAATATGGATACAAGAGGTACACTGCTATTTAAGCTGTCAGTAATAATTTTCAAAAAGTCGAAACATGCAAGTGTCGTTGAGCTACCTTTTCGAAAACCATATTGTTGTGGATGCAAAATATGGAATTTGGACAGAAAGTCATTTACTCGGTTTAGATACGCCTTTTCGAAGATTTTAGATAGAACAGGCACTAGTGTTATTGGCCTATAATTATCAGGCTCAAGTTTGTTTCCTTTTTTATAGAGTGGTTTGACCAGCGATATTTTTAATCTCTCTGGGAAAATACCATCTACAAAAGAAAGATTAATTAGATAGGTTAACACATAACTTAAATGAGAGGCAACAATCTTTAAAGTTTTTGTCGTTATGTTGTCATAGCCACATGATTTGCAATTTTTAAGTGCCATTATAATATTATATATTTCTCTTTCACAAACTGGTCTTAAGAACATCGTATGTGCATTTGCATTGTCAAGTAAAGTTGTCTTATAATTATTAGGTTTAAAATTAGTAGTCGTTATGTCAATGAAATAATTATTGAAAATATTGCATATGTCAAGAGGGTCGGAGTATATTTTATCCCTAAATTTTATTTGAGAAATGTCATTATTAAATGTTTTGTCTGAAATTGAGGATGATATTACTTTCCACGTAGCCTTACATTTATTTTCACAATTTTTAATGAAGTTACAGCTATTTAATTTTTGAGAGTCGTGTATGCATTTTTTTAATATTATTTTATACCGCTTAAAATGAGTTTTATTTATACGCTTATTTATTTTGTTTAATTTGTATTTAAAGTATAGCTCCCGTTTAGTTTTACATGACTTCTTCAAGCCTTTTGTTAACCATTTAATTTTTATTGGACGATTATTTATTTTTACGCTGATGTTCGGAAAGCATAAATTGTAGAAAAGGCATATTAGGTCATGGAAACTGTTAAACGCCTGATTCAAATTTGAGGCTGAATACACCTCTGTGAAAGAAAGCGCTGAAATACAGTCATGAAATTTCCGGACATTATCTGCGCTATAATCACGTTTGTACTCGTACCATGTAGAGCAAGCCGATGGCTTTTTCATTTTTAAAGTTATAGATTGAGCAGTTTCGTGGTCAGATAGACAAAGACGATGGATCATGGGTATTACTGATTTCACGTTACTGGCAATTTGGTCTATGCACGAGTCAAGTCTTGTAGGTTGAGTAATATGAGGTACAAATTTATAATTATCTAAAATACCCACTAGTCTTTTTGGAGCTGGCTTGTTCTTAAGAATGTCAATATTCCAGTCACCACATATAACTATTTTCTTGTCTTTAAACTTCTCTGCAAGGTAATTCATTAATTTTGCTAATTTGTGTAAGAAGACGCCAGTATGGGACTTGGTTTGCTTTGGGATTCTATAAATATTTATCACTATCAATCCAAGACCTAAGACTTCAATACCGCAACACTCAAAGTAAAATGGAGTAGCTAATTCTGTGACAAATGGTAATGTTTTAAGATCGAAGCATTTCCTTACCAAAATACAAGTACCACCTCTGCTTTTATTCCTACAATAAGAAGCTGCTAGTTTATAGTTTTTAAGACGTATGTTTGCCTCTGATCCACTCTTGACAAAAATTTCACTAAGGCAAACTATATCAACCTCCATGCCAGCATCTTGAAAATTTTGTAGCGTTATATCTAGTATGTCCAATTTACTACAGAGACCTTCAATATTTTGATGGAGAATAGTCAAATCATTATCAGTAAAGTTATACATAAGTTTTGTAGTACAATTAATTTTTGAGTCATCTTTAAGCGTACAGTTATTTTTTAATACGAAAAAAACTGAGAATTGTCAACTTGTTCTATTTGTTTATCTGACTGTAGCACATTTTGTATATAATCACATTCATATTTAATAAAGTCAGTTTCAATATTTAATTTATATGCTATTGAGTCCAGTCGTTTCTTAAAACTATAATGAAGCGATTCAATGTCAATAAATTTACAGTTTGGATAATTATTTGCGAGCATTTGCAAGTCTGAATTCAAAGTTTGTACATCTAAATATGAATTAAAAGGAATACTTAATAAGAAAATTTGTTTACAGTTTCTTAGCGTATGCAGCATATTACACAGATTGGAATATAAAGTATAAGGATTTTTATCATAACAACCAGTTGAAATAACTAGAATATCATCATCACGTATAGAATTTAAGGTATTTAGATTATTTAATACATGACATGATGACGCATTAGGCTTAATCAAACCTGAAGCTTTGTATGTGTCATTCCATTTTCCAGATCTTGTTTTATTTAATTTTTCAGCCAGTCCTCGTACTTGTTGGTCGCCATGAATGAAAATTCTAGGTTGTCTTTCTTGACAATATGATAAGAGTTTTTCTTTAGTTTTAGTTGATTTTTTTAATCTTTGGCTATCGATTATATTGGTCGGTGGAGTCGAACCTGAAAAACCTTTTTGATGTGATTTATGTTTAGGTGTACTTGTCAACTCATGGAGTAAACCATCCTTTTTATTTGGAGTTTTTTTGGGGATAGATCTGCAGATACGTGATAAGTTCTCAATTTTTTGCTCATTATCTCCTAGTTGTTTCTTAAGTAACGAATTTTCCTGCAACAGGTTACTGATTTCATTTTCCGCCACTTCGAGTTTGAGCTGTAGATCAGATAGTGCTTTTTGCATTTCTGCCATGGTTTCTGCCTGATTTCGCCCTAATACTGGACAACTCCTATTGAGCATACTCGAATCGTCACCACTTTCCTCTTCATCATCTGTGCTTAAGGACTGGAAGGAATTTTCGGTAGGTACGTTAACAACTAACTTCTTTCGATTGGTAACATTCTCAAGAGGCGTTTTTTTTGGTGAGTCTATTATTCGGGATGTGGATGATGAAAGAGTACTATTTCTTTTTTGGCAAAAGTCACAAATCCATTTGCTCTTTTGCGCTTTATTGAGCGCATAAAATGAATTATATCTTTGCTGAGAGACTGATGTACATACTATGTGGAATGTACTTTTACATTTTGAACAGCTGAGGTACTGTTTAGCTGTAATCGCCTTCTTACATTTTCCGCACGGCGCCATCTCTTTCATAAATATTGCGAAAGTATCTAGTCAATTACTTAAACAGTTCGAGTTTAAAAAACTTATCATTGCTTGTTCATGTATTTTGGCGGTTTGGGCATGTGATGATTGGTCTTATTGATAAATAGACAGAGCAGCATTTAATAGCAGTTTTTTTTGAATAAAATGACCTATTTTATAAAGTGGTTTAGTTCAATCTGCTTGTTATTTCAATTAAACTATTTTCAGGTTTTGCGCATTGAACGTTACACGTCGTATAATCTTTTTTCTAAATTATTAATAATTAAGCTAAAAATTATACCATCTTACCTCATTGGCAACATCTACAACAAGATCTTGGTCGCTTTTTTCCGCGTCACTGTCCTAAAAATTTAAGTCACAAATTATTATATTGTACACGTAATAAAGAATTATAAAATAGTTAAGCAATAAATGAACTAGAAATGATCGTTATAGATGACTGTGGTCAAAAGCAACGCATGGAGTAGAAGCCAAGACTTCAAGCGGCAAAAGCGGGCTGGTGGAAATTTCTGGCATTTATTAGCTATTCGATAGGTTTCAAAGAGTTTATGGCTTAATGAAGTTGATTCTGATGCCGTGTTCTAACAAGAGAATATACTTCAGATTCAGCCAGTACCAAAACGCAAAATATAAACGTGACCACCGTGGTCGAGTGGCTAGCACGCTGGTTTCAAGCGTCGCCATCTCGTGAGGTTCCGGGTTCGATTCCCGGTCGGGTCAATGTAGAAAACGATATTTTCTATATTGTCTCGGGTCTGGGTGTTGTGGTATCACCGTTGTGTCTGATTTCCATCACACAAGTGCATTGGCTACTTACTTTGGGATCAGAACAATGTATGTGATTGGTGTCCAATATTTATTTATTATAAAAAGCTTGAAAGTTTTAATTTTTTTACCGATCGGTTATCATACATTTAACTTTTTTTTTGACAATAAAGTTTAGCTATATAAAATGCACTTGAAAAAAGCAACTGTGTCAGGCGAGGAATCGAACGCCGTGTCTCTCGCTATCCGGGCTTATGCCTATGCCACTCGGCCAACAACATATTAGCAAGCCTGTTGAATTTTGCAAGTGCTTTCTTTAACGTGTAGGCTGCGTGACCTCATCAATGTTGAGAGATTGCTCTTACAATATCCGAAGGAAATATTTTTACAAATATTTAACAATCGGTTAAGATGAAAGAAACAAAGCACTATAAAAACAAAAATATAATTATAAAGTTTAGCTGTTATTGAATAATTTAATTATTAAGGCTCATCCCACAACCCAAATCTATTAAAGGGACAAGAATTAATGCCATGTGGCATAATATAACAGACATCAGTTGGGTGTAGCAGAAATGAAATGGGGTTGTGCGAAAAAGATAGACTAAAGAAATAAAATGCGAAGTGTATAAAACTCGTAACATCGTCCTCCTCTTTGCAACTTTTTACTGGTTGTTGAAAACAGGAACTAACGTTTAATTGCCTCAAAAACTGTATACGGGGTGTCCCAAAAAGAGCGTGCCAAACTGACACTACAGTTAGCTTAGTACCCCTTTCAGGTATACTCATTTTTTTTAAATCTTGCCACTTTTGTCTTATAAATAGCACACCAGACAGAAACTGGAGATAGCGAAAGACCTTTTAAAGATAAATAACATGAATCTTATGAAAGTGTCATTGTTTGAGAGATAATGCCATTTTCTTGTTTTCTTCATACAAGAAAAATACAAAAAAAGTGGCATTATCTCCCAAACTATGAGACTTTTATTCGAATCATGTTTTTTTTTATTTAAAAAGTCTATGTCTAAGCTAATCTCCAGTTTCAGTTTAGCACGCTCTTTTAAGAACAACCAGTATAAAGTAAAACCACCAGCCCGCGATCCGAACCAAACGAACTCAAAAAACAAAACAAGCAACGTGATATAGACAAAGCCACATACACTACACAGACTCACATGACTGAGTACCTTCTCTTCTTTGCGTCGTTTCGCGTCTAACGCCTCGGCCTCCGCGGGCGAGCGAGGCCTGTACTTCTGTTCTCTCTCGTGAGGCGATACTGAGCGTCTCTGAAAAAGTAATAAAGTATTATAGCAGAAGAAGTCTCACTCAGACTCAGTTTATGGTGATGATAATACTTTCTAACACCAAAAAATAAATGTGAAAACCGACAGCAAAGTTCAATTCTGTGCGATTGTAGACTGCACTAAAAAAGTATTGAGATCTAAAAGTAACAATTTCCATAGAAAAAAAAATAGGAGTAGAAAATAACATTTTCAACACACTTGTTCAAACCACGTTTTTATTCCACCGATTTTTGGCTCATAATCCTAGATATTAAACACGCGTGCTTTTTCAGTATATTATTGCAATAGTGCCTTTAGTTTTTGCTTCAACACCCGAGCGGTTGCATGAGACCGCATAACAATAGAATATCTATTGTGTCTCGTTCACATACGCTTGAGGGATTATCCCGACCAATTTACATTTGTACCGTAGTACCAAGACGTAAGTAAGAAGAAGAAGCGATAAAATTTAGTCGGGTTACAACTTTTATTTTAGCAACAAACAGTAAATATGCAAAAAAATAATTATCTACATATTATACATAATAATATTGATAACCCGTCTGGTGTAGTGGTTGAGAAATCGCCTACTACGCAGCGGTTGTAGGTTCGATCCCCGCACAATACAAACATTTGTGTGCATGAACATGTCTGTTTGTATTGGTCTGGGTGTTTTCCATGTATATCATGTATGTATTTACAAACAAAAAGTATTTAAGTATTATATCCGTTGTCTGGCACCCATAACACAAGCTTTGAGTAGCTTACTTTGGGACTAGATGGCGATGTGTGGGAATGTCTAAAGGATATTTATTTATTTATTTCAATAAATAGTAACTCCAGCTTTATTACTAAAAAATAAATCAAATTCATTTTAAAAAATCCGTAATTTGTGTTTTAAACACGAATTATTTCAACTTTAATCGTGGCTGTTGGCCGATCTTAGGCGTGTGTAGTCCATGTACGATGTACTATTAGGAACTAGTTCATGCATGTGACCGAGTACGAACTATTCACTATTGGTCGTTCAAATCGGTCTTTAGTACATTTCATTCAGCAAATCTTGTATGTCTATAGTTCAGTTTAGCTCGCAAAAGCCGACTAAGAACGAATAATTCCAAGTGTCAGAGTGAGTTGGACGATTACAAACGCGCGTGCGTGAACGTGATGGAAGATGTACTAGATTGCGCGAGAACGAGACAGATGCGTGTGCGTGAGTGAGACGAAAAATGAACAAGTAAAGCGAGAACGAGACGGACGCGTGTGCCAGAGCGTGATAGAAGATGTACTAAATTGAACGACATTGACGTATGACCATATTCGCTGTGTACGACAGACGACTGATGTCAGAGTAATCGGTGAACCGTTGAACTAATAGTACTAAAAGACCGAACTAGTTCCTTTGAGTAATTGTACTAGTTCGGAGCGCTCCATTCAGTGTCCGATTAAGAACAAGACTAGCCGCGATCTAGTTTGCGCCTTAGCCTTGCGCGCGCATTGGTATCGCGGCAAGAATAAAAAAAAAACAACGCGCCATTTTTCGTAATTATCGTATTGAGAGTCTTGTTTTTTCCTCGCAAGTGTGTTGAAAAACGTCGTATGAAACAAGTGTGCCTGTGACCATAATATACGCGGCTTTCTTATGGCGCATTCGCTTTCGCTCGTGCGCACACAATATCACCTTGTATATAATGGTCTTGTTTTATCGTTATCAACTACAACAATGTCTGTTAATTAAAGATATGTCATTTTAAATTGAATTTAGATTAATTTACATGTACGTCCACCGACAAGATAAACAGACGACCTTGTAAAGATCTCAGGATCAAACTGGATACAACCGCTCATGATCGGTCGCTGTGGGAAGCAGTGAGGGAGGCCTATGTTCAACAGTGGACGTCCTTTGGCTGATTATGATGATGATAATGATTACATGTACTAGGTAATTAGATATCAATTACTTTGGTTTGTAAAATAAAAAGTCGTTTAGGTAAAAACTAGCCAAGGCCAAGACGAATATACACACGGCGCTGAGTCGCCAGATTCGTGAGATTTTTTGCTGGAATTTGTCTTGACATACTGCCACGTGTCAAGATCACTGATTTCATTGTTTCCAGCCAGTGCGCAGTAGTTGATATTATAGTACAGAGCAGAGGTACTTGTGATTGGCTGCCCCGATAACAGGGGCGGAGTCGCCAGCCCACAAGACTGGCGCTTTTAGAGCAAACGCACATTGAGCCACTAAACACAACTAATGGTAGCTCAGTCAAGTCACTAGAAACAGCCACCAATCACAGCTACTAGTGGGCACAAGACCAGTCTTTGCCACTACTATTATAATCCTTTGAAATTGTTACTTAACTGCATTCGTACATCGTGCTAACCTTCGAGCCAGCATGTTACAACTTGCAGCCTCCGCTCCCTGTCAATATCTAGGTTATCCTTGAGATCACCGGCGATCCAGTGACCCAGGTACTTAAATTTTGTTACCCAACTCATGGGACTACCACATCCCGTTGTAGAGACATCTATGATCAACCACTGTCACTACATTTCTACGCAACACGTCGACTCGGCTCGAAGCGACTAGATGGCGCTATAGTCAAAGTCTGGAGACTGAATCGCGATATTAAAGATTTAAAGCGGACTTTTGTTACCCAACTTATGGGACTACCGCAGAGCGACACTCCAGGGATATCGGTGTAGTTGATTGAAGTTGTAGCGACATCTATGATCAATCACTGTCACTACATTTCTACGCAACACGTCGACTCGGCTCGAAGCGACTAGATGGCGCTATAGTCAAAGTATGGAGACTGAATCGCGATATTAAAGATTTAGAGCGGACTAACTACATATGAATAAACCAAGACGGTGATCATTGGACCTTGGTCCCCGGCCATAACACCCTGTCGGTAGGAAGCGCTTACATTTGCCTTCCTAACACGGTTGCGCCAAAAGGTTGTTTTGATAGTTATAAGCTGACTTTTCTTATCATTTAAATATCATTACGACTTTTCTTAAAAAGACTCACCTGCTGCATAACCCTCGAGTTGACATGTCTGTCATCGTCGCGGGGGGGTGGCTGCCCCGGCAGTAACGGCGGGGGCGCCGGCCCTCCAGGCAAGACCGGCGGCTTTATGTCAGCTGGGGGCGGGAGTTCCACCTGTGGATGGTAATGGAAAAGCACGTAAAGCCGTTGGTCCTGCGCCTAAACTCTCTCCGGTCGTGTCAGATTGCTGTCCCATCGGGCTATAAGAGTGAAAGGAATAGAGAGTGCACCTGTGTTTGCGCACATACTTGTGCACTACAATATATCCCAAGCAGTCGGTTAGTCGTTGTGACTGGCCACCGTAGTCGAAACCGGCTAGGGGGACTACACACAATAAGAAATACACAAATGTTAGTTTTATAAGTGAAGTTTAGCAAGTGCTGTCTAACTCGGCTGGGCAGCGTTCGGGAAATCGCGTAAAAGTGTCTTCTCATCTCAACTACCTCAGTGTCTGAAGACGAAAGTCTTCAACCAGTGTTGCCAGTGATGACATACGGATCCGAAACATGGTCTCTAACTATGGGCCTTATAAAGAAGCTCAAAATCACACAACGAGCGATGGAGTCAGCTTAGGTCAATTCATGCACAAAGCTGTTCTTTATATAGAAAGTTTGTGTTCTGAGTGTTTTCGCAGTAGTATTACTGAACTGACATAAGAATTCGATAACTTTTAATAATTCTGACTGACTATAATGTGTATATTTTCTGACATTTAATTATTGATGAAATATGGTATGGTAATCCTGGTAGCATATTTGTTTTATTTTATTGTAATGTTTGACCACTTTCACTGTGTGACTAGCATACTGACGCTTTTTGACTGTAAGTCAGTATGTTTACTGTTAAATAAATGAAATAAATTGAGAGATGAGATGGCTATGCTGGGTGTTTATTTACGGGATCGAATCATAAATGAGGAGATACGTAGAAGAACTAAGGTAACGGAACGGCCTTGAGCCAAAGACGCAGCGTAGGACGTCCACCGACAAGATGGACCGACGACCTTGTAAAGATCGCACGATAAAACTGGATGCAGACCGCTAGTGATCGGTCGCTGTTGAAAGCCGTGGGGGAGGCCTTTGTTCAGCAGTGGACGTCCTCTGGCTGATACTGATGATGATGTTGATAAGTGACATCAACTGCATTGGTTCGATTAAATAATAATTTAATGTTAATTGGTTGGGGGCTGACATGCCAAAGACTGGTGAAGGCCTCGGAATAAATAAAGATATAAAATAAACACATTTATCAATACTAACCATCAACCCACGCAACATGCTAGTGCTACATACCTTATGAGCCTGGGGCGGTAAGTGCGGAGGGGGCGGAGGGCCAGCGCCATGTGCGAAGAGCAGCCCACCCGCCCCTAGCAAGCCAGAGGCGCCCCCTACGCCGTGAGACAGGCCTGCCGAAGCGTGGATCTGCTGCTATAAGAGAAATATAAGATATATCTGGTTATTGAATGGCAATTATAGTGAAAACGTACTAACTGTCACTGTCAGTGAACGGTGAGAAGTGTGCAAAAATGAACTGTATTGACACGACACGGACAAACGCGGGTGAATGAGCGGGGAGGCGGGAGGAATATGACATGTTTGACAGGTTCCATTCTTATGATAACCGGGTTGGAGAAAAGGAAGTTTATATTCTATAACCCTCATCTCATTTAGAGTAGTGTTTGTGTATTTGATGATATCAAGGTTAAAAAATGAATAGGTTTTAAAATGACACAGCTTTTTTTTGACAATAATACCTCCAGCAACCTGTACTGAGCCACTATGGAGCCTTACTCATACTGTTTCATACTTGAGATGAATGCCCAGCGGTGTGATGTTCAGAGGCTGAAGTTACTTTCAGCTTGTTTATGTTTCATAAATGGTGGTAAATTCTACCACAAAAGACTTAATTATGTATGTTTGACGGATTTGTTATTAAATTATAGTTAAGCACATACTGAGAATCTCTACATACAAATGTATTTACTAAGACAATATAAATATTGAATTTCAATGTATTACATAACATTTAATAGTGCTAGAGAAATGCTTATGAAAACCCATTATTGATGATTTATAATAAAATAGTTACATACGATAGTGAGATAAACTTTAATTGCCTATGATTTATAACAAAATAATGAAATTAAAAAGTTATCAGTTTTTTACTTAAGTCTAAACTATTTCAACTTTATTGCATCACTTGACTCTTTGATCATAAAACTCTTAAGACTTTTATTTATTGTACAGGTTTTAATATTTATTTATTAGGTAATTGACACGGAAGGAAAAGCAAACAGAAATTCAAAGAATAAGAAAATAAATGCTTATTATGTAAGTGCCCACAAAAGATGTGCACACACACATTGTAGCGAAACAAGTGAATAATATATTGTATATGAAGCAGTAATAATCAACAAAGAAAAATAAATACACTTTTAACGACAATGTAAATTTATTGCATGATTTTAATGTTAAGGGCAGCAACTAAGTCAATCATTCTATGGTGCTTGCAAACAATGAGTTGTGAAGTTAGAAAACACTACTTCAATTATTTTTTCCAAGCATGGAATAATACTAAATGCATTTGCATTTGCATAATTTACATAGGTATTGAGTAGATTTGTCACTAGTAAGATAACAAATTACTAAATCAATCAAGTGTTAGTTCAATTTAACAATGTTGGTCAATCAAAAGGTATACAAGATATCATTTTGGATGACTTTGTTTAATTTTAAGTGTTTATGATAGTAAATCATGATTTACACAATGCAATAAAAATACCATTTATTTAATATGAAAGTTTCAATTAATTTGTTGAATTTTGGCAACTTCATGTTACATCAATTCATTTATTATGTACATAATGACCCAATTGAAATGAAAAAGTGAATGAAAATGCAAAAGATTGCAACACCAACCCAAAAAAAATGTGTTACATTTGCAATGAAAGATTATTGAAATAAAATGGCGACCTATTGTAACATAAAATAATGTTAATCACAACAAACATAAACCAAACACTAATTTGTGTCGACTTACAAGAAGTTGCTGGAGACCTTGTTGTTGTTGTTGCTGCGAAATATTAATAATGCTATTAATTTTAAGCATTTTTAAAACCAGTTGTATGTATTTTGTTGTAAATGCTCAGTGGAGCCACGTCATACAGTCAAAATACTTCGTAAATCCTAACTCAGGTTCTTTTTGTTACTGCAATTACCAGTACCAAATATATTTTTGTTCTGAAGTTAATTAATACTACAAACCCCTACTCGTAAATCCAATATCATATAAACTGGTCAACAAAAATGTCAAAAGTATAAAATAATATGTGTTCAAGTAATGCAAAAATGTCAAAAGATATGTAGCACAATATTTAAGATTTTTTAATTCCATTATTCACTTTATCAAATATGTTATTTCTTAATATGCACACATTTTGATAAATTAAAGCAAATTAAGTAACGGTTAGGATTAGTTTATAAGTAAAAAGTTGAGATACGGTAACGCACATGTCTTACCCCAATGATAGCATTCAGTTCTGACATTGTTACTTGTTTGGCTCTCTCAACAGCTGATGCGACTTGTTGCTGATGTTCTTGTGCGAGGAATGGTAGTACTTGTCCTATTATAGCACTAAGCCTTTTAGCTATCTCAGTCTGAAATTGGAACAACAGTAATTAAAAAAACTCTTTATTGTCCTAGCTGTTGTATTTGCTGTATACTTAGAATATCTGTCTAGTTAATTCATGTAAGTAAATAAAAGTTAATTTACTGCACAACTGAATGTTACACCTTAAATAAATGAATGTAAATTAGGTTGCATTTATTAAATACATTAGTTATCAAACAAGAAATTATTTTGGCCATTACACAGCATTTAACCAATATTAATAGTATTTACTTGCAAGCAAATTAAATTTGGCCCATTAAACAAGAATTCAATTAGCATAAATACATACTAAATTTGACAAAAAAATACTTGTCTGAGTAAAAAAGTGTTAACCCACACATTATTTCAGATTATATTGTTTCCAATTTAATAGAATCATAAATGAGAGACTGTCTGCTATACCTGTTTATGCATTTCCACATTAAGTCCATAAGACATCTCGTAGTACTGAAAAGATACATGAATTCAATTTAGGATATTAATTTAGATCTAAGGTTACACTTTCTATTAAGAATTCTTAGAAGAAATATGTTAAGAGCTTACCATAACATAATGCCTTTGCATTTCAGTTTTCTCACTTGCCAACTTCTCACATTCTAGCTTCAAGCTGTAAACAAGCATAATGTCATCTTCAAAAGTTCAAAAGCCAGGAATTGTATACTTGTAGAGAAATAAATGTACTTACGTGTGATATTGGGCTTGCAGAAAGTTAAATTCTTCCTTGATACGTTCTAAAGTATCTGCTATAGTGAATTTAATGGGTCCAGAGGTTGGCTGCGGCCCCTACAAAGTGTCAACAAGAAACAGGGACAATAAGGCAGTTTAGGGTACACATAAGAACTGAAAGCAATGATATCTGTGTTGATTTTATCACTCGGATAGTTCGGTCTATATTTCAAGCAGGTAACGTTAGAAAATAACACAAACCCTTACCGCGGCGGCCGGGTGCCGCGTCGGCGCAGGATACATATCGACTAACTATCGCTAATTCTTCAAAACAGACGATCGAATAAAACTCTCTTTAGATCCGTTAGCAAACACAATCAGCACCATTTCCTAAAATACTGTCTGCCGCTGCTATAACTCACTAAATACCGGAGAACCCGACTTACGCGCTAATGACAATGATATGCACAAACTTTGCCTCAAAACTTTTGAATTATCGGTCATTATACCGACATTCGCAACTTCAAACATACACTACAAACAACGTTACAATAATTTCTTTCTAATAATTCAACAATAAATCACATTTTAAGCAACAACTTAAAAAAATTGTATCATAAATGCACGCCGTAATTTTTGTTCAACACGGTTTTGGCTATCTTCTGTCATTCATCATTCATGTCAACGTACGTACTAATCTATCTTAACTATGGTCATGTCATCAATCAACGTCATTCATCATTCGGTGACTCGGTCACGTTTTGTTTTATTCGCTCGCAGTAAATCACAGTAAATAACCGAACGATAATAAGCCGTTATTTTGTCTATGATTTTCATAGGTGTTGTGTCACTATACCGGCAGTGTGCAGGGTCCATTACACGGGTCACAAATTTTATAATGGCAACATTAAATACATAATGTCAATTTTTTCCTCTCTACTCTACCTACACTATGGTTGTTTAAATGGCAGATTGTTGCAGGTAGAGTGAGACGTCGGCGTCGCGCTGCAGCTGTTCAATTAAAAAGGTGTCGTGTCGGAGTGTTTTGAAATAAACTGTCTGGTTGCTTTGATTATTCGTGAATTTGTGTATTTTCAATGATTATTCTCAGAAGAAAGTGCTGTTCATAACGTGGCAATTTGTTTATTGTGTTTTATTACGACTCAAAGAGAACCACCATGGATTTCAAAACAGCCGTTTTCAACGCTGCTAGAGATGGAAATCTTACACGACTGAAAGTAAGTATAGGTGTTTACTAAAATCAAAATTGAATAAAAATAACGCATTAACGCGTAACGGACTCACTCGTATCAAATTACGTTAAAAATAGCTATACAAATTGCAGTTAATTATTTGTGTACATTTTGTTTTTGAATAACCATTGTAATTCGGTTCAATCACAATCATTACAAGAGTGCTTCTTAGTTCCATAGTCCGTACTTCTAACATCATTTTTTTTAAAAATCTTATTTAATACTAATTATTGTTCTTCAGTATTATAAAATGTAAGAGTATTATTGATTTTATTATTCTTCAAGCCCAAATGACAACATGTGAGCCACGATGTTCAGAATTCAATCCATATTAATCCAATCTTGGTGTAGTATAGTGATAGTTGTGCTAAATATCTTTTCAGAACAGGTCTAGTTCCTACTTAAGTGCTATTACTCCTCATAGCTATTTAAATTTTAATAAACAGTTCAAGCTTTTCGAAATTAATTGTAACATATGCATTGCTAATCAAAGTTACCAAGATAATCCTCTTCACAAGAGATGTATGTGCTCTTTTTTTTGGTGGAGATTATTACACTTATCTCTGCACTTCCTGGTATAACACATAAAATGCCCAACTTTTCTTCTTTTTATTCTGGTTGTATAATTTTTGTTAGAGTGGATACCTCAAAATATGTACAGCACCACTAGCATATATTTTATCATGTCTATGACAATTAAACAAATTACAGATATGTAGTTGATAACTTAATGCTTCAACACCCGAGCGGTTGCAGGCAACCGCATAACAATAGAATTTGCATTGTGTCTCGTTCACATACGTTTGAGGGATTAAAGCAATATAATTTTCTTTTAAATTATTGCCTAAAAAATGTTTACCTCGAAAACGCATAAAGATATGAAACTGAAACGGAAGACAAGTATTGGTTTTCTCTTTCAGCTGTAATAAAATCTAAATAGAGAGCCATTGCCATAAAAACATATAACTGGTTTTGTCTCTTAATTTCAGATATTTTGTTAATATTTTTTTACAGAACATTATATAAGTCCTTCTTGCACAAGCCAACACGACTTGTCAGGTTTAAATATTTCTCTAAAGATGAGTATGGTTTACATTACCTGATATTTGTATGTATACATTTAAAATGCCTACCTTGACTTTCATGTTCATAATAAAAGTTAGCACTATTTTGTAGTGTGGTGTCACTGGTGATAGTCATTGTAAATAATATGAGAATACTAGTTTCCCATATAACCACATTTTTGTATTTACTGACAACAGTGACAACTTATTTCAGAGTCTTATTGACATAACAATTTTGAATATTTGAATATTTCTGCAACTTAAGTCTTAAAGAAAGGTTGCAGGTTGCTAATGAGACATTTTCCATTTCTGGCCATGATATATCAAGTAATTTAATGGTCAAAAGTGATTATTATTCAATAAAAAAATGCTACTAGAAAAGAATAGGCATAAATCCTAATTGAAGCTGAGGTAAGAGAAACTTGCTAATCTATCTTACCATTAAGCATCACACTGTCTTACAAATCTGTGTTTTAATTACTGCACTAGAAAACAAATGATCCTTGTTTAGTCACAGATCTGTAAGTAATCACTTAGAGTAGTTCCTAATCCTATGCACTTTAGACTGCAGAGGCAACTTTTGAGTAGCATTCATGTTTAAGCTTTACTGACATCACTTGGTAAACACATAATTACACAATGGCAATTGTTTAAAGCGCAACTAACAGACAAAGACAAGTTAAGCCATATTGTAATGCAAATAACAGTCAAATTTTAAGCAAACTCGGATTTGCAACACTGATATACTCTCAGGAAACCTTTATGAAATATCTGCATATTTTTTTATTGGGTATTAATGCCGCCTACTAAATTACTATGATTTCTGGTGGAGATACAAACCAGTTTAATTAAAGTTAGAAAAGTAGAATCATACCTTTTACTTTCTTACTTCATTTATAATGCTAATTTTGTGGCGGTAAATGAACTAACTTCCATTAAACATAACACACTGAACTATGTATAAAACTAGAAGAGTATTATACGCAATTTGAAACATACCCAGGCTTTTAAGTCTTTTAATAAAGACTCGCCTTTTTTTTGACGCCTGACGACTGAGTCAGTCTTTTAGTCCCCAACCCTTAGTCATATGACTAGCTTTTTTAGTCCCAGTCCCTAACGTAAAACGCTCAGCAGTTCCTTAAACAGCTTAAAGGGCTTAAACAGCTTAAATAACTTAAGAGACTAACGACTCATCGCCGAAGATCGAGAAGTCTAAAGTCGCAAGGCGTGACTATGTAAATTTATCACCTGTTAAGGGATAAATGATAATTATGTAATATTATGTACATACATAGTTGCACTCCATATACAAAGTGATACAAAACTACCCGTTGCAAATGAAGGGAGCTACTCAGAATCCACAACTAAACAACTTTCTGCAAAAAACATGGGTTGAAAAACGACAAAAAGTTTTTGACTTCCCATACTATATCGGCCACGTGACCCGTGTGATTTGTATGGAAAGTATTTTTATTTATTTTATATTTCGACCAATTTTTCTAGGAGAAAGTTGTTTAGGTGTTGATTCTGAGTAGCTCCTTCATTTGTAACGGATAGTTTTGTAACACCTTGTATGTGTGTGTACAGTGTAAAAAAATATCTCATTGCAAACTAAATGTTTTACTCGAACGTCGCGGCACCCTCTTGTAAAAGACTTAGTCTGTTAAGTCGTTTAAGTTGTTTCACTTGTTTAAGTCGTTTAAGTCTATAAGTCTTATACGTTAACTGACTGAGTCGTATTATTTAAGGCTAACAGCTAAAGTTCTAATATTAAAGCAAAGCTGTGTAAAAAGAGGCTAGTCTTATTTTAAACGACTTAAAGGACTGAGTCTCTTTCATCATAGCTCCTATAAAGCCCATATAAACCAGTCCAATAACTATCGTGAAACCTTGCAGAGGGAGTTTGAAGGAACACGATTTTTGAAGATCGACGTATGCCTGTTTACGACGTGGTTGAAGAATTGATAATGGACCAATAGACTGTTTTGACCCATTTGAAAAATGCTGGAAGCACAAAAAAGCTTCATGTTTGGGTGACAGTTCGGGCCCGAATATACTGATAGTAACCTACTGAAGCGTGCACTCATTAGCGAGTAGCGAACTTATCGCTCTTTGTTATAAGTTTTTAACCGCCTTTCAAACAATCAATTTGGATCTCTACTGGTAACAACTGATGATATTAAAGCAAGAAATTGGAAGAAAGCGGTTGAAATCGATCAATAGAAAGGGTTATGGTCTTTCATCGCAATAACTCTAGATCACACACATCTTCAGTCACACAGCCATGTCTGATTTTGCACCGTCAGAATTTCGCCTATACAAGTCTTCCGAAATTCTTATACAGTCACACGTTAACATCAAAAGACCACTGCCAAAACTACTTGTCGGGTTTCTTTGATCGGATGTCCCAAAAATTTTACAGCAATCGGATTATGTCACTACTCACAAAATAGCAAAAATAATAAAACAAAATCGCATATAATATTGGACACCAATCACATACATTGCTCTGATTCCAAAGTAAGTAGCTAATTACACTTGTGTTATGGTAATCAGAAACAAGCGTGGTACCACAACACCCAGACCCGAGACAATATAGAAAATTATGATTTCTATATTATTATTTTTTAAAGTATTTTTTTTAAAGTATTGGACACCAATCACATACATTGCTCTGATCCCAAAGTAAGTAGCTAAAGCACTTGTGTTATGGAAATCAGACACAACGGTGGTACCACAACACCCAGACCCGAGACAATATAGAAAATTTTGATTTCTACATTGACCCGACCGGGAATCGAACCCGGGACCTCGGAGCGGCGACGCATTGAAACCAGCGTGTTTAGCCACTACACCACGGGGGTCGTCAAAAAATATAAATACTATGTATGAATATAATATAATGTACGGACAACAGCACGTCAAGGTAAACACTGCGGTCACTTATGCAGTTGTAATAAGGGCTAGTTTGCAACAAAAATGGGTAGCCTGATGTGCTGGCCACTGTACTTTGAAAATAAATGCCTTGAATTTCCATATAAGATGCGAAGAAACTTTTCCCCGTCCTAATAATATCCTAGGCCCGTCCACTAACCTACTTAAGCAATATTATTACTTGGCTAAAAAACATTTTATCTCACTGCTGCATCATCCTTAGTAGCCACTTGCTGGAATGCTAATTTATCACCGTAATCTAGATAGACTCGTAATATGCCGAGCTGCTGTGAGTTCAAACTTGCGGACATCGTGACTTGCATCATAAATGGCTAACGTTTCCTACAATTAATTTAATTGGGCATGTGTTTTACACCTCACTTACGCATTATTGTTAGTTAACAAAGTGTTCCCTTATGTGTACAACGTAGAACTTTTTATTTTAACTAAAGGCCTATTACCTTATAATTACGAAAGAACTGGATGATGGCTGAAACACTTTTAGCTTTAAAAGATCAGCTTCTTTGTTCTAGTGGTTCTGAATTTGTATCTTAACTATTCTAGGTTCGATATTTAATTTGTAGGCAAACAAGACGAAAAATCTCTGTTTCTGATCATCTTTCAGTTAGAACACATATTCAATAATTTTCTATCCTATCCCACCTGCTATTGCCATTTTATTCAGAAAGATACCTCCAATAGTTCCATATTTTCTACTTCCCTCCCTCCTTATATAGGTAACAGTTTCTCTACAGCCTAGCCTATCATCAAAATAGCAGTGTTTCTGGTTTTGAGTAACATGCAGGCCACACAAACAGAAATAATTTCTCTGTTAAATAGCAGCGTATCCGTTTTCCTGACCATTTTGTATGTCTGGTTGTTTATCATCATTCCAATACCCATCGGATGAGACCATTTAATATCCAGCATCACGAGAATGTCTTACATCTCCTCCGAAATCTATTAAGGTTGTGTCGAAATGAGTCACATCAAAGTAATTTGAGCAATACCATATTAACTTTAATTGACTTCAATGCTATGCAATCATGGCGCTCAACCATTGTCGGCAACTAACGTTTGTTGCGAAACTGCATCGATCCCATAATAAAAACGTTTAGTCCCCCACCCACGTCTAGTTATTTCCTTCAATCACTGTTTGTATTCTAGGAAGGTGTTTTCACTTACATAAGTATTGCTAGGGGACTTTCCACCTGAATGCGCAGTATTAAAGATTTTAATCGTTTAGTTTGTTTTTTGTTATTGTTGTCTCAATGTGTTAGCGACTAGTCGATAGGTACTTTGTTTACAAAACAAGATTAGTCCGTATTTTGGTGAGTCCTATTTTGGAGTGAATTATTCTAACACATTGGCAGTTATCAGCTTATTGGATTTACTATCAAGGTCTCCTAAAACCTTTATACCAATAAAAAACTATCTACTTATAAGCGACAAAAACAAAGGAGCGCGTGCGCAGTACGAATGTATTGTTTTAATATAAGCTTTCATAGCTACCTAACCGTTTTTTCAATTCAACGCATGTATTATACATATTTGTGGCAGTATGGTGCGATGTCCTTATAAAATATGCCATAGACGTCTCTAGAAGGAACATCCTGTTAGAGGTCTGCTATCGTCATGCGTCGTTTCCCTGGATGTATAATGTTCAGGGAAAGTAGGTGGGAGAGCGTCGACCTCTTTAGAGCCTTGTTTACTTCACAGATAGGCACAGCGAGTGGGCGTTAAGTGAGCTTAGAAATTCGACAGAGTTTCCACTAATTCTTAGGTTCCTCCCTGTTAACATTGCCTGATAGATTGCCCCAAAACGTTAACGCCGAGCACAGTATTTAATGGCGCTCGTTCCTTTTGACCGCATTAAAATAAATGCGAAGCGCGTTTTCGGTGCGTTGGTTACTCATGCCAGATGCGCGAATGCAATCGTCTTAGTTTACTCACAAAGGGACGCGTTAAAATTAAACCACCAGTAGCAGGTCGGTTCAAAATGCTAACTGTAGCGAATGTGCGCTCTTAAAACACTGTAAACTCAATATAAAAGCATGCTCGCATCATTTCCTTATTGCGGGTCCCGATTCGTTGATACCCACTTGGGAGCTATATAAAGATTATTCTAATCTAAATTTTCCGCTCTATCGCCCTCATCTTATTTATTGCATCAACACACCCACTAGAATCTTTGAAGTCTGTTTTCTCTGATCATAATTTTGTGTTTTTGTTAATGACTTTCTTTACTCTTCATGAGTCGAATAAGTAATTTTGACATTCTATAAGCACTTAGCTGTTCTTAAAGTCTGTCGAGCATCTGTTGTTGCTTCCCTCTAAGTAATTGCGCAGTGATCTCTCGAATTTAGACCACGCCCCGCTGGTTTTCCTCTATTTCGTTTTGTCATCGGTCATCGCCGGTTCTTTGTCTGGTGATGAGTCATACTCATCAGATCGTTCGCCGTCATGCTCTTCTTTATTCTCACCAGCAGATGGAACAAGGAAGAATCAAAGGAGTTTTTGTCACACTGCATATTTCCTAGTTGGCCTTTGTTGATAGGCGTAATGTCAGTTTTTTTGGTGTTCAGACTTGGACGGTTGCCAAAAGAAAGCCGTTATTAAGTGACAATAAGGAAACTTCACATTACGCTAATTCGGTTGAGCGTTGTTTCTTTTCATAATACGTAATGCGTTTAAATTGCTTCGATTTGCCCGTTATAGTATAATTAAAATTTTCACGCACACGCGTAAAAGTATTATAAAATGTTTATATTCAGCAAGAATGTATATTGCTCTCAGAATGTATATTGTTTATATTGTCTGATAGATTTCTTAAAGCTTTTATACAAAGTATAAGCTTGATATTAGAGTTTTCGAATCCAGCTTCTAGTGGGGCTGACTTTGAGGACTCCAATATCTTTTCTAAATTGAGAAGTTTCTAAATTCTTTGAAAGCTCTTCCTATCTGGGTTGTAGAAAGTTTACTTGATTCGACCATATTCAAATGCGAATTTGTTGACATGAATACTAAGCTAATGCTACCAATGTGCCAAGAGAAGGAAGCATCACGATTTAGTATTTTCTGTCAATAGGTCTTTTGAAACTTGCGAAACCTTTTATTTGTCATAAAATTACTTCATTTCAAACGTACCATGCAACTCCTATGTCATTGCATCAAACAACTGTTCTCTATTTGGGATCCATAGAGGACCAAGAATAAAATTGCTGTGTGTAATTTTCGGTAAAATTACACGTTACAGCCTCGTTTGTCACGATATAGCGTTACCAACTGTTACCAAACGTCAGTTACCCGTTCCTATTGCATTTGCAAGGATGTTGCAATTTCAGTCTTATGTATAGGCTTGGTTAATGCCATTTGGTGTTCGAATTCACTAGTAGCCCAGTTAGGCAATGTTAGTTGGTCTAAGATTACGGAAGTTGTCGGATACGTAATTTTTGTTGCTAATTAAGATCGAATGTTTATTGCTTTACGATTTTTATAATCAGAAACTAAAAATTATAATTGGTTTGATACTTCAGTTAAACGTTAGTGTCCGATTCTGTAAATATATGTATATATTTTTTGAATATAATAGACATATGTATTATATAGTTCGATGTTCCATAAGTAAACAAAACACTGAACATACTGATTTATTGAAGTAGAACATGAAAGTTATCACTTTCCTCATATCGCTGCAGTGCAGCTATAATGTTAAACTAGCACTCCATTTATTGCCGATAACATATCATTGTCCCGTATCAGGACGTCTATATGTTGATGTTGGTTGTTTAGTCAAGTTGTAAATTATAAAGTTAATTTCAGATAAAAATACTGTCTGACGCAAATAAACAAAATCATTCATCTGATACAAAGGTCTGTCGAGGACAAGCTATGGAAAATTATTGAAATTATTGATATCGAGACTGCATTGGCCATATATTTTCTCGGTCGTAAATCTCTCGGCATTACTAGTAGGGATCGTAAGAAATATTGCTTGGTCCTACCCACGCTTTATTTGAATTGAATGTTAATAGAACACTTTCTATGATAAAATCTCTACCAATAACGGTTTTTTTATTTTGGGATGCGCTATAATAACTTTCATCTTCGTATTACGGATATGAAACGCTATATAGAGTATGTTTTAATACTTGTGTTCAAAAATTATAAAGATTCCGTGTTGCTCACAAAAATTCAGAAGGTAGGTAGATAAAGCTTAAAGGTTATCTCAGGGAGGCATTCTCATGAGACCATTACTAAACCTTATTTTTAGTTTTTTAAAGATAAATTTCAGTTAATATGGTTTTGCACCGCTCTAGTCTGTAGATAATAATATAATATTGCGAACACAATAACGATACGTTAATTGTTACTTTTTTGTTGATTTTCTCTAAATTTCTTTTCGCTGCATCCATTATAAATAAACACGATAAAGTTATTTAATCTGTTAGGAATGTATGCAGGGCAATACAACTTTGACATTTAAAAGTTACTTGAAGCATTAGTTACTTTTTAAAATACCTATGTATTAGTCCACATGTTATTTCTGGTGTATTACCCGATTCTTTATTGCTTCTATATACATCTGCTAAGTCTTTTCAAGTTAACATCAAATACATAATTATAAAGTAGCATTTCTTACCTGTCTTCCCCACCACATTTCCACAGCTCTGACGGCAAATCGATAACTTTTCTTTAAGCTTTTCTTTATGACCTGTTTTGCTTTCCTTCGGAACTCTAAATATTTTTCTGTGTGATGCGCAGGCCAAGTTGTATGAGCTTATCCGAAAGATCTGGGATAACGAAAGGCAACCCAAGGAATGGAACGTGGGAGTCATCTGTCCTCTCCACAAAAAGGGATGCAAGAGGAAGTGCACAAATTACCGCGGAATTGTTTGTTGCCCACGGCGTACAAAGTCCTGTCATACGTGCTGCTCAATAGGTTACAACCCTTCTCTGAGTAAATTCTAAGCGACTACCAAGGAGAGTTTCGACGAAATCGCAGCACTACTGACCAAATCTTCCTCCTTAAACATTTCATGGAGAAGAAATGGGAATACGCTCAAAGCATTCACGCATTGTTTGTGGACTTCAAAAAAGCCTACGACTCCATAGACCGGAACGCACTTTACTCCATCCTCCGTATGTTAGAGATCCCTAAAAAGGTGGTTACCTTTATAGAGGTGGCCACCAGGGAGGGCAGGATGAAAGTGAAGGTAGCGGGGGAACTCTCGGAAGAGTTCGCGGTCGATACCGGTCTTAAACAAGGGGATGCCCTGTCACCTATGCTGTTCAACTTAGTGCTAGAATTTGTGCTCCAAAAAGTGTTGGCACTAGAATCGTGGCTGCAACTTAACGGGCAGCATAAGGTGATAGGGTACACAGATGACCTTGTCTTGTTAGGGGAAGACCGTGTACAGGTGGTAGAGGCTGTGGGAGTTCTGGAGGAAGAGGCGAAGACTGTAGGCCTCAGGATCAGCCACGAAAAAACAGAATATCTCCACATGAAACGCTGCAAAAATATCAGCGCTAAAAGAGAAGACCTGCATGTTGCAGATACCATCTATACTGGAGTGGCAAAGTTTAAATACCTGGACTGCATTATTACGGACAGCAACACCAGAGCGGAGGAAATTGACATACGAATCCAAAACGCTCTTCGTTGTTGCAGCCCTGCATAAAGTTTTGGTGTCCAAGCTTCTGAGTAGGCAGACGAAAGTCCGTATCTATAAGACCGTCATCAGATCAATACTTATGTACGGCTGTGAGGAGAGGAGGACAAAATTTTAGTGACGGAAAGGAAAATCCTCCGTACATCCTGGATCCTGGGTCCAGTACAAAGGTAGGATGGAAGCTGGCGAGTCTGAAAGAACGCAGAGATCGAAGAACTAGTGGCTGAGCCAAGTATTCTCGGTGAAACAAAAAATCACCGCCTCCGATGGCTCGGCCACTTGGTCAGAATGGGGGAGGATCGACGGGTATTGAGAGCATATCTGGGAAAACAGAGTGGAAATCGCCCAGTCGGTCGTCCCACATATCGTTGGCGTTGGAGGGACATGGTAGAGGCTGATCTGCGTGAGCTCGGGATTGAGGACTGGTCGGAGATTGTGCAGGATAGAGACCAGTGGAAGTCTCTCGTTTCGGCGGTCAAGACCCACTTTGGGTCGCTGGGCCATGATAGTTTGTTATTTCTTACCTGTTTCAAACTAATTTTAGCAACCGCCAATATGTTCTGCTGTTATTACTTTCCACTGAGTTCAATCTGCAATATCATTCAAAACACTGAATTGATTTTTAAATGTCAAGAGCTTCGCAAGAGTCATTAAGTCCAGACGTTTAATCCATTCAAAAACATTACAGTTAATTTCCTCTTTTTTTATTGCATATTCACTGGGCAATCTGGATTAGGATCGTTTTTAGGTTGAAAAGCGTAATTATCTCTACCAGGAAACAATAATGATGTTCCGTGCGTTTGAGTTTTTCTAACCTTTTCATCGCGGAAGTCTCTGAATTTTGAGCAAAAATCTGCAAGTTTTAATCATTTTGAGGAGACTGGTCTTCCATTGTTAATCAAGATAAGATGTGACTCTTTAACTCGTTGTAAGCAGTTTCTTGTTAAACAAAACATCATCAATATGAATTATTTACAACATGTTTTGATCTGTTTCTCTCTATACTATACTATACCTCTTCCATTATCTACTATTTTAGTCAGACCTTAATATCTGAAAGACCTGGCTGGGTTGAGATCTCAGTCAAGAATAAACAATTGCATATTTTCTACTAAGCAAGCTTTATGAGAAACAAAAAAGGCGTATCGGTTCACGTAAGCAACTGCACCATAACACTGCTACGAGTACGTAACTAATCTAATTAGGTACGTGCTTTCATTGCACGAGCATGTTTCTTTCTAGACATCGTCTGGTTACGAACAAGGTAAAAGTACAATAAATAACTCCAAGCCAACTGGTTTAATCTATACTTAATATTATAAAGCTAAAGAGTTTGTTAGTTTGAACGTGCTATCTCAGGACTGTTTTTTTTTTTGTGTTGGAGACCTTATGTATCGTAAAGGTTTTTAGGCTATAAAACATCACGCTGCGACGGGGTAGGAGGGAACAAACTCAAAACGCGCGGGTGACCGCTAGCAAAAGATACGCCAAAAAGCATTATTATCATGTCGTCGAGATAAAATAAAACGTCGACCTTCATGGCCACGATTTTTAGGATATTGTTTTCTTAATCTAGAAACCTCAAAACACTCCCTAAGCGTTTATCACCATGTAATTAATTAAGGAAACTAATCAATGATACTTATCGGGCTCGAGGAACTCCATTCGAATACAATTTATCGTGCTCCCTACATAAATCAGAAAGAGGAATGGGCATTTTCAATATCGGAGAAATAAACGAAAGTGCTTCAACATGTTGGTCATAGAAAACTTGTTCTAGCATTTAGGGATATTGATAGTAATAAATATTTCTTACCTACTACCACATTTCATTAATTGCTTTGTTTATTTAATAGTAAGGTTCAGAAACAGGATTTGGTGTCCGGTTTTTTTTCCTCATGACATTTGCGGAAATTATTTTCAAGCTGAGTCATCTGACGACTTTGTGTGAATATTTTCCACTAATTCCGTCGTAATTCGACCTTTATAATAATTTTGCAAAATACTCTCGTGTTTAGTTTTATCTTTGTTGATTTCTTTGTTTTAATTATGTCTGTGGAGTTTTTACTGTATTTATAATAATTCACGTTTACTGCGTTTTAATTTTAAAGGTATCTTTGTTTATTAAAAGAGATGTTCCAGTTTCCTATGAAACCTGGGCCATCTCTTGTACATTACACCAAAAAATAGGGAAAAGGCTATGAAACCTTGTCTTCATATTTATTTTTACAATTTTTTCGTTGCTTTCTTGCACTGATAAGATTTCTAATCATTTTACGGCAGTACTATCTCAAAATGGCGTTGATTTTTTATATAAACATGTCAAAACTGACAACGTTCGAAATGGAATGACGGCACGAAACGGGGTCGGTAAAAGGACCTGCTGGGCTGTCACAAATGACAGGTGACCGCTACTTTTTTGACGCTTGACATCAAATGTTTTAGCCAATATTCGTTCAGAAAACTTATTTGACTTTGCATGTGAATTCAGATAAAATAACAATCTCATCTTAAGGGTATATGTTTTCTTTAGTGAAATGAATATTGATAATATATTGTTCTAACGGTTAAAATAAAACAGTAAAACACGGTTGGTCTTTGAATAATTGATAGATTACACAAAATACACTACAATATGTTTTCTGAATGTTCTGAAATATGGCGATAGAAATTGCCGTCATTAATAACAATGAAAAATATTTTTGAGCGGGCAAAAACAGCAAAATATTTTTTTTTATATTTTTAGTTGCCTGTACAAGAGTTTAGCGTTGCCCTTAATGACCCGATTGATTGGTGTTAATTGTTATCGTTAGAATTACAGTTATTTAATAGCTTTGAGAGGCTGAGGCAATACTCTCGGACTATTTCAAATAAAGTGATTAGTCTCTAATCGATTATTGAAGTTTAATTTGTGCTTTGATTTGTTGCAGGTAAGTTTGAGCTGATTCTGTGAAACCATTAGCAATTGTCCAAGGTAGTGTCAGCACGGTAAGCTATACACAGCAATGTGTTGTGCAAATTGAATATTTTCAACAAAAATGTATAGTCTGATATGCCGGCGAATGTACAAAGGAGATTATTTAAACTCTGTTAACAAAATGAAAACAAAAGTCCAGTGGTTTTCCTAAGTTGTATGACTAACGCTTTGAGTCACTCTTCAACAAAAATCACCAAAATAGCTGTAAGAGTGGACAAAGAGTTTGGAGTGGCTAAAGAGTAAAGGAAGAAATATACACCATATTTCCTCCTTTACTCTTTAGCCACGTTATATTAGTTTCTAACTTCATGTAACGTTTGTGGCAAATTTAACTATCGGAAAAGTTTTAAACATCGAGTATAAAACTCGAATGCTCAATACTAGGGCACAACGACCGTTTCAAGTTGACCGGCAAGGCTGATGACCAACTGAGGTCGGACACTCGGAAGCACCTGCGGTAGCGCGTGCCACGACCGAATAGGGACATCGAACGACACCCGCCATGGCCGAAGGAAAATAAGTCCAAGAACTCAGATCATAAGCTACGAAATCGCCTACGAACCGTTTAAAACCAGACCTGACCATAAATATACTCCTGATCGTTGTATATTAGGAAATTATCGTAGGTATCTGATTTGTGAATGTCCTGATATGGATAGTAGATTTAAATTGTGTTCTTTGAAGATTGTCAACCGTTTTTTTATTTATTTGGCAAGGGTTTGTTCGCTCTTGCTTGGTAAGCTTGGATCAGAAATATTATCAGGAAGAATTAAAAATATGCCCATGAAACGAGGACATATTTCGTGACATTTATTTAGTCGCGTTCTTGTTCTGATAAGGTAAATTATTAATATAACTTTCGTTGATGTAAATGATATAGGTAGAGTCTTGACAATAGCAAAACTCAAAGAGCCAATGCACTTTTGTGTCAATAAAACAATAAACAAAGCTAATGCCATCTGAAGTAAACTTAATAGAGAACATGCATTTCCTCATACCCAACCATAGCCAACAATAACTCAGTGACATAAAAGGAGAGCAACGTAATTAGATTCTCCATAAATGCAGTGGCGTCTACAATCAACCGTGTGAACCTTTACAGTCCTACGGTCCTCTCGCTCAATCCAATCGTGTCTGTCCCTTGTAGGAACGAGACGAAATATGATATATAATGTCACGGAAGAGTTTTTATCGATCAGACCTTGACTACTCGTATGATTAATGCTCACGTCTAATGACCAGTGGTCATTTGAAAAGGATTTAGATTTCCGCGATAAAAATGGCAAACTTTCTTCGAAAAGAATTACTTTGTTGGTGCATTGCGTTTGTAACGTTAACGATCTATATTCTTTAATCGGTGTAACGCTTTTGTCGAAATACACATTAATCGTTGTTGCAATGTTGTACACTGTATTGCAAGAAGTGCGCTTCGTTTCATCAAAGTTATAAATTTAAAAATATTTACCAGCAACAATTTCCACGTTTGATCATTGTAACGTAGGAAGGAAAAATATAATTTGCACTTTTTTACTAAGTAACGCTATAATTATGTAATTAATCGTCCGTAAACGACAATTGAACGGAAAATCAACTTGTTGTTACATTTAAATATTGATAACACAATTTTGACATGTCTTTTAGATTTATCAATATTGTCATAAGTAATATATGTCAATGGGTTTGCAATTTGACAGCAGCAAGATCGATGGTTGTATATGCAGCACGTTTTGCTTTTTCTATTAAGAAAATATCGTTCGATCGCCTTATAAGTGTAGCCATCGGGTCGTGAAATGAAATCAACACGACTCCGTCGAAAGAGATCACTTCCGACATTCGTCTTGTTTAACTGGTGAAAGTCGACTCAATGCTTGTGCACTAAACATTTATGATCAATGTTCATATTGGTCTTTAGAATCAATCAATTTAAATTTCACGAACATAGTTGATGTATTTTTATTTCTATTTGTGTGTCAAATAAATAATAATTATATTCTATTCTAACATGGACGAAGCCTGAATGATAGTTATTGGACTGTTTGGACACCAATCACATACATTGCTCTGATCCCAAAGCAAGTCGCTAATGCACTTGTGTTATGGAAATCAGAAAGGTACTACAACACCCAGACCCGAGACAATGGCAGAAAGTCTTGATTTATACAATGAATCGACCGGGAATCGAACTCTGAGCGGCAACGCCTTGAAACCTAGCGCGCTTAGCCACTACACCACGGAGGTCGTCAATTGTTGTGAGTTTCGAACCGTCATTGCAATACATAAATGATTAGAATCAGGGGATGAAAGCAAAAATGACAATCTAGCAGCAATAAACATTCTGAAATTGTTTGTAAAAAAATCTGACCTGATTGAAGGAAGCACGCACAGGAAGACATTCGTAAGAGCCATAAAAACCGACTTCACATTAAACAGTTAACCTTTAAGATGTTGAAAACTATAAAAAACTTAACCATAAATAAGATCGTTCGCGATGGTTTTTCAACTTCAACATCCATCTCTTGCTTATCATTGCATCAAGTGTGTCCAAACTCTTTAAACGGTTTTATGTAATCCTAACAGCTCTTGAACATTGCGACTGCGCTTCGGCCTTGATCCACTAGTGGTCTAAATGAGAGTTCAATTTGGCTGTCTCACTATGATTTTGCAATTTTGTCTAGCTTAAAACTGTATATTGACTCGTTTTGAAACAGTTATGTCATTACCTGCTGGAGGTACTAATGATTTTTTTCGGATCAGATTTATTAAGAATTCTAAATCTTTTACCGTGTTAACAGATCATCAAAGTGACGTTTTTGCATACAAAATACCTATTTCGCGAATAGGAAGCAGGTAGTAAGTGATACTTGTATATTTTAAGCAAATGGTGTTCACTTTACATTGGTGATGTTACTTCTTCCGTATGGCAAAAATAAACTTTAAATCGCATGTAACAAACTGCGTGCTACAATAAGGATATGTCGTGGTATATCTCGTTATTTTAAAATTGTAATATATTTAAACTTTTATGGGAAACACGTATTGTTTTGCACAATAAAATGGAAATATGCACTATGTTTATAAGACGGCAATTACTCTAGTAAAATATACGAGATCTGTTGCCATCAATATGTCAAGTTAATGGCGTATTGTACCTAGACATGTAGGTACGGGAACCGCACGTCCAAGGTAAACTAAACACCGCTGTGTCTTATGAAATTGTAATACGGGTTAGTTCTGAACAAAAATGTATAACCTGTTGTGCTGTACGTACACGTGGTATACTAAGTATTACAATCGATTTACAGCTAAGAAGTCTCATACAACCAGTAAAGCTAAGAAAACAAAATTTACGATACGAAGATACGAATTTAGGGTGATTAGTAGTTCTTTGGTGCCTATTTCTGTCTTTTTTTATCCCCCCCCTCATCGTCATTGCGTACTATATTGTTAAGTGCGACCATTTTTAGGGTTCCTTTACCGTTTTCAAGTCTGTCAACTTTTCTGAAACTATTAGCATTACTTACACAGTTCAAACTTTGTAGGTAAGTATATCCTGTTAACCCCTTAACGATTCTCATACTCAAACCTATGCGTGTGGTGTATCTGAGGATAGGTGTTTTAAAATGACATCATTTTTCTAAGGTTTGAAAGATAGAAGCTTCAAAGGTGGTAAAATGCCTCCCCTTCTAAATTTTAAAGTTAGCAAGTGAGCATTTTGAAAAAATACATAAATTAGGTTTATTTAGCACATTTTCAACAATCAACAAATCAACAACAATTTTTTAAAAAAAAAACAGTCAAAAATATTGTTGAATTTCTATAGAATGCAAGTAATTGGCCCCCTTATTCAGCTAAAGTTGTCACGCAGCCCTCAGTGCGTGAGTCCAACTAGCACTTTGCCGGTTTTTTATGCATGATATTTTCCATACACTTCTTGTGCATGTTTTTTTGTAGCACACTTGATATGTAACCATACACGTGGAATGACGTACGGGCCAGATGATGTGTGACCACTAATTACGCTTATTTCTTGATTGCTATTATTAGCTCTTTACACATATTTTTAACCGACTTCAAAAAAGGAGGAGGTTATCAATTCGACTGTATGTTTTTTTTTTATCATTATTTTTTTTTTGTATGTATGTTACCTCATATCTCAGTCGTTTGTCGACCGAATCGAAAAATTTTTTCACCTACTTAGAGGGTGTACCTTCTAGTTGGTCCCATTTTTTCCATTTTGGGATCTGATGATGGGATCTTGGTGTATTCGAGGGAAACCCTCAAATTTTAAAGGCGCGTATAGTGTTTCTTTACTAGAATCTTAATGTTGACGTGTTGCTACGTCTGATAGTCAACATTTTGTGGGGCTGACCTGATGGTGGAACTCCTTAACGCCTAGGAGTTCAGTAATTATAATGACGAAACTTATGATAGGTAATTTGTAGCTTCTTAAAAAAATAGAATCATAAGGTGCAATTCCCCCCCCCCCCCCTCTTATGTAATCACTAAAAATTAACAAATAAAATAAACTTTAAAAAAAAGTAAAAACCGACTTCAAAACCAAAATGCACTAAAAAGTCTTAAATAAACTCTTCACCATTGAAAGGAAAGGAATCTGTTTTAGGCAAACAATTTCTTTTTGGAGGCGGTGCCATCACTTGGCCATCAAGCATCAACTATCACAGCACCGACTCCAAAAAGAAATTGTTTGCCTAAAACGGATTCCTTTCCTTTCAATGGTGAAGAGTTTATTTAAGACTTTTTAGTGCATTTTGGTTTTGAAGTCGGTTTTTACTTTTTTTTATCTCGAATGGCTTCAGTTTTAGTTTAAATTTACCGTGTAATATTTATTTAACTTATTTACTAGCATAAGAAAAAGACGCATTTAAGTCTTCGTTATCAGCTTTGCATTTGAATTTCATGGTCGAGGTACTGATAAATGTGCACAAGATAAAATTGTCGGTTTGTAGAAAACATGATGTGTTTGAAATATTTTAGGAGTGGTTTTTGTTCATGTTCGAGTTATCATTGTGTCAGTTAGAATCACGAGTTTTCGTGAGTCAATCTTCGAGCCAATTGATACGTTTGCCAACAATACTAACTCTTCCAACGAACTGTTTCGAAGTGCAAAAACTTTAATGGGTCAATCACCTTTAGACGAGTGCAGGCGGAACAATCAGCGGAATTGCCTTCATTTGCGGTCGAAATATGCTTGCGTTTTCCAATCCGTATCCTATATACCTTTATGGAATAAGACAAATTCGGTGTCATTTTTTTTCATACATCTTAAACCACGTTTATATCTTCTTTTCTGATTTTCATTTTATTTGTCGGTACTTTACTTTTATGTCGGGAATAAAATACACTTTGGCGTATTAAAATTATTTATTGTATTATTTGTAATGAAATTGCATTTGTAATGAAATAAACTTTTTACACACATGCATAGGTTTGGGTAAAAAAAAAATATTTCCTTTAGTTCCATGTATGGGAGCGCCCCTCAACAAATGTCATTTATTTTTTATTTTTTGTATGAGAATCGTTAAGCGGATACACCTACTTACCAAGTTTCATCTGTGTAATGCTACTGGTTTCAGAATAAAGTAACTGTAACATACGGACGGACAGATAGACAGACAAACTTGACGAAACTATAAGGGTTCCGTTTTCGCCTTTCGGCTACGGAATCCTAAAAACTGACCATTTATTAATACATTACTTGAGTGGAGAACTTGTCATTATATACTATTTCTAGAAATGTTTGTCTCGACATTCATCTTAAGTAGTTAAACCTGTTATAAGTAATCTTATATCAGCTCCGATAAAAACTGTTTCAAAATACTTCTACGTCTTTCTTCTAATAGCAAGCGGCGTTGTTTGAATCTGAGCCTTCAATATGGAACTCTTTATTGATATGTCGAGTGTTTACGCGAAACAAGAGTAGTTTTGCTATGACAACAAGATGACTATGATGCAATCATGTTCTGGTATTGTGTTTGCACCCGTTTGACTGGTATCGTAAATTAATATAAAATTATGTTTGTTATAATTGATTTTACATAAATAAATTAAAACATAACTTTACTTTAACTCGGCATTTTTAAGCGCCTTCGATAAAATTTAATTGAATAACGTTACTTCTATTATTACACTACAGATTAATAGTACAATAGATTAGATGCACGATAACTTCATTCGGTTCTCTGACTATGAAAAAAAAGTCTATTTAAATGATATGATTTATTATTATGACGCAATATATTTTTAGACGTCATAGACCTATCGTAGAGGTCAGGACCACGATCATGATCATACCAAACAATTTTTAATTTAATTGAAAAAATATTTACACCTTTCATGTATCGTTGCACGTAAATCAATTGATTTACCAATTCGTCTAAAAACATGAAATCGTCCATTGTGAGAACCATTATTTCTAACAAGTCCATGCGTGTCTGTATTGTGTTCGGGCTACTTATTTTCTGTCCCCTATAGGTAACTATTAACCTAAGTATGTGAAAATTTGGAAAAAAATACATAATTTTATGGACCCTTAATTTATTTAAAGTTGGTACGGTACCCTCAGTGCGCGAGTCCGGCTGACACTTGGCCGGTTTTTTTATAACAAATGTGTGACATGACGTTGCAGCTAATAAAAATAAATATCCTATCTCATAGATATCGGTTGAATTCAAAATACTTAATCGCATTGTACTAAACATACTTAAGAATCTTTAATGATTCAAACTCAATCATTTATTCTAGATAAACAAAAAGCTAAGGCTTAAATTAAACACCTAAATCTGTATTGAAGATAATTAAAATTAGGCTGATTCGAATCACTCTTAATCAATCATTAATCAACCTCCTGTGTATCTTCGATCTAGAAAAATCTAATTGATCATATCAGTGTACTATTACTAAGCCAAATATTTAGGCTTAACGCATACAAGGTATCTATATCGATATTATATTCATAAATGGTGTTCAGGAAATTTGACTTAAACAAAAAAAACTACAATGTTTTTAATATCTAGATTTTTTATACTGCGTCACGTTTTTTAGTTCCGTGGTTACATTTTTTTTTGCACAGAACCATATCAGTCATTCATTGTGTAGATCATATCTAAGAAAATTTATTTGTGTTGAGTGCGCATAAATATTTGCTTGTTATTTTTATTGCTTTATTTACTTCTGGTTTCAAATATGACGACTATGTTGTCTAGAGTCTAGAGTATTGGAAAAGGGGAATTACAAGCCGTATTGTATAAATCAACGAACTTATTTATTACTAGCGGTCCCCCGCGACTTCGTCCGCGCATTTTGTGTTTGCCCTCTCCCGTCGCAGCGTGATATATCTTTAAGCCTTCCTCGATAAATAAGCTATCCAACACAAAAATATTTTTTCAAAACAGTCCAATAATTCCTGAGATTAGCGCGTTCAAACAAATAAGCAAACAAACAAACTCTTTAACTTTAAAATTATATTATTAGTACAGGTTGTACATTTGAGGAAAAAATATTACAAGTATGTTTAAACATTTAAGTTACTAAATTATTGCACTCTATTGCGAAATAATGCGAATTCTCGCTACTAAATACCAAACGCGCCTAAAAAATCTTGTTTCTCCAAACTTTTTCTAGTTCCAACGTCAAATTCAGTACCTAGGTACTTGTCCATTTCATCAACACTTCCACTCAGAGTCGGAATTGTGTAAAGCAATCGTATTCATTTGACAGTTCATAACGTACGATATGATCTGTCAAATGCCTTTTTCTTTGCCGTTTGACAGATCATACCGTACGTTATGAACTGTCAAATGAATACGATTGCTTTACACAATTCCACCTCTGAACCGCCTTATCGTTACAAACACCGCTAATCCCAGGTCACGGAACAGTTGGTACGGTACACCGCCGGTTTACTAACTCTATTATTTACTCTTTGTGATGTACGAACCAACGGACACAATGCTTTTCATAAAACAAACGAAATTTACTCGACCCCGAATGGTAATGAGAGAGATTTACGCATGAGCTATACTCGGAACAACCTACTTTTGAAGTTTCGGATCCTGTTGAATCCTTGACTGAAGTTTCTGACTTTAAAACAAATGTTTTTACTTTGGGAATTCCAAATTGCACGATCCAGACCCTTAACCCATTTGCTGCCACACTTGAGACACAATAGAAATTTAATTGTTATAACGCACCGGTGCGTGCTGTGGCATGGAACCAGTTAATATTGATTACAAAGGAGCTATTCGATTGGATTTATTATAAACTAGGGATACCTCGCGACTACGTCGGCGCGTTTTGAGTTTGCTTCTTCCTGTCCCGTCGCAGCGTGATGTTTTATAGCCTAAAGCCTTCCTCGATAAATAAGCCATCCAACCCTAAAATATTTTTTCAATACCTCAACACCCGAGCGGTCGCATGAGACCGCATAACAAAAGAATATCTATTGTGTCTCGTTCACATACGCTTGAGGGATTAATCCCTCCTCCTCCTAATGAGTGTTGAAGCATTAAATCGGTTAGGAGTTTCTGAGATTTCTGCGTTCAAACAAACAAACTCTTCAGCTTTATAATATTGGTATAGATAAAACTAAATATATTGATTCAATATATATTTCCAGATAGCATATAATTCTAGATTATATATGCTATCTAATACATAATGTCTTTGTCACGCAGATTAATTGTCTCTTAGTCTTTATCCAATTTTATTATAATATGTTTGAAGCTCATTGTGTGCAAATTAGTACTATTGGTATTCGTTTTACTTACATGTATCCGGAATTTCACAAAGGATATAATTTGTGTGATGATTGCAAATGAAAAGATTGAAATTGTTTCATGAATTCGTTTGGAGTTTCAATCGGAATAATGAACAATTACTGTCTATTATATGTTTGTTGATCAAGATCACATTTATTTTCCGTCCAGGAGGACTATCTTCCTCTATACTGTCATGTTTCATTCCTTTGTTATAAGTTCATATTAGAAGATATAAACAAAATGGCGTAAAGTAACCATACTTAATCAAGAACCTAAATCTTAGCACCTACTTCGTTGATGAAAAAAGTCTCTAATCTTTGGTCATCATCGCCAATTTTGATAGAATAAAAACAACGTTATCAATCGAGTTCGATCTTTCTATATTCAAATTTATCCTTTGTCATATCGTATAACGATCGATCATACCTAAGCAATACAAGAATGTGTAGCAATTTAGATGCCCATTAGGTTAAGGGCATTTATTATGCCCTGCCTTAGGCTTAGGAGCGTAGGCGTAAATTCAGTCGGTCTTAATGTATTGAGATGTCTCAAGGCCAGGGTTGATTGATTGATATTAATAGCTGGATTTAACCCGAAAACAAACGTTTACTGGGTGTCGCAAACATTTTACTTTTTATTATTTAACATTTTATTGTTTATTTTATGTCCAGTATCAAGATAGATGATTGTAACTTTGAACGTAATTTTGTAAAATTACCTTTTCTCATAATAACGTCAAAACAAAAGATTTAATTTCTTAAATGATGTGTTTTTTATTACAAAGTCATGCGCAGTATTCAGTTTTTTGTATAAACTTTCAACATTAATTCCTTCCACAAATTAGGTTTCCAAAGTAGACTAATTAATTTTCTTTGTGACAGTTACTTAACGAGCTTGTTTTGGCTTAAAATGTACATAAGTTTAAATAATGAAACATTTGTATCCGAATCGCATAAAGAATGTATAACATGTGAGTTAAAAAAAACAGTATTGTAATGTTTATTGTTATTGATAATCAGTCACTGTAAAAAATAATCATACAACATTGTAGAGTTCTAGTGAATATTCATGCAATTACGAATTCAGTTAAATGTTTTATTTTAACAAAGAACTTAAAAGTTTCTATCAATTTCATATTGCGTCAGCATGTTTATCTTATAAAGCTGAGCAGCGCGTTTGTTTTAACGCGCTAATCTCAGAAACTTCTGGACTGATGTTTAGTAGCGAGAATTCGAAAAAATTCACAATATAGTGCAACAATTTAGTAACTTTAATGTTTAAACATACTTGCTATATTTTTATCGTTAAATGTACTATCTATACTTATATAACAAAGCTGAAGAGTTTGTTTGTTTGAACACGCTTATCTCTGGAAGCTAAGAAATATTTTTGTGTTGGATAGCTTATTTATCAAAAACCTGCCAAGTGCGAGTCGGACTCGCACACTCAGGGTTCCGTGACAACTTTAACTGAATTTGAGATCCACTTACTTACACTTAGCCAAAATACCACAGCATTTTGTTGTCAGCAAATATAACTTCGTTTTTCATAGTATTTGTATGAACAAAAAAGTTTTGTAGGTTATTGAAAATGTGCTCTATCTTAAATACTACTAGTTCGATTTCGTTCACGCCCATTTGACCACTTTGGGAGCGTCTTTCTGTCAAACGTTAGACTTTCAGAGAAAATGGTTTCAGGAACCTCGATGTCATTTTAAAAGACACCCTACACGCATAGGTTTGACAAAAAAAATAGGTTTTAGTTTCATGAATGGGAGCCCCTCCTTAAATATCATTATTTTTTGTATGAGAATCGTAAAGCGGCTAACAGGATACACCTACCTGCTAAGTTACAACTGTGGTATTATATAGTTTCAGAAAAAAGTGGCTATGACATACGGACGGACAGACAGATAGACAGACAGACAGACTTGACATAAGGATTCCGTTTTTTGCAAATCGGCTACGGAATCCTAAAAAGGGTTATAGGCTTTATATAAAACATCGCGCTGCGAGGGGAGGAAGCAAACTTAATACATGCGGAAAATATAAATAGGATACATCTAGCCAAACCCTTTGCGAGATCAAATACTATTGTCTATAAGTCATCATCATAAAATATTTTAGATAAGTAATTTAATATCTTCCCAGATAGAGAGATAAAGACAACATGTTGTTAACACATTAAAAACTTGGTATGAAATTCATTAACAGCAAATCACATTCAGCAAATTACTAAATACTAAAATAATGGAGTGATAGGTTATTTTTCTCGCACTGGGAAATGACATTGACCCACCCTTTTGTATATCTTTTGTCTTTCAACGCTCTCAAATTAAATTCATTGTCGATTGTTCGTGTTTCGTTATACATACGAGTATCACACGGGCGATATAGCTATAGTCTTTGTTCGTACGAACTACTTGGATTGTGTTGTTGCTATGTGCTCATTTTAAATTAACATTTTTTACTATATCTATATTAAAATAAAAAATAATAAAATAAATATTGGACACTGATATGTATTCAACTAGATTTGGGTACGAAGCGCGTAGCGTGCAATCAAACAGCAAGCTAGATGCATACTAACTTTTATTGTTTGCGATATACCCTCTAAATACATAAAATACACCAATCACATACATTGCTCTGATCCCAAAGTTATAAGCTATTTGCACTTGTGTCATGGAAATCAGACACAACGGTGGTCTGGTATAATACCCACATCCGGGACAACATAGAAAATTTTGTATTTCTATATTGACCCGAACGGGAATCGAACCCGGGACCTCGGAGCGGCGACGCCTTGTAACCAGCGTGCTTAGCCACTACACCACGGAGGTCGTCATATACCTATAATCAAATCAAATATTCTTTAAATACTTGCCAACTTTAATACACTGCATGGCTATTAATTTATTTGTACAAAACAAAAATACGTTTCACAGTTCACACATTCGTGATATGTCCTACTAACACGAAATTCCAAAATGACTCATTTCGCAACACGCTGCTTCGTTTTCCATTTTGAACACGGAATGCATCTTTTGCTTTTTTTATATCGAACATACTAAAATTGTCTCTAACACCTTCCATAAGTCGCTTGTCAGTATTGCCACATCTCGGATTCCTGGACCGATTCCAAAAACTTATTTACGTAATCCGATGTAGGTACCTATGAGGTGACAAATTGTATCCTTTGTATCGGCAAAAGTTCAAACCTCTATCTTCAATACAGTATTGTTTCCAGCACATTACACTTTCACTATGAATAACTCACGGAGAAATCGTTTTACAATAGGCCGAGCATACTTTGTATCCAATAAAGCTTGAACTCTTAGACTTCAGTGAAATCGAACTAGACATCAACATCCTAAGTGGTTAAGTGAATCATCACGGCTCCAATTACAATGGTCGATTTTGCATGATTTAGTTTCGTATACAGTAATAATTTCGGTCATGATTTTACGGTCATGCGTAGAAAGTGTGCCGATTATCGCAATTGGGATCTATTTTGAGTTCTTTCAGCTGTTTATTTTTGGTAATACGAACCCATTTCAATTTTTCCTGTTGCGGTAAACAAAATTATAGATACCGTTAGCGGTGCGTTAAAGCAATTATAAGTTAACCATGGAATTCGTACCAGGGCGGCGATTCTCACGTCAATCGAACTTTTTTCGTATGGTAATTAGATTTCAAGTTTAACAGTTTTCTTAAAATATCAAGTAATATATCTTCAAGTAAAAAAGACTACCACACACAAAATCGTAATTCATGGAAATCGCAACCCTGAAAAATTACTATTTTTTCCTAGGCAAATAAAATGCGATCGCCGATCTTTTTATTTATACAAACTGCACGAGAATCTGCGGCCAGGTTGCTATCTAATCTTATCTAATTTATATGTTTTTCCTGTGGGGATTCACTTACTACACTAGACACATAACGTCACACACAAAACACGTAACGTTGAAGCCAAGTAAACTATGCTAATACTTTTTTATGTTTATTAGATTGTTCGTAATTGGAGTCTGCCTTCATATATCAGTATAGAATAACGTTTCAACGTGAAAATATAACAGCTCATTCTCAGTCAATGCTTATTCTCATTTTCAGAAGTAGCACCGTACGATTTTGAATCTGAAACTGTGAAGAATGCGTTAAACACGCCTTCCAAATCCGACTAATCCTTATTCACGTCACGTTTCGGTGGAATATGCAAATGCCACTCTCGTTTTGACCACTGCGCATTGTTGCATCCTACTCGCATCGCATAAACATATCCTGGCTGGACAATATTGCAAGCGTCAATTACCCAACGTTTGTGACAAACGCAAAACTCGGAGAAATCAACTCGAAAGCGTTTATGTAATGGCTCCTCAAACAGAAACGGGAGCAGCCCAACTTATATATTGCGAACGTCAGCACCAATGGAATCGTTCACCTTTCTCTGGTCATAAATATGGTTCACGTAACCAAAAGCGAACCCTTCCGCAACTTTGTCACTACCGCTAGTGACAGTTACTGCACTCGCTTTTAGAATTAATACAAGATTGCCGGTTTCACCAATAATTTATGCCCTGGCTAACGTTTCCTGTCATTTCCTCACGATTTGCTGATCGAATTTAGTCCTTCGTGATGTCCTATTTGTGTCTTAAAAAAACCGGCTAAGTGCAAGTCGACTCGCCCACTAAGGGTTCCGTGCCAACTTTAATTGAATTGGAGATCCACTTACTTCCACTAAGCTATAATACCACAATATTTTGTTGACAGCAAATATAACTTGTTTTTCATAGTGTTTGTATGAAAAACAAAGTTATGTTTGCGTTTGTTGAAAATTTGCTATATCTCAAAAATTTTCAATTTTTGTTGAAAGTATTTGTTAAGATCTACATAGACCTCTCTATAGATACACACCATGGGTTTGTAAAAAAAATGGTTTTAGTTTCATGTATGGCTCCAAATCATGTTTCTGCCCAGGCCTAGAAGGTCGCGTAACATGAAGAAAGATATGACATAAATACTTATCCGATTACGGCTTTCGTAAGACATGTTTTGTAACGCGAAGAAACTAAAATCCGAGCTATCGATAATATCGTAAAGCTAGTAACTGTTAATAGCTTAAGCAAAGTATTAGCAAATGCAATCTAGACACGCGGCTAGCGTGTCAAGCCAAGTTCAAGCAAAAGAACTGGCGACTCAACGCCGTGTGTATATTTACACGAACCATTTCGAGCGACTTTGGATTCCTCCAGAACTCAAAAGCTATTCTACAAAAATACATTTAATCTCGTATATTTATTTATATCGATAAGGACAAGAAGAACCTTAAATTTCATAAGCCTAGCCCTAACGGTTACAAAGATATGAAGGACTTAAATGATCTATTAAAAATCGTAGCATCTGAAACCGTTATATTTTAATATTTGAAACTTGCACATTTTTTTAAACATTTACTCTATAAATTAATTAAGTATACAGGGTGTTGTTTTGGTCAGTGACATCCAACTCGGGGATGATAATATGAGTTATGCTCATTCTAAAAAAAAATGTTTTTTTTTTTAAATTCTGAGCAAGTTTTATACAAGAAAACCTCCTCTTCACAACATTTAAAAAAATGACAAAACGCATGGGAAAACTCGCACCCTAGCACGTAGCTACGCTTATCGTTATTACGCTTATCTACGAAATATTACGCCGTAGCTAGTAAGCTTCGAAGAGGCTACCTGGTGATGGTAGTTTTGACTCGATAGCTGTACCGCATAAAAAAATGATTTTGTGAGTTTTTTCCATTTCAATAAAAATCAGTATCGTTTGTATAGCCACCCCTCAGTCGCTCGTCGCTGACCAAAACAACACCCTCAACCCTGTATAAATAAAATGAAGTAAAAAAAATAAAGTCTCTATTTAATAATGTACATGTACACACACAGATGGTACAGAACAAATGATTATCTCTGTAAAAAGTAATGATATCTTACCTAAATATTAATGTGGAAAATTACAGCCAAGGTAACAAAAATATTTAAATAATATCATGTTTAGTAAAAATACTTTAAAATTTTGCATTTATTTGGATCTCAATACTATTTTCGGTAGGTCCACAAATAAAAAAAATTAGTACAGAAATTGGCATTTTTCACATTTATTCTTTACTTGAGATTTAGTATTACACAGAATTTGTTGATGTCAGTAGTTGTTCCAAACAACAGTCAACAAAAATAAATAATTATTTACATGGATAATACTAACTAAAATCTAATTATAATTATTACATCAAAGGCTTGATTATGATCACGAGATGCTAGGTGCCAACATGGTTTCTAATAATTTCAAATTTGATATTGATAAACGGTTTAAGTATAGTTTCTAGAACAATTATGTAAATTTTGCATGACTCTGACACTAGAGTAGTGTTGATCACTACTAATGTTCTTTATAATTGCACGATATTAATGAAATAATTATTTTCCTGGATCTACAATGAATTTTATTTTGAGCTTACTGGAAATTTTACCCCACACGTTGCCACATTTTATAGTATCCGTTATGAGTTTTATAAAAACTTGGCGTTCTTTGCTACTACAATATTTTTTGTGGCAAGTACGTTTTGTCGAGATCATTGTACTTAAAATTCGAACTGAATTTCACGCTTACGGCTTGAACTGACAGTATTAAGTACTAAACGTTATCGACTTTTTATACTACGGTTTTCGATGAGATCAATATCTGCCTGTTTATCGTTGATTTTTGTCGATTTTTATCTCAAAAGTCAATTTCCTTTAATTGGGTTAAAAGGTAACTGAACTTAAAGAGTCTTGCAATAAATGATTCGGATTACGGAACCATCAAAATTTGAAACGGATTCGATAATTTGTTGTATAAACATTCAATAACAAAATTATCCGCGTCAAAATACTCGTTGCGTCTTAATCTGTCTAGTCGTTTCGGTATCGTTCGATGACAATACTAAATTAATTCTAAATCAGTTGCGCAATAAATACGACACTGAGTCTATCGAATTTAGAGAGCATTCGAAAGTGGACCACGGAAGCGAGAACCGGGCCATTGGGTGAAGAGAATCTACAAGTAGGTAACCAGACTGGGGGGGGTCTGATTAACCGTTTAATCGGACCCTCGAAGGCACGATCTTCTGATTCTGACCTTTGTAACCATTGAAATAAGGACAGCGAAACCATCACGTTGAGAGTTCGTAATAAAATGAAGTACCCACTATATTCATCTTAAATCACGGCCGATTTGATTTTCAAATCGGCAAAATTTAAATGTTGTGTTTTTTTACATCAACTCATAAAATGATATTATTGGATTATTAGTACGAATATACTTACAATTTTGTAAATAAGCAACTGTGCTCCCAATACAAAATAGATCGTGTTCTATTTTTTCTGCTGGCTATACTTCTAATGACATTCTAAATATGCGCCAGTTGCTGTATTTCAGAAGTGTATGTAAATGATCATCCAACTCCTTAATGCCCACCACTCGTATTTCAAATTCGTACCTAACGAGAAGGTCACCACAACGGTCAATTATTTCATCGCACGATCGAAGTTGCAGAACTTCGGTTGCTCAAACGAATAACGTCTATGTGTGCCATCCGAATTACTGGTACGCAAACATTGCAGCATGTGCACACATAAAAAAAGTTTGCGATCACTTTGAAAAATCAATGTTTTTCCATGACGGCCGAACCAAAAAACAAAAAAAGGTAATGGTATGTTTCAGCGTTCATGTATACAAGCTTTCGGTACCTAAGTTATTTGTTTCGATTAGTGATGTCATTACATTTTATTGTTATGAGAATATTATTACAGGGTTTTATATATTTTAAGGTGGACTTGCACTTGATGATTTAACCCACGATTACGCTAATCCTGGATTAAATCTTCATTCTGTCTCTGTCAACGTCCAATAAACTGACCGAGACAGAATGATGATTTAATCCAGGATACGCGTAATTCAGGATTAAATCATCACGCGCAAGTGGTAGGTCCACTTGCGCGTGATGATTTACCCAATAAAACACACAACTTAATTGTTTTCTTGATACTGTTACATTTAAAAAATAAATCGGCTTAAGTTAGTGATAACCTTTTTTTGATGTGTGTATGTACAGACAACAGCACGTCAAGGTAAACACGGTGGTATCTTATGCAGTTGTGATTAGGGCTAGTTTGCAACAAAAGTGGGTAACCTGATGTGCTGGCGACTGTACATGTATCAGTCAGACTGTTCGACTTGTTTTATACTTAGCATTTTGTGCCTTATTGATCAACCGTGTTACGTGTGTAGGTACCGTTCTCTTGTATTCTGTAATCATCGGTTTAACATTCAGCATTATCTTTTGTGATGATTGAAATGTTTTTAACGTTTGCAACATAAGGTAATGGAATGTTTGAGAAAGTATCGTTTCCTCTGCGATTGCCGGGAAGCGGCTGTCGTTGAATTTCTCCACGTCATATAGATCCAATCTTCATTGTTTTTACTACTCGCATTATATGATGCTTTCATTCCTTGATGGATTTTCTTGTATTGTTTTGATTACACTTATTATCATCATCACAAATACTCATCGCTCGATGTTGTTGATAAAGTAAAGGAACCGGCCAAGTGCGAGTCGGACTCGCACACCAAGGGTTCCGCCGTGCCAACTTTAACTGAATAAGAGATCCACTTACTTCCACTTAGCCAAAATACCACAATATTTTGTTGACAGCAAATATAACTTTGTTTTTCATAGTATTTGTATGAATAACAAAGTTATTTTTGTGGTTATTGGAAATGTGTTCTATCTCAAAAACTACTAGTTCGATCTCGTTCAAACCAATTTTCGTTGTAAGTGTTTGTCAAGATCTTCATCATGTATTTTTTCTTCAAAATTTACACTCGCTTAGTGTAAAAGATAGACAGGGGTCGCCTATTTTACCACTTCGGAAGCGTCTATCTCTCAAACGTTAGACTTTTAGAGAAAATGGTCGATGTCATTTTTAAAGACCTATCCATAGTTACCCATAGGTACAACCTATGCGTGTAGCGCATAGGTTGTAAAAAAAATGTGTTTTAGTTTCTTGTATGAGAGCCCCCCCCCCCCCCCCCCTAAATTGTCATTATTTTATTTTTTGTATGAGAATCGTAAAGCAGTTAACAGGATACATCTACCTACTAAGTTTAGTTGAAACTTAGTATAAGTAATACTTATAGTTTCAAAATAAAGTGGCTGTTACATACGGACGAACAGACAGACAGATTTGACGAAACTATAAGGGTTCCGTTTTTAGCCATTCGGCTACGGAACCCTAAAAGAAAAAGAAAACAACAGCATATGTTTTCGCTGTGTTGAATTTTGCCTACAGCTTATCAGATCGACTTTGCGCGTTATCTCTAGCCGTTTACTGTTAACCTAGTTACAAAGTATTGGTATACTTACTATTCTGACCTCGTTGTTGTGTACTTTCCTAGCAAATTTTCCTATCTCGGATACATAAATAGTTTAATGTCTCTACATTTTCTTCGACCTCACTTAGCGCCTGATCGTTCAAGTAAGGCCAAGTTATCCGGCTCAGTACATTTGCACACAGATACAACTTGGGCGCAGTTCCTTTCATTGCTCACTCAATGAAAGTTGTTTAGAAAACTGGTGCAGTTTATAAACTGTTAAGTGTTCTCGATTTGGTTGATTGATTCCCTAAAATAAATGGAAATGGTGCCAGATAAATATCTCTTTAGTTGGATCAATTGCCGGCTGTAATTAATGGAGCCGTTGAATGAGGCGTTGATGCGAGATTGATGAATAATTGTGGCGATTTTATTTAGATTGTTCTATTTTTATAGAATAATATTAATACTAAAGCGTGCTTTCCGTATTTGTTGTCAATTTGGGCAGTACACATTGTTTTGTATGTTAATCAGATGCTTTTATCTTACATTCTCTTGTGAATGTGGAATAAATTAATTAATCATTGTATTTTTTTCTTTGTTACCGTGAATAATAAATGAAATTCCGGAAACGTGCTTTTTTTTAAACAATGTAATGTGATGACGCCTAGTTCCTAAGTGTTTTTGTATTAACATCGCACGTTACAATCATTTATTTCATTTATTTGTCTAAAACTTCATGCGCGAAACATAAAATTGTACATGTGGCGTACTTAATGCCAAAAATAAATAAATAAAATAAATAAATATCCTTTGGACATTCCCACACATCGCCATCTATCCCCAAAGTAAGCTACTCAAAGCTTGTGTTATGGGTGCCAGACAACGGATATAATACTTAAATACTTTTTGTTTGTAAATACATACATGATATACATAGAAAACACCCAGACCAATACAAACAGACATGTTCATGCACACAAATGTTTGTATTGTGCGGGGATCGAACCCGCACCCGCTGCGTAGTAGGCGATTTCTCGACCACTACACCAGACGAAAAATATTCTCTTCCAGTCTAACCGTAGCGTAGGTTTGAACAGAGAGAAATAATTGCGGTGCAAGTAAAGTTAGAGAGGTAAGAGAATAGCGATAAAGATGACTTAAATACGTTGAAAAACATACATACTGCTTGCTTATTACTTACACGTATCTTCCGCTTAGTCATGTTGCATTCTGGTATTGTTTTGCAGTAGTATTGCAACTGTTTTAAATCAACTGCGGTTATCAATCACATCACACGATACGCATAGTTTCTTCGCTCCACATATTTTCACGTTCAGAGTAGCATCACGAATACTTGAGCTACTATCGTCGTTTGATGCGGAACGAAATTTATAACGGAATATAACATTAGTCCGTTGTTTAGTTTTATTTTTCTAAATACACTTACTGATACATTATGGCTTTGTCGATGTGAAATTCAGTGAGCATTACATAAAATGCCATTAAGCCTTATTTGAGTGAGTGTTATGTGAGACTCGTATTTGACAGCACAATTAAAGTTCTGTGCAAACATTATCCTCTTTATGTCAATCAAATCAATAGCATCAGTCGTATAATCGACAATTTGAAATATCATTCTTGAGGCTGTATCACAGTTTTTGTCTTCATATTCAATTACATAACTACGCCTCTGTATATTTACTTGGCTTATATCAGACAGTTTGCTTTATTAAAGATTTGGTTTCACGCTCTCTTTCGTGTTTCAGACAATCCGTTTTCGTGTTGATGGTATTTTTATAACATTCTGAATTGTCGTAACTTACACAATAATGTTTATACTGCGTACTACTTGTTACTTGACGACCATGACCTATTTGAGATATATGCCATCTTATCATGTGCTCAAATTATTTGTCGGTTTTTTGCTTCAGTTTGTGTAATACGCTCGTATTGAATAACAGTTTTTTTTCTGTTAACAAATTCGCTAATTGGCTTTTATCACGTGTTGAAAGGTATTCACGTTTCGTAGTAAGTTTATAACCAAATTAACGTAACACGAGGATTTGGTATTAGTGTCGGTGTTATTAACCTAATTCTAACCTTGGCTGGCATGTGACTCAGGTTTTGGTCAAATCAAAGACTGTTCACGTGGTATTCCATTACGTAAACTGTCAAAACAGTGGCGTTCATTAGGCACTATAATTTGGTGGCTTTCAAGAAGAGTGTGAATAGGCTGTTACTCTTCAGACATGATCCATATTAGACCGCTTCATCATTCATTAGATGAGATCGTGCTCTTTTTGATGAATGCGCCCAGATAAAATTTAACAATCTAGTCAATGTAGTTTGATTCTGCTAACGATTGTTGTATCATTTAAATTTAGATGCTTGTGTACTGCATGCTGTAGTGTTGATTCTGATAGTTATTATAATACAACTTTTAATTAATCAGCAAATAATGAAAATATTTTTGGTTATTGGCGTATTCCTTCAACGAAGCACCAGTTTTTTTTAATCTTTATTTCTTCCATCTTATGCTGTTCTACGTTTGCTCCCGGCTACTTTTGCGCCATCTATTTCTAAACTCCAGATTACTGCCGGTCAAATAAAACTTCCTAAAAGCTGAAAATAACCTTTCTTAGAGCAGCTTGATTATATATTTATTCGGTCATCATCATAGCAAAAAAATATATATTTATGTTTTGATTTCTTTACTTAGACGATCAGCATGGGATCCAGTTCTAACTAGGACCCAAGCTAGACCACTCACTGCAAGATCACAAGACACAGTTAGCTCTTTCTGCGTGGATAGGAACGTTAATTATATTATTGAGTGACGGTAGTGTATTTTTTTCAAAAACGCTGTAAATGACAAATAACATCTTAGTCTACCCGTGACCACGAACGCTGTAAAGTGTTCGAAACGTCGGTATAAAATTAATAAACTCGCGAAAAGTTAACCCATAAAAATTTTGTTTTATTTCGATATTTGCGTAAACTTCAGAAACAAGTATTCTTTACTTAGTTCAAGAAATCTGATCTACTTGTCATTTTGGTCAAAAAGTAATCCAAGAGCTCCCGATGTCTTTTTTGTACTCATATTGAATATTAATATTATTGGAGACGCAATAATTCGCAAGCTAGACAACATTTTGAATCAAGATAAGTACGTGCAGAGCGTTAGCAAATAAGAACAAAAATACAAGCCCCACAAAATGCTTCCTGCTTCTACTAACATGTTTAAAATAAAGTCACCCATAAAAAACGCACATTAACGGAATTAAAATGTCAATTTTCTCGCCAATCTGTTTGACGTCTTTGTTTTTAAGGGCGTGGCTACATCGAAACAAGTTTATAGTGTTGTCGTATCAAAAATATACTATGTGCGTATTATGTATGCGTGATCATTGATCACGATATTGCTGAGTCACGTTTGGCAATATAATATGCACACCTCTAGACCTAAATAATAAGCCTTTTTTTTAAAAACTTCATGCAGGGTGTAAAAAAAATACTAGGCAAGTTCAAGGGCGTGGTTGTCAATCGAGTTTGGAAGGCTTTTTTCCTTAGGTCCATGATTATTTTATTCTAAAAGAAAGTAAAGTAAAATTTCGAAGTTTTATTTATGGGTTCTCAATGAGATGAGCCATGAGATCAATCTAAAAAATACAGTCAGCAGATACAATCAGAACTTGTAAGATTTTTTTCTTGTGAATCTCACAGTGTCAAAACTGTAATTTTACACAAATACGTATGTCTATTTATTATATAAAAGTTCTTTGAGTGCAGAATTGTATTTATTAGCGGTTTATAAAAACTTTTGCGTTTAGAAAAGATTATTCGCTGAAAAGAAATTACCCTCCGTGTAAATCCCGATTTTTGATGCCAAGTTTTACGTGACTTTTGGCAAGGAGCATCCAAAAGCCTTCTTTTAAATCTCCTTTTAAATTCTTCACTTCTGGTACCTCTACAAAATTTTGTTAGACAACGAATTTTTTGAAGCTTTTAACTTTTTTTGTCAAAGAAGCTTCAAAACTAGTTACTATGAAGTTATACACTCCTAGTACTTTTAATATATTTGTTATCTTTTATTTCGCTGAAAAAAATCATGCGCATCAAATTTTTATTGCTGACTGTACCAAAAAGTTACATAGACTGGTGGGAAATATGTTTTTTCTTAATTTGAAATTTCATTGACCCGTTGGGAGCTAAAGTTGGACCCTTACTTTTTTAGAACAATAGGCTTATGGATATATTAAAAATATGTAAATATACATACGGCCACATTAAAAGATTACGTCAAAGATGATAATGATCATAAATTATAATTCGTATCAATAAAATTGAAAAAGAGAAGACTTTGTTCCTATAGCATGAAATTGAATTTTCTGCAAAAATCCACATAATTTGCAAATTGTGTACCACTGACTGTATCAGTGCCGCGAAAAACAATCTCAAAACGTAATCCCCAACTAAAGTTAATATTGCATTGTAAATCAATTCAACAACAGTTGCTACACGGTCTGCACTGCAGCATTGGAAAGGCAAAATTTTGCGTTACGTAACGGAATTGTGTAACTGGTCGGTGAAAGAACTTGTCCCACCAAGGCGCTGCAGTGTTGCAGGCGGCATGGTCACGAGTGGCCGACTACGCGGCCATATTCGCGCATCGCGTTACCACGGTTTTGTTTAAAATTAACGAAAACAAACGTCGAAGTGATTGTGCAAACGGGAGTTGTGACAAAACCGCTCTTTACCCGTGGATTTAGGTACCAAACGCTCGCTAAAAGTGATCGTGAAACGTGTTAGAAAGCACGACTCGTCACTTCTTTGGTTTTGTTTTGAAATGAAACAGCATATGCTTGCTTATTTGGATGCAGCGCTCTTGTTTACGTCTTCATAACTATATCTTGGGGTATTTATCTACAAATTTGCATGTGGAAATCACACTTTTTATTGTTGGAACAGCTTAAAAGTTAGCTTTTGACATTTCGACCAAATCCGGTACTGATGCGACGTGTTTTATTTTTATTTTATAACAATTTAAAATGGCCGCTAGCAACAGAAAGTTTCCAAATGGCACCATTATCCCTAATTGCATAACAACCTTCTTTCATAAATCTTCATGGTCCTTTTTTCTACTTGCAATCGTAAATGTATTGCTTTTATGTTCGATGATTTAACAGAGAAATGATCATGATTCGTTCTTGTTTCATTTTTTTCAGAGTCAAGAATCTATTGTTATTTAATTGACCAACTACTAAAACATTTCTAAATTGTAGGTTGTCCCTACCCTATCCTTTTAGTGTTGAAATAAGTTTTAAAATCACGAAAAGAAGTAAATATGGTTGTAAATCTTGTTTTTGGAAAAAAGATTATTCTGCTGCACAATTATGCTAACAAAGTCAAAAGGTTTTGATGATTAATAGAAGCCCTTCAGAGGAACGGTCTTTTTATTAAATAGCCTTTGTTTAAAATCCTTGTAAAAATACCATTGAATAAGACACACGTGTCCACAAACGTTGTATTGTTTCCAGTAATCGATTGTGCAATTATTACAGTGGCATCGATATTATGTTCGTTTTGTTTTTCTTACGTCACGGCCTTAATTAATTCATCAGCTGATTTGTTTCTGAGACCAATCTTGGTCGTGTTGCAACCGGGTCAGCTTTATTTCATAACTGGCGATTGCCTTTTGCTTCGCTCGCGAGTCGCGTGGGATTTGGTTCGTCCCAGAAAAAGGTTAAAGGCATCCCACGGGAGAGAAATACTGAGAGTTTTTACCTTATATACACACGATTTTCCCACGACGCTCTATTTCAGCATCTAGACAGCAACACTATTAGTATTTGACCTTATATTTCAAAAAGACCTATGACAAAAATTGCGCTCCAAAATGTGCTGATTATTTAATTTTTCATTTCATTGTTCAGGACGATTCAATAGATGAGAGAAGAGAGAGTTACTTTTGAATTTACATCAGACTAGACTACTTTAATGAATTATTTTATGACTTTATTAAATATTATATGTATTTTAGCTCATCTTCCTTATAAATTTTGCTAACACAGACAAAAAAAACGTGACTGTTTACTCCAAATACGCGGAATGTAAATAGGCTGATGTTGGCATAAGTTTGTTGGCATAACGTCTAAAACACGCATCTTTTGCAAACTATACGCATAATTTTATCCACTATTCGAAGAAGGACTTTATTTGAGAGACGTAGAGTCTCTTATCGCATCTACCAACATTTACGTTGTATGGACATCAATAAGGATTCTGTCAACTTTCATGTTGATACAGCCGTGATCTTTGTTTCCTGTGTATCGTGATGATAAAGGTCAGTTTTCATTAAAAATTAATTCAAGATCCTATAGCCGCACTTCCTTGGTTTGAACCGCTCAATATTCTCTGAGTTGTTTTTATGATGTATTTCTTTGCTCAACACCAATATTAGTAGACAATTTCACTAGCGACAGATGAATAATTGCTCTAATAGCAGATATTCCAAGTTTTGCTACAATATTGTCATTGTTTGCCATTTGTTTAATTTACAGTTTTCTTAAACGTATTGGGTATGAGACTTAATAAGTGATGTCAGGAGAACTTTTTTAACGTAAAAAAATGTTAAAGTAAACAATAATAGTGCATTTCTAGCGGATTGTAAAAATGTCATTGAGGCAATTTATGTGAATAAAAATAGTATGAACAATCCATTCAACCTACCATCTGATTGAAAGCCCTGCTGTCTTTGCAGTCTGTCATTGTTTTATTATTGATGAATCGAAGGTCAGAATAATAAAGGAACGTAGTACTTACCTACATGAATGTTATTGTTAAAAGACTTACGGCCGGTTTCTGAAACGCTTGTCAAATAATGAATTCGTTAACAGTCAGTCATAATTGACAATCTGTTAAACAACTGTGGGTTGCTGAAAAGCAATTCATCCTAAAATTAGCGAATCGATTGTTAACAGGTGATATTTTTTTTGGTCTGACCACCCTTGCTTAAATCAGTCATCTTCATTCAATCATTCATATTTTGTTTCTGTTTAACGTATACCTTTGTCTCTATTTTTCATTATGATTGACAGATCACAGAATTTTCACAAGTCTATTAAAATATATTTTTAACCGACTTCAAAAAAGGAGGAGGTTATTAATTCGATTGTATGTATTGTATGTTTTTTATTTTTTTTGTATGTATGTTACCTCATATCTCAGTCGTTTGTCGACCGAATCGAAAAATTTTTTCGCTTACTTAGAGGGTGTACCTTCTAGTTGGTTCCATTTTTTCCATTTTGGGATCTGATGATGGGATCTTGGTGTAATCAAGGGAAACCCTCAAATTTTAAAGGCACGTATAGTGTATCTTTACTAGAATCTTAATGTTGACGTGTAGTTACGTCTGATAGTCAACATCTTGTGGGGCTGAGTTGATGGTAGAACTGGTGCAACACCGCCCCCCTCCCCCTTATGTAATCACTAAAAATGAAGAAATAAAATAAACTTAAAAAAAGTAAAAACTGACTTCAAAACCAAAATGCACTAAAAAGTCTTCACAATTTAAAGGAAAGGAATACGTTTTAGGCAAACAATTTCTTTTTGGAGATCACTTTGACTATCAAGCATCAACTATCACAGCACCGACTCCAAAAAGAAATTGTTTGCCTAAAGCGGATTCCTTTCCTTTCCATTGTGAAGAGTTTTTTTAAGACTTTTTAGTGCATTTTGGTTTTGAAGTCGGTTTTTACTTTTTTTATGTGCATTTGTATTTGTTTTGTTGATCTTGTCATGATCTGCCACAGATATTTGAAAGCCTCCAGAAGCATAAAAACTTATAGCCAGCAGCACTTGTTCCGCAGCGCTGAAGGCATGGTTACGTTGGGTCATGGGTTCCAGATGTGACAGTAATCCCATTAGTTCAAAGAAAACAATTTTTGAAATTCTGTAGCGGGCCCTAAATTCCAAATCATTATAGTGATCTATTTGATGCATTCGCACTCTAAACGAGCGAGTTGGCATCAGATCTTCCTCGTCGCTAGTTATGGATATATCATCAGCAGATATATCAGATGACATTGTATTTTTTCAATTCAGTTCATAAAAAAGAAGTATGTTAAAGTCTTTTGACACTCCGTTAAGTGATCGATTTTCGCTAATTAGCTAATTTAGTATTAACAAGAAGTTGACATGCAAAAAACGTTTTCGGAAACCCAAATCTTCCATAATTGGCGATTAATGAGAGATGTGACATTTGCAATGACAACCTGTCAATTGGCAGGTTCAGAAACTCGAAATGCGTTTAGATAGAGATTAACACCTTGTTACGTAATTTTTACGATAACATGCGTTTCAGAAACCGGGTGTAAGGCTCATTTTTCCAAGGGTCACATCATAATTATCACTCGACAATTCTATGAACTTCTGCAACTCTGTGGATTGAGTTATATGAGAGTACATTGTGTATAAATATTTACGCCTGCTGCATTTTCAATATTATTATATTTTATAATGACAATCAAATGTTAGCATTTAATTCTACCACTTGTGTCAGCAGCTAGAATAGTTTCTAGTACCTTGTTCATAATATTTCATTATTATATTTTTTACAGCGTGAGAGTTTATATTATTTATAGTTTCTGATTTTTCCTCATCATCCATTTAACAAAGGCTTGTAGTCATTATCGTGCTTTCGAATCTCACTTATTATTTTATGCAAACATAAAATATTATTGGATATTGGGTATTGAACCATCCAAACGTCTGATATAGTTGTTCCCGCTTCGTGTATTCTGACGACTGGTAATTAAATGACGATTTAATTTGTATATAATCTTATTAGTTAAGTACCTACAGTAAATATTAGTAGTACCTATAGTACCTATTGTAATAACTGATGTAACATAAATAAGAAAGTAGAAATACGTTTGCTACTCTGGTTGAATTCCTGCTTCAAAAAAAAGTATAGATTATTCTACTTTTAAAACAAACTGTATTGCAATGACATAAGGATTGCAGCTGAAACATTTATCTTAGGTACAGACTTTCTAAGAAGCATGCATTAGTTAGGTAAATATGTGTGAACATCACGCGCATTGAAAAATGCCGCATTTTAGACACGCGCTAAAATGAAATGCTGCAATGAAGGCTATAGTGACATCTTTAAATCGCATTGCAATAACAATATTATTGAGTTAAACGAGCGTTAAAATTATACTTTTTACAAGCGTAAAGATTTCCGTTTACGCACCTAATAATTATAAGTAATTGCATTTTAACTTTTATATTTTGTTATACTTTAATAATACCTGTGATGTGTTGTTAAGTTGGACTGAAAATTGAAAACACTCACAGGGAAATTCACAACGATAAAGTTAGTGCCCAAAAAAGGTAGACCTACGGTGATCAATTATGATGCGATGGAGGATGGAACATCATTTAACACAATATAGTCCTGTAAATAATAACTGCTGTTAAAACACTGATCAGTTGCTTTAATCGAATGCCTCAGATCCGTATCTGTAAATCGACTAAGTGTGGATATCCTTAAACGGTGTAACAATTGATCAAGTTGTTTACACAGTTAGCTCTTGTCGAACTTGTGAAACCATCAAAATCAAAAATAATTTATTCAATTTAGAACACAAAATGCCACTTATGAACGTCAATTAGTGTAATATCAATCAATTTTGGCCCGTATGGGGCTAGAACATGTCTCCTTATCTTTTGGGCCCTACTAGCGCTTCGAGACAAAACACAGACAATTTGGCTAGTGCTGAGAAGAAAGGCCGGAACAAACTCCCACCACTAGCTGCCTCAAAAATGATGCAAATCAAAATAAACAGGTAAATCAGTTTGGTGCAGGCTGGACTGTCCATACATTTTCGTCATTAAGATAGCCTTTGACATCAGCGAATTAATAACTGTGTTCTGATTATCAAACAGATTACAGACTGTTGTTTACATACATGTAGCAGAAGATATTCTTATCTTATTGTAGAATTCTGATTTTATACAGATTTAGTTTCGTCCTTCTGACTGACTGAAAAGTGACATTAGTACTTTGAGAATGAATGTTGTAATAAAAAAAGACTCATTCAAAAGGCTAAGCTTTAATTCAGGGTTAGGTAATAATAACATTATTAAAATTTTATTCGTCAAATTGCAATTTGTGACCTATTGCCACAATCGCTATAAAATGTACCATAAGAGTCTTTGCCATTGCATATTGCATCCAAATAAGTACATACTGGTTTGGTTTAGAATGTTTTTAACACTCACAGTGTCATATTTATCTTTAAGAATAGTGAATGGTTGTTAAATTTTCTAAACCTTGCTAGTTTTGTATTACACAACGACGATTCAATAAAATAAACAAATAAGTTACTGATAAACAACGTTGTGAGAGATTAAATATCGTGCATCGTGATGAAATAAGTGGCATTACTTGTAAGAATAAAAGCCTTACCTTCACCGTTGTACATTTACAAATGCTTCAAATTTTAAAAGCAGCATCCGAGGAAAATTCCCATAACATTTCGCCACACTTTTACGGTGATATGAATATTCATGGCCTCGATTGTTGTTTTAGGCGTATACTCTCTGATTGGTGCAATGTCTTTAATGTCGGACCTACCTCTTACATAGGTCAATGAACTCTAGACAAGATCTGAGATAACCTCACGGTCAAAACTGACGTGCCATCTCGCTTGGTGCAACTCCGGTCAATATTTATTCTTTAGAGTTCTAATCCAAGGTCTTCGAGAGATACAAGCAAATCACTACTGGCGTAAGAGTCTTACGCCAGTAGTGATTTGCTTCTACGTGCATATTGGTCAAATATTTCAAATTGTTCTTTCTATTTATATAAAGTCAATGTCAAATTATAGATTGTAGTCAAGGGTATTGTAGATACAATTGGAGTTATTGTAACATATCATTAATCAACTTAAATTATCCTTTATTAATATATTTCTACAATTAATAAACTTAACATAAACACTAATTCTCAACACTTCTATATTAAATTCGGAGATTAAATATACTAAGCACCTTGTATAAAAAATAATGAGGTGATTAAACTAAAAAAATAGTGCTTTAATAGATAATCTAGCCTAAATACCCTTGAGCAAGGAGACATGAGTGCTAATTTAAAATAGGTGGCAGAAATAATTTTCAACTAATTGCTTAATATTATGACTGTGGATAGAGAGGGGATTGTGCAACAAAAAAAAATGTTTTTGAGGTAGCGTTCAGCAACTCGCATCAAGCATGTCATGTCTTTATTGCTAGTCATGAAGTCTCACTCCTGGGTTGTAAGATAACGCATACGCTAAGACGAAGATTGTGCTTTGTTTACAACATTTGCTTAGAAATAAAGTACGTGTAAATCTGAATAAAGTCAACATTTGAAAGTACTTCCAACACCCGTAGTAGTGCTTCACATGATCCCGGGAAAACGGAACGTGACTGCGACAAAACGTGATCGCCAATTGACGTCTTGTATTGCTATTTTGATTTAGACCAATCGCCGTAGGTACTACGCTTCAATTTGAGCCAATTTATTTGAACGGCTTGTTTCGAATTTTGAATGATGAATATTTGTTGACACGCTCCTGAAAGTCCTTAGAGTGTCCTTAGAATTCATATTATGTAACGACCCCAGATTGCTGAGGTCGTTGCGGGTTGTGGTACTGACAGGATTAGAATGTCTTTATTGTTTATCTTTATATGTCCTTTTCATTATTTAAAAGACTTCTTAACTTTGCTGTTAATGAGTATTCTGTAGGTATTATTGGCTTAACGTCAACATCTAATAGATTTTTCAAAGCATCAGTAAAAATAATTATCACTCATATTCCCAACTAAATATTGTAAGGTTTTCCCCTTAATGGCGCAGAGTTACGTGAATTTCAACATAATCTCGATGCTTATAAATAGTCCAATGTCTTCAGTCAAACCTGGCACAGGTACTTTACCTTTCATTGAACGAGATTCCCGACCACCAAACCAACCTACTCTGAAATGAACCGTGTCTGTCTTTTAAACTCTAACCGTCCCTGTCCCTCTTAGCAGCTTAATAGTGAGCGAGGGAAAATGCAAGATACGTTGATATTATGGTTTTACAGAATAGGACCGCAGACCCAGCAAGGTCGATCCGTTCAACTTCACATGCTTTCGAAACAGATCCGCCAGCCTTACTGGGGTTTCTCTAGCAAACAAGTATCCCGGAGGAAATAAATCGAAGTCTGCAGACACATTGCTGGTTTCATTTCAAGTAATGTAATGTGTTTATAGAAAGTCTAGTCTGCTGGCCTCTACTTTCCAGTTCTCTAGCTAGGACTTGTTTTGACTTTTATTATCTGTAGTGTATTTATTTACCTATCTCAAGCGCATTTAAATGATTAATGATTATGAAGCACTATCTTTAGTGTAAATCAAATCACCTGATTGATAGTCATTAATCATAAACTTATGGCTATAATATCGTTGACTGTATGTTCGAGCGCCGACGTTATGAAAGTGTGTTAAATGGTTTTGTGTTTATCGTCCAACATCATCTGATCTCAAAGTGTGTTAATGTTGTTATTCGCAGATGGATATGTTAATTTATAGTCTTTACATATTTAAACAACGCTAACAATTCGAGGTTTAAAATTGTTATGCCTAGAAATCTTGCATATTAATTAGTAGCAAGTAAACTTTGTGCGTATTACGTTTCTAAGAACTGCATTGTGATTAAGATTTTCCACTCTGTGTACTGCATTAAAGTGCATTAAACTTGTGAGCTGTGTGACCACAATAATCGACCGCAAAGCAATAACGTCAATATGGAAGCTGTCAATTCGTCCTTGGCTTTCGTTGCAGGCGGTCGTTCATAAGGTGGTCTCATTCGAAACGCATTAAGGCCCATGCAGATATCTCCAAGATCGCGACGCGTAAAATTGCTTTCCATCGCTTGGGGTGCAACCAGTGGAACCGGTACAAGTCAATATCCTCCGAGAAACTACTTTTTACAATAATTCCATTAACCTTCGCGAAGGTCGACCTCTGAACTTAATTACGCGCTCCTGAAAGGTTTCGGGCGTCAGCGAATTCGTGTTACATGATAAGACCTAATTAGGTAGTCACGCTCCCGTTTTAGCAGAATTTGACGATTCGTTTTTGTATCTAGTTGAAGTGAATATTGACAGAGTTGTAAGTGATAAGTGATGTGGTGATAATGTCGTCCGGAGTGTGGGACTTGATGCCGGTGCGGTGTCGATGGATTGAGACGCTGAGGCATTGTGGAAAGACGCTGCTGCGTCGACAACGACGACTCCTAAGGAGAATTAAGAAGGTAACATCAGATAGAACCTGCTTAATATCATGGATATTGAACCTTACTGAATAAATATTTAAAAAATGTGACTTTGTCTGCGTATTTCGAGTTAATTTGGTTTCCGTAGTTAGGTCATTCCTATGTTTTTTTACTCAATAGCCTTTCCGATTCATAAACTGTCATTTAATATATATATTTTTTAAATCGGACCAGTGGTTGGATAAGCTTGTTCTTACAAACAGACTTCAGTAATATTAGTATAGATTATTGCCAAAATTCAGCTGTCATTTAATTTTACATTGTAATAAACGTTGTCAAAAACCCCTGTATAGTGATAACTGGATCATTTTATATAAAAATATAGTGCCATTCCCTTTCTATAACCTACATATTTTAATATTATGATGATATTTTAATTATGGTGAAATTCGAGGTGTCCGGGATCGATCTCATAAGTTATAGCTTGACATCAATAAATAAAGTAAACCAATCCACGAAATTCTTGACTCGTCCTTAAAAATAATTAAAATAACTACTTACATTTATGTTTTGCATTGCATTATTTTTCATTTGACTCAAGAATCCGAAATTATTCATTAATTTCATCAGTCGTATGTGAATTGCGAAAGTGGCCAATCATTAGTCATTGTGTATCGTCGTGAAACAATACAACACAAAGAGTTGCGAAACAGACACCAGTGTCCATTGGACATTGTCTTATTGGCATTTAATTAGATGAATTGTCAGTTGTTCTTGGTGATCCGTCTCTGACGCCCTCAAGCACTAACAAGGTATGTTTTTATTTCTCGTTAAAGTAATATTTACCCATGTAGTTAAATAATTGCTTCAGTCGCTAAACTGAAATGCGTCTTGTGAGATTTACAATTATTCTGGAATTCTTGCTTCAAATATTTGATAAACGACTAAACATTTGTTTCGAACTGTTCAAAACATTTGATGCAATAAAATCGCAGTGAATAAGTAGATACCTTCATAGGCATGAGAACTTGGTTGTTAATTTTCATGCAATATAAGCAGTGCAAAAACACAGACATACACTCGTAGACTACTGGCCCTGACATACTTTCAGTTGGTGGTGATAATATAACATCCGTCGCTGTGGTCATTGGTCAATGATAAGGTGTGCTAAGTCAAAAAAGTTAATTGTTATTTTGTATGCTTATGACAATACCGGTATCAAAAACATAACTTCCTGTTAATCTAAATAATTTCCCTTGGCACACTACAAGGCTCGATTCTATGTCTGATACTTCTACTTATTTAATTTTATTTCTAGAACAGAACCTTAGCCTCATTATGAGTTGTAAAACATATTTTTTGAAAAAGAAAAAATCTTAACTAAGTAACTTCGTGCTTCGAAAATTGTCTTAATTAAATTCTTTTGTGACATCAAAGGACAATTTAATATTGTAATTAATGTATCAACAATGAACAATAAAGGTAGCTTATATTTTAATAACGTTTGTTTCTAGATTCAACAACAATGTTTTAGCTTTTTTCTAGATTTGAGCCATGTTGTCTATAATGTTGACCTTTTCTTTAATTTACGAAATACGTCAACTATTTTTATTTTAACTTTGAAAATCTATCATTTGATGGTTTTACCAATGTTGTGCTCCTCATTTCTCAATCTTACTCTCGTAAAAAAGAAGAATTTTAATTACTAATATAAACCTATGGCGGTGAAAGTGAATAAATCAAAGTTAGTGAATACACTATTGCAGCGTATCTAATGCATTTTTAAAATGTTTACAAGTCTAAAAACTGCCTTGACATCTGTTTTTTACTAAATTACAGTTGCACAAAACCCCAAGGTAGATTGACTAAGCCCATCCGCAAAGTCTGAAAAACACCTTGAAAGAGTATAGGTATCTGATAGGTTACATATACTCATATCAATAGCAAAAATTCGTGGCCCCGCGTAAGTTTTGCAAGAATCAGCAGCGTTGCGACACTCGCCGGCGTTTTCATTGCCAAACTCGAACGTTGTTGTTATAATATCGCCGGTTTCACTTGGCGAATTTTGATGTGTACTTACGTGATTCTCCAGTTTTTGGCACACCGAAATGTAGGCCGTTGGGCAAGTTCTGCATCTTTCAACTCATTGGACATGTCCCGCCCCTCTTGACGTCAAATTCTAAAGGCTATAAAACCTCATTTTGTAATTAAATATAACTAATCTTATACCTTCTATACTACATCAACTCTTGTTGTTATAACATTGGTGTTTAGGTATTTCACATTTTTGAGGACACACTTGCTTGACCTAGATTTCTAAACAGACTTGCTTGAGCTTAACACTTAGCTCAAAAATGTTATATTTGTCTTTAGCAATTGAATTTTAATAATACAGAGTGTTATGTAAATATCAAACCGGGTCAGTATACTTGATAATAAAAATATTAAGACAGAGGCGTGAGACTGAAAAAGTTTAACATGTCTTCGTAAAATACTACGAGTATTTCAATGTTATTTACTCCTTTTAACATTCTTTTATTTCCTACAAAGAGGTGTTACTCTTCACCTTGGCAGAATGCCACGTCTTATAAATCATCATGACAGTAAATTAACGTGAATGAACACATACGAAGGCATACAAACAAACCCCAGGTCATTGGGTCGTGATGCCAAAAATATCTGGTGTTATGGTTTCCGTTTGTTTATAATAACCGTTGCTCTATTTTTAATTTAGTTTCTCCATGTTTATGATGTTAACTATTTTCTTCTTCGTGTATTATGTTGTGAATCTGGAGTATGTAGTTTTTTCTGGCTTTACAAAAATCTTTCAAATACGAGTAAGTTTGTTTCGGACGTATCTTCCTTTGCTAAAATGTGAATATCATCAGGGACCATTGCCTGACTCCTGTGGCTCTGGGGAAGTGGTTAGCGGTTCACGAAAATGATTTTGAGCGTTTTAATCGTTAGCGTTTGCCACTTGTGCAAAAACACCATTTTGAGAGATTAAGTCGTTGGAGTTAGCGTTTGCCACTTTACTGCCGTTTCTCTTCTTAAATTGTCTTTGAATCGTAACTTACCCACGGGCCTACATGTGATTTCATATCCTTATCCATTAGTAGTTAGTCAGAGTTGTATCTTGTGCCCCGTAAACTAATGCTCTATTTTCCTTGTCCCCAGGTGTACCTACACAGTTGGCGCTCAGCAGACGAGCTGAACATGTTGGTGGGTGCTAAAGTCGGCGGCGCGACACCTCTCGTCATAGCTTGCAGGAATGGACACTACGACGTCGCTGAATACCTCATTGAGAGGTGCAAGGCTGATATAGAGCAACCTGGATCAGGTAAGCTTTCGATTGGTGGTTAACATAGAAATGCTAACACATGCCTGCCGTTCTTCTCTATATATTGTCTCGGGTCTGTTGTCTTGTTGTGGTTTTGTGTCTGATTTCCATAACACAAGTGCATTGGCTACTTACTTTGTGATTAGAACAATGTATGTGATTGGTGTCCAATATTTAATGTGGGATCTAATAGTATCTGATATCTGATACCTAAATGCCCTTCTTGCCGACACAACTGTGTGAGCAAGAATGACGCTGGAGTCGAAAGTGCCTAATAGCTTTTAATAGGAGTAAGTTTATGAGCATGATAGTCCCAACATAAAAAGTCAATAATTTAATCGTACCCTTAACTCTTGGCTATATCTTAACGCTGACTGACTCCAATTGAGGATACGGGAAAAATGCTCGTATTTTGTCTCTTAAAATGCTCGTAAATTTTAAGACACTGTTCTTTACATCGTCAAATGCTCACTCATAATAATGAAACTTTCCATTATCTCGAAACCTCAACCAAAATGAGTGTTTTAAAGTAATTTCGTGTCTCCGTAACAACAATTCTTTTGTCGGGTGCCCGTAATTGCTTTCTTATTGCGTCAATAGTTTGGCCGCAAGCCATTTCACCTTACTAAATGAACACCGAGCTCACGATTCACTGTGGCAACTGACAAACGCGTACAGTAAAGACAATTATTGTGATTTGCTAGAAATCAAACAAGTGGCAGGTTGTCTAATCCATCTTTTCCTGACGCAGATTTCAAAATAACGTGGTCAACTATTCACTGGTTCCTTCCATGGTGTACGATTGATCAGGCTGTTTAAAAACAAATGCTGCTACTTCTACCTCTCTACAATAATGGTGATTAAACAGAGTAATCAGTAATTGAATACATTTGGAGGGGTTGGAGAGCTTATTTTGTATATAAAATAAAATAAAGCATATTAAATAAAATAAAGCTCTACCAAGTTCACATGCATAAAATACAGTTTTAAAGTATTCCTTCAGCCTTTTTGTTATAAGTACAAAAATTTAAATACGTTTTTACTATCGAGACATAATGAAAACGCCTATTACAAATTCAATCTTTTTTCACCACTCCAAGGGAATGTATCGAATTACCTGAAACCCTGTCTAAATAATCCTGTGAATCTTATAGCAGAGTAATACAATACAGAATTACTTCCAATTGTTTATATCATGTATATTGACGGAATAGTTTAAGGTTTAAGCCCGTTCAAGAATAAAAAAATATTATTGTGCTTTTCGCGTATATTAAAATGTTTTTGAACGATCAAAATGTGATTGTGTCAACTTCTATGACAGAAGTCATCAAATGTCGACGAATTTTTAATCCTGTTTTACTTCTTTTTATTTACATTATTTTATATTTTTACACAAAAGAATTATTATTCTTTAAATTATTGTTTTAAAAGTACTACACTAAAATGTGTGCTAGATGTATGAGTTTCGTCGATTTCAAAAATGAGGAAAGAAAGCGTATGTCTTCATACATTCATCTTTGGTTAACCAGCTCCCATCACAGATCTGTAGGTTACGGTTCAGTTCCGCAGTAATCATACGAACCCATCTTGTTACCGCGGTATAGCTGGTGACTTATGATCGCTGAGAATGTAACTAATACCTTACGTTTCCTTGTTGCTTCATACTTACTTACATATAATTATTAAGTAATAAACAGTAGCCGAGCAGATATCCATTGACTGATATCCACAAGCTTATAGGCATCCGTGACGGTAGATGTATAAAAGTTGATTGATATACGTAGGTACCTAATAGTATGACAATAAATGGAATTATTAACACACGTGATCTACTATACTAACCCTGAAAGAATTACGCTTGCTAAGGTTGACAGAATTTAGGTTAGACCTTTTGTCAACCAAGGGCGCTTTTTGAAAGCTATTTATATACCAGCCCTTACATATTGATTGAAGCGTGTGACGGGACGTGATTAATTTTTATTCATCAGAATACAGGTTGTGTTACTCACATTTTGAGTCCTTCCATTATTATTTTTTCAGTTAGAGCGAGTTTCCTTATCTTTTGGGTCAAACCTACAGTTATTACGTCACCTTTCATGTGTCATCCAGTTATTATGTCATTATTACACATTGATCTAATATAATTATATATATTTTTTATGATATAAAGAATTTTAGCGATTTAGAAAATGTACGTTAATACATATAGTCAGTTTTACACAAATCACAATGCGTGTTATGCGCGAATGCTATTTAGAATACGCTCCTTATCAAAAAGGCGTACTACTACATAGCTTCCTAAAGTCTGTTTTTCCTTGCTTGCCCAATATTGTAAACCATCTTGGCATTATACAAAACTTACACCCTAAATAGCCTAGTCATCAGTTTTTTTATTGACCACAGATATTTTCTAATCAAATAGTGTTTATTAATTTACTCACTGATATTATTTTAATGGCCGATTTATCAATGGTCAGATAAAACTTGTCAGACTGATAAATTTTATAGCGACAGGTTATAAAAATGACAGGTAGCTATGATTGCTGACAATTATGTGACGTTTCAAATTAGCCATATTGTATTTTGTTCGACGAAAATTTCTTATCTGAAGATCAGCCCTAAAAATTACAAAAAGATGAGTAACATTATACGACCAGCAGAAAAAACGACTATACCTCCCTTTTTTAAGATGATTCTTGTTCCGTAACTTAATTATTACACAATATAATGCCATCAATATCGATCTATTATCAAACACGATCTATATGACAGCTCTAGTGCTGTCCATGCGCTATTGTTGTCTACTTTAGTAATGCCATTCGATTTGCCCATCATTGAACAAAATTTATTTAATTCTTCCAGTGACATTTGACGGCGAAACGATAGAGGGCGCTCCACCACTATGGTGCGCCGCCGCCGCAGGTCATCTCCAACTGGTCAGGTTGCTAGTTCGTGCTGGCGCGAACGTGAACTCAACTACACGCACGCATAGTACCCCGTTGAGGGCGGCCTGTTTCGACGGCCACTACGATATCGTTAAGTTCCTAGTCGAGAATGGCGCTGGTGAGTTCCTCTGTGTTTATTATATCCTGGTACTTCAGAGCGCCAGCAAGCAATACTTTACTACTACTTTGCACAACCAAAGTAAACCTATTTCAATTCTACCACCTCCAACTTTAGGAAGTCTGGTACTTGACTGCCATAAAAAGTACTGCATGACAAAATCCTTGTGTTACAAAGTCTGGAGTGCTGGTGTGAAGTCTTAAATACAAGATCATATATATCATAACAACGTTGCTTGCTGAGCTAGTCTGTGCTACATGCGTGAAGTCAAGAGCAGTACATCTCTCAAAGTATCACTTAAACTAATCGAGTACTGTATCTAATACCGTTATTATCGTTCTCTTTAACTGCACAAAAAGTTTTTATTACCATTGTTCCACTCAATAATAATTTTCCATCCCAATTATCTTGTCAAGCGATAATTACTAACACGCGATTTGAATTCCAGACATAGAAATAGCGAATCGACACGGGCACACGTGTCTGATGATCGCGTGTTACAAGGGTCACATTAGAATCGCGAAGTACCTCCTGTCACTGAACGCTGATGTGAATAGAAAGAGTGTGAAGGGAAACACAGCGTTACATGACTGCGCTGAAAGCGGGTCGCTTCATATACTGAAGATGCTGTTAGGACACGGGGCTACGATGGATGTTGACTCTTATGGTGAGTGTGATTGGAACATAACTAATCTTAGAAAACTTGAACTGTTACTCATAGATCACGACCATGGGTCCGATGTCTTGTTGATCCATATTATAGTTAGTACAACCAGTGAGCTTATTGAGGCCGTACTATAATTTCCACTACGCAATTTTACGTTGGAAATCTGGGGTGCGATTGTGTAAAGCAATCGTATTCATTTGACAGTTCAAAACGTACGGTATGGTCTGTCAAATGGCAAAGAACAAAGGGTTTGACAGATCATATCGTACGTTATGAACTGTCAATTGAATACGATTGCTTTATACAATTCCACCTCTGGTCAGTTCGCATCACAGTACCAATCTTAAGGCTGAAGGCAATGAGAAGCTGTCTATACTTTGGTAAAGAAATATCATTATTACGGGATAAATTATGAGGAGAATGGCCTTACAGTTTAATTGGCCTCGAGGCTATAAATATTTAAGCTATGTAAAATACCCTTTCTTAAACATAGAAACAGCACTTTAAACATTCCGATAATATTCCAGGTATGACCCCACTTCTAGCAGCATCAGTTACGGGCCACACACACATAGTCGAGCATTTAATAAACGTGGAATACGGCTTGGTGACGAGACAGCAACGCATCGACGCGTTAGAACTGCTCGGTGCCACGTACGTCGATAAGAGACGAGACATGGTTGGAGCGTTAGCGCTTTGGAAACGAGCAATGGATGACAGGTTAGTAGAATATTGTATACAAAGTCAAAGTCAAAGTCAAATATTGTTTATTCAATTTAGGACACAATATGCCACTTATGAACGTCAAATACAGCTTAATCATCGTAGTAAGTGTTATCAGGGTTGATGGCAAACTTATTATACTTGATGGCACCCAAGGTCCAGTACTGTGTAATCAAAAAGAGTCCAATGAACACACAATAAACAATCGACTTATTCGCCTCATAGCGTGTGAATTGCTGATTTATGATATGACCATAGAGCTATTGTAATCCAGATCATTATTATTTTTTTCAAAGTATTTACTTTCTACAGTCTGTTTTTCTTAGCAAGTCTAATATTGTAAACAATCGTGACATTCCTTTTTAAAGGTATTATCAATTTTAAAATGAAATAAACACAAACTCACAACTTACATGGGTAATTCATCGATAAATACCGAGATCTTATTAAATCTAATCGTTTATTAATTTTATTCAGTGATATTATCTTAAAAGTTATGAAAAGATTGTTTACATTATTGGACTAGCCAAGAGAAACGGAGTATATTTGTTACACCTTAAAAATCGTCTATGGCTAGTACTGTCAGTCCTGTCTCGTGTTTAGCTATTCTGTGGTTAATTTTCGTAATGTTCTGCCTGTGTATACATGTCTTGCGCTGGTTTTTGTATAAGTCGAGTCGATAATTTATTCAGTGATATTATCTTAAAAGTTATGAAAAGATTGTTTACATTATTGGACTAGCCAAGAGAAACGGAGTATATTTGTTACACTTTGAAAATCGTCTATGGCTAGTACTGTCAGTTCTGTCTCGTGTTTAGCTATTCTGTGGTTAATTTTCGTAAGGTTCTGCCTGTGTATACATGTCTTGCGCTGCTTTTTGTATAAGTCGAGTCGATAATCATGACTTACATAGTCAGTGTCTTAGAGACAATACTCTACAATATGTTTTCAATCATTCCAGATTTCCCGCAGACGGCAGCGAACCCATACCCAAACCGAAAGACGTGCCGCGAATCGAGGCATACGACTTCGCCGTCGAACCCAGCAACTCGCAACAACTCGAAGAGATACTCGCCGACCCTGACGCGATGAGGATGCAGGCGCTAGTTATTAGAGAAAGGATCTTAGGTGAGGGCATAAGACTCAATCAACCCTGTTTATTGTAGACGCTATACAATGTGTCTCGACACCAGTGTCGTAGACTTTAATGGTAAAAAATATGGCATTTTTTAAACAACTTGCTGTTTGATATCGTTTTTACTCTCACGGCCGCCATTTTGATTTTTTAGTTACCAAGAGCCGGGCTCTCGTACTAATTCGACCACCACTAGTCGTGTTAATGTCGTATGTTCATAAAAATGTCTCATTTGATAGCTTAACATGTAGACAATATTAACACATCCATTATGTTTTAATTATTATGAAAGTAAAGAAAAATCATTTAAGACATTTGTTATGTGTAATTTTTTAACGTAAAATACAACAATTTTTTGCATGGAACCACCATTGAAATCTCAAAAAAAAACTTCTTCATACAAACTCAGCAGCTCAGCTGATCTGCACTCGAGAATGGGAAAGTTAAAATTTATTTTGTGATTACGATGTTAGTTCCATACAAAATGTTGTTGTTTTGAAAGCATCAGAATAAGCCCCAAAAAGGATTGTAGTTCATTTTAATAGACCCTACATATTCCATTCCAGCGTTTGGAAAATCAAAATTAAACAGACCATATCTTGCAAAGTACTCAAATAAACTTCAAAATTTTCTATGATTTAAATCAATACGTTAAGTATGACTTGAATAGTTATTTTAGCTTTATGGTCACACTAAAGTAAATAAGTATGTACTGGTTAGCGCTTCTGACTATTCCGCCGGCCGTCGCGGGTTCGAATCCCGCAAGGATGTAGATGTTTGAGTGATGAGCAGGAACATTTAGACCTAACTCATGGATGTGTAATTGTTAAAGTATTTATGGGAGACGTTCCCATCATAATCGGTCTCTTGTATTCGTAACACGGAAGAAAATTCCTTAATTGGAAAGATTAATTTATTTCTTAATAAATATACTATTCCCAATTAGCAATTTGCGATACAATAGGCAATTGCTAATAATAACGTGTTTCTTTCCAATTTGAACCTTATTAATAATATCGCTTGCTATATCGCTTCTTACTTCAACGTTTGCGAATCACTCTGTCGTAGTAACATGTCCATTCCCTTTCTTTCATCCATCGTCAAAGAAGAAATGGACGATTTTCTTTTCGCTGCACCCATTGCCATCTCTCTGCATGACCTAAAGTTTTGACTGGCAGAGAATGCTTTTATCATTATAAGTCCACCTTTGTTCACTATGATTTGTGCAATAAAATCCTTATTCCCCTATTTACCCAGGACCAGCGCACCCGGACACATCGTACTACGTACGCTACCGAGGCGCGGTGTACGCGGACGCGGGACGATTCGCGAGATGCCGCCAACTGTGGCACCACGCCCTAGACATGCAGAGAGCAGTCCTACCGCCATTGTCGCCTCTCACTCAGTCGAGCCTGTTCAGTTTTGCGGAGTTATTCTCGTATATGCTGGCTGAAAGAGCTCGCCCACCATTAAGAGGTAAGATTCACTCAAATGACTTCGATCCTATGTCTCCAGACTGTCAAATTCAGCTGAAACTGGTCACACACCGCTGTTATAAGGCGCCCAACTGTAGGACCAAGTCTTATACATGCAGATAACAGTACTTTGTTGCCTCTCACTCAGTCGCCTCTTCATTTTTGCGGCGTTATTCTCGTATATGCTAACTGAAAGAGCTCTCCCACCATTATGAGGTAAGATTCACTCAAATGGCTTCAATCCTTACTATGTCTCCAGACTGTCAAAGTCAGCTGAAACTAATCAAGCTGGTGTTATAAGTCGCCCAACTATGGCACCACGCCTTAGACATGCAAATAGCAGTGCTTTGTTGTCTCTCACTCAGTCGATTCTCTTCAGTTTTGAAGAATATTCCCTTATATGCTGGCTGAAAGAGCCCGTCCACCATTAAGAGGTAAGTTCACACAAATGGCTTCGAGGCTTCGTAGCACCAAGCCTTAGACATGCAAATAGCTGTGCTTTGTCGCCTCTCACTCAGTCTAGCCTGTTCAGTTTTGCGGAGTTATTCTCGTATATGCTGGCTGAAAGAGCTCGCCCACCATTGAGAGGTAAGATTTAAGCAAATGTATCTATCATTTCAATTTCTCCAGACTGTCAAAGTCAGCTGAAACAAATGAAGCTAGTGTTATAAGTCACTCAACTGTGGCTTCACGCCTTAGACATGCAGATAGCAGTGCTTTGTTGCCTCTTACTCAGTCGAGCCTCTTCAATTTTGCGGAATTATTATCGTATATGTTGGCTAAAAGAGCTCGCCCTCCATTAATGAGATTAAGCTACATGTCAGTAGCAAATCAATAGACTGTCTTCAGGCTGTCAGGGAGCATAGTTCAGGTACACAGATAAGGTCTCCAGTAGTGACCGAAAAATTATGTAGTCATTGATTTCACACTTTGTACCAAAGAGGGCACGGCAGCTTAGTCAGTTTAAGAGCCAAAATCGCTTGCAACTCTTATTACACTTTTTTAACAAGAGACGGGACGAGAAAACTGACAACACAAAAAAACTGACGTCTGTTCTTATTTCGTCGTGTGTGGGTGGAAGAGATTAACTGTTAGGTGGGCTTTGTTTTTTCATAGATTGCTGAAGCATACCACAAGTCTCTTCCTTTGTGTCATTGTATTATTAGTTATTTCATGACGATGAAATGATTGTTCCATTTTAACATTAAGACCGCATATTGTACTTACCATGTCTCAATGTAAATAAACAAATATTCTATTCTATTCTGTTATTTACATTCTGAAAGCGCATGTGGCTTCCACTTACCTAGATAAGAGACGACCTCCGTGGTCGAGTGGCTAGAACGCTGGTTTTAAGCGTCGCCATCTCGTGAGGTTCCGGGTTCGATTCCCGGTAGGGTCAATGTAGAAAACGATATTTTCTATATTGTCTTGGGTCTGGATGTTGTGGTACCACCGTTGTTACCGATTTCCATAACACAAGTGCTTTAGCTACTTAGCTTGGGATCGGAGCAACGTATGTGATGTTGTCAAATATTTATTTATTTTATTTTTATTTAGATTAATAATATATATGTGTTGTTAAGCTAACCTATTTATTTATTTTATTTTCCAGGTCGCATAGTCCCACCAGTGACGTTCGAGGACGTAGAGCCAGTCTTCAAAAAAGCACTGATGGAGATCCACCGAGGGATGGAACTGCTGGACTCGAAACTAAGCATTGACAGAGAACAGACACTGACGACGTTGCAGAGGTATGTATACTTTAATACATCTTGATTCCGTTGATTCCTTGAACTAGAGTTTTACAGCCTTACCACTTATAAACAAACAAGGTTTGAACTACTGGTTTTTAATATTTTTACCACTCACACACACAGTCTTTATTTTTAATATTATAAGATCACGTAACGTTACGCGTTATTACGTATTCATAAGAGACCTGCGGCCGTAGTGCGAGTCGAAGTGAGACTAACTCCTTTAAAACGCATCGAGCGCCATAACGTGAATTTATATGGGATTGTAGCAGCGCCGTCTAGTGGCTAACGTTTACACTAAAACAATCCCATATACATTCACAGTTTACGCGCTCGATGCGTTTGAACCAGTATGTCTTGCTCCGACGACCGAACTTGCTATACTTCGGCCTCAGAAATTTCAAACTAGCCATATCATATGTAAACAGTTCTTCAAACCTATTCCATTTTTTGTGGTAAGGCTGATATGCTAAAAGATCTCAGCCACCTAGTCAGATCTTTAGCCATCCTGGAAATGGCTAGATTCTAAAATACGTACGTCGTATTTCAGGCTACTGCTTTGAATGTAGGGTGCAATATGTTTTTTCTTTTTTGATTGCAATCCTCTCGTATGCCAATGCGTAATCCGTTCCTAACATGGTCATTCCGTGTTTTACATAGACCCTGTTTTTTCTCTCTGGTCAGATATCAAAATCCGTATTCATAATCGTACATAACTCCTTTTAAACTTTCATGGTCCTCATATTAGAGAAAGCTGTACGCAAAAAGAAACGTAGACGTACATTTTAGCTGTATGGCACTCGCATACTAAAAGTCATTGCCCAAGAATTGCTTTCTTGAGGTTATAAATGAAGATATTGAGTATCATTTGTGGTATATTGTACAAACAAAACGTCATCCATATTGTACCAGGAGGAAAACTTGGCATGGCTTGAAAATTAATAAAAAATGATGAAAGTAATGATATGATACATTTTCGAAAGCGCCTTCAAAAGTTCTTTCATATGATTCAGAAGCTTTTATTTTAATTTCCCTGTTTGGTGAAACTGCGCCCTCCCACCGAAAATTTTTATAGGTACTTCGGCTCAAAAAAATGACCCCGTAAACGCGTGCCAAACGGCTAACCTTGTACATTGATTCGCGGTTTCTCTTTACTAAATTGGACTCGTACGCCTTCTACTATAGAACCCTTACACACTGCAACTTTTAACAGATTTTGTCGATGCCGACGCGCGACTCTATCATTCTTCAGATAATACAGTCGCGATGCAGCATCGCTACAGTTCAATGGGTAGTATCTGCATCGCGTCTGCACCGTACTAACGCGCGACAGCATTGCGACTGTATACATGCTAAAAGTAGCGCAAGTGTGTAAATGTTCACAATTTGCCTTCGACTGCAAAGATTGTGCATCGGCCATCGCTGCATACTGCTGCTGAAAGTCGCAGTGTAAAAAGGGTCTAATATCAACCCAAGATAAGGAGAAGAAATAAAAAAAATGCGGTTCCTTAACTTATACTCACATCGTCGCGATAAAGCACAAGCCTTGCAAGTCAAAAACAAAAAAAGTATTTTGCAATTCCGTGGAATACCCTTCTCTAGTCCAGAAAAGAATTTTTAAGGTACCGACGGTATCTATCGATATATATAGTGAAAGGGGTATGATTTATAGTGAATCTATAAATCATACCCCTTTCACTATAGCCATTTACAAAATATTTATGTTCTTTACAGGGTGCTGGTAATATCACTTCATCTGGCAACACTAATGGCGCGGCTTTTAGAAGAGCCAGACTGTACCGAAGAGGTCTCAGGGAAGATACATAAGGCTGTGTACTCACTCGTTAAGTTAGATATTAAGGTGAGTCCACAATACATTCTGTATGCTTTTGATTAGTTGATTGCAGTGATTTTGATACAAAGTTTACACCAATCTGTCGAGAAAATCCCCGGCCAGGCTATAGGCGATAATCAATTATGAAAATCTCAAAAGCTGAAGTAGAACTTAAGCAGCACGTCTAATTACTGAGAGATATAAATAAATATTTATCTAATTGTAACCTTATTTACACGCCATTAGAGTTTAGTTTAGCGTCATACAAGTTGTTTAATATAATTTCTGTTGTCTGAATCCGGCAAAAATATTATTATCAAAAGATTGAATATTTTGTGAACAATACGTGACTTGTAATGACTGGTTTTAAGTAATATAACATGTAATTACACTGAAACCAAGCCCGGTAATTTCTTATTTCTGAGTGTTCGACAACGATGCGTGTTAGTTAATACAATATAAAGTCATAACAAGTAATCAGAACTAATTCAAACAACGAAAAAATGTGTGTTTAAGCTATTTTTTGTAAAAACAGAGTCAGAAAATTAAGATTTACGGTTTAATCGAAATGGCTGGGGATACTGATTTGTTTGAGTCAAATTGTCTGAATCTGACAATAGGCCTAACATGCATGACACAATATTTCTATTGATCGACATAACAATATTAGTCTATCTATGCTTTTTTATCATATTTTCTAACATGTCAATCACACTGGGAAAATTTCTAACCAACCGATTTCTTGCCTTTCAATCGATTTTAAAACAAAACCAACGGTCAACCTTATACGATACTGACACTTATTTGACGTGGATTTAAAAATAAAAGTTGCGATAGTTAATGGCCATATGGTACGAAACAGTCATATATATTTGTTCTAAATATGTTATTTTTCATTTATCGTCAACTGCAATTGTGGACGATGATGTTTCACGGCAAAATTACTAAATTCATTAAAAATATGTGTCGCATGTTAGGGTTCAACGATAGTGTTGCCATATTTCGTAATTCGACAATACGACATGACTTTCATGCCAGTCACGTTAGCAATAACGACGTGTTTAAGTCGATTTTTGACAATCAAACGCGATGTATTGATAGAACGCGAATTCTCTCCACATGGAAATCAGGATGTCCTCAAACAAACTTTATTTTAAGAAGTCTATTCGCACTTATCTTAACCTTGGCTCACTTCAGAATTGAACACCATTTCTTTCACTGCTGTTGTTGATATCTGGATAGATGTCATCAATATCTTTACTTCCCTTATCTGTAATTTAGTTTTTTTTTAAATATATGTATTCTAAGTACGTTCATTAATCCCCTGTTTACATATTTATTTTATCTATGCAATATTAGTACTGCAATTAAAATATATATTTTTGGTACCTCTCAGTACTTTTAAATATTCTGCCACTGATTGAACTCTCTGCATTCCCCAAGCGGTTTGCTGGTAGAGAATGCCATAAGGCATTAACCGTACAATTAACAGTTGTAAGATGCACAGTTATTTAGTACCACTATTCCCTGCTAGATGGCGTTACCTGTCAGTTGACTCGCGGCTACCATTGGTTTTTCCCATGTTTGACCTGGCACCGTATATAGTACCACCACTCATCGCTAGATGGCGCTGGCCGTCGATTGACTCGACTCGAAAAACCGAGCGTAGCCGGTTTTTTCCAATGGTTAAAGACTCGTACTAAGCTTTGATTTGTACTTACCTAAGACCTTCTTGTGACCTATAAGGCGGCATTCAAGCTATTGGAACACTCTTGCAGGCACATAGAAGTACTCATACAGAATACAGAGTCGACAGCATGGCGAAGCAAGTCTGCCAGTTCAAGACTATTGAGCGATCACTCAAGTATCCAATTGTTAACATTTTTCATGGATTAAACAATTTATAACGTCTAAAGGCTGTTTTCGTGAAGAACCCCATAATATAGTTCTCAACTTCTCACACAGTGCAATAAAGTTTAAATAAAATAATGCCGTGTTTCTTTATCATTGCGTTATTATTCGCAGGTGCGCCAAGGCAGGTCCGCGCTGCACGTGGCGTGCTCGGCGGAGGGCGGGCGGGCGCGCGGCGGCACGGGCGCGTGGCTGCCGGCGCCGGGCGAGGCGCACGCGTGCTGCGCGGCGCTCGTGCGGCTCATGCTGCGGCTCGGCGCGCGGCCGCACGCGCGCGACGCGGCAGGCAACACGCCGCTGCACCTCGTCTGCAAGGTGAGACAGAAAAATACAAATAAATATTGGACACCAATCACTCATTTCATTCATTTCAATCACTGTACGAGCAAGCATTGTACATTGCGACAACTACGGCGTCAGCGACCTACATCACAACGACTGACCGATGGACCCCATCATGCAGCGTCGGCACTCACACCGGCGGCACACAACCTCAAGCCTTTATATAAATAAATAAATAACAAATATCATTAGGACATTCCCACACATCGCCATCTAGTCCCAAAATAAGCTACTCAAAGCTTGTATTATGGATGCCAGACAACGGATATAACACTTAAATACTTTTCGTTTGTAAATACATACATGATATACATAGAAAACACCCAAACCAATACAAACAGACATGTTCATGCACACAAATGTTTGTATTGCGCGGGGATCGAACCCGCAACCCGCTGCGTAGTAGGCGATGTCTCAACCACTACACCAGACGGGTCGTCCCAGACGGGTCGTTTTGTTACACACTATGTGATAATTATAAATACATGTAACTAAACAACAATTAATTAGATAGGACGACCCGTCTGGTGTAGTGGTCAAGAAATCGCCTACTACGCAGCGGGTTGCGGGTTCGATCCCCGCACAATAAAAACATTTGTGTGCCTGAACATGTCTGTCTGTATTGGTCTGGGTGTTTTCTATGTATATCATGTATGTATTTACAAACAAATAGTATCTAAGTATTATATCTGTTGTCTGACACCCATAACACAAGCTTTGAGTAGCTTACTTTGGGGCTAGATGGCGATGTGTGGGAATGTCCAAAGGATATTTATTTAAAAAAAAAAACCTATCAACCGACCGTGTTGGTTCTCATTTCCCTCCGCTGCGGCCAAAACACCTTTAGCCATCACTATGATCAGTCTGGTGAGCCCGCCAGACTGGCAGCGGGTCCACGCCACCTACCTACCGTCCTAACTCTGCTACCCTGGGCAACCTGGGAGCAGCTATCCTACCTCAACATCCTTATTATATCTAAGTATCTATTGTTAAGCTGGGCTAGGGCTCTAGGGACTTAGAATCTTAGGCAAAGAGATATCTACGCTACTAGGGAGTTAGTTACCATCTTAACCTTTTATATACTGTACAGACGGGACTTCTTCCCGCCTTTACAATCACATTGTAGCGACATCTATGATCAACCTATGACACTACATTTTCAACGCAACACGCTGACGTGGCTTGACACGACAAGATGGCGCTATAGTCGAAGTATGAAGACTGAACCGCGATATTAAAGATTTAGAGCGGACTAACTATATATGAATAAACCAAGACGGTTATAATCGTACCTTGGTCCCCGGCCATAAAACCTGGTCGGTAGGAAGCGCTTTCGTTTGCCTTCCTAACACTGTTGCGCCAAAACATTATTGTTTTGTACAAATAATTTATTAGCCATGCAGTGTATTAAAGTTGGCAAGTGTTTAAATAATATTTGATCTATTTGACTGATTTTAAAAAATATTTGATTTGATTAGAAGTATTTAACGACCTACGTGGTGTAGTGGCTAAGCACGCTGGTTTCAAGGCGTCGCCGCTCCGAGGTCCCGGGTGCCATTCCCGGTTGTGTCTGATTTCCATAACACAAGTGCAATTAGCTACTTACTTTTGAATCAGAGCAATGTATGTGTTTGGTGTCAAATATTTATTTATTTTATTTTTTATTTAATTTGGTCCAGTCACTCAAACAAGAAAATTGAAAAAAGAAATCTGAATTAGCCCTATTACACTTCTTATTTAATAGATCAGAATGTTTACTTTTAAAATCTTATATATAAAATTCTTTTATTCGTTCCCATACTCCTCCGAAACGGTTTGACCGATTCTCATGAAGTTTTGTGAGCATATTAACCCAGTAATGCCCAGTTTCTTTTTTTAATATTTTTTTTAGATTTGTTGCAATCAGACGACTTAAATTAACATCTATAAATAGGAAAACAAGTTGTTTTAAAAGAAAAAATGTTTATTTTGAAAAAAAACTCACGTGTCATATGGACACGCTAAGCGGTAAGGTGTGCAAATTAATACCTCAACACCCGAGCGGTCGCATGCGACCGCATAACAATAGAATACCTATTGTGTCTCGTTCACATACGCTTGAGGGATTAAATGGATTCCATTTCACTTATATAAAAAACAAACAGAAACAAGAAAAACAAGAACAAACTTAGTCGTTTTTGTGGTAATCTCTAAAACATTCGACGCAAAGGCCAACATTACATTTGCATTACGTTTGTTAGCAACGGGATTGTATCCACTTAGTATCAAAATTGCTATAAAATATTGAGATATTTTATGTCATCAGCTATTATTTTAGGATCCGGGCAATTTTTCCATAAAGCGTAATTGTTAGATTGCGAAACCAACATATTCACTACTATCATCATCAATTATTATCTCAAATATTTTAATTGCAGACAAATTTTGCATTGATATCTTGCTCTGGAAACGGCCCTAAAAAGGTTCTAAATCCCCCGTGAACCCAAGTTTCTTTTTTTTTTACCTACGAGATCCTCAAAATTTGGTTCTGTGTACAAACTATCCTTTTGATAACGAACCTCAGCATCAGCCAATATCTGTTTGGAACTCAAATACGTCCACCAGCATCTTCATCTCCAGAATCTTCATCAGTCAATACAGAAGGTTCTGGAGGAGCAACATATATTGCATCAGGGATTGGCCTTCTTTTTTCACATTCTCCATCACTGCTTTCTTCCAACGCATTCAAAATATCATTAAATGTTCTTTGGTTTTTGAATATGTCATATTCCATGTACCTGGTAACAAGAAAGAGCAAAGCAATGTCAGTGCTCATGCAAGCGCTTAGCGTGTCCATATGGACACATGGACAAATTTGTTGTAAAACTCGATCGAAACAAAGTTTTCACTTAGAATATAATTTCAAACATCAGACAACACCATTGACTTTAATCCTATACAAAAAGCAGTTAGCGTTTTAAATAATTTTTAAGAAAAAATACTTACTTTTCACTGCCATCCATGTTTTTTCCAAATATTAAAATCAAACTGAAATTACAACCTTACTTTGCACAAAACACTCACAAACGCTAAAAAGGAATGTCATTTAATACTTTGACAGTAGTAACATACTGTGTTACCGTGGTAAAAAAAGAGTTAGGGCGATCACAGTCACCATCTTTATTTTCTACTGATTGCGTGTCCATTTGGACACGCTAGGCATTACTGGGTTAAGTAGGTTTGAGAATCGGCCAACATCTATTTTTCATACCCCTTAGTGATAAGGGTGTCCACCCTTAACATTTTTCTTTAATTACGTGGCTGGCCGGGACGAGGATGGGGGCGAAACAAAGTTCGCTGGGTCCGCTAGTCTGATTACATGTATTGAATTGTCAATTTGTCCACAGCTTAACCCATGTCCTGCCGAGGTTGTTCGAGAGTTACTAGCGCACGGCGCCCATATAGACACGGTTAACTACGACGGCGAGACACCCGAAGAGATACTTCGCGCGTCGCACCAGTCGCTTTCGGCCATTGTTAATCCCCTCAAGTACACCAGGTATGAATTGTCTTCTTCTACACTAAACAATATATTCATGACTAGAGACCGGATTTTATGCATTTGCTTATTTTAGCCGTTCTAAAAGGTAATAGCATATTAAATAAATAATAATAAATATCCTTATGACATTCCCCACATATCGCCATCTAGTCCCAAAGTAAGCTACTCAAAGCTTGTGTTATGGGTGCCAGAAAATTAAATGTGTGCACCATTTAAATAATATCGTTTATTTTCCCTTCTCCAGCCTCAAATGCCTAGCGGCTCGCACGGTCAAGAACTACCGGCTTCCGTACAGACACGTCGTGCCGACGTGCCTCCACTCCACAATCATTACGCACTGAGCCCCAGGTCAGTCGTGTCTACCCGCCTCTAGGAACACGGAGATACGTCCTGCGACGTTATGACACTTTCCGGGAATAATTGAATGTCTACTAAATAGCTTAGCAATGACACCAAACGGTCCCGAATGAATGTTAAGCTATGACACCAAACGGTCCGGTTCCGAATTGTTGCTTTTCAAAATTGTTGACGTCTGACAAACAAAGGGCTTGATTCCGTAGAACACTCTTTGAGTAAGGTAAATCATATAGCTGTTACTCGCTTAGGGGTATTTCAAATGAATAGTGATGGCCCAACTCTTCCGTAGTGTTTTGTTTCAACTGGGCTATCATTCTCGTTTCCCCCGTATTGAAAAGAAGATAATGGTTTCAAAACGTTTATCTAAACAGCTGTCTGTTGCTAAGGAAATTAGAAAATACGTATACAATTGTTTACCGCTACACTCTCGTGACATTTGCGAATATGCCACGACAGATTAGGCATTTAATGAAGAGTTTAATTAAGTAGGGCTATCAAACTAAAACTAGACAAAACGATATCCAAACATAGAGCAGCTTTGTTGGGAATCAGGCCCTGGAAGATATCTCCGTGTGATTGGTCAATAGCTTGTCAAATCTTCACTTGACAGATGTCAACTTGACGGCCGGTTTGAAAGACGCCGCGTAAGAATAGCGATCGTAGTGATGTAGTATGAGAATTCGTTTTTGAGGCTATTATAATACTTGTAGTGCCGACGCTTACGGAATTTGCGAGACCAATGTTTGATTTAAAAATGTAAATGCGTGCTTAGTTTTGCAAGTTTCTTGTATTAATTTCGATATTGTAATAGTACGCACTATGCGATCACTAGCCACTTTATTTAAAATATTCTGTGTATAACACACTCCATTGTGCAATCATAAATTATTCATTTCGTCGACAATTAGGTATTCAGATTTTTTTATATATATTTTTAATTGTATATTTCTAATTTTGTTTTAGTGATTCTGAATTATCATTTTGAGCAATAACTTTTTTATCTACATATATTTTTATGCATTTTAATACTGCCTGGAATTGAGGTTTGCTAGATATATTTATTAAGAATTTTTAATTTATCCTTTTTATAATAGTTTTATTGTAATTGTATATAGTATATCGAAATTGCAAATTAAAATGTAAAGAATTTATTCTATTCAATTAATAAATTTCATTTCTGTGTCGTACGTGATTTCGAAATAATAATTTGTATCCAATTTCATCGAAAAACTTAGTCACGTCCTTATTTGATAGAAACGATACAATAATTACATTGACATATGAAGGTACCTATCTTAAATTTATCTAAATTAAATATTGCTTGTAATTATGACAATGTTAACTCTTATAAGAATACTTGTAAATGTATAATCATCATTACAATTAATTTCAAAACTGATTTTGAACTCAATAAAATAATGCTCAAGTTTACGTTAGGGCTGGTTGAATTTAGGCCATCGTTCTACGAATTTATGTAATGAAGTTATTGAACTAAAACAATAAACAGATTGTGTTTTATCCGCTTACTGTGTTGACAAAACAATGTTACTTGAATCGCCTAATTCTGTGACTCCTTATCGAGGTCAAAATAAAATAGTTGTCATTCAAGTTCATAGCTGTCAGTCGCATATTATGTTAGCACCTTCTAAGAACTGTTATCAGCACTCAATATCCACTTTCATATCTTTGTTTACATTAACGCCTAAATCGGCCGAAGTGTTTAAGTATCGGCGTAAACAAACTAATAAACAAAAACAATATGACATTTATTTGCCGACTGTACTAACCGCACGTCATATGCCAAAACGCTATGCCATGTGTTTTAGATCGAAGGGTCTTGTGACCAAGTGATATTCGCTTTTAGTAACTGAGCATGCAGACTCTGATAGGTTATGTATACACTAACACTATAAGGACTAGGAACAATCCGAATCGTGTGTTATCGGCATCTAGTCCTGCTACGTATCTTAATACATTCTGGGTAAATAGTTATTATCTTTTGTTTTAAATCGGTTAGTAGAAATTGAACTTTATGTGTGTCACCGAGTGATCAATTACGTTTAACACATTTATATCGATGTAAAAACAAATTAGAAAGTAAGTAGAGTATTAGACATTTTAATGATACGAATAAATTGGTATTGTATATTAGGGTAATTTGACAAAGTAAACTATTAGAACTGATTCGAAAATAAAAATGTTTATTTTATATTTTAATTTTCATGAGCGGTATGCTATTATAATATTGTGTGTATTTTGTCATAGTATATTTTAAATTTAGATATACTGCGTGATTACATGATACTAGTTATTTTTGAAATTAAATAAAATGCTTTAAAATCACGTTTTGTTTCATTTAGAATCCTAGACTAAATATATATAACGAATATCGTAAGAAAACCCATTATTTGTACATCTAGCTTTATTGATACAAAATAAAAAGTGTAATAGTAGCAGTACATGTCAAATAGCATAAGTGCCAGTTCATAACGACATGATAGCACAAAAAATACGCTGATAATACAAGCGTAGAAAAAATATGTGTAATTCCTCCGAACCTGCGACAGTGAATTCATTTGGATTTAACAAAGACCTTCTTCAATTCGACCGGGGCGGTGGACAGCATAGTTCTTAAGTCTTTAGATGGTCCGGGAAAGCGTTTCCATAGCTCATTGGTCAGTACGTAATTATTCATAAGCACTGAAGCCATGCGTACCCCCGCGTTGTTCTTTATCTTAGCTATCTTCAGCACAAGGGGTAGCGTTATCTTTTTGAGGAAGAGTTTTCTCAGCGCGCAAACCAGTGGGAAGAACTCGAATTGAGGGAAATGCTCAGTGCCTGACACGGCTGAGAGGTACAGTTTGCAGCCAGTAGGGTCTTCGTTGTTCCAGACAAGTCCGAGTGTGGCTGCTTCGCTGGATTCGATGACGGGGAAACGTAGACGGTTCTCGAAGGCGTACGCTGCTACCAAGCCGGTTAAACGGTTGTAGGTGAACTCGTAGTCTTCCACGGGAATGTTCGCGCCTGAAGTGTTTTTCACTAGCAACGGAGTGCTGGAATTTAAGAAATAATTTTGTTAATACAGAAGATAGTTGATCAAGCTAAGCACTGATATCAGCCGTTGTACAAACACCGTCAGATATTTTGTATTTTTGTAGCAGACAAAGTAACCAAATACTTCTGAACAGTCAAAACTTCAATAATTTCCATACAATACTATCGATCATTAATACTTTAGTAATATCTGAGCAGATCCTTGTCAAAAACTGATCAGGATCTGCTCTTGCGACTTGCTGATCATGCAACTAATTGGAATTTTGACTGTTCAGAAGTATTTCATCACGTTCGATCCTTCAAAATATCTGAAGCTGACTGTAATTGAAGATACTATAAAAATCGTCGAATGCTGGTACCTAAAAGGACAAGAGTCACATCAATCCACCCAAAAAAATTTAAGTCAAAGTCATAATAAATGTATCTACTTAACTAGGTCTTTAAATTAATTATTTTCTAATGGGTAACGCGGGAATTGTGTTTGTTTTCGTTTTTGGTTACGTATAACTCGTGCTTCTCTTGTAAACTCATTGCTAAAGCATGTGTTATTAGTGTGGTTATTATTAGGTTCTTCGCTATAGTTTGTAGCGTTGTGTAAGAGTGACGCCTATAACGTGGAATACGCACCATTAACTCACTACCCTCTATCGGTAATTCTCTGCGACTAGTAAGAGTTAGCTCATAATAAAGATTATCGCATTTCAAGATGGACGGCAATGGCTTCGAAACTAGGGTCATGGTGGTTAGTATTGTAAAAAATAGAAAAAGTGCGAGTTGGGCTCGCATGCGAAAGGTTTCGTACCTTTTTTAGGGTTCCGTAGCCGAATGGCAACAAACGGAACCCTTATAGTTTCGTCAAGTCTGTCTGTCTGTCCGTCCGTATGTCACAGCCATTTTATTCTGTAACTATAAGCATTACACTGATGAAATTTGGTAGGAAGATGTATCCTGTAACCGCTTACCGATTCTCATAAAAACCAAAAAATAAAAAATATTGACATTTAAGGGGGGGCTCCCATACTTACATGAAACTTAAACCAAAAAATTTTTTTAATCAAACGTATGCGTGTGGGGTGTCTATGTATAGGTCTTTTAAAATCACATGGAGGTTTCTAAAACCATTTTCTATTAAAGTCTAACGTTTCAAAGCTAGACGCTTCCAAAGTGGTAAAATGGGCGTCCCCCCCATCTAACTTCTAAACCAAGCAAGTGTAAATTTTGAAAAAAAAGTATAAAATATTGTGGATTTTAAAAAGTGGAAGTAAGTGGATTCCCAAATTCAGTTAAAGTAAGCACGGTGCGCGAGTCCGACTCGCACTTGGCCGGTTTTTATTCTTTGGGTACGGAACCCTAGAAAAGAGAGAGGGGTTTCGTTTGGTACCTATATCGCTCTTGACGGTTGATCATTCGTTGGTTGTAGGTACTTCACACGATGCTTCATTGTCTTGAACTACTTTTAGGACCTTCTGACAGAGCTACAGTGTAACGGAGCCTTGAGCAGCCAATTGCAACTTGAAAACCCTTACCTTTTCTTTAGCCACATTTTGTCCACCATCAGGCACTCTCCCGGTTCCACCGTCTTCAAACTTTTTCTTAGCTCATGTCCTCGCGACAGAATCTTTTCCACATTCTCGCTGCTCCTCAGAAACTTTGCCGACTTGTAAACCGCGTAAAAAGTAGCCCCCGTGAATTTGGTTTGCTCATCTTTTTTCTGTTCTGAGAATTGGAATTTTTTCATTGTGGAATAATCTGGAAATAATAATATGAAGGTTACCGAAGAAATTACTTTTAGTCTTGTTTATGATCTAGTAATCGCTAATTGGATCTAAAATACGTCATTAAGAAGTGCTTACCTACCTAATTTCAATAGCTATTGCCTATTATTTTTTGTTACATAAAAACAATAACACATTAAAGAGTTGAAATCGAATGAATAAAAACACAAATAGGCACTTCGTCAAAAGTAAACAGTATGTTTTGGTAAAGATGAAAATTTGTAACCAAAAAAGAATGTTTTGGATCGGACCTCTGATATGTCACGTGTTCTACGGCAAATTTCATCGATAAAGTACTATCCTGAGGAGAATCGCATCTCTCACCCCTCTACGTAAAAGGCATTTTAAAAGTCTTTTGTGTTCATTATAACGCATTATATTTTCATTTTCTGTAGCCCACACACAAATAATGTTAAGTTATGGCCTTAGTTGCTTACTAGGTACCATTACAGCTGTATCTCAGTAACTCAGAAAATGCACGAATATTAAGCAACATTTTCTTACAATTCAACGATTTTGTATGTTATTTTTATTAATAATTACTTAATTATCGTATCAAATGATAGCAAATTTTATCGCCTTTAAATGAAGTGCTATTTGTGTGTGTAGGCTACAGAAAATGAAAATTAAATGTGTTTGAAAGAGCACTGCAAGATTTATAAAATGTTTTTTAAAGTGCCTCTCACTCAGAGGGGTGAGGCATGTGACCCTTCTTTCCATAATATTTTGCCGATGAAATTTTCCATAGAATACTTGGGTGTGTTGTTGTTATTGGTATCGCAGGTCCGATCCAAAACACACTGTATACAATACGTCACATTTCTTACAGGTAAGGGCATAACGCAAGCACGACTCCTACCTACTTGTGCGATACTCTAAAATTAATTATTTACTAGCGTTTTTTTTTTAAATATTGTTCACTAATCACATACATTGCTCTGATCCCAAAGTAAGTAGCCAATGCACTTGTATTATAGAAATCAGACAAAACGGTGGTACCACATCACCCAGACCCGAGACAAAATAAAAAAGATCGTTTTCTACATTGACCCGACCGGGATTCGAACCCGGGACCTCACGAAATGGCGACGCTTGAAACCGTTGTATAATCTTTATGTATTATTTAAATAGCTAAATGAGTTGCTATACCTACTTAGGACCTAGCTGTTTGCGCTAGCGCAAGCATAATATCGATATATATAGATTAGGTTACAAAGAAAGTTTTGTGTAAGTAGTAAAGAAGTAAAAATGCAGCTCATTTAATTTGCAACCTGATCTTCTACCACAGTTAATAAGGATCACATCATATATTTTTATGAATTCAGGTAACAATACGAGGGTCAAACTGAAAGTTCTTAGAAAATCAAAAACTGATTACATTAGCCAGTTATTAGTTTTATTATATCTTTTCAAAATATTGTCCATTGACTTCAATACACCGCTGCATGCGATGGAACCACTGGGAAAAGCACTTTGCCCACTCGTCCTTAGGGGTCTCTTCAATGGCATCGCGATACGCAGCCACCGCTTCTTCAGCATTCATAAACCGCTTTCCTTTAAGTTTTTCTTTAATTTTTGGAAATAAATAAAAATCACAAGGCGCGAGGTCGGGGCTATACGGCGGGTGACCCAGTAATTCAACGTTTGATGTCGCCAAATAGTCGATCGTTCGCTTGGCGGTGTGCGACGAGGCGTTGTCGTGGTGAAGGAGGATCCTACTGCGAGGTCGTTTCTCTCGAACTTTTTCCAAGACAAGTGGCAAACAATTGGTAGTGTACCATTCTGCAGAAACTGTTTTTTGATCCTCTAACACAATTGTTGCGAAATGACTTATCCTTCCAAAGAACGAGGCCACCATTTTTTTTCCCGCACTTCGATCTCTCTTCACTTTAGTTGGCAACTCCTCGAAAGGAAACACCCACTGAGCAGATTGTCTTTTGGTTTGAGGATCATAACAGTAAATCCAGCTTTCGTCACCTGTTAGTATGTCGAACACAGCATTTGAGTCACCTCCGTTAAATCTTTCAATCATTTTACGGCACCAATCCACACGATGGAGTTTTTGAGCCTTAGTCAAATTATGAGGTATCCACCGGGCGCAAAGCTTCCTGACCGCTAAATGTTCGTGGAGGATTTTGTGCACTTGACTCATACCGATGCCTAAGCTTGTCCGAATCTGCTGATAGGTCACTCTTTTGTCAGTCTCTATCATACGCCGCACAACACAGATGTTATTTTCAGTCGTCGCCGTAGAAGGCCGTCCCTCACGTGCATCATCAGTGAGATTAGTGCGACCACGTTTAAACTCATTAAACCAGTTGTAAACAGTCGCACGAGATGGGGCTTTATCGTGAAAGGCCAATCGTAGTCTATCATAACTTTCTTGTTGACTTAAATGACATCGAAAGTCATAAAAAATCATTGCACGAAAATTTTCTCGTGTTAAATTCATGTTGACGTGACACAGACAATTTTCAATTTGCCGCCAAATCGTAAAACAAATGACAAATGAATAAAATATATACTCAGTAATATTGGCAAAGAGTTCTATTTTCAAATTTTAGAATATTTTTTTTATTATATTGTTTATAAGTGGCCAGTTCTAAGAACTTTCAGTTTGACCCTCGTATTGAGAATTCATAAAAATATATCTACATATTTATGTGATATTTGTGGAGTCCCTACATTACGTAGCGTAAGCAACAAATAAATAAATATGAGCAAAACAACAAACCAATTGTCGTAGTTTAAAAGCTAGGAATTTTCTTCCTTGTGTTACGATAAAAATAGATAAGAATATTACTTGCCTGCTCTTAGCTTCCTTGAAAGTTTACTACTCAAATCACTGCACCAGTAAACACAAAAAGAACTGGCCGCACTGCGCCTGCGTCTAACAATGTCATATCTCAACTAAGAGTATAGTCACTCATTCATTTCCGAGTGACGATAACTAACGATGATTGCTATACTTAGTTAAGTACCTATGTGTGTATTTTTACGAACAGCTTGGGCAGGCATTTGTATTGTGTAGCGATTTCACACTGCGCTTCATTTAACCTACGTAGGTCGTGAGCGTATAAAATTGCGCTGAACGAAAGCGCTTTAAGTGCACAAATGTATAGCTGTGTGACTCTATGCTCGATACTTCCCTTCCAGTGTGCGTGTGTTGTTTTGGTTGAAGTGGTCAAATTACTTATGCTTTTGCTTTTATTTCTGAGACTAGCGGTCCCCCGCGACTTCGTCCGCGCGTTTTGAGTTTGCTCCCTCCCCTCCCGTCGCAGCGTGATGTTTTATGTCCTAAGGCCTTTCTCAATAAATAAGCTATCTAACACAGATATTTTTTCAAATCGGTTCAGCAGTTCCTGAGATAAGCGCGTTAGAACCAACAAACTCTTCAGCTTTATAATATAATTAGCGCAAGCGCACGTTGTACTTAAGCTGCGAACATTATTTTGGTGCGGAGTTATGTTAAAACTGTGATAGCTCCTAAGATATTTATTGGAATCAAATGATATAAAGGGCAACTTTGTTCTAAATGAAATGCTCGTGATGATGAATGTATTTATTTTGATAAGAATAAATACCTGTGTGTATAATACACCTCTAAAAATGATGCATTATTTTTTTACAAATTTATTAACATAAAAAAGGTTGTAGTAAGTCAACCATAAAATATAGACTTATGCTGTCGCAGACTTTATTATAGGACTTTTAATGCTGAACAATCTTGTCATACATGATTTTAGTGTAACTTTAGCGGTTTCCGCAGCGTACGCAGCGGAAGCTCTCAAAAGGAATATCTTTCTCCCGTTTTCGCAACATTTTTCATTGCTGCTGTGGTCTTGTCAGTCGTATCTTTATATTATATAGCCTAAAGCCTTCCTCGATAAATGGACTATCTAACATAAAAATAATTTTTCAAATCGGGCCAGTAGTTTCTGAGATTAGCGCGTTCAAACAAACAAACAAACAAACAAACAAACAAACTCTTCAGCTTTATAATATTACTGAGATTATCGAGTCGATTAATAAAATTTGGATTATTCGATTATTTTTCGAAATTACTTTTACTTACCTAGGTACCCACTGACAGTCTCTATGGCATCATAACAATGAGCTAGAAATTACAGCGTAATTAGACCGTTCTTGGATATCACAGTGTTTAGTGTTATTAGTTCATTTACATCAATAAATAAACTTCTTAATCCCTCAAGCGTATGTGAACGAGACACAATGCAAATTCTCTTGGTATGCGGTTGCTGCAACCGCTCGGGTGTCGAAGCATTAACTATTAACAGTGAGCGAGCAATACATAAACCCGTCTCTAGGTTTAGGACTTTTGCGTCGTTAGTTATGTTACAATTTGAGTGCTTGACTAGAACTTAGAATAGAGTTAACTCGTCGGTAATAAGAAGTATTACCTAATACACCCGAAGGGTAGTAAGGGGTTGAGAACACTGCCGCCTTGCCACTTCAAATGAAAATCGCTCGCACAAAAGGCGACGCGAGATGCAAGAGATTTTGGCACCCATCTTGGTAAGGCGTCGGTTTCCTATTGTATAAAAAAGATTTTTTACTTCGTATTCTACGTGGGTAGCCACACTTGATCATGATCACATCTGACGGTAAGAGACTATAGAGCAGGACCCAATAAGAATATGTATATAATTTAATTAATTATCATTCATTTGAGACCTTATTGAAGTAAATCGGTCCAGTACTTATCAAACCATAGCGTAAATAGAATAAGCCCGGCCGCCATCTTTATTACTTCATAGCTATCCCCTCCATACCCCTAGGAAGTGACTACCGCACTTTTCGTGTTCAGGAAAATATGCCGAATAATTGCATACCAGTAGTCCGTATGGCGGAGGTAAGTCCCACGAAATTCATTATTTGAAGCCTTTTTTACAATTGGTCTCGCTCTCATTGTCCGCTCTACTAAGATATGGTCCATCTTTGGCCGCCATCTTGTAGCATTTTCATTCCTTATCGTCAAAATAAGTAAATAACATAAACACAAACAAAAGACGTGCATTTATTTTTACCGTGCGGCGCCATTACACTCAGTCTGTGGCGGAACGGCCCTATTTTGTAAATATAAAGGAATACATTTATCAAAATTACCGCTCGCGCGGAATAACTAGACGGCAAACAACATCTCTCGTTAGTCGCGCATTTCGTGGTCTCATCTCATACATTTTTATGAGAGTTTATTCTATCCACCCATGTCTTGGTACATTGGTGTCGTGAGTGAAGCCGTCGTTATGTTACTAGGTGAGATTGAGTTGTTTTTTACTTTTCTTTTCCAAAGCTTCCATTACAATTTCAAACTACTCCATAGAAATTTGGTCTGGTTTTTTTCTTGGTTTACCATGTAAGTAAATAAATTAAGTTTTGGAATGTAAAATAAATCAAATATGAAAAAAAAAACTCGTGTTTTTTTTATTAAAGGAATAAAAAACATTGTTTTTTTATTAAGATTGTGTGCTTTCATTAAACCTACCTATGTAAACTTATATCTATATACCACAAATTATTCTCTAGCAAAAGATAAAAATATTGTTTCTTTAAATTAAATCCTACTTTTGTTAAAACCAATCGGTTGGCAATCATAAAGGCTGCAATCCGCTGACATTGCAATTAGACTTCGGTTTAATAGCATTGTTCGGAGATTTGGGATGCAATACAGATATAATCAGAAGGCTTACAATTAATTCCACGAAACTCACACCCTTTACAGAAAGGAGGTAAGCAATTTCATGTGTATGTATATGAAATTATCGGAATTTAATAATATTTGAGTATTTCCGTCTATAAAGGCTTCCAAACAAGTTTGCAAAAATTCGTAAGTGTATGTTTGTATATTTCTATGTGTTTCCGCGGATTTCTTGAAAGCAAGAAATCATAGAATCATATATTTAGTGTCATCAAAATCGGTCCAGTAGTTTCTAAGATTATGAGTAAATAAGTGATGTCAGATTTAAGGCGGTTATTTTTTTTTCTTTTTGATATGTACCTAGCTTACCTAATTATTTGCAGCTTTCTCCCAATTGACTGTATCTTGCCATGTAGTTCCGGTAAGCTACTTAGCTTGATATACTTAATAACATCATGCTCAACAATAAGGTTTATGGATTAATCTAACGGATATGAATGTACGTATTAATGTTTCTTGTATTTATGTAATAAGTAGTATGTATGTTTATTTTTTGTTTTAAATACTTATTGTAGTTTTAATCAAGCTCTCTCTTTTGCCCTTCTATCACTTCCTTCGCGCCGCCAGCATTTTCTCTGTTTAGACCTATGGTTGACTGGTAGAGAATGCTTTTAGCATTAAGTCCCCCATATGTAGGTACCTATTGTTTGTACATGAAGTGATTTTAAAAATATTTTTTTTAATTTTGTAGAGTTCAACTTCATTTCGACGTAAAGCTATAGTAAAAGAATAATATGTAGTATTGTGATGCAAAGTGTCCGTAGGTAACAGAGCCTACTGTCCATTGGTATGATGTTTGAGAGATTTTCATGTTTGCTTTTAATATAATTGTGTATCAGTTTATCTGAGGCTTAGAGGATTACTCGGGCGCCGCCGGCCGCTAAATTGTATTGTAATATGGTATCGTTATTAATAACTTCGACAGGGGTGCAGGGCTGTGCATTAGTTACTGCTATTTAAATTTAAAATTAAATTAAATAGTTGTCAAAAGATTTAACTTAAGTTTTTTAACTGAATGTTAAGAAGAGTTTACTTCCTTCTAAGATGTTATTAAAAGTACCTATAGCATAATGATATACTAATTATTAATCACTATAAATAATACAATTCGTTATTACCTTAATTACTACACATATAAATTAACCTCATTGTTATAAGTTTTCCTTTTATAATCGGCTTTCCGGCTTTATCTTTAGGGGACTGTTTGAAAACCAACGCTAAAATAATTTTAGCAATAGCTGAAACAGGTACCCATTGGGTGAAATGTGTATAAGTATGTCACCTCTTTATTTATTTATTTTGTAAATGTAAGTGTAGATAAGAGATTTCGATTATATTGTAGCTATGTGATTGTTCTGGCAATAAATGATTTTTAATTTCGATTTCAATGAAGTCAATAGTTCAACATCTGCAGAAGTTGCGTTTCTTTGGATTTGTTATTTTTACCCACGATGTTAAAAATACAACGGTAATAATTAATTTTGTTAATTATATTTGATGAAGTTGATATCAGTGATAAACACAACTAATCAACTCGTATTGTAACAAACCGTACAAACTTTATCGCTGAATCTTTCAACCCTATTCTGCCACAATCGCTCGTGTTCACGGGACCGTGGTATTTTTTCCGCAAATTTTAAGCGTCTCCCCCGTATTCCGCGAATCAGCTATATTTGTACAATAACTGCCCGCCTGGGATCGTTCCCAGCACAATAGGGTCTTTGTTTAACGACGTCTTTCTATAGCCAGCGAGCGCGTGCCGAGTTTTTTGAATGGGGCCCATTTGACCCGAGCGGAGGTTTAGTTTTGCACATGACCATTATAGGGTTGACATACGTTGCGCTATTGTAATTGAATGTTTACGCTGAATTAAGTTTGTATTGTTGTCGAACAGATTTAGAGTCTTGACGTAGGTAGGTAAGTATAAAGAGGTAGGTAAGTGCTTGTCTCTGTGACATTGATATTCTAAAATGCGCTTACGGAAGCTCAGTTACGTAGGTAGCCTAAGATGAATAGATTATTACCCATCACCGTCGTTTTAGCGTCGTGTGCAGCGGTGTAGCGTGCTTAGGTGGGGCCCTGTATAAAAACTTGTTTGGGGGCCCTTAAAGATTTCATATTAGAAATACATATTTTTTTTAAATATTTATCCAGTTTTTTACGCTAGATTTACATTCGCTGGTCGTCGTTTGACGGTCGTTACGACGTACATGAGAGGTTAAATATATCCATCTATCAATATGGTTTGACTTTCAAAACCACAATAGCATTACAATTTGAGCAAACAAGAACATCACAAACGTTGTTGCTGATGTTAATGTTGACGGCGCTTATGATTGTTCGTATGCCACTACGTGTACTTGTTTACTCACTTCGGGGGTTTTTTAATTGTTGTTTACTATACGAGGCCCCCGTACCCTGGGGGCCTCGTACCCCGGGGGCCTCGTATAGGTAATTTATACGGCAGATACGGCGCTAGCTACGCCCCTGGAACTCTATTTTTGAATCACTCGCTCCAAGATGGCGAGTGACTTTCGTTCGAAGATGAATTAAAAGTCATAGAAAAAAACTCGTTGTCGAACGAAAATCACTCGCCATTTCGAAGCGAGTGATTCAAAAATAGGGCCTTTGGTCGTGTGTCAGAGACGGTGTGTGCAAGAGATTTTCGTTGAAAAGTGGTTGGGCGCGAGTCACATTGACCGTTCTTAAATTGTAGTCCAGGATTAGACCTTTCAAAACACCTAACATTCTGGGTAAGAAAACATTTCCAAATTCCAATCGAAACTTCAACGTTTGAGCACTATTCGGCAGTTCCGAGTCCGACCATTATCCTGCTACAATTGCATAGCAATCTCGCTGGCCAGCGTGTTTGCGAGTGGTGCCGGTAATCGCGTTACCGCAAATGCCATTTAACGGCCCAACTGCTTTTGTCTGTTCTACGCAAATGTTATGATACAATCAATAAATGTGTAAAAAGGATTATGGATAGTTGGAAATTATAATTTCAACATGGACAACTAGATACGAGTATTAGAACAGTACTGATGTAACGCAACTTAACTGAAGTAAATATAAGTTATACTACTGTAAAGTAGAAAGATATGTGTAGACAAGCAGATGAAGTATCTTAGAGCCGATTTTACCAACGTCAGATAAGACTTATCCGACTGGATAAGTATAAAATGACCGATTTTCAAATTACATTTACATAAATGATTGCCGATACATAGATGACGTTTTAAAATTAGGCGTTTGGTATTATATTCGACGAATATTCCTTATCTGACGTTGGTAAAATCAGGCCTTAGCCGATTCAGGTAAGATAAGATTAACAAACGCTAACCCAAGGTAAACGGAAGCAATTTCCTATATCTTGGCAAGGTAGGAAAGTAGGTAATCACTTCCTTTCCCAACTAATAATGTACGTTTTCAACATCACGTATTTTAAAAGAATAGGTACGTATTTTTTTTCATTAACCTAAAAACAAATAACTTTAATTATTAAAAATATACATTGAATAAAAAGCAACTTCCTTGTCTAACACTGTTGCTTCTTACTAGTGCAATTCATATTATTAAGTTTGTTTAGTGACAAAATATTTTAAAACAATAATGCTATTATAACTTCAAATGTTTCTGTTCAATCTTGGAAACATCTCACCTTGATGAAAAATAATATAAATTATTTGCAAGTAAGATTCCTTCAAATCAAACTGTCTACACTCACGGTAACATGAATCTTATATTGTATATCTTTCGTTTCCCCAAGAGTTCTCTTTTCTGTAATCATCCTCAGTAATCGGTTTACCATAGTGAATGCTATTTACTGCTCCACCGACTCTCCTTGTATCGTAATAAGTTACCTAACGCTAAGAAAGCGGCTCGGTAATCACTGTCTGAGTGTATTATGAGTAAGTATTTACTTATAAGCTAAGAAATAAGTATCCTACCGTGTACAGACATAATATATTAATAAAAATAAATATATATAACTAATTATCAATAGGATTATTAGTTATTTTTCATCAAATCACGATCATGCTTACCAAATAATATTCATAGTGTCTTATTTATAATAGAGTCCTTAATTATGTTAGATAAGGTGAGATAAAGATTTAACGCTCCTTTTGAGTTAAGCCTTAGTCAAAATTAAAAAAAAAAAACAGTACTAGGCCTTATACCTACATAGGTAATTGTGAAGTGTACTCAAAGATTAACCTAATTTGATAGGTGATGTTGTGTTTAAAAACGCCATATCGTGATCATTAAAGATTTTACTTTACTTTTAAATCAGTCTGAATACAGTTGAAAAACCTACCTTAAATTAATTAAAATGTATTTTCCTGTAACCATCTGTCTGGTATTTAAAAGGGCGGAATAGCGCAAAACAACGGAACGTCGGATTTAATTTGCGCCAAGTTTTCGCCGCCCGCCCCCGCACGTGGGGCGGGTTTTAACTTTCCGCACCGCTGCCGGCGTAACCTCTACTATTTTATCCTAATTTAAGTATTTTCTTGAAAATATGTTAAAAATTAATTAGTACTTTGTCTAAAAATGTGGTGCCAAGAAATCTTTTCCTTTTTCTACGCTTTAAATTCGTAAAATTATCCCAATTTGCAGGAATGGGTTTCTAAGTAATGGTAATTTTGTAACAATAAGATGCTAATCTAGATAATTGAAAAAGACTTCTGCAGAAAAAGCCACATTCATAATAACGAACGATTCATATTTATTTCTCGCACAGTCTCTCAAAAGTTACTAACAATAGAGGTGTTGTTATGGTCAACAAACTGATGAACGAACGAACGAACGAACAAACGATACTGATGCCTAAAAATGTATGCTATAGAAAGTCATTAGTATTTTCCTGAAGGCATTAAGGATGTAATCATTTTCATTTTATTATTATTCATTTTCCAGTCCAGTGGCATGTACGCTCGGCAACTGACGTGCTCTACTGTACGCACGAATTACAAATAAGTGATTCAAGTAAACACGGATGCCACTCGCCGCCGTTGTCGATCGCAGCAATGGGTTCGGAGAAACTTGTTGCCAACGAGCTCCTGGCGTGCCTGCAACACCAACTGGATGTCATAGATGAGATCAGCATCATGCAGATCTGCACTTCCAACTTCACCGAAGACGAGATACGCAGAGGCAAGGCACTTTTATACGAATCCATCGGTATGTCCGACCGCTTGCCATCCCGCCGGAGGGATGATAAGGGAGAGAGAAGCTTCATCAAAGTGCTGAAAGAAACGGATCCTGACGATGTGCCTACATTTGTGGTGAAACGCAAGCTGCCCCCCGTCACGTTCGACCACGTCGACGTCACCAGGCTACTGAAGGACATCAATATCCTGAAGGCGAGTCTGGCCGAGGTAAAGTTTAAGTTGGAAGCCTCGCAAAATACCCCTAGTGAATTACGTACCGAGATTGTTGAGTTACGCAATAATAAATCGGTATGTAGGTCACATGAGGCCACCAACCTAAACGCGAGAATTGGCGAAAACAAATCATTGCAATCAAGCGCCGACTCAGCGAAACTGGAGACATCAACGAGGATTGCCGTCGCCGGCGCTAGCGATGCGTCACCCGTCTCACATTCAACCGAGTTGAGAATGACGTTGCCTGTTGATTCTACGTCACTTGCCCGTGCTTATGCATCTGCTGCCGCTAACCGACCTCCCATCCAAAATAAGCGGCAATCTAAGAAGACTTTGGATCAACCCTATTCTGAGACGCGCGTTCCTGCGCCGAAAGCTTCCCGTGAAGGGGAGCCTGACCCTGAGGGCTTCATTACTGTGGAGCGCAAGAAAAAAAAGAAGCCTGTCAGCCGCAATCAATGCGGAACTGCACCGACTGGGCCTAACATGCTGTTGCGCCCTGCAATTCCGAGTGCGCTGTTGTATGTTTCTCGCCTACATCACACCACGAAGGCTGAGCAGATTTCGGAATACGTGCAGAAGAAAACCAACTTCACTCTGCGGGTCGTCAAATTGGAGTCTAGTCGCAATGTAAATTTTAATTCATTTGTGATTAGAATTCCAACTGAAAAGATAGCGACCTTCATGAAGGTTTCTGGCCGAAAGGTGTCGTGTTCCGGTGGTTCCGCGGAATCCTACGCGACACTACGAGCAACACGCCAGTGAAATTGCGTGTTATTTAATTTCTATATAAAAAAATGTTTTGATATATTATTTTTTATGTATGTTAGTCTATAAGGTATTTGTAATATGGGTCTGGATTGCATTTTGTGAGCATTGCCTGATTCAAATAAAATAATAATTTTAAGGAGGTCAACCGATCATTAGGCAGACTTTAAGTTTTTTTTTTATGTTGCATGTCTTCGTTTTATTTTTTCTTGTTTGTTAGTATGACTTGTTCATTAAATTAACAATTTTAAAAAACCGATCATTTGTAGTTTTACTTGACTGTGTTTAACTTGAAGGAAGCCGTGGTTGTCCAATAGTAGGGGTTGTGATTCAATTAAGCGGTGGTCCGTTGTAGCAGACAGCCTCCATACTTTTAGTTATGTCTCACAACCGGCGGAAACATTAACATTTACCTTATTACGACTGAGTGGACTAAATAAAGTGTTTCCTTGTTATATGTATAATATATTTTTTGTGATGTTCCTATTTACGTTATAATATTGATGCAGTACTACTACATTAATAAATGATAAATAATAAATATTTGACAACATCACATACATTGCTCCGATCCCAAGTTAAGTAGCTAAAGCACTTGTGTTTTGGAAATCGGATACAACGGTAGTACAACAACACCCAGATCCGAGACAATATAGAAAAGATCGTTTTCTACATTGACCCGACCGGGAATTTTGTATTGGCTTGCTTTTTACAATTATGTGTGTCATATAAATAAAGAATCGCCTAGCCTGACGATTCTTTAGGGTCGGTCTGAAAAAGTAAACGCTGGTAATTCCAAATAATCGTCACCTTAATCAGTATCAGCCAACGGACGTTCTATGTCAAACAAAGGCCTCCCCCTAGGCCCACAGCGACCGGTCGCAAGCAGTCTGCATCCATGAGATCCTATTTCTTAAGATAATAAGAAATATGATTCCAATTATGTGCTTTAGTTTGGAATATACACAAATAAAATTTCAATCTACTAAACAATTTAAACCATCTTTTTTAGGGTTCCATACAAGGTCATAAAGGAACCCTTTTAGGATCACTTTGTAGTCCGTCCGTCAGTCTGTCATTACCCTTTCTCTCAGGAAGGCGTCTAGGTATAATTCTACAATTAATCTTATTTTTTTAAAATATGATTTATATAAACTTATTTTACTACCCCTTTCCTCATGAGCGCGTAGACGTATTAAATTGAAATTCATATCAAATACTCAACCTTATCTTACTTACACAAAGTCATAATGGTATAACCTTTAAGCTGTTACAAAATTAAATAAAAAAACAGCATAAATCTGCATATTTTCAAACTCGCAACTATTTGCAAGGGAATCAAATACTAAAGGCTACTTTCAGTCCAAATACTGAAAAATTCCGAAAACCTGTTTTTTTTTGCATCACAGGTTTGTACGGAACACTGGGTGCGCGAATCCGACTCGCACTTGGCCAGTTTTTTTACAATAGTAATTAGGCACCTGCCTGTCCAATATCACTCCATAAGCACTATTCCATAATTGGGCTGGACCGTCCCTTCGTTAATCACTTTGTGTAGTAACCCGAAGCTACTTCATTAGTATGTTAGTTTGTCGTAGGAATTACCTTACCCTCGTGTCGGTTTTGCTTTAATTGCCTTTTTATTGCATATTGATATAATTATCTCTTTGTTTTTGTTAAAATAGTTAATTTGCTGCTGCTGCTAGTTTATGACAGAACTATACCAAATTAGCTTTAAAGGATAAATACTTAAAAGTTTAGTAATTCTAGCATGTTCAAGGTACTTGTAGTTTTTAAAACATTTATGATACCCAATATTGTATCCAATGACCAAACAGGTAAGCAATGAGAAATCTCCAAATCATAACGCAAAAGCTCAGACTATAAATAAAAACATACATTGCTCTGATCCCAAAGTAAGCTAATGCATTTGTGTTATGGAAATCAGACACAACGGTGGTACCACAACACCTAGACCCGAGACAATAAAGAAAATTTTGTTTTTTGTATTGACTCGGCCGGGAATCGAACCCGGGACCTCGCAGCGGCGACGTCTTGAAACCAGCGTGCTTAGCCACTACACCACGGAGGCCGTCAAAAATTAAGCAACAACTGTCAAGTCATTAAAGTGCACAAGCAAACCAAGTCACAAATCACATTTTTTGAGAATGTTGATTAATCTGACACACAGCACTGTAGCTGTAGGACTGACAGCACGGTAGCTCAATTGGTAAGAGCGTTTGGCCCGGTCTGCCAAAAGGTTGCTGGTTCAAGTCCCGCCCGTGCGCAAATTTTTGGTTTCTTATTTCATCTTTATAAATATAAAATATGACACTGTGAGTGTTAAAAACATTTTAAAAGCATGTTGATTAAGATAATGTTTATCTTCAGAGAGGTCGTCTAATAATGGTCACATAAATCCTGAGTAGGTGCGCAAAGAATAATCCTCTATTAATTGGTAAGCACACATTTAGGCCGGATTACATCTGCGCCAATCGCTTTAACATCTCCATCTTAAAAACATTTAAAAGTAATACAAACTCCAACGCAATTTAAACCGTAACATGCAGAGTGATAAAGTCGATTTTAAATTAAGATTTTCTCAAAACGTAACTTATTTTGCGGTCGTGTGCGAGTAATAACCTGCGTATTTTTCGGTCCTTGATTAAAAAAGATTTTCCTCGGAAAAAGCAAATAACATATTTTTTGGTAAGTAAAAAAGATCGCACACAAAATTAATTGCCTCTTTTCACGTCTACATTTAAGTACTTAAGTAGGTACTATTATTGTACTCTGTTTAACGTAAATTTAAAAGCTTTGATGATTGTATAAATGATAACAGAGTCCTAAAGATTTTTTGTTGAAAAATATTTTTTATGTTGGTATATAATAATTTATTACAAATCACGATGATAAAGAGTACTTCAGGTATCTAAAGTCCAAAATGATGTCGATGTGTCGATGGTTTTAACTAAATTATTACCTATCATCAATTTTATTTATACCTCTGACAAGTAAAGGAGGATTAATTCTAATCCTTTCGAATTAAATGCCAATATTTTTCTATGAAATCGTCCGTAAAATCATTATAAGGGCAGCGCACACTGGCCCACCGTGCCATAAGGGTGAGCGCCCACAGCGCGTGCGGCGTGACGACACTTCATTATGTTAGTATTGAGCATGAGTCGTAGAGAGGAGAAGGGCTTCGTCATGGTGTTATCGATACTATAAATTCGGTCCACCCATTTCATTTAGTAAGCATCTATTAAAACTAGGAATGAATTATATTTGTTTTAAAGAATCAACAATTACTAAACGGTATTATGGGCTTATTTAGTATTATGTGTACTACTAGTAATTTCTTAATAAAACGTGTAATGTTATATGAGAACAACCTCAGAAACCCCAAATGATTTTAAATTCAATTGACCTGATTGATATTAAAAAAATAATTTAGGGTTTACGTGGTGTTTTAGTTTTCCTGGCACTTCTGATCATTTCTTGCTCTGCGGACGGCGCTCTGTCGAGAGGGGATTTGGTACGTATCCACCAAGCCGCTGACATTATTAAATTAAATTAAATAAAGTTTATTCCAGACAGAGCCCATAGCAGTTAGATTACAAAAGTCTTATAGCCAGTGTTAGTGTCTAATGATTATGATAACATTTGAGATATAAAATTCATTATTCAATTAATTGAGTTAAATTATTATTATCATTTAATATTCCACATGAAAATGTTATTAAAGCATTTTTTTGCAAATTGGCAAGCTTGCGCACTTGATGGCTTGTCTTATTAATAAATGCAAATAGATGCAAAATTTTAATTAAGATTTTTCGATAATTGTGACCCATAATACAAAAGTTCAATTGGTTCTGATCGTTATTCCAATCAATAAAAAAAACCGGTTTTGCGCATTTAACGTTACACGTTGTTTACAGTTGTATGCCGCTTAAGTGAATATATTTCGTTTTAAAAAATAATTTTGTCTCTCTTTCTTTGCAGTCGTATTACTTTTTACATACCTGAACCATGGGAACTACTAATGTAACATTCGCCAGAAATACGTTTTGTCATCCATGAAACCCCGAACATAAACTTTACACTTAACAAATAAAATCTGACCTATCGATAAAATTGGCATAGACAAAATGCCTTGCCCTACGCTTAAAAGTCACTGGCGACGCTACAGGGGCCCTCAACCCTTCATCGGCTTAATTCTATAATTGAGGGTTAAATCTGCCGACAGACGGGATGTTTATTATGACACGTGATTACCAGTTCATGATTTTCGCCACAGTCGGGTGCCATCTTATCTTGATGCCATTTGAAAATACGCGGGCGGTATGCGTTGAGCTTTAATTGGCAACGATTGAAAAGGATTTTATGGCTGGTAGCTTGGAGATTTTTTCCGGCGATGTTTTTTTATTAATAGTGATGGTGATATTGGTAAGTCTTTGCTGTTTATGTTTTTTAAGTTAATTTATTTACGAATCATTTTAAAAAAAAAAATCAAGACATCCATTTTAATATCGGGCTTTCTTACCTTGATTATTATTGTTACTATTTAAGAGCCCATGGAACGTATTGCGATTTTGCTTTAATCCGATCATGTTCAAGGCAGTTAAATTCCCACTCAACTAGTTGAGTCGCCAAATTGATAATGCGATGCAACTTAAAATGATTTGAAGTAGGTACATATTATTTCTATTCTACTCACTCGGGTAGTGCTGTCCTACGCTTATCTGCTGATTGGATTAAATACGAAATCAAAATACGAATTTGTTTATCCGTTCAAAGCAGAGGTGATAAACGTCAAGGCAACATTGCTAATACCACGGTAATTTATAATATTACCACTAATTTCATATTTATACTTCTTCCTTGCCTGACCAATAGTCTTACAGTACTAAAAAGGTTTTTTTTCTAAGGATTAAATCAATGAAACACTAATTAATAAATCTAAAAAAAGACAAATCAAAGTGTCATTTCTGCAGCAAAATCTGCAAATGTATTGTGAAGGTTGACTTGTCAATTTTATTGTGTGGTAATTATAATGTTCTGAATTCTTAACATTTGATTCAACGTAAAAAGTAATACGTCTATAGATTTTAGTACCTGTGGTATGGAGTAGGCACCAATTATAAGTTTGAATCCTCTTGAGAGTCAAGTAACGAGTAGAGCAAGTACTTAGGTATAATTACTTTGAGATCACTTGGTTCACTAAAATATTGAGCATTTAATTGAGTACTCGGTAAGTATTACAAGTTCCAACGTCTGACGCTTTTGCCAATGTCAGTAAGACATATCCAACTGAGGGCCGATTTTATCAACTTCAGACAAGACTTGTTTATCCGACTCATCATCATAATTATCAGCCAAAGGACGTCCACTGCTGAACATAGGCCTCACTCACAGGTTTCCACAGCGACCGGTTATGAGCGGTCTGCATCCAGTGTGATCCTGCGATCTTTACAAGGTCGTCTGTCCATCTTGTCGGTGGACGTCTTATGCATCGTCTACCGACATCGTCCTCTGGTCAAAAGGTCTGCAATCTAAAACTTTTCTGACTGAATAAGTATAAAACGAACTGAATCTAAAATGTAATTTACATGAATGATTGCTGAAAATTAGGTGACGTTTTCAATTTAGCCTTATTTATTGTATCTAATTCTACAAATATTTCTTATCTGACTGACGTTGGTAAAATCAGGCTTTAATAGTATAAAACGAACAATTTTAAAATGGCATTTACATAAATGATTGCTGCCAAATAGGTGACGTTTTCAAGTTAGGAATATTGTACTGTATTCGACGAAAATTCCATATCTGACGTTGGTGAAATCAGGCCTTAGTGACCTAGTACCCATGTCATCGATTATAATTTACAAATCAGGTAAAGTTTAAATAATCAACAAAAAGTGTCTATCTTACAAAATTAAAAATTCTAGAACACTCTTGACTACTTTAATCAAACACAATACACAAGCATCTACACGAAACTGAAAATACACTTGCCAAAACGCTGAAAACACGAACGCTAGAGTAATAAATCCAAATACATATAACAATAATACAACCATTCCGCCCATACCCACCTACACAGCGAAACACGATCTCTAAATACCCATAACTCGACAATACCGCATAATGGAGCCGTGTTTTAATCGAACCAACAAATTAATGCCATCATACTTGTAATTTCAATCACAAAATTAATTCAGGCGCCTTAAATAAGTGTCGAGATCGATAAGAGGGTGGAAGGAGGGGGTGGTAGGGCGGCATCGGTAAATAAGGTTTTGGTCCTTCGCTGGTTGGTCGCAGGTTTAACTAGGGGCGGATCTTGTTCAGGCGTGGCGCTATTGGTTGCGGGAGTGATACGAACCAGTTTCGCTGCAGCAGCGCTCGACTCGGTAGCGCCCGGAAAGTTATGGTTTTTGAGTTGGGACTTATTTGTCGGTGGTGAGCTGACTGCGGTGACAGGTTAGTTTCTACATGTTTTTTTATAGTATTTTTATTCAATATCAAAGGACTTCTGAACTGATTGCTCTTTACGATAGATGAGTGTGTCGATTATTTTTCCAAAAGGGCTTCTTATAAAAATAATTATTGAATATAAAATAGAATTGAGTATATAATAAAATGTTATCTGAACTTATCACGCATTTCTGTTTTTTTTTTTTTTTTTTAATTGCGTTAATAGACTTAAAGCATGTTATACCTACACGTCTACATTAAAAATTAAGAAGATCAAACGTCATTAAAATAATGGTATTTTGTTAAATTTTGGAGTGTATTCTGAAAAACCGTTTGTACTTTATAACGAATTGCCTATGTCTATCGTAAGCAGGCGGTACAATTGGCGGAATTGCCTACATTTGCCGTCGAAATATTATGTTTTCGGGCGAAAACGTTTTCTGAGACCAATTGGGTCTCATTCGTTTTCGTACTACATTCTAAACTAAGCATGCACGTCTTCGATTAAAAAAAAAGGTTTCATTGCTAAAAAATGAATACTAAAGAGTTCTTTATCTAAAAAAGTGAAAGATTTGGTTTTTATTTTTACTAAAATAGGTATACATACATAAAAAAGGTTGTGATCACTACAATAAGTTTTTTTAAATTGTAACTGTAATAAGACAACACTTTTATTGCGTTTTTTCTTAAGATATGAAAACCTTGTAATAATATTATTATAAAAATAATATATACTAACGTAACAAAAAAAGATTTTGATTTTTCAAAAATATCGTAAACTTTATTGTGTGTATTTATTTTTTAATCAAGGCGTACTAACAAGCACAAGCGTAGTTTAGGATGTATGAAAACGAATGACACCAAAGTTGTCTCATTGGTACCTACTATAAGGATTGGGAATCATTTTCGCCTGCAAGAATATTTCTACCGCAAAAGTAGGCAATTCCGCCTGCACACGATAGTCTTCCCTTCTCATTTTAATTTTTTTTGTTATGAAATATGTTATGACAGTTTAAATTGCTGGAACTTAGCGTGTATTTTTGAATATGTTTAAAAAATATGTTTAATTAAATAGTTACCAATCCCGATACCAAATTGACCTGGTAACTCCCGGTACCTACAGCCTTAATGGCTATGGCTACGACTGCAAAACTATGATAAAGGAAGGGCACACCATCCGTCAGTTTGTCGGGCGTTGGCTTTATCGATATCAGTGATTTGTCCGACGATACGCAGAGACTAAGTAGTACGTGCGTGCCTTAGAATACTGTTTCTCCTGACTTAAAAAAAAAGAAGGAATCAATTCAATATTTGAATATGTGATATCGTTGGAAATTAATATTATTTGAGTAAGTTGATCTATACAAGCTTCCAAACAAATGTGCAAAATTTCGTATGTGTATGTATGTTTGTCCACAGATTTCTCGAAAACAAGAAGTCTAGAAAATTATTTTTTATTTTTAAGTTTCATTTTAGGGTATAGTGTAAGTTTCATCAAAATCGGGCCAGTAGTTTTTGAGATATGGGATAGACTTTAAAATCATTTATTATGAAATAAAAAGATATTTAAAAATTAAACCGCCTGCTGATTTTTTTAATTATTTTGTGGTCATTAACGCGCGATATACTTGTATATAGCGGTATCCATGTTTCTTTTTGTATGGGCGTCACGTATTACGTGACGTGTACACGGTTATTGCAAGTATGTCATACTAATTTGCTGGTTTTTCTTACTGTTTTAAGAATAATCAATTTCTGATATTCAAAAAGCTTCTAATATTGCCGTTTAAGAGCACATTATTATAAATAGAGCTGTATCTTGTGATTTATGAGTTGAATCTAAAGGTAGGTAAGGTGACACGGCCAGCGAGAGTAGTGAAGCAATTTTTTTGACATTTCGCGTAGACAACGCTGAGACGATATTGATGTTTTCATGTATTTATTGCTACATTGAAAACTCAAGCAATAAATACATGAATACAAGAACAAGGATGAAAATTGATGAAACAGATAACAAAAAAAATTAAATTGTCGACGCGAAATGTCAAAATGTCATGTTATTTTGCTCCAGACTTCAATTGCATGTTAGGTAGTCAGAGAGTATTCTTTAATAAACAGCAAAGTTCAAACAAAGCACAAAACAGTTTACAGAAAAATATGCTAGAACTACAATTAAGGCGATTTTATTTCTGAAGCGACTCTTTCTAATAACTTGTAGGTAATAAAATATTTTTGATGCAAAGTTATTTACGTAACGATGTGCTTACTAAACGTCACAAGTAAAACAATATTTTTTATGTTTCCTGCAAAAAAAGGAAGATAAAAAAATATTTCTTAATAAAAAATACAATTTACCGTAATACGAACATCACTCCAAACATCAGTGACATTATGGGCCCTCCGAAAAATCACTGCACGCGAAAATTACATTCTCGCCCGAAAGATAATCGTAAGATTTAATTTCTGACTTCGTTAAATATAGATGGCAGCACTGTTGCGTTGTTTAAAGGGGGTGGGTCCCTGGGGGACCCCCTAATTGAAACACAAACAGGGGCTGGGCGATTCGCGACGAATTCATTATTTCTACATTAACTTCATGCCACCTGACTTCGGATTCTCGCCCGTATTTGACTAATTTAGTTTACTTTTGATTTCATTGTAGGCAATTTGAGCAATGGAATGTCGCTTTTGTTTGAGAATTGGAACTTATAAATGGCGTAAGATTTGTAGTGGGACACTTAAGTACCTAAGACGAGACGAGACGTTATAAATCTGTGTTTTAAATTTAATAAAGAAAAATAACTCGTACTACGATTACGAGTATAAAGGTGCAGAAAAAGAAGTAACTCATTTCTTTTTATTGCACATCCGTAAGTCAGTTACATATTCGGGTAAGGGAAATGGACAATTTAGGTGGTCTTATTGCGAAGTCTTATAAGCGTTCTCTTCTAGTAAACCTTCAGGTAAATGAAAAAGGCAGGGGCAATATTCTGAATGCATTTTAGAAACCTAAATCTTGTGCCTAGGTAATACATAATGTCTTAAAGCATTAATCTCGATTTGACCAACGTTAGATAAGGAATATTCGTCGAATATAATTTAAAACGCCTAATTTGAAAACGTCATCTATGTATCGTCATCATCAATCATATAAGTAAGTAAATTCCATTTTAAAATCGGTCGTTTTATTCTCATCCTGAAAAAGTATAAAACGACCGATTTTAAAGTGACATATTTTACATTAATGACTGCTGAAAATTAGGTGACGTTATACATTCGACGAATATTATCTGATTTTGGTAAAATTAGACCAATGACTTATAACAATTGTACAATCTCCAGTGCAATAAAGATAGAATAGTTAACATTCTATGTGGAATTAGAATAAATATCTACAAACTTCGTAACAAGAAAACACAATTATCCAAACGAGAATAATCTCGAATTCTTCAGACGTGGCATTTTAATTTAACTTCTGTCGACTCGATATTTAACTTCTAACAGAATCTTCACTGCTGCTATTCCAACTTCTTTATGACTTTTTATCTTTGATTTGAACTGAAATTGCGTTTACAGAGCTTCTGTTCATTTGTTTGTTGACTTCGCGTTGTAAATTATTGGTTTTGATCCAATTTGCAGGCGTATGGAATTGATGAGAATCGAAAAGCGGAGTACGGGAGGAGATTTGTTTGAACAACTCAATAATGATGCAATATTAGTTAGTATGATTTTATAAAAAGTCCGAGTAGAAAAAAGAATGGTAATGCAACTCGGTTGTTACAATAACTTTAAATAGTTTTAACCTAGATAGGAATTAGACCTATGCACACTGCGACTTTTAGCTGCGATACAGATTCTTGACATTGACAAATTATATTTATAACTGTCTCGGTGGCGCAGCGGTTAGAGGGTCGCACTTTAAAGCGACGGTGCACCAGAGGTCCCGGGTTCGATCCCTGGATCGGGCCAAAAATATATACACGGGTTTTCTGTTGAGAAATTCTCAGGGTAGCCCGAAGTTTGGAAGTTGGCGGTAATTCGCCCCCGTGCCTCGGAAAGCACGCGGAGAGAGATCAGGCGCAGGACCAACACCTGCGCCTGATCTCTCTCCGGTCGTGTCAGATTGCTGTCCCATCGGGATATGACAGTGAGAGGAATAAAGAGTGCACCTGTTTTTGCGCACACACTTGTGCACTATAATATGTCCCGCGCAGTCGGTTAGTCGTTTGTGACTGGCCACCGTAGTCCAAATCGGCTAGGAGGACTATTACTATATACTTTATATTGGCGACTGCATCGCTACTAACGCGCGTTAACATCGATGCTCATTGCGTGAGTCGCGATGCAGTCGCTTCCACAACGTATCCAAAGCGCGACTGTATCGATGCTATATGTCGCAGTGTGTCTTTAAAAGCAAGCTTTGATGTAAATACCTTATCATTTTGATTAAACATAAGTAGCACATATGAAGAGTCACTTCGTAATAATTACATCGAGAAGTAAAAATAAGTACTAATTAAATTTCACTTCAACTTAAACTACACATACACACAAACACTACAATACTTAAATCCCCGTTTGTAGAAACCCGTGAATTAAAAATATAAAAACCACCGTTTCGACAAGCCCGTGCATTAAAAATAGAAAAACTACCTTTTTTTAAAGAGAAAATTGTTTTCAATCAAAAACTTAATTGTAAGAATCTTAGCTCCCCTCGTGTAACTTACAAGTTACAAGCCACGACACAAGTGCGATTACCGTCCTTCTCGAAAATAACTAGGGGAGTATAATAAAAACTCGAATCTCGTCAAAATGGCAGATGCCACCGTGAAATTCAATTACTTTTATAAGTAAACCCGGACGCATTTGCATGTTTATGCCGATGTGCCGTCAGTAGTTAACTTTTTGATTAAAAAAGCTTGACTAGAGATTGTATTAGGTTTATTTATCAATGCGCTACTCTTTTATAAGAAAATACATTTGTGCTCGTTCAGATAGATCGTAGCTATACCAGCGATAGCCTAACTTGAGTGAAAACTGAATTAGTAGCAATACTTAATTCCAATAAGTGGGTCTTAAAATGAACATAAAAAAGTCGAAAATTATGTCTAGTTTCCGTGTTGTTCCTCCTGTATCTATTGAAAACTCAACACTCGAAGTTGTCGATGAGTTCGTCTACCTTAGCTTGGACAAGTGATCCAATTATGTAGGTCTAACTTTGAGAAAGTGGTTAGGTAATTGACGGATCAAATCGGCTGGGCAGCGTTCGTGTAACTGCGCAAAAGCGTCTGCTTGTCTCAATTACCTCAGTGTCTGAAGACGAATGTCTTCGACTAGTGTGTGTTACCAGTGATGACATACGGATCCGAAACGTGGTCTCTAACTATGGGCCTCATAAAGAAGCTCAAAATCACACAACGAGCGATGGAGAGGGCTATGCTCTGTGTTTCTCTACGAGATGAAATCAGAAACTAGGAGTTACGTAGAATAACTAAGGTAACGGACATGTCCCTATGAATCAGTAAGCTCAATTGGCACTGGGCAGGTAATATTACGCGAGGAACTGATGACCGTTGGGGCAGAAAAGGTCTAGATTGGAGACCTACGACCAAAAGCGTAGCGTGGGACGTCCACCGACAATATGGATGGACGATCTTGTAAAGATCACAGGATCACACTGGATGCAGATCGCTCACAACCGGTCGCTGTGTAAAGTCGTGGGGGAGGCCTATGTTCAGCAGTGAACGTCCTTTGGCTTATAATGATGATGATGATGATGAACAATAAACGCAAGATATTAAGTGTTAAAAGAATTTATTTTAGTACATTTTATAACTACTACTTTTGTTTTCCTATCTTTTGCCACTGCACTCCTGCAACTTTAAGCGTCAGTTTGTTGTGAACGGCGCGACAGTTGGCAAGCTTTTGACTCGCGTTAACTGCAGTTTTACATTTTGTAACGACTTCGTTAATATTACATCAGAATAGCTCTTATAATAATATTTTTGTCTGTTCTGTACATATGTCCATACTTTCAAACTTTTTAATTAGATGTGATTAATAATCCTAATTTCAATTTTGAAATAAATCAAACAATGTGAATTGTTCTAAGTGGAAACTAGCCAATTTAAAAATACACTTTAGTTGACAGTAATCCAGACACAATAGAAGTTATATTGTTATCACGGTAAGGTATTTAAAAAGGAAGATGTGCTCAAAAACGCCGTGACTTCGTCCGCGCGTTTTGAGTGACTTTCTCCTCTCCCGTTGCAGCGTAATATACACAAATACTTATTCTAAAACCTTGCTTGATAAATAAGCTGTTCAACACAAAAATATGTTTTCAAATCGGTACAGTAGGATCTAAGATTAGCGCGTTCAAACACTCAAACAAACTTTTCAGCTTTATAAAATTAGTATAGAAAATATTAGATTAATGTAGAGATTTATATTTATGTTCAAAACAGTCAACAGAGCGACAACCGGGGAAGAGTCAGCCGTCATTCAACACGGCTTTGTCGAGTAAAACAAACGAAAAGGGCTAGAATAAACCCTTTGCATGGAGTCTGTGTTTGCAGCCCGTCTGTCTGTCAGCCTATTGATGTTAACTTAGTATTTTTATGGAAACCTAATATCAGTTTGACTCTACCTCTACATAGACGATTAGAGGATCATTTTTTTTAAATAAATATTGGACAACAATCACAAAAATTTCTCTGATCCCAAAGTAAGTAGCCAATGCATTTGTGTTATGGAAATCAGACACAACGGTGGTACCACAACACCCAGACCCGAGACAGTGTAGAAATTTTTTATTTCTATATTGATTCGACCGGGAATCGAACCCGGGACTCGGAGTAGCGATGCCTTAAAGCCCAGCGTGCTTAGCCACTTCACCACGGAGGTCGTCAATTATCTGCGATAAATTTTCTGAACTCTTTTCAACTTGCAATAAATAATGAACGATTGATTGACGGTGATAGACATTTCCTTTTAGGGTTTTCGCAATGTAAGAGCGTAAGCAGAGCGCAGACGACGCGCTGTCTTCGGAGCCGTAGACGCTGATTGTTGCGTTTGCATTGATGATACAAGATGATACGCGCGTTTGAAGCGATACAAATGATACAAGCGATACAAAGCACAGTAGTAGAGGCGCGTTTCACGATCGCTTCGAGTGCTTAGGTTACAATACTGCGTTCAAATCTCGTTGGAAGCGCGTGTAAAGTCAGTTTTTCTTTGCTAGTCCAATTTTATAACTTTTAAAATAAAATCAGTAAACTATTTGATTTAAAAAAAAGATCTCGGTGTTTGTATGTTACCTATGTATTTGGTAAGTTTTGAGTTTGTCTTATTTTAAAATGAATAATTGTTTATACACATAATTTTGGACAAGAAAAAAGAAATAGACTTCACACAAGACAGCTGTGCATCGCATGCGCGTTTAGAATACGCCGCATGCTTAGGCCCTAAGATTCAGTTAAATCTGACAGATTCTCTTCCGAAATGGCGTTCTTTACTTTAAGGTTACAAGACACCAGTTGAAACGAACAAAAACGTAGAGATATAACATTATCAAACAATTATCCTCATCACATCGCTAAGCGTCAGCTTATCTTAGTCATTACATCACTTAATAATCATAATAACTCAACAGCGAATCTAATCTTTAACCCCTTAAACAGCGCACAATACCCTCGGAGACCTTTAAACAAACTGGTTCGCAACTCGAAAGCTTGTACAAAATTAATTCGCGTCGATCCCGTTATTTACTTTGCCAGTCCGCTTAATTGGAAGCAAGAAGACGGTGTTAACTCGCCGATTAATATTTAAACGGGACCGGCGGGTTTTGAAAACGTTTAATATTGTAGCTGTCTCTGTGTGAACTGCTCGCATTGTGTTAGAACGAAAATATGATTGTAGTATTAAATATACAGAGACGTGTATTGTTCAATGAACGTATTTTACTTTAATAAGGTTTGTTAAGTTAGTATTGAATTTTGAAAATGAAACAATACTTCCGATTACAAGGCAATATATGTTATAAACATAACACAACTATAAAAGAAAACGTCTAAGCCTTCTAAACGAAGGGGATGTTTCAAATGAAAGAGTAGTTTACTCCCTAACGATGTAATGGCTAAAGGAAACACAATACCTACTGTCATTCTTATTGTGTGAGTAAATACTAAAAAAAGACATCAAAAACTATCTCAAAAGCTTCAAAATCGCGTTTGTCTTCTATTTGGGGCAAACTAATTCTTTAGGAGTCGGTGCATGATGTCAAGCTCCGACTCCGAAACCATCTATTTATTATTGGAGTCGGTCGGAGTCTTATTTTTTAAATTATTTATTTATTTCATAGTTTTAGTTATTACCTATTTTTCAAAAACTACTGGACCGATTTAACTTTAAGTTGAACTACACCTAATTGAACTTAAAAAGAAACATATAAAATAAATAAATAATAAATATTAGACACCATTCAGATACGATGCTCTAATCCTAAAGTAAGTAGCCAATGCACTTGTGTTATGGAAATCAGACACAACGGTGGTACCACAACACTCAAACCCGAAACAGTACAGAAAATTTTGATTTCTATTTTGACCCCACCGGGAATCGAACCCGGAACGCGACGTCTTGAAACCAACATGCTTAGCCACTACACCTCGGAGGTCGTCCCTACACATCTCGCTAAACTTCTCATTTCGAGTAATCCTGAGACAAATATACATACACTTACGAAATTTTGCACACGTTTTAGGAAGCGATAATAGATCAACATACAATTTTGAGACAAACATACAAAAATACACACTTACGAAATTTTGCACACGTGTTAGGAAGCCTTAATAGATCATAATACAAATTATAATTTCTATTCTGACTATATCACATGCATACAGGTCAAATTTATTTTATTCTATCCTTTTTTGAAGTCAGTAAAAACTAACTTACATATTTTAGTAATAATAACATGTATATAATAGACATTCCTTTGAAATCTATATTTATATTTTTAACGTTAAGAACACAATCGAATCCTCTTCTTGAAACCACACTATCTAACATTTGTACCCTAAACCGTATCGAATAAATAGGGTTCGTATTCGCTGTTCGGACCCCATAGAGATTATTTAAGTATTATTGCTTGTCACAAAGAAAGCACTTGCGCACACTTATGGCAAGAAAGGGATTTGTTACAGTGACCCTATACTGGGAGACAAGCTGTCAGATTTTTGTGGGTTAGTTTTTTTGTGAATAAATTTTTACTAATATTATAAAGCTGAAGAGTTTGTTTATTTTTTGTTTGAACGCGCACATCGCAGGAACTACTAGACCGATTTGAAAAATTATTTTTTGTGTTGCAAAGCTTATTTATCAAGAAAGGCTTATACGATGTGCATTTTTGATACTTGATCAAACGAAATATGAATGCAAATTATTGATATATTTTTTTAAAATTATTTGTTAGGTATGGTTGTATTTTTTATCTTATTAGCTAGATAAACTTTAGCTTTCAAATTAGACAACTTTGAAAAAATACACCGTTGCAATAAAAAGAAACGGTGACAAAACTATAAGAAGAAATTTCAATGTAAAAAAAATATGGCTGACGAAAAAACTATTTTTTTGTCGATAATTTTGGGTCTAGAATCCGCATATTTCGTTTGATTGAGTATCGAAAATACACATTTAATAATAAATAATATCCTTTGGACATTCCCACACATCGCCATCTAGTCCCAAAGTAAGCTACTCAAAGCTTGTGTTATGGGTGCCAGACAACGGATATAATACTGAAATACTTTTTGTTTGTAAATACATGTTATATATTTATGGGTATATTCTCATGAAAACAATCATTTTTATCACAACAAGCATTTCATTTTTAACAAAGTTGCCCTTTACATCATTTGATTTTAACTAATATCTCAGAAGCTTAACAGTTTTAAAATATCTCCGCACCAAAATAATGCTTACAGCTTGCACAACACGCTCTTGCGCTAACAGCTATGGTTGGGCCTCTTAGTTTCAATGGAAATACGTGTTTTTTGCGTTTATACTGGTATTTGAAGCTTGATTTCATTGTATTCAGCTGCCTGATAAAGACATCAGCGGACCCATGCGACCGCGTCCGCGCGTTTTGAGTTTTCTCCCTCCCTTCCTGATGCAGCGTGATGTTTTATATCCTAATGCCTTCCTCGATAAATTAACTATCCAACAGGAATATTTTTTCTAATCAGTCTCGTAGTTCCTGGGATGAGCGCTTTCAAACAAACTAAGAAACTCTTCAGCTCTATAATATTCGTATAGATATTTACTAGCACACAATGTAGGAAGATGAGCTGATATATGTGATCACCACGTAATATTTTATGTTTATCTATCATTCGGTGTAATTTTTTGCTTACTTTTTAATTGAACTATAGACTCCAGAGCTCCTGACGAATAGCACGCGTAATTCTTTTGTCTCTCTAAACATCATAAATCTAATAGAACGGTTTGCTATAATACCTACCATAATAAGAAAAGATAGTTGTTAACTGAAAGAATTCCTTCATTTCTACCGTCGAACCTTTGTCAAGATTTAGTTTCGGTGACAAACTGGTGCGTCGTGGCAAACGTGCCGAGGATTAAATAGTATTGGGGATACAAAGCACCCCGGGCTCTCAACGGTACTTCAAGGAACGAACAACACACCAGATTTTGTTAGTGACCACAAAAAAGAAGCGGTTTTGGATTATTTTTTTGCTGCCACATTGTTGTGTTTCACACGCATTATGAGCTATCCTGCCAGTTGACTAGGAACAATCATTACTTCTGAAATGTGAAATGTTATAGGTGCGACAATTAATTATCTATATAAAATTGTATTAAGCGTTAGTTAAAACAATATAATCTGATGTGCAGGCAACTATAACTACACGCCTGTAATTATTTATTATGTTGTAGAGTTAAAGCTATTAAATTGAAAAAGAAGTTAAAGCTTTCTCCTGAATTCAATTTCAGTTAATTATAATCTAGTTCAATAATTATTAAAATCAATATGATTATCTGTAATAATTCGATGGTTTTGGATTATTTTCTGTAATAATTAATTCAAAGTCAAAAGTCAAAAATAATTTATTCAATTAAGGACACAAAATGCCACTTATGATAAGCATAACTCAAAGTATATCAATTGGGCTTATGTTTAGGCATAATATTTTTTAAGTTATTAGATTTTTATTTAACCCTCATTTGCATTTATTGAATTTCAGAATATAATATTGCTATATTTGGCATTGATTAAACTCGGTCTGTCTGTCACCACGGATGCTGTAAAGTATTCGAAAAGTCAGGTGTTAAATTCATACGTAAAGTTTTTTCATCAATAATATTTTAGCTCATGTGTACCGAAACTATAGTCACCCTACATCCATGTTCGCCACAAATAGATAGCCGGGTGTCCCTTTAGTTGCGGATTATCCGGCAAATGCACAACATGTTGTCAACGCGGTGATCGTCCGCGTTCGTCCCGATACAGCGATTTGTTTGGGCACCCTACCAGTGGGAGAAATGTGGGCATAAGTTATAATAGAAATCATGGACTTTTTAACATTTATACCTTCTATTAATGGCATATTATGTTAGTAGAAAGTCTATTCAAAAATATACACACCTTACTGAATGCAAGACTTAGGTACTTTTGTATTTAATATTTCAAAATGTTATTATTTCATAAATTTCTTGGGTTAAAAACGTGTTCAACGTATACAATACAAGCAAGATGCTTGATCAGCGCTTTGTCCAAAAGTACATTCCCTTAGACGACCTCCGTGGACGAGTGGCTAGCACTCTGGTTTCGGTTCCGGGTTCGATTCCCAGTCGGGTCAATGTAGAAAACGATCTTTTCTATATGTATTGTCTCGGGTCTGGGTGTTGTGGTACCACCGTTGTGTCTGATTTCCATAACACAAGTACATTGGCTACTTACTTTGGGATCAGAGCAATGTATGTGATTGGTGTCCAATAATTATTATTTATTTATTATTATTATCATTAAATTTAAAACGAATTCTTAACTAACCTATGAGTAAGTATGTCATATGTAATAGCTATTTATCTATCTAGTTACACCTTAATATCGAACATATTTAAGTTCCATTCTTGTCTGCGTTATATCTGGTCCCGAAAAAACCGATTAGTTCCGATACAAGTGCACATGTGCTCATCTCTCTCGCATCCCCCGGGATTGCATAGATAGATATCAACACCATATGGCCCTTGTAAGGGACTTATAATTACAAGTGATTCTGTATTGTCAGCAATTGCTGACCGGTGGCCCGTGAAATGTGGAATATGATTAATAGTGCACTGTTTTGTATGCAACTGGTAGCATGAGAAGTGTAAAATATGTTGTTGGATTAGAGATTTCCAAAACCAAAGAGGTTTTACAAAGATTTTTTTAAATTACCGAAAAACATTACTGACACCATACAAAGAAGATAAAGATCAGGGATTAATTATTATAAAAATAAAAATAAACTATTCAGTTTTTCCTATAGTAGAATCACTACATAGTATAAATGAAAGTCGCTTCCCGCTGTATGTATGTATGAATGCTTATATCTTTAAGACTACGCAACGGATTTTAATGCGGTTTTACAAAGAGTTGGTAAAATTACCGTAAAATATTACTTACACAATACAAAGAAGATAGAAATCGTCGATTATTTAATATTCATTATCATTCTCTTGTACTGTTCTTAGTTTTTCTGGGGTCGGCGCAGTATGTTTTCCTCTTCCACACAATTCTATCACCCGTCACTGAATCGATTATTTATTAATAATGATTTTTTAAATTTGATAACAGATAAAATTAATAAAATAAATAAATATTTTTTTTGTATAGTAGAATCACTACATAGTATAAAACAAAGTCGCTTATTTAAAAAAAATCGCTTCCCGCTGTCTGTATGTGTGTTTATATCTTTAAAACTACGCAACGGTATTTAATGTGTTTTTAAAAAAAGGTACCTAGGGTGATTTAAGAGAGGGGTTTTTTATGTATAATAAATGCTTAATATAGTAGTGCAACACTGATAAATTTAGAGGTTTCTAATTGAAGTCGTAAAAAAATCAATTTTTTGCTCTACAATGCAAACGCTGCCTGAACCCTACGAGATGGATCAAACATTGATTCCGTGCGAAGCCAGAGCAGGCGCTAGTTTACTATATTAGAATTGAATAAAAGTAGTTCATTCATTACCTTAGTCAACGGTAACGATAGTAAATAAATCAATCTGTCCAATGTTTTATTCAGACAAATTACTTAAAACGCATGTAAGTAACTAACATTAATTTTATTAGTTCACATCAAACTGATAAAATAATCATTTCCTTCCAAATACTACCAATAACGATAACGATAATAAATAACGGTACATCATTAGGAAACGTTATTATGCGGCCAGTATCACAAAATCACCGCAAGAAAAAAAGACCTTTAACAAAAAAGTAACATATGCAGTTATTACAATAATGTAATGTCGTTTAGCTTAATCAATTATTTTGGCGGGTGCGCGCCCCTGCACTCTTTGCAGGGGTGACGAAAATTAACTAATCACGCCTCATAATAATCAGCTCGATCTGCCACTAGCCTCGATTTTAGCAGCCCTATGTTGATTTTTGACATTAAGGATGGCTGTTTAAAGTGGTGATCCATCACTTGAGAGCAGTGACATGTTTTTGTTACATTTAAATGGTAGAGGGTGACGAAAGGTCAGCTTTGAAATGGTTGTTCAACGTATTGTTGAATAGAGATACCAACCTTTTAATTATAGCTCTCTGTTTTTTGGCGTTTTGAATAGAACTGTGTTTGGAGATTTCAGAAATGATTATTATAATTATTACTTTTTTGAAACAGTTACTACGATATTCTTTTTGAAGTTTCTTGCTAAAATAGTAATTTACAATTAAACTAAAATCATTAATTTGAAATATGACAATAACGGTATCGATTTTACTACCCATACTCGTATGTAAAAAATACGCGTTTACTGGTTTTTGTATTCTAGATTTTTAAAACCTTACGATAGTTTAAAAACCGCTTATTGAGAGAAACACTTGTTGAAATTGATAGAAAGTAACACAATTTCCGTATCGAAACCATTCACCCCTCGGTCGGGGCGTCACTCCTACATTAGCTCCCTCACAACCCACACTTTGCCCAATTGATATTCGATACAGTAAATTCACACGCAAACTGCCTATTTGTATACGAAATGATCACTTTTGCCCCAATTTATTGAGCCTTTTCCCCCAGTGTGCAGTTTTATTGGGCGGCAAAAGTAAATGTAGGTTGTCATTTTCGCCGAAATGTCTCTTTTTGTTTGCGAGTTTCTGTTGTTACTATTATTGCCACATTCTGTATTTAATTTGTTCGGTTAACCAGCAAATATGTTGCAATTATTACTGCTTTTATGATGATAATATTTTTGTGTTAATAAGTATTTTAACGATAACTATTAGAGGTATTTATGTATAAAACTTACGCCTTGAAGCATAGTTTTATCACGGATTAGTTTGAATATTTAGTTCTGAAATGTATTTAATAAATAAATGTGATTTCTCTAAGGATGGAGGCCACAAACCTGGCTATGCCTCCAAGGGACTCCCTGAAGCCGAGAGGAGAACACAAATCCCTACAGTTGAATTCCAAACCAAATCAAGTAAGTATAATCATTTTGCTTTTATTAGCTTGGGTTGTATGTATGTATGTATGTAATGGAATCTTTGAGCATAAATTTGACCGATTTCCAGAAGTTTGATTAATTTGAAACTTTGCACACGTATCAAGGACCGATGACAATGCAATAATTTAATAACAGTTTCTCAATATCCTTATAAGGACCGCCAGGATTAATAAATTCTTTTGTGGATCCTCTGTAAGGGAGTAAGAAAGATAGAGCTATCGCGTGTCGCATGTAATTATTTGAAACATCGAACTAAAAAATTAAAAATAAAATATAGTTTAAAAAAACTAAAAAACCACGCTTTCTTACAATAAATGATTTATTTATTTATTTATTTATTTACGCTTTTATAGATAACCGAACTAAAAAGTAGAAAATATTTTTTAATTAAGTACAAAGAGTTAGAGAATAATTCAATTCAGAGTAAAAAGCGTGGGGTGCTTGATATATTAAATGTTACAATTATTCTACATGCAACTATCTATGTGCGGAGAGTTATGAAAAAAACATAGTAAAAAGTTATGAAAATATAGTAAAATGCACCCCACGCTTTTTACTCTGAATTGAATTATTCTCTAACTCTTTGTAATTAAAAACTATTTTCTACTTTTTAGTTCGGTTAGCTATAAAAGCGTGCTTTTTTAGTTTTTTTAAACTATAATTTATTGTTAGTATTTTCCTGTAAGCAATTTATGATGACGACAATATACATTTGCTATTGTGAGCGAGATATACTGAAACTATAAAATATTTACCTACTTGTATATTTCGATATTGAGTCTTTCCGGGTGTGTGTGGGCCTCCGCCTTGGTACCCCTATATGTGAAATTTTTACGTGTCCATGTGGCAAAAAGGTTGATAAATTTGATCTCCACTGCTTTTGTTGCCAGCAAAGCGCTGGGCGTCTCGCCCGTCACGCTACCCTTAATGACGCCATCAGAAGAGCTCTTGCGACCATTAATGTTCCTTCCACGTTGGAACCACGTGGTTTGGTCCGTGATGATGGCAAGAGACCCGATGGCCTAACGCTTATTCCCTTGGAACGGGGTCGGGCCTTACTTTGGGATGCAACTTGTGTCGATACTTTGGCCCCTTCCCATCTCAGAGAATCAGCCCTTAAAGCTGGAGCAGCAGCGGAGTTGGCTGAAAACGCCAAGCGTCGCAAGTACGTTTCACTTGCAAGTGATTATGTGTTTGCGCCGTTTGGCGTTGAAACATTTGGGCCGTGGGGACCCTCTGCTAAATTGCTGTTTAGAAAAATTGCGCCAAAATTAAATTCTTTAACAGCCAATAATAAAGCTGGCTGGTTCTTAGCTCAAAGGATCAGCATAGCTATCCAACGCGGCAACGCAGCCAGCATCATAGCCTCCTTGCCGCAAGGAAATGGTTTCGTTTTTGAATAGGTAGATATTAAGTTATTTTTTTATGTTGTATGTCTTAGGTTAAATTTTTTCTTGTTTGTTAATAAATAAATATGTACCTTGTATAATTAAATACCTTAATTGGAACAATATGGTACAAGATCTAATGGAATGCTCAGAATCAGCTCCAAGTTCTATTTCAAGTCATTTTCGGACATTAATTCTATCAGAAGCTCCATTGTTCTTAAGAAATCATTTAGAATTAAAAAATCACAGTATTTCTAAAGATACGCTAAAATTACCTCCTACTAGCGGTTCCCTGCGACTGCGTCCGCGTGTTTTGAGTTTCCTCCCTCCCATCGCAGCGTAAAATTAATAGTCTTAAACCTTCCTTGATAAATAAGCTATCCAACACAAAAATACATTTTCAAATCGGTTTAGTAATTCCCGAGATTAGCGCGTTCAAACAAACAAACTCTTCCGAGACGAAACACGCTTAAGTACCAGATACTAACCGCCACTGTTTCCAGGTCGGCACGGTCCTTCTCTACGGGGTTCCGATCGTCTCTCTCATCATCGAGGGGGTAGAGCGGCTATGCCTGGCTCAGATCTCCAACACACTTCTCAAGCAGTTCTCGTACAACGAGATACACAACCGACGGGTGGCGCTGGGTATCACCTGTGTGCAGTGTACCCCTGTGCAGCTGGAGATTTTAAGGAGAGCGGGGGCTATGCCTGTGTCTTCGCGGAGGTGTGGTGAGTTAAATAAATGAAATCTCTGTAGCATCAGCCAGCTATCTACATTATTCTTTTCTCTAAACTTTGTCTATGTCATCAAGACATCAGATATACTTCTTTTGTTAAACTTATTCTCAGCCTTTGAAATAGCAGGGACCGCCTTTTTGTTGAGTTAGAGCGAAGCCACATAGCCATATTGCTTATATCCACAGCACGCGGGATTCGTCCACGCAACGCACAGTGTGCCTTTCAGATTTGTATGTAAAAAGACTTAGTTACATAATAAACTTGATGTAACTAACACTTTGTAAGTAAAAAAATATATGAGCTGAACTGAAATAACGGAGCTGCACTGCTTCGACGGCACCGCGCCCATGCAACCAACACCAATTTGGTATGATAATAAATACCTACGTACGAGTCCATACAACCCTTTATTGCGTTAATTTTGAAAAAGAGTAGGTGATTAAACATTTCTGACTTATCTTAATGCTTGTTATTTTGTATACCAAACTTCTGTATTTATCCACCAGGTATGATAACCAGACGAGAAGCCGAACGGCTCTGCAAGTCGTTCCTAGGAGACAATGCACCGCCAAGGTTACCTGATGACTTCGCCTTCGCGGTGCATCACGAGTGCGCCTGGGGTTGTCGAGGGGCTTTTCTGCCTGCTAGGTAAGTAATTCATAACGTCCTTCTCTTTATAAGTGAAGCCTAGTTCAGGAGATATGAAAAAAAACTTGTTAAAAGTTTAGTCCCCAATATGTAGTTCGTACATAATGTGTTTCAATTGTATACTTGCTTCGACAGACTAGGCAGAAGTTAACCAACTAGCAACCAAGCACAAAAAATCAACAATGTAATATAACAGTCCTGTCATCAGTGTTTATAAAGTGGACGAAGGACGTCAACTGCTGAACATAGACCTCCCCACGGTTTTCCACAGCGACTGATCACAAGCGGCCACGGTTTCCACAGCGGCATCCAGTGAGATCCCACGATTTTAAGAAGGTCGTCCGTCCATCTTGTCGGTGGATATCCCACGCTGCGCTATGGGTCGGAAGACCTCCAATCTAGATCATTACTACCCTGTCATCATGGAAGACTTTTCAAAATATCGATCTTAATTAATTAATTTTATTTTTACGCGTATGTACTTACATACTAGCATTTCTCTCTAGGTACAACTCATCCCGCGCTAAATGCATCAAGTGCGCGTACTGTGGCCTTTTCTTCTCGCCCAACAAGTTCATTTTCCACTCCCACCGAGTGGGTCCGGGAGACAAGTACGTCCAGCCCGATGCCGCCAACTTCAACTCTTGGAGACGACACATGAAGCTGAGCGGTAGCCCTCCTGATGAGGTGGTACATGCCTGGGAGGATGTGAAGGCCATGTTTAATGGAGGCACAAGGAAGAGGATGCTATCTGCTGCTAGGTGGGTCTAACTTGATTTTCAAACGTAGGTATATCTGACTGGCCTCTCAAAGTCACCTGAGTAGGTGAAACTACAAAAAGTAGTGTAAAAAACTGAACAAAGCCTAATAATAGTAAATAAGTCACACGAGTAGGTGAAACTAGAAAAAGTGGTGTAAAAAACGGAACAAAGCCTAATAGTAGTAGATACACTTGTAAGGAGAAGATGATATTTACTGTCCGCGTACACGCTGGCGCTGCGGCTGACTGACTACGTGTAGGTCGCGACTTTGCCGCTGCCGTACGCTTATACTCGTATACCTTGACTTAAGACGTCGATACTACCTTTATAGTGTAGTCTAGCTAACCGCTAGCTAAACTGTGACACGATACTACGGAGCTAGAGTACCTACGCTACGTCACGTGTGATGTAGCTACAGTCGAGAGCAAATTCATACCACATTATAACAATGACATATGGAGTCTCTTGATCGCAGCCAACGCCCTGTGGCTGTAACGCCTCTGTCGAAAACAGGTCCTGATTGTGGTTTTTAATAGTGACCGATTTCTACATCTAGTACGATATTGTGTCCATCTTGATGGAAGAAGTCGTATGGTAGCTCCAAACAGTCACGGCGTAATGACTTCCAGTATCTAAAAATCTGGCTGTCAGGCTATCAGTATCAGTCGCATATTTACGGATAAATCTGACTTACGGGCAAGCCACCCTGTTGTACGGAGCCGCCTTCTTTTACGCTGCGCTTTCGATAGAAACGTCTCCAATATAGTACTTTCTGCCCCAACCGCAGATTGACGGCCTATGAGTTAAAAGCTGTCTCTCCGAGCCAACACGCTTTCTCTCCGTCTCACTCAGTAGACTTATGCAATTGGCAGTCATCTCTAGTATAAGTTCAGCCTAAAATCTCGCTTCAGAAGAGTACCTCCTCGCAGGCCCGAGGTCGAGAGTCACGAGGCGAAGCGGCCGGCGGCGAGCCCGCCTGCGCACGCGCCGGTGCCGCGGCTGGCTGACTACGTGTGGGGCGCGCGGCTACCGCTGCCGTACGCTATACCTTGGCTGAAGCCGACGCTTTGGACGCCGGGTGAGTTGTGAAACCTTTTTGGAGTATGATATTTTATGACGGTTTCAAGCGTAGAACACATACAGCGTTCTGGTTATGGGATTTTTATAAAGTTTGGGGACCAGTAATCGCTCTGAGTGTACTGCGCTATAAAAGTGACTTAACATTGATTGAATTAAAGTGTGGTAGTGCAACTAGTCTTATTTTTCAAGATTATGTCCTTTTCCATTATCTAATCCGGTATATGATCATTAATTACAAATATTAGCATGCTATTATTTATCGCTATATAATGTATATATGTATTGAGTTTGACAGCTATTCGAATTACTTGACGTTTTGTAGAACGAGTTAAATGGCACAACTGAGTCTCGGCGACTCAGTAGGTTTAACTTTTTCTTAATTATGAATGTATTTTTCTTAATTCAGGAGCGCTGTCAGCGCTGAGCGGAGTAAGCGCTTTAGAGGAACCACGAGCGTTTCGTCCGGTTCGCTCGCACCGGCTGGACTCGCCGCAGCTTTCGCCCGCGCTCTCGCCGCCGAGGTCGCCTGAAAGGTGATAAAACTATCTAACTACCTAATAGGAAATATCTAGATTTAGGTAACCATCACCACCACTGCAAAGTTACTCAAAAGGTCTAAAGCTAGACTCTTCGTGTGCAAACAGGTATAAAAGTGTCACTAATCACTTAGCGAATTGTGTTCACATCTTATTTGAAAATATATGGGCGAGTTGTTAAAACGCGAGCGCTACCACGAGCGTAACAGGCTTGTTTTGTGTGCTTAGCTCCGTAAGTGGAGGAGGTTACAGGAAGATAGAACACTATTTAGTCAGCCGTAGCCGTTAAGTTAATTTGAAGTCTACTGAAATAGGAAAGATATCACATACTAACAATGTTTAAAATCAGTGTTGCGTCTAGATCGCCGCTGGCCACATCGCCGCGACAGTCTCGCTCGCCGCTTCGCTCGCCGCTCCGCTCACCACACCGCTCGCCAATCCGCTCACCGCACCGCTCGCCGCTACGCTCGTCGCCCGCCCGCTCCACCAAAAGTGATAGAGATAGCGATGAGAGCGTTGATATTGAAACTACAGAAGAAGATCAACCTAGAGATGCGGTAAGTGAATTTAATTGAGATGTTAGCTTCGTACATAAAACAGGTTTTCGTAGTAAAAAGTATTCATATGAAAAACATGTTTAGACGTTCAAAATTGTTTAACGTAACATACCTAATATCTAATTTAATTAACTCACGTTTGGTAGTTCAAACACATATGTCTGTTGTTTATAAGGTTCGTAAATGACGAGCTATTTTTTAATGGAACCAATACAATTAGAGATTAGTTTTACCAACCATCTATATACATAGGACCAATAAAAAGAGCAACTCAGCAAGCACAACAATACGCTTTCAGATTACGCAACTAAACCCTTTATAACTCACGTAAACGTTTCTCAAAGATGCAATTTAATGGCGGAGTATTGAGTGAATCGTATTATCTACTGCCAGTACCGCATTCGGAGCCAACCGAGCTTCGCTTGAATCCAATTTAAAAAGTTGGAGCAGGAAAATTTTTCCAATTACCGTAGTTGCAAGGCTGGTAATCGCCGATTAGTTTTTTTTTTACTTTTCTATCTGTGGAGCGCGCGCCATTTTTATGAATGAGGATGGTATAAATGGTATTGGTATTCTGATAAACTATTAGGTACGAGTAGGTCTCCACTACAGAATAAAATTCAAATGCATTTGACGTATTGAAGAAGTATTTTCACGATACATAACATAGGTAGAGGTTTATTTAGGACGAAACTATGAGGAAAAAACTTTTTCCAAAATAGGCCGCTTTCAAGCACATCTGTAAATAGATGTGTAGGTTAGGTCTACATAATATTCCATTTTTAAGACTCGTTGAACCTAATGAAAACACAAAAAAAAAACAGACAAGGACCCAACCGGCTAAACTTTGGTAATTAATGCATTGATTAATTTTATTCAGTTTCAAACATTGGCAATTTAAATCCTGTAGGTGTCGCGTTTTCCCGCCGGACCCACCATTTTCCTAAAATGGCGGACAGTAAGCTTTGGCACGTCGTAAACTGAGTAATTACTGGCCCGTTTGAATTCAAATGGACTTCTTTTCGGTTTTAAATAAGAGAAAATGTTTAATGTAGTACCGATCCGGTCGGACCAATTAATTGAGGATTTTCGTCTCGTACAGGGTAGACTTTTTTTACTTTTTGCCTATGTTGTTACCATTGAATAAGTACTTATCGTGCTGTGATTATGCCCTCTTTACTCAACTTCCTTTACGAAATTCCTTTCGATCGTTAATGACCACTTTTTATTTGCTCCGTGAACCTGCCTGTGCCTGTGTTCAAAGCTCAATTTATTATTTTTAGCAGTTTGTAATTGAACTTTCAATACTAGTAGTAGTATGTTTATCTTGTAGAAGTTAAAAACTGCTCATTAGTTAGATTCGCTGATTTTGAACTATTGAGTGATAAGCTATTTGTATGTCAATAATCGACACCCTGTAATTCAAAACCTTAATACCTACTTTAATTTGGCCTACGGGCCTACCTATAAATCTACAACGTGTAAACAATAAGCATTTTTTTTTAATATTAAGTGATAACTAAACAATAAGTGATAAATAATCTTTTGAGCAGTATTAGGTCACTGGAAATCTTATAGTTTAAGAACAAAAAAGTTTTTGTAAAAAACAGGTTACTTACCCCTGAAATGAGTCGACACGTGTATTCAAATAGTGAATTCTACGAGATGATGCCGTGTGTGCACGCAAAAAATGAATGAAGTGTGATGCAATGTAAATGAATAACTAAGGTTGTAGGACATAATTTTTAGTTTTAACAAATATAGGTTTAACATCTTTGTTACAGATTTAATGATAAGATGTTGTCAGTTGAATCTTTACTTAATACCTATATGAACGTTACCCTTAAATTTTATTGCTAATTTTTACACATCGTGTTTAATACATAAATATACAAATATTAAATTTAGTAGTTTTTATAAATTAGTTTGTAGTTTCTGATAGTATTGATACTGGTATCACCTTTGTAAAATAAGAAAAAATTGATCTGTCATCTTTCTCTTTGGTTTTTGGAGCAACGCGGTGAACATTGTTCCCATTGTATTCTTTTTATAAAATATAGAAATTTGCTATATTTTCAAGTAAAGCTTGTTTTATTCCAACAAGCTAGTGGTCCTTCGCTAGTTGATGTAGAATCAGTGCAATTTACCCGTATACGTCGTGTTTGTACCGTGTACAAAACCTTGCGGTGCCGGTGGGACGGTATCCCCTTGCCCGGCGGCGGAGCTCCCCGATCTACATTTCGGGTGATTACGGCATCTTATGCTGTTATATCGAAGAAATCAACATCCCTCGTCGTGGAAAAATCGCAAAACAAGCGATTTTTGGCGGAATTCCGAAGGATTTTTTTTTCCTGCTACATTGAGGGTAATCCTGAAACCGCCAACTTGGTATGTGATTTTTTTCCGTATTTCTGTCACGGAGGCCATTTTGTTCAATCAACTCGTTCATCATTCAACCATAGACGTCAGACTTGCTGCAGTGCTGCCATCTTTGCCATCTTTAGCGCTGTCAACGTGACGTTTGTGACGTCCTGTCAAAGTGACAGATCACAAGTAAACAATTTCGGAGTCGAAAAATTTCAGTGCGGTTTTATAGTGAAAAGTGTTACAAAAGTGAAATAATAGGCCTATATTCTCTTTAAAAAAGTGTTTTCTGCGTCATATTACGTGTGAAAATGGCTGAACAACTTAAAAAACTTAAAAATGCGCGTGCTGCCTGTAAAGCCACAGTTACTCGTATTCAAAATTATATCATGGATCCTATCAACCTTGCTTCGGCAACTGTGGACATTTTAGAGGCACGTAAGGACAAATTGGTGTCAGCATTAAAAAGTTATGAAAGCATTCAATTGGACATTCTAAACTTAGATGCCGAAGACACAGACGATGTCGGAGAGTTTGAAGAAAAGTTTTTTAACACAATTGCAAAGATCAATGAAACTATTCGCATGATAACTAAGGATGAAACCTCCCAGACTAGCTGTGTCTCGACATCTAAGCTTCCAAACCTTGATATTCCATCCTTTGATGGCAAAGATTTTACAAAATTTAGACCTTTTTATGAACTATTTAAGGCAGTAATTGATAATAACAAAACTTTAACGGATGTTCAAAAGTTATTTTATTTGAGGACCTACCTAGCAGAGGAGGCACTATCTGTGATTGTCAACCTGCCCCTTGTGTCAACCTCTTATAAAGAGGCTTTGCAGTTATTGAAAAGACGCTATGATAACAAAACAAGATTAATTTGTAACCACATAAACTTGCTTTTGGACATTCCACCAATACAGAAAGGTACAGCGGCCTCTATGAGGACCTTTGTCTCTGAAATTAAGCAACATTTACATGCATTAAAAAATCTTGACGAACCAGTTGGTAACTGGGACCGTCTTTTGTTGTGTGTCCTATCAAAAAAATTGGATTTATATACACACAGAGCCTTCCATTTAGATAGAAACCCTGATGTTTTGCCAACAATGGTAGAATTTTTTGCCTTTTTAGAAAAACGTGCTATGGCGTTGGAGGATACTATCCCCCTAAAAGGGCAACCTTCTGAAAATAAATCTAAACCTGCAGTGCGGGTCAGCAATGTTTCAGCGCATTCCAATGCAATGTGCACATATTGTAACAAAACTGAACATGCAATTTTTAATTGCCCCAAATTTTCAATGGTCCCTATAGAGACTCGTTTAACCTTTGTAAATGATCACAAATTGTGTTCTATTTGTTTAAGAAACCATACAGGCAGTGCTTGTAAATACAAATTTAAGTGTAAAGTTTGTAAAAAATCTCATAACACATTATTGCATTCTGAAACTGAAAAGGAAATTCCTGTTTCGTTGTGTTCTAATAGTAACACAAATAAATGTAATATTTTGTTACCTACAGTGAAGGTAAAGGTTACTGACAAATATGGTCGTGACATTTTTATTCGAGCTTTGCTTGATAGTGGCAGCCAAGCCTCTTTTGTGACAAGTGCTTTAGTGTCAAAATTGAACTTAGCACCCACCTCGCATTCTTCCAATATTATTGGCATAGGTAATAAGCCTACTAAAATAAACCAAGTTATTAACTTGCCTATTTCCTCACCTATACATGAGAATGTTATCTACAAGGTTAATTGTTATGTAGTTGATTCAATTACAACACCATTGCCGCAACATTACTTTGACATTTCAAAATTTAGTATACCCAAGGAAATTCAGCTGTCTGATGATGAATTTCATGTGCCCTCAGAAATTTCAATTTTATTGGGAGCTGACGTTTACTTTGATTCATTGCTCAGTGGTTGCCTCAAACTTTTAGATGGGCCGGTTTTGCAAAACTCAGTTTTTGGATATATTGTTGCGGGAAAGGCTTGTTTTAATAATAATTCAAATAACATTTCCTCAGATGTGGTTTCAAATCTAGTGATCTGTGATCAGAGAAAGTTAGAAAATGTCATGGAAAATTTCTGGCTATCGGAAAAGGTGCCCAGCCAACCTTCAAAAAAGATTCCGCTTGAGTTTCAAAAGGCACAAGAAAGTTTTGATAATTCTTTAAATATTGTTGATAACAAATTCCATGTAGATATGCCTCTTGTTCGTCAAAAGGAAGAATTACAACTGGGGGACTCATTTTCTGTCGCTCTTCAGAGATTTTTAACTTTAGAGAAAAAATTAAAACAAAACCCAATATTATTGGAAGAATATTGTAAATTCATTGATGAATATGTTGCTTTGGGGCATGCCAAAGAAGTTGATATAAATACCTATGATGTTTATAATGGTTCTGTTTACTTTCTAGCACACCATGCAGTCTTCAATCAGCAAAGCAAAACTACAAAATTACGAGTGGTTTTTGATGGTAGTATGAAGTCAAAAAATAAGGTGTCACTCAACGATGTCATGCTGAATGGGCCAGTGGTACAGGGTGAGCTGTGCGATATCCTTCTCTTATTTCGGACGTTTTTATACATTTTAATATGTGACATTGAGAAAATGTTTCGTTGTGTTTACATAAATGAACATCACCGAAGTCTTCAAAACATACTCTGGAGAGAAAACCCAAGTAAGCCCATACGTTGCCTGCAGTTACAGACCGTCACATATGGGTTAAAAGCATCTACCTTTTTGGCCACACGGAGCCTGGTAGAACTTGCACATAGGTATGAAAAAAGGTTTCCCTTAGCAGCAAAAGCCATATTAGAAAATACTTATGTCGATGACATAATAGTTGGCTGTGATAATTTTCAAACGCTTCAGTCACTCCAAAATGAACTTACAGAATTACTCAAATTGGGTAACTTTAAATTACACAAATGGTGCTCAAACCAGCCTTCAATCCTTAAGGAAATTCCTTCAGATCAAAGATATTTTGAGGAAATTGATTTAAATTCTGAAAATGTAATTAAAACATTAGGACTGAAATACAATGTTCTTTCAGATGAATTTTCTTTTCAAATTCCCCCACAGTGTGATGAGGATTTAAATACAAAAAGAAAAATTCTTAGCTATATTAGCAAGATTTTTGACCCATTGGGTATTATAGGCCCTATCGTAGTTGTGGCCAAGATGATCATGCAAGAGTTATGGTCTATGAAATTAGAATGGGACGATGTCCTGCCTTTGCAGCCTCTTCAAGTGTGGCAAAAGTTTTTAAATAATTTGAAATTAATGGACAAAATTTCAGTCCCCAGATTTGTGCAGTGTCATGACTTTTCATCCATTACATTAGTGGGTTTTTCTGATGCATCGTTGAAGGCCTACGGATGTTGCCTTTATCTAAGGATTTTAAAAAATGACGGGAGTGTAGAAGTCAACCTCCTATGTTCAAAGTCGCGGGTTGCGCCTCTATCTAAAACGCACACCATACCTCAACTAGAGCTGAACAGCGCATTACTTCTTGCCCAGCTGACAGAAAGAGTTAGTAGAGCACTAACCTCAAGGTTCCCGCACTCCGTTCGTCTTTTTAGCGATTCGCAAATCGTTCTTGCCTGGATACAATCAGGGTCAGTCAAATCCAATACTTACGTCAATAATAGAGTTCAGCAAATTGCTAATCTCACTGATAAATCTTCATGGTCGTATGTACGAACCTATAACAATCCCGCAGATCTTATCTCGCGCGGTGTAGAAGCTCACAAATTATCAGAAAAAGATATTTGGTGGCATGGCCCACAATTTTTATTGGACTCGGACATTGAAGATCATTCTGTATGCATTGATTTAAATAAATTTCATACTTCAGATTCCCCTTCCGAGGAAATTTCGTGTATTACCCAAGTTATAGACAACACATTGTTTAAGAAGTTTTCAGATTTTAACAAATTACAAAGTATAGTCGCATTTATGTACAGATTTTTCAACAACGCTTCTAAAAAAGAGGTAATAAAAGATGCAACTTTAACTCCTAAGGAGTTAGAGGCTGCTTTGTTAGTTATTGTCCGCTCAGTGCAAAGAGAACATTTCTTTAATGAAATACCCTCAATTGTCAAGGGCGACAAATTGAAGTCTGGCCTTGCCAGTCTCCATCCTTTTATAGACGCACAAGGTGTCCTTCGCGTGGGCGGTAGGTTACAAAATGCCGGCCTGCCCCAAGATAAAATGCACCCTATTATACTTCCAAAAAATTGTAATATTACATCATTGTTAATCGAAAGGGAACACCTTCGGTTATTGCATGCTGGTCCAAGACTAGTACTCAGTTCACTATCCCAGAAGTTTTGGATTATTAGTGGCATCCGGGAGGTCAAAAAGGTACTTCACAAGTGCTTAAAATGCGCTCGACTGAAGGCTGATACTGCCAGGCAGCTTATGGGTTCTTTACCTGCGGAACGTATTACCGCTAGTAGGCCATTTCAGCATGTGGGCATCGATTTCTGCGGACCATTCAATATAAAAGTGGCAAGGATTCGAAAACCACTCGTGACCAAAGGTTATGTAGCGCTGTTTGTCTGTTTCTGCACTAAAGCTATACATGCGGAAGTTGTATCAGATCTTACAACTGAAACTTTTTTGGCATGCTTCAATCGCTTTATATCAAGGCGAGGTATGCCCACCAAAGTCTTTTGCGATAACGCAAAAACGTTCAAGGGTGCTGAGAATCAATTTAAAGAATTGTATGATTTACACTTTTCAGAGCCTCATAGAGACTCTGTTTACAATTATTGTAATAAAAAATACATAAAGTTTATGTATATACCTAGCTACTCCCCTGAGTTTGGAGGTTTATGGGAGGCAGGGGTGAAGAGCGTTAAGTACCACCTCAAACGTACCGTTGGTTCTCTCTGTTTGACCTACGAAGAATTTAACACTGTCATTGTGCAAATAGAAGGAGTCTTAAACTCTAGGCCCCTCCTTGCCGACCCCAGCGAGGGTGGTTACCTCACTCCGGGACATTTTCTAATTGGAGCGGCTTTGTCAGGTTACCCTGAAGTAGATTTATTGGAAATTCCAACTAACCGATTAAAATTCTGGAAGGTAGTGTCCAAATTAAAACAAGATTTCTGGAAGACTTGGTCTCGCGATTATCTTACTCAACTTCAAAGCCGTCCCAAGTGGAAAACTGCCTGCCCTAATTTGAAAGAGGGTGATATTGTTCTTGTTAAAAATATAAATACTCCACCTTTGGAATGGCCAATGGCCAGAATTGTAAAAGTAATTCCAGGAACTGACAATAAAGTTAGAGTAGCTGAAGTCAAGTTCAATAATAAAATTTATTTAAGATCTATCTCAAAGCTTTGTCCTCTTCCAATTAACTAAAATTAACTTGTTTCTAAAATATTTCAAAAATGTTAAGATTATTAACAAATAATAACAATCTCAGTTAACTTGTAAAACTTTATTCTGCATTATGTTTATGTATAATTAACTTAACATCACACATGTTAATTAATGCTAAGGGCATATTTGTTCTCATGTTCATCCCGCCCGCCCAACTATGTTTAATACATAAACATACAAATATTAAATTTAGTAGTTTTTATAAATTAGTTTGTAGTTTCTGATAGTATTGATACTGGTATCACCTTTGTAAAATAAGAAAAAATTGATCTGTCATCTTTCTCTTTGGTTTTTGGAGCAACGCGGTGAACATTGTTCCCATTGTATTCTTTTTATAAAATATAGAAATTTGCTATATTTTCAAGTAAAGCTTGTTTTATTCCAACACATCGTTTAAGTGTATTTTTACAAATATATTTACGTGATTATTCAAAGTGTCATGATTAAAAGGTTGGATACTTGGATACCACTCCTGAAGTGCTTCTATATCACATTCTCACAAGCACATGAATACACGTTAAAATTATTATCCCAATTCTGCCATCACCTGAAATTACCAAATCGAACCTGCACATGACTAGCTCAATCAATACGGTGATTAAATAATTACTGGGTCGTTATGCCAACTCGTCCTTTGAAGGGATTAGCGGGAGGACCCTCGGGGCGCGTTAATTATTCGCTCTGGGCGGACGCCTCTTTATTTACGTCGATTCGTGCTGGCAAATAACCACTAAATAACCTGACGTCTTTATAAGGAATGTTTATATGCTGTGATATGTCGCACCTTTTTGGCGTCTGAGGATTTTAAGTATGTGGAAAATATTTAACAATAGATTAAGAGTCTGAAGAGTCTTATTATTTCAATTGATTTTTTTGGAGTTTCTGAGCAATAAACTAACTAAGTGAACTATCACAGAATTTGGTGGAGTGATCCTTACGACTTCGTAGAATTGAAAGAGTATTTTTTTGTGAAAATAGTCAATTGTCTTCACTGCATTCGAATTGTAAGCTGATAAGCCTTATCATTGATCCTCAGATGCATCGCGACGTAACGTTAAAACACCTACCATTCTCAACAAAGCTTTCTCATTCTGTTCAATTAATATTTCCTCAACTAACAACTCGTATTAGTTCTATCTACCGGAAAACCAGGGTCGAAATTAAATCGAATCGGATTCATACAGGGTGAACGGCTTACAGCAGGCGCCGCGGGCTTTGCGTCCAGTTGATTGTTTCTACCCCGCATTGTTTCGGGATCCATTTTGCTGGTAGCCAGTATTAGGTATCTAAATCGACTTAGCATTGCAATTATTGGCATCATGATAGTTTAAATGGATCGGTTAGAAGTAAGCAGTTTCCTACCTAAACTAGGTTAGCTTTGTATCTTTATAAACATTAAAGTCACTGATAGCAACAAAGTAAAGCTATAGCCCAGTGTTAGCAAACTAGGATCTGCAAGCAAAGTGGTTCTAACAGCGTTAAAAACAATCTAGTCACTTAAAAAGGTGCGTCCGTCATATTGACAAGTGCTTACTTCGGTTATTGCAATTGCATCTCAATTGCATGTAAGTTGTGTAATAAACTTTGCGAACTGTTAGATGAACGATGTACTTATAAATAGAACTATGACTGTTCTAGTCTGGATTTTCAATTACTTAGGCTCATATGCAGTTTTTTTTTTGTCAGATGGGGTTCAGTTGAGTGATTCAAAGGAAGAGATTATTAGATTTAGTTACATAGCCTTCAGATGTAAATTATAGATATTCTAGGTTTCAATAGCAATACTTGCAGAAGTTGAATAAAATAAATGAATAAATCAATTTTTTATTCAAGTGACCGGTTCTCAATTTGTTAGTAACAATAAACAAACTTAAATTACTAAGAGTCGATTTTACCAACGTCAGATAAGGATCTTTGAATACAATACAAACCGCCTCATGTAAAAAGTCATCTATTTGTAAGCAATCATTTACGTAAATCCATGCCATTTTAAAATCGGTCGTTTTATTTTGATTCGGTCGGGTATATCCTAGTAGTAAGATATTTTAAATACTCATATGAGACTCGTGATAGCTTCTATTCGAGAATTACCGCTCCTTCACTCCATAAGCAGTGGCACAGACAATAAATACCTAACTTGATAATAATAACGTAATTTTACGAATCCTTAACATATTATCGCTCTATTAATTTCCTTATCATCAAGATCGAACCACTTGTCAATAAGAAGATAAGTCAAAATAAACAACCCTACAACCAGGAAATGACAATCAATAGTATCTATTTAGACCATCACGAAAATTAAATTAAGCTCTTCCACCCACTGTGTAAGTGTGTCAAAGCCGAAGTAATGTTTTAATGCAATATTTAACACCGCTTAACGACAATATAAGAGAATACAGAAAACCCACTACTAGGGCCTAGCCAGTAAGGAGAAAGTCATATATAACTCGTCATACGTCAATTATAATATTTTTTAGGGCAAAAAATCAGCTGGTAGGTTTTTGATTGGAGTAGGTAAGTCTTGATTTTTAACAGAATGTATTCGATCGAAACCTGCAAATCGCAGCGCATACATTTGCCAGAAATAAGTTTTTATTATTATAACTACGAGTACACCCCACTTGAAATTGATCATAGAATATACTTATTCATCACTGAACTTAGATATAAGATATTTAGTTGCTAAAAATAAAATGTTTCATACCGACCACTTAAAAGATAAAATAGATAAACCTACTGGTTAAACGGTCACTATGCGGCTTAGTCCACATGTTTGCAGTGAGGGCAGGATCGCAAACACACTCGATCACCCTCCAAACAGGCGATTTCTATTCAATTAAAATACCGTATCGTGTATCCAAGCTTTTGTTACGTTTATATTGTAAACAATTGCGTAATTAATTATTTTCATTTTTAATTTTGTTTGACTTTTGATAAAGGAAGGCAACGATTTCTGCTTAGCCCAAAGGTATGACTGGTAGTTAATGCCTAATGACGTTAAGTTCACCTTTTGGTAAAATTTTGGTTGTGGTTTATATAAATAAGTCGGTACTTGTCTCTTTTAAGAAACTCGTTTGAATTATTGATACCTAAAACTAGGTATACCAAAAGTCTAAAAGTAACTAAGTAGAAATTAAAATTAAAAAGAAACATTATATTAGTTTAACCTCATTTATCGTCAATAAAGTAGGCCTGGCAAAGGCATGCGAGTCATGAAAGTCTGTTACTCCTTGCTAGTCGAATATTAAACGCAATCTTAACATTACTATTTGATGAAATTATTTAAATAAGTTAACCACAATACTTACAAGGTCACCGTATATTTGAACATTGAGTTTTTTTTAAGTCCAGTAGTTAATTAATTTTATTCACTGATATTATTTTGGAAGTTATAAAAAGATCGCCTACAATCTGTAACTCAATGAATTTTAATGTTTTTTTATTACCTCTTCTTGTACTTTTTCCTCCCACACAGAACATGGACAATATTTGGGCAGGCGACAAACGTATTGTCGTCGTTAGTGACACTTCAATATGGCTTCAATACTCTTTATCGTCCCGCTGCGACCGCCAGAGTAATACACGCATTAAAACAACGCCATGCCACAGCTAAAGGGTATGGAGTATCACAAAATTGTTTCATAGGGACAATATTATGATAAAACATAAATCTCATCATGACGAATGTACCTCTATAATCGAGTAAACATAACCTTTGTAAGTCAGTACAGGATTTATATAGACAGTGTGAGTAAAATCTCCAAAAAAAATTTTTTGAGATTTCTCAGTATATTACTACTAAACGATTGCTTCAATAACAGATAAAACGGCAACATTTTATTTGTATAACAAAATTCAATATAAAACTATAATAATATAACTCATAATCATAATACAGTTTTCAATGTCTCCTACATGTTTTCAACTATTATTCATTCGCTAATGTTAGAAAAATATTTTTTTTAAATACGTAGTTAAGTTTTTTTTACTTAGTTAAGCTAAGCATAATATAAGTATTAACGTTGTTATAGAGCTAGGCGTATCTATGACGACTAAGGCTTTTTTTTTTTCATCGATAGTAATGGTAAAATTTCGTTAACAGGGGTTGAAAATTCATTTAATTTTTTTATCAAATAAAAGTAATACCGAAAATAAATATTAATAACATTCAATAATCCAATAAGGTTTGTGACGAATGTCGTGATAATGTACGACGTTATCAGTTTCTTAAAAAAATAATAGTTTTTAACTTAGTTTTCATATAACACGGTTTTACAATAAGAATAATACGCAAATCTGAAGGTAGTTCATTTATAAGTCGAGGAACCAGGTTGCCGTTATTATTCGAATCCGTACGTCACATCGTTTTTTTTTATTACCATATAAATAGAAAACAAATGGATACAATACAAAAACAGCACGATTAAACCACTAAGGTTTGTGTTGATGCTGCTACAACTCACATCGATACTACTGATTATAAATTAAAATTGCTCAACTATTTACAGTAATATTATTAACCAATATACTAACTAAAGGAAACTAAGGAACTAATTCCTATTCATATTCACGATTGTGTGTCCTTTGAAGAAAAAATATCTTAGCAGTATGCATGATCACTGAAGAAATTGGGCCTTAAACATATTTCTTTAAGAAGAAGTCGACTCACTGTAAACTCTTTATGCTGTGACACCATCCTCAGTACGCACGGCACGTACGTAATAGATACTTTGGGCGGATAGCACAACCGATTCAATTGTAAGACTTGATGCCCGTATAAATCAGTGCTCGCCTCAGACTGAGGCACGTGCGTTCTTTCAGTTTGTATTAGTTGCACGGTTAAGCAGTTACGTCGAGTTTTATTTTATGTACGTTTTTTTACCTTTTTAGCGGGAGAAAGATTGTTGTTTTCAACATTTTGCTGCAATGTGTACACATCCGAATATATTGTCAGGACAAAGTTTGTAACGATTGAAAATTAATGTTTGGATGCTTTTGTACAAACCTGTAGTATGGATTTTAATAAATACTATAAAAGTAATTAATGTGAGTATATCAGAAAATTAGTGTATCATAAGGATAAATTTGTTTAGCAATAGCAAAATTTGTTTGAATTATAGTTTTCGAGTTATTCGGGAAAAACAGATTTGGATGGAGTACTTATGAAATCCTAACCCAAGAAAAACATTTTTTTTAAAACGATTAAGTCCGGATCAAAGTATATTTACAGATAGCTTATGTTGCGTGTTAAATGTTTGTGAATAGCAAAAATTGTGTGTATTACACAATAACTACAAGTCTTCTAAAAGGTACCTACTGTATTTAAATTAAATAAAGTCATTAAAGTCCTGCGCTTCCCTATCCAAACATTTGAATGACTCTACATTCATTAATAATAGACAGCGAAATTCCTCATTCTTGCTCTATTATCTTTGACACAAAAGAATCGCATTCGCTGTTAAAACAAATTAATGACAAAGTACGGAGCGAACATTCCCTCGGGATTTGTCGGGAGCGGTGCGCACTTAATTACACGCGTGACGTTAGAACCGACGGACATTGTGATTTCATATTCAATGTAGGATACGGCTTGTGGCGGATTGGCTTAAACCACTTAGGGCTGATTTTTCAACAGTCAGATAAGAAATATTCGTCGAACAAAATGCAATATGGATAATTTGAAAACGTCACCTAAATATCAGCAATCATAGGTAACTGTTATTTTTAAAATCTGTCGCTTTGTAATTTATTAGTCTGATAAGTTTTATCCGACCATTGAAAAATCGGCCCTTAAAAGACGGGTGCTATCTACATAGCACCCGTGTGAGTCAAGGAAATAATAATTTCTAAGTAGTTACATTTAAAAGCTACATTCCGTATCTTGTTAGGAACGAATGGTCACATTTTTTTTTAAATTTAAACGATGGTAAATAAGCTTGTATGAACTTAAAAAAATGAGGTAATCAATTCAATGTTTATGTATGTGATATCGCCGGAATTTTGTTTGCAATTTTTTAAGTGTATCTATGTTTGTATATTTGTCCACGGATTACTCTAAAAACCAGATGTCATAGCGAGATGATTCTTTTTGAGCTCCATCAGGTATTTTCCAACTTAGAGAACAGTGTAAGTTTCATCAAAATCGGTGCAGTAGTATTTCGTAGACAGTTTCAAAGTGCTACGAAACCTACGAACTTGGTAGTACGCTTCACGCTACGGTTGTGTGCTGTGGCGATGTAGTGTAACATATTCCGTAGTAATTGCTACGAAAGCATTGAAAAGTGTTTGCTACGAACCACTACGAAGCTTATGTGCGTAGCATTTGTAGTAATTTTGCGTAACATTAAATACACCATGAGCAAAAATTCATAATATGACTATAAAAATAGAATCCTGATAATGGATCAACGCCTTGTCAAGGCAACAAGACCTTCCAATTGATATCCAAAGTGACCGTTTGCAAACATCCGGGCCCATTTAGCAAACGGTCAGGACCTAAATTGAAGAAAAAAAACATATGTAGTTGGAATGGGCTTCCAAAAAGTGTCTAAACATCTAGGTACCTCAAAATTTACCTTCAAAAAGGCATTGCGAACACTATATAGAGACGAACTCACTGACCCGTCTCATTGACATTAAATTATCTATGTGTACCATATTATGTATATTCAAATGATGTGTATGTTTATATAATAACTATATTATTTCATTATTTTTATATAATCGGATATAAGTAATAGGCAGTATGTATGTTTATCATCGTATTATAGTTATTGTTACTTTGACCACCAGGATGCGGGATGAGGTATATTTTGGTAGAACAAGGGAGAAATAATTCACTGCAATTCCTTAAATAGATATATGCAGCGCCATCTAGTTAACCACGTTAATATTTGGGCCTGCCAATCCATACTAAATCGGCCAATGAATAGATTGTGTCAATGATTCGAATGATTAAGGATAGATGTCGCTATGTTTATTGCAATAACTGTGTATCGATAATTATAGATGGCGATGCTGTGTTAACAGTTATCTCTATCGCTATTCTCTTCTCTTTTATTGCCTCTATAACTTTACTTGCACCGCCTGTATATATATTTTTCTCTGTCGACCTATGGTTGACTGGTAGAGAATGCTTTTGACATTAAGTCCGCCATATGTACCTACAATTTTATGTTGTGTGCATGAAGTTTTTAAATAAATAAATAAATAGGTAGAGTACTCCTCCCATATACCTTAGTTAGATTAGACGTAAAAAAATGTACAGAACAATATTAAATTCCGAGGTCCCGGGTTCTATCTTGGTCGGGTCAAAATAGAAAACAAAATGTTCTATATAGTCTCGGGTCTGGGTGTTGTGGTATCACCGTAATGTCAGACTTCCATAACACAAGTGCATAAGCTACTTTTTGGGATCAGAGTAATATGTGATTGGTGTCTAATATTTATTAAAAAAGAAATGATTAATGTCTTAACCAAAACTCCAAAACTCCAACCGCACCTCAAAACTCATCTTTGTTATTTAAGCTCCATCATTTTCTAAAATTTAAAAGTATATTACTTGCACGTTCGTATGCGGCAGCCTGCCATATGCCGTTCCTACGAGTATATCTATTGTGTTTTTGCCAGGGACATTTTTAGTATTACACAATAGGCTAGGCCAATCCAAAATGTATGCTCTGCTGCCCTAGATTTAGGATGGAACTTGAATTATAAAGTCAGCGGATTACATAAGCGCTGACACATTTTCAGCCAAGCCTTTTCACTATAAATATGTAACTTACTATTTGAATCAAAATGTCTAATGTTTATAAAGCTGAAGAGTTTGTTTTTGGAACGATTAAATATTTGTGGTCTTGGTCTAGGTCTTGCAGCAAGAGTCTCGCAAGTCTTGCAATTACCTATTAGCTTGTCGCTATTTATTAAACGTTACTTTAGATATTAGAACAGCGCAACAGAGTAGGTACATGTTGAGCTTGAATTAACATGGCCATAGTAAAGACCATCTATAAATTAATAAATTTCTAAACATTTCATGAGAAATCCATATCAACAACTGACACCGGTTGGGGTTTGAACCCACGACCTAAGCGGTCAGTGCCGATGCTCTGACTAACTAACTAACCAACTGAGCTATCAACTGTGTCGCGCGAGAGTCACTCTGTTTCTTAATAAACGTTAACATTTAATAATCTTCAATGTTTTAAAACACGGTTTTAACATGGAAAACCAACTAATGATATTAACTTGACTGTATTTTATAAAACATTATCTGTCTAGAAAGAGATTGATTGACCCTCACCTTATGTGAAATGGAAAAAAAATAGATATACAATTTACTGAATTTACCATTTATATACCATACATATACATATTTATACCAAGTATAATTTAAAAAAGGCCTAATTGCAAGACGCAAGTCTCGCAGGCTTGGTCTTGTTCTTGCTTAAATCTTGCACAGTCAGTCTTGGTCTTGGTCTTGCTAAAATTAAGCGGTCTTGGTCTTGCAAAAATGCATTTGCCCAGTGATTCTTCATTTCAGTTTACGTTATAATGATTGAAGTTCGTTACAGTTCACAATTAATCGAAAGATTACGATCTAACGTATAATAAACGGGTTTTTGACATATATTAAACCACTCATAGCTATGCTTATTGTTTCTTTAACTGTTTAAATCCACGAAAATACATTGCATAAACTAGTTTAAAACGAGTAACGTCCGTGATTGCTCACAAATCTCAATTAAGTGCCTCAATATGCCTCTAGAACGCGTGTAGAAAATAATGTTTATTTTAAAATAATAGGTGATGAAACAAAAGCGGTATTAGAAAAAAATGACTGTAAATACATACATTACAGTTTCATTACAACAAAAAGCAATTTACTTCCTCAAAGGGGCATAGATAATTCATAAGTTTGTTATCGTACGAACGAACAATAATCAAATTATTTTGGAACACATTTTGATGTTAGATAACATTCACCAGGTGGCAATATTCATGGCATTTCATTAAACTGGATTTCCTTATAAGTTCATATTTGTTTATCTTTATGTTTCGACTAACAATAAACACTTGACTGCACATATCAAGTTCAGATATATATATTTTGAGATTGAGGTATATTCAGCCAAAATCTAAATATGCCAGCTCTAAGAATCAAAGTTATTTTGGGACCTAAACGCTCTACTTGCTATCTCTTTCTATATCTTTATATATGTATATTAATTAAGTCGTTTCTATGTGCTTTGATAAAATAATTGTACCTCATTAATGACATGATAAGATAAATACAATACGTAATACGCAACCATTATTTCTGTTTTCCGAGTTTTATTAACTCCCACAGCCTTAGTTAAATGCCGCGATGGCATTTAGTTTTTTTATTTACTCATTTCGGAAGTGGCATTTTCCGTTTTTATGGGTGCCAGCGTGTGCGGAACATTAATTTTGCTATTCACTACCTAATATTTATTGTTAGACGTTTGTTTGTAATGGTATACCAAAAACCTGCCAAGTGCGAGTCGGACTCCCGCACTAAGGGACCCGTCTCTTATTTACTTATCTATGTATGTAAGCATTTTTTTGCCCCAACATGTCTCGTAAGACATGATTATGATTGTTTCACGAAAATTGCCTTTTAAGGTTAATTGCCTTGAAATACCAAAATATCAGACATTATGAGACAAAACCGGTTATAAACATTATATTTTGACAGCGCTGAATCACTTTTTTTTGAAGCTAAAAGTGCCGGTTACAATAAATATTTGACCACAGTTTCAGTTCGATGTCTTAACGCGTTTCGAAGTTAAAAAAAAACATTTTTTTAAGTAAATATTGTCATGAAAATAACTTTACTTTAAGTTTATGGACTTTAACTCTGTAATTTGCTTAAATGTCATAGCCGTAATAATTTCTTATATCATCGTATATGGTAGTGATGTGAATTTTTTCACGTATCCACCTACCACCTATCTATACTTACTTACTATTAATCCTACATGTCACACCTTAGGCGCGATTACGCACTAGCTAGTATTAAAGTAGCTCCTTTTTAAAATGCCTTGCAATACTTGATCATTGTAAAAAATTAAATAAAAACATTTTAAACTTAAAGCAACCTGCGACTAACGCTCCCAGCATGTTTTTTTTTTAATGTAGCGCGGGCAATAGAGTGAGCAAATTCAAAATGGACATTGCATGTGACATTCGTTAATCGGGCACAGAGGTGCGATTTATTATTGAACGTGGCTTTACGTAAATAATTATACGGAACCGCTTATGAATTGTTAATGTGCGCGGTATGCCATAGATCGACGGATTGTAGAACTGGCAAATAATTAAACACACAAGGCCTGCCCATTCTCTCTACAAAGCTTATTAAGCTTAACACTTTTTCTAAGACTCGTATTTATAGTCAAGAAAAACTTTTCCTCGGGATATGACATAAAAAGATTTCCTTTCCTAAACCAAAACCTTTTTTAATAATTATTATTTATTTCAGATTTTATTTGTATCCATACAATTTTGTTAGTAATAATAAGACAAAAACTTAAATATCTATGTTAGTGAATTACATTTTAAATAAATAGATTTTTATTAATTTAGTGCTGTTGTAATTAAGAATTCTAGATTCTTTATAATGAACGAAATAGTGGAGTGTATCCACTATAAATACGGTGGTAGGCCTTATTTGAATAAAAGGGATAGCGCTCTACGACAGCACGTAAACAACAAGTTATTCGAAAAGTGAAAGTATATTATTTTAAAGTGATTTCTGAACAATTAACAATAGCAATTTTTACAACTATTGAAGTAGAAAAATAGAGCTGCTTTCCATAACTTTCGGAAAGATCTAAAGTAAAATAAAATAAACGAAGTATGTAACATCCCACTGCTGCTAGGCTATGGTCTTTCCTCAAATATGCTGTAGTATGAGCCATACTTCACCACGCGGGCTCAGTGCGGATTGTAGGGGTGTTTGCAAGCCAAGCAACCAACCTTGCTTTCTCTCTAACGGCCTCTGACTAGACTTAACGATTAAAACCAAACGATGTTAGCCTGCTTTACGTGCCTTCCTAAGCACGGAGATGCTCGTGATATATGTCACCGATATGGTCAGTATGGTCACCCATCCAAACACGACCGCGCCGTAGGTTGCTTCGGTATCGCTACCAAAGCGCTGCCACCACTGTGCTATGAGCACAATAGTACCTAAACCATTTTCCCACTAAAACAACTTAAACTATCAAAAAATAAGAAACCAAACTGTGGTAATGGCGAGAGTACAACATAAGCTCCGCGCATACGACAAACCATAAGTCAAATTATCAACAAAAAAAGATCTACAGTTTAACTATATTTGTCCGTTCATAAGTCTATGGTACACCGATTGCTTTTAAATGAAACAACAATAATTACCACGAGCTTTGTCTGTAGTGGGCGCCACTGTCACACGAGTGGAGTGCAATCATTGCATCCCAAACTTTTCAAAATGATCTCATTAAAATTGATTTCACCCCTCTTAACGTTAAGTGCAGCTGTTTTTCAAATAATTTAAAGAACAATGAAAATTCCTAATATTGTTTATCAAAATTTAGTTCTGTCTAGCTTGAACTCAACGTGAAATATTGATTTTCAGTAGAATTGTTTGTGACATTCCTCTAATTAGGTTGCTGTGTTGAGCCAAGTTTACGGAGTGTCACAAATACAATCTCGCATTGATAATATTGGTAGAAATTAACCAGAACCGACGATATATGCTGTCATATACACATTATTAAACGTATAAAAGTTTGAGTACCACCACAAATCAGAGTGAATGTGGGTAGCAGTCGTTATTAGTTAAGTGATAGCGGCCGCGCGTGTCGCATCTGATATCCGCGCACGTACTCGTAACAAACAAAACAATTTTTAACTCGATCGCTTGGATAATTGCCCTTAAATGTAACAATCGATACGGCGAAGTGGAACTGAACTTTAAGTGTGCTCCGTAATTATGATATTTATCCGTGAATATCGGAAAATGAATGGGAATTTTATATGACAGCATTTAAGTTTCAAATAGGCTTTGTTTATCCTTTAACAATTAGAAAACTGAGTACGTCTGTGTGGACCAAGAATGAATGAATTAGGTCTCCCGCAAACAAACTAGCTAGGCAATAATTTGTCAAACAATCTTATAATAATTTCTCGGTGCCTATCAAATATTAAAAATAATCAATCAATGTGATCAATCACAAACCTTTACTATTACTTCTGCCCTTATAACAGGCAAATTTTTGCTATGCCAAGCTAGACTTACATTTTTTTCTACAAAAATATTTTTTTCAAAAGATGACCTAAGTATAAGGGCTAAGGGCTACTTGAGGTGATCTTAGCGTAATAGTGGCACCGCTTAGGTAGTAATTACCAAAGTTAAGCAAGTCTCTACGGCGTGATCGTGTTTGGGTGGGTGACCATTCCGAACATTTAAGTGACGAATTCCTCCGGGCATCGGAACGCACGTTAAACCGTTGGTCCGGCTAACATCGGTTGATATTAGTCGTAATCGTATGCCTAGTCAGAGACCTTGTGGGCGGCTTGATAACATCTGACAGTAAGGTTAGTCGCTTGCCTTGCAAACAGCCCCTCCACTGATCCATGATGAGTCCGCGTGGTGGATTATGGCTTAAATTACCTCACAGTTGAGAAAGGCCTTTTCCCAGCCGTAGGCACGGTAGCTCGAATGTAAAGGCGAACCTGACTAATGTTGTTTCCTGAAAGTGAGTCAGACAAAAAGCTTTCGTCATTATTTTTCAGACGTGTTCCTGGTCATGTCACCCAGCCCCTCCCCGGCCTGACGAATCCTGCTGGAGTGCGCTAGTACCGAAAGTGGAGCGAGAAGACGAAGCCAGGATTGAGCCGTGGCGGCTGCCCGAGTTACGGCCAGCACTTCACTACATGCATGATCGTGGTAAGTTAGGTTCTCGCATCTTTTTAAGATACCTTAGTCGAACAAGGCAGCCTTATGGTTTCGCCATGCCCGCATATCCGTCCGCAGTCCAGCGAAGAGACTATAAGTACTAGAAAACTGGAATTTACCATAAGAGTATTCTAATTTACCCGCCAATGTGGTATAATAAAATAAAAAAAATGTGTGGTAGGTACCTCCTATACAAGTAACTTGAAGATGTTTTTTTCTTGCCTTACCCATCATGTAGGGTATCGTTAAATACGTCTCGTAAAATTAATATGGGTTTGCTAACATCTTTTTTAGGATTAGAGTTTTGTGTTCATCTTATTTTAAAATTAATCATTTTGTTAATAAAGAATGTTAAGATTGTTTAAAATTTTCGACAAGCAAAGAAAAACGGTCTTTATTCTTAATAATGTTTTACAGGATATTATTAGGGCAATACAATGCTTTAGTGGATGATACGGATAACGGAATCCTGCGAGTCGACTCGCACTTGGCCGGTTTTTTAGTACCTACCTATGTGCTTACTCTTGACCCGACCAAGCTAAGTGCGACTTAGACGGTCTAAAAGATGTAAGGAGTTTGCCCAGAAGAACTAGACTGTTCAATATAACTACTATTATGCTTAACAGACTGTTTCAAACGTCTTTTAGCCCTAAGTGATCGAGTGTACAAATATCAAAAGGAGGATAGCGACGAAAAAACATCTTACTAACTTGTAATAAAAATATGATTACGTAGGTAATTTAATTTACTTTATGAGAATATAACATTGAATAAGACATACTAATAATCTGTGCACTTAATTATAATTTCCTTAAGTTTGTACTTAGCGTCAGTTATTTTTTTTTAATTTATTATTCGATAGGTACAGTCGCCGTCAGATATATTGGAGCAGAAAAAGTGGCCAAATACTTCTGAACAGTTTTAAATGTCAATAAGTTCCATACACTATAAGTTACCATTAATATCAGAACATTCATTACTTCATTAATATCTCAGCAGATGTTAGTCAATAACTTCTATACACACAACTATCCAATAATATCTGATCACTCACTGTTCAGCCTGAATTTATTTATTGCATGACACTTTCATGACAGTGATGACACTACTAAAAAACTAATATAAACTATGAAAAGAGTTCCTATTTTTAAAAAGTATTCATAGTTAAGTTTCTTCTGCAATTTTCCTCGTTTGCTCAGATATTTAAGACCGACTGCGTAGATACATTTGACGTTATGAGTGTTCAGATATTATTGGTTAGTTGTGTGTATAGAAGTTATTGACTAGCTTCTGCTCAGATATTAATGAAGCAATAAATGTTCTGATATTAATGGTTACTTGTAGCGTATGGAACTTATTGACATTTTAAACTGTTCAGAAGTATTTGGTCACTTTGTCTGCTCCGATATATCTGAGGGCGACTGTACATCTAACACAAATCGTAAATTATCTTAATTTAATGAAATGACAATGGGTAGTAAATCTGAGTTTCTGTTAGACGATTGACATAACTGACATGACGATATAATTTACCCAATTAACGCTTTAAATAAATAAAATATTTTAGCTTACCTTTAGATGAGGTCCCATCATATTTGCGATATTTATTTTCATCTGTCCATTAATTTGCAGCAACCTCACCCTCCTGCGAATCAAAGATAACCTTCACAGAGTTCACAGTCAGTTAACGACCCGTCTAATCCCAATATAATTGCGCTAATACGAACACCAATTAGTGGTATCGATATGTCTACTCACAAAGAACACGTGGAGTTTCCAAATCGCGTACAATTCAGGCATTAAGGGAAAAAAATTACAATATTTACATTTCGTTTCCCTTGGCTAAATTTGTATTACATACAAAAGAAACCGGCCAAGTGCGAGTCGGACTCGCGCACTGAGGGTTCCTTGCCAATTTCAACTTGGTTAGGGAATCCACTTACTTCCACTTAGTTATAATACCACAATATTTTAGTAGGTTATTGAAAATGTACTACCTTTATCTCAAAAACTACTAGTTCCATCGCGTTCAAACCAATTTTCATGGAAGAAGTTTGTTGAGATCTACATTAAATAAATAAATATCCTTTGGACATTCCCACACATCGCCATCTAGTCCCAAAGTAAGCTACTCAAAGCTTGTGTTATGGGTGCCAGACAACGGATATAATACTTAAATACTTTTTGTTTGTAACTACATACATGATAACATGTTCATGCACACAAATGTTTGTATTGTGCGAGGATCGAACCCGCACCCGCTGCGTAGTAGGCGATTTCTCGACCACTACACCAGACGGGTCGACATTATATATTTCAAAATTTAGTCTCTTAGTTTAGAAGTTGAAGAGGGGGCGGGGGGGGGGGGGGGCATTTTACCACTTTGGAAGCGTCTATCTAACAAACGTTAGACTTAAAAAATGTAAAAAAACCCCCTGTCATTTTAAAAGATCCATAGACCCCACACGCATAGATTAGACTAAAAAATTTTTTTTTGTTTTAGTTTCATGTATGGGAGCCTTAAATATCATTATTTTTTGTATATAAATCGTAGAGCGGTTAACAGGATACATCTTTCTAACAAATTTCACCAGTGTGGTGCTTATAGTTACAGAATAAAGTGGCTGTGACATACGACGGACGGACGGACAGACAGACAGACAGACAGACGGACAGACAGACAGACAGACAGACAGAGAGACAGACAGACTTGACGAAACTATAAGGGTTCCGTTTTTTGTCATTCGGCTACGGAACCCTATAAACTGTCTAAAAAAGCTTTAAATAACGCATTTGTTCTCTATTTAGAACAATTAACCCCATTTTGATGAAATCAATAACAGGACCGGTCTAATAGGTGTTCGCATAATTAGGTAGGTACGGTCGAGGTATCTTGTGCCTACCACTTTTCGACGAACATCGCTTGCACGTGTCACAAACAAAAGACGACTTGAGTTGAGTGAGAATCATTAGGTAGACCGGAGCACCGCGACAGTACCTACGTAACATTTTAAAATCTCTTTATTGCACATAACTAAAGAAAATCTTGCGTTAATAAACCGGCTAAATGTCCGTGCCAACTAAAACTAAAATACCACAATATTTTGTTGACAGCAAAAACAATTTTGTTTTTCATAGTATTTGTATGAGGGACGAAGAATATTTGCGGTTGTTAAAAATGTGTTATAGGTATCTCAAGCACCACCAATTCGATCTCGTTCAAATTAATTCATTACTTCATTCATTACATTACTTTTCGTTAAAAGTATCTGAGAAAAGTATTTTCTTTTTAAATTGTTGCTAGTTTGGTTTGAACGTTTCATATAAACACCTACCCCACAAATTTCAGCTGTGTGATGCTAATAGTTTCAGAATAAAGTGGCTGTGACATACGGACGGACAGATAGACTTGACTAAATTATAGGGGTTCAGTTTTTTGCCATTCTGCTACGGAACCCTAAAAACATCGGCTGATTAAATTTACAATTTTTAAATTTGTTACAGAGAGAGATGGTTGCGCTGCATGCGTTGCTCCACTGCCACTTCTGCCTCCGCCAGCTCCAGCGCCTCATTAGCCCTGAACACTAATAAATAATAATCTTGATGACGACAAGAAACAGAATGGTGAAATGTTTGCAACAATATATAACAGCGAGCGAAAAGAAGCAAAATTAACAAAATGGTGTTACAACTTTTTTTTATAAAATCGCGCCAATCGTTGAGTTTGACGGCTTTGAAAAAAAAGCGCATGGCCAAGGCCATAGATAAAAATGATATTATCAAAGCCTCTGTGGTCCCAAAATCAGCGGCGGGCGTCACGGCAGCGAGGGCGGCCGGTCATAGTGAGGGGCTGAGCGTTAGTATTGCGTTGTTCCCACAGATTAGTAAGAGTATGTCTAGTTGTTCTATGCGAAGCGCTCTCTAAATTCTTCCATGATAATTATTCCTTTCTACAGAAGATTAAAGCAAACATTCATAAGACGTTATGATTTTAGCCTACATTTCATGTGATAAAATGACACTTTAAACTTAAGCACAATTTTCTTTCGTGACGGATAGAAGAGCTCGGTAAAAAGTTCAGATTTAGTACTTTTTGTAAACCCTTGCTATGTGCTAATAGCTCAATTCATGAATAAATAAATGACAAACACCTTTTCGAATTCAAGAGTAGTGAAACTGCGTCTGCATCTTGTTGAAATATTGTAAAATTAGTTATTATTATTACTAGTCTTAAAAATAAGTAAAATACAGATATAGAAAGAAAGCAATTGCAATGAATCCAATTCATCAAAACTTAGCTAGAAATGTAATTATATAGTAGGTCAACTAAACTTCATCATCTATCAATCCTAGTCAGTTTCTAGTCATAACCGTACTATGTTAGATTAGTTACCAATATAAACGATTTTTTGGAAGCTATTACAAAATAGGCTTCATTATATGAAAAAAAACGTTATTCTTAATGAATTAGTGAAATATAAATAAGCATGCAAATAATGTAAGTAAATTTTGTAAATATAATTATATTGTTTTCTTTTAGTGCGTAGTAATATTATGTAAAATAAATGAATAGTTGATCACACGTTACACCAATAAATATTGTGTAAATATAATCCTTCTAATGAGTCACCAAATTTGATGGTTGTCTTTGCTTTCTGTTCCTGTTGTGCTCTAGTATTGTTGTGTTATTTTTAAATATCTAGCTTGAAAAAGGACACCAATTGAAAAATATTTTTGGCATAAAGCATTATATTGCACACATGGAAATTGTTGCAAAGTAGACTTCAATTAAAAAGATGTGGAAATGATTTACAATAACGCTGAAACCCTACATATGAATGATAGATTTACTGCAAATAAATGTTTCTAGCTATAATCATCTATACATATCAAAATGCTAATATAGGTAATATTATGGGTAAACTGTAATTTTGTATTTATTATGTATTTATGTATTTTAGCTGTGTATATTAGATTAGCTGCACAAAGTAAAATAAAAACCACATAAACATAAAAGTTGTTCTAATTTAAACTCTTGGCAGCAGCTAGACTACCCCGAAATATTAACAAAGAAATAAAATTACATTTAAAAAAAAGTTAAAACTGACATCAAACTAAAATGCACTAAAAAGTCTCAAATAAACTCTAGACATTTTAAAGGAAAGGAATCCATTTTAGGCGAACCGTTTATTTTTGGAGTCCGTGCCATCACTTTGACCATCTCAAGCATTAACTATCAGAGCACCGACTTTAAAAAGAAATTGTTCGCCTAAATGCCTAAAATAAATTCCTTTCGAAAGGTGAGGCCATTTTCGTTTATTTTGTTTTAGAAGTCGGTTTTAACTTTTTTAAGTTAAAATTATTGATGATTATTAAATTACGTAAGCTAAAGTGTTAACTCGTTTTTAAAATAAGTTCAATGAGCCTATTGTTATGAACCCACATAGTCAAAAATATATATAAAGTAAGCCACTCTATTAAGTACTCTGTTCCGGAACTGAAATATGTCGGTGGAATTGTGTAAAGCAATCGTATTCATTTGACAGTCAGTTTCCCCTGAGGTGGAATTGTGTAAAGCAATCGTATTCATTTGACAGTTCAAAACGTACGATATGATCTGTCAAACCCTTTGTTCTTTGCCATTTGACAGACCATACCGTACGTTTTGAACTGTCAAACGAATACGATTGCTTTACACAATCGCACCCCTGACAGTGTGACACCTTGATCAGTGGATGTAAATCCATTGACACTAATAATCAGACGGTGTCATATTTTTGTAGGTACATTTTTGGTTCCCGAGGCGTAATCTACTTTTGACGTGACAACGTCTTATAAATTGGTTTGCCGGGTGACACTTCAAAAAACTGCGTTACGCTCCGCTCACGTTATGCGCTCACAATGAGAGCGAGTGAGAGGCACGCTTCCCTTCCACTCGGGCATGGTTAGCCCGCCTAAGAGCGAGAGAGACAGACATAAAAAGTCGTTGTCACGTAAAACTTTCGCCCGTATACCGATTTTACAGGCAACCAATTTTTAAATACAATAAGTATACAATATCATTGTTCGTCATTGAGTATATTTTTTCGTGAGTTGACAGAGGGTGGCTAGTGTTACTTTAGTAAAAAACCGGCTAAGTGCGAGTCGGACTCGCGCACTGAGGGTTCCGTGCCAACTTTAACTGAATTAGGGAATCCACTTCCTTCTACTTAGTAAAATACCACAATATTTTGTTGACAATACTGCAAATATAACTTTGTTTTTCATAGTGTTTGTATTAAGTACAAAGTTATGTTTGCGGTTGTTGAAAACAAGCTATATCTCAAAAACTACCCGTTCGATCTCGTCCAAACACATTTTTGTTGAAAGTATTTGTTAGGATCTATATTATATATTTTGTTCAAAATTAATACTCTCTTGGTTTAGAAGTTAGATGAGGGGAGGGGACGCCCATTTTACGACTTAGGAAGCGGATAGCTATGAAACGTTAGACTTCAAAAGAAAATGGTTGTAGGGACATCAATATCATTTTAAAAGACTATCCATAAACACCCCACACGCATAGGTTTGACTAAAAAATTTTTTTTTGGTTTTAGTTTCATTTTTTTTTTCTTTTTATTTATACTTTATTGCACAATAATAAAATTTTGTACAAAAGGTGGACTTAACGCCATATGGCGTTCTCTACCAGTCATGCCTTTGGGCTAAGCAGAAATGATTGTGGGCGGTGCGACAAAGAAACGAAATTAATTATATACAAAAAAAAAGTCCCAAATAAATACAATTAATACTTACATAATATTACACATACATAACATAAGCAATAAAATAAATACATTAATAATACATACATATACCAACATATACTATATATATATACATATATATATATACTATAATTATGACGATCGTTGCAGATAGATGTTATGGAGATGATTCCGATATATGAAGGAAGTGTGCACGGACGAGTCTCTTGAATGTGAACTTACTGGGAGCTTGTTGAATATTTGCCGGAAGGGCATTCCAAAGACGAATGGCTTGGACAAGAAAAGAGTTTGAGAGAAAACCTGTGCGGTGCGAAGGAGTAGCGTTTCATGTATGAGAGCCCCCCCTTAAATGACATTATTTTTTATTTTTTGTATAAGAATCGTAAAGCGGTTAACAAGATAACTTCCAACTAATTTTCAACAGTGTGATGCTTATAGTTACAGAATAAAGTGGATGTGGCATACGGACGGACAGACAAACAGACAGACAGACTTGACAAAACTATAAGGGTTCCGTTTTTTGCCATTCGGCTACGGAACCCTAAAAATGAAGTTTGGTTTGTTCTAATCATCTGAAAAATATATTAATTGAGTTTTGAACCACATTGCATACAAAATAAGTTTCGTAAGGTACCACCAGTACCATACGGCCGAGTTACAATACTGTATATGTATATGATATACCCACAATTTAAATACACACATCAAAAGTGTCTACAGTTCAAGCATTTTTATGCGGATTTCTTGAGATTGAGATGTGGCTTTGTGCATTTCATAATTTGAAACAGGAACTTTCAACGAAATTCGAGTAAAAGATGAAAATCAGCTGTCAATATTTTCCCTATAAAAACATACAACGCATTGAAGACATTATTAGTGCTACTGTTTCCCTACTACTGATTAAAACCAACGTTATTATGGAGCGGCGACGTCCTTTAAGCAGAGAAGAAATGCTCAGAGCCGTGGGAATGATAGAAGCTGGTTCCCGGCAACGTACTGTGGCTTTAGCTCTGAATACAAGTCAGAGTGTTATCAGTCGACTTTGGACACGTTACCGAAGCACTGGTACCGTGGCTGAGCGCCATGGAGGACGGTATCGCTGCACCACACGGAGACAAGACCGATACATTAAAATCACAGCTGGATATTTTAAAGGATATTTTGACTAGAGTATAAATAATCAATCAAATAAGATTTACTAGTAAACATCAAGTCACAACATTAAGAATTTATTTACTTGTTTTAAATAATCATTTTTATAGTTTGCATAGCATTCACGATTTTTCTATTTAATTATTTGCTATTTCTTATATTTGATGAAATTTCATATTAGTATAGTAATAGCACTTAGCATGCTAAGCTTTGGAATTTAGCATGCTAATTAAATTAACGAAAAATAGCAATAATTGCCATTACTAGTGGTGTGTATCACACAACACAGCAGTCAGCAACAAAACGCAAAATTTAGTCTATGCTTATGGTCCCTGAGTATCCAATACCTTAAACCCAATTAAAAAAAAAAACAAAAAAGGAAACGTCAATGTCACTAATCTGTCAAATAAAATTGTCTATTCCTTTTCCTGTTAAATTTTTCTCCTGAGAGGTTGGTTTCGTGTTGATCTAAATCTGTTTTTATCACGAAAAGTCCTAGCTTTTTCTCAAAATCATATCATGCCAATGAAAGATGCAGTGTTTGCCTTACATATGCGTGTTTATTTCTGTGAAAGAGTGCAAAGTTGTGAAAATACAATCCTAACCTATAATATCTGGTGTTTGAATCAAGCCGCTCTGTTTCAGAAGCAAAATGGGTCGTTACTCTCGGGAACCGGATAATCCAGCGAAGTCATGCAAAGCGCGTGGCTCCAACCTGCGTGTTCACTTCAAGGTTCGTCCAAGTCGATTTGGTTTCATCTTCCACATGTAAAGTTTACGTGCTATCGTATCATGAAATGAATTCCTCTGACTCTAGACTCTTTTTAGCCTTTGTAGAACTTTATAATATTGTTTACAAGTTTGCTTAGAGCGTAGGTTAAGATATTTAACAAATATGTCGATGTAAACAATCTCCGAGTTGTGTCCTTTGACCAAACATTTTATTCTCATGCATAACAGATACAATTTAACCTTATCAAATAACCTTAAGTTAAATAGTCCAGGATTATCCGAACCCAATTATACTGATATAAACTATGTACTTTTGACTTATACCAAATATTTAACCTTTTTCAGAACACATATGAGACAGCAATGGCAATCAGGAAATTACCCCTGCGCCGTGCTGTACGTTACCTGAAGAACGTTGTTGACAAGAAGGAGTGCATTCCTTTCCGCCGCTTCAATGGTGGTGTTGGTCGTTGTGCACAAGCCAAGCAGTTTGGAACCACACAGGGACGTTGGCCCATGAAATCCGCAGAATTCCTTCTACAGTTGTTGAGGAATGCTGAATCTAATGCTGACTACAAAGGTCTTGATGTAGACAGGCTGGTCATCGATCACATCCAAGTGAGTTTAGTTTTGTCTTATATCATGCAGATAGTGCTTAAAACTACCTATAAGTCATTTACAGCAATACCTATTGTATCTAGTAAGACTAGCAGTCACCGCAATTTTGTCTGCAAATTTTGAGTTTGCTTTTATAGCCTTTCTCAAGAAATAAGCTATCCAACACAATATTTTTTCAAATCGGTCCAGTCTTTCCAGAGGTTAGTGCGTTTAAACAAAATTCTTCAGCTGTATAATAAGTATTAGTATAGATAATGCAGAAGTCATTATAAAGAGTGAACTAACCTGCATTCTTATATTCGACTTAAACCATAGTGTATGAATTATTCTGCAATTTATTTACATTTTATTGCAACCTAATGTTTTGAAAAATTTATTGCTTCTGCAACTTGACTAATCGTACCTCAATCCCTGTAAGAGTTTAAAATATTAGGTAAACATGAAAAGTTAAGTTTGTGTTAAGGTTTATGCACTCAACACCATACCAAGACCGTTCTAGGAATGTGTCAGACATAAAATATTATTTGTAATTAAAAACTAAGACACTTTTCACTAAACTGTTCCATCACACACCAACATTGCATGTCAGCATGGTCAAAATATGCTCCTCCTTACTATAACTCCTTATAACAATGAGGCAGAACGTGTAAATCCACTTACTGCGCCTTTTGTCTGACAGGCTTCTAGCACAGTTATGGCATGATATGGTGCAAACGGCCTTTTGGTCGGTAGACCTTTAAGACTTATTAAGATTTTAGTTTTGTGTTAGTAAAAACGTTATATATTTTTATTACCATAAGAATGGATCTGTCAAACTTGTCAAGTCTCTGCCGCTTCCCTGCTTACCTTCTGTCCGTTTTGTGTCAATTAACTTAATATCATCATACTTTTCTCACTGCACAGTGACTAAGACTTATTAAGATTTAAGTTTTGTGTTAGTAAAAAGTTATATATTTTTTTTACCTTATGAATGGATCTATCAAATATGTCAAGTCTCTGTCGCTTCCCTGCTCACCTACCATTCTTCTGTTTTGTGTCAATTAACTTCATATAAGCATGCCCTTCTCACTGCACAGTGACAAGAGACTGATCCATTCTTTAAATAACCAGGTTGTACAAAGAAAGTTATGATAACTTCTAACAATTCAATAAATCTTGTTTTAGCATTTTGTGAATCAAGTGTACTTTTATGCCTTTTTTTGCTTGACAGTATGTTGCCTTGTGTACAGACTGTTTTCAAAAGGCAAACATAAATAGTTACAAATGTCATATCATAGAAAACACCATTGTTTTCTGATTCATTTGTTACTTACATATTTGTTACTTGCCATAGTCAAGACATTTTATTTGGGTTTCTACAAGATTTGTTTAAATAGGTATTTTATTGAATTCATGTCTTGACACTATTCACTGGCAAGTTTTATTTTTTGGTCATGCTGTTTCATGCCTTATACTTTAAAAGGCATCTGCTGACATTGATAAACTTTAATGGCGTCTGCTGACTAGAGGCTTTAAGTATGGTGTGTTCTTGATGTCTCAGTTGATTTATAGCATTATATCATATTATAATATTGGCTAATAGGGATGTTAACCATCAAACAAATGAATTATTCAAATAAAAACGCCATTTTGTATAAAGTATTCGACTATTGTGCAGTACCGTTACCATGAGTTTACGACGGTTTTACTCGCTAGCGACTACGTAGAAAAGTATCGAAAATTGCACAGCGCCTCTTCAATCACTGACGAAACTTTCTACTTCTAATGTACCTATCTAACGGTAGTCTCAACTGTCCCTTTGCTCACAAAGCTTATACAGAACACATTTTTACATTTTATAGTTACTTAACCTGAACATCTTTATCTCTTCCAGGTAAACCGCGCTCCCTGCCTCCGCAGGCGAACATACAGAGCGCACGGTCGTATTAACCCGTACATGTCGTCCCCCTGCCACATCGAGGTGTGTCTGAGCGAGAGGGAAGACGCCGTCGCACGCGCAGCCCCCGCAGACGACGCGCCCGCCAAGAAAAAGCTGTCGAAGAAGAAGCTCGCGCGCCAGAAGGAGAAGATGATGAGGGAATAGGATGTTAAGGGTTAATAAACGACTATCAACACAGTTTTGGGTTTTAATTCCTAGATAAAAATCTATAGGTGCATTGGCGCCGGTTTGACAAACACACGCAGGCTGTGTGGAGCACTTTTTTAATATGCTCAATACTGAATTTGCTTAAGCTGCACTAGGAGCTTCTTAAATAGAAGTAAATATGTAAATTCCAAAGTATACTACAGTAAAACCCCGATAGTAGTAAGATTCTGTCGGACAGCCAAAAACTTGTTATAAGCGGGGGAAAAAATAGATATTTACAGGCCAGAATCGATACGTATGTAGGCAGGTAACTACAATCTTGAAATGTTCTAAAGAATATGCATCCAAGATGGCTTTATAATCTTCAACAAACAATTCAAAAATTGTAATACAAACAAGTGCCTACGGAATTTCAGTAGAAATACAGACAACTTATTTGAAAATGGAGATAGGGAGTCCCATGTTGCGCCTCAAGTCTACTATCAGATAGTAATTTTAGACCAGTTTTCCATCAATTTATACTCCAACATTGGCCCTACCACAGCTTCGGGACAATTGTGGGCCAGTGCGGAGAATATGCTGTGCAACAAACACAGTCAGAATTGTCAATGCCTCTTTTTAGGGTTCCATAGTCGAATGGCAAAAAATTTGGTAGAAAGATGTATCCTGTTAACCGCTTTACGATAAAATAATGACATTTAGGGGGGGTTTTGGTTTTAGTTTCATGTATGGGAGCCCTCCCATACATTTAACTAAAACCAAAAAAATTTTTTAGTCAAACCTATACGTGTGGGGTTTCTATGAATAGGTCTTTTAAAATGACATTGAGGCTCCTTAAACCATTTTCTTTTCAAGTCTAACGTTTCATAGCTAGACGCTTCCAAAGTGGTATAATGGGCGTCCCCCCATCTAACTTTTAAACTAAGCGAGTGTAAATTTTGAAAAATAAATATAATGTAGATCTTAACAAATACTTTCAATGAAAATTGGTTCGGACGAGATCGAACGAGAAGTTTTTGAGATAAAACATATTTTCAACAACCGCAAACATAACTTACTTCATACAAACACTATGAAAAACAAAATTATATTTGCTGTCAACGAAATATTATGGTATTTTACTAAGTGGAAGTAGGTGGATTCCCTAATTCAGTTAAAGTTGGCACGGAACCCTCAGTGCGCGAGTCCGACTCGCACTTGGCCGGTTTTTTAAAAGTTGTAGGGACCGACGTTAAAGTGCGTTATAAGCGGGAAATCATACCAATGCGGGACGTAATATCGGACTTTTACTAAACAGTAAAACTCGAATATTACGTCCAATTAAAATTATACAAATTTATTTAGTTTGATCATGGCGCTAGTCCCTCTAGTTGAGTTTGGGTTTGGTACTTTGGAGGCCAACGACGCCTAGCCAGCTTACCAACAAACATAGCATCATACATAGTAATCTATTTGATGTGCGCTTTTGTGACCAAACCAAAACAATTTACACAGTAAATTTAGTACAATAGTGTCGTTTTCTCTACAATTTGAAGAGTTCATCAAAATGTTGGGATAGCTGCTGGAATAATTATTTTGAATCGAGAAGAAAATATCAGCTGTTCCATTCTGCGGAAAACTTTACTTTTTTGTGCAGCAGCAGATTTTTTCTCGATTTTACTATAGCCCCCATGGTGAGCCATGGTAAAAGTTGTTCATATTCATCAGTGGATTCTTTAGTGTTCCCGGTGCCTATAGGCTTTTTGGCCTAAAATTAAGCATCTTAGTTCTTTATTTATTGCCATGATAGACTATTTATTTGTTATTTAAGACACTTCATGCACAAACAAAAGGAATATATGGCGGACTTAATGTTAAAAGCATTATCTACCAGTCAATCATAGGTCTAAATATACTACTAGGCTTTAAAAAAACAGTAAAAATCGAATGTTTTAGAATGTTTCTAACACTCACAGTGACATGTTTTATATTCATAAAGATGAAATAAGAAACCAAAAATTTGCGCACGGGCGGGACTTGAACCAGCACTTTCGGGCTAACCGGGCCAAACACTATCAATTGAGCTACCGTGCCGTGTCGGACCCTGCGAAATTTGTGGTCTCTTACGGACACGTCATTATGCGTGACGTTTAGCGCCATCTACCCGTCTGTTTATGCAACAGTGGGCCAAGTACCTAGTTATTCTTTACAGAATGAATTCAACTTTGAAGATGACGCTTCGCTTGGCCCGGTTAGCCAGAAAGTGCTGGTTCAAGTCCCGCACGTACGCAAATTTTTTGGTTTCTTATTTCTTTTTTGAGTAGTAGAAATCGACTTCAAAACCAAAATGCACTAAAGTCTTGAATAAACTCTTGATCCTTGAAAGAAAAGGAAGCCATTTTAGGCAAACAATATCTTTTTGGAGTCGGTGTTCTGATAGTTGAGATGCTTGATGATCAAAGTGATGGCTTCATGATGGATGAAAAAAATCTTTACCGTATGACAGATCATACCGTTCGTCTATCTATCAAACGTTAGGCTTTTTTCGGTTTAAGTTTCATGTATGGGAGCCCCTAGGGCGTTATATATTTTTATTTTTTGTTTATGTAGTTAAGCGGTTAACAAGATACATCTTCCTACTAAATTTGTGTGTGCACACACAGTGTGATGCTTATACCTAGTTACAGAATAAAGTAGCTGTGACAAACGAACGGACAGACAGACTTGACGAAACTAGAAGGGTTCCGTTTTTTACCATTCGGCTACGGAACCCCAAAAACGCCTTAAAGCCTTTAGGCCTCGGGAACACTAAGTGCCTTAACATTAGAGCGGCAGCAGCTGCTAAAGTCGGTTAAGTGTGAAAGCGCTCTAAGAGTCTTTACACAAAAGGAGATGTTTATAAAAATGCCAAGACCATGTACAGTATTTGTGAAAATGGCATCAGTAGTGATTAAAATTTCACCCTGTATAATGACTGGGAATCATTTTTAATTAAGCTTTACAATTATTAAAGATATTTTTTGATGAAGCAGAAAAAATTGAAATTATCTACGCGAAGTTTCAAGATTTTGCTTTACTTCGGCCTCTGCAATGTGAATAAAATACCGGCCAAAAGCGAGTTGGACTCGGGCGCGTAGAGTTCCGTAGATACCATTAAGTAAACCACAGTACCTACTTATACTTCATATTTTTATTTGGGATTTATTCTATTAATAGTAGGTACATTATGATACAAGTGTGCTAAGTTGACCATTATATACAACACGTTACGACATATCGTCTTTTATATAATGGTCAACTTAGCCATAAGAAAACCGCGTATATTACAGTCTCAGGCACATGTGTTTCGTACGACGTTTTTCAACACACTTGCGAGGAAAAAATACAAATTACAGATTTATAAAATTTAATTTGAGTTATTTTTAGTAATAAAGCTGGATGTACCATTTATTGAAATAAATATTTAGATACTGTTATTTTTCGCATAAATACTCTGTTGCTAAAATAAAAGTTACAACATATCGCTTCTTCTTCTTCTTACTTACGACTTGGTACTAGGGTACAAATGTAAATTGGTCGGGTTAATAAACTAAAGGCACTCGTTCAGTAATATACTGAAAAAGCACGCGTGTTTGATATCTAGGATTATGAGCCAAGATTGGTGGGATAAAAACGTCGTTTTGAGCAAGTGTGTAAAAAATGTATAAGCATGTCATGAATGTGATTGGAACGTGTCTGGCAGGAAATATTTATTTGTATTGAAAAGTATCACACACTAGACCGTTCCGTCACCGACCAACACCGTAGCGTGTCATGAACGTAGAGTGTCGGTACCGGCAAAATACGTTCTCGCCCCTCTCGCTCCATATTATAACGGTGACAGAACGCTGTCAAATCCGTTCAGTGGGCAAGAGCGTAGCGGTGGTGCAGTAGGAAAACATGTTTTCTACGTTATCGGCAGGCAACGTTCAATTACATTTCATGTAAAATCTATCTGCAGCGAAGAGGAGATAGTTCGAAAACCGAACTGGCCACCACGCGCCGAACAGAGATGCGCAACTATTAGTACTTACAAAAATATTAGTAATGACTGGTAAAAAGAAACGAGCGGTCAATTTTACAAAAAACAAGTTGATGTGTACATTTTTTTGTTGAAATGATTTGATACAGCGGGGCGCGCCGGTGCATACATCTGACTTATTAATTAACATGTTTTATTTTATTTTTTTATTTAAAGACTTTATTTAAGGTGGACTTAATGCTTAAAGCATTCTCTGCCAGTGAAACCTTTAAGTCATGCAGAATGATGGCAACGGGTGCAGTGAAAAAAAACAACAAATGAAAATAGGAACATACAGTCACAAGAATCTAATTAATATATTACCGAATTAAATTAACTAAGTAAATAACCATATCGATATATAAATAAACTACAATATATAAATAAGTATATACATTAACATAAATAAAGCATCAACACATACATATAATAATAATATTATGCAATTATTTACTCTTTCAGAAATATACAAACTTTATTCTTGAAAGGCAACTTTGCATCGGTTATCTTTATATCCACGGGAAGAGAATTTCACAGTCGTGTTGCCGTCACTGTGAAAAACTTGGAAACGTACGAGGAACGGTGGGCCAGCGTGCCTAGCCGGAGGTTGTCATATAAACAGAGAGACCGATCATGGGTTTGACAGAGATATGGAAACATATCTTGAAGATAAGAAGGGGAATAGGGGTTATACAGAATAGCGTGTAGAATGCAAATAACTAGTCTCTACGTTGACGAATGGTAAGCCAATTCAGTTGTGCTCTGTAACTGGAGATATGATCATATTTACGGAGGCCGAAGATGAATCTGATACAACTGTTGAGAAGACGTTCGAGTTTATCGATGAAGGTTTCAGTGAGATTAGTACAGCACGAATCAGCATAGTCAATGATAGGTATTACAAGAGTTTGCATAAGCAGAAGTCTTAAATGGGAGAAAGAATTTTAGGGTAAGGTTGCGATCAATGGACCGGCTCTTTCTTTGGACCGCTCTGATTTCTCGGAACCTAAGTACTTTAAAAATCAACCGTTTGCACGAAACGTAAGCTATTTGAGCTAGTACCAACCCCCGCTCCCGCCAGCGTCGCCGTGAGCTCCGTTAGGGAAGAACGTTTGCTGCAGTGTTTCGCGCGCTCCCGATGTAATTTTCTCGTGACACAGTTACCAGGTAAGTACAGTTTATTAAATGTTTTTAATGTTATTTATTGTGAATCGCACGCCTTATTTAGTTATTCAAGTAGATTTGTAAACTGTTTTTTGCAATATTTAACAGATTTTTATGTATTAACCTTTTTGTCTTTGTGCTATGAATTGCCATCAATGGACCAGTAAGTTCCTCTTTAATTGGACCGGTCAAATCATAGCAACTTTTAAAATAGAATTTTAAATGTTTTTTTTTTATTTCAGCATGGCAAAACGAGGGGAATACTATGCGTGGGACAAAGAAAGTATGACATTGGCACTACAAGCTTTAAGTAAACAAGAAGTTGGACTAAATGAGGCAAGTAGGATATATGATGTACCAAAAGCAATGCTAAAAAGAAAGCTGGAGTACAAAAATTTAAGAGCAAAAGGTGCAAAACAAATAATTGGTTCTACAGGTGACCTTACTACTGACTTAGAGAAAAAGTTAGTCGATCATATTTTGGAGTTGGAAAGCTGTTTAGACGGAATCACGCCAAAAGATGTCAGAACCTTAGCTTACAAAATAGCTGAGAAAAATGGCTTAAAGCACAAATTCAACCAAGAAATGGCTGGAAAAAAATGGTACTATGGATTTTTAAAACGACATCCAGATAAAGTCTAAGACAACCTAACTTCTTTTAATAGAGCTACTGCATTTAACATTTTATTTTTTAAAGCGTTGACTTATTTCAGAATAATAAAATTTATTATTATATTGTTATCTTTTATTTGTTTAAATTCTCATGGTACCGTTGAATGGACCACTGCAAAAAATTTCCTAAGTCCAATAATAGCAACTCACTGGTCCAATTAAAGAAACAGTGGTCCAAAGAAAGCAACCATGGCAAAACAGTATTTTTCTATTTTCTCTGTTTATGGTTAATGCAAAAAAATCACAAATGACACTTGCAAGTTCTTATATATAAGGCTTATTAAAATGTTGAATCATGTTGCTTCTATCTATCACAATTCCGCTGTTATATCATTTTAAAGTTAAGTGGTCCAATAGTGGCAACCTTACCCTAAGCGGTAGAGACTTCTCAAACATGTGACAACCTTACGGCTGGCCTCAGCCATGTGATCAGTCCATCCCTGCGTAGTGTCAAGGATTACCAAAGTTCTTGACACTAGAACAGAAAGGAATTGTCGTGCCTTCATTTGTTGATAACATCATTTTATTGCCTGGATAAAAGCGTGAAAAGCAGAGTTTCACCTCTGGCTGACAGGTATTTTTGTTTTAGGCAAGCTTAAATCCCTCTCTACACTCAGGATATTTTATTACCTGCCTCGCTGACTCGCGTAAATCCATCTCGCTTCGCTCTTGATTCAAGTTTGCGCCCACGTCGAAGGACACCACTTTACGCCCCGGGCAGGGGCGTAGCTAGCGCCGTATCTACCGTATAAATTACACGGGGCCCCTGGGGTACAGAGGCCCCAAAGTGCGTAAACAATAATTAATAGAAAATAAGCAGATAAAAAATAACCTAAGAACTTCGATGAGACACTAGTGGCATACCAAGAATGATAAGCGCCGTCAACATTAATATCAGCATCAACATTTGTGATTTTCTTGTTTTTTCAAATTGTAATGCTATTGAGGTTTTGCAGGTCAAACCATATTGGAAAAATAGATTTCAAAGTAGGCGCTTAACTAAATAAGATAAGAAAACTCTCATGTACGTCTTAACGAGCCGCGCCGCGGCCTGCGAATGTATATCGAGCGTAAAAATACGGATAAATATATAAAAAAATACATTTATTTTTTCTTTTGTGAGAAATCCTTACCCATGATAAGGGCCCACAAACAAGTTTTTATACAGGGCCCCACCAAAGCACGCTACGCCCCAGGCCCTGGGTAATGGGTAATCTACCATATAGGCCCATAGGGTATAATACATAGTATCTAAACAAAGAATAGCTATAGAGTCGTCAGGTATTATATAAGTGCCTTTTTTAGGGTTCCGTAGCCGAATGGCAAAAAACAGAACCCTTATAGTTTCGTCAAGTCTGTCTGTCTGTCTGTCTGTCCGTCCGTATGTCACAGCCACTTTATTCTGTAACCATAAGCATTACACAATTGAAATTTGGTAGGAAGATATGTCTTGTTAACCGCTTACCGATTCTCATCTATACTAATATTATAAAGCTGAAGAGTTTGTTTTTTGTTTGTTTGTTTGTTTGTTTGAACGCGCTAATCTCAAAAACTACTGGCCCGATTTGAAAAATTATTTTTACGTTGGATAGTCCATTTATCGAGGAAGGTTTTAGGCTATATAACATAAAGATACGACTCATAAGACCACAGCAGAAATGATAAATGTTGCGAAAACGGGAGAAAGATATTCCTTTTGAGAGCTTCTGCTGCATTCGCTGCGGAAACCGCTTAAGTTACACAAAAATCATGTATGACAGGATTGTTCAGCATTAAGAGTTCTATAATAAAGTCCGCGACAGCATATGACTATCTTTTATGGTTGACTTACTATACTACAACCTTTTTTATGTTAATAAATTTGTAAAAAAATAATGCATTATTTTTAGAGGTGTATTACACACACAAGTATTTATTCTTATCAAAATAAATACATATCCAAAATCCCGAGAGCTTTCAACTCGAGTTGTCAAACCGCTTTGATTGCCTAGAAAATTGCGTTACAGTGGACGAAATTAACAACGGGTTTGTGGAAATTGTTCAAACGGTGGGGTCTAAGTATTTTAGGCCTGGCCGTAAAAATAGACCTCAAAAACTGTCGGTCCACACTCTCGACCTTATGGCAAAACGTCGATCTATGGCACTGCAGACCTCCGTTAATGCTGAAAACTACAGGCAGCTCAATAGACAAATATGGAAGTCCCTGCGACACGACATCCGTTGCTTTAACACTAATAGTGTTAAAGAAACGATAGAGCGGAACCAAGGCTCCAAAGTGTTTGCAAGGAACATGTCTATTGGGCAAAGCCTGTTGACGAAGCTTAAGACGGAGGACGGCAGTATAGCGTCGACGAAAGCAGAGGTTTCAGGGAGATCGAATGGTTCTATGGGCAGTTATACACCTCAGTTGCCAAACCCGTTGATAGCTCGGTCAGAGACCCACGAGCTATCCTGACCCGACACTACACCGAAGACATCCCGGACATCAGCCTTTACGAGATTAGGATGGCCCTTAAACAGCTCAAAAACAACAAGGCACCTGGTGAGGACGGAATCACAATAGAGCTCCTGAAGGCGGGTGGAACACCGGTACTTAAAGTCCTTCAGAGACTTTTTAATTCCGTGCTGCTAGAGGGCATCACGCCTGAGGCATGGAACAGGAGTGTGGTGGTGTTGTTCTTCAAAAAAGGAGACAAAACCTTATTGAAGAACTACAGACCCATCTCACTCCTGAGCCATGTCTACAAGCTGTTTTCAAGGGTCATCACGAATCGTCTCGCACGTAGGTTTGATGACTTCCAGCCTCCCGAACAAGCCGGTTTCCGAAAAGGCTATAGTACCATAGACCACATCCATACGCTTAGGCAAATTATACAGAAGTCCGAGGAGTATAATATGCCTCTATGCTTAGCGTTTGTGGACTATGAGAAGGCCTTTGATTCGATCGAAACTTGGGCGGTGCTTCAGTCTCTGCAGCGGTGCCACATTAAACGGTGTTAAAGTGCCTTTACAATAACGCCACCATGTCGTTCCGAGTACAGGAGCAGAATACGAGGGCGATTCCACTGCGGAGAGGTGAGAGACAGGGAGATGTTATATCTCCGAAACTGTTCACTGCGGCATTGGAAGACGCCTTCAAACTTCTGGAATGGGAAGGAATCGGCATCAATATCAATGGCGAATACATCACACACCTCTGATTTGCCGATGATATAGTCGTTGTGGCAAAGACGCTGGACGATCTTGGCACTATGCTCGAAGACCTTGACCGAGTCTCCCAACAAGTGGGTCTTAAAATGAACACGGAGAAGACGAAAATTATGTCAAATTCCCTTGTTGTACCCACTCCAGTATCCATTGGGAACTCAACTCTCGAAGTTGTCGACGAGTACGTCTACCTGGGACAAGTGATCCAATTGGGTAGGTCCAACTTCGAGAAAGAGGTCAATCGACGAATCCAACTCGGCTGGGCAGCGTTCGGGAAATTACGCAAGAGTGTCTTCTCGTCTCATTTACCTCAGTGTCTAAAGACGAAAGTCTTCAACCAGTGTGTGTTACCAGTGATGACATACGGATCCGAAACATGGTCTCTAACTATGGGCCTTATAAAGAAGCTCAAAGTTACGCAACGAGCGATGGAGAGGGCTGTGCTGGGTGTCTCTCTACGTGATCGAATCAGAAATGAGGAGATACGTAGAAGAACTAAGGTAACGGACATAGCCTTGAGAATCAGTAAGCTCAAGTGGCAATGGGCAGGGCACATAGCGCGAAGAACTGATGGCCGTTGGGGCAGGAAAGTTCTAGATTGGAGACCCTTTGACCAAAGACGCAGCGTAGGACGTCCACCAGCAAGATGGACAGACGACCTTATAAAGATTGCAGGATCAAACTGGATGCAGACCGCTAGTAATCGGTCGCTGTGGAAAGCCGTGGGGGAGGCCTATGTTCAGCAGTGGACGTCCTTTGGCTGATAATGATGAAAATAAATACATTCATCATCACGAGCAATTCATTTAGAACCAAGTTGCCCTTTATATCATTTGATTTCAATAAATATCTTAGGAGCTATCACAGTTTTAACATAACTCCGCACCAAAATAATGTTCGCGGCAAAAGTACAACGTGCGCTTGCGCTAATATATTATAAAGCTGAAGAGTTTGTTTGTTTGAACGCGCTTATCTCAGGAACTGCTGGACCGATTTGAAAAAATATTTCTGTGTTGGATAGCTTATTTATCGACAAAGGCTTTAAGATATAAAACATGACGCTGCGATGGGAGGGGAGGGAGCAAACTCAAAACGCGCGGACGAAGTCGCGGGGGACCGCTAGTGAAAAATGTTGCGAAAACGGGAGAAAGATATTCCTTTTGAGAGCTTCCGCTGCGTACGCTGCGGAAACCGCTTAAGTTACACAAAAATCATGACGACAGGATTTTTCAGCATCAAGAGTTCTATAATAAACTTTGCGACAGCATATGTCTATCTTTTATGGTTGACTTACTACAACCTTTTTTATGTTACTAAATTTGTAAAAAAATAATGCATTATTTTTAGAGATGTATTTTACACACAGGCATTTATTCTTATCAAAATAAATAGATTCATCATCACGAGCATTTTATTTAGAACAAAGTTGCTTTTTATATCATTTGATTTCAATAAATATCTTAGGAGCTATCACAGTTTTAACATAACTCCGCACCAAAATAATGTTCGCAGCTTAAGTACAACGTGCGCTTACGCTAATTGCTATGGTGGCTGGCTTAAAAAACACAATGGCTTGGTACAATAAAACTGCGTATGTTTTGCGTTAAAATATTTTACTATTTTCATTCGAATCATTTTGAATAAAGTTCACATCATTTGATTTCAATAAATATCTTAGAAGCTATCACAGTTTTGAAATAACTCCACATCAAAATAATACTCGCAGCTTAAGTACTTACAACGCGAGCTTGCGCTAAGTATGGTTGGTGGCTTCTCACTTACATTAAAATATGTGTTTTGCGTTGAAATATTTTCCTTATACATACCTATTAGATTAATTTAGTCGGCTCCCTACGGAACGGTTGTCCCGCGCAACTGCTTTTTTGCGATACTTCAAGTGATTTCAGCGCGTAATACAAAGTTTTCCTTTTGGTCTGAGTAGTAAAGGACTTGAGCTCATTATTTTGATTGCAGATATTTTCTATTAGGTAGATTCAGTAATACTTTTGGTTAAAATTCTTTCTTCAGATTTATGCAGGTTAAAGTTTTCTTTTCGCCACTGACTAGGTTTTAATTTGAATGTATCTATTAATTATTAAGTTTAATAGATTTAGTAGGTAATTAATTTTGTTATTCTTTCTTCTGATTTATGCAGGTATAAGTAACTGCGATAGCTCATCTAAGCATGTAATAAAAGTTTTTCTTGACTTAGTAATAAGTACCATTTAAAGTAGGTAGGAGGTAGGTATTAAATCTAAATGTGCATTTATAATTTGATTTTGTAGTAGGTAATTTGATTTGATATTGTTTTTCTTATTTTCTGTAAAGTGATAGATAACATTAGGTTAATGCTTAATTAATAGGTTGGTTGACTTAGTTTATATTTAGCAATCTTAATGCAAAATTTGATTTCATTGTAATTGGGTATTGTTTTGTTGTATCTCTACAAAGCTTTGACGTTTTGCACATTTTTTAAGACAAAATTGTTCAGTTTCGTTTATCTTCTCACCATTTTTAAATTACCTAGCAAATTATATTTTTTTAATAAAAAAGTACCGACTGAATTAATAAGTAGAATGCCTAGAAAATGGACTCAGCTTTCTCGGCAATCTGCCACGTCTACAACGTCCATCTGTCTCAAACTGAATGCTATTATTTGAGAATATTGCTGCAACATATTCGCGGTAAATCTTATTTGTAAAATAATTAGCATAAATAATTAAAAAATCTACCCAAAGTCACTATTTTACGCGGACGAAGTCCCGGGCACAGCTAGTACAAAAAATAAAAAATATTGACGGTTAAGGGGGGGGGCTCCCATACATGAAACTAAAACAAAATATATATTTTAGTCAAATCTATGCGTGTGGGGTGTCTATGGACAGGTCTTCTAAAATGACGTAGAGGTTCCTAGAACCATTTTCTTTTAAAGTCTAACGTTTCATAGCTAGACGCTTCCAAAGTGGTAAAATGGGCGTCCTCTTTTTAGTTATTGTCAGTAAATCAATAGAGTAGGTAAATATTTAATTGATATCGCTGCTATTTCTGAAAATATTTTATTTACGCAAAACAAACAGTTAAACTTACAAGAGACTAGTGCTGTTTCTGAAGTATTAGGTCTCGGTTCTCAAACTTCAACTCATGAATTTTGACACAAACTTCGTGCAGACAGTTTTCTAAGTAAAAGTTGGCTTCAGCCAGTTTCTCTGAGTTATGCCTCGCTTCATTACGTTTTTTAATCGCCGAATTTATTTTATTTCTCAATAATTCGTTTTGAGCTTCAATAATTTTATACTTAGAACCATACTTTAGCATTGCTGGGTATTTGGGGACATTAGTATTATTTTATCTTCTGCGCGTGTATATAGGTTCTGAGGTGATTATTAAGTTCTTTCAACCTATTAGCTTCGTTTCTAGCTTCATGTATTTGTGCGTTGAGAGCAATGTTCTTCAGCTTCAATTGTATAGCTCTTGACATCTCCTGATGCTGTTTATTGGTAACTTCGGCTAACTCATGCTGCAGCTTTGTGTTCTCGTCAATTACTTTCTGAAGATTTAAAGCGAAATTTGATGTAGAAAATTTATTATTAATTTTCATAGAATTAATTGATTTTATTTTTTTCATAGCATTTGATTGTACTATTTTTATAACTTAAGAAATTTGATCCAAAATGATGTGTTTGGCAAAGCTTTGACTTTGCCTATGACATTGATGATTTTGACTTATTAAATGACAAAATTATGGTTAACATCTGCCACTCGAATGTTTTTTTTTAGAATAAATATTATTAACATGGCATTAAGGTTTTATGTTCTAACAAAGTCGATTTTCCCAGTGCTCTGCCGCGGGAATACCAAAATATGATCGGGAGAACAGTTTTCGTGCCATTCGTATACGAAAAAAGTTCACCGATCGAATTTTCTTTGTAGAAGAAAAAAAGTTTTTGATTTCTTAAGGTCACGATTTCTATGTACATATTTAGATTTTGTTCGTGCGATATTTTTTTAGGTGTAGATAGTACTTAATTTTTAGGTAAAACGGTTAAACTCGCAATCGAATTACCACACGATAAAAGTTTGATTGCCTCGAGAATCGGCCTCCAGGCGTAGCACTATCGCAGATCTGGCATCTTTCATCAGGTCTCGTATCATATCTCTCATTTTATTTGTTATTAGGTCATTAAAGAGGCTGGAATATCGTATTTGGATCGGACGTAGAATTAAAACTATTATTACTTCTATGTCGCTTTTAAGAAATAAGATGAGCAGCAGATTCTGAACTTATTCTTTGTGTCACCTTTGATTACCGTAATCCGTACTCGAGTGGCCACCGTGCTTAGGTACTCCTGCCGCATCATGCTCCATCTTAGCTTGATTTAAGGTTAGGTTGTCCATGTGGACGATAGTAAAGACGACATGAACGCTGTACTTAGGGCCACAGAGTACCAACCACCCGTCTTGTGGTCGCATTATTCCTTATTTCTTAGCCGCCAGTTCTTTCTCCGTCGTCGTGAAGACTACACGCATGACGCCTGCGCGCACTTTTGCGGTTCTGCTAGCGTGTGCGCTCGCTAATGCCGCGCTGCCGACCTACAAACAAAACGATAAAGGTTGGTGATGCTTTTTTAACTCGTTTAGTGTCGGCACTCGGGCCCGAGTGCGCGAGAACCATTCCAGCGGTGCCGCCTACTCGAGCCCGATTGTTTACGACGACGTCTTTTTCTGATATCATTTTATTTAAAGCAATCGGTCGATAGTGCTTGGCCACCAGCACGCTGTGCTGATAAAAAAATATAATAGGGATTTTTTAAATTTTTTTAATAAATTACGCGTAAAAGTTGAGGTTTCTTGGGTTACTCTTCGTAAATTTTAAGGCAGTCAAAGTGTAAATTATTTTTAATGGGTTACCTCTTGGTCCTAAAAGTAAAGGCTAAGCCAAGCGAGGCAGCGGCATTCCATGATGCAGGCCAGTTCAGGCCAGTTCAACTAGAAGTCTCCTGTTTACTTTGAGATTGCTTAATATATTCATTAGCCTAGGCACTAGGTAGTGAGTGAGATTTTTCACTCTTTTGCTATGCAATTTTGATAGATAAAGTTTTTTACGCCACTGAAAATCCTATGAAGCTAGTATTTCCAACAAAGCATAAGGTGTTCCTACTTATAACAAACTTTTATTAACATGAATTTCATAAACTTGAGCAACAAGTAATTTAATTAATGTAGCTCCGATGAAAACTTTATCAAAAAGATTCTGATTTTGTTGTTTCTTTGCTTTGATCGAAAGCTAAAGAAAATAGACTAAACTTTAGTACTCAGTTAAACGCACATGGGGTAATATAAAGACCTTTTAATGACCCCTACGTGTGCTCCTCTGAGTTCCACAATATTCTATAGTTTTAGATCCAAGCTCAAATAGAAACAACAAAATCAAAATCTTTGAATTTGGATAAAGTTTTTATCGCGGCTAAATTCATTCAATAATTACTTATTGGTGTTTTTTATCATCACATTTTCCAGCTCTTATTCGCAGTTTCTATTTTATAGTCGAAGATGGAATATTGAAAGCTCTAACTATCCTGGGTTGTCTGTCTGCGTTTAATTTTATGTTGTTTCGACTTAGATCTTTTACCAGACGCAAATGCAAGTGCAAATGGTTAGGAAATCATAACCAATAGTTTGCCACTTGATCTAGCTGTTGGTTTCATTAATACAATAAAAAAATGTTGAGTTTAGTTCAATTAGTATTAATGCTCAGTCAGCCTAGAACTAGGCCTATTTCTGCTGTGCTATCAGAAAGAACTTATAAAATTTTTGGCTTTCTATAGTTCCAATTTTCAAATTTCAAACAGGCTATAGTTCTAGAAGTTTCGGACTTATATATTATTACGTCATATGTGTCAACAATGTATGTCCAAGTCCCTGACGATACGTGTTCTTCAATGAAACATCCAATCATTGGTACTTTCTATTAAGGTTCAAGTGGTTTTCACAAGATTTCTTGTCTCATAAGTATGATAAGCTTAAACAGGACAGCAAAATGAGGTCATTCGTACAAAGGGAGGACCTACTCTCTGATTGTAATTTTCCATTGTGTTGTGTTGGTTAGGTCATGGTGTATTGCTTTTGCTTCTGATCTTTAGTCCCTTTTCTATTTGACTACCTATACTAATCCTTCGGCTACCAATCATTGTCTAGTAGTGTTTGTGGCAAACCAATCTGTTTGTATATGTTTTATTTTTTACTTTTCTTTAACTTTACTGCCTTGGTAGCGCAGTGGTAAGAGGGTCGCATTTTGAAGCGACGGCTGTGCCAAAAGTCCCAGGTTCGAACCCCGGGTCGGGTCAAAAATATGTACCTGGGTTTTTCTGTTCAGAAATTCTTAGGGTAGCCCGGAGTTTGGAAGTTGGCGTCGTTTCACCCCCGTACCTCGGAAAGCATGTTAAGACGTTGCTCCTGCGTCTGATGTCTCTCCGGTCGTGTCAGATTGCTGTCCCATCGGGCTATGAGAGTGAGAGGAGTAGAGAGTGCACCTGTGTTTGCGCACACACTTGTACACTATAATATGTCCCGAGCAGTCAGTTAGTCGTTCTGAATAGCCACCGCAGTGGAAATCGGCTAGGGGGACTATTATTATCATAATTATTTTCTTATGACACGTTTATGTTAACTTCGTTGTGATTTTAATGTGAATGAAAAAATATAAGTTAGCTTGGCAAATCCTGTTTCAACTTAAAATCGCAGCTGGGCCCTCTCAACGCGTAGGTAACGAGTTCATGTTTTTGTAATGAGACCGCCTAGCCAGAGGTTTCCAAACTGAATATTTTCTTCATAGCCGCGAGCGCGCAATCATGTTGTTTCTGATACTTTTTCAACTAACAAGATGAAAAATTTTGATGCAGCCAGCGAGGCGAGCACGCACAAACCGGCCAAGTGCGAGTCGGACTCGCATACTAAGGGTTCCGTGCCAACTTTAAGTGAACTAGAGATCCACTTACTTCCACTTACCCAACAAAATACAAAAATATTTTGTTGACAGCAAACATAACTTGGTTTTTCATAGTATTTGTATGAATAACAAAGTTATGGAAAGTCTTTGTCAAGATCTACATCATGTATTTTTTTCAAAATTTACACTGAGGGGAGGGGGGGGGGGGGGCGAGAACGACGACAACGCCCATCTTACCACTTTGGAAGCGTCTTTCTCTCTAGGTTTTAGTTTCAGATATGGAAGCCCTCCCTTAAATAACTTAAGTTTCAACTATGTAATACTAATAGTTTCAGAATAAAGTGTCTGTGACATACGGATGGACAGACAGACAGACTTAACGATACTGTAAGGGTTCGCCATTCGGCTACAGAACCCCAAAAATTCGAGTTGAAAACGTTACTTGTTTTAAGGGTTGTAGGTATGCCCACCGTGCTTACTAAACCTTCGGAGGACGAGAAAGACATATATTTATTACTGAATCAAATACCTTACTGATTTAATAGCGTTTTGGACACATTTTTAAATAATATATAAGTATTTTATATTTGTTAAGTTCGTAAATTAATATAATAAAAAAGGATATTAACGTGAATGTGAAAAAAATTAAGAACCCTCCCATTTTTTCTGAGCCTCTTACCGCCTTTAAGGCGTTATCGCCCACTTTGAGAATCATTAGACTAAGCCTAAGAAAGGTGCATTTATAATTTTGTGGAAGCCTATTTAGAGGTTCGTCGTATACATCACTATATAACTTAAGTTTTCCTATTGAAAGACATGGCCATGTTTGAAGCATAAAAGCGAAAGATCCAAATAAAAAGGCACAATCCCCTCAAAATAGTGTCACAGCGTTCATGCACCAAATTCCTCGTCCCAGAATGCACGTTACGGGTCTATATAGATCATTGCCACCTCTGTATCTACGCGAACTCGTGTGCATGTCGTTGACTCGCGGCGCGTTTGATCGTCGCTTGACCCACAAACAGTAATACACTTAACACTCCTGACACTCAGTACTGACCGGACGTCGTAACTGGCGTACCCTATTTTCGGACGTAATCACTAAAGTGCGAATGATTTTTGACGTTTAATTTCGGAACGTGACGGTTATTTCAAAATGAAGTAGTAGAGTCCATTGTGAGAGTTGCATTGGATGAAATAATAGTGTAGTAAAGTCTTGGTAGTTTCCTAGAAGCACGATATGTAAATTTGCATGTCCAGTGTTTATATTTTATTATTATCCATATGCTCTGTCTAAGATTCAGACAAAGACGAAGAATCTGTTTTATTTATCTAAGTGGACTTGTAGATAAAAGAAAATTACGACTTCTTGAATTTCCTTACATGTTTGAAAGATAGTTGGTAAGAAAATCATAGAGCTTTTGGAGCTATATGTTTTAAACCGTAAACTCCCCCATGACAGGTAGTGTCCACTATCAATTTTTGATGTTAAAAAGGTGCTCTTTAAGATTGCGATGACTTGAAATCTGAAATTACTCCTTATGATGCGCCACTGACTTTTCTGATAAAGTCATAGAAAATTAATTAATTTGTGGACATTTAGTATTGTCTTATAGATCTCTTGTGGACCTAAGAATGACTGTCTAATCATGAAAGTAAAGTATCTGCTCATTTGATTTATTAGGCGCAAGCCGCAAACACTATTTAGTTACGCGAAGTATGTCCCACTCTCAAGTCCCATATTATAACCGGCAATTGCCTACTCCAGTTTTGCAAACGGGTCACTGTCACGGCGCGAAATTTTATTTATGCCTTTACGTCTGGCGACGATTTGCAACTCAATTGCGAGCGTTTCCTCGACGCACAGTTGGTTTTATTTCAGCAGAATCACTTAAAATAAGCAATGGATTTCATAAGCATTATGAATGTTGATGCTTTAGTTATTAAAATTACTTATCTACACTTAAAAGTTACTACTACTTTTATTTATAATCTTAAACTACAAGATTCCTTACGAGATGTGTTTACAGAAATTAAAATATTGAATTTATAATATAATTTATAAATATTAAATATACCTCTCAGTATATTTACGAAAATTTAATGTATGTACGAAAAAAAATTACATTCATTCACGAAAAAAAGTGACATACACAAATATAATACTTGAAATAAGAATTGTCGTGAAGCGACAAATGTGAAGAAGTAGAAGGTATAAGAAAGAGGTAAAAGAGGGAATAGAATTTATATTGAAACAAAAAAATAAATAATACAGTACCGAAAAATGAGATGAGTTGATGTATGTATGAATGTAAGTAAAGTGCAGTGGGCGTGAGTTAGTGTCTTCAGATCTTCTATAAGTATTGTCCTGGAGGCAGCAAAGAGCGGCGTCGGAGTGCAGGGCCGACACAGCGGAGGTAGCAGAGGGCGGCGTCGGAGTGCAGGGCCGACACAGCGGAGGTAGCAGAGGGAGGCGTCGGAGTGCAGGGCCGACACAGCGGAGGTAGCAGAGAGCGGCGTCGGAGTGCAGGGCCGACACAGCGGAGGTAGCAGCGACGCCGATGTGCAGCGGTGACAGGCGCCGTGAAGGAGTAACTCACAGCAGTGATGAGGGTAACGGGAACTATGTAGAAAATGTTATGATCAGTTGGAGTGCCAGAAGTACTTGGTCTCGGGTCCTCTTCCGAGAAGGAGACAGGTCCCTCCCCTAGAGCGAGGAGGTGTTACTGCAGTCAATGGACTCGGATACTCCTCCGAAAATGTGTCCGGTCCCTCCCCTAGCGTGAGGAGGTGTTTCAGCAGTCACCGGCGGTTCTTCAAGACTTCTTGAGGGAAAATGTAGAGTGTTAAAACTTGAAGTATGTTTGATGAATAATAGAACTGTTCGAGCTTAGAACTCGGAATCGAATGAATTGAATGAAAAAAGTAAAGGCTTATATAGGGGCCTGGGCCGTTCAAATTTAGATCGAGGTAGGTTCAAAAATAGAACATGAATACTGGTGGTTTACAGAGGATTAAACCCGAAAAAGTAATAAACTTTGATAGAAGTTGTCAGACTTTGAAAGATATTGTCATAACAACCATGTCAATAAAGAAATAAAAATTGTCAAAAATCAAGCAATTTACATAAATAATCTGGAAAACGAATCATCACCCAATGCAAATTAAAGGATAATTGCAAACAAAGGTAAAACACGGCTATTTTTACAGTATTATGTACAGAAAAGTAGAATAACAGAGCTTTGAAAGTTTGACGTTTTTAGATTCACAATAAATATTGTTCAAAAAGGATTAGAAAACAACAATAATCCAAAAATACAGAGTAATAGTATAAGAAGAGTAGAAAGGCAGGTAATGCCTATAGTTTAATGTCTACAGTACGACTTTTTAGGGAGAAAATACGAACTGCGTTATGGTAGATAGAATCTATGATTAACTCTATGTTCATGTTTACAGCAAATGAACCAGCAATCTTTGGATGGAAAAAGGAAATGAAAGCATGGAAAAACAAAGATAATGTGATGAAAATGTTAATGTGGGTCCGATGAATACTAAATATATTAAGGTACTTAATTTATTACACGTAATACATGTACATCGGTACAGAATAACCTTGCTATTCCACAATTAAGGCTTTGAAAGGTTGGTAATGGGGAAAGGCAACTTTAACTGCCTCGGTGGCGCAGCGGTAGGAGGGTCGCACTTTTAAGCGACGGCTGCGCCAGAGGTCCCGGGTTCGATCCCTGGGTCGGGCCAAAAATATATACCTGAGTTTTTCTGTTCAGAAATTCTTAGGGTAGCCCGGAGCTTGGAAGTTGGCGGTGTTTTCACCCCCGTGCCTCGGAAAAGCACGTTAAGCCGTTGGTCCTGCGCCTGATCTCTATCCGGTCGTGTCAGATTGCTGTCCCATCGGGCTATGGGAGTGAAAGGAATAGAGAGTGCACCTGTGTTTGCGCACACACTTGTGCACTATAATATGTCCCACGCAGTCGGCTAGTCGTTGTGATTGGTCACCGTAGTCGAAATCGGCTAGGGGTACTATTATTATAATGGGGAAAGGGAAAAAAAATCAATAAACTACCAGAACAAATTGTAAACTTACCATTTAATAAATTTAAAACTATTATTAAAGAAACCCTTATGACGAAAGGGTATTATAAAGTAGATGATTATTTTAAAGAGAATAATGTATATATATCACTACAAACATTGTAAACCTTTTGAAAAGAGGCATTGACAATAGTGACTGAGTTTGATGCGCAGCTTCTATTCAGCACTAGCCCACAATTGTCCCGAAGCTGTGGTAGGGTTTATATTGGGACATGTAAAAGTGCCCCCAGTGGGGCTATTTGCATAAATCAATGACTTTTACTTTTATGACTTTATCTAAAATTGACTACACGTCCTTTTTAAATGACTCTGACTCATGAGACATAATAATGCGATGTCAGTAATGAGATCAGGTACTTTTCTACCATTCAAGAGCCTTAAAGCAGATGGAAACGTAGTAAAACAAGATATTTAATGGTGATGCTGGTGAAAAACATACCTTGTCCGTTCTGTATCTGCGAAGATAATTATCGCTTGGCAATTCTTTTTTCTTCTTGTTTTTTTCAAGTTTGATGAAGTTTGTAACGTGTTTCTATAGCCTTAAGCACTTTTGGTTCAGTGTAAGAAGCTTTTTATTCAGATGAAAAGTCGCAAAATAGTTTAGACAAATTTAGAGTACTTACACGTGCAGCGGTCCTTCTGTACGTAATTTATAAATAAATGACTAACAGCCGAACCTGCGTAGGAGTGGAGACCCGTACAGCCGGAGAATAGGGAAGTTGTTTAGTTGGAGACGTAAAACATCTTGGATATTTCCACAGCTTCCAGAACACATACCTTCGGAAACTCTTATACTGTCAATGTCAAATTATCAAAGGTTCATTTTTAATCATTTCGAATATTGGGAGATGCGAAAACATTATAAAAAATATCTCCAAATTGTTTTTTCTCAGTATCTTAGATCATGGGTGGAATTGTGTAAAGCAATCGTATTCATTTGACAGTTCATAACGTACAATATGATTTGTCAAAGGCTTTGTTCTACGCCGTTTGACAGATCATATCGTACGTTTTGAACTGTCAAATGAATACGATTGCTTTACACAATTCCACCTCTGGTTAGATTAGGGATTCCTTATTTTATTGGAATTTGTAGATGCATTCATTTATAAATGGTTTAATTTTGAAAGATTTAGAAGTCGTATTTATTTTTTACGATTTCTATCCCATTCGTTTATTTATCGTGTGTGAAGTGTCTAACTCTAAAACGAATATCTGTGAGAACGCAAATGGCACAAAATTGTATTCATACATTTTCATATCGCCTGACATCGCGACCATTTGTCTCGGTTTAGAGCACTCCAGTTTCAAGTGCATTGTCTTCTTCAGCCGCAGTTTTGCAAGTCGTTGAACTACCTCTAGTCGAGGTGACCCTAAGACACATGTCCTTACATTACTTTTCTTCTTCTTTGCAGCTTAGTTTAAGGATATATTTATAATTTGCTCTAGTTTTTCTTCTTCTTCCTCTTTACTTCTTTCCGCATTATTTGGAGTCGGCTCTCATCGTTCGGGAAAACATTTGTGTAGGCAAGCTCTAAGTTCTTGGGTACCATGGCCACAAGGTGGCCAGTAGCGTGTGTTTCTTCGCATTCCCAAAATCATTTGTTTCAATTTTTTCTAGTTACCAACAGGTAACAAGAGCTAGGGCGACGCCACAGAATAAACACTATCTTAGCTTGGCGGAGTATTTTTTCTGCTTTCCTATTAACACACAGGGAGACCGTCCGCATACCTTTCCTCTGTCAGCCACTTAGGTTATTTGATACTTTATCATGTCTAGCATTATATCTACACCTGCGTATTTGTTAACCATTTGAAACTTCGCACGTTGCAGAAATGTGATCTGTAACGTAACAGACGATTTTCATACCGTCTTAAGTGGAAAATAGTGGTTTCCCACTCGACCAGGAAGCCACGAATAGAACAATCGCAAGTTGTGATAAACGAGTGACGTCGGGAATGCATATTTATGATACCTATTCGATAAAAACATCCGGATAAAGTAGCAACCTAGAATTCTAGATTGTTAACGCGGCGGGTTCATATACCAATTATAGAAATAGAAAAAAAAAGTATATTTAGTTGTGATAATATCACAGATCTAACAATGTACAACAACAACTATTAAACGTGAACTAGACGAGAATTAAACTTTTGTATACCAAATCCTAATGAAGTAAAAACGTATCTTCGTCCAGTGGACTTCAGTTCATTTATTTTTATAAAAAATACTCTTACCAGATCAAATTTCATCGATATACCGAGTCAATAAGTTGTTATCTAGTACGAGTGATGTGGGTTTGCGAGAATGGCTTTTATAAGCTGAGCGCTTTTCGGATACATACAGGTTGGCCAAAACAGAGATTTCATTTTTTTTTTGGATTCCTTACATCCAGGTTTATCCAAATATAACATATTTATGATAGCCAAATTTTTGTACTTTTCCATTTTTTTAAATTTAAACTTTAACAAAAGTCATAGTTTAAGCTAGCTCATATTTTTTTCTTAGTAAATTTAATTTATAAGAATCATACTGCAATACAAAAAACTGACATAACTCAGTAAAAAGTGGAGGTTTATTTGTTCAAAAATTCACAAAAATTGTGAAAAAAATTGAAATTTCGGAAACTACATAAATTCGGCTAACTTACATAGGGTATATTTGGATAGCCCTGGATGTCAGGTTTCAAAAAAAAAATGGATATCACTGTATATTAGCTGTTTAGCTGTTTTTCTGGAGTTCAAAAAAGCTTTCGACACGGTCTCGATCGCATTCGTGCTACTAAAACTAGAAAACATTAGTGTTTGAGAACTCCACTTTCTTTGCTTCGAGATTACTCGTTTTCCGTAAACAACGTTTCAAAATAGCTGAATTTATAATTTCTGAAGAAACCTTATCTATGGACTACCTCAGTGCAGAGTCTTGGATCATTGTTTTTAATTTATATTAACTCTCTTTGCTACAAAAAATTGGAAGGAAGACACTTTTTCTGCTCGCTGACGATACTGCTTCTAAATTCGGGACGGTGTAAAACCACTTGCTGAAAGAGATCTACTTGTATCTATCGTATCTACTATTAACAAAAGTAAAAAAAAAAAGTTTCTTTATTTACGACCTCCGTAGTCGAGTGACTAACACGATCTTTTCTATATTGTCTCGGGTCTGGGTGTTGTAGTACCACCGTTGTGTCTGATTTCCATAACACAAGTGGCATTGGCTACTTACTTTGGGATCAGAGCAATGTATGTGATTGGTGTCCAATATTTATTTATTTATTATTTATGACCGAAATCAACCTTCTACAAATTTTTAAATCAAAATCCATATATGTTTCATGTATGAAACTCTTGAATGAACATTCTTATAATCATTTTTAGTAACACTTGGTCTTGCTCTAAAATTAAAAAGTTAAAAACACAAAAACCTAGGTTTTAAGGCTCGACCAAATGATGTCTTGGCGCGCGCAAATAGTGGTAATAATGAGTAGAACGCAAAACCCAGGTCGCAAAATGGTGCATACAAAATCTACACCAACACTAGTTTTTATACGAAAGTTTTATTTATCTCTTTATGAGAGAAACTGTTATTTCACTCATGCCAAGTATATCTATCTCATTGCCCTGGATAAAAGGTATATACCTTTAAATAAAATAATAGGATATGGACCTCGGGTAAAACTTTTTTGTGTATTGGAGTCCCCTTTTATTTTTCATACAAAAACTTGTCTTAGTGTAGGGGTACGTATTATAATACCGAAAGTTCATAATACCTACAAATGAAATACCCTCGCTTGAAACGTCGAAAATCAAAATACCGAACGAATGAAATACCTTTACCCGATGAAACGAAGCTCAATACGCCGAATTCCAATAACCGAAAGTTCAAAATCCCGAAAGTTCGAAATCCCGAAAGTTTGAAATACCGAAGGTTCATATCCCGAATGTTTAAAATCCCGAAGATTAATATACCTACAGTAATTAATCTTCGGGAAAATCCCCAAAGTTAAAAATCCCGAAAGTAAGATTAACTTTGCGGCAGGCGTTTTTTTTTTACAATGTGTCAATGTGTGCAGCAGTGTTCAGTCTCAATGTATGCAGCAAGCAGGCATGCAGCATGCAGCCTGCAAGCAATCAAACAGGCATGCCTGTAGCAAGCAGGCATGCAGCATGCAAGCAATTAAGCAGGTATGCAGCATGCAGCATGCAAGCAATCAAGCAAGCAGGCATGCATGCAAGCAATCAAACATGCATGCATAGGTTTTGCTTTTCTCCGGCGCTGCGGGAAGTGCAGCCCTTTTGTCCTAGCGTAGCGAATCTCAGGCACCCACGCTCGCTTCCGCAGCTTCGGCTTGCTGGTCGCCTTGGGCGACCAGCCTCAGCCGCTCCAGCTAGCACGGGACCTTGAGATTCGCTACAGCACGGCGAGGGCTGCTCTCCCTCCGCGCCTCCGGCTTTTGAATTACACTCTAGTATCGGGCAGACTAGTACCATGACCAAGGACCACGGCGAGTCGGGGTCAATAAAAATTAGTTTTTCTTAATGACCCTCAATCTCAATGGTATACAATTTGTTTGGCGTTTCGTTCATAGGACTAAAATTCGGTATTTTTAATCATCGGGTTTTAAATTTTTCGGTATATTAAACTTTCGGTCATATAAACAGTCGGTATGTTGAACTTTCGGTCATATAAACAGTCGGTATTTTAAAGTTCGTCATTTTAGTATTCGGCATTCCAATTATAGGTCTTATAAGATTCGGTATTTTGAATTTTCGGGATTTCAAACTTTCGGTATTCAAAACTTTCGATCATATAAACATTCGGCATTCTAAAATTCGGCCTTCCGTTCCTAGGGCTTATGAAATTCGGTATTTTAAAATTCGGTATTGTAATACGTACCTGATTTTTGTATGCAGCAGTTTGCAACCCGGGTCACATAATGTGAAAATTTACGGATTTGTTTGAATGTTTTCATGACATGTGGCAAACCTTTACCATTATCACAGTCTAGAAAAGTTTTCATGAAATCCGACGAGTTCAGTTCGTTTTTGTTTATTTATCACAGCCATATAAAGTTGAAGGTCAAATTTGAGAAAATAAAGTAACTTGAATTAGTAAATTAAATAAAAACTAATATGGTTTGTGTATGTGAATTTAATGTTAGTGAAACTGCAAATAATTTACAATAACATACAAAAATAAATTGCAGAAAAACTACTATAGTTTTGCCATGCCGCCGATGCCGCAGCGGCATTTTCCATAGTAGTATCTGACAGTTAATTGACGTATGTCGCCAGCAAAGCTGCCGGGCGGTGTGGATACACCATTTACAAAGGTCAAGCATACATAACCCACTTAACAGTTTCCGATACCAAATATCTACGTGCGATTTTACTTATTTTAAATAAATAACTTGAAATTTCTTGAAAGTAGTTTTGATATAGCTAAATCTTGGGGCTACTATATATTTTTCTGTAGACTATCATTGCATATAGATCTTGAGTCATTTGGTAGGCTACTTCTCCATTTGTTGGGTTTACGGCAATCGCTTCACTTCCTCAAACGTCTGTATTTAACAAATCTTGATAATAAGTAAAAGTTCCGATAAAAAATCCTACATATCTGTCTTTTTTATACGTTTTTGTCATACCGTACGAGTCAATAACCTGTCGGTTACATAACTTCAATTTAATAGCGACACAAATGCATGTCAATTCAGACGTCTGACGGGTGAACCGGGAAGCGTAGGACGCAAACTCTTCCTAGGAAGTCCTCGGGATTCAATGCCATAGTTATTATCATTACTATGTAGAAAAAGTTTCCATTTGTTGACTAGAATGGACACAGACCAAGTTTCCACTTACTGACTAATTATAATAACCAACTGTGAATATCGTCTTCTTTTCTCAGGATTCAACGTGAAAGTTATTTATCATTACTACGTTTAACAGTAGGATATTTTATTACTTTTGTTTATATGTACTTACTTTAAGCCTACTAGGAAAGCAGTTACCGAGGCCCCAATTCTTGTACAGTTCGCATCGGAAAGACGTCCATCGATTGAGATGACTTTTTCGAAGAAAAAATGTGTTTTGACTTTTAGGGGCATGATTTTCATGCATTTTGATTCCTTCTTTGTGGTATTTTTTTTTACGGGTCTAACTTATTTTTTTTAGTATAACTGTAAAAATCGTAATCAAATCACCACACGAAAAATAATTAATTGAAAAACTATATAAGTAATATGCTGACTTTACGTGTTTTTTTTACAAGTCTAACGACGATGATATCTGGGGTATTTAGGTATGCTTGGTATATTCTAGATATTTTTTGTTCCAGAATCAAAAATGGTGCTGCAAGAGAAAACGATAGCAGTAAGAATGGTGCCGATAGCTTACTTCTACCCCTTTAGTCTATGGCCAATGCCTAAGTATCCAAAAAGAGGTGAGATAGTTTTGTTTCAGTCGATAGCTTACTTGATACGATAAGTTCCATAAAGTGCGACATGGATCTTTTGGCCGACGACAAAAATCAGACCTAGCGCTGTCATCTTCAAATAAACGGTCGCCAGATCTAGTTTAGCGAAATCTCCACAACTATTGTTTACATTACATTTTTCCTTGTGTTATCTATGTAACTTATTTTACTTTTATTTTAATATAAGTAGTTTATAAACGCACTGTTGGCGCCAACTTCTGTGTGCTTTACTCAGTAGGGGCCTACTGAAAACCAGCGTCAGGTTCTCCAGGAGACCTGGCTTATTCTGAGTGAGGTCCTCTTGGGTATAGGCGTCATAGACACACACACACACACACACTGCGGCATGCACTGATTGGCTGGCATGGATACTTTTATTCATCGTAGTATAATTATTATTTTTCCTCTCATTTTTACTTTTTTGTGTTTAGTTTTCTTTCTTGGTTAGTAATGTTTGTGATGTCCTTCCAATAAATACTTTTTCTTTCTTTCTAACTTTTAAAATGATTATTTTTATATACCGTAGAGCTAAACTCCTTAAGTAAAGCTATAATTTTCAATAATTTAATTGTTATGCGTTTGAAATCACTGAAACACAGTCACAAACATATGTACTGTACTGTTTAAAATTAGTACCCTTCTCTTTGATTTTGCCATGGTTGGGTAAAAAATATTCGTTAAACTCCTTAAATCAAGGCAGATTTTTGCATGGGCTATCCTGATTGAATGCTAGCGCCCTCTGTCGATGTCATCTGTCGGTCAGAAGATCCTTTTCGCACTGTAGAGTCGCTAGCGAATTTTCATTCCAATAAAACTGAGATCCCTCTCATGAACAACGAAATCCGTCAATACGAGTTTTTAGTATCCAATCCTAACTGTGACATACTTTGGATCCGCAAAACGATAGTTGTATTGACAGAGTTTTTCGAATTAGGCCTTCAGCAATGATACGACATCTTTTTATTACCATGTATTTGGTGCTCACTTTCTGATACTTTGGGTATCAGAAATCGAACTTATATTCGTAGACCAACTGCCAAAAATATAACATTACATTCTCAAGTCGCATGTTATCTCTACGTATCAAAGCAAGCGAACATAATTATATAGGTATTCATATCTTCACGTATTTATAACCTGTTTTATTTATATTTTTTTCAGACCGAGAGGAGTCACACGAGATCTACCACTTTAAAAGAAGTCTGAAATCGGTTAATAGGAGAAAGCGATAATATATTAAACTTACTTTGAAATGTATTCGACACATCTCAGTATTGGTTAGCTGGTTAAATTATTTTTTCAAATGTCTTTCGATAAATCTATGTGTAAAAATGTAAAAAAATAAAGCCCACCCACTAAACCCACCTAAATTTCCATTTATGCCTTTAGCTTAAGTAATGAATAGTTCTATCTCTGCTGCTATTATTACCGCTTCTACACCGCTTGATTAGAAGTTATGTATTCAATTCGTTTTTTTAGGGTTCCGTAACCAAATGGCAAAAAACGGAACCCTTATAGTTTCGTCAAGTCTGTCTGTCTGTCTGTTCGTCCGTATGTCACAGCCACTTTATTCTGTAACATTAAGCATCACATTGCTGAAATTTGCGTGCGAGATGTCTTGGATAGATCTTTTAAAATGACAAAGGGTTTCTAGAACCATTTTTTCTTTTGAAGTCAAACGTTTGAGAGACAGACGCTTCCAAAGTGGTAAAATGGGCGTCCCCCCCCCTCACTTCTAAATTAAGCTAGTGTAAATTTTGAAAAATATATATGAAGTAGATCTTGACAAAAACTTTCATTTTGAGATCAATCTCAAATCTCAATCAATAACCGCAAATATAACTTTGTTCTTGATACAAATACTATGAAAAACAAAGTTATATTTGCCGTCAAAAAAATATTGTGATATTCAAGCTAAGTACGTGGATTCTCTTATTCAGTTAAAGTTGTCACGGAACCCCTCAGTGCGCAAATTTGACTCGCACTTGACCGGTTTTTTAAATCTATTTTGGAACAAAAATACTTAAACAAATTAAATCATTTATTTGATTCATGGAAACATTCGCTCGGTGTATGTGTAGAAATATTTATCTAATAAGTATTTTTGTATTTTTGAAAGTCTAGTCTAAGAATTAAATACGTAATAGCTTTAAATAAGTCATACGTAAATGTTTAAGGGCTGATTTTTCAATAGTCAGATAAGAAATATTCGTCGAACAAAATACAATATGACTAATTTGAAAACGTCACCTAATTGTCAGCAATCATGCTTAACTGTCATTTTTCAAAATCTGTCGCTTCATAATTTATCAGTCTGATAAGTTTTATCTGACCATTGAAAAATCGGCCTTAAAGGTAATATTTGTTCAAATAAAGAATATGTAAACAAATATTTTGTATTTATAATTTCTATTTTTGTTAACCTAAGTCCTGCTAACGAATAATAATAAAAATAATTGGAAACTAATGTAATATAATCAACTTACTTATAAAACAAACAGATAAAACTCAATAGATTCCTTATCTACTGGGTGAAACGTTTTCGCCAGTCAGCGCCATCTGTCGTATTTTGACTGCACTTAATTTACCCCTACACCGCCATGCGCTTACTTACTTCTTCGTGACGCCGACTCTCGTGTCCAAAGCAGCGATGCGATGGTATTGACTGAAAACCATTGAGTTCTTCATAGTTCCAGCGCCCATTCCACAGCGGCGCTAGTGTCGTCTACGAAAAGTATTAGTTCCTCGTAGCATCACAGTTCGTAGCGGCGCTAGTGTCACGACTACGAGATGACTACAGCGTGCTACGAATGCAGGGCGTTTCGTAGCTCGTAGTATTGATTACGCTTGCGCGACCTACTGTGGTTCGCGAATTTGTAAACATGTCCCTGTAAAAACATTTTTGGTTGTTATTTTATGAAAATGAAGATCGCAATTGTGTGGATTTTGTTCACGTACGCCAGATACTGCCTGGGTAAGTGTATTTTGATCGTTAACCTATGAGAATGCATGTAATGTTGTATAGTTCTTATGCCATTAGAATAAGCTCCAATTTCATTCACACATAATTGGTTTTTGCAAGCTTCTTCGATCAAAGATTTATGCTCCCGCATTTAACCAAAATTAAATACTAATAGTTTATCAACCCTATTTAAAGTAACTGGAATACTTACAAGCTTTATGTTTTGTCAACAACTAATTAAATATGTTTCAAAAGACTGTGACCTACATTTCTAAGATTTTAAACTTATATCAGCAATTTTCTAAGGTTATTGACATGAAAGATTTTTTCAGCTTATACTAATCATAGTTATAACAGTTTATTAATACCAACTTTATGGGGACTTACAAGTCACAATCATGACAATATTCTGAAATTTTCTACAAATAACACCAGCATATAAAGCAACAGAACCCAGCAGTCCATGTTTCCAAAATTAAACCACCTTCAAAAAACACACTAAAAGCTTTGACAAACGAATTTTGTAAGGCGGTTATTTTTTTTAAATTACTTTAGTTTTTTGCTTTTTAGTTTTTTTATCCATATCTTAAAAACTACTAGACCGATTTTGATGACTATACCTAACTGAACTGCAACCGTTTTTGAGATATCCGTGGACATTCATACACTTACGGAATTTTGCACACGTGTTTAGAAGCCTGATAGATCAATATATTCACACGTACAAGTTAAATTGATAACCTCCTTTTATGAAGTCGGATAATTTTATAAACTTTTAACGCCATAATTCCAGGTGTAAAGCTTCTAGAAGCTAACCCAGATGTAAAGCGGCTCTACGATGACCTGCTCAGCAACTACAACAGACTCATCAGACCAGTCACAAATGTCAGTGACATCCTGACAGTCAGACTTGGTCTGAAGCTGTCACAGCTCATGGAGGTCAATCTGAAGAACCAGGTCATGACTACAAACCTTTGGGTGGAGCAGGTTGGTTCATGTTTTAGATAAAGTAGGTTTGAGTAGGGCATAGCGCTTGGATGAATTAGCCACACCATTGTAAGATAGGACTTATCTCACCGAATAATTATAAAACGACCGGTTCTAAATTGATATTTACATAGATGATTGAATTTAGATTAGATAGATTAGATAGTTCGAAGATACTTTTCCTGGGAAAAATGGGCAGTTGAAGTGAAAAGAAAACTGAGTTCTTTAAATGAAAATCTTCTATTAGTTATTCGTCCAAGGCATAGCGCAAATAACTGTTGGGGCAGGAAAGTTTTAGATATGAGACTCTTTAACCAAAGGCGCAGCGTAGGACGTCTACCTATAAGATGGACAGATGATTTTATCAAGATCGCAGGATCACACTGAATGTAGACCGCTCACAACCGGTCGCTGTAGAAAATCGTGAGGGAAACCTATGTACAGCTATAGACGTCTTTTAGATGATTATGATGATGATGAGGTTTGAGTATGGTGACTGTTCAAGAATAAGTGGGTTTGAAAATGAAGTGATAACGTTTATTTTTATTTATTGGAAAATAAAAACTTCATCGTAAGTCAAAACTTTGACTGACAATTTGTAATCACTTATTTGTGTGCAAAAAAGATTTATCTATTTAACTATAAAATAGTTAAAAATCGTATTTGTACTTTGTAATTGTGACTTGTCTGTTTTTGTTAGTAAAATACATCAAAAGGCCAAGTTTTTTTTAGATGTAGCCTACCTTATTTCTTTGGAGTTGTTTTCAATGGGGCCCAATTCCCAGGAGCCAAATTTTGGTACGGGTGTTACTGAATTCAGCTGGTTCAAAAACCTCCCTCGAATTTCATCCTTGTATCTCAATGGCTCCATTTTAAATACGCGTATTTACTACTTCGGAGGTGGAATTGTGTAAAGCAATCGTATTCATTTGACAGTTCAAAACGTACGATATGATCTGTCAAAACTTTTGTTCTTTGCCATTTGACAGACCATACCGTACGTTTTGAATTGTCAAATGAATACGATTGCTTTAGGCAATCGCACCCCAGTACCGTTACCATGAGTTTACGTCGGTTTTACTCGCTAGCGACGATGTAAAAAAGTCTATGGACAATTGCACAGCGCCTCTTGCGGTCACTGTTTGATCTTTCTTTTTTTTCATACAAACAGTTACGTCCATAAAGATGAAATAAGAAACCAAAAATTTTTGCGCACGGGCGGGACTTGAACCAGCAACCTTTTGGCTAACCGGGCCAAACGCTCTTACCAATTCATCTCTATGAATATAAACTGTGTGTGTTAAAAACATTCTAAAGCATTAGATAGCGAAGCGACATCAATTTCCAAGTTGAATTTATTCTGCAAATTTTTGGTTTCTTATTTCATCTTTATGAATATAAAATATAACACTGTGAGTGTTAAAAACATTCTTAAGCAAAACAAAAAGTTACGTCGTCACTATTGAGTAAACTAATGGTAGGTAACGGTACAGTACATGATGACAGTTTATTCCGTTAACGTTAACCTATTGTTACTTTTTCCAGAAATGGTTCGACTATAAGCTGACCTGGAATCCTGATGACTACGGCGGCGTGGAGATGCTGTACGTACCTTCCGAACACATCTGGCTGCCTGACATTGTGCTTTACAACAACTGGGATGGGAACTACGAGGTAAGCAGTATTACATTAACACAATAATTATAATCGGCAACATAGTATGCATTTTCTTCAGGTTATAACGATATAAGACCCCTTACACACTGCGACTTTTAGCGTCGATGCAGACGCGCATTTTGAAAACGCGCTTCAGCATCGCAACAGATCACAACAGAACACAACACGTCACATCACACTAATATAAACGTTACCATACTAAATATATGACACCGATTCCGTTCTGATGAGTCACAGTCACGACACGACGCGACACGACACGTCAGACAAATGTGTCTCCACCTTTAATTTTGCATCGATGCAGACGCGCGTTAGTATCGATGCAGTCGCCCAAATGCAGTACATAATCTGTCAATTTACAGCTTCTGCATCGATGCTAATGCGCGTTAGCCGACTGCATCGTTGCTAAAAGTAGCACAGTGTGTTGAGGTTGACATTTTGCGACTGCATCGATTCTGCATCGCGACTGCATCGCTGCTAACCGTGTGCAAAGGGTCTTACACACAGAAACCTTGTCACATGCATAGTGACAACTCCAATGTCTGCCTTTCAACGCCTTTGACGCGTAGAGTATTGTAGTGAATTGGTACGGCATCTACCTGTAAATATAAATAAACAGAACAGTAAGCTCTACAGAAAGCAATGAAAATGCAAATAGGCAATGTTAAAACTAACCTTTATTGTACCAAATTCTTTCCAACGTCGATATAATCGTTTTTGAGTTTCACATGATAGTGATGATAAATTGATAACAAACTACTGAATATTATAAAGCTGAAGATTTTGCTTATTTGACGCGCTAATCTAAGGAATAACTGGACAAATTTAAATATATATTTTTGTATTGGATAGCTTAGCTGCGACGGGAGGGGAGGAATCAAACTCTAAACGCGCGAACGCAGTCGAAGGGTGCCACCAGTCTCGAATATAGAGAGAGCGTGGAAAAGTTTAAGCGCAAACTCAAAATATACATAACAGCGAGCTGCGACGACTAATTATTATATAATGTATAAATTTAGTAGTAGGTATCTCATTTTAAGTGAAATGTAAATTTCTTATGATAATAAATTCTTTAAACCTAAACCTAATATAAAACGAAACTTCTGTCCAGTCTTCTTATCAAACGATCTTTAAATACTTATCCTTGCTTACCAGGTGACTTTAATGACCAAGGCCACCCTAAAATACACGGGCGAAGTAAACTGGAAGCCTCCAGCCATCTACAAGTCGTCCTGCGAGATCAACGTGGAATATTTCCCGTTTGACGAGCAGACCTGCTTTATGAAGTTCGGCTCCTGGACTTATAATGGCGCCCAGGTAATTTATTATCTTATTCCTTTGTTAACTACATTCGAACAGAACAGTTGAATAGTAATGTACGAGTATTATTTGATTGTGAGAGCGATTGAAAATATGGACGTCAAGAAATCAAATTAGAATCGGATGAGTGCGACACCCTAATATCATCAACTTGTTTAAGGTAGGAGTAGGTAAGGGATCTCAGACATAAAATCTCAATATTGGCGCAAACGATACAAAATTCAAACAAAAGATGATGCGAGGTTGGGCGTGAAAAATCACTGTCGAACCCTCGACCGTACCTAGAAGAACATACCTATTAAATTACGGTACAGTGCTAAAGCCTCCATAATAAAATGTTGATGTTCAAATATTGCAAAGATAACATTATAGCTCGTATGTCAACAGACTCATGTACGGGAAAATATTTGGCTTGGCCGTTTCTCTTTCGTCATGTCCCATCTCGTGAATGGTGAAAAATGTATAGTGTTTTATTTTTCAGTCATTTTAACAATTTACACGATATAAATGCCTTAAAGCGCTTTCACAATTTTTATACATAAATTGCAGCAGCGGCGCGCGGCAATCGCACGGCAGCAACGCCGCTGTTTTTTCCGACAAGAAACCCTTATAGTTTCGCCATGTCCGTCTGTCCATCTGTCCGTCTCATAAAATTATTATCCCTTTGGAATAGAACGACAAAAGCGAGATGTCACTAGCAGCAAACTGTGTGATAAAAAGAGATGGGTAGCAGAACCATTTTTGTCAGATGTCAAACAGTTGACCGCCCTGCAGAAGCTCGCTGAAAATTACGTGCATTTGATTTTTTATATTTAAAAGTGAAATTGTGTATATTTTCGAGAAATAATGAGTCTGAAACATGGTAACTTGATCAGTGATTGATTATTATGCATTACAGCGGCATAACCCCAACAAATAATCATTTAACAGGTAGATTAGTCCAAATCGAAACCTCTTAATATACGACTTTATTTACCAATGCGCTTCAAATTTAAAGTACGCAGTTTGATTATTCTATTCTACAAACGTTAATTTACGTAAAAAATAAAGTCAGATTAAACCAGGGAATGTATATCGACGAATATTTTGTATAATGAAATAACATTAGTTTTACACTAGAGCTGCATGTTCAATATTTTGTGTCGACTGTTTATCATGCAGTAAACTACTATATTTAACTTAGAAACATTGTTATAAATCACCTGATCGAAAGGTTATCTCATTTAAAGCTACAAATGTTACTTACTTAAGTTAGTTACTGACATCTTAAATCGGTTTCGTTTGACAGCTTTTACTTGTCCTTCTATTCCGATAGGAATATTAATTTTATGGTCCGTCTGCAGTCCAGCGCAGAGACCTAAGGTGCTAGAAAACTGTGATTTCGTAAAGATATATATTCTAATCTCCCTGCCCAAGTGGTAAAATGAAAATTTTGAAAAATATTTTTTTGGGGTACCTCTCATACAAGTAACGTGGGGATGATTTTTTCTCCTGCAAAACCCATCGTCTGGGGTATCGTTGAATAGGTCATTTTTCAATAATGTCGCTATTTTCTGTAACATTCAGTTTTTTTTAAAAGGCATGTAATTGTTAGATTCCAATGTCCCACCCTCTCCCAACTAAACGGTACTAGGTGGATACGTGAAAAAAATCACAGCAGTATATTACACTAAATTTAGAAGAAAAACTATCGTTGCTATGATAAGTAAACAAATGACAGAGTTGTGGTCCATAAACTTAAAGCGAAATATTTTTCATGAAAATTTTCGTTTATTTTTTTCCCTCCAAAACGCGTTAAGATATAAATCTGAAACTGTAGTTAAATATTGTTATTGATTGTCTATTTGTAGCTGTAAAAATATTATAGATAGAAACAATCAGTTTTGTCTCAAAAACTCTAATAGGAATCGAATCCTTATTATAAGGCAATCTTTATCATGTTTTACAGGCGTTTTGTTATGTAATATTTGTACTTACATACATAGTAGGTACGGAACCCTTCGTCCGCGAGTCCGACTCGCACTTGGGCGGTTTCTTTATATATGGGCATCCGCTGCTGTCGCTCTAATTTGAAGGCGCACCTAATGTATACGCAATGTCATTTATTGTTATTATTGGTTGTTGGGCTCTAATGTTGCCATCTCGACCAGGTATGATCTATTGTGGTGCTACGCAATGTCATTACAATCTATAAATATTATCCCTCAGGTGGATCTTAAGCATATGGACCAATCGCCCGGTAGCAGCCTGGTCCACGTCGGAATAGATCTCAGCGAGTTCTACCTATCTGTGGAGTGGGACATACTTGAGGTGCCAGCTACAAGAAATGAAGAGTACTATCCGTGCTGTCAGGAGCCTTTCTCTGGTAAGATCTTTCATATCACGGCAAAACATTTTGATCAATGATTCTACAGAATTACATTTGACCCTGACCAGCAGGGTGATTCAGAACGTTCGATAAGCCATTCGGCATGGGATTAGGCTAGATTTTCTTTTCATTTTTTAATTAATGTTGCAGTTTGATCAGATGTCATATCAGTTCGGTAACAAATAAAATAAAAGAACATAATAAAATAGTTGCATCGGATAATTCCACGTTTTTAAATTTTATTAATATGTAAAAGTTATCGAATAGTAACCCAATTTGTAACCGAATGGTTCTGAATAAAGGGCTGGTCATACTGCTCTAAAATTCTTTACTAATAGTAAATAGATAAAGTATATAATAGATATAGTAATTCAAGTTATAATCCCTAATCAATGTTTATCAAAGTAGCTAGCTCGTTGCAGAAACTATCATTATTATAAATAAAACTCATTTTAGAAATTTAGTTAGAATTAATAACTGGAAGCGCCTATAAGATGAAATAAGAAACCAAAAATTTCGCACAAGCGGGATTCGAATCCGTATCCTTTGGCAAACCGGACCAGTATTTGGGATATTCGTTGGCCAATCTCTGAGTTAAGCCATTGGCGCTTAATTATTGTGTGTACGCAAAACACAAGATCACACTCTGATCCTTCGCTCTTATAGTTGAGAGAGAAAGCAGCGCGACATGACTGGAGATCAGGCGCACGATCAACGGCTAACCATGGTTTTTGAGGTACGAGGGTATAACTCCCCTATTTACGCAGTATTTTTAGAAGAGACTATAAGCAATTATTTAACATAAGTATATTTTACTTCCAGTTAGTTTTAAACATACGACTAAGTATCAGTTGGCAATCAATAGTTATGACTCTGGGGAGCGTGACTTGACTCTTAATAAAAATAAACACTGTACAAGATCGATGTCTTCGGGTAAATTTGAAGTACCAAAGGTCAACAATTATTTTGGAGATAGAACCATAAGAAGCGAATACCATACCTTCTGAATAGTTGGCCGGAAGACATTCGTCGAGAAAGAGATAAGAATAATTTTAAAAAAAATATATATTCCTTAGCACATTTAAGAATAAATTAAAACGTAATTTTAAAAAAAATATTACTTTAGCACATTTATATGAGACTCACTTGATCCTACGGACAAACTGTGTAAATAGTTTTGTAAGACTTTGTTTATAAAAATGTACCATGTTGTTTTCATAATAAATTAATAATAAAAGAATATTGATTATCTTCATACTTAGACTTATTATTTTTACTATTGTTCCAGATATAACCTTCAAACTGACAATGCGGCGCAAAACCCTTTTCTACACCGTCAACCTCATCATACCCTGCGTCGGTCTAACCTTCTTAACTGTTCTCGTGTTCTACCTACCCTCGGACTCCGGTGAGAAGGTACGTGGTTGATGGATCACAAGCCTAACGATCCGTAACATAGCGCTAGACGTGTTAACAATCCTTATTAATGGCACCTCGAATTGAGAGAAAGGTAGTTACAAAAGTTTTTAGTTGAAGTTACAAGTTACAGTTACAAAAGTTTTAAGCTGTTTTTGTAAATGTTGGTGTTTTCTGATACGGACATACTCATACCGTAAATAATAATTGTTATGTGCAGACACGAAGCAAGCATACACGCATCGATTTGAATGAATATTTTCTATTGAAAATAACGTCATAACTATGTTTTTATAGATCTTTCTACAATATAGAATCAATGATGATCCGATTGATTTTAATTCAATCAATACTACAAAAATTTCTCAACACATAATACATAAAAACGATAGTTTGATTTTATACATTGCCTGCTTTTATACTTAACTATGTCCCTAGTATATTTAATTTTATATCTCCAAAATTCTTGATAAATTGGTCCTGATTGATTCCTCTCAGTTTCGTTCTTAAAGTTTAGGTTTATATATTTTGTGAATGTTAAATGGGTAATGTTTCTAGCTAGACATTTCCCACAAAATATTAAACATTTTGTTAAAATACCGGTTACCCGAAAAATAATTGTAACAGCCTTCTTAAGAAATTAGCTGTTGGGAATCTAATCCTTTACTTTTTTTAACAAATAGAGGAGGATTTTTGTAAACTGCCAATCAGCTTTTATACAGATTGTTAAAAAGCATGACAGTTTATAACCACTCCTGCTATACTAGCTCAAGTTTAGCTTCCTACTGTATATTTATTCAAAAGTATGGATTCAAATCGTGATTTGGCTCGAAACGTCTATTGGATTGTTGGTTTGTGGATGCAATTGATGCTCGCTATGCGTAGATAATCTCCTTTCTATCCTCCATAACAACTGGTTGAAAATGGTTTATTGTACAGATTATATACGAAATTGGTGTTATGTAAGTTATGATACGTGTGATTCCTACAATCCTAAACGTCGAAAAGAATCTGCTTAGAACTAATTGTATTGAAAAACTTGTGTCAGTAAGTATGTGTGTACCTAACTCAAGGTCATCTACTAACTTTGCAGTTCATACTTCAAGGATAACTTCATTCAAGATTAGTTTTCCCGTCTTGGTTACCTTATCACTCACTTATATTTTAAGTTTTAGGCTATTAAATATATAAACCAACGTTCTGTTAAGCAGGTTTTTATTAAAAGTACCTATTTGTCACAATTAATTTGTGATTTATTGTAGATACATTTAGATGAGATTCAAATATCTGAATACTCGCAGCAGCAGATTCTTTTCGCCATCAGTTCGAAGGTTCTTCTCTGTAAAACAATTGTTTGTATTTTCGGTTGTCTCTCTCCTTCAAGGAGAAGGCAAAAATCTATACAGACATTGTTTACAAAGAAGAGTTTCTGTATTGGATAGTTCAAGGGCATGTTTGTTTCATCTTTCGACCCACGATCCATCTTCCGTAATTTGCCTTTCACTCATCCATAACCAATATTAGTCTTTTTTGATTCATTAGCTAGAATGTGTGAGTGTGTTGGCATCGTAAGACGAGTTCTATCATTATTGTCTTTCCACGGATAAAATTAAGCGAAATAACTTTGCATGTCTCAGTTTTTATAATAACTTAATCTTTGATATTGAAATCAGTACTAGTAATACAATTGGAACCCGGTTTTGAACTTCCAAATTTATCAAAGATATTTCGATCGTTATTCACTAGGAAAAAATTTTCATACGCAGTTTTCATTTGGCAGAATTCATTTCTGAAAAATTGATTATAGCTCTTGCAAATCCATGGAAGCATTTCTCTTTCTTCGTGAATCCATTGAACTTTGCAAATATTGTCTTTTTTAGGATTCAGTGCTAATCTTATTGCAAATTCAGTTATTTTTTCTTCTTTGCTAGTTCATCTTGATTTACTGTATGAAATACTTCCAGATTCTATTATTTTTTCAGTGACAATCCTAATAGCAGCTCTACAATACCTTTCGAGTTTGCTGCCTTGTTTCAACTTAAATCTTTCGTATTTTGGTAGTTAATCGGAAATCCTTAACTTCCGATTTTTCCAAACTTCGCACAAACTATCTGGAACTCTTGGAACTTCTTAAATCTCTAAAATTAGTTTAGAATATTACCTGGATATTTGTCAATAATTGAATAACAGTACGCAGTTTACGTCATATTACCACTAAATAGATAGAACAAGAACAACTAACACCAGCAACTTAAATGTCGGGATACTTCCTACGTAAAACAACATGTTGATGTACAGCAAAAGAAAGTGCTTACAAGCAAAAATAACCAATCTATTTAGTGAAATTACCTTTCTAAGGAATATCCTACTTAAAACGGACCTGTAGTTGAGAGCTCTTTCTTTTGACTGTGTATGTTTATTTCCAATGCTTTTTCTACTCTAACCTCGGCATTACCTATGACATCAGCTTTCATTCACAACATGACATGAACTCATTTCGAATGCGTGTACGCTTATTCTTTGCGTGCTTCCACATAACTCACTGCTTACCGAAGTGGAAAGACAATCATCATCATATTAATCAATCAGGCTTTTGCAAAATTTGGACAGGTCAGCGGTTATTTAGTTAAAAAATTGATTAATAGAAGACAAGTTCATACGAGCATTCTATCATTTTGCGATCGAGTTGGGTTGTGAAATGACTGGAAAAGTACAAAAATTTTGGCACGTTCGTAAAAACTTGCGAGCTTGTCCAGAATATTGTCAACCAACCGACCGCTTGATAACAAGACTTTTGCAATAGCCCTCTAAACCGTGTACTCAAAAAGGACTTAATTCTTTCCCTAGATATCGCTCTGCATCTCCATCCTGGTCTCCCTCACAGTGTTCTTCCTTGGTCTGGCCGAGATCATCCCGCCAACATCCCTGGCGATCCCTCTGCTCGGCAAATACCTGCTATTCACCATGATTCTCGTCTCACTCAGCGTCTGGTTCACTGTTTGCATTGTAAACGTCCATTTCAGGTAATTTGTCTGTTCTCCCGTAGATATCCTTAAGCATCTCCATATTGGTGTCACTGACGGTGTTTTTCCTGCTGCTGGCTGAAATAATACCGCCTACGTCGTTGGCGATACCACTGCTAGGGAAGTATTTGCTGTTCACAATGATTTTGGTATCGCTAAGCGTGTGGATGACTGTCTGCGTACTCAATGTCCACTTTAGGTAAGTACAAGACAGTTCTATGCACGTTTTAGACTCATGACAGGTAAAAGTTTGAACGACAGCGCTGGAGGTACCGTAGACGCTATCAGTAAGTTGGGAAGCACATGCTTTAAGATTCTAGCACATTTTAGAGATGTTTGTGTTTAAAACATGACACAAATGAGAGGCTGATTAATCGATGGTTCGACTCGATCGCTGCAGGCCAGACACCATCAATTTGAAGACACAAATTTGAATCGATGTCTCTTCGCTTCTGAAATTATGTGTTTTAAAGTGTTCATATTAAATACCATTTACTACTTGCGTATGGCACAGTAGAAAGTTCTATTTGAAATGACTGTATAACGTAACAATAAAACAATTTCATACTTTGTTTCATATAATTATTCCTAAGTCGAAAGCATTATTAAGTTTAAATGTACTTCAAAAATCTATGTATGCTTCTTTTTTTGTTAATATTGTGTGTATTTCTTAATGTTACAACTAGTATTATACATAGATAAATAAAATATAATGTGTGACCTTAACCTCCTAAACGTTTTAACGTTTAGTTTATTGACACATCTTAGTTATGTACATTCCAGTAATGACTAAAATTAGTAGGCTATATTAACTTACAATTGCATCAAAGCTTTGTAGGCTGCTACTTAGCTGGCGTTAACTTTCCGCTTTTAGATAAACAAAACTAAAATACTATAAAAGAAACAATGATATACAACACCTAAACAAAGCAAAGTCTAAATCAGAACTGCAAAACTTGAATTTCTTCAAATAAAAGTTTTTATTAATAACATACAAGAAAAAACTTAAACAGACATGCAACATCAAAAACGAAACCATTTCCTTGCGGCAAGGAGGCTATGATTCTGGCTGTGTTGCCGCGTTGTATTGTTGTAGCTCAAATTATAAGCATAGCCAGGCTATGCTAATAATTTTAGCTAGAAACCAGCCGGCTTTATAATTGGCCATAATATAATTTATATATATATATTTTCAACTTGTTGAAATTCAAAATGCTGATCATTAGTTTTTGTTTGTAGCTTTACTTTTTACTGGATTGTGGTAAAGAAATAAAAAAAGGCAGGGTAATGATTTTAGCAGCCTGTGTATCTATTTATGTTGGTAATTATTTATATAGGTCCCGCGTTTGTGTCTGAACTCCTGAGCTAAGTTTGGTGAATGAGGTATCGATCGAGTTCTTTTTATAGTCCGGGTAACAAAGGCTAGTTTTCCCGAAAGTTTTAGTCAAAAAAAGCGACTTGGCGAATCCAACAACAATACAGGGTGTTGTTTTGGTCAGTGACATCCAACTCAGGGATGATGGTATCAGTTATAATTATTTTTAAATGATATGTAAGTTTCATAAAAAAAACCTCTTTACACTAAAAGTATTTAAAACGAATGCAAAAACACGCACCCTCGCGCTTAGTTCGCGTGTATCTACGAAATACTATGCCGTAGCTAGTAAGCTACGAAGAGGCGGCCTGGCGTTGGTAGTTTCGACTCGCTCGTTAGTATCGCAATAACAAAATAATATTGTGAGTTCATTCCATTAAAATATATATTTCTTATAGTTTTTTTAGCATCAGTATCGTTTGTGCACAACCCCTGAATCAGGCGTCGCACACTGGGGCGGCCTATATGAGACGAATGCGAAAAACTCTATAATACTTTGAATTATGTATATTTAAATTCTGCATAGTTTGTAAGCTTAACGAAATATACGACTTTGCTTAGTAAATATCATAAGGATAAAAAACCTAAAAAATAAAAACAATATGTAGGTATGAAAGTTCATTGAAAAATCTGTTGTTTAAAAAACTGTTAAAAAAAATCGCGCAACAGGCTTTCACTTTTGACTTTGGTTTTATGATACCGAAGGGTTGAACGTATTTATAACATTATTCATTTAAAAAGAACTTTGCGCAAAATCGAAATATCGCGAATCAAAATTTTTGTATTATCAAACTTAAAAAGACACGGTTATCTGTTCAGCTTATCAAAAAACTACATTGTCTTAAGTGTTACATCGAGTACATACCTCGGTCCTTATAAAACATGACCAATAATTTGAAAAAAATCTCAACAATCCGAATTTGGAATTTTCAAAGTTCAACAGAATTTCTACTAAACTGTGTGGATGACTAAACACTTGCACTTAAAGAGTCAATAGCTACTGATTAATAGCCAAGGTAACCGCTAACCTGACGACACAATATGTTAAATACCCTCTTATTTTATAAACAAGCATTATTTTTTATTATTATCCTCATTTAAAAATAACAGTTTTTCGCATCCGTCTCATATAGGCAACCCCAGTGTGCGTCGCTGACCAAAACAACACTCATGCACTCATAACTTTTAACGGATATCAAGAAGATAAAATTAAGAGGAAAAAATGATTATGGCGTAGTCTCAGGTTACAGTTTTTAAACTATTTCTTTTGTGTGGTAAAGGGTTCACAATAGCGACTCGATAGCAACTATTGTATTGTGAGTATCATAATACAAGGCGCAGCACGCACAGTTCGTATTCTATTACGTATTCAAGATGGCAATGCGAAGGTATCCATAAACACTCCACAATAGTGGGACTCGAGGCAGGGTGCATAAATTGTGTTTCCTTTGTTAGGCTTCATGTATTAAGGGTCAACAACCTTCAGGGTACCTAAGGTTTGCTGGGAAAGGAGGAATTGCGATCGGTATCTTTGTGAATAAAGCAAAGTGGTCAAATAATCTTGAGTAAATATAGTTTCTAATTTTAACTTATTAGTATCCAACATGATATCGTCCTCTTGATTTCATGTCGTGTTACTTACTGTTGACGACGGTTTCCTTTCACTTGAGAAACTTGGCTTTGGACTTGAAAGTAATATGAAAAGGAATCAACTAACTTAGCCGTCAATAAATGCTAAGATATGCTCTTTAAATGTGGAGAGCCGGTAAATAGTTATTTTTGGTAGATGAAAAAGGTTTCTCCATTTCTTTTAGTAAAAAAACCTCTGATTGCATTAAATTTATATTCATGAGAGCCTAAAATTTTTTGACCTGTATAAATAGGATTTTGAAGTTTTGAAGTTTGATAGACCTTTGCCTTAACCCACTTACGCACTGCGACTTTTAAAAACGTTTTGAAAACGTGCGACAGCATCGCGACTCGCCCAATGAACAGATTGAATTTAGTATCGATGCAGTCGCCAATAAACAGTACATCCAGCCACTGCATCGATGCTAACGCGCGTTAGCATCACGAATGCATCGATGCTGAAAGTAGCGCAAGTGTGTAAAGGTTGCATTTTGCGATAGCATAGATCCTGCATATTGCTTAAAATATCACTGAAGGGGTCTTAGGGTTATGTTTAGGCACTGTTTGCATGCAGGTTTGGGCTCTATAGAAACCTTGCTACTTACTTAGGCTCCAACACAAGTATTCGGCCAGCAGGACGTAAATCTAGCCTTTATTGTAACTTTGTCACCTCGATAGCGGGACAATAGTGCGATTTGAAATACTGCCGTAGCACACACTAAATCACCGTGCTCTTTACTGAATGCAGATTTTGGCCTGAAATTGCTTTCCACCTTTGGAAAATGAAATTTTTCATATATAATGCAATAAAAATATTGACTGGATGTTTGCAATTTTCCCTTGTTTATTTGTATACCGCTAAACAAAATAGGGAACTGTCTTGCTTATTGTGTAGATTGACATGGGTTTCGGGTTCAAATCCGACATAACACCGTGGTCGGTTGGTCGCAATGTACGTCCAGACGCTGCACTTGATATTCGCGGTCTTAATGTCAGATTACATATTTTGCACAAATAGTTACAATAGGCTATTCCACATTTTTCGCCAAGATTTTTTAAAATGTTCGTTTTGATTCAATAGTTAACAGTTATTTTTATTTCTTAGAAAAAATACCTCTTTATGCACTTAATTTTTTTTCAAATTCAAACGATAAATGTTTGCGCCAAAACGACAGCCTCCATTTTTGTGACGTCATAAGAACAGCAACAAGTAAACTTCAAATATACTTGGTAATTCCTTAACTTTATAGTTCGATAAAAATTCGAATATGAGCTTAAATAGCCCGTATCATTGGTGTATAGTGCCAAATTGTAACAACACAACATTAAATACTCCAGAAAAGTTATTTATCAGGTACGTAAACAAAACTTTTCAGGAACACCAAAATCAAATGATTAAGATTTGTAAATGTGATAATGTAGTTTTAAAAAATTAACAGAATATACTTACATGACTGTTTTAACATTTCTGAATTCGGCAGAAAAGAAATCGTTATTACGCATAGAATTTTGCTATCATAAGCGAGTCAATTTTAGCCAGATTTGTACTGTCTGCTTTTACGAATCCTTCCTCCATTGTAAAACGATGATTTAAATGTGCAAAAAACTGAAACAAGCTACAAATTCGCAGTCAAGAGATATTATACTCAGATTAGTTAGAGTATGTGATTTTATAATTCCTTCAAAGAAATCTACATTGATTCTGTTCTTATGACGTCACTTTCGAATAGAACATGGCGGCTGGCGTTTTCGGTCACGTGATATACAGATAATAAAAATTCAATTTTATTTTTGAAATTATAAATAGACCGATTAATTATTAAACAAAACAGTGCTGTATACGTCTTTCCTATGATGAATACCATATAAATTACACACTTTTGTAATTTAATTTTGATAGATGAAACTACCCTATTTGGCCTGTTAATTATGGTCATACAAAGTAGTGATTGATATAAAGTAAACGATGACCATATGCTCTCTGACATTTCTTTGAGCGTGAAAGAACTGAGAACCCTGCTTTTGAGACTAATCTCAGATGACAGGAATCTTTTTTTTTTATATTTTTGTTACAAAACAGTCATTACATGGAATTACTTAATCTAAACAAAATGTATTCGGCAATGAGTACTTTCCCATAAGTACTTTCTATGTAAGTATATAAGTTTATAACAGATTAAAAAAAAAAACAATAATTGAAGTGCGGTAATTAATTATTAAACAATTATTTAACGTGCAAGTTACAAATATGACTTACTGATACATAACATAATATTAGTAGATGAAAACATTTCTATTCAGTTACAAAATGAAAAGATGTTTAAATAATTCGCGTTTGAACTGTCTTAGTGTGTGGTTGAATATGTCTAAATAAGACTTACTAGAAAATTCTGATTAACATTAAGTCAGGAAGCGAGTAAGATATACCTTAGTATATTTTCTATGTATCAGGGGTGGTACAAACACATTTAATGAGCGCGAGGAGCGTACAGGTAAACGACCTTTAGAAATGAAATTAATTTTTGATAAGAGATTTGCAGTCTAATTGTAAATTTAGTAAGTTAGTAAAATATACTTTACCCCCGTTTTGGGTCTTACAGGCATTGATTTCAATTGACCTTAATCGAATTCTACAATCTAAAAGGGCTGTAAAATTGTATAGCAACTTGACAACAACGCTGCAATTGTCTGTTTGCAAAGCCCATATCAATGTTAGTGCTAACTACTAGCAAAACCGAAAATTAACGTATCGTTCGCATTTAGCCCGCGCGCGAATCCAGCGTTAATGGTGCCATGAATCATGGGGCTCATTGTTATTTTGTCATTACGGTAATAGAACGAGCGAATGTGTGAGTTATTGCCAACGAGATAGTGTTTATAAGCGATCGTAAATGGCTAGTTTAAAGTGGTGCTGCAGCTTGTGGAGTTGCAGGGCAGAGGCGGCTAAAAGTCAAAGATTAAACCTAACGCCTGAACCTTATCACTCGCGTCATTGCGTCACAAACTCGGTTTTTTTTTATTCTTGTGAAAAATAGTTGTAACGGAATCCAAAAATTGAACCTACGACGCTGAATATAATTAATGATTGTTAAAGTTATAATTGAATAACTTGAACGTAAACTCAACTCTAAAATCGGCGGATTTAAAAACTATCACTTAGTGTTATCGAAGAAGGAGGAATATGAAGGTTGTTATAATATATTTTCGTGTTATTCATAATAAAAGACCGTGCTTAATAAAAACTTAGGTAAAACAAACTGGTAACGTAGTAGATTATCGCAACATTCGTCACAAACTACAGCCATTTTAATTTGTAAATAAATGAAAAAAGTTATATGCAAGTAATAAGTAAAAACGTAACCTTCTCAATCACAAATTAAACAAGTGGAATATAATTATTATAATAAAGTAATATGAAGTAGCGCTGTTTAAGTAAACTTTATGCTTAAATTAATTTGAGCAGCAGCTGATACCTTAATTAATATTAAATGTCAACATGCTTGTAAAGCATTTAAGTTAATGTAATTACATTCTAGTTGCCATATGTGTAGTAGCTATTTAATAAAATCCAGCTATTAATTTGAAAAGTTTGGCAAACATCAAATTGTTGACTAATTTAATCCCTCAAGCGTATGTGAACGAGACGCAACGCAATTCTATTGTTATGCGGTTGCCTGCAACCGCTCGGGTGTTGAAGCATTAAGTTAATTATTTGACGACCTCCGCGGTGTAGTGGCTAAGCACGATGGTTTCAAGGCGTTGCCGCTCCGAGGGCTCGGGTTCGATTCCCGGTCGGGCCAAAATAGAAACCAAATTTTCTATATTGTCTCGGGTCTGGGTGTGTTGTGGTACCACCGTTGTGTCTAATTTCCAGAACACAAAGGCATTAGCTTCTTACATTGGAATCAGAGCAATGTGTGTGATTGGTGTCTAATCGAAAAAAAAAACATGTGAAAGAAAAGCATCGTGTACATACCTCACCTAAAAACGTAACAAATTTAAGCTAGAATACAGGCGAATAATTTATTCAATTATATTTATGTTTCCAAAACTTGAACGTTAAAAAAAAAAGTATACATCAATTTTGAATTTTCATCCCTAATCTTTTACAACCATTTTTCTCCTTTCCTAATTATGGCTATTAATGTCATACAAGCAATGAGCCGCTTCGACTACGCTTGATTTTTTTTATGACAGTCTATAAGTATGTTCTAATTAGGTCTGACCGAATCCACCCTTGTTTCTTCCTGCCCTAATCGCTAATTTCTGTTAGGTCACCATCAACGCACACCATGTCCCCATGGATGAAGAAGCTGTTCCTTCAGCTGATGCCAAAGCTGTTGATGATGAGGAGGACCAAGTACTCGTTGCCAGACTACGATGACACCTTCGTGTCGAACGGATACACCAACGAGCTGGAGATGAGGTACGAGTAAGTGTTACAATCATTTAATTTATTTGTTGTGTATCTACCGACATTGATGGCCGAGTGATTAAAGGTCGAAGCCCACTTATCAACCCGTCACGGCGACAGCACCGTATCAACTCGAAGATTCAGTACGCTTTGTTTAAAACTCCATACTTTAACGCACGTCTATGGATATTGACCAAAACTCTACAGGAACTCGGCCCACTTTGCGTCAGCAATGCGTGTTTACAAAATGTTCAGATAAATTATATAAATATTTGAAAGAATAAATACAAAAAATATTTTTGAAAAATAATCAGGGGTTTACGAGGAATTCAATGGCAGATTAGGCATCTTGAGGTTATGTTTTGTGATTGCAGAGTTAATGCACCTCACCTACATTCATTTTGATTCATTGAGAAGGTAATTGTTATATTTTACTAAGGTTTTTCAATACTTACTTACTAAGTTACCCTTAAATTACCAGTACAATTATAATTCAAACAAGATTTTTGAAATATAACCTACAAAGACGCAACCTGGGCCCGGATTTGGTCAATATCCTTTGTAACGTCACCAACTCGGATCAAGACCACCTCGGGATCCACTCTCGACCAGCGGCGCATGCGTTGTAATGCGCTTACGGCGTGTCACCCGCTGGTCGACGACTATCCGTCCACCCTGTCAAACCGGCTGTTATTCACAAGAAGAGGTAAGTGTATAATTGTAGCAAACACGATCCGAGGCGAGGCGTTCGCTATCCGGTGTCGAGTCCATCCGAGGCGTTGCTGTTCCCTTTACGTAACGTGCTTCCGTGATTAACGTGGTTGACGCCTGGTTGGTGCTGTTCCCGTACCGGGTGGGTAGATTTGCTTCAACCTTAAGGCGTGCGCCCGGATAGCGCTGTATGTGAATTTTTGTTTCGCCGCCTGACACGAGTTGATTTTTTGAAGTGTTATAAACTACACATCAAAAAAGTATGTAATCAATTTGAAAACATCTTTTTTGTTTCATTTACCGTAAAATGATATCATTATATAATATTGTAAATTAAATATTATAACAGGGTGTCAATGCTTTAAGAAAGCACAACAAATATATTTTCTTGATATATTTACATCAAAAAAATTAACAGCTTTTGCTAGTGATCGATCGATGTTCGTGCCGCGACGACCAGAAGGCAAGTGTACAATGACATTCAGGAAATCAAATTAGGAATGGATACTCCTGCCAGAGAGCAAGAGCAACGTTTTGCTTTATAGGGAATGCGGCGACGCAGCATGATAGGGGCCGGAACAGTGTGTGTGTATGTGTGTGTGTGTGTGTGTGTGTGTGTGTGTGTGTGTGTGTGTGTGTGTGTGTGTGTGTGTGTGTGTGTGTGTGTGTGTGTGTGTATGTGTGTGTGTGTGTGTGTGCGCGTGTGTGTGTGTGCGAGTGTGCGTGTGTGTACGTGCGTGTGTGTGTGTGTGTGTGTTTGTGTGTGAGTAATTTAACTGAGGCTTATTTATAGTGGCAGTGGGTGTTTTCTATGCATATCATGTATATATTTACAAACAAACGTATTTGAGTATTATTTCTGTTGTCTGGCAACCATAACACAAGCTTTGAGTAGCTTACTTTGGGACTAGATGGCGATCTGTCGGAATGTCCAAAGGATATTTACTTATTTATTATGTTTGGGGCGTTATTTTTTACATGCATGAACCATTACTACAGACATATTAATTAAAAACCCAGTCATGACTTTTTGTAGTACCACCTTTAGTCAAAAAGCCTCTTACAAAATATTTTGATTGCTATTTCGGTCCATAAACATGATCCCACCAATCGATCACTTATAGGCTCGAGTGGCAGTCAAAGCGACCACTTTAGCACGACCAGTCAAACAGTCCAGCCTAGCAAATCCGATAATGCCTAAACCAGTTAATTGGTTAGGGTACCGACTAGATCCCGAACCCCATTTAGGTACTTTGGTAATCAAAGCTATAATGTTTTATTGGGGTTTATACCTATAATAAAGCTGGTCAAAATTACCACCTTTACTAAGAGAAAGAATTATAGGAGTTAAAATCATTGCTGGTTTGGAAAATCTTGAAGATGTCACATGATTTCAGTCATCACATCGTTAGTGAAATTATGTTAAGAACTAAATGGGTTTGGTGTTTGTTTACTCTCTTAATATTATTTTGCTGCTTGCACTAGGACTCATAAGTCTCCCAGAAAAAGAACTTGTATATTTGCTGTTATGTAAATTGTATTCTGAAGCTGAATTTCTGTATACTTTGAGTTTTACGAAAATAAAAAGACGATCCAGGCATATTAATTTATAAAGGCCATTAGAATAATTTGGTATTGATACGTCATTATTTTTTTTGACGAAATAATTTCCTATTTCACATGATACCCGAAATTAATGTGTTTCAAATAAGGACATTTAATCTTAAGAATAAACGAAGGCAATTACTATTGCGGCTCTGCTGAAAAATATTTCATGAACTCATATTTTTTAATATTTTATTTGGAGATTGCAGAGTACATCCGAATTAAGACCAAATACTCACTGACGGTCAAACGGTTGGAGTCTCGTCACAATAAGAATTTAAATTCGTTTGTGGTGAGGGGTCCGACCGAACAGCTGTCGACCTTCATGAAAGCAGAATTTTGGCCGATGGGTGTTTTGTATCGTCGGTTTCTCGGACGGTTACCGGACACCAAGATGCGTAACACTACGCCGGCAATTAGTGTTTCATTTCTTGATTTTTTGGCGTTTGTTGCCTGCAATAAATAATTATATAAAATTTACAATAGTATAACGGCCTGTTTCACAATATTTGAACAAGTTTCCATAAGTTTTATCTATCCACTACCTTATATTTACTGCTTTGGTGGCGCAGAGGTTAGAGGGTCACTTAAAATCGCGACGGATTCACCAGACGTCCCGGGTTCGATCCACGGGTTGGGCCAAAATATGTAAATTGGTTTTCCCATCAGAAATTCTCAGGGCAGCCCGGAGTTTGGAAGTTGGCGGTGTTTCACCCCTGTGCGACGAAAAGCACGTAAAGCCAATGGTCCTGCGCCTGATTTCTTTCTGGCCGTGATAGATTGCTGTCTCATCGGGCTATGATAGTGGAAGAAATAAAGTGTGCACCTATGTTTGCGCATACACTTGTGTACTGTATATTCCGCGCAGTCGGCTAGTCGTTGAGACTGGCCATAGGAGTCGAAATTGGCTTAGGGGCACTATCTTCTTTTCTCTTTATCTAAAAATGAACCCAATTATTTTCTTGGTCACGCGTGAACGGCGTAAAAATTAAGCATATGGACCGATTTTCACGATTTTTACTTTGTTAGATTCGTCACCGTCCGGCGGAGTAAAATAATAATTATTTAAATTATGGGTCGGAGCGGGGCGAGGCCGAGGACAAAATAAAGTTCACTGGGTCCGCTAGTTACCTGATACGAATTGACATTCCATATATTTTTTTAAACCATTGGTTAGTGCTTATTTGTCGATGATAAAACAGGATCTAAGAGTATGAAAGAAATATATTACAATATTTCCATTCGCTCTTGGTCGATCCCTGTTCTGTAGGAGAGCTTAAGTAGCGGGCAATACCTATATTTCATGTCTACCACTTTCAGGGACTATGATCCTAAGCTGCAATCAAATACAGTGCAACAAATAATCTGGTCAACGCAGCCGTCGATTATCCAATCAATTAGCTAAATCACAAAGGCTCTAATCTGAAATACTGGGTCTGATTTTCAATAGCCACTATCTAAATAGGTATATTTTACGTGTCTTTGTTCAATCTCATATGATATAGATCATTATGTTATAAAAACTGCAGGTGAGAATTAATGCTTTCTTTTAGATGTGTTGTTTCTTTTTGTTTTTAGATTTTGAGATTCTTCATAAAATACCTGCACATTGTATTCAATCATACTGTATACAGGTATAGTGGAAGCTGTATGCAAAAAAAAACGCAAATAAATTTACAGTTTGGCCGTTTGGCGCACACAGGGGTCAAAAGATTTATTTTGATCCGGTGTACTGAAACAAATCTTACGCTGGTTTACAAAATAATTTGTATAGGAACTTACAAAAAACTTAAGACACTTAACGTGTGAAATGTGTGTTAACATTATCACTACAATGATAGATTATCCGTATTTCTAACCTCAAGAAAGCAATTTTAAAAATTATTATATTCAACATTTTATTTTAAATTATCAAAACAATAAACTGACACAGTTATATTTCAGTTTTATACAATAACTAGCGGTCCCCCGCGACTTCGTCCGCGCGTTTTGAGTTTGCTCTCTCCCCTCCCGTCGCAGCGTCATGTTTTATATCCTGAAGCCTTTCTCGATAAGTAAGCTATCCAACACAGAAATATTTTTTCAAATCGGTCCAGCAGTTCCTGAGATAAGCGCGTTCAAACAAACAAACTCTTTAGCTTTATAATATATTAGCGGAAGCGCACGTTGTACTTAAGCTGCGAACATTATTTTGGTGCGGAGTTATGTTAAAACAGTGATAGCTCCTAAGATATTTATTGAAATCAAATGATATAAAGGGCAACTTTGTTCTAAATGAAATGCTCGTGATGATGAATCTATTTATTTTGATAAGAATAAATACCTGTGTGTATAATACACCTCTAAAAATAATGCATTATTTTTTTACAAATTTATTAACATAAAAAAGGTTGTAGTAAGTCAACCATAAAAGATAGACATATGCTGTCGCGGACTTTATTATAGAACTCTTGATGTTGAACAATCCTGTCATACATAATTTTTGTGTAACTTAAGCGGTTTCCGCAGCGTATGCAGCGGAAGCTCTCAAAAGGAATATCTTTCTCCCGTTTTCGCAACATTTTTCATTGCTGCTGTGGTCCTATGAGTCGTATCTTTATGTTATATAGCCTAAAGCCTTCCTCGATAAATGGACTATCCAACGTAAAAAAAATTTTTCAAATCGGGCCAGTAGTTTTTGAGATTAGCGCGTTCAAACAAACAAACAAACAAACAAACAAACAAACAAACAAACAAACAAACTCTTCAGCTTTATAATATTAGTATAGATTGCTTAGAAGCTTAAATATATCATCATACCATAGCATAGATAATAATAATATAACAATCCCCCTAGCCGATTTCAACTATGGTGGCCAGTCACAACGACTAACCGACTGCGCCAGACATATCATAGTGCACAAGTGTATGCGCAAATACAGGTCCACTCTATATTCCTTTCACTCTCATAGCCCAATGGGACAGCAATCTGACACGACCGGAGAGAGATCAGGCGCAGGACCAACGGCTTTACGTGATTTCCGAGGAACAGGGGTAAAATACCGCCAACTTCCAAACTTCGGGCTGTTTTAAGAATTTCTGAACAGAAAAACCCAGGTCTATATTTTCGGAAGCGCCTTAAAAGCTCTTACAAATGACAACACACGACAGGTTACTGAAGATTGAAAAAAAAAATACTCCTGCCGAAGATTTTTTTAGGTACTTCAGGTCATTTTAATTAAATCTCTACACATAGTATTCGTGTGTTATATGACAAACTTATAAATCGATTTATGGTTTTTCCTTAAAATTTGGGTCGTACGCCGACTACTATACGCTACCTGCAAATTGTATTGAATAATAGACCCGATTCCATTATCGTCATATTCAACTTCATCATATAAGTAAAAACTCACTCAGTGAAAAGAGGATCATTGCTTAGAGTAGGACGATTCAAATACGTTGTAGGTTTTCATTGGCAATATTGGGACAAAACCTGGCAGTAGCCCCCCAAAAGCCCCGCAAAATCTATTTTAATCCAACAATTCCAAATACTCATTAATTAGGCGGATATTTTGTAAATACGCTATCATCGATCATTGATGGTATTCAGCCAAACTAATCAAAGCAGATAATTTAATATTTAACGAGCGCTTTCCCGCGACTATGTTTGCGTAATTTTGCAACATTATTTATTGATGCTCATATTTTTTATAAGTGATCAAAACTCTTATACGTAAAGCATTTTGACATAGGCTATACACCATTAATATTTATTAGATTAGATAAGATGACATTCAACTGTGGGTTAAAATATACAGTTCAAACCATAATATTTTTATTAGCATATAAAGATAGATAGAAAAAAAAGACAGATTGATAGATGAAAACCGGTGAAACCTTGTTGATTTTGACCTGTTCTGCAACTATTTAGTGTCTTAAAAATCCTAGTATTACGTTTTCTTTACATCGGATTGCGGTCGTTTGTTAATTAATGACGGTCTGCCATTTTATTGGGTGGAAAATATCGTATCGTATTAATCGTTTAAAAACCGACCAAATCGCAATCGCAACTTTTTTTAGTTTTTTTAAACTATATTTTTTTAATTTTTAGATAAGAATCGTAAAGCGGTTGACACGTACATTTGCGTACCAAATTTTAAGATTGTGTTGCTTAAATTTACAGAATAAAGTGGCTGTGGCATACGGACTGACAGACAGACTTGACGAAACTATAAGGGTTCCGTTTTGTGCCATTTGGCTACGGAACCCTAAAAATCAACAAATCCTATGCCGTTGACGTAACATGCTTTCACGTCAGATTTCTTTGTTTCTTTAAATCTGTATTTAACTAAAGCACAAATTATTAAATAATGACTTAATGTTGTCTTCAATAATCTTCTGTAAGCAATAGAACTGCTTACATCTAGAAATTTCATGTTTACTATGTCTAGTGCATGATAAAATAGTTCATAAAAGATCAAATCGTTTTCAGTGACAATATTTTAACTGTGTATTTGTATACCTAATATAAACAAAGATACTATCATTATTTTCTGGAAATTCGAGATTTTCTTTTCTTTAATTTACTCTAACAAATAAAATATCGTTTTTAAAACAGTATCCAGTCAATTTTATTTGTTGTCTTCGTCATCGGCTTCGCCACTCTCAATTCAATGCCCAATCGTTATTTTTATATTTTCTTAACGATAGTTAATAAGAAATAAAAACCTGAAAGAAAATTTACCTCAATCCCTAATTTTGTCAAAAAATAGCATATAACCACTCAGTGTTTTTGTCCAGAAATTACATTTATTATGCTGAATCGACCCTTTATATAGTGCACTAAAGTGAGATGACCTTGTATTATGAGTTAGGTATCTCTTAAAATTTATTCTAAGTGTTGTCGTACTAAAAACATTCTCAATATTACCGTGCAACACGAAATTGATTGAGATCGGTAAAAGCTCTATCAAATCCACCCGCGGCGCTAGTGATTACGTTGAAATGTTTTCTTTATGCCTGAAATTAAATGTATCTGGAATTGTATTGATAGTGCATGTAGCCGTATGAAAGTACGCGAACCAATTTAACTATTATTATGAATCTGGTAGGACGAAGATTTATCTTTTATTCCCGATACAATTGGAATTCAATTTTGAAACATCACTTTATGGGAATTTATTGAGGATTGGATCGGGAAATAATTGTTGAAAAAATAGCTAGTGTTAATTTCGTAGTAATTTTATTGGTGCAATTGACAGCCAATGCATTTTAACGCGCTTCAAAAAGTAGGTTTTTCTGTTCGACATGGAGGAGTAGTGCGATCTTGCTTAATCCGTTCAATTTACATGCAGTTCAATTCCCACTCAGTGCAAACGAATATTATCAATATAACGATATTATAGTAATACTAATATTAAATTAATTTGTATTTATTATAATTATTAATATAATGCGAAACCGCAAACCAATTTGCTAATTTGACAGTAAAGCAGAGTTGATTAACTGTCAAAACTACATCTCAATACGCATCTTGTGTGTTTGTGTTTGTATCTGTCCATTTATGTTTGTCTGCGATTATTAATTTCTAAATGAATTATTGGTTGCAATTGGTAGCGCTAAAGACTATTTTCTTTAAAAAAAAACAATTAAATATGGACATATTCAAATAAAAAATGCAACTCTGCGAGGCGTTGCTATGTCACGCATCAGACTCGTAATATCCAAATAAATTGCGATCAAACAAATGGATTCCGATCTCGGAAACAAGACTTTAATTCGGCGTAACGTATTCCTCCGCATCAAAACCCAATTTAACGGAGTGGTCTTACACATTTTATTCGTTTTCCAATTAATTTGCATGACAAAAAGCTTATTCCCGTGCCCAATCGATGGTGGACGAGACACAGTCTCCCAGAACGCGGTAATGTTATTAATGAATAACCGTCATTCAATCAATATTCAAAATGGTGCCCTCCATTTTTCGATAATGCCGGTGATCCATTACTGGAGCCTGGAGCTATAAATTGGAAAAGATAATATGGTATAATTTTGGCTTTGAAATAAATTGACAGAGGCTTTGTTTGGCGGCATGATAGTACATTATTCAAATGTAAATTTTAGTTAATGTTTTAAAAAGTTGAATCGTTTACATTAAATTGCAAATAAATGGTACGGTATACAGCGTGTAGCCTGTAATAGAAGCTAATTAAAATTATAGGTTTTTTAGAGTATAAGTAGTTACCTTGAACTAATCATAACGTTTTACAATGCTTTAACTCGGGGTATATATATATAGTAATCCAAAGTTATAATCCCAAATCAATGTATATTAAAAACGCTTAATCGTGGTAGTTAATGACAATGTCAAGTTCTATGACTGGAGATATTTAAGTGCAATACATTGCAGGTTCGATTTATTTTGTTACAAAATAACAGTTAATTTATTTATCATTTAATAAATTTAAACCATTTAGAATTGACTACTGGTAACATCAAGGGCCTAAATCAATTTTTTTGCTCCTATAACCACACCCTGTATGGTTAAAAACTAGAAGGCCAGTGATTCATTGGACTCAAGCGATCTTTTGAGTAAATACCTACGAAAGGATGTAATACGACTGTGTCGGAAGTCTCGACATAGTCCCATGTAAAACCACCAGGTGGCGCTCGAAAAATGCTGAAACAAAATTGGTGTTTTCATGTATTAATTGATTGAGAAGAATATTCTTAAAGATTTATTAAATATACAATCTACATAAGTTAAAATGATATTTGATGAATGAGAAAATCATAAAATTGAAAATGTCTACGCGAAATGTCAAAATGTTTGCATCAGACTTCGCCCGCTGGATAAGGATGTGATACTATAACTTTAGTTAATCATAAAAGAGCACGACTACAGTCAAATATATACTTAATTGTATCAGTTAATCTCTATGATTTTTGGTGAAAAATAGTAATGTACTTTGGATGTAGTTGAACAAAGCATTAACTTGCTTATTGCTGTTTCAATCTCATCATATTATATTCTTTATTGCACTTATAAGTTGTATAGAAAATATATAAAGTCATAATGTGAACAAAGGTGGGCTTATCCTTAAAAGAGATCTCTTCCAGCTAACTCATAGGTGTTAGGATTGTTATAGTTGGGGTTATCGGCAGTGCTAAATTGAATACGGAAAATAAAAGTTATACTATTTGTCACTCACTTTACCCACCTGGGTAGCTCCTTTTAAGGTTATTCATCGTCGTCGTATTATCATACGTCTCTATATATATCAAGCTTTAAGGATGTAAATATACATCCTCAAGCTACCTTTCACAGCTTGATGTGTGCACATGCCTTGGCTCATGGAATTGTATTTTGCGTCGGTATTATCAAACAGGGAACACACGTGACGCCCCAGCCACAATGTACGAATAATGAGATACCCCCCGATCCCCCTTCCGTGGATATAGCGAAAAGCGGAGAAAAATTAGGACTTAAGACAGGGAATTTAGCCTTTTTCCGAATCATGGCGGTTAGTTGTATGGCGATTGGGTTGTATGTAGGTTTGCCAGTTTAGGAATGCGATGTAGTTTTGATATTTATCATCAATACAATAATAATACTAACTGTCAATACTTTTAAGGACATATTTAAAAAATAGCTTTTTCGATGAATGATTTAATAGTACATTATGATACAAGTGTGCTAAGTTGACCATTATATACATGGTGATATTGTGTGCGCACGAGCGAAAGCGAGTGCGCCATAAGAAAGCCGCGTATATTATGGTCACAAGCACACGTGTTTTATACGACATTTTTCAACACACTTGCCATTAATCCAAACTTCGTCACACCACAGCCGCCAACAATTTACGAAAAATGGCGCGTTGTTTTTTTTTCTTACCGCGAAACTGATGCGCGCGCAAGGTTAAGGCGCGAACTAAATCGGCCAACAGCCAAGATTAAAAATGTAATAATTCGTTATTTAAAACACAAATTCCAGAAAATTTTAAATGAATTTGAGTTATTTTTAGTAATAAAGCTGGATTTACCATTTATTGAAATAAATATGTACATACTTTTATTTTTCGCATAAATACTGTTTGTTGTGTAAGTTATAACCCGACTAAATTATATCGCTTCATCTTCTTACTTACTACTTAATACTAGGGTACAAATGTAAATTGGTCGTGTTAATAAACAAAAGGCACTAGTTCAATAATGTACAGAAAAGGCACGCGTGTTTAATATCTATGATTATGTGCCAAAAATCGGTGGAATAAAAACGTCATTTTGAGCAAGTGCGTTGAAAAGATTTATATGTTCGAATTTACCAGTGTTAGGCCCATAAAATTAATATTCCTATCGGAAGAAAAGGACAAGTAAAAGCTGTCAAACGAAACCGATCTAAGATATCAGTAACTAACTTAAATAATGAACTTTTGTAGCTTAAAAGGAGATAACCGTCCGTCAAGTGATTTAAACTTATCTTCCTAAATTAAACATATTTGTTTACCGCATAATTAAAAGTCGACACAAAATATCGAACTGCATTTCAGTGTAAAACTAAACACTATTTCTTTATACAAAATATTCGTAGATATGCATTACCTGTGTTATTATGTCTTTACTTTTTACGTAAATTAACGAATATAAAAATCAAACTGCGTACTTTAAATTTGAAGCGCATTGGTAAATATAAGTCGTATATTAAAAGGCTTCGATTTGGACTAATTTACCTGTTGAATGATTATTTGTTAGGGTTATTTCGTTGTAATGAACAACAATCATTCACCGATCAATTCACCATGTTTCAGGAGAACTATTTCTTCAAAATATACACAATTTCAGTTATTTAAAAAAAAAGTAGTGAAGAAATTTTCAGCGAGCTTTGATGGGCCTTTGCGTCTACTTTTATCAGCACTAACGTATTTGTTAGGACTTCAGATATTCAACTTAGCCAGCATACAGAAACTATTTGTAGAACTATTTACATGGTATTCTACTGTTAAGTCCCTGACGAAATTTAGCAAAATAGCAGTGATTAAAAACGTGGCAAAAGTTTTGCGACTGCACCGCACCTGTGATATTTAGCGTGCATTTTAATGGCAGAACTTTTTGTCTGCGTCGTTGCAGTTTTGAGTTGGGCATTAGTAATTATTTTGCATGCAACATTGTAGTGCGATGTTCGCTTGACGAAGAATGTGCTCTACTGTACGTATATACAGGGTGGCCCAAACAGTGACGTGAGTTTCTTTTGGATGCTTTACATTTAAGGCTATCCAAATATACCATACAAGCGACTCGCCCCGTCTTCGCACGGGTGCAATCTGTCATACATCTTTCTCTTAAATCACTCTATCTATTAAAAAACCGCATCAAAATCCATTACGTAGTTTTAAAGATTTAAGCATACATACATATAAACAGCGGAAAGCGACGTGGTTTTATACTATCTAATGATTTATGATAGCCAAATTTTTGTGGTTGTCGAGACTTTTATGAACTTTTGTTAGTCTTAGTTTCAGCTAGCTCATAATATTATCTAAGTAAACTTAATTTATAAGGATCATATTGCATTAAAAAAACCGGCATAACAGCATAAAAAGTAGAGGAATTATTTGTTTAAGAATTCTCAAAGTTTCGGAATAAAATATATCTCAGAAATTACAAATATAAATCTTGGAAGTAAGGCTTCCAAAATATTTTTGGGACGACACTTTTTGAGTCACCCTGTTTAATAATATTATAAATCTGAAAAGTTTTTTGTTTGAACTGCTCTGATCTCAACTGACTGATTTGAAAAAATAATTTTGTGTTGGAAAGTTTATTTATTGAGGAAGGTTAATGCTATTAAAACATCACGTTGCAACGGGTGGGGTGACGTTGCAGCAATAGATTTGTAGAAACTCATTGCCAAAGAGCTTCATAAGCAGGAGATAATCATCTCCTTTTTTTAAAGTCAGTAAAAAGAGGTCTATGCTAAATGCTACAATTCTTGTATACATGCGAATTGCGTTGGTGTATTAAGCATGTATGTAACGTACCCGTACCTTAGGCGCGTTGAATAATATGGTTTATATCATTCTTATGTTATTGGTGTTAGTTTTGTTAAAACAATTGGTTAAATATATATAACTTTACAGCAGGGACAGCCTAACTGACGCTTTTGGTGATGGGAAGTCAAGTGAAAATGGCGACTACCGCAAATCCCCCGCGCCTGAGGATGACATCTTGTCGGCTAGCGCTCACCAGAGACCATCAGGTATTATCATAATATACACTTTTATTTATCAGTATTGTCACCATGAGTTTAAGGCGGATTTAATCGCTAGCGAAGAAGTAAAAATTGCCGACACTACAATTAAGCTAAGGAAGGACACATCGTAAAACAAGGGCAATACACAAATCCCTATCAGTATCTTCTTTCATATGATAATCATGGCATTTCGGTTGGCGGTTTAAAGGCTTGGGTGTCGGCTAAATTTTCTATTCATTTTTAAATTTATGTCGCAGTTTGATCGGATGTTGTAATGTCAGTTACAACAACTATAATAAAAAAACACGTTATTATAATTTTATTAATATGTTAAAGTTATCTAATCGTAACTGAATCCGTAACCGAATGGTTTTGAATCGAGGGGGTGGTGCGAAAATCTCGACATAGTTTCATGTAAAACCACTAGGTGGCGCTTGAACAACGCTGTGTGTGGCAAAATTGGTGCTTTCGTGCATTTATTGATTAAGAAGATTTTTGGAATTAATCTTAAAATAACAAATGATTTTTAAGATTTGTTTTTTTTAATGATTTTTGTATTAAAAATAAGTTACACGGATATTTGAAAATTTAAATTGTCTACCCGAAATGTCAAAAATTTTGCTTCAGACTTCGACCGCTGCGATATTTACATTTACGCCTAAACCAACTGGATTATTTATAGGATATCTGGATAAGTGCTATTACTAACTAATCACATCTTCTTTTATCTACTAGTGACGGAATCAGAGAACATGCTTCCCCGTCATCTGTCACCTGAAGTCGCCGCCGCGCTCCAAAGCGTCAGATTCATCGCGCAGCACATTAAAGACGCTGACAAGGATAACGAGGTAAGTGACCATCAACGATATTCACTTGTTTATTTTGAAGAACACTGTATAAGAGCTAAGAGAGAAGCTAAGAGATAAGCTCGCTACACTGTTGAACCTGTCTAAGCCCAAACGGGTCTAGTCTAAGAGCCCAAAGCAAACCCATTTCGAAATATAATATGAAACGATTCAACAGAGTACATAGTTACCTTGGCCTAATAACAACATAATGCTCGAAAATACTTTAAGTCAGAGATATAGCAATCCAAAGTTGTGATCCCTAATCAATGAATATCTAAATCGCTAACTCGTAGAAGTAACTGTCAGTGTCAAGTTCTATAACTAGACCATAAAATTAATATTCCTATTCAAAAAGGGATAACAATTTCATCAACTAGACACATTTGTTAGCGATACATTGCCGGTTCGATTTACTTTGGTAGAAAATATTTTTCGTTATAATTAATTTAAGCCATTTAGAATTGATTACTGACTACTTAAAGGGCCTACATAAATTTATTTTTGCCCTTATTTTCTAAATAGTCTAACGAATATTCATAAAAATGAAATAAGAAACCAAAGATTTGCGCACGTGCGGATTTTGAACCAGCAACTTCTTGGTTAACTGGGCCAAATGTTCTACCAATTGAGCTACCGTGCTGTCGGTCCGGCCTTGCGAAATCTGTCGTCTCTTATGGATACGTCATTACGCGTGACGTTCATCTTTATGAATCTAAAATATGACACTATGAGTGTTCAAAACATTCTAAACCAGTCTAACGAATAGTTGTCATTGTAAGCATCTTAAATATCTATGTTGATATCACCAATTATTGACATATTTTTGAATGAACAATGTTTTTTTAACGTTTTGTCAATGGAGTGTTTAAAACTTGAAGGATTTTGAAATGCCGCTGGTCTATGGATTGCCAATATTATTACCAATTTTTATACAAATAAGTTTGCGTTTATAATGTTAAATATTATAGTTCGTTAATAGTTTATATTGTTAGGTTTTTCTCAAATTAAACGGCAACTCTATTATTTTGGTTATAGTCTTTAGTAGTAATGTAGGAATAATAACCATCCCATGAGGATTATGGATTGCAAGAGAGCCTACATTCTGTTAAAATGATTAATCTTGTTCAGTCTTAATCCTGCACAGTACCGCGTACAGACTATTTTTGCTGAAATATTTCGAATGTTAAGGTAGTGAATCCTTCCAGCAACAATACCATCCATTCCCATTCCCGTTGCATTTCCCAATAATGAAACCAAAACTGTCGAGATATCGCCGATAAAATAAATTGTTCGTAAAATTAAGTGAGATTAATATTTATAAAATTCAAGCGTCGTGCAAAAACGCCGGAACCACCGTCTTAATTATCGCCGAATAATAATAAAGAACGAAAAAACATTACTTTTGTGGGAGGTTGGTTTAAATATTCATGCAGTGTGTCCGCGCCGGCACAGGGAAAGTAATGGAGTGGTTGTAACGAGGTACGTTGTAATTAAAGCGGAATGATTTGGTTTCGGTTCGTGTTGATGTTAGAATTGTCGGAGAAGCTTATTTATTTCTGGCTTATTTTCTATTAGATTTTTAACATTATTATATATCCTGTACCTCACATTTAAAAAAACATGCTTTACAGAAACATTCGCTTTCTTTTATAACAATCTATTTCTTTTATTTCCCAAAATCTACTATTTAATTTAATAAACAAAATCATTCAATTTTATTTACAGTAGAATATTATCGTAACGAAGTTCGTAAAAGAAGCAAAAGAATTCATTCAATATTGCAATATAATATTACGACGAAGATCTCTCAGTGTGCTTCCTTTATAAAAACAAGAAAAATATAAGGAAATGACGTTGAAATAAACAAGGGTGTAATTAGGGGAACATAGCGTGATAGTGCCGTGTAAATATTGTGTGGAGGGGGGAGATCAATTGTCACTTCGAGTCGGATAGATCTGCAATATTTTCACACTTATGTTTTGCGTTTTTTTTGCACCAAAAATGAAAAATAAAAAAGTTATTTACTTCTATAAGCACCTATAAAATATTTATAGGCGTGTAATATGTTATTTTCCGCATATTAAGGTCACGTTAAAACGTTTATTTCGGGAAAACTTTACAATCGTATGCGGACAATAACAACATGCAAAATTCCGAAAGCATAAATGATAAAGCAATAAAGGTATGGTACTCCATACCCTGCATGAAGTATTGAAACTGAAATTGTGTTACAAAAAGTCATTCATAACTAAGATTTGTCTGGTTCTATATAAAAAAGTGAAAATTCAATATCGAAAAATAAGTTGCTCAAATAAAATTCCTTACATCATATAGTTAAGCACTCCCTGTAGCTGTTCATTTCAAAATGAATAAAACTTTTAAGTCCGCAAGTTTCCGGGTGCAACAAAACCGAATTTGTTTTCCCGAAGCTCCGTACTCCAGATTTTTATTATCAGTCCGATTGCGCACGCGATCCCACAATGAAATAGATTAGACTTACATTGTAGTTTCAGAATCCGTAATATCCCGAAGTGCCCACACAGCTGCTCTTGTGAACGGTTGCAGCACTTGCACTCGTAAATTGCATTTCAACATTAGAAAGTTTCCCGAATGCAGTGCCTGTGATTTTAAGAGTCTTGTGTTTCAGTTACTTTAGCTGCGATTTGATCTAACACTGGTATAGCACAAATTAAGAATTATAAGTTATTTTCACATTCGTAATGTAGAATTTTATTTGAAAATAGATAAATAAAATCGTTCTCTAAATACGACTAGACGAAAGGAAACAGGGAGGGACTAACGTAAGTATGTAACTCTTTTTTTATCAAGGTTGCTATCTATGCCAATATGAATAACGGTTCTAATATTTTACCATCCGTAGTCTGAAAAAAAGAATTGACCTTATTATTTTAATTTAATTTATTTAAGATGGAGATCAGAAATCAAAAATTTGCGCAAAAGCTAGATGGAAAAAATATTACTTCATCATTATATAATTCAAAAAATATGTGAATGTCAAATATTTATCAAAAAAAGAAACTCAACAGCTTTTATTTATAGACACGCTTGTGATTATCATAACTTTTCTAGCAACCAGCCCTGGCTTCGCACGGGTGCAATGTAATAAACATATAAACCTTCCTCTTGAATCATACTATCTATTAAAAACCGAATCAAAATCCGTTGAGTAGTTTTAAAGATTTAAGCATATAAACATACAGACAGCATACAGGAAGCGACTTTGTTTTATACTATGTAGTGATTATGGAATCTAGCCAAGTGTTCCATAGTAAATGTACAAGTTTTATCTTAACTTAAGTACTTCAACGCACTTGTAAATAAATAAATAAGTATAAATATTGGTCACCAATCACATACATTGATCTGATTCCAAAGTAAGTAGCTAATTGCACTTGTGTTATGGAAATCAGACACAACGGTGGTACCACAACACCCAGACCCAAGACAAGAAAATTATAATTTCTATATTGACCCGACCGTATCGAACCCGGGACCTCGGAGCGGCGACGCCTTGAAACAAGCGTGCTTTGCCACTACACCACGGAGGTCGTCATTGTCACTTCATGCAATCTTAATTTTAAATATACGCAAATGGACAATCGGCATTCAAGACAGGTTATTGAATACCGAAGTAGGTCACATAATACAAAGGTTACAGCCTTCGGTACAGTAAACCAACGTCATTCGAAACGCGATGACGCTGCCATTTTGAACCGATGGAAAATTTGCTCATTCAAATGTTGAGCGAAATTTTAACTACTCGTTGTTTATTTAATAGTCGCGCGATGTGCTGTATTGTTGATTTTTCGAAGAGTTAATTAGCGATTTCTACCTCCGCCCCGGGTCATGTTTTGACAGTTGATTTTATTATTTGGATAGCTCAGCTTGGATGCTCTGTGTTAATTTACTGCAGAAAGAAAATAGTGTATGAATATAACATCTGTTTAGTTTCGCGCTGTGCATCGAAAGTAATGATGTGATAACATGTTTTTAGTTTTAATTGGTTTGTCTCATCAAGTTTTTTTCAATGTAAGAAATTGTCCATGATATTTTTTTTTAAACATTGTCTTCAAACATCCAATTATTATCCAATAAAAAAAACGTTTCGGAACTCCAGAATAGGCAGTGTGCGTTTAAATTTTTAAGCCTTGTATTATTCTTCAACCTAATGCCAATACATACTTAATACTATACCTGTACATTCCATCAAACCTTTATAAAACTGAATTATAAACCGAAAAGTAAATTTCCGTCACCATCCCCCCAGTTCTTAAGCCAAAAATTGCTTCGTAAAATCTTCACCGAAAACAGCACTTACAACGCCTACGACGGTGTTAATTCCAATTTAAATATTCAAGAGCCTTAGTAAATGAAGCATTAAAATATTATGTTTCCGCCGATAGCTAGACATCTGTTAATCGCCATTTATGTAACGGTAACGATGAATGTGTAAGCTGGTAACTAACTAGAGAGTTATAATAATAAATATTCTTTATTGTACAAGTAAGGACACAAGAAACAATAACATTACAGACAAATCATGTGTACAATATTGCCGGTCTTATCACATGAAACGATCTCTTCCAGACAACCATTGTGTAGAGGAAACAACGTTTATTAGCGAGGTAGAAAGCGCTGTGCAAAAATATAGCTAATATTTTAATGTTACAATTTAAAGATATACATAATTTTAAAAATATATGTAACTTATACACATTATATTACAAATATAATAAAACAAAGAAATACACGTACTACATAATATACGTAAAATCCGTCAGTTTTTTTAAAGCGAAAGTAAGCACGCTTTTACCCTAACTTTAAACAATGGAAGGGACTGGGATTGTCGGATATGCAGTGGTAGAGAATTACACAGTCAAAATGTGTCAAGTTATAATCAAACAAGTTATGTCAAAATTAATTAATGGCTCCTTAGAAAATAGCACGTATATTTCTCAATATCTCAATGAAAGGTAGGATAAAGTATCAAGGTAGATTGCAAGCTTTGTATCATACATTGAAACGATAAATTTATAAAACTATAATTTTAAACACCCAATTTCTTAGTTCTTATATTATAATTAAGCTATCGCTTAGTGAATATGAATACCTCTCATTAATATTCACTAAGCGATAGCTTAATTCCTTCTCATTCTTATTAAACTGTTGGTTTTGAATGAAAATATCTTCAAGCCTACTCGTAGTAGGTAATTTCTTGCGCCTGCCTGCGTCTGATCTCTCTTCAGTTATATGTAGCTGTCTAACCCCACTTTGAGACTAAAGGCACAGCATGCATCTTTGTATTGCAGACACTTCTGCATATATCCATAGAGTGAGTTGAAATTCTATAGAGCATTATTATGATTGTAAGCCGAGTTGACCAGAAATAATATCGTCATACAATATGACAAGAGCTTGTAAATACTTCAGTCTTCCCTTCCTATTGTATTCGGGCCCTTAGAATATGTAAATTGGCACTCGAACTGAGCTCTTGCTGGCATTTTGGGGCATGTACACTAAAGCTATGGATAAAGGATCCCTCTAGTTTAGGTAATCGATACCTAACGATGTGCGATTAAACTGAGTCGATATATCGAATGGTTTCGCAAAATTCAAGTGCTGTTAGAGACGGCGGGACTTCGCGACGTCCTTTTATCAAAAGTTTGGAGATTCCGTTTATCTGATAGACAGATTAATGGGCTGAGATCAAGAGATATCTGGACTTGCGATAACATTACTTATTTAAAAGACTTGATTCTACCGTCCTGATACATGATATTAAAAGATTGGATTCCTACTTACATGGATTGAATTGTTCACAAATACTTATGGTAAAACCTTCTTAATAAAAATAACTTATTATAATATTGATTGGGTCAGACTTAAAGTTTGCGGACTTGACCATTTACAAAAATAACTAACTGCATTCGAAAGTGATACTCTTTAGAATAATATTACTGTTTGATTTTAAAGATTGTCCTTCGTTTTGTTATGGTGCCCATTTGAAATGGCACGTCACAAGCTTGACCAATATTACTCGCCAAAATTTTCGCTTAGCATTTTTGTACGGTTTTCGCCAAGGGTTGAGTAAGAGTAAGAGTTGCAAGAGACTTCAACTAGCACTTGATGATGGAACAACATATCGTAGCTCTTTGTATTTGCGATTTTCTTCATGCCGATTTACATAAGCGTGTTCCGACGGCTGCGGTTATAAGCATTATTAGGGTGATTTAAAAGTTAATGGGATTTATTATTATTACTATCATGAGCCCCACTGCAGGGCAAAGGCCTCTTTACCCCCTTACTACGTTTTATTAAGGCTTATTCTACTAAGACCTAAGGACTTGACTAGAAAAACGGAAATTTAAAAATGCGCGGCGTTTAGTACCGTAAAATGATAAAAAAGTTTAGCTGGGAGCAGTAATTTTGGTATCTTTAAAATTGTGAAAGTGATGAAAACCACTTGTAAAAATTTTTGTTGAAAAGAAATAACCAGTCAGGTAAGGTTTCTTCAATTGAGGTATTCCAAAGAAAGTATTGTAGATATGCCTGATTAGTTTTTTAACCCAGGATCTTCGAAAAAGTTAGCGAAATGCCTACTCACAACAACATCATCCTCCGCCACGACAACGCTTCCGTTGCGTTAGTGGTTGGAAGAGTCCATATGGTTGACTGGTAGAGAATGCTTTTAGCATTAAGTCCGCCATATGTACCTTTTGTTTGTGCATGAAGTGTTTTAAATAAATAAATAAATAAAATAACGCAACGGAAGCGGGAAGTTGTCATCATACTCGTAAGTTTTCTATTTGGTCTCATTATATTAGAGTCCGCAAACTTCTAGTGCGACCCACGTATAACTGTTGATTTGCGTTCGTACAGGTTAGTACATTCAGTTTGTTTGTACTTCAGGATTCTCACTCAGGACGCGAAGCTCATTTTTTTCTCTGTGCTGACGGACTAGGAAGTGTAATGAAACGGAAAAATCAACGCATGCGATAATTCCATTTTCAAAAACGCACCAACCTAACCTTGTCACCTGCCATTCGCGAGTGAATGAACGAGCCCACGGGAGCGGGCGTGATGAACGAATGAATGTTTTATGCCGCTCTCAGTGCTGTCGTTGAATTAATATTAATTCGCTGACGAGGCTTGGCTTGTATATTATATAAAAGCAGGTAGGGTTAGTGACCTTTAAGAAGGTGTAGCAAAATTTTGAGAAGGCAAAAAGTACTTTTACTTACCTTAATTACTACCATATAAATTTAAATTACTTGCCAAACATGAGCTTGTGCTCTACATGTTAATTAAGATACCTTAAAGGTTATAAAATTTGCTACAAAACTAGGATCCTAGGATCGTTTCGTGTGATTCTTTTTAACCAACTTTAAAAAGGAGGAGTAGAGTTATCGACTGTATTTTTTGTTTTTTGTATTTGTTACCTCTTAACTGAGTCATTTGTATAGCGATTTGTTTGTTTTTTCACCTAGTTAGAGATTTTACCTTCTAATCGGTGCCTTTGTTGCATAATCGGGATCTGATTATGGACTGAAGTGTTTTTGAAGTAGGTTTTTATTTATTTGTAAAAGTTAATTTCTACATCATGGACGTAACACTCAGTTATCATGTGGTATGTCAAGCGATTATTGAAACAGAACTATCCATGACATTTTTTTAAAATATAAATCCCAGGATTCCAGAAAATTCGTGAATGCTAAACTAGTCTGTAACATGGTGAGGATTTCTTTTACAAAGGACTCTGGGATTACATATTATTAATGTGATGCGTACATACTAGTAAGCCGTAGGCAGTACATACATACTCAGTAGTATACCCGATTTTGTTCATTACTAAAAACGCTAAATTTGTGGCTTCAGAAATCTTAGGATTTTTAGTGCATTCCATGTAAGCCAAACCCTTAAATAAGTAGATGTACCTACACCAGATTTTATTTCACTGTAAAAAAAAAACAGAATTTGTAAATTTCACCCAGGGTTCTTTTTTAAATTTAAAAGTGATTTTCATAATAGCCAGCACCTCAATTTTGGTAAACATGCATCCGATTATCCGATCACTAGGAATAACTTGATAATATGCACTACTTACAGAAACTATTATCCACAGGGTGTGTATATTTGGATGCGATTTAATTAAGACACCCATTAATATGATAATTGGGCGGAAGCCGACTCAATCACTTCGGAGTATAGTTGACCGGTTAATCTTGTTTAAGGCTGAATTACACGTAATACTGGATCACATAAAGCACGAACCCTACATATTAGTAACAGTAAAAGGGTATTGTTATAAGATCAGTAGCATTATGCACCTACCTTATTGAGATAATGGAGTTTGGACGCAATTGAACAGCCACCTTTTGGCTGACCGGGCCAAACGCTCTTACCAATTGAGCTACCGTGCTGTCAGTCCTGCGACCCTGCGAAATTTGTGGTCTTTTATGAATACGCCATTGCGTGACGCTTTCTTAACGAAAAGGGTATAATTGTTTGAGTATGAGACGGTGCGTACCTGTCATGCCGTTGAATTTTTTTACGTATTTCCTTCATTTAATACTTGTACAGTGACGAGAAATATTGATGGTCCTACATCTACTAATTACACGTGCTAATTAATAAACGGTGCTGTGGTTTATACGCAAATTAAATAAAATATAAGAGTGACATAGTCGCCTAACAATGATATTGTATTTAGAAGTACAATATCGTTGTCGCCGAATCCTGTAAGCACAAAATTTTAAATATAACGGCCCTTCTTACCAGGATGGCGCCCTAGCGCCGTTGTCATATCTTCGGGGGTTCTACTGTCAGGGATTCTATGGCTAAGGGAGCTGTAGGGCGTAGATTGTCGGGCGAGGAACGCCACACACAAGCAAACCTCAGCACATCTCAGGTTGGTAATTGGTACCGTGTTATAATCAAGATAATTTCACAATCCAAACTACTAAACTAATAAGGACACTCCGCTGATCGCGTAGCACACACAAATCTTAGACTACGACCTTCGTCCAGATGATCCTTCTGTCATTGTGACTGCTTCTGTCTCCTTGAGCACACAAACGTTCGATGTTGCGTCAAAGACTCTGAAGAGGTTCAATCTCAAATAGACTGGCCAGCGCTGATGAACGACACACCGACAAATACAAAATGGCATTGTCGATCTCAAGGTCTCAAGTTTTATTTCCGACGAAACAAAATAATGTGTCCCTATAATACTTTAACCAAAAATTACTAGTGACCTAGGGAAGATTGGTTGTGTCTAAGCGCTTCCAAAGGTGTGTATGTGTATTATAAAATTCATACTCAGAAGCATGTCTAAGTCCACCTGTTGTACAAATTTTGGTTGTGCAATGAAGTATGTTTAAACAAATAATGTTTCGCTGGCGTTTATAAGAAGCAACGTCTTATAAGTATTTTGAACTATCCTACTCTATTCTAATATACAGTGGTAATATTGATTAAACCACCCCGTTAACAATATCGGAGCGTTATTTGATTGTGGGTTGTGCGTTATTGCTGCGACATCTGCTTTGAATTGCCGACAAAACTAGCCGGGGATTAACACGGCTTTTTACTTCATTTCTTGTTCAGGGAAATATTATGAGGTAGATGGACATTTTGGTAATATTATATCAGTACACGAGCAAATTTTTTTTCTCTATGGTAAGATAATTTGTAATATATGATAAATAACTGTCTTGTTGCATTATCCTGTCTTTGAAAACACAAATACAAATTATGTTATTTAGAAACTGCTCAATTTCTTGAAATGTGCAATTCCAGTAATCTGTGCTAAAAAATATAAAACAATTTAAAATATAAAAAGCTTATTCGAAGTGGTCTCCATTGGCTGCAATACAGTCCTTTAAACGTTGAGGCCAGTTATCAATAGAAGCACGCACTCTTTCCATGGGAAAATTCTTCACTGCCAATCGTATGGATTGTCTTAGGGACTCAAACCATCACGGCATTTAGAGCAAGCCGTACTCTCTAAAACTGACCATAAATCATAATCCATCGGAATTAGATCGGGACTAGACGACGGCCAGTCTTCAGCTCTGATGAAGTCCGAAACGTTCGCTTCTAACCAAGACTCCGAGGACCGAGCTTTATGACTCGGCGCCGAGCCTTGTTGGAAAGCCCATGATTGGTTATTGAACATGGTGTTGTTAAGGGGCTTAAATACCTTCTCAAATATGGTATCTTGATACACTTGTGCCGATGTTTTGAGCCATATTTTTGTGAAAAAGGTATCCCTTTTTCACAAAAATATGGCTCAGTCACTCCTTCATAGCTAACACCCCACCAAACCATCACTGAAGTCGGGTAATGCCCACGTTGCACTCTGCCGACTAAATAAGAAGCTTCCTTTGAGGTTTGAGCATAAATACGGTCATTTTGTTTGTTAAAATGTTGCTCAACTGTAAAGATTTTCTCATCCATAACCAAAATTTTTCTGTGACCTCCCTTTGCGTACCGCTTCAGTAGTTTTTTCGATTTTACCACCCTATTCCTTTTTATATGATTAGTTAAAAATTACCAGTGCGTCTCTTATAGGCTGCAAGTACTAAGACATCTTTTAAAATACGCGACATGGTTCTGGGTGCTATCTTCATCTCCCGAGATAAAATCTTTTGATTTCGGACAGGATTTTTGAGAATTCTTTCCCTTACTGCCTTGACCACCTTTTTCGTACGAACACTACGTGGACGGCCAGATCTTTTTCTGTAACAAACAGAGGAGGTCTTATTGTACCTATTGATAGCCCGGTACACAAACATTTGACTAATACCAAGCGTCTGGAGAGTTTTAAAAATTGCATTTGGCTCCATACCAACTTTGTGTAATGCAATCACAGCGATTCGGTTCTCTTTATCACCCCACTCCATTTTAATATCGCAAAATATTATAAAATGTATTGGCGCCGAAATTAGAAAATACAATGAGCAATCGTATAAAAATGACAGATTCCAAATTCAAATATACGAGTAATATCATTTTTATTTTTAATTGTAACAGTATTTATGGCCAGACTGTGTATTTAATAACGCTCTAAAAACTAATAAAGTTTTTGGAGAGTTATTAAATATATGTTTTTATTAAAATTTACAATTGAGTTCAGAATAATTTATTTGTGAGAATTTGGAATGTTTTTCAAGTTGATAACCTCAAAGTGTCTTTTTCAACTACAAATATACTTCCAAACAATATAGTTTTAAATCTAATAAGTAACATTTTAAATTTATTTATTGACAATAGGATAGATATGAGTCTCATATAAAAGAAGATATTGAATGAAATTACAACGAGAATACGTCAAAAAGTTTGCAGGGCTTATATCAAAGTAAAGCCATTACGGCTTCATTCTCGTACAAAGTGCAGACTTAACTATGCAGCGATAAGTATAGTAACTCTGTTGTTTGATATACAGCTCTTATAGCGCTACACTAAAGTCTTACAACTCAAAGGCGATGGCTCTATAAAGAGGTGACATTGTCGCTCACTGAGAGCCATTAAACGGCTGATGGTTACAAACAAGAGGATGCGAAGCCATTGGAAAATCGTTTCACACTTGATTTTAATTTTAAGGGTTAACTCTTAAAATTGTTGGTACATTCATAGGTTGATTTACGACTTTTCGTTGTGTAGTAGTGGCAAAGCACGCCGGGTTTCAAGGCGCTCTGAAATCCCGGGTTACATCCTCGGTCTGGTCAAAATACAAATCATAATTCAGGTTCAGTAGTCTGAGTATTGGGATACCACCTTTGTGTCAAATTTACCTAACACGAATGTATTACTTACTACACGTTAGTATGTAATTGATTTATATGATTTCCTTAAAGAAAAAGTTTTCATATAAAATCTTAAGATGTCTGTATTTTCTCTATTCAATTGAATCCGAATTATATAACATTCATTGAGACGTTATCTAGAAAATAAATGTGTAATGGTATCTTCTACAGGTTCATTTGATCTAATACACTGTCTGCTTTTGAAACAATTGGATTAAATAAAAAACCCAGCCAAATGTAACCAGTACAATAACCTTTACTAGCAGACGAGCGTTAATAGTTAATAAGTGCTTTATACAGCTCTTTTATCGCTTTTAGTGCAGGCAGTAAACTACTCCGCGGATGCGAGTGTAAGGCACAATAGAACTTATATCAGTAGGTCTTTTCTCTCCAAATCCAAAACCCATGTAATGTAGCATTACACGAAAATACATGTTCATTTAGTTTTATTAATATGCATCCCATAATAAATTGCAGGTGTCATTATTTTGAGTATATTATTTTAATATTTAACATTTAATGTGTTTATAAATTCTGGTACAAAATGGCTAAGAATACAGCAGATAACAATATTTGTTCATGACATGCTGTTTTATGTAGGGAGTTATGATGCAAGTAAGTGTCACCTATAAGATTAAAAAAAATCGCGTTGGCTTGCAGTAAGTATGAGATATGACGGGCCCAAACGCGAAAAAAAACTTATGAGTAATGCTATTACTCACACTTGACGTTTTTGCTGTATTGCAACTGCCGTGTAGTCACGAGTCAATTGACTTGACGTAAACAGTCATGTCCTATACTTAATGCATGTGACACTTAATTTACGCGGGAAAAGTTTTGGGAGACAGCTAGTATTAATATTTCAAGTCAATGTAATCAAGTTTGACTTACTGTCATCATCATCATCATCATCATTCCCAGCCAAAGGACGTCCACTGCTGAACATAGGCCTCCCCCACGGCTTTCCACAGCGACCGATCACTAGCGGTCTGCATCCAGTTTGATCCTGCGATCTTTTTAAGGTCGTATGTCCATCTCGTTGGTGGACGTCCTACGCTGCGTCTTTGGTCAAAGGGTCTCCAATCTAGAACTTTCCTGCCCCAACGGCCATCAGTTCTTCGCGCTATGTGCCCTGCCCATAGCCACTTGAGCTTACTGATTCTCAAGGCTATGTCCGTTACATTAGTTCTTCTACGTGAACCTACTGTGTGCACTTATATTTGGCAGTATTGAGAGAGACATCCAACTTAGTTCGGTGATTCCGTCTATCGAGCGACATTGTAGCGGCAGGAGAGAGCTGTTAAGTGAATTAGTCAGCGGTTAGCTGCTTTACGGTTGTTCAGGGAGTCAGTAACACTGACAGTTTATGAGCGAGAGAGCTATTGGATGACTAGGTTGGGCTCGTTTGGGTTTTATATTGTTTAAGAAATTACTACTAGATACTACTACTACGTACTACTAGTTACTAGTAAGAGTATTTTTATAGTTATTCGTACCTGATGTTTTCGGTGTTTGATTTTGACGGATAAGAAATATAAAAGTTAAGTATAATAAAAGTTTTGAAATCTGGCTCGGATAAATACAGAATGACGGCAATACCGAAACCAATTCTGATGTAATACAAATCGGATACGTATTGATTACGGATGGTCATTCTATGATCTGTGGCCAAAATAGGTAACACATGTATTCAGCGTTCAAAATGTTGTTTGTATACTACAATCTGAACTGTACTACATATACGTACTACATACTCTTCCCAAGTACAAGTACCAAGTACTCCTTTTGTGAAAAAATATACATATTATAATACTCCATTGTTCAAAAAAAATGTTTTATATCTTTATTTTAAACACTACCTTGGGGATTATTTTTGTTTATATTAAATTATGTATGGGAGGTATCTTCATATTTACCACTTTATGGGTTCTTAGAAAGTAAAAGTTTTCATCTAACTTAGAGTTAAAATTTTTCGTTATTAAAATTATTTACTTAAAATAGTTATTTACTAAACGTTGAACTCAAATCGTTTAAGGATAAAGGCAACTCAGGCTGTTTAAAGATATCTTAGGTATGTGCCTCTTTAAACATAATCCCTTCACTGTGACTGAATACTTCCAAAAAACTCTCTTGCTCGAGAAAGCATTAAGTTAAAACATAATACAAATTGAAGAAAAACGCGAAAAACAAATCCCATAAGCCCAAGAGGGAAGGTGAAACGCCTCACCGTCGAATATATTCAAATTACAACATCTCTTCGAACTAGACACCCCCAAAACACAAAACCAATTTGTATTCCAGAAATTTGAATAAAAAAGCTCCGGAAAAATTAAATTCCTTAATAAAACATCAGCGGAGAAATGGAGTAGGGTGCTCTCAATAATTAAAAGTCATTAAGTAAATCTTGCTTAATTTGAATTTAAGACGAACAATTTTGTTTCTGTTCTGTACAGTTATAATTTGGCGACATTAGGGGAATTATAACGTGTAATGGAGTTCGACTTGGTCGTCAGAACGAATGGCTCCTTGGGGAACGAATGAGTGAATGAATGTGGCTTGCTGAATTCCAAGAGCGCTTTCCCAGGTGCTTCCTAATGGTGATCGTAAAAGTCGGGAGCGAACTAAAAAAATGAGTGAACGGTGTTATAAGTGATGGTGTGTAAGACGCTGGAGGGCAATTTAATGAAATCTATTGGGAAATCATTGAGGTTGAGAGAGAATATTAAAATTGAACAAGATTTTGCACTTGCTACCTCATCAATTTGTTATGCCTTTGAGCCATTAAAAATAAACTTTATTTTGATAACTTTAACTTTATAAATTACAAGGTATTAAATTATATTTTCTATGCATATTTAACAAATAGGATAGTCAACATACTAAGTGTCTGTTACTTTTTGAATCTTATTATTTCTTGTTGTATATTCCTAACTTTGCATACCTTTTATTGGTTATTGGTCGTAAAAATATTAGGAAAAGTTAATCGAAATATTGGATCCGAAATATGGACTCTATTGGCATTATAACCAAGCTCAAAATAACACAATGAGCGATGGAGAGGGCTATGGTCGGTATTCCTCTACAACATCGAATCGCACAATATATATGAAGAGATATGAATAAGTTCTAAGGTATCGGACATAGACCTGATAATCAGTAAGCTCAAGTGGCAATGCACAGGGTATATAGCGCGAAGAACTGTTGACCGTTGCGGCAGAAAAGTTCTGGATTGGACACCCTTTGACGACACAAAAACGCAGCGACATAAACAGACGAACTTGTAAAGATCGCAGGTTCTCACTGCATGCAGACCGCTAGTGATCGGTCGCTGTTGAAATCCGTGGGGGAGGCCTTTGTTTAGCAGTGGACGTCCTTGGCTGAAAAAGATGATGATGACAAATGGAAATACCAATTAATATTATCACCGCCATCTATTTTGGTTCTTCATTATTGACAAAGACCCATCAAAATAAATACAGTTTGTTGTCTCAGCGTAAACATTATAATCGAAGCATCCACAATTTGTTTCGTCTTTATCTCGCCTAAACCGATTAGTCGTAATGTAGTTAGTCGAGAATAAGGGTGGTTCATAGTAGAGGTAGTTACAGAAGGTTTACTTTGACCTTGTCAATTTTGGCTCATGAAGTCTTGAAGGCGGTGGTATACTTCACTTTACAGTACTTATGATGGATTAAGTTCAAACGGCTACAGAGCGGCATATTCGTATTTCAGAAGTCAAGGAGTAGTATTTCTTGCATTTTATAAAGTCACTTCGTTTTAGGTGAACATATTTTAAGGGCCGATTCAGTATAATAAACGAAACATTCTTATCTCAAAAGCCAAAAGTCGAAAATAATTTATTCAATTAAGGACACAAAATGCCACTTATGAACGTCAATAATTAATATCAATCAATTATGGCCCATATGGGGCCAATACATGTCTCCTTATCTTTTGGACCCTACAAGCGCTTTGGGACAAGACGCAGACAATCTGGCAAGTGCTGAGAAGACACGCCGTAACAAACTCAATCACAGCTAGCAGCCACAAAAATGATACAAATCAAAATAAACAAGTAGGTGCATCAGTTTGATGCAGGCTGGACTATCCTACATTTTCGTTATTAATTATATAATACCCCTTCGACATTTGGGTAGTTTTGACGTGTAACTTAAATTTGTTAACAGGTAGTTAGATTACATTATGAGGTATATTATTGAAAAAATTGACACAATTTCCCAACCTCGTTTTGAAGCCAAACGCTCAGAGCACGTAATCGCATCACGTATTCTTAATATAGACCCTAACAACATCTCTGAAATCATGTCTAGTTACACGACAATTAGAACATTCAATACACTCATTGAATATATCGTTTTTCATCATAAAGATTTCAACAACATTCCCTAAATATAAACAAGCATTATTAAACTATTACAAACACACCAGTTGTTCTCGCGGAGTAAACCGATAGCACCACGGCCTCAACGGTAGCCATTTCAGAGCTTATTAAAAAATAACGCAAAGGAGCGAGTCTCCGCGAAACGAAGCGAAGCTGAAAGCGAGTCTCCCAGCCAGAGCGTCAACATGTGGTCCCCACAGCAATTTTGAATCTAATGTAATGCCCAGATAAACAGTGGAGTTTGATAGATTTTTCACTGTTGAATAGAATTTCAACAGTGAAAAATCTATCAAACTCAAATTTTAGATGCATTAAATACATTTAGACTTTTCTGTATTAAGAAGTAAGTTATTGCTAGTTAACCAATTTAAAACCTTAGGGGGCGCACCACTTACATTGATCTCGAAAACACTTTTATGTTTTATACGCAATTTTTTGAGGAAAGTAAAGTGTTTTAGGATTTTTTTCCAATTTTATTTTTTGATTGAGGTTGAGGAAACGAAAAATCGGGCATTGAAATCAGAGGGGCGAAGCGAAAAGTTACGTAAAAATTTTTGGAACTTGGCGTAATGCTGTTTAAAAAAAAAAAATCTACGTTAGAGAAAATTTAAAATTATTAAAAAAAGTAAAAACCGACTTCAAAACCAAAATGCACTAAAAAGTCTTAAATAAACTCTTCACCATTGGAAGGAAAGGAATCCGTTTTAGGCAAACAATTTCTTTTTGGAGTCGGTGCCATCACTTTGACCATCAAGCATCAACTATCACAGCACCGAATCTATCCATGAGAAACAAATCAACCAGTGTTTGTTACCAGTGATGACATACGGATCCGAAAAATGGTCTCTAACTATGGGCCTTATAAGGAACCTCAAAGTCACACAACGAGCGATGGAGAGGGCTATGCTGGGTGTTTCTCTACGTGATCGAATCAGAAATGAGGAGATACGTAGAAGAACTAAGGTAACGGACATAGCCTACGGCGATTCCACTGCGGAGAGGTGTGAGACAGGGAGACGTCATATCTCCGAAACTGTTCACAGCGGCATTGGAAGACGTCTTCAAACTTCTGGAATGGGAAGGAATTGGCATCAATGTTAATGGCGAATACATCACACACCTCCGATTTGCCGATGATATAGTCGTTGTGGCAAAGACGCTGGACGATCTTGGCACTATGCTCGAAGACCTTGACCGAGTCTCCCAACAAGTGGGTCTTAAAATGAACATGGAGAAGACGAAAATTATGTCGAGTTCTCTTGTTGTACCCACTCCAGTATCCATTGGGAACTCAATTCTCGAAGTTGTCGACGAGTACGTCTACCTGGGACAAGTGATCCAATTGGGTAGGTCCAACTTCGAGAAAGAGGTCAATCGACGAATCCAACTCGGCTGGGCAGCGTTCGGGAAATTACGCAAGAGTGTCTTCTCATCTCATTTGCCTCAGTGTCTTAAGACGAAAGTCTTCAACCAGTGTGTGTTACCAGTGATGACATACGGATCCGAAACATGGTCTCTAACTATGGGCCTTATAAAGAAGCTCAAAGTCACACGACGAGCGATGGAGAGGGCTATGCTGGGTGTTTCTCTACGGGATCGAATCAGAAATGAGGAGATACGTAGAAGAACTAAGGTAACGGACATAGCCTTGAGAATCAGTAGGCTCAAGTGGCAATGGGCAGGGCACATAGCGCGAAGAAATGATGGCCGTTGGGGCAGGAAAGTTCTAGATTGGAGACCCTTCGACTAAAGAAGCAGCGTAGGACGTCCACAAACAAGATGGACAGACGACCTTATAAAGATTGCAGGATCAAACTGGATGCAGACCGCTAGTAATCGGTCGCTGTGGAAAGCCGTGGGGGAGGCTTATGTTCAGCAGTGGACGTCCTTTGGCTGATAATGATGATGATGATGATGGATAGATTAAAAAACCGGTCAAGTGCGAGTGGGACTCACGTACTGAAGGTTCCGTGACAAATTTAACTGAATTAGGGAATCTAATTACTTCCACTTAGCTAAAATGCCACAGTATTTTGTTGACAGCAAATATAACTTTGTTTTTCATAGTGTTTGTATGAAGAACAAAGTTATGTTTGCGGTTGTTGAAAATTTGCTATATGTATTTTATTAATATTTAGTAACTACTAGTTCGATCCCGTCCAAACCAACATTCGTTGAAAGTATTTATTAAGATCGACATTCATATTTTAAATTTACACTCGCTTAGTAGAAAGGGGGGGGGGGACTCTTTAATACTTTACTAAACCGAACACGAAGCAATCCAACTCTGTCCACTTGTACTACGCTAATTCTAATTACGTGCTCTCATTACTGACAACGATCGAAGAATTCAGCACAATTTAAATTGCAATCGATCCCACTCCACAGGGACCTATCGGTTCCCCCGAATAGACTTCACTCTTGGGGGTACTTAAAAACCGCGGAGCGAATCTCAAACGATTTAGAACTGGAATTACGGATTCCAGCCAATTTACACGTGTAAGGGGTTTTAACACGATAAAGTTCGTTTAAAAAACGGGAACGAGAACGTTCTTACGATATTTTAAACGCTTTAGTGACGGTGAAACCGTTTGATACAGCAGAATTCCTTTGTGTTTCATATACATCATTTTTAAATCATTGTTAATAACAAACAAGAATAAATTAAAAAAAGACATGCAACTATAAAAAAATAACATAAAATCAAGCTATTCATAAACGAAACCATGTATACATACCTGCGGCAAGGAGGCTTTGATGTTGGCTGCGTTGCCGCGTTATACCTGCTCAATTAATGATTTTATTGTACACGAGGAATATTCTTTGTATTAACGGATGTCAACAATAAATGGCTACCTATTTACTGCAGGAAGTCCAAAATAACAGAAGCGCAATAAGTAGTAAAACATGTAATCATTTTAAATTGATATTATAGAGCTTGCACTGAGCCCCGTTGTGGACTATGGCTCATTACACCTCATATTTGAGTTAAGGCCTTTACACAGCAGTGGGATGTTAATTTAATTGGTTGATGTTTACATTATATAGTTGACAAACTCATATCACTAATAAACAGCTGCCCTGCTTCCTTTCCTAAACTATTATCCTTTATCATGCTGCACGTAGCTGTAGATCGAGCGTCCATAATATAACCGCTTTAAAAATTTTGTGCACTACTAAAACTCTTTTAACCCTTTAAAACCGAACCTCCAAATAATTGCTAGGCCGTTCCGCTGTGCAAAAACAAATGGTGTCATCTTTGATGGCAGATGGATGCCTGATTTCGACTGTCAGGGGCCGAGTTATTGCCAAAATACAGCGATAGATAAAGATTATACCAAAGCGGCCATGCTTGTTTTACGGTTATTCGCTGTGTGCGGATGAACGATATATGATAGCACGTGACGGCTTTTTATTTGTTTTCAGCCCGTATTTTTTGAATTCGCTTTAAAAAAACGCACGTACAACCGTACAAACATGTATTCGGTTGTGGAATTTTGAGGTGTGAACTGTTTTACTGTTGATCGTGGAGATCACTTGGAAGTAGATAAAATGCATAAAAAGTCCGCTTTTGCTGGAACATCGTAGCCATTTTAGAATATTTAGAAGAGCGCTGCTCCGATATTTTATGCCAACACAAAAGCGCGAGTCTGTGTGGTATCTTCATTTCTTAGATGGTTTATAGTTGATTTTTACAACAAAACAAATGGACGAAGAGAATATTAATTGCTCAATCAGATATTTACATTTTATGCCACGCTCTACAGTGTCAATATATATACATATTTATTTGTTTTAAACATGCTCAAGATGTGTAGGTAATTTAAGTAAAGAAAAGTAAAGTTAGCCTGTAACATCCCACTGCTGGGCAAAGGCCTTACCTCAACTATGAGGTAGTTTGAGCCATACTCCACCACGCTGGCTTAGTGCGGGTTGGTGGAGGGGTATTTGCAAGGCAAGCGACTAACCCTGCTGTCAGATTTTATCAAGCCGCCCATAAGGCCTCTGACTAGGCTTAACGACTAATATCAACCGATATTAGCCGGGACCAACGGCTTCACGTGCCTTCCGAAGCACGGAGATGCTCGTGATGTACGTCACTTATATGGTCGGAATGGTCACCCATCCAAACACGACCGCGCCGTAGGTTGCTTCACTTCGGTATCACTACCAAAGCGCTGCTACCGCTGCGCTACGAGCACCTCTGTAGGTAATTTACATCTTCAATATCCGTTTGAGTGCACGTGTCTTGACAGTACATGACAAATTTTATCATAAAAACTATTTATACAAAAAAAGCCTTACTCAAGCGTATATAGTGTGTATTTATGACATAATTTAATACAAACATATTTTTAGAAGAAATAATGATACAAACTTGCAAATCCTTATGAATTGTACATATAACTTATTCTAATTCCATGAATAAGGGGAAAATAAATAGGGAAAAGTATTTACCATCTCGAAAACATAAAATCAACTTCGGAATTCCATCTTACGAAATAAAATTACAAGTTGAAAGTGAACATAGCCCTAATTAATATCGAGCACCTAACAAGAACTCGCGTCGTAACGAACGTTGATTGTCTGTATTGGCGGTTCCCAACCTTTTTTGATGAGGAACGACGAGCCATTTCTTTACTTTAAGGGAATGACATGGTTAAATTTTCGTATTTGACAAGTAATGTCAAAATCTGTATCTATCAGACTCTGTACATAAAGATGGTGATGTTATCATGTTCGCTTCGTTTAAATAACCTGTTTCATCCCACTGATGGGCAAAGGTTTCCCTCAACACCTTTTACTGTCAATCCCAATACCCGCAAAGTTGGTCAAGTCGTCAAACCACTTCTTTTTAGGTGTACATCTTTGTCGGTAGCCATCTATCTGGGTGCATTCTGCACAAGTGCCCCGCCCACTTCCACCTCAGTTTTGCTGTGTTCTCACCAACGTCCGCTATTCTATGTTGCTAGTCGCTGTTATCCATGACTGGAGCGTATTAATCCTTTAATACCCAGCACGCTTCTTTCCATGGCTTTTTGGCCCATTTCGTCCAGTTTTTAAAGGAGATTATTTGGCCCAAGTATCTATATGTATATTATCATCGACATACGTAATTAGTTTGGCTGGGGTGTTTTCCGCACTTAGCCTCACAATTGGGCCATTGTGCGTATTTCTTTATTATACTCATCGACATATTCCGTTCTCTGCCCGTTTATAACTATGTCATGTTTGGCAACGTTGGCCATGATTTTGGTTTTGGACCTATTCATCGTTAAGCCAACCCCAAGGCCTACCTCGCTTAGCTGTTCCAGCATGATTGCAAGATCTGCCATTATCAGACTCAACACATTATCAGATCTTGCGAAACGAAGGTTTGTGAGTTTTTTTTGTCCCGAAATCTATGCCCTTAGTTTTCCAAGAATCATCCAACTTTTCAAATACCTCTTGCAAGGCGCTAGTTTTTTGTTTTTTTATTATGGTTTAATTTAGGGGATAGTGGTCGTGTTCGCCTATTTAACAAAAAAAAAGACAATTAATCAGCGTTTAACGTATGCTTGAATTACATAATAATTTTATTTTGGTTACAGCTTCTGGTATCCCGAAGAACGCAGGGCAAAATTGAAAGCTGAAAAAATACATTGTACCACGATTATTGTCATCTCTCTAAACTTGCATTTAACAAAACTGCCATTGCTTGTTAGTGCTGTGTTGCAATTCAGCTTTGGCTTTTAAAATAAGCCACATCAATTAGCAACGGTTGCAACTTACCGTTTCAAGTTTCACGATCGCGAACCAAGATGTTCCTTCACTAATTGAGAACCAATGGCCTATATTGAGAAGTTCCAATTCCGCGTCACGTCCGCCACCGAATTCGTATCCGAAGTTACCTAAAACTGCCGGCGGCGAGTATTCACCGAATTGTTATTCAAGACACGTTCCTTCGCCTTTGCGATAACCGCACTTCATTTTTGAAACGATGGTATAAATAGCACCCGCAGGCCAAATAAATTTTAAAGCCATCACAGCGTATTAAACGGACGATACCTATTTGTGGCGCGCCTTTTTGCGATAATGTACGGCTTTTGATGCATGCGACAAAAGTTTTTTTGTTGGAGTTAGGGGTTGATGGGTTAATACAATATTGCACTCTAGAGATTTGAACTTAATTATGGCCGGATGTTGCTGTATAAGGGTCGTTTGATTAACTTTTAGAAGAGGTAATGACAAATTTCCATTTTGGTGCCTTAAAAGCGTACCTACATACTTCTGTCAGTCAATCATTGGACACCAATCACAAACATACATACATTGCTGTGATCCCAAAGTAAGTAGCTAATTGCACTTGTGTTATGGTAATCAGACACAACGGTGGTATCACAACGCCCAGACCCGAATCAATATAGAAAATTTTGATTTCTATATTGACCCGACCGGGAATCGAACCCGGGACCTCGGAGTGGCGACGCCTTGAAACCCGCGTGCTTAGCCACTACACCACGGAGGTCGTCGATCGAATCATCATCGAATCATGTTACGAGCACGTAGAGCGACTAAACAGCTTTAAATAATAGTAGAAGCGATATAAACAACTATTTACAAAATATCAATGCATTTCCCGTCAATGTATTTTTCACAAAGCAATAATTAGTTCCATATCTCTTACCCGCCCTATATTAAAAAGTATAAAATAATCTGCAATAACAGTCGGTATCGCAAATGGATTGCGGTTTTAGCCCTGTTTATTTCATCTATTCATATTCGATATGAGATTGAGTGTAATAATATTTCATTCTCGTTATTCTTTGAGGCGTGTTGAGATAAGACGCGGTTATATTTACAAAAATAAATATACCCTGTCAAGTTACACAATTTTGTCGGTTTTTCTTCGAAAAGAATCGATCTTTTTCTTTTTGGACGGCCGTAAAATTACTTGCAAACAAAATTTTTGGCACTGCACTTGATCTTACTTGATCGTCTGATTTATGTGCATGTCGTACTTAGCATAGGACGTTCTCCGACAAGGTGGACTGAAGACTTAGTAAAGATCGCACTGGATGCAGACCGCTTGCGATCGCTCCCTGGGGAAAGCCATGTGGGGCTAGCCTAGATTTAGCAGTGGACGTCCTTTGGCTGATTATGATGAATGATAATGATGATGTGAATATCGTATTGAATTGAAAGATGATTTTTATCGTTCACACTGTTTTACGAGGGTCAAACTGAAAGTTCTTAGAAAATCAAAAACTGATTACATTAGCCAGTTATTAGTTTTATTATATCTTTTCAAAATATTGTCCATTGACGTCAATACACCGCTGCATGCGATGGAACCACTGGGAAAAGCACTTTGCCCACTCGTCCTTAGGGGTCTCTTCAATGGCATCGCGATACGCAGCCACCGCTTCTTCAGCATTCATAAACCGCTTTCCTTTAAGTTTTTCTTTAATTTTTGGAAATAAATAAAAATCACAAGGCGCGAGGTCGGGGCTATACGGCGGGTGACCCAGTAATTCAACGTTTGATGTCGCCAAATAGTCGATCGTTCGCTTGGCGGTGTGCGACGAGGCGTTGTCGTGGTAAAGGAGGATCCTACTGCGAGGTCGTTTCTCTCGAACTTTTTCCAAGACAATTGGCAAACAATTGGTAGTGTACCATTCTGCAGAAACTGTTTTTTGATCCTCTAACACAATTGTTGCGAAATGACCTATCCTTCCAAAGAACGAGGCCACCATTTTTTTTCCCGCACTTCGATCTCTCTTCACTTTAGTTGGCAACTTCTCGAAAGGAAACACCCACTGAGCAGATTGTCTTTTGGTTTCAGGATCATAACAGTAAATCCAGCTTTCGTCACCTGTTAGTATGTCGAACACAGCATTTGAGTCACCTCCGTTAAATCTTTCAATCATTTTACGGCACCAATCCACACGATGGAGTTTTTGAGCCTTAGTCAAATTATGAGGTATCCACCGGGCGCAAAGCTTCCTGAGCGCTAAATGTTCGTGGAGGATTTTGTGCACTTGACTCATACCGATGCCTAAGCTTGTCCGAATCTGCTGATAGGTCACTCTTTTGTCAGTCTCTATCATACGCCGCACAACACAGATGTTATTTGCAGTCGTCGCCGTAGAAGGCCGTCCCTCACGTACATCATCAGTGAGATTAGTGCGACCACGTTTAAACTCATTAAACCAGTTGTAAACAGTCGCACGAGATGGGGCTTCATCGTGAAAGGCCAATCGTAGTCTATCATAACTTTCTTGTTGACTTAAATGACATCGAAAGTCATAAAAAATCATTGCACGAAAATTTTCTCGTGTTAAATTCATGTTGACGTGACACAGACAATTTTCAATTTGCCGCCAAATCGTAAAACAAATGACAAATGAATGAAATATATACTCAGTAATATTGGCAAAGAGTTCTATTTTCAAATTTTAGATTTTTTTATTATTATATTGTTTATAAGTGGCCAGTTCTAAGAACTTTCAGTTTGACCCTCGTATTTTATTGTTCAATTTCATTACAGTTTTTTTTGTTCATAGTGAGGTCAATTTCTTTAACGATGTATTTTTTTGTATAACTTTTCTTACCCACTTTTTCATTTATTTATCAAATAAAAATGGATACACAAATTAACACTTAAAAATACAATTCATAAATCAATGAGGTTTGTGACGAATGTCATGATGTTACGTTATAAGTTTCTTTAAAATTGTGTTTTTACTGTATTTTATATTAGACATTATGAATAACATGCAAATCCGGCGGTAGTTCATTCATACTTCACAAATACAGTTTATTAACACGGGTATACACAAACGGCACACACAAAGTTGACGGCCATTTAACTCACCCATTCAATTACTTCACACTGTCTCTTCAAAAGTGATTGTTGATCCCGGTAAATTACGAAGATATTTCATTTCGTTTCATCGCTACCTTGTCGACACCATGCCTTGATGCTCCATCAAGACGACGCTTAAAAATGACTTTACTCTGTTTGCAGACATTCTTTATTAATGACTTCAGGCCTATCTGAGCGAGCAAGACATGAATACTAAAACGAACCATGTTTTGAACGATTCAACCTTTTTCTAGGCCGACCCAAATGATCGGTATTCAATATAGCGTTGATTTAATTTGTTACAGAAGTTTGCGTTTTAGTCTGACTGTAAATGGCTGCCTTTTGGAAAATAAAGTGAGTGGAAAGTCAAAGTAATGTCTGTTTGCTTTACACATTGGCCATCTAGCCCCAAAGTAAGGTACTCAAAGCTTGTGTTATGGGTGCCAGACAACGGATATAATACTTAAATACTTTTTGTTTGTAAATGCATACATGATATACATAGAAAACACCCAGACCAATACAAACAGACATGTTCATGCACACAAATGTTTGTATTGTGCGGGGATCGAACCCGCAACCCGCTGCGTAGTAGGCGATTTCTCGAATATTGATGAGTGAGATAAAAATCTTTAGCAATGGCACCGAAATAACTACCTAGTGATCATAGCTAGCTAGCTAGCTAGAACTAGCGGTCTCCCGCATCTGCGTCCGCGCGTTGCTCCCTCCCTTCCTTCCAAAGTGTGATGTTTTATAACTTGAAACCTTCTTTGATAAATAAGCTATCTAACACAAAAAGAGTTTTTACAAATCGGGCTTGAAGTTTTTGAGATTAGCGCGATCAAACAAACAAACAATCAATCTAACAAACAAACATACTCTTCAGCCTTAACATATTAGTATAGATTGAAATAAGTGTTCGTCTTAACTAGAAATGCCTATTAATATTACATATCTAAATTTACCTTGAAAAAAGTTATTCAATGTTAAGGTAACCTACACAAGTAACACAGTATATATATTTTTAAATCAGCTAATGAATATTCAGTAAAACAACTCATGTCACGTATATTTTTAAAACCACGTGACTAATGCATACCTACCAGACTTTACATACTAAATAAAGGTTACGTAAAACCAAAACTTTCAAAAAATGGAGGATTCTTCTTGAAGGAAAAAGCCTTTTTTTACAATATCAGCAAAAAAGGTGAACTTTAGATCAATGCAACAAGTTCAGAGTTAATATTTAATTTCTGTCAAACTCAATATCATATTACGGAGGTTATAACAATATTAAAGAAAATTGAGTTATTGGAGGAGCTATCAATGCCCTTACAGCACAGCCTTAATGAGATAAACCAATGGCTTGAAAAATGGCGCATAAGAGCCTGTGCCTCCAAATCGGTTCAAGTTACTTTTACTCTGCGACGCGAAAACTGCCCACCGGTAAACCTGGGTGAGAATGAGCTCCCTAACAGTGACACCGTCAAGTATCTGGGCATGCACCTAGATAGGCGATTGACATGGAAAAAGCATATTGAAACAAAAAGGAACGAGATAAACATCAGATTCAAGGAGATGTACTGGCTACTAGGCAGAAACTCCAAACTATCTGTGGACAACAAGCTTTTAATATACAAGATCATGCTGAAACCAATCTGGACCTACGGTATACAGCTGTGGGGCTCTGCCTGTGACTCAAACATCTCCTTAATCCAGAGAGCACAGAACAATATCTTGAAGCAAATATCTGACGCACCCTGGTTTATAAAGAACTCGGAAGTACATGAGCACCTCAAAGTACTCTCGGTTAAGGACGAGATAAAAGAATACTTAAAAAAATATAAGTCCAGACTGGAAAATCACCCTAACCAACTGGCTGTACAGCTTACCATTGACAGCTGCAAAAACCGACTCAAGAGGCGTAAGATCTTAAACACAGAAGGTCCATAGACATTCATATTAATCGAGCGATGCACCTAATGTCGTGCATCTCCACCTGTTCAAACTCCTTCAACACATCTGCTCATAGCCAAGCAGGCTGATCGCACGATATAAAAATACAAAAAAAAAAAAAAAAAAAAAAAAAAAAAAAACCAAAACTTTCAAAAAATGGAGGATTCTTCTTGAAGGAAAAAGCCTTTTTTTACAATATCAGCAAAAAAGGTGAACTTTAGATCAATGCAACAAGTTCAGAGTTAATATTTAATTTCTGTCAAACTCAATATCATATTACGGAGGTTATAACAATATTAAAGAAAATTGAGTTATTGGAGGAGCTATCAATGCCCCACTACGTCGAAGAATCACTATTCTTCGACGTGTGAACAGACTATTTTCACTAAAATAGTCTATTCGCCTTAAAAGCAAGCCACAATAAAGTAGCAGTTGGTCCCCAGACACCCTGTATAAATGTAAACACGGGTACTGCACTCGAAACTTCTAGATACACTAGGTAACCTTATTTGCGAGGGATTTCTCCTACAGTGTACAGTCGACCTCAAAATCATGTCAAAATGACAAGATTTTTAAGAATTTTAGAACAAATTATAATTTTCTAATTGTTGTTTATTTTATTGCTGTATAATAAAAGGTTTTTACCTGTGTAATATTAGTTAATTATTAAACATCCCAATTCATTGACGGTGAAACAGAAACCCTTAAGATAATATCGAAAAAGAAAAATATATTATTGCCTATAGATTTTAAAAAAATACAAGTTACATAGTTAAACACACGCAAGACATAAAATACCTATATTGCCAACAACCGATAACACTAGTCAACAAAAATTTTTTTTGCATGTAACATGAAAACTTATGTCTCTTTATGTGTAGGACAAGGATAAAGATATAAGAAATAAAATTTTAATGCTTTAAATACGAACAGTGTTTTAGTAATATCATTTTAGAAAAATAAACTTTAAAAAAAAGTAAAAACCGACTTCAAAACCAAAATTCACTAAAAAGTCTTAAATAAACTCTTCACCCTTGAAAGGAAAGGAATCCGTTTTAGGCAAACAATTTCTTTTTGGAGTCGGTGCCATCACTTTGACCATCAAGCAATCACAGCACCGACTCCAAAAAGAAATTGTTTGCCTAAAACGGATTCCTTTCCTTTCAAGGGTGAAGAGTTTATTTAAGACTTTTTAGTGAATTTTGGTTTTGAAGTCGGTTTTTACTTTTTTTTAAAGTTTATTTTATTTCTTCATTTTTAGTGATTACATAAGAGGGGGGGGGGGAGTTGCACCTTATGATTCTATTTTTTAAGAAGCTACAAATTACCTATCATAAGTTCCGTCATTATAATTACTGAACTCCTAAGCGTTAAGGAGTTCCACCATCAGCTCAGCCCCACCAGATGTTGACTATCAGACGTAACAACACGTCAAAATTAAGATTTTAGTAAAGAAACACTATACGTGCCTTTAAAATTTAAGGGTTTCCCTCGATTACACCAAGATCCCATCATCAGATCCCAAAATGGAAAAAATGGGACCAACTAGAAGGTACACCCTCTAAGTACGCGAAAAAATTTTTCGATTCGGTTGACAAACGACTGAGATATGAGGTAACATACATACAAAAAAAAATAATGATAAAAAAAAACATACAGTCGAATTGATAACCTCCTCCTTTTTTGAAGTCGGTTAAAAATTTTAATCGCTCTCAACAAAAGGAAGGTATTCCGATTTATTGCAACATTAATATGAATTAAATTTTATGATGTTCGTCCGTATTTTGCTTCAGGAATGTCTCATTTTATTGTTCGACAGTAATCTGCTAACATAGGTTCGATTGTCCTGATATCGATATTGAAAAAAATGTGTTTTCAATGTCAAATTACAGCCCAAAGCCCTATAAGTAGATAAAAGCTCTGCGATAACACATTTATAGTCATTTGATCGGTTATTTCCCAGAAATTACTAGTTCGCATCTTTAAGGTGGTTCAGATATTGGTATTTTCACTATGAGGAATTAATCTTTTAGCTGATGGCAAGTCAGGATACTTAATTTTACTTTTTATTTTAATGGTAATACATTTTGTTTCAGTAAAACAAAAAATACAACCAGACGAGTGGTTCGTCGGACGGACCAATCATAGGGATTGCAAAAGGATAAGATCGAAGTATTTAAGCACATCAAGCAAAATGACACTCAGATGTAACACAACAGATGGGTGGAACCCACGTTATGTCTTGATGTGCGATGCCAAAGCCAAAATACTGTTCATATAACTTAGTTACAAATTCCTTCGTTGAATTCTGAAAGTTATGTCACTACAAATGTAACATGTCAGGATCATTTTAACACTTACTTGACATTCTTTAAGATTTACTTCTTAACGCTATAAACAAAAGAAATCACTACGCTCTTCAAATAATCAAATTCTCTAAATGTTAAAGTAAAACAAAAAGGCTTAATTTTTAATTTTGTGGGTAGTAGCTGTAACACGAAATCTAGAGGGTAAGTGGGTTACTTAATATGAGCAAAACCTTTCTTGTTACAAAATTTTGTTGACCAGTGTAATTGGCAATGCAATAGGCAAACTGTCGGCATGCCGTCAGCTTGCCGTTGAAGTGACGTCGACACGGCTAATTCGCCGTTGCCAATTTACAAAAGCGATTTGTCTTTAGCTAGCCGTCAACATGCTATCACCCTGTGTCTGAGTCTTAGAAAACATAGACCTTAGACAGCTCCGTATAATTGGAAACGTGGAAACGTGGTCAACTTTTAAGACTCTCCGTTTTCGAGGCTGACTGTACACATTGCAACTTCACCCGAACGTCTTGCAGCCGGAGATAAGTAAGCAACTTATGTAACGCGCGCAAAATGGCGGCTTGGGCGAATTTAAAATGGCGCTGAGATACTGTGTTGGTCGACGATCGGATGTAAACTTAACGTCGAATGATTCGAATCTTAAACACGTAGTTACGAACGAGCCAAATGTTTAGTACTCTGAGGCCCAGTAGCGTTATCGACTCAACACATGGTTATATATTTTTACCAGCGGTTGCATATTTACATTGTGCGAGTTTTAAAGAAAAAATACCTTAACCAAATGTTAAATAGTAACGACTTTTAAGCATTAGTGAAGTTAACAATCAATCTGAATTTAGAGCATAGGTTTGACCAAAAAAACCTTTTTTTCCCTTTATTATTAAATAAACAAGAAACTTAAAACAAAAACTAAAAAATGCATTGTAATAAAACATGAAAGTTTGTCCATAATGCAATGTTATGAGTCAGTCTGATAACAGTAGTTTAACAATAATCATAATTCTATTCTATTTAAGTATTTTAACAAAGTAAATAATTATTTATTTAGTTCCATGTGTGGGAGCCCCCCGCAAATGTATTTTTTGTATAAGAATCGTAAAGCGGTTAACAGAATACATCTACATATCAAGTTCCATCTATGTAATGCTAAAAGTTTCAGCATAAAGAGACTGACAGACAGACTTGATGAAACTAGAAGGTTTCCGTTTTTTTGCCATTCGCCTACGGAACCCTAGAAACGACGTTTCTAGCTTACCTTTGCCTCAATCAAGCGCTCGTTCTTACCACTGACTCCACGTCTAAAAGTGTAGAAGTTAAGGCACTACTCGTATCCAGTCCATTTTCTCTAAACCGAGCTCTAACCGACAACTCCCGCGGAATATAAAACGGAGCGATGCAGTAGTTATGTTAGCAGATTGGTTATAAATCGAACATGTGCTGGTCAAATATTTTAGCGCTTGGTGGATTTGACGGATGGGGCAACCATTAACAAATAAACGTTTTCATCAAACCATTAGCCTTCAGTGAGTAGATTTGACGAATAAGAAGGAATTATTTCTACCAAATATCAGTTTCAAACTTCATATTTTCCGTTTGACTTGTGTTTATGGATATTCGATGCACGCACGCTATTACTTAATAGATTTTTTTACATTTGCCTATACTTATTAGCTGATATATATAATGCTTTTGATAGAATTGGCCAACCACTTTGTAAAGATCGCAGGATTACACTGGATACAGACCGTTTGCGACCGGTCGCTATGGAAAACCGTGGCTGGCTGTTAATAATGATGACAATGTTGGTAGATTTTTCTAAGTACTTATAAAATCCTTTATACACTGCGACTTTTAGCAGCAATGCAGTCGCGATGCAGGCACGATGCAGTCGCGATGCAGTTGCAAAATGTAAACCTTAACAAATTGCGCTACTTTTAGCATCGATGCAGTCGCGACGCAGAATATGGGAATTGTCAAATTATGTACTGTTTTTCGGCGACTGCATCGATACTAACGTGCGTTAGCATCGATGTAGTAGCGCTTCTGCATCGTTGTTTACGAGCGACTGCAGCGATGCTAAATTAAAATTGTTCATTGCGTGAGTCGCAATGCTGAAGCGCGTTTTCTAAATGCGCGACTGCATCGATGCTAAAAGTCGCAGTGTGTAAGGGGCCTAACTTATAACAAGTAAAAGAACTCTGTAAGTAACTCGAAAAAATTTAGTATGTGTATCCGGTCACTCGGCTTTGAACATGAAGATGAGAATTAGAAACAATAAATGACTGTTAATTTACGCAGGATGAAAATGCTGATATTAAAATTGTCAAGAGCTCTTTTGAGCTGGCTTTTCTCCACAAACTATATCTTGTAGTAAAGGTTGCGAAATAACTGCGTTTGTACAGTAGCCAGCACATCAGGTTATCCACTTTTGTTGCAAACTAGCTCTTATTATAACTAAATAAGATACCGCAGTGTTTACCTTGACGTGCCGTTGTCCGTACGTTCGGATATCGGATTTCAATTTTTCTGGCGCACCCGCGAGACCGAACGTTCAGAAACTGTGTGCCAATACTATTTTTTGTAAACATGAACGAGGACCTGTGACACGTACGTACGTGGTTATCTTATTTTAACGTGGGTACTGGTGGCTAGGTGGAAATAAGTTTTAAATCTACGCGGCCCAGACTTGGTGTTGACTCTTTTGGTGTTTGGCGGCAGTTGTATCTATTTTAACGTAACTAAAAGTATAAAGCTGCTTAGTAAAAAGGTGTATCCTGTTTAACGCTTTACGATTCGTATACAAAAATTTTTGTCAAACCTATGCGTGTCTATGAATAGGTCTTTTAAAATGACATAGAAGTTTCTACAGTTTTTTCTTTTAAAGTCTAACGTTTGAAAGATACACGCTTCCAAAGTGGTAAAATGGGCGTCCCCCATCTAACTTCTAAGCTAAACGAGTTTAGAAGTTAGATGAAAAATATGATGAGATCTTCACAAATACTTTCAACTAAAATTAGTTTGAACGAGATAAAACAATTGGTTTTTGATATATAGCACATTTTCAACAACCGCAAACATAACTTTGTTCTCCATACAAACACTATAAAAAACAAAGTTATGTTTGCTGTCAACAAAATATTGTGGTATTTTAGCTAAGTGGAAGTAAGTGGATTTCCTAATTTAGTTAAAGTTGGCACGGAACCTTCAGTCCGCAAGTCCGACTCGCACTTGGCCGTTTTTTTAGTCTAACCTTAATTATAAGGATTGAAACTGTTTGGGAGTGTTACAAATTGGCTAAAAGAAAGCTTTTGATCTTGAAGGATAGAAAGTCTGAAAAATAATTGCATGCGAACGATCTACCTTATGACTGAATAACAAAATATATGGTTATATATTTTACTATTCTTTACTTTATGTAATTGATTGTAAAAAGGCAAAAAATATCTAAGTATCTCGATGATTTGTAATAAAATGTCTGAGAGTCCATTGGACCTAAATTTCAATCCACGCATGATGTTTAACTCAGGATTACGCATATCATGAAATAAATCACAATTACGTCTCTTACAGTTTATTTGACTTTGAAAAAAAATATATGATGTCAATCATACAATTTTCAAACTAGTTTGCACTGTAAATTTTACAATTGACGGACTTAATGCTTACGGTGGTTATTTAATCAGTGGCGGAACATTAATAAAAAATGGGAAGAGTTATCCAAAATCAAATAATTGAAATGCATTGTCATAAACATACATACTAATATTACACAAATATTCATAAGATATAACGTAGTCTTTAACTATAGGTCTCATTAAGAAGCTCCAGATCTCACAACGAGTGATGGAGAGAGCTATGTTCGGTGTTTCTCCACGAGATCGAATAAGAAAGAGAATAGAAGTACAAAGGTAACGGACATATCCCTACGAATCAGTAAGCTCAAGTGGCAGTGGTCAGGGCACATAGCGCAAAGTACTGATGGCCGTTGAGGCAGAAAAGTTATAGATTGGGAGACCTTACAACAAAAAGCGCAGCGAGGGACGTCTACCGAAAAGTTGGACGGACGACCTTGTAAAAATCGCGGAAAACTGGATGCAGGCCGCTCACAACCGGTCGCTGTGGAACATCGTGGGGGAGGCCTATGTTCAGCAGTGGACGTCCTTTAGCTGGTAATGATGATGATGACGACGATTAATAACATATAAAAGCAAAAGACTATTGAATATAGAATATATATACTTAGTAATGTAGAATATATATACTTAATAAATACAAAATTATAAATGAGTAAAGGATGATATTGACGTCATCCAAAATGACACAAGTAAAATAAAATAAAAAATATTTTGTACATAGGCTATTGCTAGCACTTATACACGTCCCAACATTGGTCCTTAAAGAATTATCACTTAGCTCACTTCAGAATTAACCTCCATTGGGCGACTAATTTGGTTAATACTGAAGTAAACAAAAGAAAAGATATCCCCTTATAATTTACTAGCGGTCCCCCGCGACTTCGTCCGCGCGTTTTGAGTTTGCTCCCTCCCCTCCCGTCGCAGCGTCATGTTTTATATCCTAAAGCCTTTCTCGATAAATAAGCTATCCAACACAGAATTATTTTTTCAAATCGGTCCAGCAGTTCTGAGATAAGCGCGTTCAAACAAACAAACTCTTCAGCTTTATAATATATTAGCGCAAGCGCACGTTGTACTTAAGCTGCGAACATTATTTTGGTGCGAAGTTATGTTAAAACTGTGATAGCTCCTACGATATTTATTGAAATCAAATGATATAAAGGGCAACTTGGTTCTAAATGAAATGCTCGTGATGATGAATGTATTTATTTTGATAAGAATAAATACCTGTGTGTATAATACACCTCTAAAAATAATGCATCATTTTTTTACAAATTTATTAACATAAAAAAGGTTGTAGTAAGTCAACCATAAAAGATAGACATATGCTGTCGCGGACTTTTTTATAGAACTCTTAATGCTGAACAATCCTGTCATACATGATTTTTGTGTAACTTAAGCGGTTTTCGCAGCGTATGCAGCGGAAGCTCTTAAAGGAATATCTTTCTCCCGTTTTCGCAACATTTTTCATTTCTGCTGTGGTCTTATGAGTCGTATCTTTATGTTATATAGCCTAAAGCCTTCCTCGATAAATGGACTATCCAACGTAAAAAAAATTTTTCAAATCGGACCAGTAGTTTTTGAGATTAGCGCGTTCAAACAAACAAACAAACAAACAAACAAACAAACAAACAAACAAACTCTTCAGCTTTATAATATTAGTATAGATAACGAACATAAGAAATTTGGTCCTACCAATCTTTTAGCTTACAAGCATAGGTTTATTGGGTTATACCAAAGCAATTTAGAATTTAATGGAAACCGAGTTTCAATTTAAACGGTATGTGTAGACTGACCTCAATAGTGAAAGGTCAATATTGATCGGTTTCAGGATTATTAGTAAACAGTTTTCAGAATTCGACAGGTTTACTAGAAGATTTAATCTCATCAGTAATGCTATATATCAAGATACAGGTTCAAAAAACTTTATTCTCATAAGAATATAACAATTCACATAAAATGAGATAGCAAAAATAAATTAAATGGTAGTATGTAATATAACTGGTCGGTACCTGCTTCAATGTGAAACTTAAGCTTCCTTTTGAAGGTATTTAAAGTTTTACAATTACGTACATCAGTTGGTAATTCATTAAACAGCTTTACTTCCTCATATAAAATAGTTTTGCTTCCGTACTTTGTCCTGGATGTAATTAGATTGAATATTCTTTATGCATATCAGAGCTGGAATTGTGTAAGGCAATCGTATTCATTTGACAGTTCATAACGTACAGTTTGATCTGTCAAACCCTTTGTTCTTTGCCGTTTGACAGATCATACCGTACATTTTGAATTGGCAAATGAATACGATAGCTTTACACAATCGCACCCCTTGTAGTACTTGTTGTTTTAAATTACAATTTACGTTTTTATTTTATTTGAATCTTTCTAAGAATTCATCTATGTCATTGTACTTAATGTAAGTATTTTCTACCTACATACTAAATTAAAGGGCTTGTAGCACCATCAGCATTGTTTCAAAATTCAGTAAACATAACTTTTAAAAACCCATAAAACGTCATTGCGTATAATGTATATGCCAGATAATACTAAACAAAACTTATAAAGACATGGTATAGTGCAATAGGCCCTTAGACCAATGTATTGTTTTCTGCGTTGCTGAAGAGAAATTAATAACGTTAACACAACAGAACCTAATTTCAAAAATACTTTAAAAGTACTCGTAAATCGAGAATGTGTTCAGAAATCGCCAACTATTTGTCTAGCCTTCAGATCTTTAGCTGGATTTCAGCACTGCACCCGACCGGAAGCAGGCAGCTAATAGGGTTTCCGCTCGACAAGACCCTGAAAGCCTGCAAGTCGTCTTTAAACTAACTACGGAACCCCGGATCCCGATTTGATTGAGATCCCTTGGAGTTCTTTTAACACGGCTCTTTGATTTCTTAAAAGAATGAATAGGTCTCGCTCTTTGATTATTTTTACAAGTTGCAAATAGAAGGCTGATTTAAGCTTTAAAGTATTTGTGACAAAGAATCTCATTAGCTCATATAATTAACAGATATTGTTGTCTGGAGTTTGAATAATAATCTTACCTAAATTGAAATGTTCAGATTTATAAATAAGCACAGCGTTGTTGTCTGTTTGTTATATCTAGTCCCCGATATCTTATCTAAACTAAAATCATTTAAAATTATACTTAAGTTTGCAACTTTTTTATGTAGATAGATATCAATGATTGAGGCATTTTGTGGCAGAATGCATATTCAAGGTTTCCAAACGTCTGCAGCATTCAATTACCTCCGAAAGCGAAGTCTTACATCTAAATTAAATCCGTCCCGTCTCTGGGGAGTTATACGAGGAAATGCAAAGCTTTTCCTTGCGCAAGAGTACCATGGGATGAAGATTCAATGAGTTAGTCGGAATGGAAATGATGGGAAATAAAATCAACTTAATAAGATCGTTTGGCGTAGCGCGGAGAGATGGCGCTGAATGTGTGTTGGATCACAATAAAAGTTTTTGTTTTTGCATATGCAAAAAGTAGTGAAGACGTCTCTTTATAAAACTAAACGATCGACGACAATGATACGACTCAATAATTCAAGCGTAATATCTACCGTAATAATAAAACATGTTATTGATAAAACCATATTGTTAAATGAGAGTTTTATGCAAAACATCGAATTTTAAGATTACTTTTATGATGGAAACTCACAGGCTTTCAACTATTATGGGCAACGAGTTTAACCCTTTACACACTGCGATTTTTAGGTTCGATGCATTTGCCAAAATTCAGTACATAATTTGTCAATTTCCAGATTCTGCATCGATGCTAACGCACGTTAGCATCGCGATTGCATCGATGCTTAAAGTATCAGAGTGTGCAAAGGTTGATAATTCGCGACTGTATCAATGCTAACGCGCGTTAGCATCGCGACTGCATCGATACTAAAAGTCGCAGTGTGTTAGGGGTCTATAGTGGGTCGAGGGCGCGATATGACACATATAAATGAGAATACCTATTTTTTAATTCTAAAAAAATATATTATCATAAATAAAGCATAATCCAATTTTTTTAAGTAATTTAAGTCCAGGAAAAACATGGGAGTATTCTCATTTCTATGTTTGATATTTAACCCTCGCTCCACTGTACTCGTTGCCCATAATAGTTGAAAGCATGAGAGCTTCCATGAAAAAGTATTCTTAAAATAAATAGCTTCCGGACAGGACTGGCCGTCAGAGCTATTACCTACCCTGTTAGCGATCGAAATACCATAGCAATTCTCTTGTATATTCGAGGAAAAGTATTTCCAAGGAAAATCACAGACGCACTGTTAACACGTTGAGTGCCGAGCACACGGGTCGGAGTGCGCGAGGATCATACCAGCGATGCCGCCCATTTGGACCCGAGTGTTCACAGTAAAGTTATTTTCTGATGTAGTTTTATATGAAGCACTCGGACCCCGCACGCTGTGTTCCACACCCTGTGTGCCAACCACTTGGGCCCGAGTGCCCCTGTTTTAAAAAAAGAATAGTGCAAATGTTTTTTTTTTTAATATTTTTAAAAATACGCGTAAAAAGTGCACTTTAACAAATTTTTTAAGGGGCACTAAATGTGTTAAGTATCCTAGTAAACGATTTGATAGCACTGCTAAATACTATTGCTTGTTTCCTACGGAGCTTTTAAAAATCTTAGCGTAGGACGTACGGCAAGATGGCCACCTATGGATTTCGTACCATACGAGGCCTCCGGCTGTCTATAAGAATACCTGAAAATAGGCATATTCGGCAGTGTACGTCCTACGACTGATTATTATGGTCATAATAGCATTAACAATTGCAATGCGACAGCGATTGCACTATACGAGGCCTCCGACTGTCTATAGGAATATTTTAGGCATATTCGGCAGTGTAATTCCTAATACTGATTGCTATGATGACAACAGCATTAACAATTGCAATGCAATAGCGATCATGAAACGTTATACCACTAACGGGCGCTCCACATTGCGCCCAGGGATACTTTGAAAAATATATGCAATTTTCTGACATGCTTAAACATAGCTTTGTATTTGTATGAGTTCAGAATCCTCAATTTCATCCCAATGAAATATGGTTAGGACTGCAATTTATTTTGAGAGAAAAACACGTACGGTTGCTGGAATAAAAATGTGATGTTTTGAAAACACAGCTTGGGGCATTTTAAATATATCGTGGTCAGTATGATTGATTGTTTCTCCTAGTTCTCTTAGTTGTTGTGGCATATAATGTTTTTTTTTATGTATTGATAAAATGCGCGTAGACTATTTATGTACGAAATGATGATACACCGACTCCAAATGAAATTGTGTCTCCTAAACCGAGGGCCAATGAGTTTTGAGCATTGTAGACAGTTTTTTAAGGCGGTGTTTTATTTTTTACTTCATGATTTTTTGTTATTACCTGTATCTCAAAATCCACCCGACCATAAAACGGAAATTTAAACTGTACTTTAAGTTAAAATATACCTAATTGAACTAAAATAATCATCTTGCTATGACTTCTCGTTTTCGATAAATCCGTGGGCATACACACACATACGAATTTTTGTACACGTGTTTGGAAACCTTATACTCAAATATTATCAATTTCTAAAGATATCACATACATTGAATTGATAACTTCTTTTTTGATGTCGTTAAAATGCTTAATACAACACACTCTCTTTGTTGTTTTTTTGGCAGAAGTATAAAAAGAATTGAGTCCAGTTAAAAAAATTAAAAGCAGCTTAGAAATAATTGAATGTAAATAGACATTTCAATGAACATAATGTAGGAATGGAAAAAGGTTTTTCCTTTTAATATAGTCTATTTACCGATAAATATACGACACACACGGTTTATAATGTACACAAAGCATGAGACGAACATCGGAACCCTTAATTTAAAAGATCTTGCCTCAAAAATGCTTTGAACGTATAATGGCATAATAATATAATACTTGTGAAGAATAAAAGAAACGTCTCCACAAAAGGGCTTCAGAAAAACGAGATTTATTTTCACTGAAAATGTAAGTGAAAGATGCCATCTTATTTGCGTCAAATGGGGCAACCTCGTCGTCTTCTTGAAGATACGAGCATGAATATTCTGTTTAAATCAAACAATTAAATTTTTCGGGACTCTTAGCCACAAAAGAAACCTTTCAAACGTCGTCCAAAATGACGGTTATACGAATATTAAGTTGTGAATAAATAACTTCCTTTTTCGAACCGGTCAAAATAAAAAGTTTTACTCCGAGTAACGAGGATATTTGCAAAACGACATGCATATCTTCGGGTTTATTATTTCGAGGTCCTCCTTATATAATCAGTAAAAATAATCAGTGTTAATGCTACTAAAAATCGACTAGAATATTGGTGACAGTCGACGTGGTGACCCCTTTGTGTGCCTCTGTGCGTGATCAAAGACCTCTCCTAAGATTGCGACGCATTGTTCTTACATAAACGCCTAATCTCTCCCCGGAAATTGTCCCTTGATACGCTTCCGCCCATTATCCTCAGGGAAATAATGAAAAAATGTCCTCTAAAACTTTTTATTGTTCTTAGAAAGGGTTCAATTAAAGTGCTTTTGAAAACAAGCAAACAAGCCGACGCTCGTCAAATTGGCTCTTCGGCATAATTGGATAGGATTTTCTTGGGAAAACTTTTAAATTATAGCCAAGAGGAATGGGGAATCAAAGGAGCTTTCAGACTGTTAATCTGTTTAAACTGGCGGATTGTTTATTTTTTCGGCACCACTCTGGTACTACGTAAAATGAGGCGTAATTACTTTTAAGTGCGGATAATCTTTGGTTTGCGACTGTCCTTGCGTTAGCGAGTTTAAGTGCTCCGCAGTTGGTTTGTCTTTGATAAATAATTTAATTTGTTGACAAAGACTCAGTTGGTACGATTTAATGTCTAATTGATTTGGAATTTGTAAACATTAAATTGATTGAAGTTTAAATCCGTCATTCTTCGTTAAGTTCGATGGCAAGATTTTCTAAATATGTATATAAAAGGCTTCAAAATAGATGACTCATGGATTTTACTGGTAAAGGACACGATTTTTCTTATGAACACTATCCAGGGCAGGATCCCAGACACAAAAGAACTTCTATTGTTTTTTGGCTATAGCCGTTCATTGCTCGAAAAGTGTTAAAATGTTTATTTACTTCTACACCATGTAGGAGTAAATCAACATTTGGTTAAAAATATATATATATATATATTAATAAATGTAATATTTATGGGAACTCACTCTTTGTGTCTTAATTCATTACTCTTATTTACGCCACCTTACTTTTTTTCATAATCCTATCCTTGCGTTTCGTTTCACGTATTTTTTTGTCCTCAGGTGGTTGAAGACTGGAAGTTCATGTCCATGGTTCTCGACCGGTTCTTCCTCTGGCTGTTCACTATTGCCTGCTTCGTCGGAACTTTCGGCATTATCTTCCAGTCACCTTCTCTTTACGACACACGGGTGCCGGTGGACCAGCAGATATCTTCGATTCCAATGAGAAAGAACAACTTCTTCTATCCGAAGGATATTGAGACCATTGGGATTGTCAGTTAAATGGCTCTTCCATTCTTAAAAGATGTTCCGTTTTGAAGCAAAAATTACTAGATTTTGATGATTTATAACAATTTTCCGATGTGCATAATTAATTGTATTATTAATTTTATCAAGCACCTATGTAATACATTCTGTAAAGATGAAGGAAAGGAATTGATTTAAGTCACAGATGTAAGCTATATTGTATAAAAAGTAGCAAATCTACATTGTTTATTTATAGAGTATGGTATCAAAATATTTATTTAAATTTTATTGCACTAAAATAGTTGGCGGACTTACTTGGCGCTTGGGAATGCAGAGGAATATTAAGAATAATTGAGAGTGTTACAAAGGAAATAAAAAAATAATGCAATAACAAACATACATACTAAAATTGCACAACATTATATAAATAATAACAATTAGGACTTATGAACATACATAGGATACATAAACTCGTATTTAATGAATACTAAATTATTAAAACGAAAATTAAAATATTGACGACATCCTAAGCTACACAAGTGAAAGTTAATGGTAGTTCTAAATTAAGCCAAGGCTATGATAGTGGTGGGTACAGAGTGTTTTTTAAAAGTACATTTACTGGGGGACATTCTGATATCATTAAAAAATTATGGATTCTGAGAAAGTTTCTCGATTTTAAATTTAAATAAAAAGGCTATGGGAGCATTTTAACTGGCTGTTTACTTTGATTAAAAGTAAAACATAATTACGACTTTCTTAAACTGTAGAACATAACTTCATCTACTTGTTTTAGGACATCAATATTATCTTTAGGTTAGTAATATAAGCATGTCACTGTTATTTCAAGATCATGTTTACGAGATACTTATACGAGTAATAAAGACCCCTTACACACTGCGATGTTTAGCATGGATGCCGTCACTCGTTTTGTCATGCGACTAACGCAATAAACAGCTTTAATTTGACATCGATGCTGTCGCGCTTAGTATCGATGCAATCGCCAATAATGGTTGTCAATGTCTAGCTTCTGCACCGCGACTGCATCGATACAAACGCGCGTTAGCATCGCGACTACATCGATGCTAGTTTAAGCATCATTAGCGCAAATGTGTAAAGGCTGATATTTTGGGCCTGCATCGATGATGCATCGCGGCGCTGCTAAAAGATGCAGTGTGCAAAGGGTCTGAAGGTAGGTGGTATATTATTGAATAAGTTTACAACCTTTATTTAAGACAACAAAAGATTAGTTTTAGAGTATAAGAAATACATGTATGTAATTATTGCCAATAAGAGTTCTTAAACGGCTGTGAATTTAAGTTTTAAATAAATTTTATAAAGTATGACAAGGTTTTAATAGAATTTAGTGTAATATGTTTCATTTGTTCTGTGCACAATAAACTTTTAAGATATATTAACACGTTTCATTCATTAGAACACCCAAGGTATTATTTATTAATCTTTTTTTTCTTAGAATAAATGTTTAGCTGTCATGAATCATTCTGTTAACAAGCATGTAAGAAATTTTCAGCATCATAAAAATTGTGACCCAAAATGCACCATTTGTGATCTCAGTTTTTTTTCGATAGCCAGACATTTAGCCACGATTGCACCTGATGTTATATAATAATGCAGCCTATGATGGACCATGTCTGCCTAGTAACAGCATATTCATTATCTTATGAAAAACGTCCAAATTATAGTTGACCGGGAACACATCTGCCAGCAGCGAATTCCAATCCCTAGCGGTATGCAGAAAAAATGTAGACCGAAATCGTTGAATGCGTATTGTTGGAATCTAGACGATGATATAGGGTTGGAAATCTTGTGTTTCGAAGATATAATAGTTAGAAAGTTATAGTTGAAGAGCTTTAATAATAAAAAGTTTATTTTTAAAGCATGAAAATAGAACTAATGGCCGTCGGGGCAGGAAGGTTCTAGATTGGAGACCCTTCGACCAGAGACGCAGCGTGGGACGTCCACCAACAAGATGGACAGACGACCTTAAAAAGATTGCAGGATCAAACTGGATGCAGACCGCTAGTGATCGGTTGCTGTGGAAAGCCGTGGGAGAGGCCTATGTTCAGCAGTGGACGTCTTTTGGCTGATAATGATGATGATGATGATGAAAATAGGCACGAGGAAATTGGTTGCTTCTAAGCTGATATCCACCGGACCTCATCCACATCTGACGTGCGATTGAGGTCGAGTATGTTAAGCTATAAAAAAAACTATCTTCATACAAGAATACACGAACTGATGATTAAACGAAACGTAAACAGTGCCATATGCTTTTTTCAAATATAAAATTGGTTGCGATTAAACGTGCCTGTGGTTTGTAAATAAGAGACCAATATTTTCGATCAGCATATATTCCAAGTCGTTCAGTGCTTTATCTCCACAAGTCTGGTGATGAGGTCGAAGAGGCTAAAAGGGCAGTCATCAAGGTATTTATCGCAGTTTCCCCTCTGTCCCTCCATCTCAGCTTCGTAGTATTCGTCGTCCAAACCTTCTTCGCGCGAGGATGATGGTCTGAAAGGTTGAAGTTACGGTTCAAGATCAAATGCACCTTCGAATTTTAACTTTCGCTTGCGTCAAGTTATGTCAAAATTCGAAAAAAATATCTGATGGCTATAGTTAAATGGAGCCTGAGCTACAATCTAAACTCCACTTTTTCTTTCTATTCGAATATTGTAAACGAAATTGACATTTCTTTTTAGCAAAATTATTAATTTTGTAATAAATTAAACACAAAACTCACAAGTTACAATTCATTGTTGAATACTGAGATTTTTATAAATCAAAAAGTGAATTAAATTTTTTCAGTGATATTATTTTAAAGGTCATAAAATTATTGTTTACAATATTGGACAACCAAAGAAAAACGGTCTTTAGTACAGCGCACCGTTGATATCTACGCTGTAGTATGAAACTTCTGATAAGTTTCAGCACCGATTACCGGGAATAGCTAAAATATTCACGTTTACACGTCTTAAACTGTAGTCTTTTAGGTCCAGCGGAATAAACCTATTTCTAGCCAATTCATACAATGTAAACGGTGGAATGCGAATCTATAATTGGTTCATAGTGATACAATAGCGTGTGGATGGATTCAGCATAATAAATTAATAGTAAATTTTTTAATACGAAATTTGACGATCTGAAATTACAGGCTCTAATTAAAGAGAGTATTAACAAATAAACGAACACTGAATGAATTGACCAACATATTTCAGTATGATGATATGACTGACCGACTGACTATTAATATCTTTCATTCAATCGCATTACAAAAATAAAATCTTGTTTCTACAATTTTTTCAAACCTGTGACTATATGATAAATATACAATCAATTGAATCTGGAGCTGCTCAGTTTGTGGAAACGCAGACATTTCTTGTTCATTGACATTAATTTATCTATGTGTACCATATTATGTATATTTAAATGATGTGTATGTTTATATAATAAATATATTATTTCATTATTTTTATATAATCGTATATAAGTAATAGGCAGTATGTATGTTTATCATCGTATTATAGTTATCTCTATCGCTATTCTCTTCTCTTTTATTGCCTCTATAACTTTACTTGCACCTCCTGTATATATATTTTTCTCTGTCCTGACCTATGGTTGACTGGTATAGAATGCTTTTGGCATTAAGTCCGCCATATGTACCTACAATTTTTGTTGTGTGCATGAAGTTTTTAAATAAAAATAAATAAATAAATTTCTTCCTTGTATTACGAAGTATTACACAACGATCGTTTGTCGGCGTCTCCCATATATAATTAAATAATAATAAATATTGGACACCAATCACATACATTGCTCTGATCTCAAAGTAAGTAGCCAATGCACTTGTATTATGGAAATCAGACACAACGGGGTACCACAACACCCAGACCCGAGACAATATAGAAAATATCGTTTTCTACATTGACCCGACCGGGAATCGAACCCGGAACCTCACGAGATGGCGACGCTTGAAACCTGCGTGCTAGCCACTCGACCGTCAAAAACTCGGTCGTCGAAAATTAAATACAATGATCATCCATAGCATACTCGTAGGTATAAATTTTCGAGCTCATCACACAAACATTCGCCCCTTGCAGGATTCGAACCCGCAACCGCTGGTTCAGTAGCCAGAAGCGCTAACCACCGCACAAAACGTGTCGAGAAATGCTTTATGGGAATTAAGTTGGTAAGTATGTAAATCAGGATAATATTGTGACCGGGACTTACCTATCTCAAATTAAGAATCTTGTTTTCATGAAATTCTCATTTGTCAAGTTTATACAGTGCTTAAATGTCTGTGATATTCATACGTAACGTATATTTTCAACACACTTGCTCAAAATGACGGTTTTATTTCACCGATTTTTGGCACATAATCATAGATATTAAACACGCGTGCTTTTTCTGTATATTATAGCACCAGTGCCTTTTGTTTATTAATCCGACCAATTTACATTTGTACCCTAGTACCAAGTAGTAAGAAGATGAAGCGATATAATTTAGTCGGGTTATAACTTACACAACAAACAGTATTTATGCGAAAAATAACAGTATGTACATATTTATTTCAATAAATGGTAAATCCAGCTTTATTACTAAAAATAACTCAAATTCATTAAAAAAAAATGAAATTTGTGTTTTAAATAACGAATTATTACATTTTTAATCTTGGCTGTTGGCCGATCTAGTTCGCGCCTTAACCTTGCGCGTGCATCAGTTTCGCGGCAAGAAAAAAACAACGCGCCATTTTTCGTAAATAGTTGGCGGCTGTGGTGTGACGAAGTTTGGATTAATGGCAAGTGAGTTGAAAAACGTCGTATCCCAGATAATATAATACTAGGTCGTATGAAACACGTGTGCCTGTGACCATAATATACGCGGCTTTCTTATGGCGCACTCGCTTTCGCTCGTGCGCACACAATATCGCCTTGTATATAATGGTCAACTTAGCACACTTGTATCATAATGTACTATTATGCTTTACTTACGTGAATATAATGTGCATGATGTGTCCTAGTAGACCGTTATGATGCAGTGGTGTCTCCGCTGCCTCGCAGATGTTTCTCAGCATACACTCTCTGCCTCTCATGCCGTGTCTGTAACATCCCGTTTTATGGTATGAAGATCTGCTCAAAAATGTGGTGTCAACTGCCGATTGGAAGGGTTTCTAGTGAGTTTAGTATTTATCCTGGATTCCATGATATAACCAGCAGAATTCGGTTACGTAAACAAGTTTTAGGTATTTTTAACGTATTGTAGGTAAAAAAAGATAGGAGGGATTGAGTTGTATGCACACAATGACTTTCCTGCATTAAAGTATATGCAGGAAAGTCACACTAATATGAGAACCATACTCCTGATATTTCAGGCCAATTGCCTAGATTTGTATTTAATTACTAGTGCTTGTGTCAAAATTAGCATTTCAGGGTCTGATATTAAAACTTTTCGCTACATTACTTTGTATCGTTTCAATATGATGACCAATAATAACCCTTCGACCAGAGACGCAGTGTGGGACGTCCACCAACAAGATGGTCAGACGACCTTATAAAGATCGCAGGATCAAACTGGATGCAGACCGCTAGTGATCGGTCGCTGTGGAAAGCCGTGGGGGAGGCCTATGTTCAGCAGTGGATGTCATTTGGCTGATAATGATGATGATGATGACCAATAATCAGCTTCAGAATGCATTTTTTTTAGTAAACATCAAAATTCGTTGTAAAATCAAAGCTATTGATCCCAACTAACAGTGTATCCAACGTGTAACGTTAAATGCACAAAACCTCAGAAACCCCAATTTATTTAAAATCAATTGACTTATTCCGGAAGAAATAAATTAAGTTTTTTCTGGTGTTTTAGATTTAATGTCACTTTTGATCATTTCTTGCTCTGCGGACGACCCTCTGTCGTGAGAGGAGTCGGTAGGTATTTACCGGGCCGCTGCGCCGCGCTGACATTATTAGTATTACTATCTACGCTCATAAAAAACTAACCATTGCTTGTTTACGTATTATGGCGGGTTTGCGCACCCGATGGCTTATCTTATTAATAAATAGACAGGGCATCATTTTAAAAAGTGGTTAATTGATCCTGCTCGTTATTTAACCTATTTTCAGGTTTTGCGCATTCAACGTCACATGTTTTATTTCAAAATACGGCAACATAGTGATAGTATACTGTGTACTTACTCCTTAAATCTATTTTCCAATACAGTGTATGCGAGTTCCCGCGTGATACTCCGGGTTTGTCGGGAACTTATAATCTGGAAAACGTATTTGAAAATATGTGAGCTTTAAGAAAATGTTTGAGCATCGTCTTTGAGCTTAGGTTGTGGGGAAAATGGTGAAAGGGGCTTAAAATGGAGTTAACCAGCAGAAAGGGTTATTTACCGTTGAGAAAGAAAAGTTATTTGAAAGCCTAAGGAAGGAAGTTAATTAAACCCCGGCATCCAATTAAATGGCTGAACGTCATCTAGCCAAGTCTTTGATTGAACGTTAAGCCAGATGTATGATCGTCATGTAGTAATTGGGAAAAGGAATGTAATAATTGACGATTTGTCATGTTTGATTAAGGTAACTTTGAATTAAAAAAAATAGTAGCTAATTAATTTAATTACTTTCTTAATTGTTTTTACGAGGGTCAAACTGAAAGTTCTTAGAAAATCAAAAACTGATTACATTAGCCAGTTATTAGTTTTATTATATATTTTCAAAATATTGTTCATTGACGTCAATACACCGCTGCATGCGATGGAACCACTGGGAAAAGCACTTTGCCCACTCGTCCTTAGGGGTCTCTTCAATGGCATCGCGATACGCAGCCACCGCTTCTTCAGCATTCATAAACCGCTTTCCTTTAAGTTTTTCTTTAATTTTTGGAAATAAATAAAAATCACAAGGCGCGAGGTCGGGGCTATACGGCGGGTGACCCAGTAATTCAACGTTTGATGTCGCCAAATAGTCGATCGTTCGCTTGGCGGTGTGCGACGAGACGTTGTCGTGGTGAAGGAGGATCTTACTGCGAGGTCGTTTCTCTCGAACTTTTTCCAAGACAAGTGGCAAACAATTGGTAGTGTACCATTCTGCAGAAACTGTTTTTTGATCCTCTAACACAATTGTTGCGAAATGACCTATCCTTCCAAAGAACGAGGCCACCATTTTTTTCCCCGCACTTCGATCTCTCTTCACTTTAGTTGGCAACTCCTCGAAAGGAAACACCCACTGAGCAGATTGTCTTTTGGTTTCAGGATCATAACAGTAAATCCAGCTTTCGCCACCTGTTAGTATGTCGAACACAGCATTTGAGTCACCTCCGTTAAATCTTTCAATCATTTTACGGCACCAATCCACACGATGGAGTTTTTGAGCCTTAGTCAAATTATGAGGTATCCACCGGGCGCAAAGCTTCCTGACCGCTAAATGTTCGTGGAGGATTTTTTGCACTTGACTCATACCGATGCCTAAGCTTGTCCGAATCTGGTGATAGGTCACTCTTTTGTCAGTCTCTATCATACGCCGCACAACACAGATGTTATTTTCAGTCGTCGCCGTAGAAGGCCGTCCCTCACGTACATCATCAGTGAGATTAGTGCGACCACGTTGAAACTCATTAAACCAGTTGTAAACAGTCGCACGAGATGGGGCTTCATCGTGAAAGGCCAATCGTAGTCTATCATAACTTTCTTGTTGACTTAAATGACATCGAAAGTCATAAAAAATCATTGCACGAAAATTTTCTCGTGTTAAATTCATGTCGACGTGACACAGACAATTTTCAATTTGCCGCCAAATCGTAAAACAAATGACAAATGAATGAAATATATACTCAGTAATATTGGCAAAGAGTTCTATTTTCAAATTTTAGATTTTTTTTTTATTATATTGTTTATAAGTGGCCAGTTCTAAGAACTTTCAGTTTGACCCTCGTACACAACATTGTACTGTTGAGGTCTTATCATTTAAATAAAAGAAATAGTCTTATGGTCTATGAGAAAATACTATTGATATTATAAAGCTAGTTGGAAGTGGAAGTGTTGAATACACTTGGTCTCGATAAAATACCAGCCGGGGTCCAAGAAGCCAGATAGTTAACTTTTGTTGTTGGCTTAACGATTATCAACCAAATGTAACATAAACTAGCTCAAAGTAGGAAATAAATCGTTCTGTAACCTATGTTCTTAAAGTGTTTTCTAGAAAGCCCCTACCGGCAGATTGGGGAAAATGACTTGGTCGATCTCGGTAATGTTGGTGACGACGCTGTAATTCGACTCGAAGTTGTACGACACGAATACGTTCTTATCCGGTATGTCCAGCGGCACCGCTATGGCTACGAAGGTCTGAAAAAGGAGGTAAAATTTGTTAGAGTATTTTCATATATAGGCGACACAAGCAGCGCTTCGGTCGCCCGATAATCGCGCTGCTGATAATTTCATACAAAAACGACAGCAGCGGCGCGTCACGGTTATTTTAGGGTTCCGTAGCCAAATGGAAAAACTAAACCGTTAAAGTTTCGTCAAGTCTGTCTGTCTGTCTGTCCATCCGTATGTCCAAGCCACTTTTTTCTGAAACTATTAGCATTGCACAGATAAAACTTGGTAGGTAGGTGTATCGTGGCAAAGCTTTATGATTCTCATACAAAAAAACAAAAAATAATAACATTTGAGACCCACACTTAAAACTAAAACAAAAAAAGGTGCATCGAACCAATGCATATGGGCCTATGGATCGGTCTCTTAAAATTGATATCGAGCTTTCTAATATATTTTAATCTGAGTCTCACGTTTATAAGATAGACTCTTTCAAATTGGTAAAATAGAAGTTAAAAAATATCGAAATACGAGTAATAAACATGTTCAACTGCCTACAGCAAAACAATTACAATTAGATCAAAGCGGTAAAGTATTAAAGGTCAGCTTCAGAATAAGTGATAGTACTTACTCCGTAAAGACTGGTCGGAGGGAAGATTAAACCTCTTTTCTGGCGATCACTTCTGCCTGGACTGCTTGTAAAAACTAGTCCTCTAGAATGGAAGAATTCAACATGTAAGTAACATTAGAAATATAATTTATTTAACAAAATTACATGTAAGTGCCACTTAGGTTTTTATTGGCAGTTACCAAGGTTAGTTAACTCTTTCGGGGATAATTCGTTTTTTGTTTCATCAACACAAAAAAAACTTATCTCAACGATAGATATAATCCTTTGCTTACTAAATGAACATTCAGAATTCAACGTATAAATGAATTATTACTTACAACAGCATCACAAATTTCAGGTACTTCATAGTTTTCACTATCTAAAACACGACACAATAAAACAGTCAATAATACATATCTACTGGTACGTATCACACAAACTGGTATTGGCATTTGAAATGCGAAAACATCTGTATGTTTGCTCTATATTTTGTTACATGTTAGAGAAAATTATAAAGTGTACGCTAAATAAGAGTGTGATTCTCAAATGGTGAAACTGACTTCATTTTGAGTAATGTTCACTGTATTTTACTTTGTTTTTTATTATTGCAACTCTTTTTTTTAATGATAAAATAACGAAAGTATTATACACATGTTTTTTGTAATACTTTATATGATTTAATGGTGAAAACAGATATCTAGTGGACATCGTTTTAAAATAATTACATTTTTAATTCAAATTTACTAGTAAATCCTTGATCCAATTATCTCCTACTCTTAAAACCTTTAAAACTCTTGGCACACTTCCAACTACCTACATACCTGATTTTGTGTGAAGATTATGATAAAGATTAGATATGTTGATAAAAACTATGATAATTAGTCCCCCTAGCCAATTTCGACTACGGTGGCCCGTCACAACGACTAGTCGAATGCGTGGGACATATAGTGCACAAGTGTGTACGCAAGCAAACACAGCACTCTATACCTATACCTTTCACTCTTGTAGCCCATTGGGACAGCTAATTGTACCGTTGTACATGTTTTATGTGTAATAAGTTGAGTACCTTAATATATTTAGTATTCATCGGATCCACATTAACATTTTCATCACATTATCTTTGTTTTTCCATGCTTTCATCCAAAGATTGCTGGTTCGTTTGCTGTAAACACGAACATAAGAGTTAATCATAGATTCTATCTACCATAACGCAGTTCGTATTTTCTCCCTAAAAAGTCGTACTGTAGACATTAAACTATAGGCATTACCTGCCTTTCTACTCTTCTTATTACTATTACTCTGTATTTTTGGATTATTGATGTTTTCTAATCCTTTTTGAACAATATTTATTGTGAATCTAAAAATGTCAAACTTTCAAAGCTCTGTTATTCTACTTTTCTTTACATAATACTGTAAAAATAGTTGTGTTTTACCTTTGTTTGCAATTTTCCTTTAATTTGCATTGGGTGATGATTCGTTTTCCTGTATTTTCGTAATTTGCTTGATTATTGACAGTATTTTTATCTTTATTGACATGGTTGTTATGACAATATCTTTCAAAGTCTGACAACTTCTATCAAAGTTTATTACTTTTTCGGGTTTAATCCTCTGTAAACCACCAGTATTCATGTTCTATTTTTGAACCTACCTCGATCTAAATTTGAACGGCCCCGGCCCCCTATATAAGCCTTTATTTTTTTCATTCTATTCATTCGATTCCGAGTTCTAAGCTCGAACAGTTCTATTATACTTCAAGAAATAAACACTCTACATCTTCCCTCAAGAAGTCTTGAAGAACCGCCGGTGACTACTGAAACACCTCCTCACGCTAGGGGAGGGACCGGACACCGGAGGACTATCTGAGCCCATTGACTGCAGTAACACCTCCTCGCTCTAGGGGAGGGACCTGTCTCCTTCTCGGAAGAGGATCCGAGACCAAGTACTTCTGGCACTCCAACTGATCATAACATTTTCTATATAGTGCCCGTTACCCTCATTACTGCTGTGAGTCACTCCCTCACGGCGCCTGTCACCGCTGCACATCGGCGTCGCTGCTCTTCACGGCGCCTGTCACCGCTGCACATCGGCGTCACTGCTCTTCACGGCGCCTGTCACCGCTGCACATCGGCGTCGCTGCTACCTCCGCTGTGTCGGCCCTGCACTCCGACGCCGCCCTTTGCTGCCTCCAGGACAATACTTATTGAAGATTTGAAGATACTTACTCACGCCCACTGCACTTTACTTACATTCATACAGACATCACCTCATTTCATATTTCGGTACTGTAATTTTTTTGTTTTAATATAAATTCTATTCCCTCTTCTACCTCTTTCTTTTACCTTCTTCTACTTCTCCACATTTGTCGCTTCACGACATAATGACACGACCGGAGAGAGATCAGGCGCAGGACCAACGGCTTGACGTGCTTTCCGAGGCACGGGGGTGAAACACCGCCAACTTCCAAACTCCGGGCTAACCTAAAAAAATTGAATACAAAAAACCAGGTACATATTTTTGGCCCAACCCGGGGATCAAACCCGGATCGCTGTGCCACCGAGGTAGTTATACGATAATACCCTATTTTCCAAAGCCACTTTCAAAATGAACGTTTAAAGAGTGCACTCTAATAAACCGAACGTACTTTACAATGTACAGTCAACCTCAAGTCCCGTTATGTGTCAATAAGTTGTGTCGTGAAGCGCGCCACTTTAGGTGCTAAGTGACCCTGGACTGGCGACCTTACGACTCCGAGGAAGTATTGAGCATTGGGTGCAGGTGTAATGTAGGAAGATGCAGTAGCTACGCAGGTAAAAAGAAAAGATTAGGAAAGGACAGAGTAAACACAATAATGATGTTTATTATTATTAAATACCTGTAGTATCCCATTGCAGGGCAAAGGCTTCCCTACCCATTTCTGTTCTTCACGGTTTTGCGTCAGCTGATTTTATTAAGACAATAATTATATTGGGTACTTAAAACGCTTTAACACCCGAGCGGTTGCTGGCAACCGCATTACAATAAATCTTTTGTGTCTCGTTCACATACGCTTGAGGGATTAATAATAATTAATCATTTCAAAAGGATATGTAGGAATTTAGTGTTAACAATCATTAGTTTCAGGTATTCGATTTAAATAGCCTTTTATCTCGTAAATCCTATTATTTCAGACGAATTCAAATTCCTCATTGTCGATTTATTATGACGTGATCAATTGACCTATAATCAATTACACAATAATATCCTCAGCTTTTATCAATAAAAAAGTAATAAATAATAATAATAGTCCCCCTAGCCGATTTCGACTACGGTGGCCAGTCACAACGACTAACCGACTGCGCGGGGACATATTATAGAGCACAAGTGTGTGCGCAAACACAGGTGCACTCTCTATTCCTTTCACTCTCATAGCCCGATGGGACAGCAATCTGACACGACCGGAGAGAGTTTAGGCGCAGGACTAACGGCTTTACGTGCTATTTCCGAGGCACGGGGGTGAAACACCACCATTTTCCAAACTCCGGGCTACACTAAGAATTTCTGAACAGAAAAACTCAGGTATATATTTTTGGCCCGACCCGGGGATCGAACCCGGGACCTCTGGCGCAGCCGTCGCTTTAAAGTGCGACCTTCCTACCGCTGCGCCACCGAGTAAAACCGAAATAAAAAAGTAACTATTAGATTAACTGAAAACTAAAACATTGAAGCGTTAACCTTTTAACAGCTGTTATTAAATCAGTTTGTGTTAGATAGCTCAAAGTCAGAGAATGAATATTTAAGAAGACTTTAGCGAACCTTCTAATCCATGTGTACGTTGTGGTTTGTTTAGTGCAGTGGCGAAATATTGGACTAATTTCAGAGCAAATAGCGACGAAATTTGACTGGAAGGAAAGTTTATTGACTCATGAAGTCATGAAACACTAATTGGCATAGTCGGAATGTGAAGTGCCTACTCAAAACATTGAAACTTTACTTCAAATCCGGATAAAGAAAATAATACGAAAATCAGGTCACATTGGAAACTCTTTATTACACCTAATACAGTAGGTATTTACAATTACAAAAATATATTATTTTAGTAGGTTGTTGACTAACACGTGTTTCGAAATTCCCACTTTCAAACGATATATAGGGTGCTTTCGCTTATCCAAATATTCGAATGGCCATCCTATTTGGTTGGTGTAGACTGTTCTAGAAAATTGTAAAGTTGAAAAGGTACCGGCTACAGATGAACGATTTATACAAATCCGCGATATCAATTGATTGCTGATAAACAAAAACCGACCATAAATATATTTCATTTTTTTATATTATATTTTTTATTATACTTATGTCATATTATATTAATAAGTGCATTTATTTTTGCCAGTTACCATTAAATAAAATGTAGTAAATGGCGACATCACGATGAAAGTACGTTTTTAGGTTTCTGTATCCGAATGGCAAAAACGGAACCCTTATAGTTTCGTCAAGTCTGTGTGTCTGTCTGTGTCCATCCGTATGACACAGCCACTTTATTCTGGAATTATTAGCATTACACAGATGATACTTGGTGGATTGGTGTATCCTGCCAACCGCTTTACGATTCCTATACAAAAAAACAAAAAAAAATTTTTGCTCAAACTTATGTATGTGGGATGTCTATAGATAGTCTTTTAAAATGACATCGAGGTTCCCACGACAATTTTATCTTAAAGTCAAACATTTGTAAGATAGACGCTTCCAAAGCGGCAAAATGGGCGCCCTACCCTTTTAACTCTTTCTAACTCGAAGTGAGTGTGAATTTTGAAACAAAATATGTGATCTCGTAGTTTTTTACAAATTTTTTCACCATAAATAAGTTTGAACGAGATCGAACTAGTACTTCTGTAGGTATAGTACATTTTCAACAACCGCAAATATTATTTTGTCCTTTATACAAATACTATGTAGAACACAATTATTTTTGCTGACAAAAAATATTGTGATATTTTGACTAAGTAGAAGTAATCATTTAAGTAATTTAGTTAAAGTTGGCACGGAACCATCAGTGCGCGAGCCCAACTCGCACTTTGCCTTTTTTGTCTGATGATGTTTATGTTCAGTCTGTCTGCACACATTATTTTTCAAATTCTTACATATTTTGATTATAACTCTATATTGCTCTAAACTTAGTGCTCAAAACTTTTAACTTTTTTTACTATAAGGAATGCTCCACGTGCAACGAAAGAAGGTCTAAAGGACTTTCAGGACACTGCAGGCGGTATCCGTCACAGTTTTCTTCCAGCCCGAAGTACTCCGCTGCGTAGAACGAGTCGTCTAGATCTTCTTCTTGCATTGATGTTGATGGACTGAAAATAAAAAGTGAATAATTTTAAGTCTGGCACAAGTGGAAGAAACGCTCACGGAAGATTAGAAGGCTCCGTTTTGTTCCATGCATGATAGATTGAAAATGATGTAACGGCAGGAAACAGTCAGTGACGTACTGTATATACTTTTAGGTAGATATTGGAGATAAAAACTTAATATTTGTATTCTGGAATGACAGCTCCAGAACTACGTCAAAGAAAATACCTAAATACTTGAAGTACAGACAACAGCACGACAAGGTAAACACTGCGGTAGCTTATGCAGTTGTTATAAGGGCTAGTTTGCAACAAAATTGGGTAACCTGATATGCTGGCGCCTGTACGTTGGTGTGGACGAAAATAAACTAAAAACGAACTTTTTCAACAATAGCGTCTAAAAAGACGAGCTAAGTTACCTAGTCACAATGACTATTTGCGAAGGATTTATGATTATCTTTCATCTTTCTGTAACAACTCATTTGTCAAACATCATACCCACGCTAGGATAATTAGACCTTACTTTTTGCTCCCATAAGTTTTTAGTAACGGCCATGATGGTAGCCGTTTTTTTAAGTATGCTACCTTTTACCGTTGGGTATGGATGTACCAAATAGTAAAAGTTTAGGAAACGAATTAATTAATTCTAATCTATCTGTATGCAGTGTAAAATGAAATAAAAAGCAATTAGAATTTTGACTTTTGAACATGATTTTTCAAAATGAAGCTTAAAAACAAAATGGAAAAATATTCATAAAAATTGTGAAAATTTTAAACAGCTGTGGCATTACAACTCTCGAAACCATGTTAAAATCTATTAATTGGACGTATGATACATAATCAGAAACGAGGAGAGTCACTGAAGCGTGGAGGTAGTTAAGTTAGACGCTTATTAATTTACAAAATAATATAGAATCCCTTTACGTAAGAATAAGATGCAGCAAGTCGCCAATGACTCCGTTATGCCTGAACATTGCGCTTCCGTTCTCACAGATGGACAGCAGCAAGCAATCGTGACCAGGGTATCCGTATCTGAAAATTAACAAACAAAAAAAGATAATTAACATTGTGACTTTCAAAATTGTCAAAACAGTAATTCTGTAAAATACCGTGTCTCTTAATAATGATAAAAATTACAAGAATCATTCGGTGATTAGTATTTTTAAACATAAACGATGTGCATAACATTTTTTGAACTTTGGTTCTTTAAGAAAACTCTAAGACCCTTTGCACATTGCGAATTTTAGCAGCGATGCAGTCGCGATGCAGCATCGATGCAGTCACGATACAGCATCGATGCAGATGCAAAATTTCAACCTCTATTGCGCTCCTTTTAGCTTCGATGCAGTCGCGATGCAGAAGCTGGATATTGACAAATTATGTACTGTATATTAGCGCGCCGATTATTTAAAGAATTATCGGCGCGCCTAATTGAGGCCTCGGGTGACTAGAAGGCTGGCAGCTACCTCGGCCAGCGAATCAGTCTGGCCATACAAAGAGGCAATGCTGCCAGCCTCCTGGGCACCCTGCCGCCATGCGGCGGAAATTTAGAGGATGTTTTTTATTTATAGTAGGTATAAGTTCTTTTTTTTCTTTTATTTATTCTTTGGGTTTTATGTAAATTACTTAGTGTAATTTCTGTTTATAAGAACAAAGTTATGTTTGCGGTAGTAAAATTAGTGGAATTATTTAACAAAATTAAAAAAATATTGGCGACTGCATCAATTTTACGCGCGTTAGCATCAATGCAGTCACACTTCTGCATCGATGTAAACGCGCGACTGCATCGATGCTGAATTAAATCTGTTCATTTCTGTCTAAGTAGAGTTTCCAAACGATCAAAACCCGAAAATTATCAAAGTCAGAGTGACATGCTTCTTCTATGGGAGCTCACTCTATTATTAAGTCTCTCTGCCTTGCTGTCAAGGGAGTTAACCTATCAAAAAATTAGAAATTAGAATATTGTAAATCATCCATGTCTTAAGTTCATTGCTGTCGTTTGCATATTCATACAGACAACCCTTATACGAGAAATTAAAATCTTCTCTTCAATATCTCGTACCTACATTAAATTGAAGTGATATTAACCGAAAGCCATTGGCATCACGATCCAATCCGCCCACCGCGACATCGGGCCATATAATCGGTAACCATTCGCTCCAAATACTCGAATCGACCGATTAATATTCGGATATTCGACTTGTTGTTTTCGAGAGCCGGATAATCGGCGCAGGTATTCCGTGCCGATTGCAATTATTTATTTTTATGTCAGCGGGATTGTGGAAATAAGAACTGGCCGTATCGAATTTTATATGTGTGGTTTTTGTAGGATGAAAAACTTTGTAATCTTTGCTTTAAACGAGAAGGTATTGTTGGTACACGCACATACATGACTGTTTTCCTATTATTATTCGTTATATGCCGGATTTTTAATAAGGTACTGGCTACTGGTACTGGTAAATGGCTAATGTTGCATTGTTTTTATAGTGTTAAAGAGTTCCTAGATTATAAGATCAACTATTTAATTATGTACCAATTATTTGTTAAAACGTAACGTGGGACGTAAGGGAGCTTGACCAAGACCATAAGCTCCAAGCCAACCTCACCTTCACGTGGTGCGTCCTGTTTATACAGACGAGGCTCTGGCGACCGACCGATGGCGGTATAACCATCCAATGTAAGGCGCAGCTAAATGTTAGACTGTGACGGGCAGCAGCGTCACAGCTGCAAGGGGCTGCGCCTCTGCGCTCGCCAACCCGCCTGCCAAGCGTGGCGAGTATTGGCAAAATCCCCTCACATGAAAGTACACCAGAAAACCAGGCCCCCAGTCTCCGGCAGCCCCGCTATTCCTGACTTTGGTAGCGGTCACGGTAACGGCGGGGCAGGGGGTGCTAAGAATCCCCGGAGGCGATCGCGCTGCCACCCCCGACGACAACTGGCCCTGGTAACGTACAACACGTGTACACTGAGGACAGATGAGAAGTTGCTCGAGCTGGAGGAAGAAATGAGCAGGTTACACTGGGACATAATGGGTCTATCAGAAGTCCGTAGAGAGGGCGAGGACACGATAACTCTACAGTCCGGAAACCTGCTCTACTACCGGGAAGGCAACCAACGAAAGTCCCAAGGTGGTGTCGGGTTCCTCGTTCACAAGTCCCTCGTCAACAATATCGAGACCATCGAGAGTGTGTCGAGCAGGGTAATATACCTTATACTCAGAATATCCAAGAGGTATTCGCTGAAGGTCATACAGGTATATGCACCGACCTCGAAACACCCGGATGAAGAGGTGGAGGAAATGTATGAGGACGTAAGTAGAGCCATACATACTTCCAAAACCTATTATACTGTTGTAATGGGGGACTTCAACGCGAAACTAGGCAAGCGAGGCGAGAATGAGTTGAAGGTGGGACCTTTTGGATACGGGCAAAGGAACGCCAGGGGACAGAGGCTGGCCGACTTTCTGGAGAAGGAGGGACTCTTTGCGATGAACTCTTTCTTCCAGAAGCCGCCTCAAAGGAAGTGGACTTGGTTGAGTCCCGATGGCTTCACGAGAAACGAGATTGACTTCTTCATGACCTCCAAGAGACGGTTATTCAATGATGTCTCCGTGATCAACAGGGTGAAAACCGGAAGCGATCACCGAATGGTTCGAGGCACATTGAATATAAATGTCAAATTGGAAAGATCCCGCCTGATGAAGTCCACGTTCCGACCGACTCGTGCTCATATCCAAAATTCCGAGAGCTTTCAACTCGAGTTGTCAAACCGCTTTGATTGCCTAGAAAATTGCGTTACAGTGGACGAAATTAATAACGGGTTTGTGGAAACTGTTCAAACGGTGGGGTCTAAGTATTTTAGGCCTGGCCGTAAAAATAGACCTCAAAAACTGTCGGTCCACACTCTCGACCTTATGGCAAAACGTCGATCTATGGCACTGCAGACCTCCGTTAATGCTGAAAACTACAGGCAGCTCAATAGACAAATATGGAAGTCCCTGCGACACGACATTCGTTGCTTTAACACTAATAGTGTTAAAGAAACGATAGAGCGGAACCAAGGCTCCAAAGTGTTTGCAAGGGACATGTCTATTGGGCAGAGCCTGTTGACGAAGCTTAAGACGGAGGACGGCAGTGTAGCGTCGACGAAAGCAGAGGTTTTGAGGGAGATCGAAAAGTTCTATGGGCAGTTGTACACCTCAGTAGCCAAACCCGTTGATAGCTCGGCCAGAGACCCACGAGCTATCCTGACCCGTCACTACACCGAAGACATCCCGGACATCAGCCTCTACGAGATTAGGATGGCCCTTAAACAGCTCAAAAACAACAAGGCACCTGGCGAGGACGGAATCACAGCAGAGCTTCTGAAGGCGGGTGGAACACCGGTACTTAAAGTCCTTCAGAGACTCTTTAATTCCGTGCTGCTAGAGGGCATCACGCCTGAGGCATGGAACAGGAGTGTGGTGGTGTTGTTCTTCAAAAAAGGAGACAAAACCTTATTGAAGAACTACAGACCCATCTCACTCCTGAGCCATGTCTACAAGCTGTTTTCAAGGGTTATCACGAATCGTCTCGCACGTAGGTTTGATGACTTCCAGCCTCCCGAACAAGCCGGTTTCCGAAAAGGCTATAGTACCATAGACCACATTCATACGCTTAGGCAAATTATACAGAAGTCTGAGGAGTATAATATGCCTCTATGCTTAGCGTTTGTGGACTATGAGAAGGCCTTTGATTCGATCGAAACTTGGGCGGTGCTTCAATCTCTGCAGCGGTGCCACATAGACTATAGGTATATAGAGGTGTTAAGGTGCCTTTACAATAACGCCACCATGTCGGTCCGAGTACAGGAGCAGAACACGAAGGCGATTCCATTGCGGAGAGGTGTGAGACAGGGAGATGTCATATCTCCGAAACTGTTCACAGCGGCATTGGAAGACGCCTTCAAACTTCTGGAATGGGAAGGAATCGGCATCAATGTTAATGGCGAATACATCACACACCTCCGATTTGCCGATGATATAGTTGTTGTGGCAAAGACGCTGGACGATCTTGGCACTATGCTCGAAGACCTTGACCGAGTATCCCAACAAGTGGGTCTTAAAATGAACATGGAAAAGACGAAAATTATGTCGAACTCCCTTGTCGTACCCACTCCAGTATCCGTTGGGAACTCAACTCTCGAAGTTGTCGACGAGTACGTCTACCTGGGACAAGTGATCCAATTGGGTAGGTCCAACTTCGAGAAAGAGGTCAATCGACGAATCCAACTCGGCTGGGCAGCGTTCGGGAAATTGCGCAAGAGTGTCTTCTCATCTCATCTACCTCAGTGTCTGAAGACGAAAGTCTTCAACCAGTGTGTGTTACCAGTGATGACATACGGATCCGAAACATGGTCTCTTACTATGGGCCTTATAATGAAGCTCAAAATCACACAACGAGCGATGGAAAGGGCTATGCTGGGTGTTTCTCTACGGGATCGAATCAGAAATGAGGAGATACGTAGAAGAACTAAGGTAACGGACATAGCCTTGAGAATCAGTAAGCTCAAGTGGCAATGGGCAGGGCACATAGCGCGAAGAACTGATGGCCGTTGGGGCAGGAAAGTTCTAGATTGGAGACCCTTCGACCAGAGACGCAGCGTGGGACGTCCACCAACAAGATGGACAGACGACCTTATAAAGATCGCAGGATCAAACTGGATGCAGACCGCTAGTGATCGGTCGCTGTGGAAATCCGTGGGGGAGGCCTATGTTCAGCAGTGGACGTCCTTTGGCTGATAATGATGATGATGATGATGATGATTTGTTAAAATTTGCAAGTCTGCTTGAAGGCTGAATTTATTTACTTGTCTACGTATTTAATGTATGTTTCCTTTCAATTAAATTTTCTGATTATTTATTTCTGATAAGTAATATCTAACGTATCTAGTAAAGGTAACGGACTAGTAAGCTCAAGTGGCAGTGGGCAGGGCACATAGCGCGAAGAACTGATGGATGTTGGGGCAGAAAAGTTCTAGGTTGGAGATCTTTCGATCAAAAGCGCAGCGTGGGACGTCCACCGACAAGATGGACGGACGACCTTGTAAAGATCGCGGGATCACACTGGATGCATACTTGTGATCGGTCGTAGTGGCAAACCGTGGGGGAGGCCTATGTTCAGCAGTAGACGTCTTTTTTCTGAATATGATGATGAAGTAATATCTGTTAAATTTGCAAAACATTTTCAAATTTTTATTTGTAACCTTTCTTGTTCATATTTACAAAAAAATAGTTGAACGTCTAGTCGTATCAAGAAGTCAAGGAGATGGCTGAATAGAGATAAATACAAAAAATACTGTCATAAGCATAGCTCAGATGATTTAGGTATAACATGCGTTGTAAAAAATATTGTGGCGTTTCTCGTTTCTTATTACTTGATTAAACAAACCTTGTAAATATTTTCATGTTTGACTGCGAATTTCATAAATACCGTATTCGGTGATTTTCGTACCACGAACCAAATATAAAGTGCTACGATATTGTGTTCAATCATGTTTATTCCGAAGTTACTGGTCTGATCAACTGTGAAACGAGCGACACTCCAATAAACCGTCAAGTTGGCGAATAATATAAATTAAACTCTCCATATACAGGGTGTCCCAGACCTTTCAGATGTACTCATTTTTTTTCCTATATGCTACTTTTTGTTTTAAAAATGGCACACCAGACTGGCACGTGAGATAGCTTAGTAAAAGTGCTTTTAAATAAAAATAACATGCATCGTTTGAAAGTGCCATAGTTTGGGAGAGCCAGTGCCACTTTCTTGTTTTCTTCATATAAGAAAAATACAAAAAAAACCGGCCAAGTGCGAGTCGTACTCGCGCACTGAGGGTTCCGTGCCAACTTTAACTGAATTTGGGAATCCACTTAGTTCCACTTAGTAAAATCCACAATATTTTGTTGACAGCAAATATAACTTTGTTTTTCATATTGTTTGTATGAAGAACAAAGTTATGTTTGCGGTTGTTGAAAATGTGCCATATCTCAAAAACTTCTCGTTCGATTCCGTCCGAACCAATTTTCGTTGAAAGTATTTAATAAGATCTACATTATATTTTTTTTTTCAAAATTTACTCTCTCTTAGTTTAGAAGTTAGATGGGGGGGGACGCCCATTTTACAACTTTGGAAGCATCTAGCTATGAAACGTTAGACTTTAAAAGAAAATGGTTTTAGGAACCTCATTGTCATTTTAAAAGACCTATCTATAGACACCCCACACGTATAGGTTTGACTAAAAAAATTTTTTTTTGTTTTAGTTTCATGTATGGGAGCCCCCCCTTAAATGTCATATTTTTTTATTTTTTGTATGAGAATCTTAAAGCGGTAAACAGGATACATACTCTTACCAAATTTCATCACTGTGATGCATATAGTTACAGAATAAAATGGGTGTGACATACGGACGGACAGACAGACAGACAGACAGACAGACAGACAGACAGACAGACAGACAGACAGACTTGACGAAACTATAAGGGTTCCGTTTTTTGCCATTCGGCTACGGAACCCTAAAAAGTGGCATTATCTCCCAAGCTAAGCAAGCGAGACTTTTACTAGAGTCATGTTATTTTTATTTAAAAGGACTATAGCTAAGCTATCTCCAGTTTCAGTTTGGGACGCTCTTTTTGGAGCATTCAGTATGAATTCATAATTCCCTTGGTCACAGCTTCACGCGTGAACGTCTGGGACGATTTCTCTGTACTTTTTTTGTTGAATGTGTTATTGTCAGGAGAAGGTTCTGATGAAGAAAAAATACAAATGCTGAGTTATGATTTTTAAACTGTTTTAGACGTCACTGTTATTAATATTATTTTATTTATTTATTTTTATTTAATTGATAAGGTACACCAACGATAATTAAAATAATGCTATCTTATGACTAACCAAATTTAAGAAGTAGTTTAGTAGTTATATTTTTTATATATTTTTCGTATTCTCGATTAACTGTAAAAAAACAGGAAACCAATGTCTATAGACATATCGCTCTGGTTTTAAATTGAGCAAATTTTTCCAATTTAAAAGTATTCATAATTATACTACATTCGCAACTATACCGAGCTGACCATTCCTTTGCTAAAGATACAAATTGACTGTGTTCAGAATCCATTAAAAGCTGTTTTCCAATGCAAAACATTCGTCTGAGTAGGTACTCGGTACAGGTATCGGAGCAGGTTGCTAGGTAACAATAGCTGTAAATACCAGAATTTGAAGATAAGTAGGTATTCTACTGAGTAATAATTTAATGTTAACTGCCTCTGTGGCGGTAAGAGGGTCGCACATTAAAGCGACGGCTGCACCAGTAATCCCGTGTTCGATCCCTGGGCGGGCCAAAAATTATATGCCTGAGTTTTTCTGTTAAGAAATTCTTAGGGTAGCCCGGAGTTTGGAACTTGGCAATGTTTCATCCCCGTGCCTCGGAAAAGCACGTAAAGCCGTTGGTCCTGCGCCTGATCTCTCTCCGGTCGTGTCAGATTGCTGTTCCATCGTGATATGAGAGTGAGAGGAATAGAGACTGCACCTGTGTTTGTGCTCACACTTGTGCACTATAATATGCCGAGGGCAGTCGGTTAGTCGTTGTGACTGGCCACCGTAGTTGAAATCACATATACATTCTCCACTAAAACACTTCAGTAAAGTATTTCATCACTTATTGTTACAAGTCTTACCTTACCTTTATTAGTTTTATTATTTAGTTGTGAAGTTTTTTTAGTAATTTCATAGATAGGTATAAGAAGACAAACTTACTTTTCAAGCATCGTTTCAAGAAACGTATAAATATACGCGCGGGTAAAAATATTTTCTGATTTTCTTCTATCAGCATCGGTATCACTTCTGATTTGTCTGCCATGTATCTGGAAACAAAAGATTATACCATTATTTTTGAATACAATCGTTGACCAAACATTAAAGAAATCATTGAGATTGCTCATATTGAGAGACCAACATTTAGGGTTGATTTTTCCAACGTCAGAAGTAGCTATAAAACGACCGATTTTAAAATGTCATTAACATAAATGTTACCTGACTAATAAGAGACGGGTACAAATTAGGCGTTTTGAATTATATTCGACGAATATTCCTTATCTGACTTTGGAACAATCGGGCTTAAGTTACTACGGCCTACTAATCAAGAAAGAAAATTAATAGAAGCCTATTATTTCTGGCACTTATCAATGGAATGTTCATGTGTGTGTTTGTGGAGATGCCAACGTTTTCCGAAGATTGTATATGATGGGTAATGGTGCTAAGGAGAATTTAACACTAATTGAAAAGTTAAATGAACTTTATTAATAACCTTTGTAATTAGAATTTTGACTGTGATATACCCCTGACCCTGCACTCATTATTCGCTGTGAGCGAAGTAGGTGGTAGGGAAACCCGAATCGTTAACAGCGCTCGCGTGGCCAAAAAAGACATTGTTGGAGGACGTCTGTCACCATTTCTCTAGCAATTTCAGTAAAAAGTTATCGCCTCCGTGAATTATGTTTGATTAATAAATAAAAATCGACACTATATAGATTAACTTTGTGTGGATTTTACCAACGTCAGATAAGACTTAGCAGACTGTAATTTTTTTTTTTTTATAATCGGTCAATCGCCATTTTAAATTCGGTAGTATATATACTTATTCAGTCCGATAAGTCTTCTCTGACGATGGTAAAATCGATAATTCATGCATACAATAAATGATTCGTTACAATATTTTATTGAAATAATTTTGATTTACTAACTCTTCGTATTGATAGCCAGCCATTTGTCATTCCAACGTCCGCCAATAGTTTGGTTCGCTGCCGTCGCGCACGGTCCCAATACCCATTGCCAATAATGAAATTCTCATCTCGTCTACCTCAGTGTCTGAAGATGAAAGTTTTCAACCAGTGTGTGTTACCAGTGATGACATACGGATCCAAAACATAGTCTCTTACTATGGGCCTTATAATGAAGCTCAAAATCACACATCGAGCGATGGAAAGGGCTATGCTGTAAATAAGGAGATACGTAGAAAAACTAAAGTAACGGACATAGCCTTGAGAATCAGTAGGCTCAAGTGGCAATGGGCAGGGCACATAGCGCGAAGAACTGATGGACGTTGGGGCAGGAAAGTTCTAAATTGGAGACCCTTCGACCAGAGACGCAGCGTGAGACGTCCACCAACAAGATGGAGAGACGACCTTAAAAAGATTGCAGGATCAAACTGGATGCAGACCGCTAGTGATCGGTCGCAGTGGAAAGCCGTGGGGGAGGCCTTTGTTCAGCAGTGGACGTCCTTTGGCTGATAATGATGATGATGATGATAATGAAATATTCGACTGGTCATTTGAATGGAAAAAAGATTCTTCTTAGACCCTTTACACACATCGCTGCTTTTAGCACCGATATAGTCGCGATGCTAACGCGCGTTAGCATCGATACAGTCGCGACGCAGAAGCTGGCAATTGTCAAATTATGTATTGAATTTTGGCGACTGCAATCATGCTAACAAGCGATAGTATCGATGCTTATTAAATCTGTTCATTGCGTGAGTCGCGATGCTGAAGCGCATTTTCAAAATGCGCCACTCCATCGCTGCTAAGAGTCGCAGTGTGTAAATTTAAGAATTGAGATTTGTATTTTTAAGAATTTTAACGTCATCGACGAGGCGTGTTTTATGAATTATAGAAGTATTATTTATTGATAATTTTTATCGACTGCTATTGTTGGCATGTGAATACCATCTGGCGCTCTGTCGGACAGCAAGCGCCATTCATATGATAGAATATTTTTTGGCTTGTATGTCCAAGTAAGTTCTGGTTAGTGCTATCTGCTAGATTCGTCGTACGAAATGATGATCTTTATTTAAATTTTTGTTGGGTATTGCTTAGTTCATCAATGAATACAATCAACCTTGTTTGTGTGTCTACCTTATGCGCGATAAGAGCGACCGATGGAGGCACCTCGATGTCTTCTCTGTCTCTTGTCAGCAAGTGTGCAATGAGCTCCAGTGCTGACTTCAACTAAGTGCCAACTTCTGTTTACTCCACTCAATAGCACTGAAAACCAGCGTCAGGTTCTCCAAGGAGACTGCATAAGCCATAGGTATAGACGTCACGCACATGCACACACACACACACACACACACACACACACACACACACACTTTATACTTTTTGTGTTTTTTAGATTTCTTTCTTTGTTTATAATTTCAAACTAGCCCTTCTAACAACTATATTAGATACCTTGACGTGCTGTTGTCCTTACCATCTCCGCTATAAATAACTTTAATAACGTTATTTTCTGGCTGTGCGTTGTTGAGTTGATGTGGATTAATAAGCATTTATTAACACTCTAAGTCATTAAAATGAACACTTCAAGTTCAAAGGGCTTATCTTTTCTAATTATATCCTCGATACTGTTCACACTTACATCAACATCTCCTAGTAGTGGTTCGTACCAAGTGGCGTTGTCTATCGTGAAGTAGTTGGCTTCGACGAACCAGGCCACGCTTACGGTGTTCTCTGGGTGTAGAGGGATTGACACTGTCGCGAACACCTGAAAATACCTTTTTAAATGACGTGTCTTGACGACCCGTCTGGTGTAGTGGTCGAAAAATCGCCTACTACGCAGCGGGTTACGGGTTTGATCCCCGCACAATACAAACATTTGTGTGCATGAACATGTCTGTTTGTATTGGTCTGGGTGTTTTCTATGTATATCATGTATGTATTTACAGACAAAAAGTATTTAAGTATTATATCCGTTGTCTGGCACCCATAACACAAGCTTTGAGTAGCTTACTTTGGGACTAGATGGCGATGTGTGGGAATGTCCAAAAAAAAGGATTTTTATTAAATAAAATGAGTCCGAATATTTGTTAGTAATAGAGGTGCGATTGTGTAAAGCAATCGTATTCATCTTACAGTTCAAAACGTACGGTATGAGCTGTCAAACGTCTGCCGTTCTGCTGTTTGACAGATCATACCGTATACGTTTTGAACTGTCAAATGAATACAAATATTATAACTATGTTAATATACGTTTAGAAATATTTTTATTATCTGCCTGTACTGCTTGACACCCTCGGCCCGGCCACATGTGTGGAAGTATACATGAAACATATTTTGTCGGGTCTGGGTAATGTCTCATTACTTTGTTTTTGAATCAAGCAATTATTGAGCTACAATTATTATAAACAGAGCAATTCATGACGTGTGAAATATTTATTCAAAGGTTATCTACGTTCCTCAACACCTAGAATGAAATGCTGCTATACAAATGACTAAGCAAAAAGATGTTACTATAGACTAACTCCAATTGTATGCAGTTACGCTACGGGCTAGTTTACATCATGAAAATCACACAAAAAGAAGAAATAAGAAATATTTCAGCATGCAGTATCATTACAGAAATGTTTATGTCCCCACTTAATAACTTTAATTGCTTTAATAACTATTAAAAAACAAAAACTTACTCCCCACTGTGTCGCTGGCGTAAACACGAGATACCGCCTTTGTCTATGTGTTTCAATGTGCCCATTTAGCACTGTTAAAAACACCAGTGACCTGAAAATGATGATAACGTCACTATTTTTATGTTTCTGTACACAATAATAGCTACTTTTTACATTGTAAGTTCATTCTGTACATTTTGATGATACAAATTCTATGTGAAATAACAAGAAGTTATGAAATTTGAATTTCAAAGCTTGATTAGAGATTAAAAGTTGGGTGTTGTTGAAATCAGTTCAGATGTTAAAAAAGAAGACGAAAGGAATTCAAGAGGATATAACAGCCTATAACCATTACGAGACTGGTAAGAGCGCTTTTCATGGCATAAGGAATGGGAAAGATATAGATTAAGGGTGAGTAAAAGAGAGAGATAGAGAAAGAGAAAAAGAAGAAATTGTAGTAAACGATGCTAACTTGAGCTAGTAAAGATACGTTACAGACGCTATGAACACACACAACCAAACATGATTTCAACTAAAAACGTTGGATGCAAACACATGATAAAATTTACATACAATAAACAGCAGAAAAACCACATGGTATACCGGCTTGCCCATCAGCTATGTCACACGGACACTAAGTAACTTGTGTTTGTACCAAAATTACCTCATGCTGCGAAGGCTTCTTAGCAAATACACGAAGTTGCTTAACGAACGCCTTGCGACGGTGTTTGTCGAAGAAATTTGTCAGATCAACGCCTCCCATGTGACAGTTCAGACTTAGGGATGTCGTCCAAGTAAATCATGTACCGATTTAGCGGCATATGGAATAATCAGTTATTAAAATATCGTCTTTATGTTAACAAAAATACAGTTCATTTTCAATTGCAAGTAATGTGCTAGCTAGTAACCGGTCAGGAAAATTAGACTCAACAATTTCGTCGTGAGATCTTGATTCAATATAGTGAAATCACGCACGACACATAGCATTATCACCGTCTTAACACATGACTACTTTAAAGGGAATGAGTCAAATGTGGTAATTATCAAAAATACGTCATCAATCATAATCAATCTTTACCTGATCCGGTCACATTCATAACAATATTTGTATTTTTACAATGGGTAAGATAAATTGTTTGAAGTTCGTCATGGCTAATAACAAGAGACTTCTGAAGAAGATAGTTAAAATACTTTATTTTTATTTTGGTTACTTCAAGCTACCTAAGCGTGACAAAGACCAGAGAGGATGATGAAGTGAGCTCATTTAGCAGAATATAAAGTAGTAAGTAGCGCGGCAGCAGCGGATGCACATACATAAAAACGTCATAAGAAAATACTCACTCTCACTCAAGTAGGAGAGAGACAGATGTCGAAGGTTGTCGAACGTGGAGACTAATTGTGCCTCTTTGTCGATCATTTCACGCTCTCGCTTGCACTTCAAGCCTTAAATTGAACGCCTCAGAGCGAGGTAACGTCGCCTGAGTCATCTTTTTTCGTGCATGCAGCCGGCTCCATCGAATTATAAGACATTGTCACGTCAAAAACAGCGGCGCTTCTGCCGCGCGACTGCCGCGCGCCGCTGCTGCCATTTATGTATGAAATTATCAGCAGCGCGACCGTTGTGCTGCCAAAGTCGTTTAAATGTGAAAACACGTACCAACGTCGGATAAGGAATATTCATCAAATACAATACAAAACGTTTTTTTCAAAAAGCAATTATTAACGTAAACGTCATTTTATAATCTTTTTGTTAGCAATTATTAACGTAAACGTCATTTTATAATCGGTCGTTTTATACGTCTTACTAGCGGTCCCCCGCGACTTCGTCCGCGCGTTTTGAGTTTGCTCCCTCCCTTCCCGTCGCAGCGTGATGTTTTATATCCTAAAACCTTTCTCAATAAATAAGCTATCTAACACAGAAATATTTTTCAAATCGGTTTAGCAGTTCCTGAGATAAGCGCGTTCAAACCAACAAACTCTTCAGCTTTATAATATAATTAGCGCAAGCGCACGTTGTACTTAAGCTGCGAACATTATTTTGGTGCGGAGTTATGTTAAAACTGTGATAGCTCCTAAGATATTTATTGGAATCAAATGATATAAAGGGCAACTTTGTTCTTAATGAAATGCTCGTGATGATGAATGTATTTATTTTGATAAGAATAAATACCTGTATGTATAATACACCTCTTAAAATGATGCATTATTTTTTTACAAATTTATTAACATAAAAAAAGTTGTAGTAAGTCAACCATAAAAGATAGACTTATGCTGTTGCAGATTTTATTGTAGAACTCCTGATGCTGAACAATCTTGTCATACATGATTTTTGTGTAACTTTAGCGGTTTCCGCAGCGTACGCAGCGGAAGCTCTCAAAAGGAATATCTTTCTCCCGTTTTCGCAACATTTTTCGTTGCTGCTGTGGTCTTGTGAGTCGTATCTTTATGTTATATAGCTTAAAGCCTTCCTCAATAAATTGACTATCCAACATAAAAATAATTTTTCAAATCGGGCTAGTAGTTTCTGAGATTAGCGCGTTCAAACAAACAAACAAACAAACAAACTCTTCAGCTTTATAATATTAGTATAGATTTTCATTAATTTTTTTTCATTTCTTATCAAAATAAATAAATTCATCATCACGAGCATTTCATTTTGAACAAAGTTTACATCATTTGATTTCAATAAATCTTAGAAGCTATCACAGTTTTCAAATAACTCCACATCAATATAATACTCGCAGCTTAAGTACTTACAACGCCAGCTTGCGATAAGTATGGTTGGTGGCTTCTCACTTACATTAAAATATGTGTTTTGCGTTGAAATATTTTCCTTATAGATATAATACCTATTAGATTAATTTAGTCGGCTTCCTACGGAACGGTTGTCCCGCGCAACTGCTTTTTTTGCGATACTTCAAGTGAGCGCGTAATACATAGTTTTCCTTTCGCTACTGAGTAGTAAAGGACTTGAGCTCATTATTTTGATTGCAGATATTTTCTATTAGGTAGATTCAGTAATACTTTTGGTTAAAATTCTTTCTTCAGATTTATGCAGGTTAAAGTTTTCTTTTCGCCACTGAGTAGGTTTTAATTTTGAATGCATCTATTAATTAGTAAGTTTAATAGATTTAGTAGGTAATTACTTTTGTTTTTTTCTTTCTTCTGATTTATGCAGGTATAAGTAACTGCGATAGTTCATCTCAGCATGTAATAAAAGTTTTTCTTGACTTAGTAATAAGTACCATTTAAAGAAGGTAGGAGGAAGTAGATATTAAATCTAAATGTGCATTTATAATTTGATTTTGTTGTAGGTAATTTGATTTGATATTGTTCTTCTTATTCTCTGTAAAGTGATTCATTACATTATTAATGCTGAATTAATAGGTTGGTTGACTTAATTTATATTTACCAATCTTAATGCAAAATTTGTTTTCATTGTAATTGGGTATTGTTTTTTTTTCTTTGACGTTTTGGACATTTTTTATGACAAAATTGTTAAGTTTTGTTTATCTTCTCACCATTTTTCAATTACCTACCAAATTATAATTTTGAATAAAATATACCTACTGAATTAATAATTAGAATGCCTAGAAAAAGGACTCCGCTTTCTCGGCAGTTTGCCACGTCTACAATGTCCATCCGTCTCAAACTGAATGCTATTATTTGAGAATATTGCTGCAACATGTTCGCGGTATATCTTATTTGTAAAAAAATTAGCCTAAATAATTAAAAAATCTACCCAAAGTCACTATTCCACGCGGACGAAGTCGCGGGCACAGCTAGCTAGCTATTTGTATAAATATGGAGTATAAATAAATTTTATGGCAATGACGTTATCCTTAATTATTGGTTAGTACTCTAACTTTATTTAATAGTCATTGCATGTAATTAAAAAATAATCAGATTTTTATTGTATAAATTAATCATAATGTAAAAAATAATAATTAATAATGCAAATATTGTAATTATAATAATGTAATTGCTGTGCCCTTACGGGGCGCTACATTGTATATAAAAGACCTTTTAACTTGTCTCTACTATGTGTACCACAATGTAGTATGCAATAAAGATGATTCTGAATCTGAATCTAATTCATAAACAAATGAAGTACGCCTATTTAGAATTGCTTTTGTAAATTTTTCAATGTCATCAATGGTCACACTGACTTGTACTGGCAGTAACTACGTCATCAAAGTGACATCTGTAGTCCAATTTTTAAGATAAGATAAGTTATTGGCATTTTTAAGATAAGTTATTGGCACTATAATACTTCATTATGAAACGTTTACGCGGTTTATTTAGGTTCCAATCTTTTGGTCTGCGTATTATAAATGTTGATCTCCTAATACTAGCAAGGAAACTTTGTTTGTATTGTTTAGTTTCCTTTAAGACGACCTGTTTGGTGTATTGGTTAAAACTCCTGACTATTACGCCAGCCGTCGTGGGTTCGAATCCTGCAAGGGGAAGATGTTTGTGTGATAAGCACAAGTGTTTGTACCTGAGTCACGGATTTAATATGTATTTAAATATTTATGGGAAACCCCCGTTATAATCGTTGTCTGGTATTCGTACAAGGAAGAAAATTCCTTACTTCGAAACTACGACAATTGGTGTGTTGTCTGGCACATATTTATATTTATATTTCGCATCAGTTATTGTTTTTATAAGCAAGTAAGTATGTAAATGAGGTGGGTGGAAATTAAAAGTAATTGAAGAGGACTAGACGTAGTGGGAACGTACATGAATGTTCGAGTGCGATTGTGTGGTCAAACAAGTTATAATCGATTTTCAGTCCTCATTCATTAGGAGGTGGTATCGAGACTTTAGCGACTGACAAATTACTAATTATAATACTCTACTCCTTTAACTATACTAACTAAACATACCTACCTGCGATACCAATATACAGTTCAAAACGTACGGTATGATCTGTCAAACTTATGCCGTTTGACAGATCATACCGTACGTTTTAAACTGTCAAATGAACGGCAGAACGGCTTACGTTTGACAGATAATACCGTACTTTTTGAACTGTCAAATGAATACGATGACTTTACACAATTCCACCTCTGATCAGTGATCTATTTCAAAATCCATGGTTTCACATTTCTTTATATTATTTTATTAGCTAGACGTTTGGCCACAATTGCACCTAATGTTGAGTGAAAATGCAGCCCAAGATGGACCATAGACATCTATGCTATGTTGCTTCTATAAAGAAGATCATCAAGAATATGTCTTCTGGTAATATTTTAATCCATTTATAAAACTTCAGTCTTCACTCAGATTTAACATCAGGCCTATACCGGCGCAGGCGCCGCGGTACAGAAAACACGACATTAACAATCTAAATCGAAATGCGCGGGTCACGGCGCTGACACGCGATTTTTTCACAGAATTTCTCTGCCCACTTCCGCTTTATGGTTCGCTATACCAGAAGAGCGTATAAAACGCGTATCAATTTCGTCGTAGCAGGTGAAATAGTATGGACACATTTTTTTTTTCTTAATTGTGTAATCCTAAGACGGCCTTGATTGCAACAATTTCTTACATATATTAATACATTAATGATCGGGCTGATCTACTCTTAATTTAAAATCGAATCGTTTTCCATACGGATTCGTTATATGACCTTTGAAACGAAGTATTGGAAACCCTCAAGCGTATGTAAACAAGCCACAATCGAAATTCATTTGGTGGTTGGCCACTTTTTCGTAATTTAAAAATTATTGTTGGTCCTTACTAGTCGAGAAATTCAATCTTATTAAATCGATAATTTTAATTGATTCTACTATTATTTAAAAGTCATCGCTAAATTTTTTTTCGAGGAGAAATATCTTAGCATGACTTTTGTCAAAAGTGTTTTTACCAAAAAAATTCGATGGAAAGCTGTCATTGAAAGCCGACTCTCGCGGCAATCGAACTTTTTTCGTGTGTTTATTCAATTGCGAGTTTAACCGTTTTACCTAAACAATCAACTAAAATATCTACAAGCCCAGCTACAATTAAAAAACTATCGCACGAACAAAATCTAAATACATAGAATTCATGACCCTGAGAAATCCAAAACTATTTTTCTTCGACAAACAAAATTCGATTGGTGAACTTTTTTCGTATACGAATTGCACGAGAAATGCCTGGTCTATCTAACAAAAATCAGAGTATAAATATATGCAACCAGAAATAGAACACCAACTCAAGAACGAAAATGTAAATAGGTATTGAATAATTATGGGCTCTCAGTCACGATGAATGATTTTCCTTTTTTCTAATTACCTAATTAGATTCTTACCGGGACAAGATATTTTTTATGCAAATTTAATTATTGCTACAACCGCATTATGGAAGTCAATTTGCCTTATTCAGATAATACGAAATTAACGAAGATTCAGAAGACGCAAAGTTTCAGGGATCCGTACCTAAGATATTATTATCTTTGTAATAAGGACCATGAAATAAATAAATATCCGCCAGACAATTGTCGTAGTTTCGAAGTCAGCAGGTCAACTACGAAAAACGATATCCGACAAGACGATTATCGTTTGGCCGATTGCTTACTATATAACACTTCGAATTCGACATCGGAAACGATGCTCGTTGTTTTGACGTATTCGTCGAAAAATGCTACTACGAAACCGCGACTGACAAGCGATAGATCGAATTTTGACGTAAAGAGTTTCGGAAATTAACCTCAAAACATACGATAGCTGTACAGGTATCGTTTTAAAGTACTTTATCAAAAAACAATGGAATTATGCTAATTATTCAGTCTCTCCTCACTGAAGAAGCGATTTTAGAAGACATTACCAAGAAAAGTAGAAGAGCGAGAGGATTAAATTGACAAAATGTTGTTAAAATATTCCCGACTATTAGATGTTGATGATTCATGATGCTCACATCTTTGAAGCACAAATGAAAGAGAATATATATGCATAAAGGTGCATAAATATCAAAGTGCCGTGGCAAGACATCTAACGTGTCTTGCATGTGTGTCTTTCACTGTTAAAGAGAGGAAATGCCTAAAACCAGAGGAAGTTCAGTTGAAGTAAGAAGCCATAACATAGTCCAACACTTGCATTACATGTGTGTGTGTCACTGCTAGACTTTAATTAAGTTCACTAGATTGAAGTACAAATTAGAAAGAATATGCCAAAAGCGCTGCTCTAAGAGCTAGTTCTATACTTGCACACCATTTGTGACACTGCAAGTCCTTCAAGTTCAACGTATTAGAAAAAAGCCAGGAAGAAGTTTGAATCAAACCTAGCTTGTTTATTTTTATGGGACTTCAGCCAGTAAGATTTAAAATGATAATAAATAAATAATATAAAGCAAAGTTGTCTTTATTTCCAACACAAAATACTTATCAGCCCGGTACAATTTCATTTCATCTTAATTATAATTATCAAGTGTGTTATTGCTGCCAGTCGGCAACTACTCTGGTTGACTGTAGTCCAATATGTTTATGTAGCTACCACAGTTATTATTTGAATCTGATAATAATAACAATAACGCTTGATTACAAAATGTTCAACACTCAATATTCAACTTTCCGAACAGCCTGGGTTAGCATCGTGCTTCTTTTCAGACTCTGAATATGAGTGACTTTCCTTGTGAATTCTGGCTGAAGTTAGTGGCACTGACTGACTCATAGCGATTCCCCATAAGGCCCTGAAAATTAAAATTTAATTTTTTAATTGTATAAGAAACATAAAATGCAGGTTATACTTCAGTAATGATAAACAGTAAATAAATTATTTGTTTTATTGGTTGTACATGTAAATAACTTATCAAAACTAAGAACACTCTCAGTCTAAGCATTTTTAACAAAACCATTACTCTCAATCAACAAATAATAAATTGGCAAATATTTTATCAACTGGCACCTCATTGAAGACAATATGTTGTTATTAATGTTTACTTACCAATTTTATTTTATGTATGTTATGGTTTTAATACTATTCTTACAAAAAGCAGCTGTTTTTTCTATACCGTTACCTAGTACAGGTTATGTTAACTTTTAGTTCGATTGAACACCTTATTGAACATCAGCAGGGCTATGCTGGTTCTCTGCGTCGAGGGAGACCATCCTCACTCCTTTTATGACATGCTGTGGGTCTCCAGGACCACATAGTCTTCAGGTGTTGTCTTGAAGATATGCCGTACTATTTTTTGTTCTTGTCTTGGTTTGCTTTTTAAATTACGCTATTACACAGTTAACACATAAACGGATATTCACAAAACCTGATAAAACCTATGGTTTTGTTCATTAATAAAATGAGAAAATAAGAGAAGATCAACAACAACATTTATCAAAACAAATGCCATCCCATAGACAAATTTACTTTTTAAATCTTTGTTTATAGGTTTGGGATACTGATTTTGAGACAACATTTGCCAAATAAAAGTCATTGAAAATATCTTATATCAAATAAATATCATTCAGTTGAGCAATAGGAAGATCAAACAACTATTATTTAGACATTAATTATCTATTATGGTCCTCAATCATTAATTTTATTTTGATTATCGGTTTTTGGAAATAGTCCGATAAAAAACAGGTGAAATACAACCCTATCATTCGTTCACGATACCGCTCCGAAATATTGTCTTTGGATGCGATTGAAGCATTGAGATCCGAAAGGGTTTCATGGTAAGCCAAACGCTATCGTATCGTTGAGGCATCGTTTCGGATGGCGTATCGCATATCGATTTTCGTAGTTGACCTTCAGGTTTTTATCTTATGTTACGAACAGCAATTTCGAGTTTAGAGTTGTGTGTTTAGTGTATTGGTTTGCACTCTTAACTATTACGCCGACGTCGCGGGTTCGGATACCGCAAGGGGCAAATGATTGTGTCATGAGTACGAACATCATCATACATCAACATGTATTTAAGTATTTATAGGAAACGCCCCCGTCTTAATCGTTGACTAGTATTCGTAACACAAGGATGAAAATTTCTTGCTTCAAAACCACGACTGTTGGTGTGTTGTCGGGAGCATATTTTTTTGTTTATAAATGATAAAACAAACTTTATCTGTTTAGCTGATGGCGTTTCATTATTGATTCCGTATTTATCACAAAATCTATTTTTTATAGAAAGGTATGTCCTTGTTATGTGGGTCCGTATCACTTTTGACAAGATATTTGGTTTTAGAAAGACCAATGTTTTGCTTATATGGAATAGTTAGCTATTAGCAAAATTATTAAAATGGAGTTGCCTTCCGAAATAAACAATAATTAAAGTCATACGTAAAGCATAAGTTTTTTTTACTAACAATATTTTAAATAAATATTTTATAAATGTATTGCGAATTTGCGTCATATGTCATAGTAATTTACAACAGAAAAATCGGTGACACGTAACTTTGTCGACCCGTGTGGTATAGTAGTCAAGAAATCGTCTACTAAGCAGCGGGTTGCGGGTTCGATCCCCGCACAATACAAACATTTATGTGCATGAACATGTCTGTTTGTATTGGTCTGGGTGTTTTCTATGTATATCATGTATGTATTTACAAACAAAAAGTATTTAAGTAATATATCCGTTGTCTGGCACCCATAACACAAGCTTTGAGTAGCTTACTTTGGGACTATATGGCGATGTGTGGGAATGTCCAAAGGAAAGGATATTTTTGTCGGTAATAATCTGACGGCTCGTCAATGTAAGATACCAGTATGTTGATTGATTGTGGAAGGTATTTGACGGCAAATACCGCATTACCGTCTGATGTCGGCATTCGCCTTTATATGGTCGTCAAACTACCGTCTTTGAGTAAAATCTCTGACCTTAGTGGTATATAGAAGACCTTCGTGGTGTAATGGTTAAGCATGCGGGTTTTAAGGCGTCGCCGCTCCGAGGTCCCGGGTTCGATTCCCGGTCGGGTCAATATATTAATCAAAAATTTCTACTCGTATAATATTGTCTCGGATCTGGGTGTTGTGCTACCACCGTTGTGTCTGATTTCCATAATACGAGTGCATAAGCTACTTATTTTGGGATCAGAGCAATGTATGCGATTGGTGTCCAATATATAAAATAAAAATTGACTGTTTGGCCATCCTTTTAGAGACACTACCAAAAAATACCAGTTTTAGGACTTCTCAACACTGAGAAATATTTTAAAAGCGCGAAGCTATAAAGTTTTATGTTTATAAACAAACAAATGAACGTTGTTTTTAACCGACTTCAAAAAAGGAGGAGGTTATCAATTCGACTGTATATTTTTTTTTATCATTATTTTTTTTTGTATGTATGTTACCTCATATCTCAGTCGTTTGTCGACCGAATCGAAAAATTTTTTCGCCTACTTAGAGGGTGTACTTTCTAGTTGGCCATTTTTTCCATTTTGGGATCTGATGATGGGATCTTGGTGTAATCGAGGGAAACCCTCAAATTTTAAAGGCACGTATAGTATTTCTTTACTAGAATCTTAATGTTGACGTGCTGTTACGTCTGATAGTCAACATCTTGTGGAGCTGAGCTGATGGTGGAACTCCTTAACGCTTAGGAGTTCAGTTATTGTAATGACGAAACTTATGATAGGTAATTTGTAGCTTCTTAAAAAATTGAATCATAAGGTGCAACTCCCCCCCCACCCCCCTCTTATGTAATCACTAAAAATGCAGAAATAAAATAAACTTAAAAAAAAGTAAAAACCGACTTCAAAACCAAAATGCACTAAAAAGTCTTAAATAAACTCTTCACCATTGAAAGGAAAGGAATCCGTTTTAAGTAAACAATTTCTTTTTGGAGTCGGTGCCATCACTTTGACCATCAAGCATCAACTATCACAGCACCGACTCCAGAAAGAAATTGTTTACCTAAAACGGATTCCTTTCCTTTCAATGGTGAAGAGATTATTTAAGACTTTTTAGTGTATTTTGGTTTTGAAGTCGGTTTTTACTTTTTTTTTTAATATTTACGTAATGGTCAAAAAAGAAATTCCCCCTTCTATTAATATTTTTCCCGTGAAGACAACAAACCGATGTTTTTCCATAATTCTTCCTATGAGCTGCAGTGATTGCCTCTTAACTTCAGTCTAAATCGCTACAGAACCTTTAAAAGGGTATTTTTAGTGAGAATTACCATCCTGTTGTCAGCCTGTAACTTTTTTAGCCTCTGCTTCCTAGGAACATTACTAATTGGCGGTAAGAGATTGACCATCAAACAGCCCAGAATTTAACCCTATGGAACATTTTCCAACTAAACGAACCGGCACTTACACTCGACACGTGAGATTTATAGTGGTGTAGAAAAGTATTAAACTACATAAAGGTCCCCGTAGCCTATTTCTACTAGCGTGGCCATTTACAACGACTTACCGACTGCGCGGGACATATTATAGTGCACAAGTGTGTGCGCAAACACAAGTGCACGCTGTATTCCTCTCACTTTCATAGCCCGATGGGACAGTAATCTGACACGACCGGAGAGAGATCAGGCGCAGGACCAACGGATTTACGTGTCCGAGGCACGGGAGTTCAACACCGCCAACTTCCAAACTCCGGGCTACCCTGAAAATATCTGAACAGAAAAACCCAGGTACGTATTTTTGGCCCGACCCGGGGATCGAACCCGGGACCTCTAGCGCAGCCGTCGCTTTAAAGTGTGACCCTCCAACCGCTGCGCGACCAAGGCAGTTAAATAAAACTAAACAGTATACAATGCTACTATACTATTAAAATTTTCTACCGAATTAGTTGTCTAGCGTGCAAACATTATGAAAAAGTAGCATTTTAGTCTTCATAGGACAAAAAATAGTAGCAAGTAGGAATTTCTTTGCTTGACCAATAAAAAATTAAAACAGACGTTCATTTTATTGTTCATTATTATAATTATACAGTCGAAGTATACAGATTAGACGTGAATCTTGATTTACTTTCCAAAGAGAAAGAGGTAAGTTTGTATTACATTGTAAATTCGAAATAAGACTTTCGAATTTTAACTCATAAGCCGGCCCTTAACAGATTTGCCGTATCCAACTCCGGCATGCAACCTGAACCGCATCAAAGGCTATGTTTACATTCCTGATAGTGAAGTGCTGTTTGACGAAAGCGTGTCGATATAAAAATATATATTATGAACACGGTTTGACAATCAAGGGTCAAGACTGGTTAAGAAAACTCAAATAATTAATAAAATCAAGCGTTATTTGCGGTTGGATAGTACTTGCTTTTCATAGGCTATAATATATTAATATCTGGGTGTATAAATGGTGCAGGCATTATAAATAAATATTGGACACCAATCACATACATTGCTCTGATCCCAAAGTAAGTAGCAAATGCACTTGTGTTATGGAAATCAGTCACAACGGTGGTACCACAACACCCAGACCCGAGACAATATAGACAATTATGATTTCCACATTGACCCGACCGGGAATCGAATCCGGGACCACGGAGTGGCGACGCCTTGAAACCAGCGTGCTTAATCGCGGAAGTTGTCGCATTTGCCCAGAAGGTATGCAAAGTTTCCTTTAAAATACAGAATTTTCACGACCTTATATATCATGACATTGTGAAACTTCGGAAGGTTTTTCCAAAAGCATTAATTTAGGTGTATTGTATTGAGTAATGACTACAATCACAATGGTTCCATATTAAACACTGTTCCGTCGATAAACACAGCAACTCCACTAGTTTCGGCCGATTTATTGAAACGAAGGCATAAAATGGGATCCTGCGGTTTCACCAAGCCAATATGTTGCGCAGATGTTTTACCCCGTTAATTTTGTATTTAGTTCAGCCTTTGATCATAGTGAAGTTAAATGTAGAAGGGACACTCTAATCTCTAACAGCTTGCTGCTAACTGACTGCTTTACGATGGTTAGCTCTATTTATGAATTCTGATAAGGAAACCATTATACAGGGTGTTGTTTTTGTCAGTGGCATCCAATTTAGAGTTGATGATATGAGTCGTGCTATTTTTTTAAAATAATATGCAAGTACCTAACATAAACATAAAGTAAATAACATTAAAAAAAACACTTTCTTGCGAATATCTTCGAAAAACTGTACCGTAACTAGTAAGTTACGTAGAGGCGACCTGGTGTTGGTAATTTTGAATCGCTCGCTAGTATCGTAATAATAAATTGATTCTCTGTGTTTTTTCATATTTTTTTGGCATCAATATCGTTTGTACCACCAACCCTGAGTCGCTCGTCACCGACCAAAATACCATCATGTATGAACTTACCCTACTTTGGCCACTTATATTGGTGTATGTACCCTGTTGGTCTAGTTATTTAACATCGATCCAAGAGGTATCGGTTGTTGAAGCTCAGGATAAAAAGTATTCACATTTTTCATGTTGAGCGCCACAGTATAGTCTAATTTGTACGCCTTATGCCTGATACCTCTTTAGCCATGTCGGATGCCTTACCGAACTATAAGATGAGAATGATAGCTAGTATTATTAGTATGAGTGTCGCACTGCAGGGCAAAGAACTCCCTACTCTGACTTACTCACTTTCTACCGACTTCAAAAAAGTAAGTGATCAATTCAATGTGTATGTATGTTATATCGTTGGAATTTCATAATATTAAAGTACCTATGTACACTTGTGCTCAATTTCGTTAGTGTATGTATGTGTGGAAGTAAAAGCGAGATGATTTATTTTTGTGGGATACAGTGTCAGTTTCATTAAAATATGTACAGCAGTTTTTGACTATAAACTATAAACAGAAATAACTAGAAAACGAAATAAAAAATCAAATTAACAATTAAACGGCCTTCAAAAAATTTACTTAGGGTCGATATTACCCACAACAGATAAGACTTATCCGACTGAATAAGTATAAAACGACCGATTTTAAAATGATATTTATATAAATGATTTCTGACAAAGGTGACATTTTCAAATTAGGTGTTTCGTATTATATTCGACGAATATTCCTTAGCTGTTCTTGTTATAAAATCGGGCTTGTTATAAAATTTCCCTTTTTAAATAATTTATAGTAACGAGTAGGTATTCCAAAAACTGGTTCAATAACTCTAACTAGTAAAATTACAAAGGTAGAACACGATTGGACCTTCTGTTCCCATTTGTTACTCTACGATTCATACTTTTTATAACTAGCTGTTTATAGCAAGCGTCCTGTGCTCCTTTGATGCACTCTTCGTGAGGTAATTCTGTTTACTTACACGGAATATTGTATGGTGGACGAGGGTTTATGTTGTGCCAGGCTTAGAGGGAAACCGGGTGATTTTTATTACCAAATGTGCATTTTGTAGCGGTAAACATGACCTTATTTTAGAGGCTTAGCGCACGTAGGTTGTTGATTCTACAGAGAGGGATTATAAATGAAATATGGGATAAGCTTGCACTGGTAATATAAGGTGTGTTGTTATTAAACAAAATAATAGATAATCTCATTTTTTGAAATTCGTTCCAATTTTACTCAAACCTCATTTTTCAATGAACAAAAATTCGTCTTTATTAGGGTTCCGTAGCCGAATGGCAAAAAACGGAACCCTTGTAGTTTCGTCAAGTCTGTCCGTTAATCCATATTTCACAGATACTTTAATCTGTAACTATAATCATCACACTGTTGAAATTTGGTAGGAAGATGTATCCTGTTAACCGCTTCACGATTCTTATATAAAAAAAGATACTTTTGGGGGGGGGGGGGGCTTCCATACATGAAACTAAAATTGAATCGAAATATTTTTTTGTCAAACCTATGCGTGTCGTCTATGGATAGGTCTTTTAATGCTTCAACAACGAGCGGTTGCAGCAACCGCATAACAATAGAATTTGCATTGTGTCTCGTTCACATACGCTTGAGGGATTAAAATGATATCGGGGTTCCTCAAATCACTTTTTCTTAAAGTCTAACGATTGAGAGAAAGACGCTTAAAGTTAAAGACGTTAAAGTGGTAAAATGAGCGTCCCCCTTCTAATTTCTATACTTAGCGAATATAAATTAAAAAAATATATAGTGTAGATCTCAACAAATACTTTCAACGAAATTTGGTTTAGATGGAATCGAACCAGTGGTTTCTGTGATATAGCACATTTTTAACAACCGCAAACACAATTTTGTTATTTATACAAACACTATGAAAAACAAAGTTATGTTTGCAGTGAACCAAATATTGTGGTATTTTAGCTAAGTGGAAGTAAGTGGATTCCCTTTTAACCCTCAGTGCGCGAGTCTGATTCGCACTTGGCTGTTTTATTAAATGTAATTTCGTGTATAATCAGCACATTGAAGACACAGAGTTCACGAATATTATTGAAAAACCAGATCTCTGAAAAGCAACGGGTTAAAGTCCTAGAAGACTTGTGCTTAGTGTGCGCTTCTTCGAGTATGCTTTGATTATTTACTTAAAATTTTATATTAAGACTCTTTTGACGCTTTTATCAGATAATTCTTTACATCCAATTTGAAATGATTTCCTTTTCTGCTGTTAAATCAGCAAAGGCAAAAAAGGAAATCATGTCATGCGCTTTCCCAAATACGTAATGTAGTTCCACCGTATCGCCGTTGCTAACATATTTTATACGTCAGTTAACACAGGCACATCTGGGCCGTTCGGTACATCCAAATCAGTGGGAAAACATAACGGTTCATTAACTGTTGCCGTAGGCGTTGAGCAAACATCCACCATTTTATCTCTCACTATATTCCAAGATGCCGCTTCGACGTGCGCGCGAAAATACATCCCTTCTTATAATTTTGCTGAACTGCTTAGCGCTGATCGATGGAAATGTACGTCAGAGGAGATACCTTGTCTATCCAGATGGAGGACCCGCTAGAACGCAGGTATTGTTTCTTTGTTTTATTTTACAGGGTGTTAACGGAAAAAATATCTTTTTTTCAAAACGGCAAACATGTTTTTTGTGTGTGATGGTAAAATCAACGAATTCTAAATGCTGATTGATTGAAAAACCAAGATGCATTGTCTGTAGTTAACATTATGACAATCCTTTTTTTGTAAACATGCATACTTAAATTCTGTTAAGCACGCTGTTAAAATTCTGTCCATTAAACAGAGTCGTATTAAAGTGTGGGAAAGTACCGGGTAGTCTAAAGTTTTGGAACTGTAATTTTTTTACGGCGATGATACGGTGGGTATAAGAATTACTACCAAATAAACAAACTATTCTAAAAAAGTTGATGTTACAATGAAAAGATAAATGTCTTTCAAATTACTAGTGATTTATTCTAAGTTTAAAATTTATTCTTGTTAGGTTGAATCCAACCTAAGGTACTTATTATTTTTAGGGTTCCGTATTTTACGTGACGTGAGTATGCATTCCTTTTAAAGTGGTGACATGTGGGGTTATGACCTTATAAACATTTTTCCAAACCAGCAAAACTAGGTATACCTATTTATAGTTCTATATAGTACTAGCGGTCCCCCGCGACTTCGTCCGCGCGTTTTGAGTTTGCTCCCTCCCCTCCCGTCGCAGCGTCATGTTTAATATCCTAAAGCCTTTCTCGATAAATTAGCTATCCAACACAGAAATATAGAACTACAGAAATATATAATGTTTTGGTAAGAGCGTTTGACCCGGTCTGCCAAAAGGTTGCTGGTTCAAGTCCCGCCCGTGCGCAAATTTTTGTTTTCTTATTTCATCTTTATGAACAGAAATATTTTTTTAAATCGGTTTAGCAGTTCCTGAGATAAGCGCGTTCAAACAAACAAACTCTTCAGCTTTATAATATATTAGCGCAAGCGCACGTTGTACTTAAGCTGCGAACATTATTTTGGTGCGGAGTTATGTTAAAACTGTGATAGCTCCTAAGATATTTAATGAAATCAAATGATATAAAGGGCAACTTGGTTCTTAATGAAATGCTCGTGATGATGAATGTATTTATTTTGATAAGAATAAATACCTGTGTGTATAATATACCTCTAAAAATAATGCATTATTTTTTTACAAATTTATTAACATAAAAAAGGTTGTAGTAAGTCAACCATAAAAGATAGACATATGCTGTCGCGGACTTTATTATAGAACTCTTTATGTTGAACAATCCTGTCATACATGATTTTTGTGTAACTTAAGCGGTTTCCGCAGCGTACGCAGCGGAAGCTCTCAAAAGGAATATCTTTCTCCCGTTTTCGCAACATTTTTCATTGCTGCTGTGGTCTTGTGAGTCGTATCTTTATGTTATATAGCCCAAAGCCTTCCTCGATAAATGGACTATTCAACGTAAAAATAATTTTTCAAATCGGGCCAGTAGTTTTTGAGATTAGCGCGTTCAAACAAACAAACAAACAAACAAACAAACTCTTCAGCTTTATAATATTATAAGTATAGATGTATTTATATTTTACTAAACTCGTTAACATATTGATAAGTCAACAGCATCCTGTATATAGTAAATCAGATGATTTAACTCAAGCAAATAGTGTTTTCTTTGCACTACGGATCCGGCTTAACGAAGCTCCGTGTTTTTTTGTTCGAGAATTTAAATGCAATTAGGTTGTTCGCTCCGTCCGCCTTTCGGCTCATACTGAAGGATTCCCTTCGATTCTTTTTCTTTCAACTTTACGTGGAGTTGGTTGCACAAAAATGAGTAGGTAGACATGTTAAAGTAACGGTTAAGAGTCATTTAGGATTAGATTAAATGGAGGTTATAGTAACGTTACGGCAAACTTAAAAATAAATTAGGATAAAGTTAAATGTTTCGTTCTGGAATGGTTATCAGTTAGTGTTTATGCTAAGTTACGTTATATAAGGATTGGATTAAAGTGATAATTAAGTTTTGGTTAGGTAAAACTCCTTGCCAAGTTCGAAGAAAGTTTAAGAGGTTAGGGTTAAATTAGATTGGTGCAACCCACTCATAGCCGTGTTCTGGTACAAAATAACGAACGCTAATTGGATTCCTTTTAGTTTGAATTTATTTAACGAGTTACGATACAGATGTTGGTATTAGTACCTAAGAGAATCATTTTTTTTTTGGACGAAAATTTCATCTTTTCATTCTGATCAAAGGTTCAAGGAAATATCGGGATGTTTGAATCTCAGGTCGAGCCAAAAATGGTTTGGAATGTTTTTTTTCTCTTCATTTAAGGAGGTTGGTCACTATTGATTGCGCTTCGTAATACTCAAACCTTAAGACTTTAAAAACAAGGATCAACTTTATCAAGACTTATCCTCAATTGTTCATCGTATAATGCATTAACTATTACTCGTAAACTGGGTACTGACTAATGATTTCGATTACAAACAATTACAATCTCACACTTAATATCTTAACTTTTTAATAGCAAAAGTAACAAAGATAATTGAAACACTAATAAAAAGCCCGTCCTTCATGTCACAGGGGCTGTGCGAGTTGGCTGATGCGATTTCCTATATGACTCTTATTGTTAGGCCGTACAACCGTATCCTGCCTCTAGCAAGGTTGCAAGTCCAGCTACTACACAATGTTTAAAGCACAAATACAAGAGGATAAAATAAATGTGTTGATAAAATCAAAGGTTTATGAATAACTCTTTCTAATTCTCTATTTAAAGAGCTGTGCCCTTGTCGGTGGAGTAATCGCCATTATTTTCATTTTCTGCCTTCCTCTTAAACTCCTGGTACGACGTGACACCGACTTTTTTTTTCCTTCACTTAGTCAAAATAACTTCTCCTTAGCCTTTCTTTGCCCTCTTTCCTTCTACCTTTCCTTTCATGATATTATCTAAGAACCGGTCATGTTTTATCATGGTCATGGTGTACTAGCATAATTACACCTCTGTTTAGCTCGTCCTAATAAAGCATGTTAAAATTTTGTTAATCAAGTGTATTTTTCAATTACAGTTCATCATTGGTCTGGGTATACCCGTCGACTTGAAAGAAGCCTCAGTAACAGTTGGAACAGTTATAAAATTCCAATATGACTTACCAACTAACAGCACAGAATATACAAGTAGAATCTATGGTTTTGCCAATACAATATCAAGCAGAGATATGGCCAGTGATGCTGATGATAAAAAAAATGAAAACAGAGAGAATGAAATAGATGTAGACGATTCTAGAAAACTTAATGAGATAGATGATTTAGACGCTGATGATGAAAATGACACGTTAGTTGATATAACATTTAATAAAAGAAGACGAAGGTCTCTTGCGTATTCGGAAGGAGGTGTATTAAACAGTATCGATGCTTTGGAAATGAATACAGAGCTACCCTTAGAAGAGGCTATAAGGAGACAAGAAAATATTGACAAGAAATATTTGGAAAAGCAAGAGGATAATGATCAAACTGAGGACGAAGAACCACAAAGAATGAATAGATGGGACTTTTACAAAATTATTGAGCACATGGCTGAGAGGTAAAAAGCATTCGTTCAAAAAATAATATCTTGGCAATAATATTGTGCATCATATCATAAAATTATTTCCAAGATAATATCTGAAAATAAGGTATTCAAAAGTTGAAAAGAAACATTATCAAATTTACCAGCTATGTATTCAGAAGCAAATATGTTTTTCTTACTGCAAAATTTCTACATTTCTTTGAAAAAACGATTTTTATAAGCATTACAAAGTGTGGTCTATAATAGGAGAAATTATTGTTAATTGATTATCAACTATAACATTGCTATAGTTGATAATGATAAATCAAGAAACAGAGCACTTTACTTATGTATAATGGTTATTTTCTTCTCCTCAATATTTTGTGGAACTCTGCACTTATTTAGTATATCGCACTCTCTCAGTACTTTTTTCTCCAAAGTCCACATGAAACACATTCTTGGTATTGAAATTGACTTTCACTTTTCACATTTATATTTTTTGGTGGGAAATCATTACTTTTTGTTAAGATATTTATACGTTTCTTTTTAATGTATTTTTTACATAGTCTTGTTCATTAGAAATAATTGTGCGCATTGGCTATTCATTTATCTGAAACTTTTCTCACACGTTTCTTGTTTATACTTAATTTGACTAAGTTGGGCCGGTATAACAATCGCAGGCAGCTATACTCTACTAATCAATATTCGGTAAGCAGTGCCTACTCGTATGTTACCATATTCGTTGCTTGAGAGTGCAGATTACTTAGTTTTGTGCCATCTTTGTATGCACCAATATTATGGCGCCAAACGCCAGCCAGTGTTTTCTTCAGGACATCCAATATTATTTTACCTTATATTTAGTAAATGTTACAATACATTTTTGGGCAAGTTTCAAATATCTGCTTCTTATAACGATTTCAAGCGTTTTTTTTTTATACGGGCCCTATTTTATAATTTTCTTTTGTTTATAGATTTTTTTCTACCCCCACTCATAATTACCTAGCTAGTTGCCAAATTTATATTATCTAGGCTGGTAGGTAAAGTAGGTAAGGTTTTAATCTATAGGTCAGTCAGTGGGAATTTTGAAACATTAATACCTTCCTATCGTTCATCGTATCATCGCTCTTTTCCTTATGAATTTCAATAAATGTAATTGATGTTATGATTTTGAATAGATTTTGAGTTATAGAAGACGCAAAAGTCGCTCAAAAAAGTTTGATGAAATATACACACGGCGCCTAGTCACCAGTTCATTTGCTCGAATTTAGCTTGACACCGCTGCGTGGCTAGTTATTCTGTGGAATTATAGATAGTCTTTTTTGCTTCAATAGGCCACACGATGTAGGTATTATGAGTTATCAAGTGGTGTCTATTTGCGATTCACCTCCTCAAACAAATATTCATTACCAAAAATAAAAACATTCTCTAATATTTTTCTTTCAGATATGGTTATTCAGGTAGACCTTGTTTGCTAAGAACAATCTGTGAGGCTGCTGAGGTTCCTTTTAACCACGAAAACGGCTTGCTGGCAGAGATTGGTCATATACTATTCACGTAAGTAAATCTCGTGCTTGTTGCAAAGAATTTAGATACAGGCTTAAAATCTTGTAAGCGTAAGCCAAGACGCTCTGAAAGGAATTTGCTGCACGTTTCATGCAGATTATGTTTGAGAAATCTAAATGAAAGCCTATAATGCAAGTTAGTGTTTTAAGTCAGGGTCGATTAATAGCTTAGTGCACTTATTCTGAGCATTTTTATTTAAAAATAATACCGCAAATATTTATAATCGATATTTTATTTAATTAAGCGTAAAAATTGCGATTTCCTAGGTTATTATTATTCGTATCTTTTAAGGCAGTCAAAGTGTTAATCAGCCTATCCGAAAAAACAAGTTACTGGTGAGTGCATGACATGTAAAGCTTCTTAAGATCATTCATTCAGTACTTACTGACACGGTCGCTGACGCAAAACGTTGACCTAAAGTCAATTATAACTAGATGCTGATTTTATTCTAACTTAAAACGTAACATATTTGTCACTTTGATTCTTTTTCTTTGTCAGTTTAAAATTTTTACTGTCTTACAATGTGTTAATGTGGAGGTCACGACATCAAATATTACAGGGATCATTTTTCCGACTGTGAAAGTAAATATTTAGATCACTGAACTGAGTATGGGCCCTTACATTATTACAACTAAGGAACTTTTAGTATAAGATCGTTATTGCGACTTGTGTCTGCGATGGAACGCGCGATTGATAGTTATATCGCGATAATGGATAAATGACAACCTCCATGGCGTCGCCGCTCTGAAGTTCCGGGTTTAATTCCCGGTCGGGTCAATATAGAAATCTATATTGTCTCAGTTTCGGGTGTTGTGGTATCCGGGTGGTTGTGTCTGATTTCTATAACATAAGTGCATTAGCTACTTACTTTGGGATCCAAACAATTTATGTGATTGGTGTCCAATATTTATTTTGCGCCTGTATTGGTACTGCATTACGACCATAACTGGATGTTGAGAGCTGCAATGTGATTCAAGCTAATATTATTTCCTACATCATTGAATTTTCGAAAACAAAACTAATCAAAACAAAATAGTAACAACACTATGGCCAGGGTTGGCTATGATCAAGATAATTATTTTCTTTGATAATTATCCGATAATTATCCAAATATCAAATCAAATAACGCATATATAAATAAAAGTTTTTTTCTTTATTTAGATATTACTTAAAGTGTAACCTGTGACTACTTTTGTTAAAAAAACTATTAATTTTAATATGCGTACCACTAAATTATTGTAATTTTAGACAACTAGCACTCGCTAGTTACTAATGTTTTGATAAAATATAATATATTTTTTGTAACGCTCAAAATAAAAGACATTTTTTACATTTTTATTTATTTAAGATAATTAATTATCTATACTTTTTTTCAAACAAATAATTTTCTTGTTCTGATACTCATTATTATTATTTATAAAATCACATTTAAATCACATCATCACGAAAAGGAAAACAAATAACAGTGACATTGAGGGCGAATTCTCCTGTAGATTAATGAGATTTGGTGTTCGTTTGGATAAACGCTTGATATTTGATACACACATAAATATTATTTTGTTTTGTTTTGTTCAATATCAGTTACTCGTTATTATCAACGATAATTATCAACACGTAATTATCATGATAATTATCAGCGATAATTATCAATATAATTATCACGATAATTATCCAGGCCAACCCTGACTATGGCCGAAGAACGAACTGCTGGACAGGACTGGCCCCACGTTTATCCGTAGCGACCGCTTTCTAGCGGTCTACAACCTATATCCAGTATGATACTGCGATTTATTCATAATTGTCTGTCCATCTTGCCAGTGAACGTTCTGCACTGCGCCTTTAATCAAAAGTCTTTTTATTTATAATTGTTGTTAACCAATCAGCATTCGATTATGTTTGGTAACGATGAACTAAGCAATTGCAAAATACTGTATAGGTACATTAAAAGTTTAAAAACCGGCCAAGTGCGAGTCGGACTCGCGCACTGAGGGTTCCGTGCCAACTTAAACTGAATTAGGGAATCCATTTACTTTTACTTAGTAAAATACCAAAATATTTTGTTGACTGCAAATATAACTTTGTTTTTCATAGTGTTTGTATGAAGTACAAAGTTATGTTTGCGGTTGTTGAAAATGTGCTATATCTCAAAAACTACTTGTTCGATCCCGCCTAAAACATTTTCGTTGAAATTATTCATTAAGATCTACATCATATATTTTTTTCAAAATTTACACTTGCTTGGTTTAGAAATTAGATGGGGGGGACGCCCATTTTACCACTTTGGAAGCGTCTTGCTGTGAAACGTTAGACTTTAAAAGAAAACGGTTTTAGAAAAATGTATGCTATTTTAAAAGACTTATCCATAGACACCCCACACGCATAGGTTTGACAAAATTTTTTTTTTTGGTTTTAGTTTCATATATGAGAGCCCCCCCTTAACTGACATTATTTTATTTTTTTTGTATGAGAATCGGTATGCGGTTAACAAGATACATCTTCCTACCAAATTTCAATTGTGTAATGCTTATAGTTACAGAATAAAATGGCTGTGACATACGGACGGACAGACAGACAGACAGACAGACTCTCAGTCAGTCTTTTTTGCCATTTGGCTACGGAACCCTAAAAAGTGAAGTTAGCAAGTAAATATCCCACTGCTGGGTTAAGACCTCACCTCTGGTATAAGGTGGTTAGAGCCATACTCTACCACGCGGGCTCAGTGCGAATTATAAGTCGACCGGAAAACTGCGACGTTTCTAACGTCACTTTTGTCGCTTTTATTTTATTTTTTCTTCTAAGTAATGTACTCCTTATCATCTTTGTGTATCAAATTATCTTTCTTTTATCTAAAAAAAACATTACATTCATAATAATAATATTAAGAACAAAAAAAGGGAGGAGAAGGGGGATTGGAAGGTGTTTTGTAAGGCAAGCGATCAACCTTGATGTCAGATTTTATCAAGCCGCCCATTGAGCCACTGGCTAGGTCATAACTAATATCAGATCTTAGACCAACCAACTGCTGAAGACCACGCCGAACAGTCAGTTTTTCTTTGCTAGTCGAATGTAAACAAGTTTGTCATTTATTTTTAATAAAATGATGAATTTTAAAATAAATACATAAATCACAACTTACATTCGTAATTCATCGTTGTATACTGAGACCTTTTAAATGAATTATGGACGATTTTACCAACGTCACATAAGACTTATTCGACTGAATAAGTATAAAACGACGGATTTTAAAATGTCATTTTCAGAAATGATTGCTGACAAATAGGAGACTTTTTCGAACAAGGCATACTGTGTTATATTCGACGAATATTCTTTATGTGACGTTGGGAAAATCAACATATAAATTTTATTCACTGTCGTTATTTTAAAAGTGATGAAAATATTGTTTACATTATAAGACTAGCCAAGGAAAACGGACTTCAGGTTGCTTTACTTCGGTATCTCTACCACAGTGCTACCACCATTTGCTATGAACACTGTATACTTATTTTAATTTTATTTTACAGTCCGTCGACCACCTCTGACGAGCTTTCCCATCACACAGACAATGAGTATCATGCTGCGGAACGCTTAGGAAGGAGTGTCGGAAGGGACTGCGAATCTCTTTTCCCGGAGTGCGAAAGCTCTATTCTGGACACCTTCACAGAGATAGGAGAAGACACGCTACATAGATTTGGACTGTGATTGAAATATACTTTTGGATATTCGTTGTGTTGTTTTTCTTTCATTGAAAAGTGGAATATGTCGTTCACATTCTTTACGTTGCTATTATACAGGTTTTGCTATTAAAATAGTAATGAACCGCTTTTTCATAGCAACGTTACGGTTATTATAGCTCTAGGGATATAAATGTACTAGCGGTCCCCCGTGACTGCGTTTGCGCGTATTTTTCTCTTCCCGTTGCAGCGTGATGTTTCTTAGCCGAAAGCCTTCCTCGATAAATAAGCTATCTAACACAAATCGTTCTAGTAGTTTCTGAGATTAACGCGTTCGTACAAACAAACACTTTATAATATTAGTATAGGTTGTGGCCTGAAATAGGAGCAAATATTTTAAATATACACCCTTTAAGTAACCAGTATTCAATTCTATAGGCCAACCGCAAAACTGAGACTTTTCTGACACTACTTTTGTCAGCTTCATTTTCATTTACCTCACAATTAATGTACTTAATATCATTCGCATAAATTAAACAATATAACTTTCACCATATAGAATGCCTTATAGAATACCGACGACATTGCAACGACATCGCAATCACAACGCATCCACCAGCTACACCGAGAACTAGTGGCCGAGAAACCAAGAACCACATCGACATTGTCGGAAGCACAATGCAACTGCAAGAAGCTGCAGCGGCACTATTCACACGTATCACTGTTTGACCACATTTTAACGCTGCAATATGATGTGGTTGCTATACGTGTGGTAAAGCCCTTAATAGAAAGGCGCTGAAGTTGGGATCTTTCCTTGAATGACATGTTTATGTTTGACATGTTTTATGTCATGCCAGTTTTGATTTTAGATAGTACGGGTTAATATTAATCGATGAATAATTAATATAGTAGTTGTTCACCATGTCATACACAAAAGCTGAATGAAAATCCACACAAAAAGTCTGAGGGAAATTATGAATAATTTTCGTAGTGCTTTAGTATGTTTTCATAGGTTGAATTTTAAATGTAGAATGTTAACAAGGTAACAGATCCATTACCTTTTTATTTACGACATTAAAAAATAAATAAATAAATATCCTTTGGACATTCCCAAACATCGCCATCTAGTCTCAAAGTAAGCTACTCAAAGCTTGTGTTATGGGTGCCAGACAACGGATATAATACTTAAATACTTTTTGTTTGTAAATACATACATGATATACATAGAGAACACCCAGACCAATACAAACAGACATGTTCATGCACACAAATGTTTGTATTGTGCGGGGATCGAACCCGCAACCCGCTGCGTAGTAGGTGATTTCTCGACCACTACACCAGTGTACTATCATTAGGAGGAATATTCTCCAGTTTTCTATTTTTATCACTTGTAACTTTGTAAGAACTTCAAAAACTGAACTGACTAGGGTAACAGCTATGATTAAATAGTGCCAATAAAATGTTTAATTTAATCCGAACAGTTAGTATACTATATTTTTATGAGTTGATGATGACGATTCCTCTGGTACCTAGTCAAAATAATAACTGCAGATATCTCTGGATCTACTTATCCAAAACAGTTGCCCATTTGAAATGTAAGGTTCGATTACAGCCCATATCAATATTAATATCCAAATTATTTTGAAGTTTGAACGTAGGAAATCTCCAGAATAATCAACCAAAGTACCCAAAACCCAGGAATCTCCCTCAACTACTCCGTTGGCAGTTTTAGAGGAACTAACTGAATAATATAAATTGTACTTGTAAAAAGCATCTTTGGCTGTGACAGACGAGGAATCGAACCTCGTGTCTTACGCTATCCGGTATTATGCCTATACCACTCGGTCACCGTCACATTAGCAATCAGCCTACGCGTTAAAGTAAGCGCTTGCAAAATTCAACAGGCTTGCTAATGTGACGGTGGCCGAGTAGTTTAGGCATTCGCCCGGATAGCGTAAGACACGGGATTCGATTTCTCCTCTATCACAACCACAGCTGCTTTTTACAAGTGCAATTTATATTATTAAGTTGTTAGATTGATAAAACACTATAAAAACTAAAATGTATTTATATTCGTAGCAACTAACTGATTTGGAATTCCTTTGAAGGGTATAGATAAAAGTATATTTTTCAGTAAAATATCGAGTTCGGTCCTTGAAATAGAATTATTATTGTATTCTGGAAAAGACCCAAAAAAAATTTATTTAAGTAAAATCATCAAAAATCTATTTAGCATTTTACGCTGTTGTAAAACGAAATGATTAATTCAGTTCTATGAACTGAAAACCTGTATAAAAAAACTACCTTGGCCTTTAAGAACTAAGTATTTTTAAATTGCGCATGTTTTTTTTAACCAGTCATATTTGATATTTGATGGCAAGGTACGGGTTCAAGTAAAAAAAAAGAAATATGAGTAACATAATCAGAGCCTATTAACGATAATGAGTACGTAAAAAGAATAATATAGAAGAACAAACGCACAATACGGGTAGAACTTTTGCTGTTTACGTGTTGGAACTTGTTTTGTTTATAAATTATTTTGAAGCAGTAAAAACATGGTTCAAGTCACTGTAAGTGAAGGGATCTTGGAAGGAGAAAAAGCAACTACCATATTTGGTGAAACTTACTATAGTTTTAAAGGGATACCTTACGCTGCACCGCCTGTAGGGGATTTAAGATTTAAGGTAAGTTGTTGTAGTAATATTAAAACACGAATAATAATTTTAACATTGAGGGCTACATTAAAAATTAATTTCAGCCACCACAACCACCGATCCCATGGCAAGGCGTAAGAAGTGCAAAAGAACATGGTGACAAGTGTTACCAGTTCAATTTCATGTCTCGAACTCGCACTGATGGCAGCGAAGACTGTTTGTTCCTCAATGTATATACCCCTCAACTGGCACCCTCAGAGCCACTTCCCGTCATGATCTTCATACACGGAGGCGGTTTTGTCTCAGGCTGCGGTGACGATGACGTGTACGGGCCCGACTTCCTCGTTCGAAACGACGTCATCCTCGTAACCCTAAACTACCGTCTCGAAGTGCTCGGCTTCCTATGTCTAGATATACCAGAAGCAGCTGGTAATGCTGGGGCAAAAGATCAAGTGGCCGCTATGAGGTGGGTCCAGAAAAATATATCTAAGTTTGGGGGCGATCCCAATAACGTCACCATTTTCGGACAAAGTGCTGGAGCCTCCTGCGTTACTATGCACTGCCTATCACCGATGACAAAAGGTTTGTTCAGACGAGGTATAGCTCAGAGTGGGTGCATGATGAATAATTGGTCCCATTTCTACAGACCTAAGGATCGAGCGATGGCATTAGCTGAAAAATTGGGCTGCAGCTCAAAAGACGAATATGAACTTCTAGAATTCTTCAAGTCTCAACCAATTGAAAATCTTGTCGAGGTAACAGAAGGCATAACTATTAAGGAACACGCTAGTGATGTAATGCAAACAATTTACTGTATCGTACCTGAGAAAGAGTTTCCTGGTGTAGAGGCTTGGTATACAGGAGGCGATATTTTAGATTACATGAGAGACAATGTTCACGAAGGGGTCGAGTTAATGATAGGGCACAATGATGATGATGGAATTATAAATATTTCCGCTACCCTTGATTTGAACAAAACTATTTTGTATGCAAACCGTTTTGTTGAATACTTCTGTCCACGTCCGCTTGCTTTTAATTGTAATTTTGAAGATCAATTTGAAATTGGAAAGAAGATCAAAGAGTATTATTTAAAGAACAAGAAACTAACAAAGAAGAATTTGGATGCGTTGTCAAGATATTTTACGGCCGAATCATTTAAAATAGGAATTTGGCCGTTTGCAAAACAGTTTTCAATCAAGAACAATGTCTACTTTTACAAGTTCAAATGTAAAACTGAAAGGAATTTCTTTGTAAAGCTTTGCGGAATGGCGGAGTATTTTAGAACAGGCTCTGTGGTATGCCATATTGACGACATAGCTTACTTGTTCCCGATCAAGAGCATAAAGCAAAACATCACTAAGTCCTCACCAACTTTCAAGGCAATTAATACCGTGACCAAGCTCTGGACAAATTTCGCAAAAACTGGGTACGTAGTTCAAGTGATACACGTTGTTCATACAAAACAACGTACTTCTTAAATATGATGAAGCTAGAAATTGTTAATTATATCAAGACAATAATGAGATATTCAAAGTTAGTTTAACATAAAAATAAAAACTTATTTTTAGGAATGTATCGGTCCCCGCGACTTATTCCGCGGATTTAGATTTTACTCCGTTCCCGTTGGTTGATTTGTTATGTTATGCTAATCTTTCAAACCAAAATAAATACACAATCAAACGATTACTAGCTGTGATTAGCGCATTCAAAAAAACTCGTCTGCTTTATAGTATTAGTATAGAAAAGTAAAGATTTATCTCATTTCACAGAAACCCAACACCTGACACCAGTCTTGGCTCCAACTGGAGGCAGTTTAAGCCAAACTCCCAAAACTACATAGACATTGGGCCCACTCTTGTGCGAGGAATCAATCCTGACAAAGAAGAGCAGATGTTTTGGGAAGGTCTCTTCAATCAGTACTTGCCTGACGGAGATTTTAGAAATCCAGAAAAATAAGCATGACCACTTCAAACAGGAACAAACAGCGGCTCTGGGATGTAGCCTTCAATCGAGCTAGGTCTCAATCACGGTGGACTGTGGATTACAAAATATTTAGCTTTCATTCTTTGAACTTTACAATTTTAAGATTCATTGATCTAAATTTGTTCCTTTTGTTGATTAATTAAAGGAACTGTTTGACGTGTAATAAGTTGATGCATAACTTACCAAATAAAGCTTGAATAAGCCGAAAGGGAAATAATTCATAAGATTAACTTACTTTGTGTGGTGTACAATAAGAAGTATCTATGTACCTAAATAATTGCGGGGATCATTTGGGTGTTACCATATTTTTTTAAATTTTAAAAACGCCAAAATATTTACGAGTACCTAAGTAATGATTAGGAATACGTTACTATGTTTAATTATAAGAAGTTCAAATAAAAATAATTTTATCGGGTGTTTAGTTTCCTTTTTTAGAAATAAGGGACGTTCAATTTTAACTCATATATAAGGTCACCTCTATTTTTAACCGACTTCAAAAAAGGAGGAGGTTATCAACTCGACCGTATGTTTTTTTTTGTATGTATGTTACCTCATATCTCAGTCGTTTGTCGACCGAATCGAAAAATTTTTTCGCCTACTTAGAGGGTGTACCTTCTAGTTGGTCCCATTTTTTCCATTTTGAGATCTGATGATGGGATCTTGGTGTAATCGAGGAAAACCCTCAAATTTTAAAGGCACGTATAGTGTTTCTTAACTAGAATCTTAATTTTGACGTGTTGTTGCGTCTGATAGTCAACATCTTGTGGGGCTGAGCTGATGGCTGATGCCTTGACGCTTAGGAGTTCAGTAATTATAATGACGGAACTTATGATAAGTAATTTGTAGCTTCTTAAAAAATAGAATCATAACGTGCATTCCCCCCCCCCCCCCCCCCTCTTATGTAATCACTAAAAATGTAGAAATAAAATAAACTTTAAAAAAAGTAAAAACCGACTTCAAAACCAAAATGCACTAAAAAGTCTTAAATAAACTCTTCACCATTGAAAGGAAAGGAATCCGTTTTAGACAAACAAATTCTTTTTGGAGTCCGTGCCATCACTTTGACCATCAAGCATCAACTATCACAGCACCGACTCCAAAAAGAAATTGTTTGCTTAAAACGGATTCCTTTCCTTTCAATGGTGAAGAGTTTATTTAAGACTTTTTATTGCATTTTGGTTTTGAAGTCGGTTTTTACTTTTTTTTTAAAGTTTTATTTATTATTTATTTATTTATTACTTTTTTTAGTGGTAACAGGAGGGGTTGCACCTTATCACTCTATTCTTAAAGAAGCTACAAGTTATCTATCATATGTAAGTCTTTACCTTATAGTGCCTGAACCCCTAACCCTTAGGGAGTTTCACCATCAGCTCAGCACGACAACAATGGGACCAACTAGAAGGTATAACCTCTTGGTATAGCCAAAAAAAATGAAATCGCTCTTCAAATGACTGTGATATGACGTAACACAGCCACAAAAAACACTTAAAACATACAGTCGAATTGATAACCTCTTCCTTTTATCAAGTCGGTTAAAAATTGACAGCACTAGTGTATACAATGAATTTAGAAGAAAACCTATCACTACTGTCATGAGTAAACAAATGACAGAGTTGTGGTTAAATACAATGAAAGCAAAATGTTTTTCATGTAAATTTTCTTTTTTTCCGCCAAAACGTTAAGTCATAAAACTGAAACTGTAGTTAAATATTGGTATTGTTTGTCAACTTAAGCTGAAAAAAAACAGTCTCAAAATTACGAATATTCTGTTGTTTAGAGGAAATCGAATCTTTATCATGTTTTACAGGTAATTTTTGTGATATTAAAAGTGCTTACATACATAGTAATCGTAGTTACGGAACCTCTCGTGCGTGAGTCCGACTCGCACTTTACCGGTTTTTTCAAAGTCGTTTTAAAACTTGACTGTGTCAAACTTGCAGCAAATCTTATGAGCTTTGATTTTGTAGAAGGTCTCATGTCGCTAGAACGCATAGTTTCCGATATATATGCAAAAAAAAATCAAAGCCTCCCCCTACTCCCTACTCAAGAATTACGGGCTAGGTCTTTTGATATGTTAACATCCTAACTAGACAAAACAAAGTTACGAAGTCAAAAACAATTTTCCCAGCGATTCTCCCTAGTATCCTTTTTTTTCAGAACTTAGCGGCAACTATATCTCTATCCAATTGCACATTAGATATAACAACTAGTCATCAGATCTACATATTACAACATTTTTTTATTTTATTTTACTACCTGCTTATCTTAAAATCTACCTGCTAATCTTTCGCTTCCGCATTCACCCGCGTTGGTCCGTTTCGTATTTAATTTTTGGACCTATTCCCTTTTTGTACTCTTTTTCTCGAGTCGCGCAGTGACAGGTCCGATTTTCCGACGAGATTATACTTTCGCATAATTAAAAAATGCATACCTTTGCGTTAAACCTTTCATTATTTTGGCTGACATTTCAAAAGAAATTCAGAGATTAAGGACAGGCAAATATATAGGTGTTTCATTATCTTAAAAAAATACTTTTAGCTACTATGTATTTTCGAAAGCTTAGTATTTCAGTCTTTTGATGTGTCGTGAGCTTTTGTGAATAAATCTAGAAGAGATATACTGCACGATTTATACTGTTCGTTACAATCTCTTAGAATTTCTCCCCGAGTATAGGCATCTACGTATGGCTGGATTTCTTCTATGTAGAGTGTGTGCTCTAGGTCATTTTTCGGGCTGAAAACAGAAATAAAAATATGAATTGTAATTATTTAAACTATATCTTATCCTTATTCATGCTCTTTTGGAAATAGATTGATCTATAAAATAAATAATAATTTGAAGGAACTTTTTCTTCATCAATAGCAAAGATTTTCTTGGAGGTATCGTTTGATTTGTTTAGAGGCAGCAAACTTATCTCCTTTTATTATAAATGAGGGTATCTTTTTCAACACTACGTAGTAATGTTCTTATCTTCCAAATGTACAATTTTTTCGCTTAATGGTAAGCGTACCTACCAAAATTGTACTCATGTTTGTATTTTATTTGAATTTATGTACTCACTTAAGAACAAACGCTGCTATTTCATGTAAAAGGTCATCATCAGGAGAATGAAGAGGCTCGGCTCCTATCTGGCATAGAGTCCGTAGCACGCAGGTTGTGCCGTTGTAGCCAAAACTGAAATAAGCATAAAATTAAAATCAATGACTATCATTTCGTAGAAAAAAGCACATATTTGCGCTATTCATGACTATCTAACTGCTAAATAAATGAAAAAATTAAACCGCCTACGGAGTCGGTGCTTGATATCAAGCTTACGTACACCAATAGTCTACGCATATTATGTACTGAATTCGTTACTCCTACACAGAAAGCAAATGCGTTATTTTGAGCGAATGCGGAGGCGGTTGATTTTTTTTATTTATTTATTATTTACGAATTTGAACTATTACAAAAACTACTGGACCGATTTTTATGAAACTTTCACTGGAACTTAAGTTGACATATACCAGGGCCGCTATTATTGAATAACTCGCGTTAAGTTGGCGTGTGATATTCTTTGATTTAAGTCCAAGTTTGTAATGAAAATCAGTTCTGATGCACACAGGAGGCGTTTGATTAAATCAAATCAAATTAATCAAATCAAAAACATGACAAAATATAGCTCAATTTAGTGAGTAATACGTCTATATTTGGTATGTTTTTTGTTGGTTTTTCTCTCGGTTTCAAACGTAAATTACACGCCATAACCAAACGAGTGATAAGAAATAGAGCTGCTGATCGAACTAACAAAGAATCATCACGCTATGGCTTCTCGTTTTCGAGAAATCCTCGGAGAAACATACAAACATACATACACTTACAAAATTTAGCAAACGTTTTTGTAAGCCTTAATAGACCAACATAATCAAATGTTATACAAATTATAACGATATTACATACATAAACATTGAATTGATTACCTTTTTTAGGAAGGCCTTCTACAAATTTTCCAGCGGACTTTGTAACTGGATACGTTCGATGTATTTTTATCTACCTATTAAGTCTAAAATATTATAATATATAGATACATCGTCATTGGAATAATTAACGAAATGTTTTGACACGAAAAATATGCAAGAATATATCAATACTTGTATGTCTGTCGACACCATAACATACACTTATATTTTTGTAATTTCATTTGGAAATTCATAACATTTGGAAATTTCATCATTTACGTGGCATTATTAACGACGTTAAGTGTAGTGCTTACAGTTCCTGACAATTATGCCGGTGATCGCGGATTTGAATCCTGCACGGGGCAAATGTTTGTGTGATGAGCATTTGTGCCTAAGTCATGGATACGTATTTAAGTATTTATGGGAGACGCCCCTGTCATAATAGTTTCACGGTTGAAGTCTGAAGCAAAATTTTCTCGTCGACCATTTCAATTTTCTGATTTTACGTTTCATCAAATAGCATTTTTACTTACGTAGCTATATCTTTAATAAATCCTTAAAAAATGATGTAATGTTTTACGCTTAATTGGTAAATTGTTCTCAAGCTATAAATACATGAAAACACTAATTTTGTCTGAGCTTTGTCTACGCGAAATGTAATTTTTTTTTTACTTAAGACTACACCCGCTGGTATTCGTAATACAAGGGAGACAATTTCTTTCTTCGAAACCACAACTATTGGTGTTTTGTCTGGCGCATAAGTATTGAATACTAGCGGACTCAGTGAACTTTATTTCGCCCCCGGCCCCGTCCTACCCCGACCCCGTAAGTTTAATAATGATTAACATACTTCGTGACGATCCCGACAAAGTTAAAATAATGAAAGGCGGTCCACCCGCTCAATATAGGGAAATATGAACTCAGTTTTATAAAGGTAGAGAGGTTTATAGAGAATTATTTATCACACCTATTTCTTACTCTGGAAATATAACAACCTTATTTAAATGCTTATTCCTCAACTTTTGAAGGTCCACTAGTACATGTAGATTTAATCTAGGATTACGGTAATCCTGTATAAAATTTTCGTTCTGCCTCTATCAACGTTAAATAAACTGACCTAGACAGAATGATGATTTAATCCAATATTTGCGTAAACCTAAGTTAAATCTTTATGCGCAAGTTCACCTAAGCTAACAGGACACTTACTGTTTCTACCTGAGCTGTAAATTCAACATAAGATACCGTCAATTTATTTTATCCAGCAATTATAAATTTGGAAGCAATTTTCACATAAATTGCTTTTGTCAATTCCCATTTTCCGAATGTCATCTGTAATTTATTACTGTTTACGCAACAAGGAATAATAATTGCGTTTGTTTTAACTCAACTGCACGAGTTATTAGCATAAATATTATTTTTATTATTATTATTCTTACACAAATTTGACATTTTCCAACGTGCACACTTAGTATGTTTGTGTATTATATATGTATATGTTCATCTCATTTGTATTTCTAATTTCGTTTATCTATTGTATTTATGTTTATCATTCAGTGTGGACGTGATGTTGGCGCCATTTTCCGTGTACCTCACTCAGCAAGGGTCCACTGAAAACCAGCGCCAGGGCCTCCCGGGTACCTGGCTTAAATGCTGAGTGAGGTCCTCTTGATTTGGACATCACCGACACACGGCACACTATGGCACGCACTACAGGGTCAAATTTTTTTTTCTACTTAGTTTTTTTTTTCTTTTTCTTTTTGGTTGTATTTGTCTGTTTTGTAATTTGTAAATTCGTTGTGTGATTGTGTATGTTATTGTTCTGTAAACTCGTTTAAATGTGTGTGTGTTTGTGATGTCCTTAATTAATAAACTCATTTTCTTTCTTTCTTTCTTTCTTTCACAAATGCGTCTTAAAATTTTGAATTGAAGATATGAATTGCAATATATAAATTTATTATTAGCATATCTAAAAACTTTTTGCTAGCTAGCGTTCATAAGCTAAAGTATGAGAGCTTAATTAATAAGTGTAGTACCTAGTAGCTATAATATTGTTGAAGAGTATTGTTTTTTTAAAGACAAAAATGCTTTTCTGCTTATTCTCAAACTTAAAGATAATGCCATTATACAGTTAACTCCACCCTTTACAATTACGGCTGTACAATTTAAAAAAATAAAAATAGAACATGTAACGAGAAATGCGCAAAAACCTGAAAATATTTTGTTTGGTATAACAAGCAGAATTTATTGAACCGCTTTTGAATATGGGTCACATTTTTCATACATCTTCATTAGAATGTTGCCATGTCTATTAGTAATTAAGACTACCTAGCACGTGCGCAAACCCGCCAAATTATTTACTCAAGTACCTAATAGTTAGTTTTTTAAGGGCGTACATAGTAATAAAAATAATCAAATTAATATACAATAAAATTAAAAACTACCTACCGACTACTCTCTCGACAGAGCGTCGTCGTCAACAGAGCAAGGAATGATCAGAATTGCCAAATAAAACTAAAATATCACATAAAAAAGACAATTATTTCTAAATGTTTATTTCTTTCAGAATTAGGTCAATTCAATTAAAAATCATTTTGGGTGTCTGAGGTTTTGCGCAACATTAAATGTTGTATAGCATTTGTCCATGTAACAGTGATGTAGCAGAGATTTAGAACGTAAATCTTAGAGCCTTATATTCACACGTCTGGATCAAGTTCATTCAACCTTTATTTGAGTTAGTTTTTTTCAATGCAGTAGACTGCTGATTTGAAAATAGTTTTTTTTTTAATTAAAAACATAGTATGTATTTGATTACTCACCTATCCAAGACCCCTTCAACGTGCTTATAAAAGTGATACAATCGCGAATCGTTCTCGTAATCTCCCACAGCATAGTCTTCTCTCTTCCTCCTGCTAGGAGTCATGATCCCATTGTTGGCTTCTAGAATATCTATGGGAATTTGAGATCTATTCCATGGTAACTGAAAGTTGGCTTGGCAAGCCCAGTTCACGTTTATCAGAGCAGCAGGGGACGGAGTTCCGATACCGATGTTGAACTGAAAAGGTAAGTAATTAGAGGTGAGCGCCGATGGACGCATCTCATTGCAAGTTATACCGTCAATAATGAGTCATGTCTGATTCGGAAAAACCTTTCAATTATTTTCTTTAAAAAGCTCAATGTGTTAAGAGTGTTCATATTGACTGTCGATGTTCTTAGTTTTACAGGAATAAATATGTTGTATCTTTCTCTGTATTTCTTCATATCCGTGTCAAAATTTGCATGAAAAAATATATTAATCTTTACCTGCAGTAGAGTTGAATTCGGGAAAAGCAGTTGTCTCTTGCTTCTATGTAAGAGATCACCATCTATGGTTGTTCCTTTTACACATTGGAGCGTGAGAAAGATGTTAGAAATAATAAAAAGATACGTCACCGACATGATACTGTGATAGTGTCTGCGCCTCGAGTGAGATTTCAATTGCCGAATATATCCGTGTTGTGATAGCCATAGCCATTTGTGGATTAGATACCATGTGCTAACTGGGACAAGTTACCGGTCTTATGCACGTGATGTGTAAATTTTATAAGTATGAGTAGTATCTTTGGGTAAAAAAGTATGAACAGCTAATTATTTTTTTTGATAAGCATTTGGTGGCATCATTGGTTACTTTGAGTTGAAATTATTAATTAGATAAATAAAAAAATTGATTTAGTGGACACCGATCACAAACATTGCTATGATCCAAAAGTAAGTAGCTATTGCACTTTTGTTATGAAAATCAGGAACAACGATGGTACCACAACACCCAGAACCGAGACAATGTAGAAAGTTCTGATTTCTTCGTTGACTTAACTGGGGAATCGAAACTGGGACCTCGAAGCGGCAACGCCTTGAAACAAAGAGTAAAAAAAAAAAGATTTATTATTAATGAACAAAAAAGTATTTATGGTAACAAAAAGGACTTATACTTAGAGACTTATTATAGTATTTGTCTGAACTAGGTTGGACTGGTGTTTCAGACTATAAAAGAACTATGTTAGCAAACTTCTTCATTCTCATTCTTTTTTTATTTTTTATTAAGAGTGCTTAGCTATTACAATCAAGCAGTTGTCAAGTAGATATCAGCAGGTAATACTTTTATGTTTCATTTAGCAGGAATGGCATTTTCTACTTATTTAAAAATTACAATACTCGCGACAAGCAAATTATTTATCTTAGCCGTACATTTTAAATTCTATCACAAATGCAGTTTTATGATTGTAATATCATTCATTCTCCGACAATGAATCTGTAGACCAGTTAGCTGAAAAATTAAGCTTTTTATCCTACAACTAGACACGCGAGTTCTTTTTAATTGCCATGATAGCTTTTGAAACACGTAATGCAGTTTAACAAGCGTTCCTCTTGTCGTAAGTTCGATAAATATTAGTATAAGAAATTAGTGTAGTACTCAGCAGTCATGGCATGTGACCAACGGCTTCAGAGCTAAGGCATGAGTTCATATTACCAAGACGGAGAGATTTTTACTCGTCAACTCGCGGGCAATAAACTTGCGGAGACCCGCGAGTTGGCACACTTCGTTTATAATAAAAAAGCTGTCTTCATCTCAAAATACAGTCAACACAAAAATAAATTGGAGTCAAAACAATATAAATCAGTTTTTCCATGGCTTAGAATGCTTTGGCTTATGCGGTTAAAAATTTGACTATCCATAAAACTTGTCATAGTTTTGTATAGTTAGTTCATGAACAAAAAGCCCTAAATTTCCTTGTAAAATTTAAAATAAATTAATAATTATAATTTTTTGGCTGCCTGTATTAAATAACTTTATATTTTTACAGCCCCGCGAGATGATAACAGCTTTTTTTATTTAAAGAAAAACATGCCTACTCGCGGGTTTCCGCAATTTTATTGCCTGCGAGTTGACGAATGACTGATTATAGCAACCGCTTTTGAAATTGTCGAGGTTTTTTAAAGTAGTATTTCGATATATTTTTTTATTTTTACTGTGTTTTTTATTTTGGCGGAAGAAAGAGAGTAAAGTTTTTAAAGTTTTCCTTCTAGGATATCGCACTAGTAAATAAGAAATTTCCATATTTGCCTTTTTTATGATTATCATATTGTACCAGCCTTTCTATCATATAATTTTTTTACCGTTTATTTATTTGACATATAACGTATCGAGCTAACTGCCAGAAAGACAGATTTTAGATAAAATCAAAATAAAATGATTGAAGGCTTTTTTATGCGCTCAAAAATATTTCCTGCTCCTTGTTTTTAAAATTAATACTAATTTATAAAGTCAGAACCACATCAACAAAAACATTTACCCAAGATGATTTTTACTAAAAGTGTGTATTGATTTCTATCAACGTATTTCAAGGGCTTAAACATTTTTTCATTCTAAATTCCGCTTCGCTCAGTACTATGACCACAATCTTATTGTGAGCCGATGCGAGCATCTGTCAAAGCTTACTGATCACCCGGTGTGGCGGCTTTTATGGCTTCAGTGGTGCCTTAAGTTATGGCTAGTGCCTAAGTCGTTAACAATTATTAGTCTTATAAAATCACTAACGGTTTACAAGTGAAGTTAGATCTGATGAAGTAGTCATTATACTATAAGTTACTACATATTATTAGTGCTTGTTAAAGACACAGGAAGATAGAAACTACAATGAATAAGGTTTGGATATGATTTAACCCTTAAAATGTGAGTTAAATATCATTTATTTTTAGAGTGAAACATTGCTATAGAAAAGTGGTGCATCAGAGAATCTTCACTGATCTTCCATCATTTTTTTGGCAATTTCAAAACCATTGTAAAAGAAATAAGGTATGGATGGAACATATAAGTATTAATCAAGTGCAGACAAAGATAACAATATAGGTCAAGAAAAGTGAGTTATTCTGGCGGCAATATATGTTCATCAATGAAACCTTTGTTTATAACTTCATCTTGGCACTTAAAATCTTAATCTGCCGAGTCCCACCCAAATTTAGGCGTCTATCCCATTTGCAGTTTCGTTGAAAAAGCAAGGATGTATAAAACATGCACACTGATCTATGTATTTAGAAAGATGAAGCTATAAACAAAGGTTTATTTGATATTCTTACATATTTTACCGCTAAACAGTCTTATATGGACTAATTTTACCCGTGGTTATACTGAACAGAGCAACGACGATCATAATGGAAAAAGTGTCAATTTAAATAAAACAGTTATAATCTTTGAACAGTAAGTGGATAACCCTTCTCAATGTTTGAACAACGCTGCTAGAAACGGCATTTGGAAGCGTGATGGATTCGGAGTGTTAAATGAAAAAGTCAACGCACTAAATGTTAAGCTACATACGTCATTGTTAGTGAAGAATCGTCGTAAGCCGTCAGAGATTATTCAGCAATGTGGTAAGTTAGCCTAGTTGCAAGTCATAGTGCTAACGAAGAACGATTTTATAAGAGCACAGGATATTTTTCTAGATATGTAACATGGACTTATCAGTTTTCTTTAACATCAGGCGTATTATGATCCAATTTAATCCGTTCAATTTCCAGGCAGGGCTATTCCTACTTAGATATTAATATTTATCTTACTATCATCATAATCATAATCATTATCAGCTAAATGACGCCCACTGAACATAGGCCTCCCCTACGGTTTTTCACAGCGACCGATCACATGCGGTCTGTATCCAGTTTGATCCAATCAATCAATCTTCCCAAGGTCATCTGTCCATCTTGTCGTTGGACGTTCTACGCAGCGTCTTTGGTCAAAGGGTCTTTAACCTAGGATATTTCTGCCCCAACGGTCATTACTTCTTCGCGCTATATGCCCTGCCCATTGCCACTTGAGATTATTGATTCTCAGAGCTAACTCTAACGGAGTTCTTATACTGATTTATTTATGTTATTATGTAAAATGAGAAATGCCAATATGAATTGCCAACTTGACAGTAAATCAGACTGTCAAAGCTGCATCGCAATACGCACTTAGGTTAAATTTAACTTAATTTGCCAATAACGATTCCGTTCGAATTCGACCACAAGTAGACTGTAAATTGAGTGAAGGTACGTAAAGGTGACATTATGCACTATAATAAATAAATCCGGGTTCAACGGTTTTTGATGATTTTCTCAAAAAATCAACAATACCGAGACGACGACGTGAAAATTACTCGTCAAACGTACAGATTGTCCGTGTCAATATGCTTGTGGACCATGGATTTCTCAAAAACGGAATGTCATATCAAGATGCTGCGTTTTAGTTCAGATAGTAGTATTTACCAGTGATGACATACGGATCCGAAACATGGTCTCTAACTATGGGCCTTATAAAGAAGCTCAAAGTTACGCAACGAGCGATGGAGAGGGCTATGCTGGGTGTTTCTCTACGTGATCGAATCAGAAATGAGGAGATACGTAGAAGAACTAAGGTAACGGACATAGCCTTGAGAATCAGTAAGCTCAAGTGGCAATGGGCAGGGCACATAGCGCGAAGAACTGATGGCCGTTGGGGCAGGAAAGCTCTAGATTGGAGACCCTTTGACCAAAGACGCAGCGTAGGACGTCCACCAACAAGATGGACAGACGACCTTATAAAGATTGCAGGATCAAACTGGATGCAGACCGCTAGTAATCGGTCGCTGTGGAAAGCCGTGGGGGAGGCCTATGTTCAGCAGTGGACGTCCTTTGGCTGATAATGATGAATGATGACCCTAATTTAAAAAAATAAAAAAAGTAAATTCTGATAAAAACTAATTTCTTTTATTCCAAATTTCCTCAAAAAGTAGCGCATAAAAACTCAAAGTGTTTTCTACAAAAAAAAAAAATGTGCTGAATCGGCCCCTTAAATATTATCACTTAAAACGAGGTGAACTTATATTGTACCTTAGGATACAACGTATGTTGCATTAAAACCGGATCGGATCAAGAAATAAAAAACGGCCAAGTGCGAGTCGGACTCGCACGTAAAAGGTCCCATATCAACTTGCGATGTATGTAAGCACTTTATTGATTTTATTATATCCCCCTGACTCGGTTTTTAGGATTATCAGTTATCGTACTAAAATCCGACATGACGTAACTACATATAATGTTTCCTTGTTGAACTGCGGAACCCTAACAGCTGCCTTAAAAAACAATCTAAACAACTTATATAGATATTTCAGAGAATTTCGTTTTTTAAGTAAAGTTATTTGATAATGCTTATGTCTTCTATTTGAGAATAAAAAATAAATATTTGTGTTACAAGATGATTGCTGATCATAGTCTGCCACAAATTTACTTCGTTCTGTAATGCACTAAACCACATACTCACTGTGTGTGACTTATGTAACACCACTGTATTCACTTAATTACACATTCTCTTCGTCATATGTTCAATACATCATAATTTATACACCTATCTAGATTTGTCATAATAATAACGTTTATTGTGGAAATGCTGGAAGTGTGCTCCATGTTGAATGTAATTCGGATATGATATAAGAATTACTCGGATTAATCTTGATATGATTTAAGTATTATAATTATATTTTATTTATTGTAAATTGAATATTTAAAGATTATTGGGACACTAATTAGATTTTTATGTTTGCTGTATAACAAAAGTTAATTTTGGCGTCACAGATAGTTGACTCTGATTGGTTAATGAAGGTTAGATTTATTTCAAATATTGTAACTATTAAAATAATAATCTAAAAGGCTAACTAAATTCAGTAAGATCAATAATAAATAATTAATGAAATTATATATAATTAATTATTAGCTATCAAGCACCCAACGCTTTTTACTCTGAATTGAATTATTCTCTAACCAATGTCTTTTTTTTTATTAGCTTGTTCATCCCTACAAATAAATATTATGGTAAATGTTTAGATATGGAAACAGATATCGTCCCCACTGTTTTCTACCGATGTTCAGGGTTTTTATTTGTATATAAGCGTGCTGCATGCCAGAATATGGGCTCATTCGTACTTTCTCTGACTTTGTGCCTCTTCTTTGTGCTATTTTGTTGGAATAAATCTATTGGAGAAGAACCTGAAGATTTATGCTACGTGTTTATTATTCAAGCACCCCACACGCGGTCACATTCGGTATACTTTGGTATATTACATCATCTTGGATCAGTGCATAATGTCACCTTTACGTACCTTCACTCAATTAACGTCATAGCGTGAATAGTTCAGAATATTGTAGTAGTATTGATTGAAAGATTCTGAATACAATAGGTACAAAGTTTGTTATTTAAATAAATGGGTCTCAAGGATTTCTCGTTATGTACAAATTAATTCGTTTTTGTGATCTTTGACATGTCATGCAATCGAACCGTTTAAATATTTTAAACTTGGAATATATATCTTTTTAAATCACTGGCTGAATTTAAAAAGAAACCTAATTTAAATTAAGGGAATCATGGTGACTAAAATCAAAAATAGAACTCCCGATTGTTCTAATTTCAAACAGTTCAACACATCAATTAAGCAATATCATCCTTACGTGAAAAGAGTGCTTTTAACGAATCATGTTATTTATTTTACGGTGACAAAACTTTTTATTTATGTTGTATTATAGAAAAGGTTTTTTTTACTTTTCAGGATGTTTATAGTGTTGATTCTATGTAGTGTCTTCACTACTCCAGCACACTTGGAGACGTATCCAGTAAGAAAAGAGGAGGAATTTCGATCAAAACGACAAGTCAATGCTTTGCCCTTAATCTATCCCTACGGAGCAACATACAAGGTATTGATTTAATTATTAAGCTTTTGTTTTAACAGAGAAACTCGTATGTAAAGTGCATTTTTTAATCATTGCCTGCTTTATCTAGTTTTTTTCGAATAAATGGACTTATATTAAAAATATAGACTAGGCCTCAATTCTCATTCAGTTGGCATTGGAAAAATGTTCACCAATCGAATTTGCTTTTTCAAAGAAAATATAGCTTTCCGTTCATAAGGACTGCGATTTCTAAGTATTGAGATTGTATCCGTGAGGTTTTCGTTGCTGTGTATTTGTGTTCCTCGTATTTATTTAGTATAACTCGTAATCAAAATACTACTGCACGGAAAAAGTTCGATTGGCGTGAGAATCGGGCGCCAGGTCCATCGTTCCTAAATACGAGGGTCAAACTGAAAGTTCTTAGAACTGGCCACTTATAAACAATATAATAAAAAAAAAATTCTAAAATTTGAAAATAGAACTCTTTGCCAATATTACTGAGTATATATTTCATTCATTTGTCATTTGTTTTACGATTTGGCGGCAAATTGAAAATTGTCTGTGTCACGTCAACATGAATTTAACACGAGAAAATTTTCGTGCAATGATTTTTTATGACTTTCGATGTCATTTAAGTCAACAAGAAAGTTATGATAGACTACGATTGGCCTTTCACGATGAAGCCCCATCTCGTGCGACTGTTTACAACTGGTTTAATGAGTTTAAACGTGGTCGCACTAATCTCACTGATGATGTACGTGAGGGACGGCCTTCTACGGCGACGACTGAAAATAACATCTGTGTTGTGCGGCGTATGATAGAGACTGACAAAAGAGTGACCTATCAGCAGATTCGGACAAGCTTAGGCATTGGTATGAGTCAAGTGCACAAAATCCTCCACGAACATTTAGCGGTCAGGAAGCTTTGCGCCCGGTGGATACCTCATAATTTGACTAAGGTTCAAAAACTCCATCGTGTGGATTGGTGCCGTAAAATGATTGAAAGATTTAACGGAGGTGACTCAAATGCTGTGTTCGACATACTAACAGGTGACGAAAGCTGGATTTACTGTTATGATCCTGAAACCAAAAGACAATCTGCTCAGTGGGTGTTTCCTTTCGAGGAGTTGCCAACTAAAGTGAAGAGAGATCGAAGTGCGGGAAAAAAACGGTGGCCTCGTTCTTTGGAAGGATAGGTCATTTCGCAACAATTGTGTTAGAGGATCAAAAAACAGTTTCTGCAGAATGGTACACTACCAATTGTTTGCCACTTGTCTTGGAAAAGAACGAGTGGGCAAAGTGCTTTTCCCAGTGGTTCCATCGCATGCAGCGGTGTATTGACGTCAATGGACAATATTTTGAAAAGATATAATAAAACTAATAACTGGCTAATGTAATCAGTTTTTGATTTTCTAAGAACTTTCAGTTTGACCCTCGTAGAATGATTCCTTTGACACATTTAGTGCCTTAAAAATTTTACGAAGAAAATCCCTGGAAACCGCATTTTTTAAACGCTAATTTTAAAATACAATTTTACTAATTTTTTTTTTTTCAAAACATAGACACTCGGATACAAGTAGTTGGCACACAGCATGCTGGTAGCCTAGCACTCGGATCCGAGTGCTATTGTATAAAATGATGCCAGCAAAAGACGTTACCGTATACTCGGGTCCGAGTGGTCTCCCGAATAGTTCTCGCGCACCCGGTCCCATCTGTTCTGTTCTGTTCGGCACTAAATGTGTTAAGTTCAGAGGAGTCTTATAACTACTAAGTAAAAGTAATTCTTGTCTGTATTTTATACAAAATCACACACGACGTCTTTACTAATAGTCATCATTATCAACTTCCAGTTCATCGTCGGCCTGAGTACTCCTGTGCCGAATAATGATGGGATTCAGTTTGCTCTGGCCGTAAACTTTCAATGGCAGTACACCCAATTTACGAACATCACCCAGCTGTCACAGTATTATTTCATAAACACAGTATCAAGAGAGCAGAGAGAAGCAGATTGGAGGCATAGAAGAGATGAAAGGCTGACCTTTTACAGGTCTTTGACAGAGTTGCTGACTGCGTAAGATGTTTTTTGTTTTTCTAAGTTTGATTTTAGGGTTCCGTAGCCGAATGGCAAAAAACGGAACCCCTATAGTTTCTTCAGCTCTGTCTGTCCATCTGTCTGTCTGTCTATCTGTCCGTCCGTCCGTATGTCACAGCCACTTTATTCTGAAAGTATTAGTATTACACAGTTGAAACTTAGTAGCTAGAAGGACATGTATCCGCTTACGACTGCTTTACGATTCTCATACAAAAAATACAAAAATATAATAATTGCTCCCATACATTAACAAAAACCTAAACAAAATTGTTGTCATCCCCATGTGAGTAAGGTGTAAAGAATCATCTCAAAAATCAAATTAGTTTTATTTTTAATTATATTATTTTTTATAATCATTATGCTATAGTAAAATCGCATACGAAACTTGATGTCGAAAGAAATAACAAAAGAATAATCTTTAACATGGCTGCCAGGTATTTTCATATTTGACTTGTTTTTGAGTAAATTATTCAGGAACAAAGTACGAGACAAACTAAGGTTTTAGGCATTGTTAGTAACCTGCAAATAAATACTCTTGTGTTTTTCTACTATCAGCTCTACAAGTATTTAATGCAACAGAAACACATTAAAATGTTTTGCATTAGCATAATTTATCCTCTACTTTGTAGGATCAAACTGGATGCAGACCGCTAGTGATCGGTCGTTGTAGATAGCCATGGGTGAGGCATAGGCCACTGAACATAAGTTCAGCAGTGGACAGTCCTTTGGCTGAAAATGATGATGATGATGATGATCCTCTATCTATAAACTCGCATTTTTAGGGTTCCGTAGCCGAATGGCAAGAAACGGAACCCTTATAGTTTCGTCAAGTCTGTCTGTTTGTCTGTCCGTCCGTATGTCACAGCCAATTTATTCCGTTACTATAAGCATCAAACTGTTGAAATTTGGTAGGAAGATGTATCCTGTTAACCGCCTTACGATTCTTGTACAAAAAATAAAAAATAATAATATTTAAGGGGGGGCTTCCATACATGAAACTAAAACCGATTTTTTGAAGTGACAACTTCTTTAGCGGCGTTGAGCACTTTTGTGGGATGGGGGAAAAATGTGAAACTCGCGTCAGGACACGTGACCTGATCGAAAAACCGTAAGACGGTTGGAGAAATTATGGATGTAAGTTGATTTTTCTGAGAGATAAACTTATTAATGTAATTTAATATAATATAAATTGTAATGTTTGTGTACGATAGCGCAATAAATAAATATTGTATTTTATAAAAATATTATATTATTATTATTGTATTACATCACAAAAATGATAGTACTTTTATATTGATAATAAGAGCAATTCATTCAAAATTATTGCCTAACTATTCCAAAAAATCAAAAATGCACAACGTTGATATTCAAGTTTTCACTTCTGCCGGCACTCCCGGAGTGCAATTTTTGTTTTTGAAGTGAAAACTTCTTTAGCGGCGTTGAGCACTTTTGTGGGATGGGGGAAAAATGTGAAACTCGCGTCAGGACACGTGGGCTGATCGAAAAACCGTAAGACGGTTGGCGAAATTATGGATGTAAGTTGATTTTTCTGAGAGATAAACTTTTTAATGTAATTTAATATAATATAAATTGTAATGTTTGTGTACGATAGCGCATTAAATAAATATTGTATTCTATAAAAATATTATATTTTTCTTATTATTATTATTACTGTATTATTATTAATATTATTATTACTGTATTATTATTATTATTATTATTATTATTATTGTATTCTATCACAAAAATGATAGTACTTTTATATTGATAATAAGAGCAATTGATTTAAAATTATTCCCTAACTATTCCAAAAAATCAAAAACGCACAACGTTGATATTTAAGTTTTCACTTCTGCCGGCACTCCCGGAGTGCAATTTTTGTTTTTTTGTCAAACCAATGCGTGTGAGGTCTATGGATAGGTCTTTTAAAATGACAGAGAGGTTCTTTAAACTATTTTCTTTTAAAGTCTAACGTTTCTTAGCTAGACGCTTCCAAAGTGGTAAAATGCCCCCCCCCCCGCCCCCCCCCAACTAACTTCTAAACTAAGGGAGTGTAAATTAAAATATATATATATATATATAATGAAAATTGGTTCGGACGGGATCGAACAAGAAATTTTTGAGATATAGCGCATTTTCAACAACCGCAAACATAACTTTGTTCTTCAACAAAATATTGTGCTGTTTTCCTGTCAACAAAATATTGTGGTATTTTACTTAGAAGTTTGAATATGTTTAAGTCTATCTAGAACAACATTGTTAATTTCGATGAAATCCAATCGAATGTTTGCCAAACCCATCATCACGCTTAGGCCGGCCATTTCAATGCATCCACGAGGCTACGAATAATCCGTTATTTTGACGTGTCCCGATCGAAACACTTTAGTGCTTCAGTGTGAAGCTTTGTGGAGCTTCCGAAAGCTGTTGATACGATTGTTTGGTTCACTAGATGCACACAGTTTTGTTGCAAAATCCTGCCAAAGTACCTGTGGAATGCAATCGCAATGCAAACCACTTTACGTTAATGGAATAAGACCTGTTTTCGGTTGATAATAACGGGCTTTCAGTTATGTGCTGTCTTTGCAAATGCGAATTTATACTTAGTACATTCGCGATGTCAGGATTAAGATGTTAAAATGTTAAGTGGTTTATAAAATTCGCTTTTTAGAGCAATAATGAAATGCTCAGCTGGAAAACGTGTTCATAATATGTTTCCATTGTTTATTTATTCTTTATTTAATGCTGTTTGTAAGGACATTGTGACAGTAAAAGATATTTTGAGATACAAAAGCTTTTAAGTATCATGTTTATCAATCCCAGTTATATACTAGGATGGACGGATGTTTGTAAGTTTCACGCAATATAACTCAATGGATTTTGATGAAACTTTACAATGTAAAGTTCATAAACTGCAATAGTACAGAGACTCATATAATTTATAATGATTTTAGTGACATCCAAAATTGACGAGGGTGAATACACGAGGAGTAGCTAGTAAACATACGTCTCAAATACATACTCAGATTATGGTTCAGCCGCGAAAAACTGACTTGAGTACTTGTTTAAATTATTTTTTCTTGAATATATTTTTCAGAAAAGGCATGAACGGCCATGACTGTGTTCTTCGTGCTATATGCGAGGCAGCTCAGTACCCGGTGGAGGAGGAGGGGCTGGTTGGAGAGATACTCCACATAATTTTGACGTAAGTTTTTACTCTTTAACGGTTGATTGAAAACTTCCTTACGACGACTTCATTACGACTAATAGAAGACCAAAAATTAATAATCTACAGAAGAAAAAAAACTGACTCAATCGCTTAATAAACGCATTGACGACTTACGTGAGGTGAGGTCCCGAGTTAGATTACCAGTCAAGTTTATGTCAAAATAATAAATTTCCATATTGTCTCGGGTCTGGGTGATGTGGTACCACAGTTGTGTCTGATTTCCATAACACAAGTGCGTTAGCTACTTACTTTGGTATCAGAGCAATGTATGTGATTGGTGTCAAAAAAAATGTGTCTTCTATTTCGGAGAAATCAACTAATATGGAATCGCTACGTCATATTAGTCTTACGTATTACGTACACGACGTCACTAGTCTACGCACATCAAGCACCGTATCCAATTGGTTTTTCCTAAATAGGAGACGGATGCGTTGTTTTCAGCCTTTTAGTTAGTTATTAATAGTCGATAAAAACCTATGTGTTGGATTCTTAGCTACACTTCTATATACCTAAGATATTAATGTACGTTTTAAGGGTTACGTACAACGAATTTAAATGTATATCGGTGGTTACGTATGACAATGGCCAAAAATGAAACCCCTAAAGTCACACACACACACACACACACACTACATATGCCCACTGTAAGTTTGTAACAAGTGCTGTGAAAATCACATGTAAATCGTACACTGTTCCCCATAGGACAGGCATACCTGGTATGGGGACCGGTAAAATCCTGTCCTGTATATTTATACTGTCAATAAACATTTTTCATTTTTTCACTTCATTCACAAACTATTAAAATAACTAAGTTGAAACTTGGTAGGTAGGTGTATGTGTAACCTCTTTAACCGCTTTACGATTTCAATACAAAAAACATAACAAATAATGGATAAAAAAGTAAACTTAGGTATAGGTAGGTACAGATATACTTTAAAGGTGACGTAGAGAAGAGGTTCTTACAACCATTTTTAGGGTTCCTTTCAATTTCGTGGCAGAAAACGGAACCCTTAAAGTTTCGTCAAGTCTGTCTGTCTGTCCGTCCGTATGTTACAGCCACTTTATTCTGTAACTACAAACATCACAATTTTAAAAATTGAAAGGAAGATGTATCCTGTTAACCGCTTTACGATTCTTTTACAACAAAATAAAAAATAATAATAAAATAATGATATTCAAGGGGGGGCGGGATACATGAAACTAAAACCGAAAAAAAAATTTTTTGTCGAACCTATACGTTTGGGGTGTCTATGGATATGTCTCTTAAAATAGCATAGAGTTTTCTAAAACCATTTTCTTTAAAAGTCTAACATTTCATAGCTAGACGCTTTAAAAGTTGTAAAATGGGCGTCCCCACATCTAACTTCTAAACTAAGCGAGTGTAACTATTGAAAAAAAAAGGTATAATGTAGATCTTAACAAATGCTTTCAACGAAAATTGGTTTGAACGAGAACGAACTAGAAGTTTTTGAGATATAGCACAAAGATAAATGCTTTCAAACTGGTGCAATTCAACTAAGTGAGTGAAATTTTGAAAAAAAAGGAATCGACGTGGTAATTTTTTAAATTGGTCGACTTTTGCTTTCATACAAACATTATATAAAATATATATTTTTGCTGTCTACAAAATATTGTGGTATTTTGGATAAGTGAAAGTAAGTTGACCCCTAATTTTAATCAAAGTTGGCACGGAGCCCTCATTGCGCGAGTGCGGCTCGCACTTGTCCGGTTTTTAATTAATTATTTTCATTATCATAAGTAACCAGTTTCCTGTAGCTGTAGTTTCAGCTTGATGATTTGAATTATGTAAAATCTATGTTTACCTGACAATGGTATTACTATGTAAGTATCGGTTTTACAACTACATTTTCTCCCAAACATTTCATGTTTATAGGTAACATAGTTTATGTTATCAGTAATAATCAGTAAATTTCATGCTTATAGGTAAGATAGTTTTTGTAATTAGTGATACCCGCATTGGTCACGTCCATTGTGGTTACGAAGCGAAGGCTTTCAGTTATGGACGATGGTTGCCCAATGCGTTCCATGGGGACTTGGATCCCGTAGAAAATTATCCCATGTCCGGCAGCTAAGATTTATTGTGCAAATGTGATGAAATTATACCGGTAACTAAGGGAGATAATAATTTACCTGCGGTCGAAGTCTGGAGGCTGATTTTCGCGGCAATTGAACTTTTTTCGTATGGTAATTCGATTGCGAGTATTACCGTATTACCTAATTAATCAAGTAAATATCTACACGTTAAAAATTACCGCACTAATAAAATCTAAATACATAGAAATCGCGAACCACAGAAATCAAAAAATATTTTTTCTTCGTCAAAGAAAATCTCGTTCGGTGAACTTTTTTCGATACTATCATACCTGGGGGCAATATACCGATTGAATTTGCTTTGTCGAAGAAAAGTAGCTTTTGAATAATTAGGGTCACGCACGATGTCTATGTATTTAGATTTTGTTCGTGCGATAGTTTTTTATGTGTAGATATTTTACTTGATTTTATAGGTAAAACGGTTAAACTCGTAATCGAATTACCACACGAAAAAAATCGATTGCCGCGAGAATCGACCTCCGTTCAAATGTAAAATAGTGATAAAAACAACAGACAGCATTACGACCTCCGGGTACATCCGAACCGAAATAGATATCTTATAGTGAATCTGTACTCTTTTTAGTTAATTTAGTACCAACGGTGATGACTTGGTCTCTCTAAAAATTCTTAACAACTAATCCCGCTCAACTAATCCCGCTCGATCTTATCCCGTGGGATAAGTTGTTCTAGTGCAATTTTCGAATCAAAATACTCGTCCTGTTACCTATGTTAGATTTACAAATACAACAACGCAACTATAATAGTACAAAAATAATGATGATTTTAAGAAAAACCTTATTAATCCCAAGACTTGACAGTTGAAACCGTGATATTGGATTGTTATATATTACTTTAGGTCTGATTTTCCATGATCATATAAAATAACTATTCGTCGAATTAAATAAATAATTTGCAAACGTCACCTATTTGTCAGCAATTATTTATGTAAATGACATTTCAAAACCTGTAGGTTTATACTTATTCAGTCTGATGAGTTTTATCTGACATTGGAAAAATCGACTCTTAAAATAGTTTTCAGTACTAAATTCAAATCAAACGACTGTGACCTAGCTATGGAAATTTTATTCCTCAAACACTTTTGCTCCCGAATTTACAATTATGTTAAATAACAACGTTACATTTTATCTTTTGTTTCAAGCGGGATGAGTTGACCAAAGAAAAATAATACAAATATTTATGTGGACAACTTATCCCGCAGGAGAAGTTTTGAGCGGGATGAGCTGACTATAGCCCCCTTATTATGTATTGTAAGTTAAGTTTCAACGTATCCAATTGTGATTCCAGGCCGGACTACGGACGCACTCCCTTCGACGATGACGACCCTTACTGGGAGGAGACCATGTCGGAATTCCGGGACGCTGCGATGGCTGGTCGCCAGATGTTCGATTGCACTTCCATTTACGAAGACTGTCCTGAGGGGCAGGGGCTCATGGAGCTTATGTCTGTGCTTCGAGATAACTAAATTGTTTTGAGGTTGAAATTATTGTTTTAGATTAACTCTTTCACGGTCAGTGACCGCCTATATCGGGATACCAATAAAATTTCTATTGTGTCTGGAGTACTGTCCGTAAAAGTGTTTCTAGTTTGTAGAATTTCGCAGTATTATAAGCTGCCAACGTCCATTGCTGAATGCAGGCTTTTTCAATATATATATAAAGTCAAATTGTATTAAGTGATAATATAATAACTGTCCCTTTGTTTATATTAAAGAAACAGGACTCTATCATATTTTTATGGAAAACCGTTTTTTCTTTTCTAACCAAGAAAATATCATCTTTTTAAACAGCACCCGGTAAAATTTGAAAGTTATCCATGGCGTTAGCTTTGTCTCATACATTTCAATGCCCAGTCGTTTTTTTTTCTTTAATCTAAACCTTTATCAATAAAAAATAAAAATCTTAAAACAATATTACCGAAATCTTCATTTTTTTTCAAATGTAGCGTGTAAAACCCATAGTTATTTCTACAAAAAAAAGTGCTCAATCTTTTCCGTTAGAATATTATCACTTAAAACGAGGTGTCCTTATACCCAGTCAGGTCATAAGATCTGTCACATATGTATTGTAAAAAAAATACAAATGTTTACAATTAATGTAACCATTTACAGAGCAAAATGAACTTAATAAAACATAGATTAATATGGTAATAAAATTTCTTCAAAACGACTGCCGCAATTTTCAATACAGCGGGCGTAGTCTGATGCATCATTTTTGACATTTCGCGTCGACAATTTCAATTTTATGATTTTCTAATTCATCAAATATCATTTTAACTTACGTATTTTATCTTTAATAAATCTTAAAAAATATTTGTTGTTTTTTAAGCATCATTCAAAAATTCTTCTCAATCAATAAATACAAGTAAACACCAATTTTGTCTCAGCATTTTTCGAGCGCCACCTGGTGGTTTTACACGGAACTATGTCGAGACTTCCGACACAGGCCTTCAATCTGCGTGGTCAGTCGTCTATCGCAGCACGAACGAGGTCCATGTAAATATCAACGGCTGCCTTAATCAAGGATGCCTTGAGTGACACCAAATCAGGATGAGGCTTTGCGTAAGCTTTTTACTTCAAGTGTTGCCATATCTTGTAATCTAACAGACTCAAATCTGGACTGGAGGAGGGTCAGTCTTCGTGCCGGATGAAGTCAATTTCACGCGCCGTAACCCAGTCTTTATGAGCTGGCGCAGAATCTTGTTGGAATACCCAGTGCCTGTTATTAAACATGGTAAGAGAAAAAGGTTCCACAAGGTTATTGAGGACTGTATTTTGATACCCAACTGCATTCGCTTTTACGCCTTTCTCACAAAAATGTACCTCAGTTAAGCCGCAATAAGAGACTCCCAACCGAACCATGAGCGAGGATAGATAATGACATCGTTGGACACGCGGAATATGGTTACTCGCTGCTGTGTGCGTACACCTTATCATTTTGTTTGTTGTAGCTCTCTTCCACGGTGAAAATTGTTTCATTCGAAAAAATAATTTCACTATGTCTTTATACCGCGTACCGCTTCAACAAAGCGCGGCATCTCTTCAGTCTCAGCTCCAATAAACGAGCGTCCAAACGATGTTCTGTTTTTCTTCGATATGTCCTAAGCCCTAAGTCTTTATTTAACACCCTTTTCACTGTGCTCCTGCTTATCCCCATCTGAAGGGCCAACAGTTTCTACTTACGTATGGAATTTCTTTGAATTCGCGCCTTCACAGCTTTTATCACTGCTGCGCTGGTAGTCTGATGTTGCAAAAATTTGACATTTCATTATCACAAAAAATAGCTTGCAGTATCATATAAAAGAACTGTATATCTGATAAAATTACCCCGTTTTCATAATACAATCTTCAAACGTACACATTTACCACGAATCGTACTCGATACACATCCTCCCATTATTAGGGGAACCGTTATAACGGATGATATTTTTATATTAGAGAGCTTATAGTCCTTACCATCGCACTGATGGTTTTTACTGTCAACAATCATCAAATATAATTAAAGCTGTCTGACTGATTGTAAATAGAGACAAAAAATGGCATGAAATCATAATAAAGGTTCAGAAAATAATATTATGCAAGAAACCTCATCTCAGCACAAGCACACAGTAACAAAACCGGCTACTCACTAAGGGTTCCGTGACTACGGACTCGCTCACTAAGGGTTCCGTGCCAACTTTAACTCTTTAACTCAATTAGAGATCCAATTACTTCCACTTAGCCAAAATACCACAATATTTTGTTGACAGCAAATATAACTAAGTTTTTTTATAGTATTTCTATAAATAATAAAGTTATGTTTGCGCTTATTGAAAATATGCTCTATCTCAAAAACTGCTAGTTCGATCTCGTTCAAATCAACATCTTTTTAATGTTTTTTTTTTTAATTTACACTCACTTATTTTAAAAGTTAGATGACTCGTTTTCACTCGTACTCGCATCGATTCTTTTGCACTCGTACTCGCATACCTTTAGATTATCATACTCAAATATGATCTAATACCAATGATATTACATATATACAAGGCGAATTATTAACCTCCTTTTTTAAATCCCTAAAAAGAGTTTTTTTTTTATATTTTCGTTCTTAATTCTCCTAGCTACTTTAAATCCCAGTTTACCTTCCTCAGTGCGACGCACTCATACTCTTTCCCTCGCTACTCCTTTGCACCGCACAGGTTTCCTCTAAAACTCTTTTCTTGTCTAAGTCATTCGTCTTTGGAATGCCCTTCCGGCAAATTTTCAACTGGCTCCCAGGTTCCCAGGTTTCCCAGCTCCGAAGTTCTCATTTAAGAGACTCGCCCGTGCACACTTCCTTCATATACTAGTACACATATAGGAATCTCTCATATCTCTCATCTCCATAACATCTTTCTGTTGTAGCCGCATCGTAGAATTGCCCATTTCATGAAATGATCGGTCATTTAATGAAATGGTTGAAATTCATTAAATATTTCACTGTCCATTGGCCATATCATGATGTGCCCAGGCCAGATCAATGATAAGAAATTGTTTGACGATAGGGCCAGCTGGATACACTGCTATTTCATGAAATAATCAATCCTAATCGATTTTATCGTGAAATTGTGTCATTGACTACCGGTAGAGGCGCTGAAAGTGCCTAAGCGCTTTGTATGTGTCAAGATCTAAGATGTTTTTAAATTGTATAGATACGTCCTAGGCGCTCGAAATTGGCTACACGAAAGGCAGGTAAGTGCCCGGAGTGCATTCAGTTGGGCACGCTTTCTCTTTATGGCTATACGTCCCGACAACGCCTTAAAATATTTCTCGTTTGCTGGTAAAAATGCCTTCTCGTGTGTTTAGGAGTAGTGTCAATTACACTGCAACTGCTAGAGACAAGGAAAACGTGTCATTACATTAATTAGTATAGGTTTTTTCATTTAAAAGTATTAAAACTTAAAACACGTATTTATGCTTTACCATAATTTAGCAATGGCTGACATTAGGCTAAAGAGCGAGATGTCATGCGCTTGCGCCAATGAGCGCTCAGTAGCAATCAATACGTAACGACTGTTATATATTTATCTCTTTCTATCAACAGGCATGCCCCATCTGTTGTCTTTATTAGCGCTTAGTGTCATAATACACATCTATACGTTCGTGTATAGAGTAATCCTTGCGCCACTTTAAAATGCTTTGATGTTCGTATAGAACGTGTCTATACTTTTACGTCATTGGTCAAGATGGTGGCCCTTGTAAGCGAAGACGTAATTTCTCACAGCAAAAACGAAAATAATTCGTTATTAAACTTACTTAGGTACCTACCTTTTTGTTCAACATTAGTTAATGTTATGTTACGTATATTTTTTTATAAATAATATAAGAGTTACCTAATTAGTAAGTATGTGATTAAGACTCAGGTAAAGAAACATTCCTACCAAAAACTTGAGATACCTATAAAACTCTAGTGCGCGCCTAAGATGTCATGTGTGGTTCAGTGCGTGTGAGCGCGTTCGTCCATGTGTCTTTTTAGATTAAGTAAGTTTGTTATAATTATTTTAAATTTATTTTAATATTCCATAGTAAATTTAAACAACTAAAAATAAACAAGTACGTAACAAAATTGTTCTGAGTTTTCATTAAATATTTTATGTTTACCCTACTTTCACGATATGGTCAAACGTCGGTGACCAAATCGCTAAACGTTTATCGTTTAACAATTTGGTTACCATTAGTTGGCCACTTCATGAAACGTGAACACTTCACGAAATGGTCAACCATTTCATGAAATGATCAATTCAGCGATTTGGCCACGACATATCTACAACGTTCGTTATAATATATGGTATATTTAACCGACTTCAAAAAAGGAGGAGGTTATCAATTCGACTGTATGTTTTTTTTATCATTTTTTTTTTTGTATGTATGTTACCTCATATCTCAGTCGTTTGTCGACCGAATCGAAAAATTTTTTCACCTACTTAGAGGGTTTACCTTCTAGTTGGTCCCATTTTTTCCATTTTGGGATCTGATCATGGGATCTTGGTGTATTCGAGGGAAATCCTCAAATTTTAAAGGCACGTATAGTGTTTCTTTACTAGAATCTTAATGTTGACGTGTTGTTACGTCTGATAGTCAACATTTTGTGGGGCTGAGCTGATGGTGGAACTCCTTAACGCCTAGGAGTTCAGTAATTATAATGACGAAACTTATGATAGGTAATTTGTAGCTTCGTAAAAAAATAGAATCATAAGGTGCAACTCCCCCCCCCCCCCCTCTTATGTAATCACTAAAAATAAAGAAATAAAATAAACTTTTAAAAAAAGTAAAAACCGACTTCAAAACCAAAATGTACTAAAAAGTCTTAAATAACTCTTCACCATTGAAAGGAAAGGAACCCGTTTTAGGCAAAGAATTTCTTTTTGGAGTCGGTGCCATCACTTGACCATCAAGCATCAACTATCACAGCACCGACACCAAAAAGAAATTCTTTGCCTAAAACGGATTCCTTTCCTTTCAATGGTGAAGAGTTATTTAAGACTTTTTAGTACATTTTGGTTTTGAAGTCGGTTTTTACTTTTTTTAATTATGTATATAGTGTATATTGGTATATGTATGTATTATTGATTTATTTATTTTATTGCTTGTATTATGTCATGTAATTATTAATTGTATTTACTTGCTCTTCATTTTATTGCATAAAATCGAAGTATGGAGTATTTATGGAGAGAAGTTATTTTTTTCATTTATATTTTATTTAGTTTCCTTGTCGCACCGCCCACATTTCTGCTTAGCCCAAAGGCATGACTAGAGAGGTAGCGAACGCCATATGACCTTAAGTCCATCTTTTGTATAAAATTTTATTATTGTGCAATAAAGTATAAATAAATATATATTTTTTCGAGCAATGTTATAAAATTCGGAATAAATTGCAGCAATCATCTTTCTTTTTAAATAACCTGCAGTTTTTACCATAGGTGTCACCGACGGCTCCCAGCATTAGAAGGTTCGCGGTGAATATTAATTTAAGGAAAAATTAAAATAATCCCCGCAACACCGGTAATAAGTAAATCAATACTTTATGTCAGTTTGACATTAAATAAACTTTTGCAAATAATTTACCATTGCAACTATTAAATTAAATTCCACAAGAATTCCCAGCAAATTATAGTAAAATACAAAATCGGAAAATACGAGTATAAAAACACATAATCTTGACTTTCGGTACATCGTTTAATGTAGAGATCGGATAAATAAATAGATTACATGCATGTAAGTAATAAAATTTTGCAACGTGTTTCTATGTGCATAAGTAGCAAGATATTCAGTGTCTGTTTATTGGTTTTATGATTTAAATACAGGGTGACTTTTTTATCAGTACCGAAATTTTGTGTAAAGACTCCACTGATGAATGTGAACAACTTTTACTATGGGGGCAATAATGAAATCGAGGAAAAACAATCAGCTGTTCCATACAAAAGTTCAATTGGCGCGCGGTCAAAATGTATGGGACAGCTGATTTTTTTTTCTCGATTTCGCTATTGCCCCCATAGTAAAAGTTGTTCATATTCATCCGTGGTAAGTCATCCTGTATAATATTCAATTAGTGATTATTAAATGGTCAAAATCCGCAAGTTAGCGGTTTCAAACTGAGTTTATTATAGGTTTCTCACTTCATAAGATCCGAGCCCCTCATGTATTGCAGAACTATTTCAAAACAAGTTTTCAGCAAGAACTTGCAAAACCCGAAAAACGAAACCAAAACGAGCGCATAAAAATGCAGGAGACATGTGAAGTGCATTAAGAATGATTTATAATAGCTTTTTCAATTATTTTCAGGACTTTTTCACGAATTGCTCAGTTAAAAGTTTGAAGGAGTGACAAAGTAGTAATTGCAGTACAATAAAAAATTACAGTGTAATAATTTGAATTATATAAGACAAAATACCTTCTAATAAACGATTCTACCTCTCTAATAGACATTATTTCCTCTAATCAATGGTTGTCTGGAAGAGACAAGACCGCCAATATTGTACTTCTTATGATTTGATTGAAATGTTTTTGTTTCTTGTGTCATTATTTGTGCATTATTCTTTAATATTTATTATTATTATCATTAACTGCGAATCATTCCAGAAAATTTTATTTATCTTTTCTCATACGTTATGTATAGTAACGGAAAGTCGCGTTTGTTACAGTACTAATAAGTCGAGACGGGGGCACAATTTTCATTATTTAGAGTTAGTCGAGTTAGTCGCGCTGAATAGGAAATACATCAGCTTTCATCATAAAATGAATTTGTACTTAATTTTAGTTTGATAACTAATTATCACTAATTCATCGGTGCAACCTAGAACTTTTCTGTCCCAATGACTGTCCTTCGCGATATGTACTCTGCCTACTTGAACTTATATGAACCCTTACACACGACTTTTAACATCGATGCACTCTCGCGTGTTGAAAATGCGCTTCAGCATCGGGACTCGCAATGAACAGATTTTATTTAACATCGATGCAGTTGGCGTTAGTATGGATGCAAATGCCAAAAATCAGGACATAATTTGACAAATTCCAGCTTCTTCATCGCGACTGCATCGATGCTGCATCGTGACTGCATCGCTGTTAAAAGTCGCAGAGTGTAAAGGGTCTATAGTTTCACTGGTCTAAGTCCGTTGCGATAGCAGGATCACACTGGATGCAACCCGCAAACGGTTACTGTAGAAAACTGTGGTAAAAGCTTATTCAAGCTTATAGAATGATGATGGTGGCGTAGAAGTATTCGCTTAGATAAAAACCACTCAATGCAAAAGGACGGAAATGTTCATTGCAGAAATATCTTTAACTTAGAATGATCACCCATCCAAATGCGACATAACCGTAGCGTAAGTAACTTTGGTTTAAAAAAAAAAAAAAAACAAGAACTCAAGAGCTTTAGAAGCTGTTATTTATCTAGTAGTCTACCTTTTAGCTGTATTAATGAGTGCCGAATAAGGGTTGCAAATAGTGACCGAGTGTTCTAGTCGTTATCAACTTTGTTTTAAAAATTGTTGCTCCTCATCGTGCATTATTGTCTTAAATCTGTACCTTCAGTGAAAAGTGTTCTAAGTCAAAAACATTGATTTTTGGGAAATCGCATTTGAAGATTAAAAATTTCCTACTTCGTGGCTATCAAAGATATTTTGGTGCTTTATTTTTTGGATGAGAGTTAATATTTGTAATAATCAGATAGTATGACAGTTTGAGATAGACTGTTTATAGTTATTCTTTAATTAAATAAAAAACTCAGTTAAATCACTTATCACGAAACTTTACATTCGTGTAAGGTGATTTAATTGAACTGATATCACATTACACCGCAGTAAATTGCCCTCATGCTATCAAATGTAAAGTGATACATTTCATACTTTTTCTGTGCATATATTTTTGCTTCTTCACTTTGCGAAAATGTTGTAAAACAAACATCACTAGTTACTGTATCGGAAATCATTATTTAAGTTTATTTAAGGGAAATTCGTTGAAAAATTTACACTTAAATCAATATACACCATATTAGTAGGAAAAAAATATGTGAAAACTGATCTAACTGACTTAATTAACGATTTAAGTATCTTATGATTTATGTGTCTAGTGATGTAAGTGTGAATTGGAACTGACTAAGCTATAATTTGCAAATAACATCAAATTGTTTGCTTCTAAAATTGCTAGAAATTGTTATTTTATTTAGAATTACATAATGTTAATATATAATGTTTTAAAAAAAAATACATATATCATATCATATCTACAGGTTAGTGTGTCTGAATTATTTGTGTATTTAAAATAAAAAACAAAACCTATTTCGCATCATCTACTTTGTTGATTGAAATCTGGATCAGAGATATCGAGCCCTATTTGCATTTCGGCTATGAAGGTTTATCGAAAAATGAAAACAACATTGATATTTATAAAAATAAACATGTATTACTTCTTTAAAAGTGTATCTTAATCTTATCAATAGTATGAGAATACTACACAATCAAAAAAGAGAAATATATGATGACTTTCAGTCTTCTAAACATACTCGTAGCGTTTTGAAATAACAAGCATAATCAAAATAATTAACATATTATTCATGAGTATCATAATAAACTAAACATATTATGAGATCGATTCTTATGGCTATGATTAGTATCATTGTTTAACATACCGAAGCTTCCTGAAATATAAAACTGAGATCAAAGCAAGACCCTTCGGCAATGTTATATCCATACTCAAAAATAAAATAAACCAATAAAATTTAAAATTCAGCAAAACGAAACAAAACTTTTAAAGAAAACTTAGTAACTTCTTATTAATTAATGATAACTCACTAGAAATAAAGTTAATTAGGTTTGCTTTATGTATTTCAGCTTAGACTAATAAAATCATTGAAGAAAGGTATCTTTTCATTGAAAGAAGTAATATAGGTTTTTAATTCAATCAGAACGTTATTAATCATACAACAGATTAGTCTTTATTACTCTTTCTATTGTAATCTATTCTTCTTCATTTGATCCTAAATCGGGATCTACATAACGCAAATCTTCATTCGTCGTTAATTGATGGTAAAAGTCATGAACACTCGGATCTAGGTATTCTAAGAGAGATATCAAATCTCTCTTTTTTTCGTTTTGATATAGGGTTTGGTCCATTGTAACAATTTCATTGATTTTTTTCTTCTTTATTTTCTGGTTCATTTTTTCTTCAATCGTTCTTTCTGGTTTTCTCCTGTCATATTTTTTTGCGTTAACAGTATGTCTCTTGTTGTTCATCTTTATATCATTTTCTTCAAGTGCTAATAAATTTTCTTTTAAATCAATAACTCGTTCATTTGTTCATGAGCTTGTTTATCAATGCTACCATGTTGATACTTAGCCGAAATTTTGCCTTCATCTATTTGTTCACCTTTTTTCACATAATTCATAATTCATATAGGTAGCATAATTCTATCCAACCGTGCCTTAGCTTGCTGAAAATTGAAATATAACTGTTACAGGCCACACCCTGTATATTAAACCGGCCAGGAATTTGAACCCTAAACCTAAGTTTGATGAAACGCTGACATTCAATTACATATTCACATGCCTAACACTAACAAAATAAGAGAGAGAGAGAGAGAGGAATGGCAAATACAATATAATTTTAATTTCAATAACATCAATATCATCATATTTGATATAGTTGTGTATAAAAATACTAAACATGTTTCAAAACACGACACTTTTATTATGTGTACTTGTACTTGCTACATCAATGCGATATTCAAGATTTATTGATAATATAGATATATAAAACCATATACCATGGTAATACAGGTAACCTAAAGTATACAAGTATGTACTTGAGCTATAAACAGATACGAATAAAAGAACCAATTCAGTCCATCAGACGATTTTAAGTGCATGAAATAGTGGAAATCAAACTGAAATGCGATAATTGCCGTTAAACAGATAAAGTTAAATGCAAGTCAAAATAAATAAAGCTATTTAACACTTTAACTTGAATCATTTTTTAATTTTATTTTATTTTTATTTCCATTATATTTTTATTAATAACAAACAAGAAAAATAAAACTAAGACAAGCAACATAAAAAAATAACTTAATATATACCTATTCAAAAACGAAATCATTTCCTTGCGGCAAGGAGGCTATGATGCTGGCTGCGTTGCCGCGTTGAATAGCAATGCTGATTCTTTGAGCTAGGAAGCCAGCTTTATTATTGGCTGTTAAAGAATTTAATTTTGGCGCAATTTTTCTAAACAGCAATTTAGCAGAGGGTCCCCACCCAGGGCCCAAACGTTCCCACTCGTTTATACTATTTATACATATTCGATGGCGCAAACAAATGCAACTAACAAATAACATAGAAAATACTACTTTTATTAAAAATTGAGTCTCCTAAACTACCTACATTACCTACGTACGTAATTGTGTGTGTTCCTATTAATAAGTAACAGATTTTGCAGCATCTTCGACGGATACAATTGAGGGATTACGATAAACAATTGCTTAAAACATATTTTTATATGTTCAATATGGCAGAATACACACTAATAAATTCACACCCTCAAATTGAAGTTTGTGTAAATTGTTGTAATTTTAAAGATAAAGCGTTAAATAGTAATGACATGTTTCGATAATTTCGTGTAAACTGCTATAACTTACATTCCGCGACATCTTTCGATCGGGAGCGGGACGCGACCGTTGCACTCATGCCGTGCATGCCATGCAGCCATGCATGCTCATGCGTGGCACTAACACTAAGTAGCTCTGAATGCGCGATGCGAAGCTGCCCTTCCGCTCACACGCTCGGAGTTCCATATTTCTATCTCAGTCGCTCAGCTTGGGGGAAACATGCGCGGGAAACGTTTGGGCTGAGTTAAATCACTTTACACCAAAAATTTTACCTAAATGTTTGTTGCGAATTCAAAATATTTTTGATGTAAGTAAGTTGAATCATTTTACACATAAATTATTTTTTTGTGATTAATGGTGTAAGTCTAAATGGATCAATAGACACAAAATAAATATTTTTTTCGGTTTGATCTTTGGTGTTGTAAATAAAGTTACTTCCGTTTTCACGATACTCAAACACATTGTTTTTTTGTGTAAAATTATATAAGTCTTCTTGTATTATTAGGCACAAATTCAATCTGAACAATTTAAATCGTGTAAAGGGTATTAACACGAGTTATATCTGTTGTCACATTAAAATAACGTCTGAACACCCCGGTTCACTTTGTTTAAAGTAGACATGAATCAGTAATCACCAAAAAATACTCAAAATGAGTTCACAAAGTCTTACTTATATCACTTGACACAAAATTATTTTCTTTATTAAGAGGCGCAGAAATATGCCGATTACATAGAAAGATAGAGAAAAAATCAGGGATTCAAAATAACTAATAAACTCGATTTCGATCTAAGTCAAGTTAGATCCCTTTTCACTAAAGGTACAGAAATATACTTTAAAAATAAAATTTCAGGTAAAGGTGCAATATTTTAGATTGTCTTATCAGCTACATTACTAATTACTTCGTAAGTGCCTTAAAGTTTGAGGAAATGTAGGTGTATTAATTAATAAATACGTTATCTAATTAAAAATATCAATTATGGCGTTAAATTAGAAATTCCGACGGGATTTCCCTTTCTTCTTTTTATTCAACCCTCAACACAATTTGTTGTATCCATAATTGGAATATTGGAATAAAAATACTGCGTTTATTTTAACCTTGCCTACCCACAAATGCGACAACTGGGTCAAGTGTATTAAATAAAATAATTTCTAGTTACTTTTACTTTTTTTACTTTAATAATTTCGACAATAAAGAAAATGACATTCTTGACCACTTCTTGACCTGTAATCTACACTAAAGTCCTCATTGTATCGTTTTATGGTACGATACAATGAAGACTTTTGGCTGTATTCAAATTCTTCAGCAAGTCGAAAATCTGAATTGGCGCGTAACCGCAATGATGGAACGAAATAACCGTGACACGGTCTTCTTTAAGTTTCTAAACATTCTAAATGGTACATATTTTTATTTTCGTGAAAAAATTGAAATTCGAGTTCGATAAACTTGTAGCATTCTAAATTCAAAAGTTTTTTGTGTGACAGAACTTATGACCTGACTATGTATTATGGCAATATGAGTTGTCGCAATTGTTATTCTATCAAATTTCTTACTAATTTTATAAATTAAGCATGTTGATTGATAGTAACCAAAGTAAGATTAGTAATATAATTAATATTATTTTACCTATTAGTTAATTATATTTAAATGTAGATGTGTACAATTCTACTCATTTGGTGTATTTTCATTGACCTCTACCCCCTCCCCCGGTCGGTAAACTTTCAAAGTGTAGCTGTGAAATTTACCTATTATTCACTTCCTATGTGGGAATATCATTTACAATATTCCCACATAAGTGGCAACACATTGATAAATCGTGAAACCAGCAAATCTGATTACATATCTAACTGTTTAAGTCTTCAACACCTGTGATTGAAAATTATCTAACTAAACTCGCCCCCATTCTAAATGGTTATAGTGCATAGTATCCAAAACATACACCACCCAAATTCTACGCGAATAGCTACCTCCCTATCTTTGTTTAACATCCCAGTATTAAATATTTAATCTTATCTAAAAAATATCACACTCATTATTCTTCCTTACAGCCTTGTTTACCCACTGCCTACTTTTCTGTAACATAGCCAAGGATTGGAATTACAATAAACTCATATTGAAAATCATAGGGCTTCTAGTGTGTATGAAGTTATGTAAAATCATTTTTATAGCGCTAAATACAAATTAATGATCTTGAAAAATACATAATTTTGAGCAATTTACAATAATATATTATCGAATAACAGTCGATGTTATAAAACCGACCAAGAGTGAGTCGTAATTACGCTCTCTGGGTCCCGTATTTCGGATTTTTCCTTTATATTATTTGTGGTATAAATAATTGATTCATGCTTAATTTCAAGATTCTCGATTGACTGAAACTATCATTTAAGATTTGTTTTCTTGCGTGTACGAAATTGTGCGGCTTCAATTACGTGCGGCACTGCGGCTTAAGTTTCTTTTCATTGCGTTGAAATAGGAGTTTGATTATGTTACATCTAAAAGGTATTGTAGATCTGAGTCCTTGTAACGAGTTTATATTTAATACCTCTACGCGTACATGAAGAAAGGGGTACTTTAAAAGTTAAAAACAAGTTTAGTAAGTAATAGTTATTAAACATATTTTTTTATATGACGTAACTGAAAATTTTCAGTTTTCGTAATTATTCTTTAATCTGTGCTATGGCAAATTGCTTTATATAAAATTTATTGATTCTAAAATGAGAAGTATCCAGTAGATTATGATGCTTGTGAGTGTCGATAATTTTCGGCATAAACGGCTGTATCTTTTGATTGCGTTGGCTTAGAATTTTGATTTTTTTCACAGCTTGCAAAAGGTTTCAATTTCAGGTTGATGGCCTCAAGAATTCCTAAAAAAAAGGTAGGGATTGAGACGGACGGAAAACAAAGAGATCCTTTAAGAGATCAATTTTTTCCTCTGGAAGTACGGTACCCTAAAAAGTAACAAATAAATAAATCGCTGAATCTAAATCATGGTGATTGCCCAACGAGCCCATGGGTCCACTGGTATAAAGTAATGTATAGAACGAATGAATGGTTTTGAGCACAAAGGTAATATTTCGATCACGCGCGACTGTGGCGCCACCATACAATGCAGCTATTCGTGCCCGAATCAGTTCGGGTAGTATTATTCGAAAATGGTTGGACGGTCTTTTTCAACAGCAAGGATTCGAGTTTTGTATAAATAAATTGACACATCTAAGAATCGTGAAGCGGTTAACAGGATATATCTTTCTATCAAATTCAACAGTGTGATGATTATAGTTACAGAATAAAGTAGCTGTGACGCACAAAACACAAGACAATTGTAGTCGAGGAGGTTTAAGGAGGTACCCGTGGAAGTTATTTGTACCTGTAGCAGCAACAACATGTCTTGCCAGAAACAGTCACAATAATCTGCTACCAAACCGCAAACAAAATTTGCCATTCAATATTTATAAAATAATATTTTTTAGAGTGCTGTTTGAGTGAGAGAACATCGCGAGACGTATTTATCAGATTTTGCCGTGACGGACAACTAAAGCGAATAGTTATTAATAACAAATGAACTTGGACGAATAAACCACTTAACGCGCAATGACGGGCAATTTTGCTTGTGCCCCCTTAGCCACGAAGCGGGCTTTTTGGCCTCACTTACTGGTGACGTCTTGTCAGTACGGTGATAGAGCTCAGTGAGAAACATTGACGGAAAAAAAATGGTAAATGTGGCTTATTTTTGTGTAAAAATTATAGCGGCAAGACAAAAAATATTTATTTTCATCCGTAAGTAACGTTTTATCCCAAAAAAGCTGTTATTTTTCATGAAAATAATGAAAGGTGTTTTCCAAGAGAAAAGTAAAGTTGCCATTTAAAAAAGTGGTGGTCAGTTACTACAAAATCAACCAGATAACGTATACTTGATACGGTAGGATTGTCGTATGTATATCATTCGTTCTCTTGTCAGTTTCATTTTAATTGTGCTTGACAACTGTCGATAAGTCATATCGATAAACATTTATTAAATTTTTAATATAAATTATTTTAAAATAAAATAATAAATCTGTAAAATGTTTTCCTCGAGAGTAGATTAAGGTAATCTTCAAAATACAACAGTTCAGTTAAAAAATTTTAATCTTTATATTTGACAATACATCTTTATAATATTATTTCAGGTTTACTGTAGATCCATTAAGAAAAATAAAGTGGGTAGAAGCAGTCCGAAGCTCTCTTCGGACTGCTTCTACCCACTTTATTTTGGAAAAAATGGATCCCCACAAAACATCACCGAATATGTGGTATCTATTTTACGCCAAGCGTGATTGAATGCCAACGCAAAGAATCTACTGCTTTAGTTTAATTATCTCATAGGAGGATTTTAATGGTGCAAGGCTATATTGTGTACTTACGGGTTGTTTTAAAATGTCTTAGGAAGTTCACACTAACTAAGTGATACTTGCCAGACCGTTCATATAAAACGACGTTCTATGTTAAAATTGTTCATTTGTTGGTTTGTGCATTACATGCCCATAATGTAATTTATTGTTTTGGTGATAAAAAATATATGTCTTTTAACAAAAGATTCGTTCATTCATTCGCTCCATACATATCGATAAAAAAATATCGACACTTTCATGCACTAAACGTCAAAAATTGACACAAAAGCTCCCCCCGCCCCGCAGAAATTGGCTAATGATGTTTTCATACATTCGCGCTTGCGTTTCATATCCAGTGGTTAATTCATCCAAGCAAATGAATCACCAAATTAGTACTACATTATTATTAATATTATAATTTTAATGACTCTTTAATTCATATAGTAATTTTAATGCTGACATTGATGTATCTATAAATTTAAAAATTTGTTTTCAAATTGTGTAACAGATAGTTTTGCATGATGACGAAATGATTGCATATCGATAAATCGATAAAACACGCTTTTTCACTTTTAATTTTAAGAACCTAATAAATATACCGTGAAAAAACAAACACACATTAAGCTACATCGTATTAAAGTAATCACTCAATGTAATCAATCACTTTTGCAATAGTAAAATAACAACTCTGATATGAGTATCAAAATTGTTATTTTAGATAAAGAACTTGTAAATACGTCTGCTCCTGTCTTAAAACTTTCTCACCTGACTGAACATGTCTTAGCACAAATTCTGGCGCGTCCCAAAGTAAGGATCAAGTTAATGAACGACTTAACTTCTTACCCCATATGCATTCCAAGCATAACTTCGGTGTTGAGCGCCAGAACCAGTGGCGGTTGCATTCTAAGTCAATGTAAATATCTTAGAGCCCTTTTATACGTACGTGTACGAGACGACGACGATAAGATAGCGAACCGTCGTAACGATTGATTTTATTTATCGACCGATACGCACCGGATTAAAATAACATAAGACGAACCAAAATTATTGTTCGCTTAATAGTTGCTTTGCGTAACTTGCTGGCTAATTGTCAGCTGTCACTTGGCAATTATTGGGCAGTAGTAAACGTCTATCGTCTATCTTACGAGCACTTACTAGCGCGTATACACTGTGCATAATATTACCTGATTATCGTCAGGGCCAATCCACACTTACTACATCCACACCACACCGCACAAAGTGTGTGTGTGTAAAAGTGTTGCTGCAGCTTTTTGTAAACGTTGTGTTTCCGACAATGTCGATGTGGTTCTCGGTTCTTTTACGGCCATTAGTTCTCGATGTCGCTAGTGGTTCTGATGTCGGTATCATACAAGAAGTCGATAACGACTGCAAAATGTAGTACGTGTGATTGGTCCTATTCATTTCCAATACAAAATATGTGCCCGATGTGTTCGTGGTGTGTTTGTGAACGTATGGGAAGGCTCTAAGAATGGTCCCGTCACTGTCACCGTACGCAACATAAACTGTGCAAATATGAACTGTATTGACACGAAATGGACGAACTCGGGTGGGTGAGCGGGGAAGCGGGAGGAACGTGGCATGTTTGACAGGTCCATTCTTTCGTACCCACTGTCATATATTGCAATCGCCATCTTAGCACCTCGCGACATCTTTTATTTAAAGTGACGCCCGTTTTTAGGGTTTCGTAGCCGAATGGCAAAAAACGGAACCCTTATAGTTTCGTCAAGTCTGTCTGTCTGTCTGTCTGTCCGTCCGTATGTCACAGCCACTTTATTCTGTAACTTTACGCATCACACTATTGAAATTTGGTAGGAAGATGTATGCTGTTAACCGCTTTACGATTCTTGTACAAAAAATAATGATATTAAAGGGGGAGCTTCAATTTATGAAACTAAAACAAAAAAAATACAAACCTATGCGTGTCTATTGATAGGTCTTTTAAAATGACATAGAGGTTTTTAAAACCATTTTCTTTTAAAGTCTAGCGTTTGATAGATAGGTAGATGGGTAATGTGGTAAAATGGGCGTCCCCCCACTCTAACTAAGCACTAAACTATGCGAGTTTAAATTTTGAAAAAAATATATAATGTAGAGGTTTGGACCGGATCAAACGAGTGTTTTTTGAGATAAAGCACATTTTCAACAACTGCACTATGTGTTTTTTTAGCGTAGTGGAAGTAAGTGGATCCCTAATTGAGTTAAAGTTAGCACGGAACCCTCAGTGGGTGAGTCCGACTCGCACTTAGCCGGTTTTTTTATCGTGTCGTGTGTGCAAGCAATTTAAATTCGAAAGTGGTAAGGCGATCTTGAAGGTACACATGGTACACAGCCACAGTGATGTACCCAAATGTGACGACGACCTCAGTCGACCTCTGGTCGATTTTAATATGGTTGCAAAAATTAATCTCTAAGGGTACATTGTAGGCAGATTGATGTGAAGTGCCGGAGCTAAATCTTTTGTCCTGTCGTGTCATAATATATCGTTAGGTTTGTCGTTTCCTACTAAGACTAGTCAAGTTGTCTGTTATACAAATCGTGTAGTATGCCGTAGTAGTGTTGTACAGCAAACTATAGTCAAAAGTCAAAGTCAAAAGTAAAAAATAATTTATTCAATTTAGGACACAAAATGCCACTTAAGAACGTCAATAATCAGTTGATATCAATCACTTACGGCCCATATGGGGCAAGAACATGTTATCTTATTTTTTGGGCCCTACTAGCGCTTCGAAACAAGACACTAACAATCTGGCAAGTGCTAAGAAGAAACGCCGGAACAAACTTAGTCACCACTAGCTGCCACAAAAATGATACAAATCAAAATAAACAGGTAGGTACATCAGTTTGGTGCAGGCTGGACTTTTCATACATAGTCATTTACAGTCGTCGGTTATAAAGGTCCACTTTGTGACAAATCGTGTCGATTGCATTTTTTTGTGTCGTACACCAATCTTGTCTTCTATTATAAAGGTCCACTGTGGGAAAGATCGTTGGCACGTGACCGGCACCCATATGAGATTTACTTAATTTGCGGACGACGTGCCGCAGTCTAAGCAAACACCAGCCATTGTGGGACACTTTAGTTTCGCCTTTCATCGTCCTTGGCTCTGTATTTATTTTTGCTCAGTTACTCCGTACATAAGTCAGGCAGCTTTTGTTTTCGATAGGTTGCGCAATAAATAATGTATGGGTAATACAGGGAGTTATTGGAAATGAGATATTTGATCGCAAATTGTGGGCGCTGGTTTGTGTTTCCACGCATTCGTCTTAATTTGGTAAAAGCTAGGAAATGGAGTACAGAGATCTTTGACAGCATACGTTTCGTGGTATAAAATTCTTTTCATGAAGTTCGTTTGAATGTTTGTATGTTCAATACTTAAAATTATTATCCCTTTGGAATAGAACGACAAAAGCGAGATGCCACTAGCAGCAAACTGTGTGATAAAAAGAGATGGGTAGCAGAACCATTTTTGTCAGATGTCAAACAGTTGACCGCCCTGCAGAAGCTCGCTGAAAATTTCGTGCATTTGATTTTTTAAATTTAAAGTGAAATTGTGTATATTTTGTAGAAATAATGCGTCTGAAACATGGTGACTTGATCGGTGATTAATTGTTATGCATTACAGCGGCATAACCCCAACAAATATCATTTAACAGGTAGTTTAGTCCAAATCGAAGCCTCTTAATATACGACTTATATTTACAAATGCGCTTCAAATTTAAAGTATGCAGTTTGATTATTCTATTCTACAAACGTTAATTTACGTAAAAAATAAAGACAGAATAACACAGGGAATGTATATCGACGAATATTTTGTATAATAAAATAACATTTAGTTTTACACTAGAGCTGCATGTTCAATATTTTGTGTCGACTGTTTATCATGCAGTAAACTACTATATTTAACTTAGGAACATTGTTATAAATCACCTGATCGAATGGTTATCTCATTTAAAGCTACAAATGTTACTTACTTATGTTAGTTACTGACATCTTAAATCGGTTTCGTTTGACAGCTTTAATTTGTCCTTCTATTCCGATAGGAATATTAATTTTATGGTTCAATAGTGCACGTTCTACGGCCTTAGGACTACAAATAATGTGATACATAATGAAATTATTCATAGACACTCTAACTTATTGGATTAAAGAAGGAAATAAACTGAATCATATTTTTATTTTTTAATCCCAATTTTAAAGCTCTAAAAATAATCTTAACAAGTAATTTGTAAAGCAATTTTACCTTTTTTATACAACTATAAATCCGTGTACAAGGATACGTCAAGAAATGAGAACGGACATTGATTAAATGATAAAATACAGTCTTCTTTGGTGGTGTTGTGCCATTTTTCCGTTGCCGATGATACCTTCCTGAAAAACAAAGAGCATGTTTAAATATAGACACCAAAATATTTCAAATAAAGAAAGATTCAATCTATTATTAACTCTTGATTTTACAACTCTTTATGCTTAGAAACTCCTTCAGAAACTTTGATTGATAAAACATTGATTAAAACACGAAATAAATCCCTGTAGTGTTTCAATTAATAAGGTTTATTTTAAATCCTTTGATGTTAACAGAAAAAACGATAACACAGTTTAACTCTGTTTCACATAGTTACCTGAACACCATTTTCAGTATTTTGTGATAGATCCCGCGTGTTGGCAGTGCTTCCATTTCGCAAATCGCTCGTCGCACGCAGTGGTAACCATTTAGCCCCTGCCTGAAAGAAATCATGAGTTACATACAACCCAACTTTTGAGCAAAAAGGTGATGAAATTTGGTGCGGATATAGGGTTTTCCTAGCATATTGTAGCCCATTAATAAACTCATAGGATTGGCGGTTTAAGTTGTCCACATTCATAGTCCTGCTCATAGAACACTGACATAGGGCCGTTCAAGATTACCACTAAACATTAGGAATAATATTAAAGAACCAGTAAACCGTCACTTGTAATTACTTCAGCTACCTCTCAGCAAACCCGGCTGCAAATACAATTCTGTAACAGCCAATAATAAAGCTGGCTGGTTCCTAGCTCAAAGGATTAGCATAGCTATCCAACGCAGCCAGCATCATAGCCTCCTTGCCGCAAAGAAATTGGTTTCCTTTTTTGAATAGGTAGATCTTAAGATTATTTTTGTGCCATGACAAGAAGTCTGCGTATTATTTTTTCGTGTTTGTTATTAATAAAATTACTCTCCTATTGATTGTTGGTAAACTAGATTTAAAGGAACTTGAGAAACGAGTTTCGATTGAAACCATTCTACCGTAAGTAGGTAGTGAAATACGCCCAGATAGCATAAGACAAGGCATTCGATTCCTCGTCTGACACAGTTGCTTTTTTCAAGTGCATTTTATATTATATTATTAGGTAGTGAATTTATGATCATGGACATGGACCTACACTCCCTTATTCCAATAATATAGTACCTGGTTTTAAGCTAGGAACCAAACAAAAAAAAACATCCGTGTTGGGTAGTCATGATGATGACATTACTTTTTAAATTGGTCATGTAGTATTTAAAAAACCTTGTACTATGTTTTTGTAGTAAAAGTAACAAAGTTTTAAACACATTTCCACTTACTTGTCCATCAATAGCTCCAAATGGTTGTAAACGCTTCGTCTATGGAAATGTTTGTACGGGTGAAACGTATCAGGGGGCAAGTCCCAGTTCATACGGAACCCTACCGCTTGGGCGAATAGCTGGTTCCACGGCACCATGTTTGCTTTGAAATTTAGACGGAACTGGAAAAACATAAACGATCCTTTGTATAAAGTTTTTCCCTAGAACTTTTGGCTCTTACACCAGGCCTAGCTCCACCAGGCCTGAAAGCAGCTTTTGGACTGATCTGGTATATATTAAACCGTAATTAGCAGTCCCCTTTGGTACGTCCGCGCGTTTTAAGTTTGCTCGCTTCACTCCCATCGCTGCGTTGTGTATTTTAGCCTTCCTCGATAAATAAGCTATGTAACACAAACATTATTTTTCAAATCTGTTAAGTACTTCCTGAGAAGCGCGTTGAAACAGACAAACTCTTCAGCTTTATAAGATTTGTATAGATAATATTTCAACATAACATCGGTTCTACTTATAATTATTAAAATAGCCTAATACTTACGAAAAACTTTGTTTTATTCTTAAAGCTCAGGTACCTTCGTACTCTTTTAACACTTGTCTCCTGGTTCGCATCTCCCAAATCAAATATCAAAAATACTATAAGACAAACGTAGCACAACAAAACTAATTGAAATAACCTATTCATATTATGTTAGGATGTCGCGGAAGTTTTGGCAAATTTTAAAACTATTGAGTTAAATTCCATGGCAACTGATCTGAAAAACAAAAAAAAACATAGGTTAACATTTTCGGAATAATATACATTTTTAATAATACTTGTATAAATCAAAGAACTAAATAACATAATCATTTGGTTTAGAATGTTAAACACTCAAAGTGTTATTTTTGAATTATTGTAAGATGAAATAAGAAACTAAAAATTACAATTTGGTTACTTATATCATCTCTTGCCAATTTCAAATCTTTTGTTTGGTAATATCTTTTATCCTCAATAAATGCATGTTTTGTATATAATAAAAAAAAGAACAGTTTAAAAATTACCTAGGTAAATCAGTACACGAAATCGTGTCCTAATTTTAAATATGGCGGCATCATCAAGTTAACTGGGCACCGGAGCACAATTGCGCTTGTAACGAATCTCAAATACTGGACCAAAAACCATATGAACCAAAACTGATATTTCTGAAAATGTAGGCCTCACTTGTTTAGATTTGCAATTTGTAAGCCATTCACGGCTGACCTGGACCCGTTTCAATTTTGTTCTTCTTAGCCGTGTGGCTGATTTTGTACAGGGTGTTTCGTAATACAACTAAGCCCTAAGCAGGATTTTCTTGGTAGCAAAATATTCTTAAATTACTCTATCAGATTACGTTATCAGATGACGTTTTGAAATAGAGGTAGACGCAATAGCCATAACGGACGTCATATCTTTGGGTTTATAGATATATTTAAATCCAATTAAATTAATAAATCATTATGCAATAACAAAATAAGTGTTTTTAATCGAAGATTCTTTATTACTTATCATTAATTTGGTTTAAAATCACATCATTCTGTGAGCGACAAAGATAACTATGTTACGATCACCTGATTCACAGTCCCTTAGAAAAAAAAAACCGGCCAAGTGCGAGTCGGACTCGCGCACTGAGGGTTCCGTGCCAACTTTAACTGAATTTGGGAATCTATTTACTTCCACTTAGTAAAATCTACAATATTTTGTGGACAGCAAATATAACTTTGTTTTTCATAGTGTTTGTATGAAGTACAAAGTTATGTTTGCGGTTGTTGAGAATGTGCTATATCTCAAAAACTTCTCGTTCGATTCCATCCGAACCAATTTTCGTTGAAAGTATTTGTTAAGATCTACATTTTATATTTTTTTCAAAATTTACACTCGCTTAGTTTAGAAGTAAGATGGGGGGGGGGGGGACGCCAATTTTACCACTTTGGAAGCGTCTAGCTATGAAACGTTAGACTTTAAAAGAAAATGGTTTTAGGAACCTAGGTGTCATTTTAAAAGACCTATCTATAGACACCCCACACGTATAGGTTTGTCAATTTTTTAAATTTTGGTTTTAGTTTCATGTATGGGAGCCCCCCCTTAAATGTCATATTTTTTTGTATGAGAATCGTAAAGCGGTTAACAGGATACATACTCCTACCAAATTTCAACAGTGTGGTGCTTATAGTTACGGAATAAAATGGCTGTGACATACGGACGGACAGACAGACAGACTTGACGAAACTATAAGGGTTCCGTTTTTTACCATTCGGCTACGAAACCCTAAAAAACATGCAATATATCTATGATGTTACCGTACGTTGGAAATCATCAAGCTTACACATCCTGTGAAGCATCTTAACGGTCTGACTATATTTGCCGGTCGTGATTAACGGTAAAAATGATTCTGCGAGATAATCTCTGTTCATTTTCCGAAATTCTTTCCAAAGATTGCATCTTTCCTCACTTATTTATTCTTCAAATGTAGTATAAGGTACTCGGCAATGATGTTCATAACGAAACTGGTTTTGATTTCGATGGCAATAATTCAGGTTAGGGGTGAAACGAATTCAACAAATGAAAAAGAAAGTGTTGTGTTATCGAGAAGAAAAAGATTTCTTGTGTTTCCTGAAGGAAGTTCCGTACAATTAGGTAAGTGAAATTTATAAGAGTCGGTACAATTGCTGGCCATTTCTTAAAAGCTTTAAATTTAAAAAAAATGTGATTAATATATCTATAGTTAAAAGACGATCTATAAGCTTATTATACCCATTGTTACTTTGAGTTACAAATTGGCCTGTAAATGCAGATCTCAGCTACTAATAACATTATGGAGTTGGTATCCTTACTTCTTTTTAAAATCATAATGTCATTGATTTGTTCAAAAAACAAATTCACAAACACATTTTACGTATTTTAAACGGATAAAACGCATGCTGTATTCATAAAAAAAGTAAAGAAGCAATGAGACAAAAACTTGATGCTCGTGTTAAAACAATAGGAGTGCGACAATTCACAAATTTAATAGGTGTGAATTATTAACTGTTGAGCAAGTGACGTTTCATGTGTTTAAAGCTTTCTTTATATGGATGGTTACTACTTCAAATCATACCTATATATGGATCGTAAAATCTCCTTTAAAACCGACCACTCGGGGCCGAATGTACGGTGATGTCTTATTGCTGACGTCATTATATATATATATATCACTTGGATCCGAGCACGTGGCTACCAGCACGCTATGTCTGTGTTTTTTTTAATAAATAAAAGCCCTTTTTTTTCAATAAACGTTTAAAATTGCGATTTCCTGGGATTTTTTCGTAAAATTTTTACGCACTAAAAGTGTCACTGCCCTTTTCAGTTCAACCTTGCATTTTTTAGTCACTTTTGTCATGACGTATCTTTAAATTGCCTAGCCAAAGATCTTTGAACGACAGTTCCACATGACACAATAGTTTTTGCCTTTTGTAAAATATGTTTTAACTAACAGAAATCAAATTAACCCAATTCTGTTCCAGTATTCTGCAACACATTTCCTCATATCTCCTACATCGGTGATGTAATTTTTTGGGGATACACTGCTGCTCTAGCATATGAACTACCTCAGGACCCGTACTCTCCTTTCGACCATAAAGCAGACCCACTGCATAGAAGAGTCGACAATAAAGCAATAATATACACTGATGAAGACGGAAGAATAATTCACAAGAGGCCTTATAATAGGTTGAGTATAACTGGTCGATATCTGAAGCAAAATTGTTGACATTTCGAGTATACAATTAAAATTTCCTGATGCTTCTGCTGCATCAAATATCCTTTTACTAACGTTGCTATATCTTAGATAAATTATTAAAAATAATCTTTTTTTTTGTTTTGCTGAATTTATTGAATAAGAAGAATTTTGGATCAATTATTATTTATTAATGATAGACTTACTTAAGTTAAAAGGATATGTGATGCAGCAGAAAATCATAAAATTTTAATTGTGTACGCCAAATGTAAAAAAAAATATGCTTCAGACTTCGTCCGCTGGCTTTATTTTCATTACCCTAAATTGATAGCAGTTTGACTGTTTAGATTACACTTACGAAAAAAAAGAAGGTATAATATTGGGACCGTGCGCAACAACGGCGCCTTAAACTTTTAGAGGACATGGTAATAATAAATGGCTGGCTGCCATTACTAAAAGTGATTCTACTAAAGCTATTTCAATGAAATATTGTTTTATCCATTCGATCAGTACCGATTTTTACTTAGGAATAACTGCCTCGGTGGAGCAGCGATAGGAGGGTCACACTGTTAAGCGATGGCTGCGCCGGAGGTCCCAAGTTCAATCCCCGGGTTGGGCCAAAATATGTACCTGGGATTTTCTATATAGATTTTTTTAGGGCACCCCGGAGTTTGGCAGTTAGCGGTGTTCCACCCCCATGCCTCGGAAAACACGTAAAGCCGTTGGTCCTGCGCCTGATCTCTATTTGGTCGTGTCAAATTGCTGCCCCATAGGCTATGAGAGTGACAGGAATAGAAAATGCACCTGTGTTTACGCACACATTTGTGTCCTATATGTGCCGCGCAGTCGGTGAGTCGTTGTGACTGGCCATCATTCGGGACTACTCTTAGTAATAAATTTTGTAATGAAATTGCAAAAGAAATGGTTGCAGACGTATTCCAACTTTGCTTTTTTTGGTCACTGCGAGTACAGTCATCGATATCGGGTTCATCCACCAAAAATTTAGAGGTGTTTTTAAGTCTATGATTTGTTTGTAACCAACTGATTTAGGTTAACAGATTTATTTTAAAAACAAATCAGCCTTCATATTTCATCGTTTCGTATTTTTTGAGTATGAAGTCTAATTGCACCGATCAACTTTAACACTGGCTGGTTGGAAACTTGCAGAAAATTAATCGTAAATCCGGCGTTTGCGAAGCGGAGCGTGGACGCCGCGCTTTCATCGCGCCAATTCAAAAAAAGAACGCAAGAGAAATTCAAAATAGACAGGAAGCAGATGCACGCTTCGAAAAACAAACGGCAGTTTTTAAAAAGCGAACTCATGGAGCCGCGTAACGTCGAATTTCACAGGAGTAGCCGAGGGGCCCTCTATCAGAAAATTGAGGTTGCACTCAGGGGGTAAGCATCAACATACTCGAAAGACTCAAACAATTGAATAAAATTCTAAGTTTTCCATCGATAAATAGCATTAATAAATAAGAACAAGTCGGTAATAATGCATATATTTTTAAGTTAAAAAAATACTATCATATTGTGAAGGAATTCCAGAATGACCATTATTTATTGTGAATCGCCATTATTTATTGACTTTTGGTATTAATTAAATTGAATTGCAATAATTTTTAACCTGTTGACATGCTTTATCTAAAATCATTTGTAATTCATTATTTTGTAATATATTAAATTACATGCTGTACTAAACGGCTTAATAGGTCTGTAAGCCACATACACTGTATTATAACAACATTTTATCAACCCAATTTATTGCAAATAAATAATTTGAATTTGAATAAGTCATTCTGCAAGTGACCTTAAAACTAACGTAACAAACGTTTTCAAAATGTGATGTGGCCCTCAGATTAACTTGTTGCTCCAAAGTTTGTCTTTGGTTTGAAACTCGGGCATAACAAATGTCTTTCTAAAGTAAAGATATCAAAGGTTGACCATTGAAATAGTATATCTTTGTATTTATTCTTATCACAAACTCTCTGTACTATTACCATGACACTACGTGTATATTTGAGAGTATGATTAATGACGTTACTATAACATAAATTGTACTTGTTTCGTTCAGTGTAATATAAAATCTCTAAAGGCCAATCTACACACAAAACGGTTATCAGTGACAGTGCAAAATAATATTGTAGCATACATCTATTGATCATTTTTAATGACACTGATAAAGTATGTTTTTCTTAGCTAGTCAAATAATATAAACAATCTTTTGAATTAAAAAGATCTTAGTGGTAAATGATAAATTAACTATGTAATTGATGAGTTATGTGTTTATCTTATTTTAAAAGGAATTATTTCGGTAAAAAGGAATGGCAAGATTGTTTACAAAATTTGACAAGCAAAAAGGAACAGAGGTGGAATTGTGTAAAGCAATCGTATTCATTTGACAGTTCATAACGTACGGTATGATTTGTCAAACGCTTTGTTCTTTGCAGTTTGACAGATCATACCGTACGTTTTGAGCTGTCAAATGAATACGATTGCCTTACACAATTCCACCTCTGACTTTAGATACTGATCCACAAGTGTCAGCACTGATGGCTGTCCAAAACCAAAGCTTATCAAGTACATCCGACTTAATTTTCAGGAGAAGACTTAAAATATATATTTTTCTGCCATTTAGAATAAAATCCGTGATTTATCCTTATTTTGTGTTCATATGAAGGTTTATGATTTTTTTTTTACTTTGTGAAGTAGTTAAATTGAACATAAGTGCATTTAGTAAATTTTTATGCGCCTTACTAATTACTTTTTAGGGTTCCGTAGCCGAATGGCAAAAAACGGAACCCTTATAGTTTCGTCAAGTCTGTCTGTCTGTCTGTCTGTCCGTCCGTATGTCACAGCCATTTTATTCTGTAACTATAAGCACCACCCAATTGAAATTTGGTAGGAAGATGTATCCTGTTAACCGCTGTACGATTCTCATACAAAAAACAAAAAATATGACATTTAAGGGGGGGGGGGGCTCCCATACATGAAACTATAACCAAAAAAAAAATTGTCGAACCTATACGTGTGGGGTGTTTATAGATAGGTCTTTTAAAATGACACCGAGGCTCCTAAAACCATTTTCTTTTAAAGTCTAACGTTACATAGCTAGACGCTTCCAAAGTGGTAAAATGGGCGTCCCCCCCATCTAACTTCTAAACTAAGCGAGTGTAAATTTTGAAAAAAATATGTAATATAGACCTTAACAAATACTTTCAACGAAAATTAGTTTGGACGGAATCGAACGAGAAGTTTTTGAGATATATCACATTTTCAACAACCGCAAACATAACTTTGTACTTTATACAAACACTATGAAAAACAAAGTTATATTTCCTGTCCACAAAATATTGTGGATATTACTAAGTGGAAGTAAGTGGATTCCCTAATTCAGTTAAAGTTGGCACGCGCACCCTCAGTGCGCGAGTCCGACTCGCACTTGGCCGGTTTTTATTTAAGTACTTCAAGATATGTATGATACTCAACCAATAGCAAAAACCTAGTAAGATCTCTACCTAGCTTTTCATTTGGTTTCTTTTTACGTAATGTTCATGATCTAACATGAAAAACCTAGCAAAGGCATTTACTAGGTTTCTGAATTAGATTCCTTATTATTTTTTGGTACCTAATGTCGCATTTCATGCCAGTAAGAACCTAGCATAACGGTATTACAAAAATCTTTAAGCGTAAAATAAAGAAGTTTAATTATTAAGAAACGTAAGGTCCGTTTTGTTTGATCGTGTTTGAGAAAAAAAAACCCTTGCTAGGTTTTGGTTTTGGACAGCTGTTGTGTGCGGATCGAGTATCAACATCGCAGGCATAAGTCTTATAAAAGAAGAAACATACCCATTTACTTAATTTCTTTACAGTCTTGGTGGCAATGGTAAGGAATGCCTGCTGAAAACTTTATGTATGGTGGGCCAAGCTGAGGACCATCCTCAAGGGGAGTTTTTACAAGAAATCATTCGAGCTGTATTTACGTAAGTACTAGCGGTGCCCCGCGACTGCGTCTGCGCGTTTTGATTTTGCTCCCTCACCTCTAGTCGCAGCGTAACGTTTTATAAATAAATATATTTTTTTAACTTCGTTGGTTCTAAAATATATCGTGAGAACTAAATTAATCACTAAGTGCCATTCGCTTATTTGCCTCAACTAGATTAAACTTGTTTCAATGCTAAATAGAGCTTACACAAGCATTTTGATTTTCTTTTAGTCGAAACCATAATTACATGCTGAAATGCATTGTTCTAATGCTCCAGGTATACATAGCTCTAAGATTTTTTTACGCTGCACTTTTTATTAAAAATTGCGCACGGGTGGGGCTCGAACCAGTAACTTTTTGGCTAACCGGGCTAAACGCTCTTTCAATTGAGCTACCGAGCCGTCGATCTGACTGGGTAAAATTTCTGGTCTTTTATGAATACCTACGTCATTACGCGTGACGTCTGCGCTATCTACCCCAACTGTTTTACAATATCAGTGGACAAAGTAGTTATTCATAACAAATTGGTATTGCTTCTCTTTCTAATAGGCCAAGTCTAATTCATCGGTTTTTTGTATGGTTATAAACTTACATCTGTACTAACATTGGATGCATGTTAGCAATACCGTATCTGATGTAATGAACGATCTTTATTCCGAAATAGCAATGGCAATCTTCTATTTGTAAATGTAAGTCATATATTGAATATTTCGTATCGTGAGAATACAGTCTTTATCAATTCATCATTTACTTATTGCAAGATTCTTCCCCATAACTAGACCACAAGGATTTGACTAAGAAATCAGATAGCTTTTGAACGAAACACGTCTAAAAATAATCGGTAGCATCCCTTCGAGAGATCCCTAGGGATTTTCGTTTGCGGCTGATGATTTGACGACGTCTTTTTCCTGTCAGTAAAGTAGTGGGAAAACCGTACTACGTTGGGAAAAAACGAAGTTAAATCAATTTGCTGTTAAAAGGCTTTTATGTCAAAGTAATTAAATATGCTTCTTTTGGTTAAGTGTTTTAAGAAATGAAATTAACAGCAAAAGATAGCGTCGTCGTCGCATCGTAGTCGTACTTCCGAGTCAGTCGCAGTCACCTCTCAACTATTTGCAAGGGAATCAAAAAGAAATACTTCCAGTCGACTTAGAATCATCAAATTTGACATAAAGCAATATTTTATATCACACATAAAAGAAAAATTCTAAAAACCTTATTTTTTAGTTCATCATCATCATTATCAGCCAAAAGACGTCCACTGCTGAACATAGGCCTCCCCCACGGATTTCCACAGCGACCGATCACTAGCGGTCTGCATCCAGTTTGATCCTGCGATCTTTATAAGGTCGTCTGTCCATCTTGTTGGTGGACGTCCCACGCTGCGTCTCTGGTCGAAGGGTCTCCAATCTAGAACTTTCCTGCCCCAACGGCCATCAGTTCTTCGCGCTATGTGCCCTGCCCATTGCCACTTGAGCTTACTGATTCTCAAGGCTATGTCCGTTACCTTAGTTCTTCTACGTATCTCCTCATTTCTGATTCGATCCCGTAGAGAAACACCCAGCATAGCCCTTTCCATCGCTCGTTGTGTGATTTTGAGCTTCATTATAAGGCCCATAGTAAGAGACCATGTTCTCTGATAGATTTTTAGTTACATTACATATTTTTTCACTTATATACTGAACAGTTTTGTACGGAACCCTTGGTGCGCGAGGCCGACTTGCACTTTTTCGGTTTATTTACATGACAACCTTTCTTTATTTTGCTGTATTTTGCAGAGTACCTCAAAGTGAATCTAAGACAGACGACGGTTACAAGGAATACGACGAAGCTTTCACTCAGACGAAGCCATGTGACGAAGTATACCCTGATTGTCAAACACCTCTAGAAGAACCTGGATTACCTATATTAAACTATTAAATTAAAAAAAAACTGTTAAAAAGTGTTAACATCTTTCATATGAAACGCTATTTACACAAGCTGATTAAAATGAATAAGAGCCTGGGGGCGAATTGCGATCCAACTTAATCCGTTCAATTGTATATTTAATATTATCTTTATAATACAATACAATAATTAATGAATATCAATATTTATGTTAATAAATAATAGTAATATTAAGCGCAATACTAATTGTTGTATGTTTTGGCGACTGCTGGGGCTTCGTTGTATGTACCATGCTACTTTTATTGTCAAATTAATATTTTAGTAAAAAGTAATTCCAATTTGTTTCTTGGCTATTTTACATGTTTAACTTTGTGTAACGGAGCTTTGGTAAAGACCAAATATTGAAGTTGTTTTCAATTTATAAATAATTTGTGTTTACTTGATAAATGAAGATCTCTTAAGTGCTTACCTAACACGGGTTTTGATCTAATCCAATTGTACAAGAATTAGATTAAAAGTAGTTAGTTTAAGGTAATGTAGACATTTTGAAACCATTACTTGTAAGTATTAAACACTATTTTTATTGATATGAAATACATTTTAATGTTATGTATAATTTTAAGAACGATACATTTTATTTAGCAAGATTATATGTTACCTTTAGAAAAAAGGTTTTTTCGCGATTGGTATAATCGTTGTTTTTACAATAATTACTTGGTATAATTCAAAAACTCAATCTTAAGCTTTTATTTGCCAAGAATACACATAAATAAAAATAGTGACAACTGTCTATTAAATATGCAAATGACGTAAAAATATCACATTCATGTGAAAACTTAAACGATTGCCTGGAAGTGGTGAAATAGTTAAGATTTGTAATATTTATAAATTTTTCGTCACAATTTAAATCAATTTTCTGTTAAGATTCCTTATTAGAATTGGAAATTTAATTTCAAGTTCTGCTTGATCAGAATTATTTTTTGAAATAAAACAGCTTGAACAGTTTATATTTTATTCCTTCCACACGTCATAAACTTCTCATCACGTGCTTCATACACGCGTCGAACCGTGACGCAAAGATTTCCTCCATTCCCTTTTTAGAGGTGGGCACTTACAATTTAATATAACTAACACGGAATAACTGTAAACCACTTGACACAAACCATGTTAATTGATTCATTCCCAAACCTCACACCGAACTGCACGGACTAGTATTAAATTACATTCAAATCGGTACAAACCTCAGAAATGTGTCAAAATCGAATACAAAATGAAATTTAACCACCGTATCTCGTTGCCCCTAACCATACTGCTACAAACGTTTGTGATTGAAGCAATTTGTGCCAAAGGGAACAGCACAATCAATTGTTCGGAGGAGAACCAAGGATCAAAACTCCTCTCTAGAAGGAAAAGGTTTTTGATATTTCCAGATGGTAGCTCACTCCAATTAGGTAGGTAAATAATTTTATTCCACTTTGATACTGCGTCAGACAAAGGCCTCTTTACGATATAATCGCAATTTTAGTTTAGCGGAAGCCCCGGGCGAGAGTCGGCTTTCGGCCTGTAAGATATTATTTAGCTAGGTGACTCTTAAATTCTCCTAAAGCGTTTGTTGCTTTATATAAATTGTATTGTGAGTTTGTTTCCAAAATTGTTAAACAAACAATAACACAATTAATTTTCGAGATTGAACAAATTTTATGGTTAAATTCGTAGCTTAACTTCATAAGAAATGTAGAATTAGAATAAACTCGTTTTGAAAATGTTGACCCAGAAAACTCCTAACGTAGGTATTCCCAGTTTCTTGTAACGAAGCCACTTTTCGGCACATATCAGCGCTGACATCAACGGCAGATCAACGTTTACAAACTTTTTAGTCTAATAAGACTTTTATTAACTAGAGACCTAAGTGCATTTTCTGTCAGTAATAATTTATAAACGAGTTTGTCTCTGAATGCTCCCAGAGTTCAATTTTGTGATATTTTTTCTGAAAAAAAAAAATGACTGTTGTAGTTTTTAAAGACTTCATACAAAACAAAGATTAACACCCTAGAAAAATATCTGCTAAAAGCGCGAAACTTTACTGTATCTAGTTATACCTGTCTCCTTTAACACGTTTTCCAGTATTCTGCGTCCAGACATCAGCCCTCATACCGATCGGCGACATTTTCCTCTACGGCAACACAGCCGCCTTAGCATGGAACCTGCCTACAGACCCAAAGCTCTTTTACATGCTAAAAGGTCACGATAAAGAAGCCTTACGAAGGGGAGACTATCGGAACCACATTTACTATGTTAATGAAAATGGGAAGCTGCTGGCTAGAGTGCCTTATAAAAGGTAAAAAAACTTTCAATTATAAATATAAAACTTTATGCACAACATATTATATCTACAAGTGGCGAACTTAATTCCTACTCTGGTAGAGTATGCTTTTGGCATTAAGTCAACCTTAGGTCTAACAAAGACAATACAGAAGGTGCAAAGGGTTGATTGAGATGATAATAAACGTTTTTGTGTAAAACCCACTGTCTTACATGGTTATATTATCAATGTGATTTCTTTCCATCTATTTTCGGTGAGTTTTTTGCAGTAATAGTAATAAAGTAAGTAAAGAAATATTGGAAACTAATCACATACATTGCTCTGATCCCAAAGTAAGTAGCTAATGCACTTGTGTTATGCACTTCAGACACAACGGTGGTACCACACCACCCAGACCCGAGACAATATAGAAATCAAAATTTTCTTTCTATATTGACCCGACCGGGAATCAAACCCGGGACCTCGGCGACGTCATGAAACCAGCGTGCTTAGCCACTACACCACGAAGGTCGTCAAGTGATACCAATCCAAATTTGATTATGCAACAATACTCGTACAAGGCTGCAACTTGACTGAAATAGTATTTGTGTTCCTACATAACATAGTCAAGGTCCAGATATAAGTTAATTCCCTCATCTATCATCCTAAACTACATTTACTTCTATATCAATTACAGAAGCCGCATCGTCAACCCAGCGTTTGCGAAACGAAGCGTCGACGACCAATCTTCAACCTTCAAAGACAAATTAAAAGCAAAAATTGATCGCATCACAATGCACGAAAAACAAAAAAACAGAGATTACCTGAAAAAAGACCACATGGATTCAAACACTGTGGAATTTCACCGTACCTCACGAGTTGAGCTTTTTGAGAAAATGGAGAGGTTATTTACTGCGTACGTATAACATGTTTATAATTAATTTCTGAGGGCTTAATTAACTCTTAGATACCGAGCTAATATTAAAATTGGCTTCCTTGAAAGCGAGTAAATAACGACAATATTGTGAACAGTGAGATGTTCGTCAAATGTTTCAGCGAAATATCACGAGCCACTTAGCAATAGTGATAAGAGCTTTTTAAAAAAATAAGTTTTTTTTTAAATCGTATTACCACACGGAAAAAGATCGAATGCCGCGAGAATCGGACTTCTGGTCTCTTGAATTCTATAAAAGTAAACAATATGTAACATGTTTTAATTGTTTATAAGTAGGTCGATTATACGAATGCGAGTCGGACTCGCGCACTGAGGGTTCCGTGTCAACTTTAACTGAATTAGGGAATCCACTTACTTACTACTTAGTAAAACACCACAATTTTTTGTTGACAGCAAATATAACTTTGTTTTTCATACTGTTTGTACGAAGGACAAAGATATATTTGTGGTTGTTGAAATTGTACTGTATCTCAAAGACTACCAGTTCGACCTAGTTTAAACCACTTTTCGTTGAAAGTGTTTGTATCGATCTAAATTACATATTTTTGACAAATTTTTCATTTGCTTAGTGCACAAGTTAGCGGGGAGGTAGAGAGAGGGGATGAGGAGAGAACACCAATTTTACCAATTTGGAAGCGTCTATCTCCCAAATGTAAGATTATTATAGAAAATGGAACCTCATTTTTTTATTTATTTAGTTCTACGTATGGGAGTATGTAGTACCCACCTCTTCAAAATCATTATTTTTTAGGAAGCGTGGAGCGGTTAACAGAATATATACCTACCAAGTTCCAACTTTGTAATGCTAATAGTTTCAAAATAAAATGGCTGTGACATACGGACGGACAGTAAGATAGTAAGATGGACAGACAGACTTGACGTAACTAAACGGGTTCCGGTTTTTTTCCCTTCGGCTACAGAACCCTAAAAATCACGTGCAATATTAACTATCTCTATTTACGGGATAGGGCGAGGAAGAATTGTTTGTAGAGTTGGATAGTTCCTTTCGAAATCAAAATCAAATTCCTTCGCTCACTCGTTCATAATCATCCAATCTCAGTAGTCCAGACCTTCACAAGCTCAGTGATAACGATTAAATCGTATGGATATATTTTAGTTAGTTACTGCAAGAGCAAGACAGTTGCATGGCTAAAATTAAAATTAATGTCTTAGAGTGCGCAAGCAGAAATGTTTTTTAATGTCATTGCAATAAGACTAGGAATTTAGAATTGTCTGATAAATTAATGTATGAAGGTGATTTTTGAAAGTAACGTTTGTTTCTTTTTGCTGTTATAACAAACAGCTGTTTATAGTCGTAATTCTACCGAAATCTTATAAAATATTTATTTTTAGTTACAAAATTGATCCGTACACGATACATTAACAGTTGAGCTAAATGAATGTAAAATAATAAAAAATATTGTAATAGTAGATCTACTGAATTAAATGAACTAGACGTGTGATACATATCTTTGGCTTCCACTGAACTAAATCACTTATTTCACTTCAGTGAATGATGCACCCACCCGCGCTACTCACGCACCGCGCTCATGCCTCCCCCCGCGCCCCCGTGCTCCGCAGGCGAAGTCTCAATATAGCGCTTTTTCTTAAATCAAAATCAAATTTATCTATTTGTGATACACAGGTAGGTAATACAGATGCTCAAAAAGTTAATATGGACAGTGTACTGTGATCTGCCACTTAAAGTCTAAAGTTGGCCTAGTAAGCTTAGTTCTGCCATATTTTTTTAAAGCACTGTAATCGGCCAGTAATTCGTTTAAAATGAGTGTTATCTCAAACACCAATGCTCGTGATATTACGTAGGAAGACAGTAAGATAATAATATTAAATTAGTAGTTACACAAGCACTCTCTCGATAATGCGTAATCGGAAGCAATAATTGGACAAATCAACTACTAATTATACGTTTCGCAATAAATTACCTATATATGTTGACATTTAGTTCAATATTGGGCGGAATGTTTATGTCAACACGTGCTGATACATAATTCGGTCATGGATAGTAAGGATTCAAATTCAAGGTCGATGTAAGGTTGTTTCGTTAATTTGTTTGAAATGAAAAGGCTGTAAATTATATTGAGAGCAAATTTAGCTGCTAGCTATGCCATACGATAACACTACAATAGTGGAAAATATCTATAAAAATAAAATTACTTTTGGACTTTAAGAGATAGGCTACCTTAATAAAACAAAACTCGAAACCATATTCTAGACTCGGAGTATAAACTTCAAACTGGTTGAAATGTAGAAAAGTGCACTCAAAGTAACTGTTTTATTTACAGTAATGATCTATTTACTATAAGTGCATTTTCAAAATCGCTATTTTAAAAGTTAATTGCTGTTTAGAAACTAAAACGGCTTAGTTGCTCACGATGATTTTTTGACGCCGCTTGTTGGGTCTATATGACCACGTGTAACTAATATATAAAATATTATTTATGTTACTGTCAGTCGTAGGAGACTTGCCGGGACGTATGTGTAAGACAAGGGGTCTTACACACTGCGACTCGATACAGTCGCGATGCTAACGCGCGTTATCATCGGTGCAGTCGCGGTCCAGAAGCTGGAAATTGGCAAATTATGTACTGTGTTTCGGCAACTGCATCAATACTAACGCGCGTTAGCATCGATGAAGTCACGCTTCTGCATCGATGCTAAATTAACTCTGTTCATTGTGTGAGTCGCGATGCTAAAGAGCGTTTTCAAAACGAGCGACTGGATCAATGCTAAAAGTTGCAGTGTCTTAGGGGTTTTAGATATAACATCTTATTTCACACTCATATGGGCCTAAATCAATCTGCGATTTTACATCTGTAGTATTTTTCTCGGCAAGTTTAAAGTTGTGTTCTTTAACTGAATAAAAGCACAACGTTATTCTGTTACGTCACTTAAAAAAAATATTTTATTTTATTTTATTTTGCACACACACCTTAAAAATCATTAATCCCACCTTTACTACTAGTAATAGGTGTGATAATTAGGGTGTAATTTAAAATCTAAGCCAGTTATTGTTGAGAAATAAAATATTATAAAGATATAAATGTGTAATGGTTTTATACATTTGCCTGACCACAGTCAGGGTGAAAGAAATATAAAAAGGTGCTTTCCAATCTATCTAGCATTATTGAATTGCACGACGCATCTAATCCTTTAGACATTGAATTTTATAATCTGTGCGCAGACTGGGACAAAACGGGAGGCAGTGCGTGCTTCGGAAACTATGCGAAGCGGCACGCCCCCCTCCTCGCCAGGGCACATTCCTTCAGGAATTCCTCAGAGCTGTCTTCACGTGAGTGTTACGGTTGTTGTGTTGAATAAGACAGTTTTCCAAATGGCTACCTTGACAAAAACCTGCCGCAACCTTACTTTTTACACGAGCAAATATAAAGTAATGTTCAAAGATCAAAATTTTTCGTTAGTATGCTTGATTGATGAGGTAGTTTAACAGTGTTTTAAATTTTAATATTATATGCTAGCAAAGTTATATTAAATGGAAACACTGAAAAAAAAACAGAAATTATCTAATCGAAAGCCCTCATTACTAAATAATGTCTAAATGACTTGGATTCACACTTTTTTATCTTTAACCTATTTATGTATTACCAAACTAAGCTATGACTTGTAAGGAGTAGTATGACTGTGGTTTAAAATTTGGTTTTATTCGAAAATGTAGCCTTAAAGTCAAAAACAAGATTCTCAGAAATACGACCTGTTTATTTTCAATAACAACAACTTATTGCAAACTGCTCCATATTGGCTCAACTCGGCAACTAACTTATATCTCAAGACCACGTCTCTTTGCAACAAGGAAAATTCCGCTAGGGATTCCCTGGGGCTGTCGGCACGTTACCATCGATTGTCGCAGTCACGTCGTGAAATCGGACGTTTGGAAATGTGGCTAATCAATGATATTAGCACTGTGGTCAATCCGCGTAACTGATTGTGTATTTATTGAGGGGAGTTGTTAGTCGGTGTCAAGTTTGATAAATGATCGTGTTGTCTGAAAACATTGTCCATTTGATTCACTTGTTTGTTGACAAGTAAATTTATAGTTAACCATGGTTGCAAAATTAAAATAAAAGTTTATAAAGATATTGATCAAAACTCTCACGACTCATAACTTCAACATCTTTTCCTGTAAAACGGTGGGCTATGAATTAGAAACTCTTTAAAGTCTTTCAATTACGGAGTTTTGTATTATCCTCATGTAATATGAAATATTACAGAAATGTTTTCTCTTCTACACTTCTTGTAATGAAGGGGCCTCTATAGAGTTACTTACATTGGAAACTTCTTGAACTATTTTGGCTTATTATAAAATACAGCAGTTTATATAGAAGGACTTGTCCGTCAGCAAACAATGAGTGAGACGTTTCGCTATTACACGACATAAATACGTATATTTTTCCATGATTTCAGGTTACCCAAAGGTTCTCCTTTCAGTAATGAAGATCATAGGGAGTATGACTCAGCTCATTCATCCACTGACGACTGTGTGCTAAAGTATCCTGACTGTGACAATTTTCAACTACCGGCACAATTTTGAAATAAAAAACATGACTCTTACAAACTTTTTTAATATCATAACGAATGTTCATACCTTATGAGATTTGATGATGATTATATTTAATTCGTGTTATTATAGTTTATCAATTTGAAGTTGCGCATAATCAACGAATTAAATAGTAAGATAGATAATAAACGTTGTTTCCTCTAACCAATGGTTGTCTAGAAGAGATCGCTTCCTGCGATAAGACCGCCAATATTGAACTAATGATTTGCCTGAATAGTGATTGTTTCTTGTGTCCTTACGTGGGCAAAAAGTATATATTTATTATTTATTATTATAATCTTCGTTAAAGTGATCATGTAAGTCCTGGGAGCGTATTGCTATCTTATTTACTCTGTTCAACTTCCAGGCAGTTCAATTCCCATTCAGTGCAAATGAATGTTAACAATACAACTATGTTATAATAATACTACAATGATATTAATATAACTATTTTTGTTTTTATCGACTTGAAAGACGGAGGTAATCAACTCGACCTGTATGTTTGTGATATTCTCATAATTGGATAAAATTTGAGTATGTTGATCTAATAAGGCTTTCTAACAACTGAGCAAAATTTCATAAGTATATTATGTGTATTCGACGACCCGTCTGGTGTAGTGGTCGAGAAATCGCCTACTACGCAGCGGGTGCGGGTACGTTCCCCGCACAATATAAACATTTGTGTGCATGAACATGTCTGTTTGTATTGGTCTGGGTGTTTTCTATGTATATCATGTATGTATTTACAAAAAAAAAAGTATTTTAGTATTATATCCGTTGTCTGGCACCCATAACACAAGCTTTGAGTAGCTTACTTTGGGACTAGATGGCGATGTGTGGAAATGTCCAAAGGATATTTATTTATTTATTTATTCGTATGTGTGTATGTTTGTCTCAGGTTTTCTGGAAAACAAGAAGTCAGAGCCAGATGATTATTTTTAACTTCAAATGAGGGTACAGTGTAAAGTTCATTAAAGTCAGTCCAGTAGTTGTAGTGATATGAGTAATAGGTAACTAAAAATCATCATAATATAATAACAAATAATCAATCAATCACGGTACATGATCTCAAGCTACAGATATGCACGGACTTTAAAATAATTTCATTTCATTTAAATAGAAGACGAATGCGTAATTTTAGTCTTCTTAGATAGTTTTTTGAAAGCAGTTTAATTATATTACACTAATATTAAAAATATTTTGCGAAATCGCTATACGAATTGCTAAACCGCTCTAAAGTAGAGCTGTTTAACTGTCAAAGCAATATCGCAATATGAACTATGCACACTGATAGTCTTATCACAGGATACAGACGGTGTTCTGCACATGGCTTGTTAACGATATCAAATTCACACTATAATTATCGTTAAAGAACGATACTTTCATAAAGTTACAATTTTAACAGTTACACGGGTAACGGTAGTTTAGTATTGATTCCGGTATAATAATGTTATTATTTAACGATAAAGTATCGATACTTTTATCGTTACAAAAAGCGATGTTGCCATCCGGCGCGGCGACGTGCGCAATTCCATGCTACGCGGGCCGACCGATCGGCGAAATGGCAACATCGTCAGCCAGTAGATAGATGCAAACACACGGTTTGGTTTCGCAAAAACGTTCTTAGTGTTTAGTGGCAAGTTTTGTTGATTTTTTTTGCAGTACACTCAATGATAACGGTATATTTAACGATACTTTTAATATTCATTTGGTATCGTTATCAAGCCTAGGCCATGGTAACATTGTCACTTAAAAATAAAATTGACGATAACGTTAGGTCAATTTAACGGTAAAAGGTCATCTAAGGTATCGTTACCAAGCATAACGTCAGGTATGCCATTAACGTTACCTTCGTCTGGCGTAGGTAACGATATCTGAATTTTAACGGCATTCAAAGCCCTTCGAACTTCTGCAAACGTACCATCAAATATGATTGCGTAAAGGGTCAGGGTACATATGAGGGTTATGTACAACTATTTTGTAATTAATTAGTCTTCGGATTTTGATTGCAAAAGCATATTCTATTAGACGTGGGTCTACGCCGTATTCAATCACATTGGTGAATTCGGCTTAATATAATACGATTCTTTACGTTTCCACGACACATTGAAATAAACCAAACCAAAACCAAGTATTTGACGACAAGTTTGGTGCAGTTGTTAGCGGTCCTGACTACTGAACCAGCGCTGCAGTTGCTGGTTCGAATCCCGCAAATATTTGTGTATGACATTTATACTGTTACGGACACCCAATCAAGTATTAGTGATAAGTTTAATTATGTTTATTTATAAGGATTTTGATTCTGTCCCCCATCTTCCACTTTCTGAGAGTAGGTAGGAAATTCATAGAGTGGATTGTTGCAGGTGGGAATTTCATGACGATTCATGTAGGTAGGTTACAAAAATGTTAGAAGGAGATAAGTACAACAACATCATTTGTCTCCCTCCATATCTCGATGTAGGAGGGTGGCTGTAGGAAGCGTCAGAATGAATACGCAGATGTTTGTTGTGTGTCCTTATTTGTGACTAATCTGTATTTGTCGATAAGTGAACAGCATATTTTTGAATAAATATAGGGCCGTGAGTGGGCCAGGTGGTACGCGCTCTCACGGTCACCGATCTCAAGAAGAAGTGTTTTATTTGGAATCTACAGTCTATACATCGAAGGACAAATCATCGGGTCATTGACTCAGCCTGCAGTCAATACATACCTGTTGGATGTATGTGCCTAATATGTATATATGGGAGACACCCTCGTGATAATCGTAGTCTGGTACTTCGTAACACAAGGAAGGAAAACACTTACTTTAAAACCAGATAATTGGTGTGTTGTGTGGTGCATATTTAGTTAAATTTAAGTATCTATTCCAATCTCAAAATGTCTGTTATAATTTCGAAAAACCTCCTAAAATTTGCAGGTTGAAAATGCGTCCTGTGTATACCTGTCACGTGTCTATACAAGATGCATGTACAGATGCATACATCTGGCCCTAAATACTTTGATATCTAGCTGATTGCTTATTGTTTAAAAGACAGTCAACCAGACCTCTTGTGCCCAATAAAAGACGCATTGTTTAATTATCACCTACATGTTCCACTAGTTTGTACCACCTCAATAATTGGACTTAAACAGTTAACAAATACTATTTCTTTGTTTCTGGCACTAAACCAGTTTGTGATACAGTACGAGTTGGACCTTCTGCCAAGCTTGTCTTTAAAAGCACTAAACAAAAGGTAAATTATTTTTTGTTTTAATTTTACACTAGAAATAATTCAAACATTTAATTACATCAAGAACAACTGGTACCCTATTTTTGAATCATTAGCGTCAAGATAACTAGTAAAATTCATTTAGTAAAGTCAGGTTTCCGAATGAAAATCAGTTGAAATTCATACGGGAGGGTTAGATTAGAGATAGTAATTTTTCGTTGATTTTTAATTGGTTTCAGAACAAATATCACACGCCATATATTTTAAGCGAGTGATTCAAAAAAAGATTTAAATAATTAATATTATTTCAATTTATAGAATTTAATTTGTTCTTACGTAGTATTAATAATAATGTAAAAAATATATCTCAAATGTCGTCAATTCAAACGTATCATATAATAATGTACTAATCCCTTTTCAGGTTACTGATTGAAAGAACATGAGTAGAATATTATTATTTTCTGCTTTGTTGGCGTCAGCAGTTTACGGAGTGCAAATAAGTGCAAGAATTACGAATGATACAGACTCAAGTGATAATCACAGCAAGATATTATCTAGAAGAAAACGGTTTTTGATATTTCCTGATGGCAGTTCCTTTCAATTAGGTAAATATTTGACGAAGTACATATATTACGTTCTTTGTGATTTAATCAATCTGGATGATAAATATCAAAATAACAACATTACTGATAGAGTGATAATATAAAGTAGAAGTGCCAGATAATAACATTAACTAAAAAAGCAAGCAGTTTAATCGAGCCGATTTTATACCTGATTTTGGTGTGCTTCTTGATTCCAAATTAATAATGAATTTACATATAGAAAAAATTGTAACCAAAGCTTTTTAAAGTCTGGAATTTGTTTTGCGTACCTCCAAATTTATGTAACTGATTGACGCAAATAAGGCAGTATATATATTGCGCATATGTTCGAAGTGTTCTAGAATATGCGAGTACATGCCTCGCAGTCGAAGTTTTTTCTATAAAATATAAAAGTTTTCGATAGTCAATTGTATTCAATATATGCGCGACATCTATGACCAACCGCTGACACTACATATCATCGCAGCTTGCTGATTTGGCTCGACATAACTAGATGGCGCTATAGTCAAAGTATGAGACCTGAACCGCGATATTTAAGATTTAGATCGGAATTTACTATTTAAGAATAAAGACGGTGCTCATCGGGCCTTGGGTCCCATAACATCCGGTCTGTAGAAAGCGCTTCTCTTTACTTTCCTATAGATCGACTGCAAAACTGAGACAAACCGGAACCTAGAAATCCTGAAACACTTTTTAATTAATTTTCATTTTCCTCCCAATGAATATAATCCTTACGTTATAAACAATCTTTCTTTTACCTAAAAGGAGACAATGAAATTCATAATACTAATATGAAGTACGAGTACATTGGAAGGAGTAGACGACAAAAGTGACGTCATAAACGTCTCAGTTTCGCGGTTTACGTACCTATACGACAAACAAATACAAACACAAATATTTTATTGACAGCAAGATTATTGTCACTTAAGATTACACTTTAAAATTTAAGCAGTAGATATAACATAAATCAAATCACGTTATCCCAACGCGCCCTACACGTATACCTAGCTTTGCCAAAAAAAAACGGTTTTAGTTTATTGTATGGGAGCCCCCCTAAAATATAATTATTATTTTTTGTATAAGAATCGTAAAGCGGTTAACAGGATACATCATTCTACTAAATATCAACAGTGTGATTCTTCTAGTTACAGAATAAAGTGGCTGTGACATACGGACGGACAGACAGACTTGACGAAACTACAAGGGTTCCGTATATTGTCATTCGGCTACGGATCCTAATAAATGGAGCAATGCACTGTCACATACTAGAAGATTGCTTGCGACACAGCAATCTTGTTTCAACCGATGTTTCTTACAGGATTGCGACGGATGCAAGTGTGTAATAACTGAATCGATGACGACGAAGTAAACGCGCGAGCGTGTGTGTGTGTGTGTGTGTGTGTGTGTGTGTGTGTGTGTGTGTGTGTGTGCGCGCGCGCGAGTGTGTTGATGTGATTGGCGCACGTTGGCGTTGGCGGCGCACGGGTGCTTATACGTGCTTATAATCAGGTCCTCTATTTGTTTATAAACACATATATTTTTTCAGTATTCTGCACCCAAAACCAAGGGTACCTTCAGGTTGGTGACATCGTGTGGTTCGGCAACACTGCTGCGTTAGCATGGGAGCTACCTTCAGACCCTGCTCTCTTTAACTTATATAAGGAGCAAAGCAAGTTGTTGACCAATAGGAGAGAAGATAACAAACACATTTACTATCTGGATGAGGACGGGAAAGTGCTGAGTAAGGTGCCTTATCGGAGGTATAACTTTTGATTTCCTAAAGCTTTTATTTTGTTAATTTAGAAAGGGATAGTATGTACTGCAAATTTCAATAAGTAGCAATATGAATGATTGTTTAACAAACTCATATTATGAATGTGTTTAAGGGTCGTTAAAGCTAATAATACAGCACGGTCGAGATATTTGGCGCACACTGGCTAACCACTTTCAAACGAAATTCACTTGCACACATAACACAATATCGGAAGTCCCATAAAACGAAAGACGAGAGAAGGTGCAAGCGATTTTGGTTCTTAAGGTGGTTGACGTTTGTTTGGTGAATATTCCAATGAGAGCTAGTTATTATAAAATTGCAACTTTTTCTAAGGTGTAGAGTTGAAATTCGTGGATTATGTTTTGACGTTTGGCGTTTCACCACCGTGGTAATTGATCCCCGTCGATTTAATTTGATTAAAAGCAATTTTTGGACAAAAAGAAATAAATTACATTAAGGGCTGATTTTTCAATAGTCAGATAAGAAATATTAGTCGAACAAAATACAATATGGCTTATTTGAAAACGTCACATAATTGTCAGCAATCATACGTAACTGTATTTTTTTTTAAATCTGTCACTTTATAATTTATCAGTCTGATAAGTTATATCTGACCATTGAACATTGGCCCTAAGAGCACTATATTCAACGATTAATAGTTATCTTATTCCGTTTTGTTTTGATTGCAGTCACTGAAATAATGAAAGTCTAAGTAACATTATGTTAAATGATATATTTGTAAAGCCAAAAAAATGTTATACAAAATTAAATTCATTCTCAAAACTGCAGCACCACATCTGTTTAATTCTCTATAATAGTCGCATTACACATACATGCATGATATTGTATAATAATTAAATTCGGAGTCTTTTTTTAGTTGACTGTGCTAAGTGCAAAATGCAAAAAAAAACGTTTATTGAAATCGTGGTCTATCACCACGGGGATTAACACCACTGAGGTCATAATCCACGATCCCATGGGCGATTTTAGTGTTTTAATTGACTAGTGCTTTGACTTTGCTCCCTCCCTCCCGTTGCAGCTTGATGATTTATGAAGCCTTCCCCGATAAATAAGCTATCCAACACAAAAAAACGGTGCAATAATCCTGAGATTAGCGTGTTCAAACAAACAAAAAGACAACAAACTCTTTAGTTTTATAATACTTGTATATGTAGATTATTTGATACGCAATAAAGAGATGATGACTAGTGTACCTAATTAATATAAATTACTTTTATATCTCGCAACATGTATGTTTCCTGTCACGAAATCACAAGAACAACATTACTAAGGGTGACGTCATCAATAATGGACATACGAGTAATTTATTAGCCATCACGAAGTAAATCATTTAATAGCAAATTGACTTAATTGGTATTCCGTACGTTCTAATGGTTTAATCATTAATTTCAGGAGACCTATAGTGAATCCTGCGTTTGCTAAACGAAGTATTACGGGAGACACTCCTAAGAAAAACAGTGTATCAATATCAGTCAAAGAAATGCACGCTAAGCAGATAAATAAAGAAATCATTGAGGAGTTGGAGGCGAACAGAGTAGAGTTCCATAGACAGACAAAAAAGGATTTTTATGAGAAACTTGAAAGAGTTCTTGAAGGGTAAGAACATAAATGTTCTAATATATTGAAATATTTAATAAACTTAAATAAAAAACAGCCAAGTGCGAGTCGGACTCGCGCATTGTGGGTTCCTTGCTAATGCTCTCGCCTCCCCCCGCGCCTCTTTGCCCCGCAGGCGTGGGTTCAATTTCGCACATTAATACTGTTACAGACTAGGTTGGAACGGCAGAGATTGCGTTCTCAGAATGCTGTGTGAGTCAGGAAAAGAAAACAAAGTTCAGGGGTCTTTCTTGGAAGAAATCGTGAAGGCGACGTTTACGTAAGTGTTTCACACATAAAGTTTCTAACAATATATTAAAACTAGCGGTCCCTCGTGACTGCGTCCGCGCGTTTTGAGTTTGGACCCTCATCTCTGGTCGCAGCGTAATGTTTTATAGCCTAAAGCCTTCCTCGATAAAAAAAGCTATCCAAAACGAAAATATATTTCGAAATAGGTCCAGTACTTCATAAGTGCGTTCATACAAATAAACAAACTCTTCAGATTTATCATATTAGTATATATTTCTTAGTTAGGTATTTGAAACCGTTACAAAAAAATAGGTACTCTTAGTTTTAAACTCAATTTCTTACTATTGTTTCAAACTCTACTTTTTTATTTTATTATCGACAATGCTTAATTGTTTTTTTGCCGGTGTGAATTACTCAATAAGGAATGGTGGACCTAACATTATCGTAGCCTTTTTTATCGTAGAATCTGTTAGCGTTAATTAATTTTACTTATATGTATTAAAGTATTTATGGGAGACGCCTCTGTAATAATCATTATCTGTGTCGGAAGTCTCGACATAGTTCCCTGTAAAACCACCAGGTGGCGCTCGAAAAATGTCGTAACAAAATTAGTGTTCTCGTGTTTATTGATCGAGAAGAATTTTCGAATGAAGCTTTAAAATTAAAAATATTTTTTAAGATTAATTTAACATACAAGCAACGTAAGTTAAAATGATATTTGATGAATTAGAAAATCATAAAATTTAAATTGTCTACGCGAAATGTCAAAAATGTTGCATCAGACTTCGCCCGCTGGTTTCGTAACACAAGGAAGAACATTTCTTACTTTGGAATCTCGACAATTGGTTCATTATTGTCCGGCGCATATTTATTTATTTATACACGTTAAAAATGCATTTCAGAAAGACTTGGCGCGATAGATTATTTGTTTTTGCTATTTTCAAAATAAAATAGTGCAGCGGAACCTAGTTTGCAAATCATAAAACCAAACCAACTTCCAAGAGGGCTATAAATTTTTGAAACGAATTCATTCTCATAACTTATTTCAGATTGCCCCGAGGTCGCGAGTTCGATTCCGGGCTTCACAAGCAGTACGATGTAGCCCATGGGACTACTGGCGAATGTACTCAGATGTACCCCGATTGTAATATTTCTGAAGTGCAATAAAATAAATTCGAAGATATTATGAGGTTTTATTTTTGGGTGCTGAAAAGAGGGTCATGTTTTAGACCTTTATTCACAACAATCGTATCTATAAAGTCACAAAATTACTACTGCATTGCTCACATAATGTGAGAATATTATTCTTAATAATATTCATAATGTTTCATGTTACATAAAAATAAAAACACCAAATTAAATTATTAAATATAGAACTGTTTTTATCAATGTCGGATAGTTGGTCGTTTTATACTGACAGACCGTTTATCACACTGAACAAGTACTTATAAAACGACAAATTTTAAAATGACATTTACGTGTATGATGGCTGGCAAATAGTTGACGTTTTCAAATTGTGGGTATTGTATTTTATTTGACGAATAGTCCTTATCGGACCTTGGAAAAACCAGGCCTTTTTTTGACATACTAGTGGATACATGTATATTAGTGCCTTATGTATAACATGGTATGAATTGCAAGTTCCAGTATAATAAAGACAACTAGCTGCTGATATTAACAATACTGTGTTATGCTTCAGAAAAACGTAAAAATATTTCATTTTATTTACAAATATTATCCCAAGTTCAAATAACATCACGAATGCATCCTTAACAAAGGTGGATACAGTTTAATATCGTACACCAGAATCATCGCAACGTTGCAGACAATAGACTGCAACGTAAAACCAGCCTTAAGTTAGACAAAAAGAGTTGCATATTGCTAGAATGAAGGTAACAACATAGAGCTACGAATCCTCGTGACTGGGCTAATGAGTGAAGGCGGCAGTCGGTCTAATTTCTCGAGCAAACATCCTGGGTCAGTGAACAGAGCACGCGCTTCTGACGGAATGCCGCGAAAGCATAGTGTGGACATTCCAATTGGAGAAACAACTCTTATTAACTTTGATAAAAAGAAAGTTTAACTTTTCTTGACCAGCATTGCAATCCATATCAAAATGCACTTAAGATTTTTTTCACAACAAAAAACTTTTTATTCAGGATACCAAATTTGTTTGACGTCATGAGTTCACAAATCTAAACATTGTGTTGGTTATTTGTATAAGGATTAATATTTGATACATTATTGGTAAACTAGCTTAAAATACTCATTTCGATAAGGCTTAATAAAGTATGATGATTGTGTAGATCTTATGTAATAACCGGTCAACAGGCTTATCCACACCAATCCTGGGTACATCTCTTACTCAGCGAGACGTCAATGGATTTTCTTTTGAAATATCACATTTTAAAATTAAACATACCTTTGTCCAAGCAACTATGAGTTGGGCTTTTGACACTTTAGAACATGCATTCGGCAATTGTAGTTCTGTTTTTTGTGGTGGTAATATCAAATGTGTGTGAATTGGTAAGGCGGGACTGTCCTAATGTGAAAAAACCCTTGGATTTGGTGAGGAAAAGAAGGCATTTGGCGTTTCCTGATAATAGTGTTGCAGTGGTATGTAAATTCTGCTTTACATGTGACAAAAAAATGTGGCGAAGGTATGTTTATTATATTTTACTTGTGGATACGTGGTACCAGCCCAATACAACTTATTAGCGTGTTTAACGCAACCTAAAGGTACCATTACAATGTACACAGAGTTTCAATGTTGAAATATGGGAAAATTAAATTTCCCAATAAAACTAAAATATAGTATATTGTTAGTCATGTCCAATTTTGGTTGTGATCTCTAATAAGAATCGAAAAAGAAATCTGATGGGTTGATATTCTGAGTTATAAGTTCAGTAAAGTGATTAAAATCTTTAAGTTACCATAGTCCATAGATTTCAGCACTAGACCGTATTTATTAATGAGTGCTATTCAGTATAATTTGTAACTACTAAGTTCCTCCGTCATATTTTATTTTGGGAGCTTTTGCCCCAGGGATTATTACTATAATAGGTACTTACATACTTTTTTATATTATAAATATCCCTAAATTGAGTTCAATGAACAGTATTCACGTAAACTGATACTTAGGTTGTGTCGGAATTTTTGTACGAGTAGGGTAACACCTGAGCTGTTACAAAAAATGTAATGTTATAATATAATCTATGTTACACTGGTTCAAAAAAACGAGCACCTCAAAAAATTGCACGTTTCAAGGCTTTTTTCAGTACTTTACTTAAAGTTGGATTGTTTCCATATCCCTTGCACTTGTTACCTCATAAACTTTTTTTTTCGAGAGGTCCCTCGTGACGCGTCCACGCGTTTTCTGTTTGCTCCTTTCCCTCCCATCACAGCGTGGTGTTTGAAAGTCTAAAGCCTTTCTCGATAAATAAGCTATCCAATACAAAAATATAATTTGCTATCGGTCTAATAGTTTCTGAGATTAGCGCGTTCAAACAAACTCTTTAGGTTCAAAATATCAATTAATTCTTTTTTGTGAAAAAAAAAAACATAACGGTCATTTGTACTAATGAGCGCTTCAAAAGAGTCTACGGAGTAAGGTGACATAAAAATATGCACAGTTATTGTACTTAAATATACTACAGCAATTTTTTTCTCTGTACTATACCACGTTTACAGCTGTTGAAGAAAGAAAATATTTTTTATGGATAATAAACTTCGCTCAACCCGTCGTAGCACCATATATTTTTGTTTCGCCTGACTCAACAGTTTTTTTGTTTCTAATAAAATATTTATTTATTGGTTGTGTTCACAAATAAATAAGTAAAATAAACAATTTATCTTAAAAGAACTGAAATATGCCTTAAAACGTAAAATTTTTTAGGTGTCGATTTTTTTGAAAAGCAGTGTATTGAAGCATTTTTCTTCAACAGCTGACAGCGTCCCTTGTATGTGCTTTCTTGACCCACATTCCTGCCGGTTGGAATCTAGCCCTGGAGCTCGATGTGACGTTCCCGCTTCCCGATGCTAACTTCACGGTAGCGCGCACGCAGAGGAAGAAGCTCCATCATCAGCAGAAAAGGGAGTTGTGGACGAAGTTTGAAGACGCATTGGCTTTGTAAGTCATGTCTTTAAACTTTACGACCCTTTGCACTTTGCGATTTTTAGCAGCGATGCAGTTGAGATGCAGCATCGACGCACTAGCAAAATGTCAACCTTCACGCACTGAGCTACTTTTAGCATCGATACAGTCGCGATGCTAACTCGCGTTAGTATCGATGAAGTCGCGACGCAGAAGCTAGACACTCACAAATTATGAACTGTATATTGGAGGCTGCCAATATATTATTAATAATATTTCTGCAAAACGCGCGACTGCATTAATGATATAAGTCGCAGTGTGTAAGGGGTCTTAGACTAAGTTAAGCTTCCAGCTGGATTCTGTGTAAGAAAAATATAAGTATTAATCAATGAATTAAGGGCTCGCAGATTAGCTAAAGTGGGTGAGCCATTACTATGATTTGCAGAATGCACCCTGATAGGAAAAATCAGTGTGCAATAGATACCATTAGTTAGAAGACATTCATCGTAGACTCAGACCTTAAAGGAGTGTACCACTTTGGCTATAAGGCATTTACGAGTATCATTAAGGCAGACGGCAGACTTTCTATGGACCTATTGTTCAGTTTTCGAATCAAACTCAGTCAATCAAATTCCTGTAATACCTTTTCTGCTTTACGCAGTAGTTCTAAGTCGGTGCGTTACCGACTTAGTCATGAGGCAATATAATGTCAGTAAGGCTAGAATTTCAGACTTCCTTATAGTAATTAAAATAAGTTAACCAAACTGTCAACCGATAAAAACCTGCGTTCTGCGAATGGTCTAGGTACATTAAATCACTTAAAAAAGTAATTTTAGCCTGTAACGTCCCACTGCTGGGCAAAGGCCTTACCTCAACTATGAGCCGTACTCCACCACGCGGGCTCAGTGCGGATTGGTGAAGGGGTGTTTGCAAGGCAAGCGGCTAACCCTGCTGTCAGATGTTATCAAGCCGCCCATAAGGCCTCTGACTAGGTTTAACGACTAATATCAACCGACATTAGCCGGGACCAACGGCTAAGCGTGCCTTCCGAAGCACGGAGATGTTCGTGATGTTATATGGTCGGAATGTTCACCCATCCAAACACGACTGCGCTGTAGGTTGCTTCACTTCGGTATCACTACCAAATCTCTTCTACCACTGCGCTACGAGCACCTCGAAATTACATAATGAATGAAGAAATTTTCTTATATCTTCCAGTCACAATCTTGACGGGCGCACGTGTGTGTACAAGAGCATATGCGAAGCCCGGCTCTACCTGACGGCCCCGGGGAAATCACTCGTCCATGACATATTAAGGGCCATATTCGCGTGAGTGGTTTGTTTGTCTTAAGTATATGATCGATGGGCACGTTCCCACAGTTATTAGGCGGAGAGATTAGTTTGTTTTACGTACGTGTAAGGTAAAGATCAATGCATAAATGAATACACATACAGACAATGAATACGTCTTATTATTTGGTACAAACTTAAGCTAGTTATTTCCGTATTTTTTTATCTTATTTCCTTGATAACATTGCTGCAGTAAAACTCAAAGTTAAATACACAAAGTTATTGGATTCATATTAGACAGCGTGTGTCTTGTAATAGGAGTAAAAGAATTCGTCATTGATTCTACAGAGTACCTTGACATCGTCACAGTCCTCAAAAATGCACAAATTCAGAGATATTTTAGTTATCCAAAGTGAAAAGAAAAATCTGACTCATGCTCGTTTTGAGATTTTAGTTTAAAGTTTTTTGTTTTGTTTTATGCATGATTTTAGTATATATTGACCTAACTGACCTAACTGTATTATTGATTATAAATAAATAATATTGGTAAGTTATAACTCCTAATCAATGTATATCAAAAGGCTAAGTCGTCAAAGTAAATGACAATGTCAAATTTTATGATTAAACACACTTGTTGACAAAAAAATTCTAGGTCGATTTATTATGTTAAAAAAAACAAGTATATTTATATATATAATTATAAATTAAAACCATTTAGTATCAACACTGGTTACTTAAAGTGCCCGTATTTATCCTCCTATTACAGGCCACACTCTTTATAACTTTACGTCAGAATATTTTTGACTATTTTCAACAAAGTATCAACATTTTCTGAACAGAATGTGCTAATATTAAACCCTTTGATTATATCAAATCTTTGAAAATATCAAAGAAGACTTTGATTTCGATATTTGGGTTAGTAGCTTGGTGAAACGGACCCGATTTATTTATATCAGTTATTCTATGCGTAACGTATCTAAATTATTCTTTATAGAACCTTTTTAGAAAAATTTAGAGACCTATCTAAGTACTTTATTATAGTTCAGTGTAAGCCAGTGGGTTCCGGCAATAAATCCAGCTCACCGCAGGATTCCCCGGTGGTGTCTGCTTGATGCATTGCCTTCACTTTTACTTTCAATGCTTTTGGGTGCTATTTCTGTGTATTTGGTTCGTTTTTAGCTTTAAACATTTGCCTTTTGCTCTATGGTTGGATCCTTAAAAAAAAAGTTTAGAGTGACCCTTTTTTGTGTCGTCTTTTTATTAATAAGTACCCAATAGAAATATTGCGTTGTTCCAGAGTATGTTTGTTAGATAATGTGGCATTGTAGCCTCAAAGAAAATGAATGAGTATTAACGATACCGCGTTATCTGGCTAAAGTCATATCTGGAGACTAGCGGTTCCCCGGAACTGAGTCCGCGCGCTTTGAGTTTGCTATACTTATCATTAAGACGACGCTATTGCTAATGGTGTTTTGATAATTGTTAAGACAGATTAAAAATGTAGTTGAGAACAACATTACAATGAAATAAAACTTACAAAAAAATAATCTAAAAGTAAATTTAAGTAAAACTATCAAACAAAACTTTAATAATTTAAATAATTAATCATATCAGGTGCCATGTAAGCTTTTTTAATGTAGTGAATTTATTTTTTCGTAGTTATTTTTTCAAATATTTTATGGAAATTATTACACAAATAAAACCTAATCTCGATACCTTATAACCCGTTGATAGGTCGGACGGGTTTTTTTACATATTGTAGAGGTTTGAAATAATAATAAGTTATCTAACCAAAACCGAGTACACTATTCACGTGAAATCATGTATTTTGATCGGTTTCCAAACTGTTTGTTGTAAGCAAAGTTTTCTCATAATTATAATACGGCTTTGAATCAAAATTGGTCGACTTTAGTTTTCACATGCACAATATTAAACATGTCCTTTCACTAAATGATTACCCAGTAAAATATGCCTTTAATCTTTTATAAACGGTCCCCTACGACTGCGTCCGCGCGTTTTGAGTTTGCTTCCGGCTTTCCCGTCCCAGCGTGATATTTAATAGCCGTCTTCGATAAATAAACTATCCAACACAAAAATATTTTTTAAGCGGTCCAGTAGTTCATGAGATTAAAAAAAACAAACAACGTTCGCGTTCAAACAAAAAAACTTCAACTTCAAGTACTAACGGTCCTCTGCGGTGTCGCCCGCGTACATTTCGGATTTCCCGTAAAATATTTTTACACCAAACACGTATTTTCATTGCAAGGAATATAATAGGCCAGCAACCATTGCAGTCAGCGCAAGCGCATTTTCTTTATTGTGATGGGGAGTTATTTTAAAACTGTGATAGTTTCTAAGATTCATTGAAATCAAAGGATGTAAAGAGCAACTTTGCTCTAATTGCAATGCTCGTGATAATGATAATATTATGTGCATCAAAGCACTTTTAAAACAGTACATTATTTTTATTCAAATTTATGAACATAATATGCAGTCGTCATATATGATTTTTATGTATCTTAAACGGTTTTCGCTGCGTAAGCAAGGGAAAATCTCAAATAGGAAAATTCTCCTCTGTTTCTGGATCATTTCTCGTTTTTGCTCTCCTCTTATAAATTTTATCTTGATGGTATATAGCCTTTTTAGGAAAGGTGTTTTGATGCAGATGGGTATTTATTGTTATTAAAATAGACATGTCATTATCAAGAGCTTTTCGTTTTGAACAAAATGTCCTCACATCATTTGGTTTTAATAAATATCTTAGAAGCTATCACAGTTTTAAAATAACTCCGCATCAATTAAGTACAACACGCATTTGCGCTAACAACAAACTAACTAATAACTAATGTTTGTTTTCTAATAAGGAATATGACAAAACTGATAGAACCACTAAACTTAATAATTTTACCATCACAACCGCAAAGTACTGGAACGACCATCAAATAAATTTTACTGGATAATTGTTACCGTACTATCGGATTGTGATACAATTTATAGGCTGATTCACCATTCGGCTTTACTACTATCTACGCTTTAATTATCTATGTTAATACACGCATATTTCCGGAAACTATTTCCAAATTAGATAATATCAATGGCTCTGTTGCTACAATTGATAGAGAAGCAAATTAAAATGGTTTTGCGGTTAAATTATTAACATTGGTTTTGGTCGTAATACAATTATTACGACCAAAACCAATGTTAATAATTTAGGATATCCCAATGGATATCCTGTATTAAAAGCGTAACCACAAGATGTGATGATATTGCATTGGCGTTTAACGTTAGTAAAATATGAAAGGTTTGCGGTTTTTTAATAAAACTGTATATAGTGAGCCAAAATAAATAGAATAGTTCCGTTATTATCATAATAAGATAGTAAATTAAATGTACTAGAACATTGGCCAACAACTATCATTACTAAAAACATAGTTTAGTGTTTAGTTCATGAAATGAACAAACTTTGCCCTCTTGTGTATGATTTAACCTAGGATTGCGCCAATCTTGAATTAGATCATCATTATGTCTCGGTCAGTTTATTTGACTTTGACAGAGACAGAATGAAGATTTAATCCAGAATTAGCGTAATTCTGGGTTAAATCTTCATGCGCAAGTTTACCTAAGACACCCAGAAAAGTCACTCCTGAAAGTTTCATCCCCACTCCTTCACTTCTGAAACAGGGAGCATCAGCAAAAATAATCGCAATTTTGAAACTCTAGAACTCACATATACCTATCTTATTTTATTTTTTTGTTTTTATAGTGTCACTACATAATCTTAAAAACATAAATTGAACTTGTAAAAAGCAACTGTGTCAGTCGTCAGATAAGAAAGGTTCCTTATCTGACACATTTGCTGTTTACAAGTGCAAGTTCTTACAGTTTTCGTAACGCTAAGGGCCCGTTTCACCAAGAACCATCTATAAAAAGCACTAACCATCTAATAATTTAAATAGGGAACATCATTTTGTATGAAATAGCACTAAAAACTTATTAAGACATTGTGAAACAGGCCATCAGTAGTTCAGTATGAATAACGATTTTTATTTATTTATTTCAGACTTCCGGAAATGGATCAAGAGTTCCGGAAAGAAATGGAAGGTTCTTACGACGAAGTACTCACCCCTGATTTCTGTGAGCGTATCGGCTACTGTCCGGTGTCTTTAATCCACTTTATTTTGGCATTAAATCCCCGTAAACATTAACTAAAGTGAACTTTTCACATTTGTTTATACCTGAAATAGATAGAGAATTGGAAACTAACCGTTTTTTTATCGAATTCAAAAAGGAAGATGTTGTAAATTTTTAGTGAATGTTTTTTGTGTGTATGATACGTCCCTCATATTTAAACTAGTTAAGACCAATTTAAATTTGTTTTTTACCTATTTAGAAGTTTTACCTTCTAGTTGATCTCATTGGGAAAAAAGGGACACTCGAGCGGTGACCGTCGAGAGAAAACCTAAAATTTTAAAGACACGTATATTGTATTTATACTAGATTTGATATGTCTTAACGTCTGAAAGTCACCATTTTGTGGAGCTGAGCTAATGATAGAACTCTTTAATGCTTAGAAGTTTATTGATTATGACGTCAGAATTTGTGTAAGATACTTCGTAGCTTAATAAAGAACGAGTCAAATGGTGCAACAGTCAAGCTTCTTTCTCCCTTCTAAAATTCAATAAAGAAATGCAAATAAAATTAACTAGTAAATACCGACTTTAAGAACATATTGCATAATAAAGTTTAAAGTAAACGCTTGGATTATTATAAAAAATAACTCCATTGTAAGCGAAAAAAATATTTTTGGAGTTAGTGCCATCGCAAGCAGATATATCAGGGCACTGAATCTAATTGCATTTTATTTTTGACGTGTATTTTTAATTTTTGTAATGGAAATCAAGTGCGAGAAATTATGTCAACGGGTAGCACACAGAACCTACCTATTTACTGACGTAATTCTATGAATGATATTGGTAAACCATTAAAAAATACCCGGCCAAGTGCGAGTCGGACTCGCACACTAAGGGTTCCGTGCCAACTTTAATTGAATTAGAGATCCACTCACTTCCACTGAGCCAAAATACCACAATATGTGTATATCGTTGACAGCAAATATAACTTTGTTTTTATAGTATTTGTATGAATAACAAAGTTACGTTGCGGTTATTGAAAAAGTCTCAAAAACAAATAGTGCGATCTCGTCTTAGTCTTTGGTTTTTTCAAAATTTATACTCGCTTAGTTTAAAAGTTAGATGGGAGGGGGGGGTTAGGAGGGGGTCCGCTTAATTTACTAATTTGGAAGCGGCTTTCTCTCAAACGTTAGACTTTTAGAGAAAATGGTTTTAGGAATCTCGATGTCATTTTGAAAGACCTATCCATAGACCCCTTAAAACGCATGGATTTGCCAAATATTTTTTTGGTTTTAGTTTTATGTATCATTAAATATCTTTTTTTTGTACATCAGATACATCTATTTACCTACTAAGTTTCGACTGTGTGATTCTAATTGTTTTAGAATAAAGTGGCTGTATCATACGGACGGACAGATAAAAAGACTTGACGAAACTATAAGGGTCCCGTTTATTGCCATTTGGCAACGGAACCCTAAAAAGACCCAGGCTTCAACCAAGACTAAAGTTACCCGACTAATGAGAAAAGTAATACCTCCCTCCATCTTGCTAGGTCGTCGTTATGAAATTATTTATACAATGCTCAGTTAATACGGTATAAATAAATGAATGCGGTAATTTATGTATCCCACTTAAAACTTATTTCGGGTTTAAATTATCAGTCTGTCTCTGAATCAGTTTCCTTAACGGAAACAGAGACATAAGTATTATTAGTTATTTGTAGAACAATAGATTACACATGCCTGGATTAGTTGATTCTGAATTTCACTTCTGAATTCACTCTAGTGGGCTTGAACCGATAAAGACTTACCTACTTGAAACTCATCTGTACAATATTGTACTACCCAATTTGCATTCCACTCACTAAATTTTGGCAATCAATCAGAAATTGCAAAACAATTCTAACACAAAACATTTAAAATTGAATCTTTAAATTTATTTAATTAAATTTCGCACTATTTGCTAGCACGATATTGACTAATTTTGGGTAATCAATCGGGAATTCGACCTGGAAATCTATCTGGCCCAGGCTCTGTTTTCTTAGTTTGAAGTCGTAAAATAGGTGCTCCCAGGTCTCCCTGTGTCTCTTCATACCTCATTCAAAAAAGGTCTTAGGCGGCGGCATCGGTCATATTCAGCGGTAAAAGAGCGTCAAGCACTCTATTAAGCAAATTAAGGTCCATTATCGCAGTCAATTGTGGTGCCCATGGGCGCAGGTTACTCATGACGAGCTTATGGGGCCGCCCCCAAAGGGATAAGTATTTCTTCCCAGCCTTTCATTTAGCATCCCTGAATACCTTCTTAGCGTCTTGGTATATGGCGTATACTGGGGCATCTTGGCCCTCGTCACGATTTCGGCGTCTTCGATGTCTTGAGTACCAACGACTCGCTACAATGCATTGCTCGTGAAGTCAGGCCGGTTCCGGAGTCCACCAGTGCACAGCTGTTCGAAGGTACAGAGCCATGTCGATCGACATACACTAAGAAATCCGAAAGATACTTTCAGAGGCCTGAAAGAACATTTCGGATTACTTAGTGAAAATACACATAAAAGGCGGTATTATCGCTAAAAGCTAAGCTTGTCATCCAGACAACCTTTTGTTAAAGGAACAGACTTAAAATCTCAATGCCTTTTTTACAACAAAAATATATATTATTTATTTTACAATTTAGCGATAAAACCGCCAATACTGTACTAATGATTTGTCTAAATAGTTATTGTTGCTGGTGTTCTTACTTGTGCAATAAAAATATATATATTGTAATCTTAGTTTAAGTGATCATAAAAGTTCTGGGTGCGTATTACGATCTTCCTTACTCCGTTCAACTTCCAGGCAGTTCAATTCCCATTCGGCGCAAATGAACGTAAACAATACAATTATTTTATTATAATACTAAAATGATACTAATTTAACCATTATTTTAACCGACTTTAATAAAAGGAGGTAATCAATTCGACCTGTATGTATGTGATATTGTCAGAATTGGTTAAAATATAATATGTTGATCTAATAAGGCTTTCTAACAACTGTGTAAAATTTCGTTAGTGTATGTATATTCGTATGTTTGTATGTTTGTCTCAGATTTTATGAAAAACGAAAAGTCACAGCCAGATGATTATTTTTAACTTTAACTGAGGGTACAGTGTAAAATTCATCAAAGTTGGTCGAGTAGTTTTTGTGAAATGGGTAATATAGGAAAATTATAATCATCATTAAAATAATAACAATAAATTAATTTAGTTACATTTAGGATTTTTTCTAAAAGTAAGCAAATAAATAAGAAAGAGGCGTATTACATAATTACAATTTGGTTTTAAAAGAATGAATGCGGTGCAGTGGCATGTCCCACAGTTATTAAATAATTAAGTTTACTGTTATCCATAGCTTAGAATAAGTTGCTAGAGACGTCTAGGAAACAATGACGTATAACGGGTTTGCAATAATTATGAAACAAGTATTTAAATTTCTATCAAAACTATGACAAGTTTTATAGATAGTCAAATATTTAACCGCATTAGGTAAGGCATTCTAAGCTATGGAAAAAACTGATTTATATGGTTTTGACTCCAATTTATTTTTGTGTTGACTGTATTTTGAGAAAAAGACAGTTTTTTTTTATTAAAGTCGAAGTGTGCCAACTCGCGGGTCTCCGCAAGTTTATTGCCCGCGAGTTGACGAGTAAAAATCTCTCCGTCTTGCTAATATGAACTCATGCCTTAGCTCTGAAGCCGTTGGTCACATGCCATGACTGCTGAGTACTACACTAATTTCTTATACTAATATTTATCGAACTAACGACTAGAGGAACGCTTGTTTAGCTGCATTACGTGTTCCAAAAGCTATCACGGCAATTGAAAAGAACTCGCGTGTCAAGTTGTAAGATAAAAAGCTTTATTTTTCAGCTAAATGGTCTTCAGATTAATAAATAGAGATGAATGATATTGTAATTATAAAATTGCATTTTTGATAGAATTTAAAAGGAGGGCTAAGATAAATCATTTGCTTTTCGTGAGTATTGTAATTTTTAAATAAGAAGAAAATGACATTCCTGCTAAATGAAACACAAAATTATTGCCTGCTCATATCTACTTGACAACTGCTTGACTGTAGTAGCTAAGCACTCTTAGTTTCAAGGCGTTGCCGCTTCGAGGTCCCAGGTTCGATTCCCCCAGTTAGGTCAACGAAGAAATCAGAACTTTCTTCATTGTCTCGGTTCTGGGTGTTGTGGTACTATCATTGTTCCTGATTTTCATAACACAAGTGCAATAGCCACTTACTTTGGGATCAGAGCAATGTATGTGATCGGTGTCCCATAAATCTTTTTTATTTATTTATTTACTTAATAATTTTAACGCAAAGTTACCAATGATGCCACCAAATGCTTATCAATAGAAGAATATCTAGCTTTTCATACTTTTTTACCCAAAGATATTACTCGTACTTGTAAAATTTACACATCAGGTGCATAAGACCGGTAACTCGTTTAAATAAATCGTTTAAATAAATATCCTTTGGACATTCCCACACATCGCCATCTAGTCCCAAAGTAAGCTACTCAAAGCTTGTGTTATGGGTGCCAGACAATGGATATAATACTTAAATACTTTTTTGTTTGTAAATACATACATGATATACATAGAAAACAACCAGACCAATACAAACAGACATGTTCATGCACACAAATGTTTGTTATGTGCGGGGATCGAACCCGCAACCCGCTGCGTAGTAGGCGATTTCTCGACCACTACACCAGACGGGTCGTCAAACTCTCCCCTCAAACAAACTCGTCCCAGTGAGCACATGGTATCTAATCCACAAATGGCTATGGCTATCACAACACGGATATATTCGGCAATTGAAATCGCACTCTAGGTTTGGACACTATCACAGCAGCATGTCGGTGACGTATCTTTTGATTATTTCTAACATCTTACTCGTGCTCCAATGTGTGAAAGGAACAACCATAGATAGCGATCTCTTACATAGGAGCAAGAGACAACTGCTTTTCCCGAATTCAACTCTACTGCAGATAAAGATTACTTTTTTTTCCTGCAAATTTTGACACAGATATGAAGAAAAAAACTCGGACACAAATTTGGCTTTGATTTCCGTAAAACTTAACGAACATTGATGGCAGCAATAGTTTCAAATTGTTCAAGAAATTCTTTAATATGACCCGAATGGCCGTTGAAAAGGGTTGCCATATTGGCCGTTATCTTATTTTAGTACTTAGCTTTTATATTCCAGGTGTTCGTTGTAGTGATTTCTCTCTCTCTCTCTCTCTCTCTCTCTCTCTCTCTCTCGTGTCCGTATTTGGGCTTCTCTTTATTAATTTTCTCGTTCTATTTCAGCATTCTCAAACTTCCTTATAGTTGTTACATTTTTTTAATTTGCTTTTTCTGAAATCAAAAATAGGTGTATATCGGGTCGGGTGGCACCTCCACTGCGGAAACCGTAGCGTCGCTGCGATCTTGGAGTATGTTAATAATAAATGTGGGTTTATGTGTTATGATCTGTGATATGTTTTCTATATTAATATGTAAGCAGCGTTCAACAGTTCACAATAAAAACACTTAACTTTGAAGGAGTCAATCTTCTGTTTTATTTGACTATTAAATGAAATTATTTAGATATAAATATGCTGCACATCTTATTTGAAACTCACGACAAATATTATCGACAAGGAATATTCATAAAAGACTGTTGACAAAAGATGATTGACAATCATACATCAAAAATTACTCTTAAAGAAAGATTTTCTACATTTAAAATACGAAGAGTCGAACCAACGACAGACACCTGAGACATAGAGGTTTTACGTGTAGCTCCAAACCTCTACAGAAGGTAGTTATATCACCGGACCGATGCGCCGCACTGACTTTGATTTTATTATTTTTATTACAATCTACGTCCTTAGAAACCATTTAGTTAACCATTAGGTACTTGTGTACATTTTTTGGCAGGCTTGCGCACGTGATGCATAGTCTTAATTACTAATAGACAGGACAAAATTTTAATGAAGATATTTGAAAAAGGTGTCCATATTAAAAAGCGGTTCAATTTTTTGCTTGTTATACCAAACAAAATATTTTCAGGATTTTGCGCATTTCACGTTACATGTTGTGATTTTATTGGTTAAGTTGTACAGCTTTAATTGTTTGTAAAGGGTATCCACCCTTAACTTTATATGGCATTATCTATAAGTTTGAGAATAAGCAGGAAAGCATTTTTGTCTTTAAAAAAAATAATATGCTTCAACAATCTTATTGCTTTAGGTACTACACTTATTAAGTAAGAACTAATACTTAAGCCAATCAAAAAAGTATTTTTGATGTGCTGATAATAAATTTCTACATTGACATATCTTCAATTCAAATTTAAATACGCATTTATGCTAATGACTCGTGAGTTAAGTTAAAACAAACGCAATTATTATTCCTTGTTGCGTAAACAGTAATAAATTACAGATGACATTCTGAAAATGGGAATTGACAAAAGCAATTTATGTGAAAATTGCTTCCAAACGTATAATTGCTGGATATAATAAATTGACGGTATCTTATGTAAATTTTACAGCTCAGGTAGAAACAGTAAGTGTCCTGTTAGCTTAGGTGAACTTGCGCATAAAGATTTAACTTAGGTTTACGCTTATATTGGATTAAATCATCATTCTGTCTCGGTTAGTTTATTTAACGTTGATAGAGACAAAACGAAAATTTTATAAAGTTCACTGTGTCCGCTAGTATTCAATACTTATGCGCCAGACAACACACCAATAGTCGTGGTTTCGAAGTAAGAAATTATCTCTTTTGTGTTACGAATACCAGCGGGTGTAGTCTGAAGTAATTTTTTTGACATTTCGCGTAGACATCACTGAGACAAAATTGGTGTTTTCATGTTATTATTGCTTAAGAAGAATTTGGCAATTAAGCTTAAAAAAATTCAACGATGTTTTAAGATTTATTGAAGATATAGCTACGTAAGTTTAAATTATATTTGATGAAGAAAGAATCAGAAATTTGAAATGGTCCACGTGAAATGACAAAAATTTTGCTTCAGACTTCAACCGCAGAAAAAGATAGTTACGGCGTCTCCCATAAATACTTAATTATAATTTAAGGTAAGTAAGCGCTCTTTTACTACACGTTTGACCTCGTGTGTGGTCATAGAGTAGATGTGTGTAGTATTATTAAATGCATTATACAGTTTTGAGCTCAAGGCTTTGTGCTGTCTTTTTGCCCATGCCGTACGGCATTGAATCAGAGGCCATTGCTCCCTGTCGCCTTGCTGCGATCTGGCGATTGAAGGGCAGTGTTTAATGTCGCTGCAGAACCAATCGAAGAATGGCAAGTTGCCTAACTGTAAGAACATTACACTCGGCATACAATTCTTTGGTCGGGAACATACGTTTCTTCCGGGTCATGACCTTGAGTTCAGCATGTTGAGCACGCTCAAGTTTCATCACGGCAATTTCGTCGGTACCGTCCCATACCGGAACACAATATGAGATGACTGACTGGTATAATCCATGGTAGACGGTGAAGAGTGTGCGTAAGTCAGCTGAATTCTAAAGATTTTTATAAATATACATATATAAGTTTCCGAACTCTTGCCGTAGTTTTTTTCAATTTGGACATACCAGTCAAGTCCCTCGTTCACATGAACTCCTAGGTATTTCATGCTACTAACTATTTGCGGAGGTTTACATTGGCCTACATTGGTTACAAGTGTCTGAGGGATCTTCGTGACAAGTGTGGACCAGTACTGTGCTCAGAATCCAGGTCAGGTAGCTTAGATTTCTGATATGTCAAATTGAACAAGTTGTGTTTTATCAAAGTTTAAAGTAAGTAAGTAAGTTAGAAGATAGCCAGTACATCACAGTGTTTATTGCATTTACCGCATTATTTCTTGCACTCGCCCAGTTATCTCCATGGACCAAGAGCGCTGTGTCATCGGCAAAGGTAAATATACAACAGTTATGGAGTGACATACTGCACAACTCGTTAATGTATATGTTGAACAGCGCAGGCCCTAAAATGCTTCCTTGTGGAACCCCGTAAGATACATTTTTCACGCACTGAGGGTGCCACGGATACCAATAACCTCAAGTTTGGATAGAAGGATTGGGACAGAGACCGTATCGAACGCCTTAGAAAGGTCTAAGAAGATGCCGTAGCACTTCTGCTTGCTGTCAACATTAGCTACGAAGGTTTCAACAAATTTCAACACTTCGTCTTCTGTGGATCTGTCGCTATGGAAACCAAATTGGTTATCTGACAGGATGCCGTACTTGTTTTTGTAGTTTTTCAGTGATGTGTTAATGTAGCATTCCAGAACCTTAGATATGGCATTAAGTACTAAAATGTCTGTCTCCCCCCTTGTGGATTAAAGGAATGATGGCCTTTTTGAAGACTGACGAAAAGACTCCCTGTGTGATGCAGAGATTAAAGATATGAGTGAGAGAAGGGATCAAATTCTTCCGAGACTGTTTAATTACACGTACTGGGATATCATCCCAACCCGTGGCACAGTCAATCCGTAAATTAACTATCAGTCTTTCTACCTCAGACTCATCAAGGGAAAGTAAGGTGAAGGAATTGACGACCCGTCTGGTGTAGTGGTCGAGAAATCGCCTACTACGCAGCGGGTGCGGGTTCGATCCCCACACAATACAAACATTTGTGTGCATGAACATGACTGTTTGTATTGGTCTGAGTGTTTTCTATGTATATTATGTATGTATTTACAAACAAAAAGGTATTTAAGTATTATATCCGCTGTCTGGCACCCATAACACAAGCTTTGAGTAGCTTACTTTGGGACTACATGGCGATGTGTGGGAATGTACAAAGGATAAATATTTATTTATTAATTTATAGTAGGAAGCCTAGATGAATGGAGATTAGGGTTTGCTGACTGAGTAGTAATCGGAATTTTAGAGGCCAAATTTTTACCGATGTTCACAAAGAATTCGTTTACACAGTTAATGGAAGTCTTAGTGTCGTTAGCGATATGGAGCAGCACATCAGGAGATTTCTTTAGGAGTTTGGTTTTGGTTGTAGTTTTGACAACATTCCACAAGTACTTGGGATTGTTTTTTGCTTTATCGAACTCGCATTTTTCGTAAGCAGTTTTTAGTTTTTTTAGAAGTGAATTGCAAAAAATCCTATATAACCCAGCAGTAATTCACGGCTTAATTACATTACTTTCGCGAGAAACGCTTTTTATTTCTTTATGTTTATTAATTATTGTATTAACTATAGTAACGATCTTAGTAGCAGCTGTTTTTGAATCATTTTCCATGAGAATTTGATTAAAGTTGGCCTGGTCAAATTCTGTCTTTATAGCTCAAAAAATGTAATTAACAATCGTGTGGTCGTGTGAGATTGTTTAGAAATATCTTTAAGCTTCAGATTTCGGTTTGTAACACAGCAACTGTGGCAGAAGATTTGGTCTTCAACATAACATGGTCCAAACAACTGCCTACTCTAGTGGGGAGTAAGTGTGCAGGCAGGAGACCGAAGTAGGCTATTAAGTTTAATTATTCCTCAGAATATGAGTGTTATTACCTTTCCTAATGTCTATATTAATGTCACCTAACAGAACTATATTTGCTGAGTTGATGTAGCGAATGACATTTTCCAAACTACTGAAAAACCTATCTCATTTCTCATAGGATGGGGAACGGTAGATAACGATGATAGCGGTGTGACCAATTTAACACAGCAAGCCATTTGCGTCTTTAATCAATGGTTCAGTAACACGACAGTTTAAGTGGGTCTAAACATAGAGTAACACGCCGTCTTTTCGTATTGGATTATTTGTGGAAGAATGAACTGAATAGCCATGAAGATAAGGAAGTATAGGATTGTCTTTCAGCCGACATTCCGTTAAAATTATCACATCGTAATCTATATTAGTCGTCTTCAGAGTTACCATAAATTTATCAAAATTCTTACCAATACTTCTGATATTAATTTATTTATTTATAGCCTTTATTCAGAAGATAATATGTGTTGTAGTGACATATTTGTTAATTTTTGTCTTTTCTTTTAGTTTCTTCTGTGTGCCTTCGGGCAAAGGCCTCCCCCAAATTTCTCCACTCTTCTTTATCTTTAGTAAGTCTTGTCCAGGTTCTTCCGGCTGTTCCGACTATCTCGTCTTCCCACCTCCTGAACTGTCTACCCCTGTTTCTCTTGAAGCCTCTTGGGTACCAAGTTGTTATTGTTTTACTCCATTTGTCTGGTCCTCTCATGATGTGTCCTGCCCATTTCCATTTTAAACTTTTAATGCTATATGCTACGTCAGTCAGTCCTGTTTTGGCTCTTAGGTCTTTGTTTCTCATCCTATCAATACGTTTAGTGTTAGTTAAACTTCTTTCCATGGCCCGTTGGGTTACTTTTAGTCTATTGCATTCTGCTTTTGTGAGTGCCCAAGTTTGGCAGCCATAGGTGAGAATGGGCAGAATACATGTGTTGAACAATTTCCTCTTTATGTGTATGGTTGTCTGATGGTTTTTGAAGATAGATTTTAATGACCAAAATCTTTTCCACGCATTCCCAACTCTTCTGTTTATTTCATTTGTTGAAGAGTTGTCTAAAGATATTATTTGCCCTAAGTAAATGTATTCTGACACAAACTCTATGACATTGCTGTTTATGTTTATTCCTTCGTTAGCTGTTCCATTTGTCATAGCTTTCGTTTTGTTGATGTTCATAGATAGTCCTACATCCTGACTAGCTGCATCAAGTTCTTTAGTCATGCATTGAAGTTCTTCAACTGTGTTGGCGAATATTATTATGTCATCGGCAAATCTTAGATGAGTCAATTTTTCACCATTTATATTCAGGCCTCTTTGCGTCCAATCCAACTTGCGAAATACTTCCACTAAAACGGCTGTAAACAGTTTGGGTGATAGGGGGTCACCCTGTCGTACTCCTCTTTGGATTTCTATAAGTGGTCCTTCTTTGTCCAGTTTTATTTTTGCTGTGGTTTTCGCGTATATGTTCCTAATTATTCTTATGTATTTTTGTTCAACTCCATGGCTTTTCAATGCTTCCCAGATTTTAGGATGATGCAGTGAGTCAAATGCTTTACTGTAGTCCACAAAGCAGCAGTAGTAGGTAATGTTGTATTCTTTGAATTTCTCCGCGATCTGTCTAACTACATGCATGTGGTCCACCGTTGAGTAGCTACTTCTGAATCCTGCCTGTTCTTTTGGCTGGTTTTCGTCTAATGTTTTGGTTATACGGCTTAGCACGATTTTCGCAAATATTTTGTAGATATTAGACATCAGGCTTATAGGTCTGTAGTTGCCAATGTCGTTTTTGTTTCCTTTTTTATGCAGTAGTTTTATGTGTGATATTGTCCATTCTTCGGGTATCAGTTCTGTTTTGAGGATCATATTAAACATTTTTGTAAGTGCTGGCACTATGCAGTCTCTAGTAGCAAGAATTGTTTCGTTGGAAATGTTGTCTGGCCCTGAAGCTTTATCTCTTTTCTGTGTAGTGATTGCTTTTTCTACTTCTCTCTGCATTATACAGGGTACTTCTTCTGTATCTAGTAGTTCAATGTCTCCGCTTTTTGATTGTTTTGAGTATAAGTCCTTGTAGAATTCAGTAGCAGCGTCTGATATTAATATGTATCCTTATAAGTCCTGTGTCATCAATCGATAAATAGTCTATACATTAATGAGGGGTACAACTGTAAAACTGGGCGACATTGAAATTATCAATGTCAGTAGCTATATTATCTAGGTTGGCCATTGTCTATGAAATATTAATGTTTGTAAAACGCAGAGAGCTTTGTCTACTGCGATATTGATTTGAAAGAATTGTACAGTTGCACACCTAACCAATGCCAGACATATAAAGCAATTATCCAGGACCGTCGTGAATGTATTCCAGAAGTTAGTAAAGTTGGCGGGGGCTAATGTTATAATAATATCATGCCAATTTTTATACGATAATTATACAACTGCATTAAATAGTGAAGTGATACTTGATATACGAGTAATTAATAATGAGTAGACACTGAACGAGGTGGTGAGAGATGTGTGTGGGTTGTGTTACTGAGATGAGATTGTGTGTTAGTTGAATGTGTGAGTATTTGCAACGTGTAATCTTATAATAAATGATGGTTTACCAATCTAAAGTTAATCTTAAAACTAAGCAGTGTTAATAATGTTGGCAAGACATTTCTCAGATTGGATATGTATATAAATAGAGGAAGGATCTTTGCGGAGAAGCACACGGCCTTTGGAGATCCAGCAATACACAAAAACATGTTTTTTGGCAAATTCACGTGACTGAAAAAACAGTTTACGAATTGAGAAAGGCAGGTGCTCATCCACATAGTCACCGTAACATGCGTGAGGTTCAATCTGTCAGATCCGTGTTCACTTCTATTCCAGCGCCGCGTAGATGTAAGTAGGTTATTCTTAACGTTTCCTTCTCTTGGGCTGGCACATTACGAATCTCAATAGATGACGACCTATTAAGTTTCTGAATTTCCTGAATCTTGTTTTCTAATCCAATGATGTGCTCACTTGTTTCTTTAGAATCAATCTCTAATCTCTTTATTTTGTGTTCTATATCATCATACTGGGCTTTTTTGTGCTTAAAGATAATTCTATTTCCGAGTTTGTTTTACGGATTTCAGTACATTGATTTTTCACGAGAGCAACATCGTTCACAAGCTTCTTCATGGTGGTTACTTGTTCCGCTTTCCATGTATTCAGCATCATCATTAATTCATATTTGAAGTCCTTAAGGTCTTGCAGCGCAACTGGCTTCTGCTCAGCTTCAGAGACAGGCGATGTGAAGTCCACTCGTGGGCGCTTAGAACGCGAGGTAACGTGAGAAGTGGCCACCATTTCTTCCAGTGAGGCTAAGTCCGGTTCCGATTGTGATTGTACTGAGACCATGGCGGATGGTGAGGCCGGTGGGGTTCGCTGAACGTTGGGCATTCTCGATATTATGTTCTCAGAAAACTCCAAGGTAAGCAAACGTTCCGTCCGTAGCAGTTAACTTAAGCGCGATGTAGATGCGTAAACGGTGTGTGTCGTAGCGACTTCGTAGCGCGTCGTAGTCAGCTATGGGCCCGGAGTGATGGTGACGTAACTCGTAGCACCCGATCTGCTATTTTGGCGCGAGCGACCTTGATCAGTTGGCGTAGTGGCTAGCTGTTCACACTCGGGCGCAGTCGGAAGCAGGTTCGGTCCTCGATAAACGTCGTAACTGTGCAAATAGTGCTATCCAGCTCTAGGACCGCCCAGTAGGAGGAGTCAGCCCGTTTAAGCGCCGTAAGAGTGACAAGGAATTGTATTTAATATTCACAGCCAATTAGAACACTTTTAACAGAATATCAAAAAATAACCGACACAGAGACAGTGCACGACCGCTCCAGACCGTAGGTGGACTGTAGGCGGAGGAATGAATATAAGTAAATAAAATATAAGTGTATGTTATGGGGTCGACAGATGTACAATATTGATATATTTTTGCGTATGTTTTTTTGTAAAAAACATTTAATTAATTATTCCATTGATGATGTATCAATATATTATAATATTTTAGGCTTGATAGATAAATAAAAATACATCGAACGTATCCAGTAACAAAGTCCACTGGAAAACTTTTTATTTTTTCTGGCATAAAAAAAGGTAATCAATTCAATGTTTCTGTTTGTAATATTGTTAGAATTTGTATAATATTTGAGTATGTTTGTCTATTAAGGCTTACAAATACGTTTGCAAAATTGCATGTTTCTCCGAGGATTTCTCGAAAACGAGCAGCCGTGATTCTTTTCAGTTCGATCAGGAGCTCTATTTCTTATCACTCGCTTGGTTATGGCGTGTAAATTACATTTAAAACCGAGTGAAAAACAATGTATTTCTTACTTAATTGAGCTATATTTTGTCAAACGCCTCCTGAGTGGATCACAACTGATTTTCATAACAAAATTGGACATTTATCAAAGAATATACACGCCAACTTACCGCGAGTGATTCAAAAATAGATATAACCTTTCATAAAAACTTGTTTCAATGTGTAACGGTTCTCATATATTTTTGCATACGCATGCAAGTAAGAAGGCATGTGCATGCATACGCATGCAAGTAAGAAGGCATACATGCATGCAGCAAGCAAGCAGGCATTGCATGCAAACAAGCAGCATGATTTAGGATTTCCTCGTCTCAGGCGCTGCGGGAATAGCAGCCTCGTCGCCCTTGCGTAACAAGGCGCAGTCACCCATGCTCGCCTACGCAGCTTCGCCTCAACCGCCCCGGCTCACGCGGGTGCCTACACCTTGTTACAGCAGTTGGAGGCTGCTTTCCCTCCGCGCCTCCGGCTTTTGAATTACACTCTAGTATCGGGCAGACTAGTACTACGGCGAGGAGACCACGGCGAGTCGGGATTAACGCAGTTTATTTATTAGATCAATATTTATTAGATATTTACATCAGTTATGCTTTAAATTGTCTATTAATAAAGTATGCAATACAATATTCGTAACAAATTCGTTTGGAAATACGGAAATAAAATTCGATGTTTCAAGAATTCTGCATATCGAAACTTACGTGGAAATAAAATTATGGGTAACAAAATAGAAAGCTTACATTACTTCGATGAAGTAAGTTTGAAGATAATAAGCATTCGACCAAATGAAATTGTGATGTAACAAGATTCTAGAATTTATTGAATATCATTATGAAACATCTGCGAATCGTTTTATAGGAAATGAAAATCGATGAATAAAATTGCGATTAAGTGATGGGTTCCTCTAATTTTTATTTCTCTTTTCAGGCCAAAAAACGACCTTGAGCACACACTCTACATAGAAGAAATTCAGCCAATTGTGGATGCTTATGCTCGAGGAAAATTCCAAGGAGATTGCAACGAACAGTATAAATTGTGCACTATATCACTCCTAGATCTATTCACAAAAGGTCTGCGTTTCCACCAAGTGAGCAGCTCCAGATTTAATTAAATGTATATTTATCATTTAGTTACAGATTTAAAACAATTGTAGAAACAAGGTTTTCTTTTTGTTATGCAATTGTATGAAAGATATTTAGTTAAAGATGATCTCTCTCAGTCCTCACAAGCGGTCAGTCATAATTATGTTCATACTGAAATATGTTGGTCGAGTCATTCAGTGTTCTTGTTTTTGTTACACCTTTCTTTAATTGGAGCCTGTAATTTCAGATCGTCAAGTTTCGTATTAAAACATTTACTATTAATTTATTGTGCTCATTCCATCCACACGCTATTGTATCTCTATCAACCAACTAAAGATTCGAATTCCATCGTTTACATTGTATGAATTGGCTAAAAATAGGACTATTCAGCATAAAAATGAGTAAAACGGATGCCTGGTGCTCACGCCGTCTGCCGTCGCTAAATACTTAAATCTTTTTCGCTAAGATAACTTAAAAGAAAGAGTGAACATTTAATTTTTTTGTACAAAAATACTATAAAATATTCGTCAGTACGGTTAAAGATTGTTTATTTCTCAATCGAAAATACATTTTATTTACGAGAAACTTAAAAACTAAAAATTTCATATAATTTGTCTGAGCGACGTTAGCTTCTAAAAACTAATACTTCAAATGACGGTATCTCAGAAAAAGACAAACAAAACAGCCGGATCGCGAGTTACTGCAAGCGATAAGTATGTAACATGAATGTGTTAATACTGGATGTGGCACTGTTAGCATTCTCACGGCAGACATGTGGTATAGTTTTTTAAATTTTAGTCATCAGTTTTTTATGTATAATATAATAAATAGAATTAACGGTACGGTAATAAGTAACAGTTAAATAAAAAAAATATTTTTTTTATTGAAATATGTATATACATATAGTACATAGTTTGATATTACCTATTATTTTTATAGATATACAAAACTATTTTTTTTTTATTTAAATGTCATATTATAGGGTGTCTCCACGTGACAATAATAAGAGGACATAAAATAAGACTGAAAAATGAGATGGTTTAATCCTTAACCAATTCTCGCGCAATTCGTATACGAAAAAGTTCACCGATCAAATTTTCTTTGTCAAAGAAAAATTTGTAATTTTAAATTTCTCAGAGTCACGATTTCTATATAATTAGTTTTTTGTCGTGCGATTGTTTTTTTACCTGTATCTACATTCTATCATTTTTCTTGATTTTTAGGTAAATAAGTTAAACTCGCAATCGAAGTACCACACGAAAAAAGTTCGATTGCCACGAGACTCGGTCTCCAGGGCGCAGAAAACTGCTGGAAGAAATTAAGAGGTGCATATAGGTTAAGGTTTTGAATAATGCCTTGTTTCATTCCTCATCAACAGAGTCCAGAAAAATACTAATAACCCTGAAAAATAAATGTGGGAAATAATCCCTGTGCCTGGGTAAGGACTTCCTTTTTTGTCGCTACATATAATTGTTGTAAATTAATTTAAATTTCGTTTATTTATACCGAATTCAAAATAAGGAAGTTATTTTTTCGAAGTGTTATAAGAATGCAATACATAGAAATTTCAGGAAAAATACCTAGTATTCAAAAGAAAGTTATTTAATGTTAACATAAACAGGCAAAAAACGTATAGTTCCCACAAAACGCTTAGCTCCGACGGGCTAAGGTCGTATGTTATCCACATGTTTATTTTCCTTATTTCACAAAGACCCGAAAGGAATTAAAATTTATTTTGTAATTACAATTAAAAAAAAAACAGAATCTCCAACATACCAAAAAATCGAAAGGCGTATCTCCCTTCGTTTAGCCATAACTCAAATGGCAGTCAGTGTCACACACGTTTTAATCTTAACTTCTTTTCTGTTTTAGTTCTTTCTTTATGTCCGTATTTTACCATTCGCTCTATAGTAGTGTTGAAAATTACTATTAAATAGTCAAGAACGAACATCAACTGTTATAAATGGTAAAATTCATTCATATTGATTCAGTAATTTTTATTACTTTTTCGGTTGTGCGTACGCGATTGTTCGAATTGGGTAGGTCACGTGACTTTCGCGCAGGTCCGTGAAACACCGTTCTTTACATCTTATTTCAGCCATATTTACAAAAAACAATAAAACGTCATAATAAGTAATCAAAACTCGTTCACACAACGACACAAAATGTGTTTTTTTTGCGAAAATTGAGTCAGGAAATTATATTTACGGTTCATCACTTATGGTCAAATTGATTGAATTTGACTGTATTTGACCGGTCATGTATGGTTTATGACAAATATAGACCGGTCAGATGTATTCATTTTACATTTAGTACACAAAACCTCAAAATTTAAACTAAACCCAAACCACAGCCCAAACAAAGTACCTATTAAGAACAAAACCTTTTCCTTGAGCAAGCGAGGATGATACGAAGCTAGCGTGAACACGTGAAGTTAAGTCAGCAAAGTCCTGCTATTTTATCACGTGTAGACACCCTATTCCTTATCCTTCATACAAAATATGAAACTTTGTTTAACTCTAAAAGTAAAAAGAAATATCAAACTGGGTACTTCCATATATTTTAAAGTATTTTTGTACAAAAAAATCGTATGTTACTCTTTCTTTTAAGTTAACTTAGCAAAAAAGATTTAAATATTTAGCGATGGCGGACGGAGTGAGCACCAGGCATCCGTTTTACTCATGAACGCACAGTAAAAGTGGTTTGTTTTTATGCTGAATAGTCCTATTTCTAGCCAATTTATACAATGTAAACGATGGAATGCAAATCCATAGTTGGTTCATAGAGATACAAAAGCGTGTGGATGGAGTGAGCACAATAAATTAATAGTAAATGTTTTAATACGAGACTTGACGATCTGAAATTACAGGCTCCAATTAAAGAAAGGTGTAACAAAAAAAAGAACACTGAATGACTCGACCAACTTATTTCAGTATGAATATAATTATGACTTGTGATCCGCTTGTGAGGACTGAGAGAGCACATCTTTAACTAAATATCTTTTATACAATCGCGTTACAAAAAGAAAACTTTGTTTCTACAATTGCTTTAAACCTGTTACTAAATGATAAATATACATTTGATTGAATCTGGAGCAGCTCACTTGGTGGAAACATAGACCACAAAAGCGCACGACACATCAAAAGACTGAAATACTAATTTTGGAGGATAATGTAACACCTAGATTTCTGAAATACTTTTTAAAAGGTCAGTCCAAAATAACGAAATGTTTAACGCAAATGTATGCATTGAAATTATAATAAAGTATATTAGGTCAGGAAAAGAAGGATACTGGAGAGAATCGCTAGAAACAAAAAAAGCTCATGAGATTTGCTGCAAGTTAGACTCAGTCAAGTTTTAAAACGACTTAGAAAAAGGATATTTACAATTCGTTCTGTATTTGTTTGACATCGCTGAAATTGATAAGGATGAAATAAGAAACCGAAAATTTGCCATCAAGCTCAATCAGTAGAGCGTTTGGCCCGGTTAGCCAAGAAGTTGCTGGTTCGAGTCTTGCCCGTGCGCAAGTTTTTGGTTTCCTATTTCATCTTCATGAATATAAAATATGAGACCGTGAGTAATAGAAACATTCTAAACCATCGCTGGAATTGGTTTATGTTTGAGTAGTGATCAATAGGTATTTAGGTGTCCAATGCGTCAATTGCTAGGATGATATGCGTTTAATGTAAGGTCAAATCGTTTTAAGTGATAATATTTTAACTGTGTCTTTATATACATCATACAACAGGGCACTATCATTATTTTTTGTTTAATTTAGTGTTACAAAGAAAAAAATATTTTTTAAACAGCACCCTTTCAATTTTTCAATTCACGGAACCCTAAAAATAATACACAGACATGCGACATAAAAAAAAGCTTCATCTACCTATTCAAAAACGAATCCATTTCCTTGCGGCAAGCAGGTTATGATGCTGGCTGCGTTGCCGCGTTGGATAGCTAAATAGGCCTTAATATTTACCGTGCTGAATAGGTCTTTTTAATATTATTACACAAAATGGAGGTTACCTTAGTTAAATGCGCAACACCTGAAAAAAAACGAGCAGAATTAATTAAACCAATTCGTAATATGGGCAATATTTTTCAAAAATCTTTATCATAATGTGTCCCTGTCTATTTATTAATAAGACAAACATCACGTGCGTAAACTCGCCAAAATACGTAAACGATTGATAGTTCTATGAAAACGTACGATAGTAAAAGTAATAAAGTTAGCGCGCACAACGGCTCGGTGGATACCTGCCGGATCCTCCCTCGACAGAGCGTCCGCTGAGCAAGAAATGATTAGAAGTGCCAGTAAAACTAAAATACCACATAAAACCATTTTTTATTTCAAAATAAGGTCAATTGAATCAAAAATCATTTGAGGTGTGTGAGGTTTTTCGCATTTAACATTAAGAGTTAAAATAAAACGTCCCTTATTTCTAATAAAGGAAACAAAACACCCAATAAAATCATTTTTATTTGTACTGTCTTATAATTAAACATAGTAACGTATTCCTAATCACTACTTACTCGTAAGTATTATAGCGTTTTTAACATTTTAAAAAATATGGTAACACTCAAATGATCCCCACAATTATTTAGGTGGATAGATACTTCTTATTGTACACCACAGAAAGTAAGTTAATCTTATGAATTATATCCCTTTCGGCTTATTCAGGCTTTATTTGGTAAGCTAAGTATCAATTTATTACATGTTAAACAGTTCCTTTAATCAACAAAAGGAACAAAGTTCGATCAATGAATCTTAAAATTGTAAAGTTCAAAGAATGAAAGCTTAATATTTTGTAATCCACAGTTCACCGTGATTGAGACCTAGCTCAATTGAAGGCTACATCCCAGAGCCGCTGTTTGTTCCTGTTTGAAGTGGTCATGCTTATTTTTCTGGATTTCTAAAATCTCCATCAGGCCAGTACTGATTGAAGAGACCTTCCCAAAACATCTGCTCTTCTTTGTCAGGATTGATTCCTCGCACAAGAGTGGGCCCAATGTCTATGTAGTTTTGGGAGTTTGGCTTAAACTGCCTCCAGTTGGAGCCAAGACTGGTGTCAGGTGTCGGGTTTCTGTAAAATAAGATAAATCTTTACTTTCCTATACAAATACTATAAAGCTGACGAGATTTTTTGAATGCGCTTATCACAACTAGTAATCGTTCGATTGTAAATTTATTTTGGTTTGATAGATTAGCATAACATAACACATCAACCAACGGGAACGGAGTAAAATCTAAATCCGCGGAATAAGTCGCGGGGACCGATAGATTACTAAAAATAAGTGTTTATTTTTATGTTAAACTAAATTTGAATATCTCATTACTATAATTAACTATTTCGAAGTTCATAATGTTTAAGAAGTACGTTGTTTCGTATGAACAACGTGTGGAAATATCACTTGAACTACATACCCAGTTTTTGCGAAATTTGTCCAGAGCTTGGTCACGGTATTGATTGCCTTAAAAGTTGGTGAGGACTTAGTGATGTTTTGCTTTATGCTCTTGATCGGGAACAAGTAAGCTATGTCGTCAATATGGCATACCACAGAGCCTGTTCTGAAATACTCCGCCATTCCGCAAAGCTTTACAAAGAAATTCCTTTCAGTTTTACATGTGAACTTGTAAAAGTAGACTTTGTTCTTGATTGAAAACTGTTTTGCAAACGGCCAAATTCCTATTTTAAATGATGCGGCCGTAAGATAGTTTGACAACGCATTCAAATTCTTTTTTGTTAGTTTCCTGTTCTTCAAATAATACTCTTTGATCTTCCTTCCAATTTCGAATTGATCTTCAAAATTACAATAAAAAGCAAGCGGACGTGGACAAAAGTATTCTACAAAACGGTTTGCATACAAAATAGTTTTGTTCAAATCAAGGGTAGCGGAAATATTTATAATTCCATCATCATCATTGTACCCTATCATTAACTCGACCCCTTCGTGAACATTGTCTCTGATGTAATCTAAAACATCGCCTCCTGTATACCAAGCCTCTATACCAGGAAATTCTTTCTCAGGTACGATACAATAAGTTGTTTGCATTACATCATTAGCGTGTTCCTTAATAGTTATGCCTTCTGTTACCTCGACAAGATTTTCAATTGGTTGAGACTTGAAGAATTCTAGAAGTTCATATTCGTCTTTTGAGCTGCAGCCCAATTTTTCAGCTAATACCATCGCTCGATCCTTAGGTCTGTAGAAATGGGACCAATTATTCATCATGCACCCACTCTGAGCGATACCTCGTCTGAACAGACCTTTTGTCATCGGTGATAGGCAGTGCATAGTAACGCAGGAGGCTCCAGCACTTTGTCCGAAAATGGTGACGTTATTGGGATCGCCTCCAAATTTAGAGATATTTTTCTGGACCCACCTCATAGCGGCCACTTGGTCTTTTGCCCCAGCATTACCAGCTGCTTCTGGTATATCTAGACATAGGAAGCCGAGCACTTCGAGGCGGTAGTTTAAGGTTACGAGGATGACGTCGTTCCGAACGAGGAAGTCGGGCCCGTAAACGTCATCGTCACCGCAGCCGGAGATAAAACCGCCTCCGTGTATGAAGATCATGACGGGCAGTGGCTCTGAGGGTGCCAGTTGAGGAGTATATACATTGAGGAACAAACAGTCTTCGCTGCCATCAGTGCGAGTTCGAGTCATGAAATTGAACTGGTAACACTTGTCGCCATGTTCTTTAGCACTCCTTACGCCTTGCCATGGGATCGGTGGTTGTGGTGGCTGAAATTAATAGTTTTTATAGCCCTTAATGTTAAAATTATTATTCTTGTTTTAATGTTACTATAACAACTTACCTTAAATCTTAAATCCCCTACAGGCGGTGCAGCGTAAGGTATCCCTTTAAAACTATAGTAAGTTTCACCAAATATGGTAGTTGCTTTTTCTCCTTCCAAGATCCCTTCACTTACAGTGACTTGAACCATGTTTTAACTGCTTCAAAATAATTTAAAAACAAAACAAGTTTCAACATGTAAACAGAAAAAGTTCTACCAGTATTGTGCGTTTGTTCTTCTAAATTCCTCTTTTTACCGAGTCATTATAGTTAATAAACTCTGATAGTTACGTTACTCATATTTCATTTTATTACTTGAATCCGTATCTTGCCATCAAATACCACATACTGACTGGTTTTAAAAATATCATGCGCATTTTAAAAACTTAGTTCTTATAGGCCAAGGTAGGTTTTTTGTTTTTTTTTTCAGTTCCTAGAACTGAATTAATAATTTCGCATTACAATAGCGTTAAATGCTAAGTAGTATTTAGATGATTTTACGTAAATAAGTTTTTTGGGTCTTTTCCATAATACAATAGACACTATTTCAAGGACTGAACTCGAAATTTTACTAAAAAAATATAGTTGTATCTATGCTCTTATGACTGTGTACTTTTGACTTTGATTTTTGACTTTTAAGAGAACGAATATGACTACTTACTCGTACCACATTTTGCGGTCGTTATAGACCGCATGTGTGATACCGACGACATCGCAACCCCTACGCAACCACCTGCGACACCGAGAACTAGTGGCTGAGAAAGAACTTAAAGGAACCATCGACACTATTGGAAACACAACGCAACTACTGCTTGACCACAATATGGCACTTCGATGTGGTGTGGATTTTGGTACGTGTGGTCTAATAGGTTGTCTCGTCTCTTTATGGTCAAATCTTGTTTTTAGTTGCTGTTGAATTTTAAATGTGAAGAATTCAGATTGAATTACTGTAAATTTGTACAATCACCGTAATTGATTGATTGATCGTATTTTAAAGATTAAAACTAGATCCTGCTTAAAAGCGATAATGTGTTTTATTACAGCACGTGACCTGTAATAGAAGCAAAAAAAGATATCACTAATTCTATAGAGTATACGTAGTAACTTAAACCTAGTCATTGTGTTCTGCAATTGTTTTTAACTCAGGGATATAGTCATCCAAAGTTATGAACCCTATATTCTGAATATGAATTACATAATGTCATTTTGTGGGATTTCAATAATTCGTAATTCAAAAATATTCATTCAATTTATAATCAATTGTTGCTTTAAATTATTATAGATTCATTAGAAAGATAAACCTAGTTTGAATCTACTTTGTGCAGAAGTTTAAGCATAAAATAAAACAGTATTAATACATAGAAGAAAAAAAATTAAATTCGTTCTTAAGTCATGTTTCCGGCAGTCACCGGTGTTTACTTTCATAATTTTTAAAAACCCTGGGTATTCATATAAAGTACTAATACGTAAAATTGGTTAAAATCAAACAAGAATGTTGCTATTGCAAGTGAAAGGGCTTAAATGTTTTACTCGTTAAAAATATTCTTGTATTTCGTTTGTTTAAAGCTAAATTTAAATTTATACGTACATTATGAAAAACCTATAAATGGTTATCCAAGTAAAGGCTGATTTTTCAATAGTCAGATAGGAAATATTCGCTTAACAAAACACAATATGGCTAATTTAAAAATGTCACCTAGCAATCATACGTAACTGTATGTTTTTAAAAATCTGCCGCCTTAAAATTTATCAGGTTGATAAGTTTTATCTGACTATTGAAAAATCCGCCCCCTAGTAGAATAACAGTTTTGAAAAATCGTATCACATACATATCCAATTAATCGCCCATAGGTGAATTGTGCGGGTCGGACTCGCGCACTGAGGGTTCCGTGCCAACTATAACTGAATTAGGGAATCCACTTACTTCGACTTAGTAAAACACCACAATATTTTTGACAGCAAATATAACTTTATAACATTACAATAACACCTGTTGGGCTTTTGTATAGGCCTGTTACAGTAAATAGGTTGGATAGATTTAGAGTTACAATAAGCGATAGTGTATATGCAACTAAACAAAATACTAGTGATAGTGTAGATAAGCAATATGAAGATCTGTTTTATTTAATTAAAAACGATTTTGATGAAATATTTCCCTTATAGAAAAATAAATCAAACAAGGCCAAATGCCAATTTAATAATTGGGCCACGACAGGGATTCATAAAAGTAGGAATAAACTGTATGAATTGTATAGTCTTCGAGAAATCTCGTAAGACCCAAACTTTATTGATTACGTCAAAAATTATTTAAAAAAAGTATGTGCTACAGCTAAATGCTAAACATGTTGTGTATACTGTTTATGGGCTACGGTCCAGTCTTTTTTGTGTATTGTAATAATTATAGTATGTGATGACTGTTTCCTGTCTGTAAACCGAATATAAATAAATAAATAAATAAATCATACCATCTTCGTGAAATAGTAGCTAGCTCCAAAAATAAAGCAAAAGCTACATGGAGCATCATAAATAAAGAAACCTGTAAAAATAAATTAAGAGATAATAAATTTACATTAAAAATAAATGATAAAACACTTAATTCAAATCAAGAAGTTGCAACTGCTTTTGAATCGTTTTTTTCACACATTGCGCCCACTACAACTAAAGAACTTGCCTCTTCTTCAGTAATAGCCGAATCTATTCTAAAACTTTATGTCAACGAATGTAATTCTCAGTTTGACTTCAGGCATGTAGAACCTGAAGTAATAAAAAAAACCTTTCTCAAGTTGAATATGAAAAAAACTGAGGATCTGTGGGGACTATCCGTGCATATTATGAAATCAATTATCGACACAATAGCTCCTCAACTAGCAATAATTTTTAATAAGTGTATTGATGACGGCCAATTTCCTAGTTTAATGAAGATTAGTAAAATAATACCGCTTTTCAAATCGGGTGACAAAAGCGACCCCTCAAACTTCAGGCCAATATTGATTTTGCCGGTCTTGAGTAAAATATATGAAAAGATTATATATAACCAAATTTTAACACACTTTTCATGAAATAAGTTATTACATAAAAAACAATTCGGTTTTACTAAAGGTAGAAGCACAACTGATGCAGGAGTTGCTCTTTTAACACGTTTTTGATGCCTATGATAATAGGCATGATGCTTTAGGAATTTTCTGTGATCTATCTAAAGCGTTTGATTGTGTGGACCATGAAACATTGTTGAAAAAAATACGTCATTATGGGGCATCATTAAACTCATTAAACTTAATTAATTCTTATCTATCAGGTAGAACGCAAAAAGTATATGTAAACGGAATTGAGTCTTCTGGAGCGCCTCTAACAATGGGTGTGCCCCAGGGATCTATATTGGGACCACTTTTATTTTTGATATACATAAATGATCTCCAACATTTTGTAGGGAGTTTTTGTGATATAGTATTGTTTGCTGATGATACTTCACTTATATTTAAAATCCCAAGAGGTGGAAAAAAATTTGACGATGTAAATAATACTCTATCACAAGTATTACATTGGTTTACAGTTAACAATCTCCTTCTTAATGGAAGTAAAACTAAATGTGTAAAGTTTACGATGCCTAATGTCCGACAGGCATCAACTCAGGTTAAGATAAAAGACAAATCGCTTGATATTATCGACTCCACAACATTCTTGGGAATCACTTTAGACTCCAAACTACAATGGGGTCCTCAAATAGAGGCCTTGTCAGAAAAACTAAGCTCAGCTGCTTTTGCTGGAAGAAAGATTAGACGTTTGACTGATATAGAAACAGCTAGGTTAGTTTATTTTAGTTATTTCCATAGCTTGATGTCCTACGGCATTTTACTTTGGAGCTCGGCAGCTGACATAGAATCAATTTTTATATTACAAAAAAGAGCCGTGCGAGCTATTTATAATCTAAATCCTCAAGATTCCCTACAAGAGGTGTTTAAAGAGATTAGAATATTAACTGTAGCCTCTTAGTATATTTATGAAAATTTAATGTATGTACGCAAAAATTTACATTCATTCACGAAAAAAAGTGATATACATAATTATAATACTAGGAACAAGAATAAGCTAGCTATTCCACAATTTAGGCTTCGAAAGGTTGGTAATTCTTTCATAGGGAAATGTATAACATTTTTCAATTAACTACCAGAACACATTCTAAATGAAATGTCATTAAAGAAACCCTAATGACGAAAGGGTATTATAAAGTAGATGATTATTTAAAAGATAATAATGTATGGACTTGCATGAATACTACAAAAATTGTAAACCTTTTGAAAAGAGGCATTGACAATAGTGACTGAGTTTCTTGCGCAGCTTCTTCTCAGCACTAGCCCAAAATTGTCCCGAAGCTGTGGTAGGGTTTATATTGGGACGTGTAAAAGTGTCCTCAATGGGCCTATTTGCATAAATAAATGACTTTTATGACTTTTAACTTTGTTTTTCATAGTGTTTGTATGAAGTGCAAAGTTATGTTTGCGGTTGTTGAAAATGTGCTATATCTCAAAAACTTCTCGTTAGATCCCGTCTGAACTAATTTTCCTTGAAAGTATTTGTTAAGATCTATATCATGTATTTTTTTTTCAAAATTTACACTCGCTTAGTTTAGAAGTTAGATGGGGGGGGGGGGGGGGGCGCCCATTTTACCACTTTGGAAGCGTCTAGCTATGAAACGTCAGACTTTAAAAGAAAATGGTTGTAGAAACCTTGATGTCATTTTAAAAGACCTATCCATAGATACCTCACACGCATACGTTTGAGTGAAAAAAGTGTTTTTGGTTTTAGTTTCATATAAGGGAGCCTCCCCTTACATATCATTATTTTTTATTTTTTGTGTGAGAATCAAAAAGCGATTAACAGGATACATCTTCCTACAAAATTTCAACAGTGTGATGCTTAAAGTTACAAAATAAAATGGCTATGACATACGGACGGATAGACAGACAGACTTGACGAAACTATAAGGGTTCCGAAAAATCAGAGTAAAATCATTGTACCTATACTTAATCTTAAGGTTGAAATAAGAAACCAAAAATTGCGCACGGGCGGGACTCGAACCTGCAACTTACGGCTAACCGAGCCAAACGCTCTTACCAATTGAGCTACCATGCCGTCGGTCCAACCGTGCGAAATTTCTAGTCTTATAGATACGTTATTACGCATGACGTTACGTGTAAAGAATATAAAATATGTCATTGTGAGTGTTAAAAACGTTCAAACCAATGTATCTATATCACATAATAATCTATAGTACTACATATAGAATGGACACTTACCTCCCCTCCCCAGTCCGACTTACCTCAAACCCCGCGCCGGATGGAGCAGCTTATAAGTGCTATGCTCGCTTGTTTGTATGTTTTGACCATTGACGTATGCGATGCGGTCATTGCACCGGCGCGGCGGCGTACGGTACTTTTAATTACAATTAATTAGATTTTTGCTGTTTTGCATGACTTTTACATCAATAAAATGGTGTGCAGTGAAAGATAAGATGTGTTTGTTTATGTTTTAAACGAATAGGCAATTGTACTTCATTACCTTGAGATAAGCATCATATAATAGCCGTCCTCGATAAACAAGCTATCCAATACAAAAATATTTTTATTTATAAACAAACAAACTTCAACTTCAATTTCTAACGGTCCTCCCTCCGCTCCTCTCTATCGCTATCTCTATCTCCCGTGAAATATTTTAACACCAAACACGTATTTTCATTGCAAGGAATAGAATAGGCCAGCAACTATAGCAGTCAGCGCAAGCGCGTTTAATTTATTGTGATGGGGAGTTATTTTAAAACTGTGATAGCATCTAAGATATTCATTGAAATCAAAGACGACCCGTCTGGTGTAGTGGTCGAGAAATCACCTACTACGCAGCGGGTGCGGGTTCGATCCCCGCACAATACAAACTTTTGTGTGCATGAACATGTCTGTTTGTATTGGTCTGGGTGTTTTCTATGTATATCATTTATGTATTTACAAACAAAAAGTATTTAAGTATTATATCCGTTGTCTAGCACCCATAACACAAGCTTTGAGTAGCTTACTTTGGGGCTAGATGGCGATGTGTGGGAATGTCCAAAGGATATTTATTATTATTTATTAAAGGATGTAAAGAGCAACTTTGATTTAACTGAAGTGCTCGTATAATGATAATATTTTTTTTGATAACAATATTTACCCGTGTGCGTCAAAGCACTTTGAAAATAGTACATTATTTTTTATCATATTAATGAACATAAAAATGATTGTTGTGAGTAAACAATATGCTGTCGCAGACTTTGTTGCAGAACTTTTAAAGCGAAACAATCTTGTCATATTTTTTGTAAACGGTTTTTGCTGCGTAAGCAACGGAAGCTCTCAAAAAGGAAAATTCCCCCGTTTATGCATCATTTCTCTTTGTAGATCTGCTCTTATAAGTTTTATCTTGATGGTACATAGCCAGTTTTCAAAGGTGTTTTTATGCACACGGGTATTTATTATTATTAAAATAAACATTATCCAGAGCTTTTCATTTTCAACAAAATGTCACTTACATCATTTGATTTCAATAAATATCTAAGAAGCTGACACAGTTTTAAGATAACTCCGCACCAATTAAGTGCAACACGCATTAGCGCCAACTAAATTTTTCACATTTATTATACCCACGTTAGCATAAAAATAAATAATTGGAAACTAACCAGATTTTTATACATATTACAAAAAGGAAGAGGTTGTAAAGTTTTAATGTATGTTTTTTTTTGTGTATGATACCTCATATTTAAATAATTTTAGACCAATTTGAATTTGTTTTTTAACTGTTTTTAGGGTTTACCTTCTAGTTGATCTCATTGGCAAAAATGGAACCCTCGGAGAAATTCTAAAATTTTAAAGACACGTATATTGTAGTTGTACCAGTGTTAACATGTCTGTGTTTTTCGGGCCTTTAAGTTAAACAGATGCAAATGCACGTGGGAGAAGTTCAAAAAAGTCAGAAATCGCTGCCATCAGATGGTGAGAGCAGCCAAACGCCACCACATTTAATCTAATATTTTAAATTCTTCTCAAGCCAATACATGGAAATTCCTTCAAACACTTGGGATAGACAAGCCTATTTAAGTCTTATTTCTCATCCTCTGTTTCCCTTCTTCAAGATATCAAAATTTCTACCTTAAATTATTTGGTTTCTATACCAAATCTCTCTCATGATTCTTTTGCCTTCTCTCCTGTGTCTGTCGATATACATACGGTTGATTTCAATACGAGCGGAATTTTCAGAGGTGATTATGTACCTTGTTCTGATCATGAATCACAAAAAAAAATGAGTTCAATAAAATATTTTTATTTTTATTAAATAATGACGGTTTTCAAAGTAGACCCTAGCGATTTTTAGAGTAGGCCCCCGACACCACACCGCGCCGGCTAGCGTGCGAACGAACGATACCTACAAAGCACAAAGGCACCGCAATCCTTTGTGTTTGGCGCGTGAGCGCCGCTCAGGCTTCCCGCCGCCCGCCATAGCGTCGTGCGGTGAAGTAGCGGCTATCTCTTTTTATCGCCCAGCCCGCGCTATCTCGTTCTCGCCCGTCGCTCATACCTCAGTTGTGCTAAAAACATCGCATAGGCAACTTGTCCGTGTTTTGCGAAAATGATGCAAAATTATTCTAACGGTGAACTCGTTGAAATGGTGCGATTGTATGCAATAACTGACAATAGTTTGAGTGCAGCTATAAGGATGTTTGGTGAACGTATTGTGTATACCGAAGAATCAACAAACGTTAATGACCTAAGACAGAGAATAGTCAGTGCATTCGAGTTAGTTCGACAAAATCGTTTTGTGTTGAGCAGTTTAAAAGGGAACACCAGACGCCGTACCAGACTGTGTATTGCTCAGTCTGGTACGGCGTCAGAGATTAGTGTAAATAAAAATGTACAAAAAACTAGATGTAAAGATAAATCGATGTAAATAAGTTGATTCCAAATTTTTAACTACGCCAAAAATACTTTAGACTCCGGTCATTTAATAATCTTGGTACTTTTTTATTTTGAAAAGGTTTAGTATAAATCTAGACAAAAGCTCAGGGTTCGATTTCCGTTTAAACTCCCGAAGTTAGTTAAAATGATATAGCTACCTACATGACTTTAGCTCATTAAGTAATAATAACTAAAAAAATCATAAACAATTAAAACTTCTTTTGATTTTCAAAAGATTAGCCAAGCCTAGGTCAAGAAGATACAAAAAGTTACAGGTTCAATTCCCACCTAAAGGCTCAAATCGTATGTAAGTTACAGTACAGTACAGATGACTTTAGTTAGCCTAGATTAAGATTCAATTCGTAGTAGTAATTTAGAGTTTGAGGTTCGATAGATTTTCGATTGATTGCTCAAATTAATGAAAAATAGTGCGGTCGATACCCAGTGCGCCATTAATTGTTTCAATTTTAAGTGTTTTGGGTTAAAGTTTTAGAATTTCTGATGGATTGCCCAATTTCAGTAAGTTTTATCAAGATTAGGTAATTTGATTTGTTACAGATGAGTTTAAGGTATGTTTGTCGGTCCTAAGCCCGATTAAAGTAGGAAGGGAAATTTGGAATCAACTAATCCAAACACGTGAAATCGCTTATTCTAAAAGTCGGTAAAAATAGCAACATACACACTCGGGCATAACGTAGGTACCTCGTACGTACGACATCAGCACTGACGGCTAGTTAGTACCTACTTGTCGCGTACTACGCGATTCGCGCCCGCTACGATTACAGTCTAAACATAATGCAGTGTCTGACGCCACAACGCAGTAAGGGTTTCATAAAAAATAACTGCTTAAAATTTCAGTTTAATTATTTTGTAATATTTGGTTCCTCATACCTGTTCTATATGTGATCATACGTTGTTATTATAAATACCGCTCGGATTGAAATCAACATCCTGTAGTTCTCACACACATAATTATTTTTTCTCTTTTCTCTGGGGTGGTACCTGCTGTTTCGCGTAAAGCCTACGTTCTTCCTGTTCCTAAATTATCCAATCCTAACCAACTCACTTATTTTCTTCCAATATCCATTGTTCCATTTCTTTCGAAAGTCCTAGAAGTTGTTGTCCATAAGCAACTGTCTACATTCTTACTCAAAATAACGTCTTTAATGATTATCAGTCTGGATTTCGTCCCAGACATAGCACGACCACTGCACTTCTTATGGTCCTTGAGGACATTAGAGAGCGCATGTATAGTAAAAAATCACCATTCTCATTTTAACTGACTTCTCTAATGCATTAAACAATGTCGACCATGGTGTGTTCCTTACGATTATGCCCCACTTGCGGGTCTCATCTGCAGCACTGGAATGGTTCTTTTCATAGCTTTAGGGACACCAGCAGGCTGTTCGGATTAACCAAAAGTTTTCTAATTGGCCTAATATCACAACTGGCGTTCCTCAAGGTGGTATTTTCTTTCCGTTCCTCTTTTCCATTTTTATTAATACTATCACTAGCCGTCTTAACTGCTCTTATCATCTGTATGCAGACGATTTTTAACTTTACGCTCAGGTCATGTCCGATACAGGCTTGGCCATATCGGCCCGAAATCGTGACCTCGCTTGTATCGCCGATTGGTCCGAGAAATTTTGTATATCAGTAAACCCGGCCAAATATATTATCATTGTTGGCAGGACTCCACTACTCCAATATTATTTAGTAAGGGTGTGATACCATACAGTGAGAGTGTTAAAAACCTGGGGCTGTATATAGACAGCACACTCAGCTGGTCAACACACATTGCTGAGGTCAGCAGGAAGGTAACTGCCACTTTACGGGCCCTCCATAAAATATCTGTAAAGCTTTTCTTAATAAACATGATTGTCTCCTCAACTACGGTATTCGTTTCATCTTCGGTCTCCGTAAGTACGACCACATTTTTGCCTACCGTTCCAAGCTTAAATGGCTTCCCATCCATCGTCACAGAGAAATAAGAATCCTGTATACACTCTTCAATAAACTTCGTAAACCTCACTCTCCGACCTATATGACACAGCGGTTCAACTATCTGACTTCCACAACTTCTCGCAACCTGCGCTTCTCCCTTATTCTCACTCTTCACACTCCTTTTTACAAGTCCGGCTTTATCTCTTTCACCATCTCTGCGATTCGCCTTTGGAATTCTCTCCCCATGGAAATCAGAATGTCCTCAAACAAACTTTCTTTTGAAAAGTCTCTCCGCACCCACTATCTTAACCTTGGCTCACTTCAGAATTTACCAACATTTCTAAGTAATGTCTTAACAGATCATCGTCATAGTCATCAATATTTTCACTTTCCTATCTGTAATATTTTTTATATCTTTTTAAATATATGTATTCACTAATCCCATGCTTATATATTTATATATTTCTTATATCTTTGTAATTTTAGTATGTATGTTTATGTTACTGCATTAAAAAAAATGTTTTTGGTCCCTCTCAGTACTTTTAAATATTCCGCCACTGATTTAACTCTCTGCATTTCCCAAGCGGTTGACTGTACATAGAGAATGCCATAAGGTATTAAGTCCGCTAATTATACTTATAACAGTGCAATAAAGTTTACAAAGTCGCCATTTTGTGGAGCTGAGCTGATGATAATGATATGATAATGCTTAGGAGTTCAGTGATTATGATGCCAGAAGTTGTGTTAGGTACTTCGTAGCTTCATAAAGATCGAGTCAAATGGTGCAATCTTACTTTCCCCCTTCTATAAATCAATAACGAATTGCAAAAAAAAAACTTTTACAAAAGAATAAATACCGACTTTAAGAACATAATGCTTTATAAAGTTTAAAGTAAACTCTTGGATTATAATAAGAAAGTAATATATCTCTCAAACGTTTGACTTTTCAGAAAAAATAGTTTTAGGAACCTCGATGTCATTTAAAAAAAACTATATACAGTGAAACTTGGTTAAGTGGGACCTGGATAAATGAGAAACCTCCATTACTGGAACTCATGCTGAGGTCCCAACACTTTGGCACTGAATTACCTCTGTTAGTGGGACGAGGTAAGCCTCTATATCTGGGATTTGTTCTTTCGATTTATCATCATAGTTACCTCTATAACTGAGACAGCGAGTAAATTTTATATGCATAAACCTCTGTTACTGAGATAACATTGTTTGTTTACTCATTCTTCTACCCACAATTCCAAATACGTAAGTAATTTTGAGCTTCAGTTACCTTCAGTTTTAGTTTCGCTTTACTATCATACAGATGTTTATTTGAAAAATGACAAAACGAAAGCTACAAACGTTATCATTACGTGAAAAACTGAAGTTAATATCCGTTTATGAAAGTGGGAAGACACGCGAAGAAGAAGAAGAAGAAGGAAAATTAAGAAGAAGACGACGAAGCGCGGAAGTTAATTTAGTAAACATTTCTAAACGCGAAGCAGTAAAAGCATTAGAAACTTTGTGACCAAAGCATATTTGATAAAATTTATAACATCGAAAAAACATCTGATGGCTGATACTTCGAAACGATAAACTAAAATGACATATTTTTATAATTGATACATTCTGTTTCCATATTCGTACATACATATGTATTATGTACGTGTAAAAACGTGCTCGAATATTTTTGTTGATTACATTTGTATGATTACCTTTAAGTACTTTTTTTTATTAAATCTCATTTACATGCATAACACGTTATTTTATTTGATGATCGCACCTCTATAACTGAAATAACCTGTATTCTCACCTCTATTAATGGAACTCTCTGTAAATGAGACAGATATTTATTTATACCTGTATATCTGAGACACTGGGTAAGTGGAATACCTCTATAAGTGAAACGACATTGCAGGTTTCTTGATGTCTCACTTAACCAGGTTTCACTGTATATATACCATAGACACCCTTAAGGCATAGATTTGTCAAAATATTTTTATTTGTTCTTGTTTTACGTATGGCAATAAATAAATATCATTATATTTTATTTTTTGTATGAGAATCATACAGATACATCTACTTACGTTAAGTTACTTAAGTTTCAACTGTGTAATACTAATAGTTTCAGAATAAAGTAGCTGTGACATACGGACGGACAGACAGAAAGACAAAAAAACTTGACGAAACTATAAGAGTTCCGTTTTTTGCTATTCGGCTGCGGAACCTTAAAAATACTCAGTCTTCAACCAATACTAATGTTACCCGACTAATCAGAAAAGTACGAGTAATACCTCCATCTTGCTACGAAATTATTAGTACCTTATGAAATTATTAATAAAATGCTCAGTTAATACGGTATACATAAATGTGGTTATTTGTGTATTCCACTTAAAACTTATTTCAGGTTTAAATTATCAGTCTATCTCTGAATCAGTTTCCATAACGGAAACAGAGACATAAGTGTAAGTAGCTATTTGTCGTCGCTGATATATCGATCACCTTTGAAAATACCTCTCGGATTACTTAAGAGAAAATACACGTTCAGACAACCTTTGCGTAAAGGCATAAACTTCAAATCTAAATATCCTTTTAACAACAAAAATACATTATTTGTGAAACAAATATCTTCACAACATATTAACAGTGGTTGACAAGAAGGCATCAGAATAGTGTCGTTTATCAAGAATTAGATATTTATGTAAACTTCCGGTTGGTTGACCATTCCGTCATACAAGATCATGTACGATGTAGACAGCTAAGTAATCAAATAAATAAATGAATTATAGAAATAACTAGCGACCCGCCCTGGCTTTGTACGGGTGCAGTGCTGATAATGCTGCTAATGTATTTATGCAACGATCCGACAATTTACCGACTAAATGAAACACTATTGGAACGTATGATTATGAAATACAGAATTAACTATACTTAAAAACTTTACGATTAGCAAGATCGCTAGAATAGCGCGAGTTAAGTAGTCAGCGCCATCTATTAGCGAATGGTAAAATCTTGCCGACATGCAACGTTCAAAGCTTTTTTGTGATTGGACCATACAAAAGAAAACTTTATATGTTACTCTCGATGAAGCATTACTCTTATATGCCATGTGAAAAGCAAATAACGCTGAAATCTAAGCCCCCGGCCTGACCTAAACCGCCGTAAGGCCGCAACCGCTGTCCCTGTATTTAAAATCTGTAATATCATCGAAAATATTAATTTTCATGTTGCAAAGGGCCATATACTCGTAGTTAAGGAGCTGGCGAGCGCATTGAGGCAAGTGAATTTCAATATGATCAGTACACGAGGCAGATTATTTGACGACCCGTCTGGTGTAGTGGTCGAGAAATCGCCTACTGCGCAGCGGGTGCGGGTTCGATCCCCGCACAATACAAACATTTGTGTGCATGAACATGTCTGTTTTTATTGGTCTGGGTGTTTTCTATGTATATCATGTATGTATTTACAAACAAAAAGTATTTAAGTATTATATCCGTTGTTTGGCACCCATAACACAAGCTTTGAGTAGCTTACTTTGGGGCTAGATGACGATGTGTGGGAATGTCCGAAGGATAAAGGAAAGGATATTGATAGCAATAATTATACCCTAAGAAACATCAAAGTCCTCGTCTGCCACCATGGTGGCAATGCGTTGTCAATTAACAGCGTTTCAAAAATGTAAAAAAAGGTGGGCGATATTATGTGCACATGTCTGGCTCTGGGGCTGATGATCAACAGTCATCCTGTTAACACGAAAAATCAAAGAGGCAGATATCAAGAACTCTAACTTTTGAAGTTTTAATTTTTATGTAATGTTCCGACAAATTACCGACTAAATAAAACACTATTCGCAGGTATAATTATGTAATAAATAACCAACGACAAGTATACTTAAAAATTCAACAATATTACAGATTAGCAAGATGGCTTGTATAGCGCGAGTTAAGTGACAGTCAGCGCCATCTATTATATCTATTATATCTTTAAAAGTTAGAGCTCTGGATATCTGCCTCTTCGATTTTTCGTGTTTACAGGATGACTGTTGATCATCAGCCCCAGGGCCATTTTTCAGTTTTTTAATGATTTAAAACACTATAATTTAAGTGAAAACTTGGCAGATGTTTTTTTTTTCAATTAAAAGCAATGAGAAGGATCACGCAAAAATAGTCTGCTAGCCAGTTTCCTCTGCCCTCACAATTTACAGCGATTCCATTTTTTTTTAAAATACAGTAGTACTAGTACTATTATGCGCACATATGAGAAGACACTGATGTTTGGGTTTCTTATGAAACCCAAGAAATCTAATGACCATTTGAATTTTAGGGTTCTATTTTCTTTTGCTCAAACCTATGCGTGTGGGTGTATCTATAAAAAGGTCTTTTAAATTGGCATTAACACTCCTAAATATTATTTTTCTAAAAGTTTGCCTTTAGGATATAGACGCTTCCAAAGTGGTAAAATGAGCGTCTTCCGCTCTAAATTTTGAGCTTAGCAAGTTAAAATTTGAAAAAAAAGTACTATGAAGATCTTTACAAATACTCTCATGAAAAAATAGTTTGAACGAAATGCATAATCACCGGTATAATCAGCAAAAGGACGTTTGGTGCTGAACATAGGCCTCCCCTACGGTTCCATGCGATCTTAACAAGATCATCTGTGCATCTTGTCAGTGGACTCTTATGCTGCGCCTTTGGTCGAAGCGTCTTTAATCTAGAACTTTTCTGCCCCAACGGCCATTATTTCTTCGCGCTGTGTCCATTGCCAATAGGCTTACTAATTCGCGTTGCTATTTCTGATTCTTTAGTTATGCTACGTGTCTCTTAATTTCATATTTTATCTTGTAGAAATGCACCGAGCATAGTCTTTTGCATCGCTCGTTGTGTGATTTTGAGCTTCTGTATAAAGCTCATAGTTAGAGACCATGTTTTGCATCCGTATGTCATCACAGGTAACATGAACTGGTTGAAGACTTTCATTGAGATACAGACATTGAGGTAGTTGAGACAAAGAAGTATTCGCACAGTTTCCCGAACGATGGCCAGGGTTAGATTCGTCGATTGACCTCTTTCTCAAAGTTGGACCTACTAAGTGATGTATTATTTTAGTTTGATGCCGATTCTTTTCCATTTCAGGAGTCTGGCAAACAAATGGTTGTGATCATTATTATCTTAATGAAAAAGGTTGTATTGAGATACATTTTTTAAATGTTTTAGTCAAAGTACGAAATGAGTTATGTTTACTCAAAATTAATTAATAATATGAATAATACAAAGCTAACAGTCATATCTCTACAATTGTTTTTTTTTTCCGTTTTGCACACTGCTTTTTACCTTTAATAAACGTTGTCTCCTCTACCCAATGATTGTGTCGAAGAGATCTTCCAGTGGTAAGACGGCTAATATTGTAGGTACTTGTGATTTGTTTGTTTTCTTTTTTATGTCATTGTTATTAGTGTCCTTACTTGTACTAAAAATAATATTTATTATTTATTATCATTATACCTGCGAATCAGTAAGCATAAGTATTAAAACATAAATTAAAACAAAAAATCTGGCTGATATTTGTAACTCAAGCACAAAAAAAACATAACCACAAGGAAAAATAGAAAGAGTACAAACAACTCTGTTCTAGATTTTCTGCAAGATGATAAAGATGAATGCAGCTCGTATAGTAATAATGACTCTCAATCACAACAAATTTCGACTACGCCATCTAGGCCTAATATTAAGAGACAACTTGAAAGCGCCTGCGGTACAAGCACCCCATGTCATCCAATCGATAACAATAAATCATCAACATCGCTAGATGGCGTTACAAACGAAAAAATGCCGAGGAAGCCCATAATATATATCATTGGTTAACAACAAGTTCTGGGCCTTGCCGTGAAACTTTTGACCTCACGGTTGGGGCAATTTAATGATTGTTATAATGTGTCCAGCACAGTAAAACCATTTGCATCAAGCTCGGAAGTGCTTAAAAGCTGTAAACAACTACAGAATTCTCTCAAAAGTCAAGTCAATGACATATTGATATTATCGGCAGGCTGTAATGACAAGAACCCTCATTTAATACTAAGTAATTTTTGTAACGCCTTATGTAATTTAAATCAATGTAAAATATTTTTGCTAAGTGTACAACATAACCGATATCTGAATGTGCCTAAATTGGACTCCGAAATTGAGCTGACTGTAAAAAACTACAAAAACTGTAATTTTATTGACTTAGGTAAATTATTGTCCATTATTATTATCCACTCAACACAAACCATGACTTCAAAATTAATTAAATTATGTTCCAAATTAAATATAGAAATTGACTACCTAAAATATGAAGACGATTATATTAAAAATGGATTAAAATTTAAAATGACTTTAACTCAAAAAAATATGGATTTCATTTCAAAAAATCGGATCTTAAAAAGTGGTAATACACATACATCTAAATATAAAAAAGGCACTATACCACATTATTTCCCCTATGTAGCAAAGGCATTTCTAAACAAAGTAACTTCATTACCTATTAATAAAACGTCAGACTTTTTTCGTCCCTAAATAAACAATGATAAATTCTTGATTCTTCATCAAAATATTCCAGGCCTATCGTCTAAAAAGGAGCTCATCGTAATCACCCTCTCAGATATGAATAGCGACTTGACTCATGTTCTTTGTTTTTCAGAAACTTTCATTAAAAATGGGGAGGAAAAGAACATCAATATTCACAATTATGAACTTGCAGCCCATTGCTCACGGAACAAAAAAAGGGGGAGAACCTGTTTAATGGTAAAAAACGGTTTAGCATATAAACGTACAACTATTTTTGATGAGGCCATAGCTAACTTTCACTTTGAATGCTGTGCAATAAAAATACCTTACCACAACCTCATTATTGTCTGCACTTACCGTTCTTCAACGGCTACCAAAAAAAGGCATTTTCAATGTTTTTTTGAGAAACTAGAGGTCGTACTGAACAAATATCTGCATAAGCACCCAAAACAAAAAAATGTTATTTTGGGAGATGTAAACATAAATACATTAATGAATAATAACGTGACTTCTAATCTCAATAACGTACTGCTTAATTATAAACTTACACAGCTTATCACGACACCCACTAGAGGTCAATCATGTATCGACCATATTTACAGTAATGTAAGCCGTGCTACAGGATTCACCCTCACCCTCAATTTGTCAGACCACGATACTGCGCAAGTTTTTAGTATGAAGAGCAAACCAAAATCACTCTTCCGGATACTCTATATATCTTTAGGAGGGACTACTCTATTGAAAATATGGTTAAGTTTAAAAAATATTTGGCCAGCCTTTCTTTATCAGAGGTCTATAGCGAAACAGAACCTAATACAGCATTCAATAAATTTCATGAATGGTTTTGTTTGCTTTACAATCTTTGCTTTCCATATATAAAAGTTAGATTATGTACAAAATGTAATTTGAAGTAGATAACAACTGGAATAAGGAAAAGCTGTGCCAAAAATAGAGTCCTTAGGCAAAATTACTACAGAAAGAAAACTTAACTTAACTTAATAAACTCTAATATCAAAAAACTCAAAACTACTAAAAAAAATGTATACTAAATGCAAAAAAAAACGAATAATAAATATGTACTGAAAAGTAAAAATACCTGTAAAGCTACATGGAAAGTGATTAAAGAGGAAATAGATACTAATCCGCAGTACAATAACTTTATTGATATAATTAAATATGACAACAATGTTATTTCTAGTCCTACTCAAATCGCTAATACTTTTAACAATTATTTCATTGAATTGACAAATATAGATAATACAATTAATATTTCATGTGACACACTAAATAAAATTTTGAATAATTCTATTTATCTGAAACCCATTGACGAATATGACACAAATAAATTTATACTGACCTTAAGTAATAGCAACTCTGAGGGATACGACGGCGTGTGTACGAAAGTTATTAAGTTTTGTAATAAGGAATTAGGCCAAGCTTAACTTATTTAATTAATTTGTCCTTGGCATCGGGAATCTTCCCTAATAAACTAAAATTTTCTATTATTAAGCCTTTGTTTAAAAAAGACGATAAATCTATTTAGGACAATTATCGCCCAATGGCGCTGGTGCCGATCTTTTCAAAAGTGTATGAAAAAGTTATGCATAGTAAACTTACATCGTTCTTTGATAAGTATCAAGTCATCCAGCGCAATCAGTATGGCTTTCAGAAAAATAAATCTACTGCACATGCCATCTTTGACATGGTCAACGAGACTCTGACTAGCCTTAACGCGAATAATTATACAACCGCCATCTTTTTTGATATGTCAAAAGCTTTCGATTTCGTTTCACAAAATTCGCTCCTTGAAAAATTGGAAAAATGTGGTGTCAGGGGCAATGCCTTATGTTGGATTAAAACCTACCTTGATAACCGCCAACAATCCGTTGAAATTAGTCGACCTGACTGTAATTTTGTGATTCAAAAATATAGATCGGATCTAAGAGTAAACAAATATGGAGTCCCACGGGGTAGCGTTCTAGGTGTTCTGATCTATATTAGCAACCTCCCGGAGTTAACTAAACACAAATGTATTTTATTCGCAGGTGACATAGTTGTAATTGTAAAAACAGACGGTAAATTGACTCTGGAAGATCATATTCAGGACATTAATAATACACTTAAAACTTTAATTGAATGGCTTAAAAATTATAATTTACATATAAATCTGAACAAAAAATACTTCATTAATTTTAATAATATAATATATCAGACAGTGGACATACATTTCGAAGGACAAAAACTGAAAGGTACAAATATGACAAAATTCTTTACAGCAAGCAAAGGAGGTTTATATGCGCAACACCAGAAATGGCAATAGGCTTGTGGCAGATATCACTTCAAAAAGTGCAAAATTTGAAAAAACTGTTACTGGATGTGTATTCTTATTTATAACAAAGTACCTCGTAATATAAAAGACTCAGTTCAACAGATTTAAAAGTGCACTTTACAAATGGCTAATTCATTGTTTTTATAAAGTTGATGATTTTTTAAATTTGAAGTCATGGTGTTTGAGCCGTTTTATTATTATTGAAACTAATTGTATTAATATTCTTGAAAACTTTGACATGTGAATTTATATTATGAATTCTGACTAGTTTAATTGATTATTATTAATTGTTTATTATTAAAATATGTATTTGCATGCTATTAAATGATAGCTGAAAAAGCTGAGCTAACCATACATTTATACTATCCAAATGTACCCTTTTTCATGAGCAAATAAACACTTTCTTTCTTTCTTTCTTTCTAAGTTATTATTATCCTGGCTAATCAGTAAGGCCATGAACAAGGAACATAGCGAATGGCTGTTGGGGAAGAAAAAGTTTAGATTTGAGGCTTCTCAAGCCTCCTGACCAAAGGTGCAGCGTAGGACAGCTACCGACGAGATAGACAGACAACCTTGAAAAGATTGCAGAATTACACTGGATGCAGAACGCTTGCAACCGGTTGCTAAGGAAAACTGTGGGATCTCCTACCGTGGGTTTTTATTCTGCAGTAGAGTTCTGGCTTACAGAGATTATGATAATTGGTAAATGTACTTAAATATTCAATTATTTAGTAAAATAATTTCTTGATACATACCTCTGTGAAATTGCCTTCAAGACTGATCCAAATTTCTACGGAACCAAAAAGACCCGTTTCTTTTCTGTATCGTAACGCTTGTATAAAGTAATCATTATGTGGAACCATCATAATTGACCTAACGTGTATACTAATCTAAACATCCGAAAACGCATGTCATGCTCATTCGGTTTACGCGTGTAACAAAGTTTATACCTACATATAAAACGCTGAACGTATCATTTTCAGGCATAGTGAAACATGAATTATGAGAAATTGCTAGTGATTTTCGGGTATCTCATGATATTCCGTGGTGAAGTAGCTGGGAGTACAGGACATTGCCCGAATGTTAGGAGGTCGTTAGGGGCGGTAAGGAAGAAGAGGTATTTAGCTTTCCCTGATGGCAGTTCAGCTTCTGTGAGTGAATATTACTATTAGTGAATATGAATTTACGTTTGTCGAAATATTTATAGTGCATGCTAAAATGTCCTATGAATCAGTGGATTATAGTCCTAATACTTTATAATACAGGTTTTATTGATAACTCTCTCAAATACTTATTTTATGGTAGTGTTCCTCAGTGTTTAGTGAGTGTTTTGAATTATACTTTTGTTTTTATAGTCTTTTGTCACTATATTAACCTAATAATATAAAATGCACTTTGAAAAATGGTACAGTGTCAAAAGAGGAAACAATCCTTGGTTTTACGCTATCCGGGCGTATATATGCCAATGTCATTCGGTCACCGACACATTGGCAAGCCTGTTGAATTTTGCAAATGCTTTCTTTAACGTGTAGGCTGCGTGAACTCATTAATGTTGCGAGTTTTCTCTCACCATATTCAAAGACACTATTTTCTCAAATATTTAACAATTGGTTAAGATGAAGAAGGACAATTTATAATTATATTTTGATTTTATAGTGTTTTGCCACCTAACAAAATTAATAATTTAAATGCATTCCTCATCTGACACAGTTTCTTTTTTCAAGTGTCTTTTTATATTATTGAGCGGTTTGAAGTTAAAACCGAAGGTTTAAGTTATTATGTTTTTACTGTATTATCCTTTTTATATCTTATACTTACCTATATCTACTAATCTCGCAGTTTCTCATGATATTCAAGTGTAACATTGTGCTATTTACGTCAATCGCTAATCAAATTCTAAATACCTCGTGATTTACATAAATAATATCACGAAATATGATATCTCTAGATGACAAATAGTTTTTGAATAGCCAAATCACTTCTAATACTAAGCAACTGAATCCCTTGAAGTTATCCCGTTTTAGATAACAATTGATTTGGCTAAAGCTTTCCAAACGCATGTGCCATCAGGCTGGATGTTGACCATGGATTTGGACGTGATATTCCCTCTCCCTGATACACAGTTCACGTTAGAACATTCTAGAAGAAAGCTTCACCATAAACAGAAGAGGGACCTGTGGGAGAGATTTGAAGAGGCTATCGGATTGTAAGTTTACTTAAATAATCCTTTAGTAACTGTGTAAGACCATGGCCACTTATCTACGGCGTGGCACCGTACCGCAGCGCATCGCAGTCCGGCGCCGCACCGTGCCACGGTATGGCGCTTCGCCGTAGATATCTAGCCGCGGACTAATTCGTCAGATGCCATCATAATAACTTGGTTTTTGATATTTATTTGTAATTACTTTTTTGTTTTTATATTGTTTTGTCACTGTACAAACTTAATAATATAAATTTCACTTGTATTGTGAGAGCAATCTCACAATACAAGTGAAATTTGATGATTTTACTCAGCCTACATGTTAAGGTAAGCGCTTGCAAAATTCAATAGGCTTACTAATGTGACGGCGGCCGAGTGTTATAGGCATACGCGCAGATAGCGTAAGAAACGGGGTTCGATTCCTCGTCTGTCACACAGCTAAAGTTGCTTTTTACAAGTGTAATTTATATATAATTTTTGTTTTTAATTGAAAGGTTTTTAAAAAGCTACGTCGCTGTTATTTAGCAACAATTACTTTAAAAACATTAAATTCCGACGTAATAAAAAAACATTGGCAAATTCTATCAAGTCCTACAAAACGTGCATTGAACATTGAACCAAACTTTAATCAATCGTAACTTTTATTAAGCGTTAGGTTAACATTGGTTTAATATGTATTTTTTTTTCGTTTCAGTCATAACTTGAACGGCCGTGCATGCATTTTGAGGAGCATATGCGAGGCCAAAGTGCATTTAGCACCAAAAGGAAAATCGTTGGTACACGATGTTCTCAGAGCTGTTTTTACGTAAGTAAAAATATCAATCTAGTTATTTTTTAGGGTTCCGTAGCCGAATGGCAAAAAACGGAACCCTTATAGTTTCGTCAAGTCTGTCTGTCTGTCTGTCTGTCCGTCCGTATGTGACAGCCATTTTATTCTGTAACTATAAGCGTTACACAATTGAAATTTGGTAAGAAGATGTATCTTGTTAACCGCTTACCGATTCTCATACAAAAAATAAAAAATAATGAGAGTTAAGGGGGGGCTCCCATACATGAAGCTAAAACCAAAAAAAAATTTTTTCGTCAAACCTATGCGTGTGGGGAGTCTATGGATAGGTCTTTTAAAATGACATAGAGGTTCCTTAAACCATTCTCTTATAAAGTATAACGTTTCATAGCTAGAAGCTTCCAAAGTGGTAAAATGCCCCCCCCCCCTATCTATTTTCTAAACCAAGCAAGTGTAAATTTTGAAAAAATATATAATGTAGATCTTCACAAATACTTTCAACAAAAATTGGTTCGGACGGGATCGAATTAGTAGTTTTTGAGATATAGCACATTTTCAACAACTGCAAACATAACTTTGTCCTTCATACAAACACTATGAAAAACAAAGTTATATCTGCAGTCAACAAAATATTGTGGTATTTTAGGTTAGTGGAAGTAAGTGGATCCCTAATTCGGTTAAAGTTGGCACGGAACCCTCAGTGGGCGAGTCCGACTCGCACTTGGACGGTTTTTTTTAATTTATGTGAGTAGCAGTAAAACCTGCTAGTAATTGTGTTGTAATGATGGTAATTGTAAGCGCTAAATTTTCACAACGTGTTTGATACAAAGTGACGTTTTTAATTTAATTATCTGTTCAGCCAGTATGGCTAGCAAACAGGTAGGCTGCTACTAGAATGTCTCAAGAATTGGGGATCATTATTATCTCCAATTATTGTTCATCAGTGTTGGAAGTTTCGACATCGTTTCCCTGTCAAACAACTAAGTGGCGCTCGAAAAACGCTAAGACAAAATTAGTGTTTTCGTGTATTTATTGAGTGAGAAGAATTTCGTAATTGAGTTTAAAAAATTACAGATATTTTTTATGATTTATTAAAAATATATAAGATATCAAAGAAGATATCACTTAAAAAAACAGGATATTTGATGCAGCAGAAAATAAGCAAGCTGAAATCACCTACACGAAATGTCAAACATTTTGATTCAGACTTCGGCTGGAGGTTAACTTTCACGAAAACTACGTTCAATTTATTAACCTTTGAATTTTGTGGGTCAGTAGGAATGTTGTGAAGTCGTTCTACGATGCTATATTTTACTATTTTTTATTCCCTCTGTGTAAAGTAGGTAGTGGGGGCAACCGAATTGATGACAGCGCTTGCAGTAACTCAAAAATAAAAAAACGTTGGCTGACGTTTGCTACCAATTTCTATAGTAAATTTTGTCAAAAATGTACGTAACCGTGCATCATAATTTATCAAAAACGGTCTTCAATTTTGTCGGTTTCACGCACTGAGGGTTCTGTGCCAATTTTAACTGAATGAGGGAATTCACTTACTTCCACTTAGCTAAAATACCACAATATTTTGTAGACAGCAAATATAATTTTGTTTTTCATTTGTATAAAGAACAAAGTTATGTTTGCGGTTGTTGAAAATGTGCTATATCACAAAAACTACTAGTTTGGTCTCGTTCAAACCAATTTTCGTTAAAAGTATTTGATAATTTTATTTCGTTAAAAAAAATTACATCTTAAATGTACCTTTTTTTTACAAAATTTACACTTGCTTAGTTTAAAAGTTAGAGGGGGAGGGACGCACATTGTACCGTTTATCTATCAAAAATTAGACTTTAAAAGAAAATGGTTTTAGGAACCTCTATGTCATTTTATAAGACCTATCTACAGACGCACACGTACGCATTGGTTTTACAAAAAAAATATTTTTGTATATGAAAATTTCAGTGTGATGCTTTTAGTTACAGAATAAAGTGGCTGTGACATTCGGACGGATACACAGACAGACAGACAGACTTGACGAAACTATAAGGGTTCCGTTTTTGCCAATTGGCTACGGAACCCAAAAAAGGACAAATCGACACTATAGATTAATCGAATTGCAAAAAATTATAATTATAATATTTCATTGAAATAATTTTGGTTTAATTACTTTACGTAATGACAGCCAGCCATTTGTCATTTCAACGTCCGCCAATAGTTTGTGACGCCGTCGTTGCGCACGGTCTCAATACATCATAAAATTAATATTCCTATCGGAATAGAAGGACAAGTAAAAGCTGTCAAACGAAACCGATTTAAGATGTCAGTAACTCACATAAGTAAGTAGCATTTGTAGCTTTAATTGAGATAACCTTTCGATCAGGTGATTTATAACAATGTTCCTAAGTTAAACATATTAGTTTACTGCATGATAAACAGCCGACACAAAATATTTAAAATGCAGCACTAGAGTAAAACTAAATATATGCATTTCCTGTATTATTCTGTCTTTACTTTTTACGTAAATTAACGTTTGTAGAATAGAATAATCAAACTGCGTACTTTAAATTTTAAGCGCATTGGTAAATATAAGTCGTATTTAAAGGGGCTTCGATTTGGACTAATTTACCTGTTGAATGATTATTTGTTGGGGTTATTCCGCTGTAATGAACAACAATCAATCACCGATGAAGTCAAGATATTTCAACAGAAATATTTCTTCAAAATATACACAATTTCACATAAATTTTCAAAAACTCAAATGAGAGAAATTTTCAGCGAGCCTTCATAAGATTCCGAACTGACTGACAGCTGCTAAAAACAGTTCTGCTACTTCGCATCTCCCATCTCTTTTTATCACACAGTTTGCTGCTAGTGACATCTCGCTTTTGTCGTTCTATTCCAAAGGGATAATAATTTTATGCAATACATACAAAGTACTCTGTGGCGACTCACGCAATGAACATATTTAATTTAGCATCGATGCAGTCGCGCTTCTGCAAAAATATACAGTTGCCAAAATTCAGTACATAATTTGACAATTTCCACCTCCTGCATCGCGACTGTATCGATTCTTACGCGCGTTAGCATCGCGACTGCATCGCTGCTAAAAGTAGCGCAGTGGGTAAAGGTTGACATTTTGCGATTGCATCGATGCTAACGCACGTTAGCATTATGACTGCATCGCTGCTATAAGTCACAAAAAGTGTAAAGGGTCTGTCACGAAAACTACCACAGGTTATGACAAATTGAAGATTCGATTTCGTCTAATGAGAATGCGATATGAGTGACAGCTAAAAGTGGGAGTGAGTCTGGAGAAATGAGACTTATCCTGAATCCATGTCTGATTGTAGCAATTAAAGCTGAATAATCTTTCACCCTAGGGATGGAATTGCTATTTTCCACCCGGCTATCTACACATGAAAGTTCAGTTTTTCAAATAGGAGAGATGAAAAGTATTTTGTAATCATCATGACCTAACCATAATCTCAAATTATATCTCTCACTTAATTTTCAGAGTGCCAGATTTTGAACAGGAATTTGAAGAAATCATGAAACAGGGATACGACGACGTATTGGACCCAGATCTTTGTGAAAGAATACACGAATGTCCAGTTTCTTTACTACATTTTATACTTGATTTGAATAAGCCTAGATAGAAGAAAATAGCTATTTCCACATTCAAAATATATGTTTTAGAGTATTTTAAACAGTCTCATTGTCTTGTTTTATATTTATAAAGATTAAATAAGAAACCTAAAATTTGCGCACGGGCGGGACTCGATCCATCAATTTTCTGGCTAACCGAGGCCAAACGTTCTACCAATTGAGCTACCGTGTTGTCAGTCCGACCTTGCGAAATTTGTGGTCTCTTATGGATCCGTTATTATGCGTGATGTTTAGCGCCATCTACCCGTCTGTTTATGAAACAGTGGGCCAAGTAGTTATTCTTTACAGAATAAATTCAACTTGGAAATTAATGACGCTTCGCTATCTAATTAACGTTAGCCAGAAAGTTGCTGGTTTGAGTCCCACCCGGGCGCGAATTTTCAGTTTATTATTTCATCTTTATGAATACATAATAGATATTTATAACAGTTAAATTGTTTTTGTAAGAGTGTAAGCATGACTGAGGAAGTGAATTTGATTTTAAATTTTCAATTATACGATTGATTTTATTTAAGCATTTGTATATGAAAGTATTGTGTTGATAAAAATTGTACCAGAATATTATCAATGAGTATCTTGATGTTTATATGTAGAAATAAATCATTAATGAGCTTTTTTACCCAACTGATAAAAAATGTTACAAAATAATTTAGTCTGAATATATTAAAGTAAGGGCTGATTTTTCAATAGTTAGATAAGAAATATTCTAATTCGAAAACGTCACCTAATTGTCAGCAAGAATACGTAACTGACATTTAATAAAATCTGTCGCTTTATTATTTATCAGTCTAATAAGTTTTATCTGACCATTTAAAAATCGGCCCTAAGTGAAATATAATGCACGGCTTCAACTTTATTTTTTTATCTCGGCTGGCCCGCAGATCTATTACACAATAAACAATAAAGAGGTTTATCCATTTTTTTGTGTGTTTTATCACCATTTAAATGATTAAAATATGCTTTTATCTGATCTCGTAAATTTGTACAGGATTTGTTTTTTGGTCAGCGAACGCGACTCACGGGTGTTTGAACAAACGATATTAATTTTAAAAAGATACACCTAATATTTTCATGACCCACAAAATCAAATTATTATTGCAATACTAGCCACTGAGTCAAAAAACTACCAACGCCCGGTCGGTGCTCCTGGCTAGAAACCAGTTGATTTGCGAATATTTAACAGAATTTGAATTCCCAAAGAAAATAGAGTCTTAAGACAACTGGCGACGGCTTGATATATGCTGGCTATAAATCTTCGAAGCTTTTAAAACTGAGGAGGGAATGGATGTTGGGGTTAAGCCCAGCTAATGTTAGGAGAATGACGTGGTAAAATTATGTTAGCGTTTCCGTAAAAATATATCACAAAAATTATGAAATAGGGTATTAACTTCGTTGTTTTGGTTTATTGCAAGCAAATAGATTTATCAAAATTAATTGTTATAAGTATGTGCCAAACAACACACCAATTGTCTTAGATTGTAACTAAGGAATTTTCTTAATTGTACTACGAATAACAGATTGTGGTTGTGACGGGGGCGTGCCCTATAAATACTTAAATACATATAAAATCCATACTTAGGTACAAATGTTCCTGCTCATCACATTAACATTTGCTCCTAGCGGGATTTGAATCCGCGACCGCTGCCGTAGTAGCCGGTAGACGTCCATTTACGGATTCGGTTAAGATTTGATAACATTCACTTATTCATAAAATCATTATAGATTTCTCCGATGAATCTATTTTATTTTTATGTTTTATTATATTTGTTTACGATATTAATTTAAAAATGAGTAGAAAATCTAGCTGAAATCCCAGCCGAATGTCTTATCGAACGTTTTGAATTGCCCTGATGGTCATAGTGCTCTAAAATGTTTACTTTTAGATCAGTTTCCCAAAGTTATAATATCTAATCAAAGTATATTAAAATCGCTTATTCGTTGTAGTAAATGACATTATCAATTTCTATGACTGGATACATTTGTTCGGTGATATTCTTGTGTAAAACAATTTCACTGCGATGCAAATAAAAACAAAACCTGTCACAATTTTGTTACCGGGGATTAATGGTAGTCACTTTTTCCCTAGTTTTAATGCACACAAGCTCACACAGCCATATCCAGTTGAAGATCAGCCAGACGAAATTAAAACTCAAATACCAAAAACTCATAGATGTCCTCACCTTTCGGTAAAACCGTGGCCAAATACCTATTGCTAATCATTAAAAAATTACCGTAAGCATTGTTTTTTTGAGATTATTCGCAATATTGTTTAATAAAAAAGGTCTTTATTTTTAACAATAAGGTTTACAAAATTAAGGTTATAGCACATCTTTCAACTCGTTACGGGTACAAGACAGTATCAATTCGAGGCGTTCAATATTATTTGTGTGAAACTTCATTAATACTTTAATGCACATTTATCAACTTCTTAGCGTAACCGCCTAGGATTGAGATCAACTCGGGACTGATGGTTGTCAGCTATCTGCCCAGCCTGTCAAACGGGCTGTCGAATTCACAAGAAGAACTCCCATGAGTTGTTGCAAATACAATCCAAGGCGAGGCGTTTGCTATCCGGTGCCGATCCCACGCCGAGGCGTTGCTGTTCTTTTTACGTAACTTGCGTCCGTATGGTGGACGCCTGGTTGATGCTGGGTTGATCACGGGTTGATAAATTTACTTTAACGTCTACTTTCAGAGCGACGCCACACAAGCGCGGCAATATCTTAACGCAACACTATTACATCTTAGTCCTAGGTGGAGGCCTTGTCTTTTTAATACCTTGTCCGTTACGAGCATTGGCGTTACGTTGCGACAAGCATCGAAAACAAAAAAAGGGCGTCTGTTCTTTTGCCACTATGTCCTAATGGAACGACCGTGATCCGTCATCGAGCTCACCCTACCGCCAATATGTGAAATGTTTGTCATGTTTCCAAGCTAGGTCAAGGGTTTGTTAATTTTTCATTCGTTTGATTGATGTATGCCAGACTGCTGTTGAGATGCGTCCTATTAATTTTTGCAATTTGAATTGTTTCCATTACCTTACTCGTAAGTGGTAATCATAATCTCAATAAATCTTTGCCAAGACTATGGCTTTATTTAACTTAGGTTGGCTACCTTGCATTCTACACCGAAAGAGTAAAACTATCTTACAAAAATCTTATGATTTAGCGTAAGGTTGACTAACAAAACTAGTCAAAAACTTTTCATTTATTAAAAACTGATAGATTCCTATCTCATATAATACACGTCCCTTTGTTTAAAAATAAACAAGGTCCATAAAGATGAAATAAAAAACCAAAAATTTCGCGCGTAGTGCGCAAAATTTTTGGTTTCTTATGTCATTACTCATTATGAATATAAAATATGACCCTGTGAGTGTTAAAAACATTCTAAATTTTCACATCTGTTCAAATTTTTTCATCGTGTGCCGAATGAAAATGGCTGATTATTGTTTGGCCCAGTGGTTTATTATATTTGTTTTCATATAAAAAACTAAATTTGGAATTTGAATGTGTATTTTTTTCATACAAACCGTAAAAATCGATATTAATGAAACCTCCGGGCTAAAATGAAATTAAAAATGATAGATGTAATAATATTTTGCCATTACAAGACATTATTTTTATTACCAAACACCCTACATATTTCCAGAACATAATAACCCGGCCACCGAAAAAAAGCCAAAAGATTTCCCTAACCGAATCTCATTTACCCTCCATATTTGACGCCTGAAGCATGAGTTTTGACGGGAGAGAGCACTCTGTCGCGTTATTTTTAACAGAATCAATGTCTGACCCAATAAATCATTCTAAAAAGCTTTCACAACCTTTCAGGATCAATAAGCTCTTTATACTCACAACATAAGTGCTCATAGAGTAAGCTCATTAGAGTTTAATCAGGCTAAGAGCGTAGTACACTTGTGTTTACCAACTAGGTAGAAGTGATAGTCAAAACCAATGTGCCAATGTGTAAACTCTTTTCTTCAACTTCAAAATCGGCAGTACAAGAATGTGATATTGTTGCAATTTGATAGTATTTCAGTATGATGATCTAACTACGGCTTCGCAAACTCGTGTGCTAAGTTTGAAAGTGTATGTATGTTTGTCCACGGATTTTTCGAATACGAGTAGTCATGGGAGATGATATTATTTTTTTAGTCTAATCAAGTAGGTATATTTAAACTTAACTTACAGGGTAAGTTTAATCAAAATCGGTTCAGTTGTTTCTGAGATATGGTTAATAAATGACTAAAAATCATGATCATCATGCAGCGACCCCAAATGAATTTGTTTCTCCTTTGTAAATTTTTAGTCAGATTTTGAGGGCGATATTTTTTTTATTTGGTATGGTTTTATATCGCACTGACTTAATTTAAAATAGGCAAAATATATATTTAATGTAAATCAAACTAATAATACTTAAACAAGACATTCGATTGAATATAAGTAATAATTATATTATGATTCATACTCCAGATGTTTCGTTTTTGTATCAGATCTGTGACGTTTAATAACATTACCTTTTATTTGTCTACCAACATTTATGATGTTAATAGTTCATGCTTATTTAAGTAAAAGCTTAACTTGAATTAATAAATCCATGTTTAAAGTTAAACACCTTAGTATGATACAAATAACTATTTACCTACTCGCTTTCTAAAAATACAGAATGTAGAACAGTATCTAAAATTGGGGTTACTTAGTAAAATTGACACTTACCGTTCGTAGCTGGCAAAGCTATGAAAATTGGATGCACCGTTACTTAGGGCACCGAAACACCTTGTTAAACTTTCATTTTACACCTAACCACAGAAGTTATCACTCACATAGTGACACAGCGACAAAACATGGCGAAATATTTAGACTTGATTCTCATATTGGTGTGCTGTACTTCTGTATTCAGTTTTGACGATGAAGATTATACTTCACAGAAATCAAAGGTTTTATCCAGAAAACGGAGATATGTCACTTTCCCGGAAGGCTCCAGTTTCTCGGTGAGTACAAATAATTTGTTAAAATCTATTAATTATTGTCATTCGAAATTCCAATGTAACCGGGCGTGTAACATGTGCGCCACTTCATTTTATGTTAATTAACAAGCCACTTAATTGGGCTCTAAAATTAATTTTCGGTCTTTTCAATATACAATAATATTAAATGATTATTTGATGGTTTTCCAAGAAATTATGCTATAGCTGGGAATTGCAACCAGGTATGGTTTTCAACCCGACCGGGCCCAGTAACATTTTTCCCCAAGCTGGGGCGGGATGATGAGTTATCAATAAAATCATTACTTTAGTATAAAAATATGCATATAAATGGAAAAAGACAATGATTAAACTTACTTTGAATTGATAAAATTTGCTAACTCAGAACAAGGGTTAATTCATTATTAATGAATTAGTCTTACTAAATTTGTATTGGTACTAGGGCAATTATTTTTTAACTAGCGAAATTTGATTCTCACGTTCGATTTTTCCGATATTATAGCTAATCTGACAGTTACTCGGAGAAAAGACGAATTCAACAAAGTAATATCAAAAACATTTGTGGGATTCGTAGCAATAACTAGCTATTATAGCTGTACTACGTCGTCCACATTTAAACCACATCAAAGCACTATTTTTACGAGTTGGCACTCCCGCGCCACGTTTTTCATACCTACCAGTACCCTTTACTAATCGCTCTACAACTTCGATCTGTGAAGATATTTTTTAAGAGAAAGAGTTTAATAGTTTATTTTTGTTGTTATAGTGTTTAGACCCCTGACTATACAAACTTACGCCTATTCGTAAAAAAATCTTTCAAAATTCAAAAGGCTCGCCTATGTGTCGGTATCCGAGTGGTATAGGCAAGCGCGGCCGGATAGTGTAAGATACAGGATTCGATTTCTTATATGACACAGTTAAATTTTCTTGTTTTTGTTGTGCTGGCACGTCTTATATATACTCTTCGATAACAAATGTGGAATATCGCGTGTGCTTTTAATAACCACACTTTTATTAAATACAATCATGCTTTGATAAATGATGACGATAATAAATTAAAAACTTACTACATTTACCAATGCAATAGCGTTGTAGTTCCTTTAAAGGATGATAAGAGAGTGTATTTATGGTAATATTGTGATTGTTATTTATGTGTATCAGCCGGAACAGAAAATAGCTTCATTGCAATCTTTTCTCCCAGAATGACTTCAAAAAACTTACACATAGATGACCGCAGTTATATAAATTGTTTTTTTGCACATTGTCATAGTTATAATTGAAATCTTTTCTTAAATATTTAATTATTTCCTTAGGTGGTTTTAAGTTACCGTAACTATCAAAATATTCTGCATCAATATAGCGTAGGCTACCCAATGAGTACCTGAGTTTTCAGCTGTGTCGAGATTAATGACACCACATTCTATTGGAAAAGGTTTATGTGGTAGCTGATCTCTCATATATACACCTCGAAAAAAAGGAATACTATTAGAGTGATTCATCATATCGATATTAGTTAAAGCTCTTTTGGGTAGCCTATAAAGAAATTTTTCGGCGGGAGCACTTTGAATGTCAAGTCTCTATCAATGGTTAACATGTTTATTTATCTTCTTTACTAATATTTTCAGTGCGCCGGCTGCATGACAGTCGGTCTCATAGGCCAACCGGCCCCAGCTACAGCTCCCGGCACCTTCACCTTCGGTATGAACTGGGGCATAGCATATGAACTACCCAACGCCACGGAGACCCTGGCCTATTACCACCAGAAGTACAGGCTGAAGCATAAAAAGGCAATGGCGCAAAGACGGAGTAGAAGAGACCTGTATGGAAAGTTGGAGACGATTTTGGATAAGTAAGTGTGGATGAATTTATGTATTTTACTTTGATGTTCTCATTTTTAAAACGTGTAAAGACACACTTGTCTTAATCCACTTATTAAGGCGCAAGTATGTGGTCTTTTAGACAAAGTTCTAGAAGCTGTAAGATTTTTGACAAATACAGAATGTTGTTTTGGTCTGCGACGAGCAACTCAGGGGCGGTTGTACAAACGATACTGATGGCAAAAATATATATGAAGAAAATGAAAAATAAAAAACAAAAAATCAAATCCTACTCTTCCTCTTAACAGCTTACAAGCTACGGCATAGTATTTCGTTGATACGTGCAAGCTACACGCGAGGGTTCAAGTTTCCCCATTCGATTTGATTTTTTGAATGTCGTGAAGAGGTTTTCTTCTATAAAACTAGCTATACTTTAAAGTTTTTTTTTTCGAGATTAACCGTACCTCATATTATCATCCCTGAGTTGGATGTCCCTAACCAAAACAACACTTGTATTATTGTAATTATTAATTCATCTAGTTATGTTTTATTTTCGATAGCACAGAGATTATCTAGTGTGGATATTTGAATAAGATAGATTAGTATCCTTATCCCTTGTTCTTTCAGCATTGGCTACAGTGGAAGACAGTGTATCTTAAAGACTCTCTGTGAAACCAAGCAGCGCATCATGCCAAACGGAAATAACATGATTGAAGAAATGTTTAGAACCTTATTCACGTACGTATATGGATATTTTATCCTTGATCACATTCTATATAAACTAGCCAAGTTTTAATAAAATGTGAACTCTGATGACCTTTACTACGATTGCGCAAAATCACGTAGCATTGGTTGGCGAACTTAATAACAAATAAAATTTACTAAATGTTCTTCAGACTCGGGTGTTAACCGCTTTGTTGCATCAAGCTCTTTTGTGCTAAATGTAAAAAAGTTTAATTGCGTTCAAAGTGTTACAGATTTTTTGTACATATTAATTTGCTATACTCAAAAACTTCATGCATTGGAACCACATTTTCATTATCTGACTAGTGTTCCCAACGAACTTTGTTTCTCCGTTCCGCCCCTCTCCGAAATATGATTTTTTATTATTATCTTATTCCGGGCGGTGACGAATCTGTCAATGTAAAAATCATGAAAATCGGTCCACCCGATCAATTTTCAGATATTTTCCTTTCATAAGAACCTCCTGACAATAACAACTACAACAAAAAAAAATAGCGAAATTGATCCAACCATTCACGCATGATGCCGTGATCATGGGAAATATGGATTCATTTGTGTGCATGAACATGTTTGTTTGTATTGGTCTGGGTGTTTTCTATATATATCATGTATGTATTTACAAACAAAAAGCATTTAAGTATTATATCCGTTGTCTGGCACCCATAACACAAGCTTTGAGTAGCTTACTTTGGGGCTAGATGGCGATGTGTGGGAATGTCCAAAGGATATTTATTTATTTATTTTTATTTAAGATATATCATCGCAAATCCTAAAAAATATCATTTCAGGCTACCCATGACAAAAGTGCTACCAGTGGAACCTCTAGAACATTCGATCTACGACTCGGCGCACCGGCTCAGTACATCTTTATCTGACTGCGATGCGTTCACTTGTCCGGTCTCCTTAGTGGACTGGGCTAAAGGGTACTACAATGCGCCTGCGCCGAAAGTGGATACAGCCAGGCAGCCTTGGGCGCTGTTTAGTAGCAATTTTGGATAATATTAAATGTCAGTCAGGATTCGATATGCTTTATTTTATGGATAATTTTAGGAAAATATTGTTTTAACACTCACAGTGTCATATTTTATATTCATAAAGATGAAATAAGAAACCAAAAATAGCTCACGGGCAAGACCTGCGACTTTCTGGCTAACGGGCCAAATGCTCTTCCAATTGAGTTACGTGCTGTCGGTCCGACCATGCGATGGTCGACTGGTCTGTTATACTTTTTTTTTCTTATTTCATCTGTATGAATATTAGGAATTGAAAGATCCTTGTATGTGAATAGTTAAATATAACCATGATACCTTTATTTTAGGGTTATTTCAAGATAAACGTAACAAAACGTTTACCCACATTGTCTTGACTATAGCTTTAAATAAGAGTAACTTGTATTGAACCAATCGCAACTTTAAGTAGGAGTCGATTCCACCACTAAAATAAATTATTAATATCGTAGGTAACTTATATGCATTCGTGAGAAATTTGACAGTTATTAAACCTTTACAATAAAGAAGATTAAATGAGGCTACTGAGCTTAAAACAGTTGCTTGCAGTAGAAAAAAATCCAGCCAAGTTCGCACTTGTCGGACTCGTGCACTGAGGGTCCGTCCGAGGAATCCATTTTATGCAAACAATTTCTTTTTGGAGTCGGTGCTGTAATAGTTGATGCTTGATGGTCAAAGTGATTGCACCGACTCCAAAAAGAAATTGTTTGCATAAAATGGATTCCTTTCCTTGCAATGGTTAACAGTTTATTTAAGACGTTTAGTGCATTTTAGTTTTGAAGTCGGTTTTTACTTTTTTTTTAAAGTTAATTCATAGTGTTTGTATGAATAACAAAGTTATGTTTGCTGTTCTTGAAAATGTATTATATCTCAAAAACTGACCGTTCGATCCCGTCCAAACTAATTTTCGGTAAAAGTATTTGTTAAGATCTACATTATATAATTCTTCAAAATTTACACTCGATTAGATTAGAAGTTAGATGGGGGTACGCCCATTTTAACACTTTGGAAGCGTCTAGCTATAAAACGTTAGACTTTAGAAGAAAATGGTTAGTGTTTATAACGTCAAGGCTCTTACGTATATTGCCTGAATGTTGCCTGTTTATGTAGTGTAGGTAGTGTAATAACTAAATGTTAGTATTTGGATGTGGATTAAGTGTAAATAAAACACTCATTTTATAATTAACGCATAACATTTAATATTTATAGTTCATATTTATAATACATTTCAATATTAGCAGTAAGAAGTCATGAGTGTATCATAGTACGTGGTAGTGCTGATTTTGATTTAATTAATTTTAACATTACAAAATGGTACTTAACACTAGAACCATACTTCTTAGATATAATTATGTTTAATATTATTTTGCGTTTCATCAATCCATTTACCTATAATAATTGCTTACTCTAAATACTTTAATATACATTTTCATAGTTCCGTATATTATTGAGCTATCATGACTTATACATAGGTACAATACGAACGTCATTTATTTATATATTTATATAGCTTAGTGCATTGATCTTAGATTTATCAGTGGCGATGACTTTTTATACGACTTCGAACGACTCACTCAATTAATTACATTCTAATACTTTAATTTATAGACTATAGTTATTTCAATAGAAGTCTATTATTGTATTATGTTATACATGTATCTTAAACATTTAAATAAATTAGGAATTCACTCGCTTTTATCTATCTATTAACTATATTTGTATATTTACTGTGGTGTTCGTTAGCTGATGTCATTTTCACCGGTTGATTTGTTTGTGTAAAAATTGTAGATCTAAAGTTCAGCAAGTAAACCTACGCAAAAATGACAAAATTTCTAAACAAATTATCATATTTTCGTATAGCACATTAGAGTTCAATACCGGTTGAGTAACTGACTTTCTGTGTATTAGTTCTGATGCTGTCACATGTATATTTCGAAACCAGGTAATCTCTTAACTCGTTTAGTGCCAACTACTCGAACCCGAGTGTGCACGTTTGTTAAATAATAATAGTGCAAATATTTTTTTACGATTTTTATTAGATCACGCGTCAGAATAGCGGTTTCCTGGGTTTTTTTTTTCAAAAAATTACAAAGGCAATTAAAGTGTTAAATTTTGATCGTTACTTTTAAGGTAAATCGCAAAATTTAGGCCTCGTCTGCGGGGCACAGGGTCACGGTAATGTTATCTATACGGTATTGTAACTTGGCCGTATCTTTGAAATGAATGCTTATAGCCATGCGATAGGGCTGCCCGCCTGCAGAATTTTAATTACATTTGTGTTTCAATTTTTTTTTATTGAAATAAAATACTTTGAGTCTTGAATATAAAGTGTCCAATTAAAATCCGTGTTGTTTTTTGTTGGGACATTTAATTAAAAAACTATGTTTATGTATGAATAACAAATATTTTCTTTTTGACTTAGACGTGCGAAATGATTTATTACTAAATTTTAAAGTATAAGAAATCCGCATTTTAATATAAAATATAATTAGGAATGTGTCAGGCCAAAAGTGTGTCAGTAAACATCATTCAATTAAAACAAACAGCACACCGTTTGTATGTCACTGTAGCATAGTGGCGACTGTCTGCATACCGAGCGCATACTGAGATCGAGGCGCGAAAGCATATCTCTCGCTTCGTCTGTTTGTACGAAGTTGGAATACTGTAATATCATGACAGGGGCGGGGGGAAGGCGAGAGCGGGTTGCGTGAGGAGTGCGGGCGGCGCGGATATACCTGCCCGCGTCTGTCACCGCTAGAGATGTAAAAATACCGTATTATACCAAATGGTACTGAATCATACCGGTATTTTACAATAGAATTCAGTATTTTTCGTATTATTCGTATTATATGATTTCTTATCACAAAGCATTTGACTTGAGTTTTTCACGTATCACTGGAGAATGAATTGATATATACTGAAATATCTATACATATTATGAACATAAACATTGAAAACAATGCTTTCTTAGTATTTTTTCGACTGAATTCATGCATATAAAATATTGCTCGCACCATCACACGTTGCACGAAGTGGCAACGTCGGATTTGTTTGCTGACAAGTCTTACGTTTGCACGCTTATGTATGTATACATGTATTTATCACTTCTACATTAATAGCCAAACGAGTGAATGAAATAGAATGACTTCCTCTCTTTCCCCTCGTCTACGCACACGCACGCACGCCGCGCTGGCGCTGGTCATTTTGCTATCGCCCGCAGCTAGTTCCGTCCGGAATGTTGTTGCGAGTAGTCGTTACTATAGTTTTGAGTAATTTATTTTTTGATACATATTAGTATTCTTTGTAAAATAAGAATCAAATTCGTAATCACTTTTCCAAGAAACCTCAAACATGAAACCAATATCGATTTTCTGAAAAAATAATGTCTGCCATCTTGGATTTATAAATGGGTGCCATTTTCGGAATCAGTAACCTTGTAAACCTGATTAACGATACCCATATCGTTCTTACTCCATACATCTATTATCTGTTAATTTCCACGTCTTAGTATTATTTTAAACACAAAGCATAATATACATATATTTTTTTAAAGTGTCTATCTACATCAACCCATATTTTTCCCCATCCGGGATGACTTTAAAAAAAATACACTTTTGTAAACACATACAATGCAAAACATAAAATACCAAAAATACCGTATGAAATAGTATAATACGGAATAATACGGTATTATTGGTATTTTACCTTCGAGCACATTTGGTATAATACCAGGCTTACATCTCTAGTCACCGCACAGCGTTCTAGTCTCCCCCCGCCCCGCATGCCCGCCCCGCTGGTGAAGGAAGAAGAACTTGCATTAATCTAATATTGCTGTAACACGGAATGAAAATTGCTCGTTTATTGATTTTACTTCTGTCTCCCCTAAATTGAATTCGGAAATTATTTAGTTATATTCTGTACTACGAGTGACTAGGTCAAAGTCAAAGAATAAATGATATTTTTTCATTAAGTGTATCAAACGTACTATTCTGTCCACTTCTGCTTACTAGCTTGGTAGATTGACAGTGAAATACTAAAACGAAAACTAAAGACTGAGAATTCTAGCGATCACTTATGATGAATGTAATGCAAATACGGAAATAAAAGAAGACCTAGTAAAAATTAAGAACTGTATTTTGGCAGTGTAAAAAGAAGTAAGTACTTGTTAAACACTTCACTGCTATGTTAATTTCTGATTGTAAAGATATTAAGCACACAAATAGACTTTGATATAATGAATGAAATTTGGCAGAAATTAATGAATCAACTTACCACAAGTTCAGAACCAATATTGTAACTCTTACTCAATTCCCAAAAACATTAAGATCTAAAATTTTTACACAACAAATACCGTTACTCTTGACTAGAAAAGGTAAAAATAATATTATAACTAACTGAAGATTATGTCTAGACGAAGATTAATATTAACATTTACTCGAGACGATCCGTACATTCGATCTTAGCCTATATTATGCCGTTTCGACCATAATATAAATTATTGTAGGTAGTTATTAATCATTCACAATTACAAACTTTACACTTACACATTTAAGAGCAGTAAAGATTGCTTTAATTTTAATTAAATAAACACACTCATGAATCGCGACTAGAGATACGCAAGATCTTAATTAATTTCAATTTTGAGATTTGAACTTGAAACTTAGATTTAAAGACTAATAAAATAAGGCACACAAAGTATCGAACAAACGAATAGCCGAGATCAAAGCTAGGCTCTACAAAAGATAACAAATTATCTTATAAGGAATTAAAAAACATTATAACTGCTGTCTGGATTAAAAATCAAAGAATTTTAACTAGTATTTGCGGCTTTTTCCATAATGTTTTAAAGTACCAAAATAATTTGTACACAGAAATAAAATTTACACAAAATATTAACAATGAAACTGTACATTGAACATGGGTTGATGCACAACGAGCAATGCAATGAGATATGATGATAGATATTCACATCAAGAGTTTTTTATTTCATTTTCAATCAAAATAAAAATGTGAAAAATGCAATCATTTTTGCATCTTGTATTCACAATCTAGAACAATGAAATATGACAATTATTTACATCAATCCATTTAACTTTGTTATATCTTGCAACAAACTGTAACTCTAACAAATACACTCCAGCGATGCGTTGTAAAATGCATACTTCGAGAAAAGGTGGATGCCATTCCGCTTCCTTTATATCAGTTTTGGCCGGCCCACTCCCGTGAGCCGTTTTGCATCGCAATCCCCTGCATTGCCTTTCGTACAACTACCCTAAGATTCATTCGAGATAGAAGAAAGATCTTATACTGAGAAATTGGATTTATTATTCTGTATTTACATCTAACCGTGTTGGAAGCTCAACGCAAATTTCGTGTGGTTCTCTACTACTTATTAGTACATTTTACCATAATATCATGTAATATAATACAAACACTTATTTAGATTAAAAAACTAAGGTATAAAACAAAAACAAAGTTACTACAGTAAATGCCCAAAATGTTAAATGCAAAAAAATATTCTTTTATCGAATTTGGGAAAATAATGTAAAATTTGGTTACCGTAAAAGAGTATGCGATGCTAAAATTATACGTGAAATTATAACTTACGTCACTTTGGAAGACGTTTGATTAAATATGCGAATACCTCTAACTTACGTCGAAATTTTTAAGGTAAAGATTATTTACGTTAATGTATTTCCATGCGGTGTGACGTCAAAAGAGAAGATCAAACTGCTAAACCAATCGTAAAGTGCATCAAAGCAATTATCAAAAGTGTTATCGAAGAAATCACTATGCGAAATTCTAGATTTCGTTGAACCTAATTATAAAGCGTCTTGGATTATCTGTCAATACCGATATTTTTTTCCAAATTAACGTTAAAACTTACACGTACCTTCTTAAACTGAACATATTCTCAAAGAATAAAATAAACAGAATCAACGAAAGCAATAATTATTGCTGTACCGTTAAAATTACAAAGCAAATTACAAACGAAATCATCGTCGTAATACTAGAATGCTCTACGATTCTAAGTTAGCACTAAATGTACTGAGAAACGAACGTAGAAAAATAACTTGTCAATTATAATTATTTAAATACCTATGTTGATCAGCTATATTTACATGTCAACATTTCGGTTTAGTTGATCCTTAAAATTACTGACAGCCATATGATAGCTGACTATGAGATCGCAGCTCCATACACGATGTAGATAAATCCTGTTGCACATGCTAAATTAACGACAAACTATAATAAATTTTAATATTTGTAACTAACAGAAACATACTTCAATCAGTAACAGATATCACAGAATCAAAATAAATTAAATTGTGCCTATCAAAAAGAGTTCAAATCACGAGCTTGTATTTTTATCTTCATATACATATGTAGTCAAAATAGTATTTCTTTGACTAGAACATTCGCTAGATTTATACAAAACAAATACACTATTAAACTTTCATCAAACTTTATTTGATCAAAATCTTATATTTTGCTAAGAATCTGAAATAATCCATGACAAAATAATTTTGAAACAATGTTACTGATATAAAATGGAGTAAAACACACAAAACGAAGTTAAAATCATCTAATATATAAAAAATATAAGCATGACAACAAATTTATGTGACATCGCGTTTACGAGCTGACTCATTCGTCGACTAACTCTAAAAACACTGAGAAGCTAATTTTATATCTTTTACCCTAAATATGCCGTAAATTACTTACTGACAAGTGCTCATTCTAGCATTGAGTTATTGTTAAATTTATTTTTACCTATCTACTGCCGGATACATGGCGTTTCACTACATTTCTTACCCGCTTACCACCCGAAATATTTAACCAGAAGATATCTGGAGATCTAAGAATAAGATCAATAATAATTATATTAAAAAACAAAGCAACCCTAGGGATCAAAACGAATATAATCACAAATGTAAGCAACGTCTTTTAGACGCAAATAACAATGAAACAACCGATTTTTTGGATCACAGAAACAAATTAAAGTACTAGACTTGACTGGACATCAATTGAATGGAGATATAGACAAAGTAATCTCAACAAGTTATTATTCACAGTATTTTTATTCCTATTAAAAGTTGCTTTGATCATTTGTAGCATTGCCTCTAGAACTTTATTAATTAATATTTTTTATAAAATTACTTAATTTTTTTTAGCTCTAATAAATAAATAAATATTTCACACATTATGCCTTCGATTAGATGACTCAAATGGAGACTCAAATCAAGTTCGTGTTCACACGTATCAAAATCACTTTGTCTTGTATCTCCAATACGAACAAACTCGAAACTGTCGTATGAAAACGAATCACTTCATCTTTATCTGTAACTCCCTCCACTTACTCAATCAATAGAAACCTTTAGGGTTAATTTATCGTTGTATTGGCTTAGCTCGTCTAGTTTTTGAACCTAGATCGTAGAATCTAAACATGACCTTGCAATTGCAACTATGTTATACATACGAAAAACCGTTGCAACGTCGCCACTTAGCTAAGCGGTTACCCATTCTTTAACCTACCACCTCTCTTTAACATCGAAAATATTTACAATATACTCTTATCTTAACCTTATTCCATTTTCATAAACATCCAATATAATTATATCGTCTTCAACTCGCACCTAAGCGACCATTACCCTAGGTGTTAGAAAATCTATTTATTACTTGCAGTCATATAAAAATAACAACAGACCGTTTATTTTCTAGCAATTATCTACAATAAAAGTTCGGATGACCACGGGGCCACAGTAGAGGTAAATGCAGAAGTCACACTTCCTACGCTCATCATCATCCTCATCCCGGCGTTAATCCCAGTTGCGTGCGGTGACGCCCGGGGTCCGCCTTCCTACTTTTCCGTCTCCACTTTGCACGGTCTTGGGCAAAGTCACACTTCCTACGCTATACGTGTACAATATGTAGGCACTGGATTTGGTTTCAAGTACGTTTTACAAAGCACAATTTAAGTTCACGTGTCTCTTTGTAATTGAAAGGTATGTGATTCGACCACCACATTTTCAAGCCAGCCTCTTGCTTTTACATAAAAAGAGACAAGTGAATTTAAAATCTATAAGATGGTGGCATCGTGGAAAGAAATTGCTTGCAGCAATACGTTGTATCTCTTAACCAATTCTTGACACAACTAAATAGCGCGTAACCATCACATAGCAGGTACGAAAAGAACCTTCTGCATTCACTTCTACTGTGACAGATCTGTGAGGGAAGCCAGTGGACTTAGCTAACCATTAATGATATTAAATTCTAGATTGGTGTGTTTTTCGGTGGGTGCAATAGCACATGCCTACTTCCATTTAAATCGACGTACTGTGTAGTCTTAGGAAATAAATTTTAGTCAGTAGACGTTACAATTCCTTCGAAATAATTCCATCAGTTCCATATAGCCACAATGTACGGAAACATAGCAGGCTCCTTTGGATAGTATGAAAACTAAATGTGATAATCAAAGTAACGTAGAAAGATAAAGCATAAGTTTAAGAGTTTACTACGTGCCGTGTCTTAATTTTGGCCCAAAGTTTTAGTAGATATTTCTTTCATTTGTAATATGTTGCGATCTACACGATTACTAAATAGCATGAAGTTGTTTTTTTTTTAAATTTATTACGTATCTCAGGAGCAAACTTTTTTGCAAAGAAACTGTTTTAACCACTTTAGCAAATGCTATATTTATAGACCGAAGTTTATTTTCAGGAAACATATTTTGTGAGCGCATTTAAATCTGTTGAGAGATAGCCTGCTGCTTACACGTACACTGTGGCCCAAACTTAGAGCCAGCGTTCGTTCTGCCGAGTATCGACGATAGACTAATAAACATTCAACCTTTAGCGAGCGTTATGGTGTCGTCTAATATTATGGGGTTGCCCTTTATCTGTTGGTATCAATGTCACTTTTGAATTTCTACTAAAATCCGTTAAGGCAATATTTGAATGAAGCTCTATGTCACAGAAAAACGATCAAACGTTTGGAGAAAATGAAGGTACTTTTGCACTTCGCTTGACTTGTCTTGGCGGGGCTACTAAGGTAACCTACCTACTAAGGTAGTTTCTTTTAGAAGTGCTTATTTTAAAATAAAATAGGAAACTATATATTTATAAACTAATAATTTATTCGTTTATTTTTTTATGCATGTATGTATTTTTAAAGGACTGCGATGAATAGAGTTGTCGTTATGTATGTGTATGTATGGAAGTGACTAATAATTTTCTATCCTCCACGTTTCTGATAAGTTTACAACCCACAGAGTTTTAAGGGCTTAACAAGTTGACTTATAGAAACTTAGGATTATGTCCTGAACAACTATTTTTTGATTTTTACATAAGATAATATAACATTAGACACTGATCACATAAATTGCTCTGATCCCAAAATAAGGTTCTAAGGAACTTGTTTATAGAAATCAGAACGGTGGTACCACAACACCCAGACCCGAGACAATGTAGAAAGTTCTGATTGCTACATTAAAAAAATCTGATTTCTTTACTGACCAGACCGGGAATTGGCAATGCCTTGAAACCAGCGTGCTTAGCCACTACACCATGAAGGTCGTTATATATTTACTTTCTGTACAACGACGTAGCTCTAAAAGACGTCATAGCCTTAAACTTGTATTTTGGGGGCTATTCTGAACACAAATACATACAACAGCAGCATGAGCACAGGTCTAGTTTTACCGAAATTTCAAAATCAAGAATATCAATTTCGAATTAGTAAAAATGTTCGTAACACACTTGGGCCCTTGGATTTTAGTCTCAACTGTCAAAATTGATATTGGATACCAACAAATTGTGCCCAACCCTTAGACCGTTTCCACGTAATATACAACTACGTTCTAACCTAGACTAGCCAAATGTACGCAACCTGACACAAACAGCTATACATTCAATAACACTTACAAATATGAAGACAAACCACAAAACAATTGGAAATATTTTACTATAACCATCCCTGTTTCCCTAATCTGCTCGCTGTTGATTTATTAATTAATTAATTCAGAATTATCTAAGTAATCTAAACATTATTATGAGTTACTTTGACATATCGAATACGCGGCTCGAAATTTTTTATTTATTACTTTAGACTGCTACCCTACAAAATGTATCGAAGTGAGGTAAAACTCTGATCCGTGTATACACTAGGCAATAATCCTGGCCAAAAATTATCGATTTCATTCTTATGCTCGTCTCGCCATGTTTCGATAACTCAGTCATCTCACATGGGCGCCGTATCAACCGCGTGTCTTAAGAATGTACCTAGCACGCGCTATCCCGAAGTTTCTAATCACAAGGGTGGTTCAACTATTGTAAAGTGTATACCCAGCCTTACGAGCGAAGTTTGAAAACTTTCAAACATACTAACTACAAATTAATTAGTAAGAATGAATGAGGAATACTTAAGTGTGGTAGAAATGAAATATCTTATTTGAATCTAATCTAGGTACAAATGAATAAGGTTACCTAAATCTATAAGACTAACGTCAACAATGATACCTTATCTAAAAGTGGTAAAGTGCCAATAAGTGAGTATAAGACATTATAATCGGTGAAATTTGTGAGAATTCAAATCAAGAGAAGAAATTTGTGTACTAGATTTACCCTGTTCTCTAGGATTTATTAGTGATTATTACTGTTAATATTAAATAACGGAGAGGCTTGCCCTGCGCTGGGCAACTAAAGCAAGGGATGAGAATATTCAGTCATTATTCTTTTGGGCAAGCATTCGTTTAATCTCTTATAATTATCAGAATTGAAATCAAGCAAAACCCGAACCAAGATTTTGTACAGTACATACATAAAAGCACTAAAATAATATCAGTTATCATTGGCAAATATCCGGAACTATTACTTTTCTGGCAGATTTGGCACACCGTTTAAAAAACCTATTAAACCAGTTATCGAACTATCTAAGAATATCGACTTTTATAAAAATGTTTTATTTTACAATTGGCAGTCAATTGTGTCACAAATATATTCTAGTCAAATAATATCACCGTCGCGACGTGACTCTACATATATCTATTTGGCATTATGATAAGTGTTTACTTCATTTTGATGACTAGACTTTAACTCTAATAATATCTACATCCCTTACACCTATTCCTACAGGGAATTTATTACCATTCGTCAAATTTTAATATCGATATTGTCCTTATGATTTTTACGCGAGTACGTAGTTATCAAATACTAAATGTATAATTCAAATTTATTACATCACCACCATTTATACTTCATCAAGAATGTCCGGCTCTCATAGAGGACGTTTGCACAAAACTATCATAATAATGTTGATGCTAATCGACGTTTGATTGAATAATACCACTTTACATACTTATACATTACGAAATTGAGCTCGATTTTATTTGAAGTAAACCTTAGAGTAGTTATCTGTATCATACGCGTGTAACATTAGAGAAACGTAATCGTACTATCGCAAGAAAAAAACAATCCTAAAGATAGACTGTACAATGTTTGTGCGCTCGTATCAAATAATGGAAAAGTAATGTCCGATGGGAACATACAAAAGATGCGTTCGCTTAAAGTATAAACGTTCAATACAGCGTTCTAATTATAAAAAATAGTTGCGGTGATCTCGCGGCACGTTGCGCGCTAGATGGATCACTTTCGACGGACACATAAAGTTTGAGTTACAAAAGACGGCTTAGGATACGCGTCGGCGTGAAAACGTCCAGCGTTCCGGCGGTTCGCACCACACAAGCACTATAGTTCTCGCCTGATAGTTCCTGGCTGGGGCTTTACATGGATCATCCATGCCACCACATCACGATGAGCTCCCAGAACGTCTTCGGCGGCGAGTGGCCGAAGACGTAAGACGAATTTCAGAGACCCGGGTCGCCTTCGGAGCCCATCTTCAGTAGCTCGAGTTTCTTCTTTGCGATCTTGGAGTATAGGATGTCGATCGGCTTCGTGTTGTCGTAGAAGGTCGGCGCCCTGAATATGATCAGTGCCGTCCCCAACACGCAAGCTATCGTGAACGCGAACAGAAAGATTCTGTCCAACACCATCGCTACGTATTTCCAATCGTCCTCCACCTACAACAAAATACATTCAGTTAGAGATGTTAAAGTTTTCCTTCCACAAAAGAATAGACTAGTTACAAATAAATTATATTATCATAAACTCGAGAGACTGTTACTATCTGTAACTACAGTATCAAAAGCTGGTCAGTATCCATGATGATAAGACAAGTATGATTTACTATCATTCTCCAAACTGGCGATTGTCATCTGGACCTAGGATCTTGACATAATATAATTATCCTAGCCTTATATTGAAATAAGGGTTATTATGCTCATTGGTCTCGGTAACTTATTGGTCCCTAAGGATTAATAAGTAGTGAGCGAACTAATGAATTCATTTGGGATTGCCAAAATATATTTTTTCTTAAAGAAAACCATGACTATTTTTGTGCGAACCTTCATATTGAACTATTCAAAATGATCATAGTGTATTTCAGTATAGGTAGGTAAATACATTATTGCATACAAATGTAAGAGGAATGAACTTACGCTTTCAAATTTATCCTTATTCTTAACGTGCTGCGCAATGAATCTAGACCCTTCTATAGTCTTTTCCATCTCTCTCACGTATGGTTTCTCCAGAGATGGACTGCCGTCGTCCAGGTCCAAACGGCAGGGGGATCCTGGGGTTGGCGAGAATAGCTCATCATCACCCCCAGGGGGAGGAGGGGGCGATGGGGGCATTCCTGGCAATTCGTACTCCTCGCACCCCCACTCTTTGAATTTGCCATCCATGTCGTCTCCTTCGAAGACGTCGGTGATCACCTGAAATGGTGGTCTTGATAAGTGTTCTTTTATTTGAGAAGAATCACACTTTAGTATATGTCTGCGGTGTAAGCAAGGTAGTTGGGTATATACTGAGAAACTTGTCTGAATTGAATTAAATCTAAATTGGTGCCAGTTACTTTATCAAAATCATTCATTTTTGTCAATTTAGGTACTTGACCTATCGACTTGTGTTGTGCTAAAAAGTGTGTCATATTTGAAATACTGTAAACCTTTGATAAGTGTCAGTAATGTTTTGGACCATGGTCACGTGATCAGATTTCCCAAATTCCAATTTACCTAAAGTTAATGAACGTGTGATTAAGCTCAACTCCCTCGAGTTAAAAGGCTACCCCTATCCCGGAGTGCTAATGTCTGTACGTGAAATACCGTGAGATTAAAACGTCAGTTGGTGTTTCGCGGGGCAGTGTATCGACGTGGCTTAAGCCGGCACACAATTAGGCCGGAGTAGACTCGGTTTCGGCGTTCTGCTGCTCGTATATCGCGCGATCCGTTCGCAGCCACCAGGGGAACATAAATAACGCGGCTCCCGCTCGTTAAGCCTCTGGCGTTGAGTAATAAAGGAAAATCGAAATGGAATGAAATTGGGCTGGAAGCGATATTTCCACGATACACACAGAACACAATGGATTTAGAATAACGCTGAAAGAAACCTTCCCCAAGAGTGTCGCGGCTGACGACAATTAAAATTGTTATTGTTGGCTCCGACCGTAATACCGTATCGGGATGGAAAATGTTTTGAAAGAATCCGACGGGAAAAGGCGCTTGTTTTTCTCATTCAGAGGGGATTCAAACAGGCACTTAATTTATAAAAGGTTTCAAATTTAATTAAAACGTTACTCCATTGAGTTCAGGTAGATGATTAATGACTTTCGGGAGAGTATGGTGTTTGCTTTTTTCGTGAGTGTGATTTATTGCGTATCCAATATTCCTTACCTCGGTCGGCTTATCGTTATCGTCATCATCTGGCGGCTTTTCCGGCCTTTGTATACACAATATTTTGGGTAAAAAATCTATAAAGACTTTCCGCACCCACGGGGCCATGTGGTGGGTGACTGGCGACCTAAAATTTACGTTTAGCACCACGATAGTGACAACTACTGATAATGTGACTAGCATCATAGTGAACAACAAATATTTGCCCAACAGCGGGACCGTTAGGGAAGTCGGCGGTATAATTTCTGCTAATAGCAAGAAGAACACGGTAAGAGACAGCAGAATTGAAATGCAAAGTGAAATCTTTTCACCCGAATCCGAGGGTAGGTAAAAGACGAGAACCGAAAGGAACGAGATCCCGACACAAGGGATTATGAGGTTGACCGTATAGAAAAGGGTCTTTCTCCTAAGGGTTAGGTTGAAAATGATATCAGGGTATGGTTCTTCGCAGCACGAGTAAAATTTTTCGTTTCGCGTGGCTGGCACTCGCATGATGTCCCATTCAACTGAGATGTAATACTCTGACAAATCGATGCCCATGCCTATGTGATCTGAATCTGGCGTTTGTTTTAGATGCCTCAAGTCCACCTGAAAAAGAAAAAAAACATTAAGAAATCTCTTCATCCGATAAAACGTCCGTTTAAAATACATCTTCATCCAAAAATACCGAGTTGTCCGTTATTAGGGAGTCAGACCATTCATTTGGATCGTTACAAATGCTGTTTTCAGCTATCTCAATCAAGAATCTGAGGTGTGGTGTGGATGGATAAGTTCGTGATCCCAAATGAACCTTAACGCGTACGATATAAGGCGCAGACGTAAGCCCCACTTTATTTATGTGGAGTTGGATACCGCGTAGATTTATTAGCTTCCTTACATCGATGAATGGTAGTGTCTCTTTCAAGGCTATCATTGTAAACTCCGGTTCAAACTTTTTATCACTTCCCGTCTTTCATCCCTTCGAATATCTCATTTCGTGCATTATTTATTGCTACCCCATATTTATTTCAGTTCGCAGCAGATATTGGAGGGCTTTTGAACTACGGAATTTCGATTACATTTCTCAGTTTGATACATCGTTCTTTATAATGCGAGTGTTTTTATTAAAGGAATGGGCGTACAATTCTGGTCACTGGTTTTGAGAAATCAACTATCATTGCGTTCATCGTGACAAATATTGTAGGTATATACTTATATATATATATATATATTTATACCTTGTAAATATAAACGTTTCGATTTACAGCATATTTCTATTAGGTATCCTTGTATCTATTTTTTACAGTTTCTTTGTATTACCTATACCTTTTTTAAAGATAGATGATATGAACGTTTTATAACCTACTTGTCTACTTTCATAAACATTAAAAGCGCTTTCATTTCATCACGTTTCAAAAGTTATAATACACAATTATTAGAAATTTCTTAACTTACCTCCTGACATTAGAAAAACATTACATAAAAAAAACTAGTCGTGGTTTGACTTCGGGCTCCAACAAATATCAACAAATCCTATTGACGCTTAACGGTATACAGCAAATAATAACCACGTGAGTTGAAATACACCTGAATGATTGATGATATTCATTGAACGAATAGTTTTCAATAAATCTATACACCTAGTTTTCAATAAAATCTAATCACAAGATTGATTCTATATAATATTGATTTATTATGCTGGGTGCCAATAAAACTAATTTATTTCTGAATTCACAAAAGGTATAATAATATTTTAAATAATTACGTTTGTCCAAAAACACATATTTGGTCTCATGATCCTAAACGGCAACCAATGACATGACGTCAAATAGTTTTTATTAATCATAATTAAATCATGTAAATGTTAAGTATGTTTTAAAACATCAAGGTTTAAGATTACTATATTTGGTAATGTGAAGTATTCTCTAGTTTTTGAAATACTCTCTTCTATTAATGGTTATTCGATACATTCCTTTGGAGGGGTAAAAGGAAAGCTCGTTTGAAATTGATTTTGACATGAAAAAAATATATTGACTCCAGCTAGACCTTGTGTATCGTATAGTTATAGAGTATTACTACAGCTTATTATAATTTGGAGGAAGGTATGAGAACATAAACACAAATAGCACAAAACTTGAATATTGAAAAAATAAGTAGCTAACTTTTTTTTAACTGATAAATAGCAGATCATAAAGTAAACCCATATCCATCAGTAACCTCCGTTCATCTAGCGTTAGAAGGTTGTACAAACGAAAATTGTTTATATAATCAGAGCTGGAACGCTTAAAACGATAGTTAAGATGAGAGACAAATTTCTTTTGTATTCTTTCGATGCTATTTATATGAATGTCATAGTGCGGTGACATGTTGGCATGTTCGCATCACGAAACCCAAATTTCGGAATGAGTTACTAGTAACAGCGTCAATACGCTCGCGCAATGACATCTTAGCGTCTAAAAGTACACCGAGGTCGCGCACGACAATGACTCGTTCATTGTCATTCATTCTTTCATTTCATTGTCATGTCAGTTCATTGTCACAGTCGTAATGTTTATTTTTAGAATGCTGTGAAGAGGGTTTCTTTTATAAGACTTGCATATAATTTAGTGAAAGTATTTTTTAAGAACAAGTATAACTCAACTTTATCATCCTTGAATTAGGGATCACTGACCAAAACAACACATACAGGGTAGATATTTTTTTTTTATACATACGGGAATCGATACCGCGATCTTAGAGCGGCGACGCCTTAAAAACCCAGCGTGCTAAGCCGTACACCACTGAGGTCATCGATTGGTATTTCTTTGAAAGTGGTTTATCGAAACAATGTTATAAACTCACCGTGTACCCATCGTAGCTCCAAGAGCCGAACTTCATGAAGCAAGTCTGTTCGTCAAAGGGGAAGTACTCGACGTCGATCTCGCAGAATGACTTATAGATGGCTGGAGGCTTCCAGACTACTTTGCCGTCGTGGTGAAGGATGGCTTTTGTCATGATCGTCACCTCGTAGTTACCGTCCGCACTGTGGAGGAAAAGGAGGTTACAGTTTCTTTGTTAAAACAGAATTATATTACTTATTACTTGAATAGATTTATTCCGGTCTGATCCCCCTTGTTGTGATCCACCTCTCATGATTATTATTAATATCTGGACTGATCCCCCCCCCCCCCACCCTTATATTTTGTTCGTCGTAACTGATCCATCTACATTTTTGCAAAGTGTGTAGGTACAGTCAGGAAAAAATAAAATGAAAAAATACTATGTTAAAAATCAACACTCATTTAAAAAAGAAAGAAAAAATATTTATTGGAAGGACATCACAAACACAAGGTTATACATAACTAACAAAAAAAAACTTAACACAAAAAGCAAAAATGAGAGGAAAAATAATATTTATAGTACTACGATGAATAAAAGTATCCACGCCAGCCAATCAGTGCATGCAGAGATCGTTTCACATTGAAATTTTAACAAAAAAATATTAACAATTAAGTTCAAATCAGCCCTGATTCTAACAATAATAAAAAATAAATCAAGTCATACGTATTGAGTTTTTCACATACAATAAAGCTCAATTAAATGTTACTTTATTTTCAAATAACTATAACGTACCGATGCCATCGCCGGTGCCGACTGTACGAAAATTATGCTTTTAACCAGAAGGTGGATCAGACCAGAATAGAAAATAATTCAAAATAAGGGGGATCCTTTATGCGTCACAACAAGGGGGATCAGTCCGGAATAAAAAATAATTAAAAATAATAGTAATCCCCCTGGTGGATCACCACTAGAAGGATCAGACCGGAATAAATCCTTTGAATATACGCTAAATGAATAAATCAAGTTAATAATAATAGTAAACCCTAACCGATTTGAACTACGGTGGCCAGTCACAAATGACGAACCGCGGGATATATAGGTAGTGCACAAGTGGGTGCGCAAACACAGGTGCACACTCTATTCCTTCCACTCTCATAGCCCGATGGTGCCCCATCTGACACGACCGGAGAGAGATCAGGCGTAGGACCAACGGCTTTACGTGCTTTTCCGAGGCACGGGGGTGAAAAACCACCAACTTCCAAACTCCGGGCTACCCTGAGAATTTTCGAATTGTAAAATCCAGGTACATATTTTTGGCCCGACCCGAGGAACGAAACCGGGACTTCTGGCGCAGCTGTCGCTTTAAAATACAACTCTTTAACCGCTGCGCCACCGAGGTAGTAAATCAAGTAAACGAAGTATTAATGGCCGTTGGGGCAGAACAGTTCATAATTTGAGACCGTTTGAAAGAAGACGTGACGTATGACTTCCACCGACAAGATGGACAGACGACCTTGTAAAAAATTGAGGAATCAAACTGGATGCAGACCGCTTGTGATCGGTCACTGTGGAATACTGTGTGGGAGGCCTAGTTTCAGCAGTGGACTTCCATTAGCTGATAATGATGATGATGAATTAAGTTAGATACTGTAGCAAGTTGAATTTGAATTTTATTTACTGCCTTCATAAATTTCTAATTAGTAATTTATTTTGCTATATTCATAGAAATAAATTGACCCGAAAATTAAGGTTCTAAAGTCTTGTATGACAAAAACTAAGAGATTAAATGTAATGTATATGTATGTGTGTGTATTAATTAGTTACGAGTAGATGTACGGTCAAGGTTTTGGCCACCTAACAATATTAGAACGTAAAAGTCACTCCAAAAACCGGCCAAGTGCGAGTCGGACTCGCGCACTGAGGGTTCGGTGCCAACTTTAACTGAATAAGGGAATCCACTTACTTCTACTTAGTAAAATACCACAATATTTTTTGACTGCAAATATAACTTTGTTTTTCATAGTGTTCGTATGAAGAACAATGTTATGTTTGCGGCTGTTGAAAATGTGTTATATCTCAAAAACTACTCGTTCGATCTCATCTAAACCAATTTTCGTTGAAAGTAATGGTTAATATCTACATAATATATTTTTTTCAAAATTTACACTTGCTTGGTTTAGAAGTTAGATGGGGGGGGGGGTACGCCCATTTTACCACTTTGGAAGCGTCTAGCTGTGAAACGTTAGACCTTAACGCCATTTTAGAAGACCTATCCATAGACTCCCCACACGCATAGGTTTGACTAAAAAAATATATTTTGGTTTTAGTTTCATGTATGGGAGCCCCCCCTTAACTGTCAATATTTTTTATTTTTTGTATGAGAATCGATAAGCGGTTAACAAGACACATCCAGACAGACAGACAGACTTGACGAAACTATAAGGGTTCCGTTTTTTGCTATTTGGCTACGGAACCCTAAAAATGGCCGACGCATCAAACAAAACATGACACAAGGTGCAAGCGTTTTGGCTCCTAAGGTAGAGTGAGGTGATGCTGATCTCAATAGTCTGAAAATAAGCGATTACTTGTATACGTCATTTATTTCGATTTCGTTATCTCATTTGATTTATGCCTAGGTTTAAAACCCACCCTTCGATCTGGCTGCCTTTTCTCTTTAGCAATGATTGGTGTACAAACTACCTCGGTCGAAAGCCACAGGTTTGACACATATAGGATTAGGGTGATAAAGTGGCGTTTGGGAAGCCACGGCTAAGCTCAGCCGTGGACATACATAAGGACAAGACATTATACCGGTTTACCTGGGTTAAAACATTTCGGGGAATTGAAACTAATTAGGTAAGTTGAGTGTGGTTTAAGTGTGACTATAAATTGATATAATAAAACAAAGCCTTCAAAAAGGAGCGTCAACAAATAAATGTATGCTCATTTTATACTGCTGAAATATTGTTTCAGACATGTAATTTTATGTCTGAATTATTTTTTTCATCACAACAAATTATGTTCATACAAAATGTTTGGTGTTAGTATTAGAAAACATCCTATCTAAGGCCGATGCTACATCCTGTGGTATAATTAATGCAGGGTGTTGTTTTGTTCAGCGACATTCGACTCAATGGTAGTTGTGCAAACAATACTGATGTTAAAAACAAGGTAAGAAACCCACAGAATCAATTTATTATTGCGATACTAATGAGCGAGTCAAAACTATGGATATTAAGTCGCCTCTTTGTAGCTTACTAGCTACGGCGAAGTATTAAAGGGTGCAAGTTTCCTCATTCGTTTTGTTTTTTTAGAATGTTGTGAAGAGGTTTTCTTTATTAAAACCTGCGTATAAATTAAATATATTTTTTTAAATAAATATAACTTACAACACCATCACTGACCATAACAACACCCTGTATATTAAGTTGGAGATTAACTGCCTTACCACAAATAATTAAACTAGGTTTGGAAAACTGTTTAAATTTGATACGGCTAGTTTAAAAATAACGTCAATCAAGTCAAATGACATAAGGGTGAAATACATTACACTTTAGCCGCATAACATTTAAACAGTAGTTCAAACCTTGTTTATTTATTTGTGGCAAGGCCGAAAATCTTTCTCAAAATATATTAATTGTACCATAGCTACATCAATGTGATGATTTCACAACTTTAAACTACCTTAACCACTGCCTGAACTATACATAACTGCACTAACCTCCCATAATCAGACAACAATGCTTAACCTTTTTAACCAAACACTTGTTAACCCCGTATCGGTCCTCGTTGACATTGAAGCTTCTGAAAGCTTGTCACTACCAACTTTAGCGCATTCCAGAACTGGCCCCATAATATAGGTCACCTTCGCTTCCATTAAGCTAAAGCCGTAACATTAAAAATAAAGTTGCCTGGAAATTCAGAGAGCTTTTAAGAGTCACAGGTGCATAAAACCGTGTCTGCTTAAATTTGAAAATATTACAGCACGTCAAGGAATAACGGCTAATCTTAATAATATGTTAGTTCTACACATTAAAACTTTGCGGAAAGAGGTGAAATGGATTTTAAGTGCTGGATTTATTAGAAAAGTTTTATTGTAGATTCCAGGGTGGGATTGGAGTTTTAAAAGTTGATTTAGGGAGTTTGTACGGACGTAACTGCCTCGATGGCGCAGCGGTAAGAGGGTCGCTCTTTAAAGCGACGGCTACGCCAGAGGTCCCGGGTTCGATCTCCGTGTCGGGACAAAAATATATACCTAAGTTTTTCTGTTCTGATATGCTTAGGGTCGCCCGTAGTTTGGAAATTGGCGGTGTTTTACCCCCGTGCGTAAATCCGTTGGTCTTGCGCCTGGACTCTCTCCGGCCGTGACAGATAGCTCTCCCATCGGGCTATGAGAGTGCAAGGAATAGAGAGTGCACCTGTGGTGAAATTGGCTATTTGATATCGGAATGCGGCTATTATTATTACAGACGTATGAGCATTGCATTGTATGAAGAAAATATTTTATGTTCTGTACCAAAATCAGATAAGCTGGGAACACGACAAAGGAATAAATAATGATAAATCAATTAACTTTACTTACATAAATAATATTAAATAAAAATTAAACTAGAAGCTGGAATCAATTGCAATCCTCACAAGGCAACAACTAACATAATATTTTTTCATTAATAACATTCTAATTAATGTAACAACGTTCTAATTCCATACTTTTGACGCATCCAACGCTTAACTTGCCACGTTACACCTTGATGCTATAACGATTAAAGCCAACACTTATCGTGTCTTCCATTTGGCCGATCCTGAGCAAGCCATCTCAGCCCCTTGCCACTCAAACTCAACCCTTAATGCCCCAAGATAAGCCACACATTCCGTCAACAGACCGAGACGCTAATGCATATAAATGTGGCGAACTACTGATAACTCGGGAGATGGTTTTGGTTAAAAAATTACGTAAGTCGCGAGGGATGACTATTTAAAGCTAAGTAATCCAGGCGCTGTTAGGTTAAGCTTAATCTGAACATTAAAGCTTGCAGGTTTTAACAACAAAATCATTCATTTCAATGGCAAAACTTTACAGCACTTTCTTTTAAAGAAAAATTTAGAACCCGTGTTTTTGTCTGATCTATAAAATGATACTTTTGTTTCTAACGTTGATTACATTAAAGTGACAGCAGTGTGGCAGCAGCGGATGCCCATATATAAAAACCGGTCAAGTGCGAGATAGACCCGCGCACTGAGGGTTCCCTGCCGACTGTAACTAAATTAGGGTTCCACCTACTTCCTCTTAGCCAAGATACCACAATATTTTGTTGACAGTTGACTTAATTTTTCATAGTAATTGTATATGGTATAATTGTATAAAGGACTAAGTTATATTTGCGATTGTAAAAAATGTGCTAATATCTGAAAAGTCACCACGATCTCGTTGAAACCGTTTTTGTTGAAAAAATTTGCAAAGCACTAGATCGCGTATTTTTCTAAATTATCATTTGCTTCATCAAAAGTTAGAGGCAACCCTCTCTCTAACTTTTGAACGAAGCAAGTGACAATTTTACTTATAGAAAAAATGGTTTTAGAACCTCGATGTTATTTAAGAGACCTATCCATAAACATGTATGCATGCATAGGTTCGAGCAAACATTTTTTTTTAGTTTCATGTATAGGAGCCCCATGGGAGCCCCCATTAAGTGTCATTATTTTTTGTATGGGACTAGTTAAGCGGTTAACAGGATATACCTACCTACCAAGTTTCATCTGTGTAATGCTAAATGTTTCAAACTAAAGTAGCTGTGACATACGGACGGACGGACAGACAGATTTGACAAAACTATTCGGGTTTCGTTTTTGCCATTCAGCTACTGAACCCTAAAAATAGCAGGAATCAGACGCGTCGTTCGCACTGCTAATGACGCCTAAAATGAAAGCGCTTTAAAAGCACCAGAGTTTTTCCGAAAATAAAAATAAATACTTTTATACAATATATACCAGAGTGGTATAATAATAGGAATATTGCTGTCTAATTTGCTTACTCAATTGTTAGACCAAGCGCAATCCAGAAAATTAAAACAAAAGCAAATAACCCTGCACTCTTTGGATGACTGCGAATAAAATAGGAATAATATAACGTAATTGTTTTACAGATTATATTGCGGATGGTCTACACAGGGTGTATTTACTTGTATTTGTAAATTAAATATTATATTCAGACAACTTAGCTTGAAAACATAGAAATGGTAAATAAGCTAGTTAAAAGTTATAAGATTGGGATTTTCGTCAGTCTAAATTACTTATCTAATGGTGTCAAAACAAGTTAAATCAGTTTTAAAACGCCATGAAAATTTGGTTTGTTTTTTTTTATAATCTGTATATTTTAAGAAAAATATAAAAACACATGTTAATCAGTCTCTCATCAACAAATAAAGGGTTCGTGGATTATGACCCCAGTGGTGTTTGAACTCGGTCGATTTTTTTTTATAAACATCAATTTTTTATCAAAAGGACAGCCAGACTAAAATACTTACAAACAAAAAAAAATACGATATTAAGATTACTTTATATTTAACGATCCTAAATTGCGTTTGTAAATTTTTAATATAATTATATACTAACTGGGTAGATTGACGACCCGTCTGGTGTAGTGGTCGAGAAATCGCCTACTACGCAGCGGGTTGCGGGTTCGATCCAAGCACAATACAAACATTTGTGTGCATGAACATGTCTGTTTGTATTGGTTTGGGTGTATTCTATGTATATCATGTATGTATTTACAAAACAAAAAGCAGTTAAGTATTATATCCGTTGTCTGGCACCCATAACACAAGCTATGAGTAGCTTACTTTCGGACTAGATGGCGATGTGTGGGAATGTCCAAAGGATATTTATAAATGATATTTATTGACAAAGTTTAAACTACACTTTGTTAGTAAATACAAGGTTCGGTGCTACAGTTACAGTGGGAAAGTTAAAACAAATTATTTCACCATGTATCACGAGCGGGCAGGTATACCTAACAACATTGCACAGAACTGGTTCTAACTACAAAACTGGCGGAACGGTAATTAGAAATTTGCTCTGCACAACCGTTGTGCTTGAATAGTTGAGTAGTTTGCGACTAAATGAATATTAGAACAGTTGAAAAAGGATTCTAAATAATCTTAAGCTTGGATTTGCCAAGTGGGATTTGTTGGGATTGATTTAATTTTGTTTAGAGGTACATTACAGCAGCCTCTATTTTTAACCGACTTCAAAAAAGGAGGAGGTTATCAATTCGACTGTATGTTTTTTTTTTTTTTTTGTATGTTTGTTACCTCATATCTCAGTCGTTTGTCGACCGATTCGAAAAATTTTTGCGCCTACTTAGAGGGTATACCTTCTAGTTAGTCCCATTTTTTTCAGTTTGGGATCTGATGATGGGATCTTGGTGTAATCGAGGGAAACCCTCAAATTTTAAAGGTATGTATAGTGTTTTTTTTACTTGAATCTTAATGTTGACATGTTGTTACGTCTAATAGTCAACATCTTGTGGGGCTGAGCTGATGGTGGAACTCCTTAACGCTTAGGAGTTCAGTAATTATAATGAAAGAACTTATAATAGATAGTTTGTAGCTTCTTAAAAAACAGAGCCATAAGGTGCCCCCCCCACCTCCATTATCCTGTAATCTCTAAAAATGAAGAAATAAAATTAACTTTAAAAAAAGTAAAAACCGACTTCAAAACCAAAATGCACTAAAAAGTCTTAAATAAACTCTTGACTATTGAAAGGAAAGGAACCCATTTTAGGCAAACAATTTCTTTTTGGAGTCGGTGCCATCACTTTGGCCATCAAGCATCAACTATCACAGCACCGACTCCAAAAAGAAATTGTTTGCCTAAAATGGGTTCCTTTCCTTTCAATAGTCAAGAGTTTATTTAAGACTTTTTAGTGCATTTTGGTTTTGAAGTCGGTTTTTACTTTTTTTAAAGTTATTTTATTATTAAACCTCATTAGAATACAAATAGGATAAACCATACTAATTATTTTTTATTGTGATATTATTTTGTTTATGTACCTTTTACTATCTACCTCTCTAATAAATGTTGTTTTCTCTAACCAATGATTCTGTCTGATCCCAATATCTGGAAAAGATCGCTCGTAGCGTTTAGACCGTCAATATTGTATATACTTAAGACTTGTTTGTAATGTTTTTGGTTCTTGTGTTCTTACTTGAGCAATAATTAATATTTTTAACATATACTTGTACCTACTTACACAGGTACCTAGAATTCAGAGATGAAAGGTTACTGTATCGTACGATTTTAAGTTTGAATATTGTGAGAGCAATTTCGCAACATTGATAATGTTACGTAGTCCACGCGTTAAATTAAGCGCTTGTAAAATTCAACAGGCTTGCTAATGTGACGGTGGCCGAGTGGTATAGGCATACGCCCGGATAGCGTAAGACACGAGGTTCGATTCCTCGTCTGTCATACAACCAAAGTTGCTTTTACAATTTATATGAAAATATAGGCAGAGTCATTCTACTGAGAGGACACAACAAGTCCCTGCAAGGACCAACTGATTAACGTGCCTTCCAAAGCAGGGATATGCTCGTGATATTTGCTAACATATATATAACTATTATCGCCGCTATGTGCGATCGGAAGCGGACGTGTCCGTTGCACAACAGAATATTTATTTTATTCGTGACTAGTTCAGCCCGACTGCGCGCTCAGTAAACAATGGGTTCACAACAACTCATTGCTAACGAATTGTTGGCGTTCATTCAACATGCCATCGATACCATGGACGAGGTCAGCATCATGCAGATCTGCAAATCCAATTTCAAGCAGGAAGAGATTTGCAGTGGCAAGGCGCTGCTGTTCCAGACGCTCGGGAAGAGTGCCCAGATGCCGTCTCGTCGGAGAGATGGAGGTGAAAGAAGTGTGCAGGACATAATAACCCTGCTGAAGGAGACCGATCCCGACGAAGTGCCTGCGTTCGTGGCAAAGGAGCTGCACAAGCTGCCCCCTGTCACATTCGACCATGTAGATGTCACTAGGCTGTTAAAGGACATCACGTTCCTAAAAGCGAGTCTGGTCGAAGTGCACGCAAAGCTGGAGGCCTCAGAGAACACCATAAGTGACTTGCGTGCCAAAGTGTCGCTATTAAGCAACACTGCCCCAGTAAGAAGGTCACCTGAAGCCTGCAATGTCATTACACGTCGCGAGGCGCCGAATGCATCGCTCAGCAGTTTCAGTTCGGCGCGAAATGATGCGTCAACCGTCGCGGTCACTGACATCGTCGGCGCTACTGCGCGCCCCGCCACCCCGCCCGCAGCACCGCGGGAAACATCACGCGTGTTGACGTCAACCCCGTCACGTGCATATGCTGCAGCTGCCGCTGGGAAGAGCAGTTTCACGGCTGTTCCAATGACGCTGGCATCACAGGCCGATAAATGTGATAACGAGGGCTTCACTAAGGTTGAGAGGAAGAAAAGGAAGCCCTCCACTCGTAATCAATGCGGCACCGCACCGACTGGACCCAACCACCTGCTTCGGCCCGCAGTACCAGTGACGCTGCTCTACGTGTCCCGGCTCCATTACTCCACAAAGGTCGAGGAGATTGTAGAGTACATCAGAGTGAAGACCAAATACTTACTGAGGGTCGAACGGTTGGAATCTCGTCACAACACGAATTTCAATTCGTTTGTCGTGAGGGTTCCGACCGAACAGCTGTCGACCTTCATGAAAGCAGAGTTTTGGCCGAAGGGTGTTCTGTATCGTCGGTTTCGAGGACGGTTACCGGACACAAAGTTGCGTAAGACTACGCCGGCAAAATAGTGTTTTATTTTAATATTATTTCTGTTATGTTATATGTATGTTAGTCTGTAAGGTATTTATTCTATGGGCCTAATTGCTTTTGTAATTATTTGTAGCCTGATTATAAATAAATAAATAAAATAAAATAAAATAAAATATACCAAAGCGGTGCTAACAACTTAAATACAAGCACATAATGCATATTCCTATTCCGGTTTTAGCGAGTGTTATGCACTCGCTAAAAAACGAATATTGTTGCAAAAGATTTTTTACTACATCATTGAATTCTACCCTCTAGCTAAAGTCAACTGACGTTCAATCACGTAGATTTTCATTTAAAAAACACAGGCTTCTTCGAATCCGTGCAATAAAAACCAAATGTGTCTACACCCAGAAATCTAGTTCGCTTGAGACAGTCTTATTGATTTATCTTTTGACTTCGAGCCAAAAGTATAATGACTTAGAGTAATATAGGCTTCCTTAGATTGAATCTGGTGAGTTCTGGTACTATTTCATAAAGACTTACTGCAAGAATTTCCAAGTTTTAACTGAACTAAGAAACTTGTTCTGTAAACGGTTGAATGCTCTAAGCGAGAATGGGGGATTTAAGTCGTTGGGAACAAAAAAATGAGCGAAATTTTAATTGCTTCCATTAAATGTTTTCTTTGTGGCTTCGTTTCGGAATGTATTTCATGGCGAAGTGAAAGTAGTATAATGTCTGAGTACTAAGGACCGTATTTAACTAATGTTGGAATGCCGTTTACGTGAGAAATATTTATTTGAAATTCTTAACAATTGAATTTTTGGTTTCTGCATCATTATAATGTTATAAAGAGCGCTATCATACTTAAGCGACTTTAGCAGCGCGACGGTCGCGCAACAGCCGTGCTGCTGATAATTTCATACAAAAAAATGACAGCGGTAAGCCTAAAAGCGCGTAAGCAGTAGGCACACTAAAAATAGAAAATATTTACACATTTTTCTTAGAGTAAGGAATTGAAAAAAAAGCAATAAAAAGGAATATAACACTGCCTTGTCATTAAAATCTTCCGATTGGGATGTTAGCTGCCAACTTGAAAACGTGAAAAAACCTATTCACATTCTTTATACATATAATAATCTGTGCTGAAAGCTTAAAACCAAATTTGTTATTCATGAAGATTAAAAACTTCTTAAAACGAAATATTATGCACAAATAATGCTTCCATAACTTCTTTTCTTAGTAACTAATGCAAGCCACAGCAAAACAAGGCTGTTTTAGCCACCAAGCTTTACACCAAACCAAATGATGCAACTATCTTCCTTCCGACTTAACTCCTGCAATCTTAGACACTTGTATCAGCCTCGGTTAAGTTCCAGATAAACTCGTCTGCTTGTCACGATAATGCAGAATAATGGCCACCCTCAATTCTCCTCTGGCCTAATAGAAGGACTTACATAAAGTCCTATGAGAAGAACTTATAGGTGTTAGTAAAGAAAGGTTAAGCTAAGAAATACGCAACTTCAGACGGGAGTTAGTTAAATTGATTCCGTGGTAAACAATCTTAGATTGAGATTTGTGCGAGGCCTTTTTGCAACTGATTGGGAGATATGGAGTTTTAAAGTGGAAAGGAACTAGAAAGTCGAATGGAAAATGTCTTCGCCAAAATTGGCTTGTTGAAGTTGGGTGAGATTAGATCGTATGCGATTTCGAACTATGTCGTTTGGAAGTTTGAAAAAAGCTTGATTATCTACAAGTAAGATATAGTGTGATAGAATTTATTTCAATTGAATATAGATCAGTTTTTAAACAGGTAGAGAGGAGTTTGAGAGCTGACTATACTGACAAATGTTAGTATCAAATAAACATGATGTAAAGCTTACCTACACCAACAGTCTACACACGTCATACACCGACTCCAAAAGAACTTGTTTCTCCTTAGAAGTCGCTAGCTTTTTAGTAAGATTTATGAAGGCAGTTTGTTTTTTTAACTGCCTTGGTGGCTCAGCGGTAAGAGGGTCGCACTCTATAGTGACGGCTGCGCCAGAGGTCCCGGGTTCGATCCCCAGGTCAGGCCAAAAATATGTACCTGAGTTTTTCTGTTCAGAAATTCTTTGTAGTCCGGAGTTTAGAAATTGGCGGTGTTTCACCCCTATGCCTCGAAAAAGCATGTAAAGCCGTTGGTCCTGCGCCTGATCTCTCTCCGCTCGTATCAGATATCTGTCCCATCGAGCTCTGAGAGTGAAAGGAATAAAGAGTGCACCTGTGTTTGCACACACACTTGTGCACTATAATATGTCCCGCGCAGTCGGTTAGTCGTTGTGACTGGACACCGTTGTCGAAATCGTCTAGAGGGACTATTGTTTTTTTTTCATGAATTTTAGGGTTTTCTTATATCTTGAAAACTAATAGACCGAATTTGATAAAACTTACCTGTCTCCTCAGTTTAACTATACCTGATTAAACTTAAAATGAATCATCTCTCTATGATATTATATCCTGAGACAATTATACATACACTTACGAAATCATGCACACGTGTACTTCCTACCTAATAGATCAACGTACCAAAATTATGACCATTCTGACGATACATATATACTGATCGAATTGATAACCTCCTTTTTTTGAAGTCGGTAAACATAGTTTTTTTGGTATTGGTTTAGTGACTATAGACAGCGTATTAAAAGCTCAGACTTGAGGTCCATAGATGGGAGGATGAGTCTTGACGTCAATAGAAATGGGAATATACAGACGCTGCTTTATCGAGAAGTACAAGCGAGAAAGACATAACTCTGAAAGAACTCAGTTGAAAATACGATTGGATGAATCACCGACTTGTTGGACTTTGAAACAAACTGCCATAGTGTACTCGTACACGCTAATCTATCTCTTAGACCCTTTGATAACTGCGACTTTTAGCATCGGATACTCTCGCAACTCAGTCGCAAACTGTCAACCTTTACACAGTGCGCTACTTTTAGTATCGATGCAGTCGCGGTGCAGAAACTGGACATTGACAAATTATGTACTGTATATTGGCGACTGCATCGCTACTAACGCGCGTTAGCATCAAAACAGTCGCGCTCCTGAATCGATGGTATAGCGCGCTATATTAATGCTCAATTCAATCGGTTTATTGCGTTAGTCACGGTGCTGTTGCGCATTTTAAAAACGCCCGACTGTGTCGATCCTAAAAGGCGCAGTGTGTAAGGTTTATAAAAAATATGGCTGCTAATGTTATATTGTCAAAAGATTATCAAAATACTTACTTATTGTAAAGCACGATGTCTGGCAACCAAATATGTTCTGAAGGTACATGCAACGTCTCCACACCACCGTAGTCATCTGGATTCCACTTCAGCTTGTAGTCATTCCATTCCTGAAACAAAGATACATTTTAAAATTAAAATAAATGTGTACGATAAATAATGGTAAGGATACCAGTATAATGGTTAACGTTAAAAATACCATGGTTCATAAAGATACCATGGTTAAGAAACCAAAAACGTATCAGTGCAGATACCTTTTTGGTTTCTTATTTCATCTTTATACGTATATGTGCAGATTGTATAACAAACATAAAAAAGATATTGATACATTTGGCGTATCCTTGCATAAGTTTAGGAACCAGGACCAAAAAATAAACTTTGATACTGTTTCTTAAATTTTGTAATTACACTATACTCATTTAGTTTATCTAAATTTATATTATTTATTGTCATTTAATATTAAACTGCATATTGTGTTAACCTTGAAAAAATTGTTTACTTAGATGTAGAAAGTTTTTATGTAATATTTTTATTGCCGGTGAACTAAATAAAAATTAAAAAAAAACACAAGAGACCACAAATTTCGCAGGGTCCGACAGACAGCACGGTAGCTCAATTGGTAGAGCGTTTGGCCCGGTTAGCCAGAAAGTGCTGGTTCCAGTCCAACCCGTGCGCAAATTTTTGGTTTCTTATTTCATCTTTATGAATATAAAATATGACACTGTGAGTGTTAAAAACATTCTTAACCATTAAATACCATGGTTTTTAGTTTTCAACGCTTTAGCCGCAATATCAGAGAATTGATAGCATAAATTATATTCGAGACAAGTTGTCAATGTATATTTTTATCACGAATGTTTTAAGCATTGTAGTTAAGTATTTTTGAGAACATCGTCTAATGAAACACGCGAACTCAATTACTTAAGTACATGTACTTCGTAACAAAATTAGGTACCTTACAAAAAGAACAAAAGTTCCAGAGCCGTAACTTTACAGACTTTAATAAGAACCGTTTCCAATGATACTGGGATTAAGCTCCTAATAATTTTAGGTCCCGTAATACTCGTTAAATGTAATGTTCCATCCAACAAGCATTAGCCGCGTTTCCTTCGCTAATTTCAGGACAATCCCACCATGACTTGGGCAAGTGTTAATTCAAACCTATGTCTTCCATAAACGCACATTAATTACCTTATAATGATTCATAAACCAAACCCATTTCGGTGAGATCCCGTAAAACAAACAGACCCCATTTTCTTGTTTTATGTTATTCTAAAGATAGCTCGGCGCTCGCAAAAACGGACCGTGTTTTTATGTGCGTAAGAAACGTTTTTGGTTGTCTTTTTATAATTAGTTTCGTACTGATTGCAGTGCGATAAGATATGAGACGAAAAGATAGCAATTAAGTAATGATAACATCAAGCGCGGAGCATGGTCTTTGTAAAGTAATAGTTCCCCTAGCCGATTTTGACTACGGTGGCCAGTTACAACGACTAACCGACTGAGCGGGGCATATTATAGTGCACAAGTGTGTGCGCAAACACAGGTGCATACTCTATTCCTTCCACTCTCATAGCCCGATGGGACAGCAATCTGACACGACCGGAGAGAGTTCAGGCGCAGGACCAACGGCTTTAAGTGCTTGCCCAAGGCACAGGGGTGAAACACCGCCAGTTTCCAAACTTCGGGCTACCCTAAAAACTTCTGAACAGAAAAACTCAGGTATATATTTTTGGCCTGACCTGGGGATCGAACCCGGGACCTCTGACGCAGCCGTCGCTTTAAAGTGCGACCCTCGTACCGCTGCGCTACAGAGGCAGCAGACAAGTAGCGTTTTAGATGAGATGTATCTTAAGACAATGTTGAATATACCTATAGTACTAAGTGGCTATGTGGTGGTGACCTGTTATTTAAAATTAATTACAAAAGATTAATATGAATTTAATCTCTATGTTGCGGTACTATTATGAGTAAAGAGAGATCGTCCGTAAGAGTCAAATTCACAATTTCTCGCCCAGAAACCTTCAGCAGAGCATCCAAGCTTTTTAGCAACATGACTTTGACCACTTACACACTGCGGCTTTTAACATCGATGTAGTCGCGCGTTGAAAACACGATGCTTAACATCGCGACTCACGTAATGAACGGATTTGACGTAGCATCGGTGCAGTCCCGCGTTAGTATCGATGATGCAGTCGCCAAAATACAGTGCATTATTTGTCAATTTCCAGATTCTGCATCGCGACTACATTGCAAGTGCATCGCTGCTAGAAGTCGCAGTGTGTAAGGGGTCTTAAAGCACTGACCAATAAAGTATGAATAATAAAGAAATTGTTGTTTGATTTTACGAGGGGATCAGAGGAAAATAAAGTCCTCTCAGATAATATTTTGGACTTATCCGTCCGTCCACGGGTAAAGAGTAAGTCTCACTCGTTAAAATTCACCGTACAAAATCTCTCGAAAGTGTTATAATTAATTATTTCATTCAGAGAGTTGTTAGTTAACGAATAAACCCTGAAAAGAAAGTTGGCCCGTTCTCTTGGCAAGCATGCAGCAGACTCAATTATTATTTTGGCCTCACTCATACTTTGTTCACAAAATTACTGGTGTTGTAACTTAATTTAAATCGTCTACGCAGAGTTTCAACTTCTGTTAGGTTACGTATGTTTGAGTAGGTGTTTTTAATGGAATTTTGTAAGTGTGAGCTGGTTAGAACAGTTGGATTTGTTAATGATGTTTTTGATGTAAGAACAGTTCTTTTTTATGCAAACTTGAATCATTGGATAGTAATTTCTGAAAATCGCTGGATATACTGTCGCTTGGTATATTACTTAGATATATTTTTATTTTATGTTTTGACAACCCGTCTGGTGTGGTGGTCGAGAAATCGCCTACTACGCAGCGGGTTGCGGGTTCGATCCCCGCACAATACAAACATTTGTGTGCATGAACATGTCTATTTGTATTGGTCTGGGTGTTTTCTATGTTATTAATGTATTTATTTACAAAAAAAAAAGGACTTAAGTATTATATCCGTTGTCTGGCACCCATAACACAAGTTTTGAGTAGCTTACTTTGGTTGGGGCTAGATTGCGATGTGTGGGAATGTCCAAAGGATATTTTTATTATATTTTTATTTAAATCATTTCAAAATCAGAATAATTTAAAAGGAACTGTACTTTCATGTGTATCCAGGTATACAATAAAGTTCCCTATGACATAAGAATTCTGACCATTAGCGCTTTTTAGGCCAAGTTGTATAAATGGCTAGTAGATATTAATATTTATGAAATAAAAGACCTATTGAACCGTAGATTCTAATCTGTAAATGCTATGTATATGTGAAATACATTTATAGCATTATTAAACAGTACCATGACATGTTTATTTTTTAATTTTTTTATGCTGTTAATATTGAAAAGATAATTTTATTGCTTAGTTTGACTTTATATTTGCATGCTGATAATTTGGCAAGACATGTATGTGCTCACTTTAATCTCTGTAACACCTTTTATACCGTGTTCTTATGCAAATAAATATGAATCTTAGATATTTTTAAGAGAAATTTTCATAATTTTTGGAAACGAAATAAAAAAAACACCTACTTATTACATATCTAGCTTCCTTAAATATTTATAGCAATAAATAATCTTCAAGAATTTAACTGAGCTAAATATAAGAATTTTTAATCATTTTAGCATCTTAGCTCCAACTGCTTTCATTTGAAAGAAAGTTTTAAAGAACTCAAACGGTTCCCGGTCGAAAACAACAAGGCGCAAAATCAAAACCGCGTATCGCCACATTTTTCGATTTTAGCCTCCATTTAAAGCTGACAAAGTGGCCGTTTTGGGGGATGGGCAGTTGTTGACTCAGGCCAGAGGACGGAAATTGCGGCGTCTTATTAAGTTCCGAAGGCGATTGAAAGTCTGCTACTGCGGGCGTATGGAGCCTCTGTCCAGATGAAAGTCGGTTACAAATTCTTTGGGGGTAGGAGATAAACGTAGCATCGGAGCTGTACATACAATGTTCACGATGTTTATTAACGCATTTATGTACCATTTTATTTTTACTGTACCATTTTAGTGACATATTTTTTAAATATTTGTTGTTACGAACGAGTATGAACTTTGGTTTGAAATAAATAAAAAAAATTACTACAAATATAATACGCCTAATTTAAAAACGATACTTGTTTGTAAACAAACTTTTATGTAAATGTCATTTTAAAATCGATTGTTTTGGTAAAATCGGCCATCAGTCGTGTGGGTATAATTTAACTTGTTATTCTATTCAAATGTGTTAATTTAAATGCAAAGGTTTTGTTATATGTTTTTTATTTTCAAAATGAACATGGCCTTGGCTAATTTGCAAAACAGACAGCTCAATAAGTATCAAACGCTTAATTATTTTAACTGGTTTTCTTTAGCAAGAAAACCACTATCTCAGTCTTCCGTTGTAATTACCTGTATAAATTACAAAACGGTAACTCTTAGACCGCTTAAACATAGCGACTTTTAGCATCGATGCAGTCGCGCATTTTGGAAACGCGCTACTGCATCGCGCCTCACGAAATGAACAGATCTCATTTGGCTTCGATGCTATCGCACGTTAGGATCGATGCAGTCGCCAATATAGTACATTTCACAATTTGACAATGTCCAACTTCTGCAGCGTGACTGCATCGATACTAACGAGCGCTAGCATCGCAACTGCGACGCTGCTAATACATCTTATGAGGAAAATTAGTCTGGATTGCCTGAAATAACCCGCAATCTTCTTTAGTACAGTCAAACGCAAATAAACGGGTCCGCATTGCTATATAAAAAAAAAGTAAAGTTAGCCTGTAACATCCCACTGCTGGGCAAAGGCCTTACCTCAACTATGAGGTAGTTTGAGCCATACTCCACCACGCGGGCTCAGTGCGGGTTGGTGGAGGGGTGTTTGCAAGGCAAGCAACTAACCCTGCTGTCAGATGTTATCAAGCCGCCCATAAGTCCTCTGACTAGGCTTTATGACTAATATCAACCGATATTAGCAGGGTCCAACGGCTTAACGTGCCTTCCAAAGCTCGTATAAGTGACGTACATCACGAGCATCTGCTCGTGATGTACGTCACTTATATGGTCGGAATGGTCACCCATCCAAACACGACCGCGCCGTAGGTTGCTTCACTTTGGTATCACTACCAAAGCGCTACTACCACTGCGCTACGAGCGCCTCATTGCTATTAAACTTTAGTAAATTTAAGATGCCGACTGTTCGAAATAGTGTTGGACAAAACTCGATAATTCTGCTTTTGACTCTGTTTAAGATAAATACTATTGCCTCGGTACAAAACTGACGATATTGATTTGAAAAAAAATGACACTGACAAAATCGATTTTAGTATCAAAAAATGGCGAATCAAATATCGTTGTGTTCAAACTCTTATATTATTTGTACTATTCCGTTTTAATTGCCATCATTGAAAACGTAACTTAAGTAAGAAGCTAGCTAAAAGATGTGTATTTCAATAAAAATAATAACATACCTAAGAGGTAGTTCGGCCTTAACATAATCCACAGTAAAACTAAAACTATGATTATATCTAAGACTCATTCAGCTAGCATAAAAATAAAACTCAACAATTCATATTTGGAACAAGTTAAATCTTTTAAGTATCTTGGCAGTATAATTACACAAAAGATGTGTATTTCAATAAAAATAATAACATACCTAGGAAGTAGTTAAGTAATAGTAGCGATGCAGTAATTCTAAAGATCTTAACCCTGGTAATAAAGTCTCGACATAGTTTCCTGTTGACAAATTTCTAGCTGGCGCTCGAAAAACGCTGAGGCTAAATTGGTGTTTTCTGGTGTACTTATTGACTGAGAATATTTTTTTAATTAGGTTTATGACATTAGTTTTTATTTTAAAAGGTATAGCTACGTCAGTTAAAAGGATATTTGATGAAGCAGGAAATTGAAATAGTCGTCGCAAAATGTCAAAAATTTTGCTTCAGACTTCGGCAGCTGACCTTTAAGGCCACTTAAAGCCACGATAAGAAGCTAAAAGCACTTGTGCTATGGAAATCAGATAACTTGTCGATATTTCACACTATTGCCAGCAACTTTATTTCGAACCGCGAGGGTACGTAGCGATTTTACGACAAAACTTTCCGCGGGCTACTATACCTTTCCCATAAAATATTATTAAGCACTCAACGTATCCTAATGCGTGACATTAAAACAAAAGAAAAGTTTGCACCGTAAAAGGTTTTTCGTAGCTTACATCCCTCGGAGAGCTTTAGTTTTTTTAAGAGTAATGAAGGGAATAGATCTTTATTGAGTGCGTTGTGAGTGTGCTCTTCTTTAGTTTTAATAAGTTTAAATAGTTACTGTCTTTTGTGTATTTTTACTTAGTTACTACTGTGTATTTTTTGTGTTTTAAAACTGATCAAAGTAATTATTTCTTATCATAAAATGTTTTTAAGTTTAGATATAACACTTTGTATCAAAACTTGATTTATGTGAAAAATGATTATATTCTTTATTGCACTTAAAAGTTGTGTAGGAAATACATGTAGTCACAATGTGAACAAAGGTGGGCTTATCCCTAAAAGAGATCTCTTCCAGCCAACCCATAGGTGTTGGAATTGTAATATTTGCGGTTATCGGCAGTGCTAAATTAAATTACAGAAAATAAAAGATATAATGTTTTTATATTTTTAAATAATAATAATTAACTAAATACAATAAATATACATACATATATATTGAGATAACGTATATATCCATAATTATATATATCGTAATAAAATAAATATATGAATAAATTTATACTCTATGAACAAGAGGGCATGTGAGAAAGCAGATGTTCTTTTACTCTTTTCTTGAATATATGTATATTAGAGCTTTCTTGCAGTTCTAGCGGCAGTTTGTTCCAGAGTCTAGCAGCGTAGACAGAGAATGAGTCAAATAAAAAGTTTGTATTGCTCCTTGGAATTTCGAGTGTGGCGGTGATGCAAGGTCTCCTAGAGCGTGTGGAAGGGGGCAGTCGTTTGAATCGATATTGGAGATAGGTTGGGGACTGAGGATTGTAGAGGATGTTATACAGGAAAGTGAGGATATGCATGTCACGACGGAGGCGAATCGGAAGCCATTTTAGCTGGGTGCGATAGCTGGAGATGTGGTCATATTTCCGTAGGTTAAAGATGAACCTAATGGCCAGGTTCTGGAGACGCTCCAGTTTATTAAGCAGCTCCTCTGTCAGATCCAAAAAGGCAACATCGGCATAGTCGAGAATTGGCAACAAAAGAGACTGCGCAAGCATAACTTTTGTTTTAAAAGGTAGGAAAAACTGGAGTCGTTTAAGAGAGTGAAATGTGTAATGCATTCGTTGGCTGATATTATTAACATGAGCTGTCCAAGACATGGTGCAGTCCATTATAAGACCTAGATTTTTAGCCTTTTCTGTGAAGGGAATCGGAGTGCCAGAGTATTTAATCGCAGGTACTGCGTCCCAATCAATTTGACCTCTGAGCCTGCTGCTGCCAATAATCATGGCTTGAGATTTTGCCGGATTCACAAGTAGGCCAAAAGATATTGCCCACTGCTGAATAGCATTTAGATCCCTATTGACGGCAGCCAAGGTCTCAGACAGCTCATGTAGTTTAAAATGTCTATAAATCTGTAAGTCATCTGCATACAGATGAAAGGGAGAAGAGAAGACAACTGAAATATTATTTATAAAGATTGAAAACAGAAGAGGGGAAAGTACACCACCCTGAGGAACACCAGCAGTGAGATTGGACCAATCAGAAGAGACATTATCAATTTTAACACACTGCTGACGTCCCAGAAGGTACGATTGAAACCAGTCGACGACGGAAGGTGACAGATTAATAGCGCGCAGGGTTGCGAGCAGTATATCAAAATCAACCGAATTAAAGGCACTGCTAAAATCCAACAGAATGAGCACGGTGAGCATGGTTTCATCCATAGCGTGCCGGATGTCCTCCGTTATATTCAGCAATGCCCCAACCGTGCTGTGGGAAGGACGAAATCCTGACTGAAATGGGCAAAGTAATTTGTTGCTGGTCAAATACACATATAGTTGTTTGTGAGCCACTGATTCCAGAACCTTGGACAATATGGGGAGAATAGAGATGGGACGATACTGAGAATAGGACGAGGGATTAGGGGTTTTGGGTAGCGGTATTACAAACGCCTGCTTCCATGACGATGGAAAGACGCTGCACGAAAGCGAGAAATTAATAATGTGAGTGATCACTGGTGCAACGTCCTCTAACACCGGGAGGATCATATCTAAACTCAAGTGGTCGCTACCAATAGCTTTCGAAGATATGGAGCGAATACATTTAATGATTTCCTCAACGGAAACAGGGTTGAAGACAAAGGGTGAACAAGCAGGGGTAGGAAGATTGGCAAGTTGGGAGAGGGTTGAGGTTTTATGGGAGCTGTCCATAACGACAGGTGGAGTAGAAAAATGTAGGTTTAGGAAGTTAATGTCCACGTCACTCTCATGCGACTCCTTAGTCTTGCCTACGCCCAAAGTCCGTAGAAAATTCCAAGATTGGGTCTGAGTCCGGTTTTCAAGTGACGAATGAATATAGCGGCGCTTTGCATTCCTGCACATCCTGTTGCAGATGTTTCGCAGTTTTTTATAAGTTTCATGGTGTTCTTGACTTGGATCTTTTCTGCAACGAGCTATTGTCCTATCGCGCTTAGCCATGACACGCCTGATAACTGGTGTAAGCCAGGGAGCAGGCAAGTGTTTGACTCGCACAGGACGCACAGGTGCATGAATGTCATATATCCTAATCAGTTCAGCAGTCATGGAATTTACCATGTCATCAATATTATCTGATGCTAGAATCGACGACCAATCAACATTTCGGACATCCTCTCTGAGACTCTCCAGGTCCATGTCCTTAAAGTTACGCTGTAGTATGACCTTGCCTTTAACTTTGGGTGTGCGTACTTTATAATTTAAGAATATTAGATCATGGTGAGAAAATGGGGCACTCATTTGTCCATGAGTGTTTACGAGATGTAGGTTAGAGACAATGATCAGGTCTATAAGGGAGGGCCTGCAATTAGGGAAGTAATGAGTGGGAGAAGTCATAGGAAGTATGTGAAGATTTAGAGAAGACGTCAGTTCATACAGCTTACAAGATCTATTGTCACACTTCAATAAACATGTATTGAGGTCGCCCATTAATATAATGTGGTCAAAATCTGGAATAAGACCCTCAAGGACATTTTCAAAATCTTTAAAATAATCGATTTTGTCATTAGGGCTGTACAATACTCCCAACAATACTTTTTTGTGGTTGACAATTACCTCTAGCAAAAGATATTCTAGCGAGGCAGAGTATTGTGACGGAGAACTCGAGACTACCTTGGCAGGAATACCGCTCCGTACATAAATACCTACACCACCGCCACCCAACCCAACACGATCAATTCTAAACAGTCTATAACCCGGAAGAGAGTAACTAGTAGAAGCGAGTGACGGTTTCAGCCACGTTTCAGAGACGAGAATACAGTCAACTATACTAGGATTAAAAGAAGCTAGAAAGTCAGAGTAGTGGCTTGGCACACTTTGCGCATTGACATGCACCACGGAGAAAAATTTTGAGGTATTTTCAAAGACATTTACAAGTTTCTCTTTCAGTGGCTCGGAGTCGAGCAACTCACTACCCGATTCCGATCCACTGACAGCACTTTCGTAGTCCTCAGACGAGCAAGAAAGATATTCATCATCAAGCAACATATTTAAAATAAATAAATAAACAAACTATAATATATAATGTATATGGAAATAAATTTATATCAAAATTTTCTAAATTAGCACGAGGCGGTGCACTTGTGCTACTAGCAAGTGTAATGCAAACACAGTTTCCATCAGTATAAGCTGTCAGGTAAGAGATTTCTGTAAGTAATACTATTTAAATGCAATTTGTAGTGAGCAATGGATTGATAAAAAAAATGATACTAAAATTGATAATAAACAAAACTTTAGCAGGAAAACAAAACTGAATATTTAAAAAAAAAAAAAAAAAAGTAAAATCGAATGTATAGTCATGAACGCACTTAGACCGAATGCATAAGCAATAATGGAACGCACTCGGGAACGAAACGCACCTAACTCAGTGTCAATGTCAACGTCAAAACATTGTCAACACAACAGCACGTCATTTTGCTTTGAAGTACCACCAGCAAAGTTTTTAAAAAAATATATATAATAAGTGTTAACAACATGAAGGTAGCCATCGTCTTTACTTCTTGTTCGGTCCCCTGGTGCCTGCTTGAGTTGGAGCGGCCTTGGGATGTTGTTCAATAAGCTGCCTCAGCTCGGTCTGCGACGTAATCTTTACTCTGGTCTTGTCAGACAGCATAACCATGATTACACCGTCGGCGGACCAGCATTGTTTGATGCCAAAATGGTTACGGGCTGCTACAAATAGTTCTTGACGCGGTTTTGTTAGGAACTCAGTGATAGTGATCTTGGTACCTTTCAGTGCAGTTTTTGATCTCCATACGGCCGCACGATGTGTAATGTTTGCGAATCTGATCAGTACAGGTCGGGATGCATTATCTTTCCTTACACCTAATCTATGGCAATATTCGAAGGCTTCAGGAGTGATAGATACTTTCAATTTATCATTCACTACTTCCAAGGATTTTTTGACAACATCTTCGTCCTTATTCTCCTTTATTCCGTGTACAAGGAGCACTTTCCTACGAGAAAGGGTCTCTAAACGGTCCAAGCCAAGGACAAGGAGTTCTACTTGAGACTTGAGTGTGTTGAGAGAGTTCCACACAAAGGTTTTGAAGAGATTGAAGTCTGCTGCCAGTGTCTTGACTGTAGGATTTGGTGCTGCAGACCCAGCCGGTTGTAGATTTTTCTCAAATTCAGCCATTCTGCTACTAAACATGGCAGAAAGGTCATCCATGCTTTTGAGGAGTTTATCTGCTGCAGTATCCATTGTTCAAGGTTGAAAGTGTGTGTGAAAGTGCGAAAAGGGACAACTTATACACAGGTAACCATATAGTTAACACATTTATAGTTTTCTACTATAAAATAAAAATTGAACAGGAGAGATAAAATTCGCGTATTTCCACTTAGACGCCTACCCGCGAAAAAAGATTCACTTACGCATATATTATTATTCCCATATCTATATACTGCTTTCGAATTTTGGTTAAAAAAGTTGCCCTTGCCGTAAATATTTTTTTAATTACGGTAACGCACCAAACTGCGATCGCCAACAACCATCAAAGGACACAAATGACAAAACACCCGTACAAATGACAAAACGAATAAAATTTCAATAAACACCGCATCCTTTGTGTCATAGTAAACAATTGAACGTGTACATTCGAAAAAAAGAACAGCGTTCGACCGTCCAAATGTGAGTCGAACGATTCGCGATTGGCGAATAATCGTGGGTCGAAACGGCCCGGACAAAATGCCTTGTAATTTACGAAAGGAAAAAGGGAATATTAAGATACGTCCCCTCTTGCTGACGATGGCAAGTTTTTCAATTGACCGCCTTTGCTTAAGTGCATCTTTTGGGTAACGGAATAGAGTTATGGTACGTTCTTGTCTGCTTTTGCTTTTAAAAATATAGCATGATGGTTTAAAATATTTTAAACACTCAAAGTGTCATATTTTATACGAGGGTCAAACTGAAAGTTCTTAGAAAATCAAAAAATGATTACATTAGCCAGTTATTAGTTTTATTATATCTTTTCAAAATATTGTCCATTGACGTCAATACACCGCTGCATGCGATGGAACCACTGAGAAAAGCACTTTGCCCACTCGTCCTTAGGGGTCTCTTCAATGGCATCGCGATACGCAGCCACCGCTTCTTCAGCATTCATAAACCGCTTTCCTTTAAGTTTTTCTTTAATTTTTGGAAATAAATAAAAATCACAAGGCGCGAGGTCGGGGCTATACGGCGGGTGACCCAGTAATTCAACGTTTGATGTCGCCAAATAGTCGATCGTTCGCTTGGCGGTGTGCGACGAGGCGTTGTCGTGGTGAAGGAGGATCCTACTGCGAGGTCGTTTCTCTCGAACTTTTTCCAAGACAAGTGGCAAACAATTGGTAGTGTACCATTCTGTAGAAACTGTTTTTTGATCCTCTAACACAATTGTTGCGAAATGACCTATCCTTCCAAAGAACGAGGCCACCATTTTTTTTCCCGCACTTCGATCTCCCTTCACTTTAGTTGGCAACTCCTCGAAAGGAAACACCCACTGAGCAGATTGTCTTTTGGTTTCAGGATCATAACAGTAAATCCAGCTTTCGTCACCTGTTAGTATGTCGAACACAGCATTTGAGTCACCTCCGTTAAATCTTTCAATCATTTTACGGCACCAATCCACACGATGGAGTTTTTGAGCCTTAGTCAAATTATGAGGTATCCACCGGGCGCAAAGCTTCCTGACCGCTAAATGTTCGTGGAGGATTTTGTGCACTTGACTCATACCGATGCCTAAGCTTGTCCGAATCTGCTGATAGGTCACTCTTTTGTCAGTCTCTATCATACGCCGCACAACACAGATGTTATTTTCAGTCGTCGCCGAAGAAGGCCGTCCCTCACGTACATCATCAGTGAGATTAGTGCGACCACGTTTAAACTCATTAAACCAGTTGTAAACAGTCGCACGAGATGGGGCTTTATCGTGAAAGGCCAATCGTAGTCTATCATAACTTTCTTGTTGACTTAAATGACATCGAAAGTCATAAAAAATCATTGCACGAAAATTTTCTCGTTGTAAATTCATGTTGACGTGACACAGACAATTTTCAATTTGCCGCCAAATCGTAAAACAAATGACAAATGAATGAAATATATACTCAGTAATATTGGCAAAGAGTTCTATTTTCAAATTTTAGAATATTTTTTTTATTATATTGTTTATAAGTGGCCAGTTCTAAGAACTTTTAGTTTGACCCTCGTATTTATAAAGATGAAATAAGAAACCAAAAATTTTTGCACACGGGCGGGACTCGAAACAGCAACTTTTTGTCCGACCGATTGAGTTACCGTGCTGTCATTCCAACCTTGCGTAATTTGTGGTCTCTTATGGATACGACATTATGCGTGACATTAACCCGTCTGTTTATGCAACAGTGGGCCAAGTAGTTATTCTTTACAGAATAATTCAACTTGGAAATGTGTGCAAAAAATGTTTGTTGCTTGTTTCATCTTTATAAAAAATATAGCATGTTTACAAAACTTCAATGTATAATTTCCTTACTTCATATTCTCCAGAAATATAAAACCAATTATCTAATCATATTTGTATACAAACGTCTCCAGCACACTGAAGATGGTTATTAGAATTACGATTACGATACGAGTACGATTTATTTTCATTATGTATTAAACTTTACATCCGAAATACAGAATTAACTCAAAACGAACCTCACAAAACTGTATTTCAAACACCAATCCAATACACAAGCGCACTAAAAATCATAGCGGAGCAGTAAAAAGTTTCGCCAAGAGCTGTATTTCTGTTTACAAAAACAATTCGCCGATGAGTAACGAAGTAACAGAATAACTTCCAAACACAAATACAGAACAAAGCAAAAACAAATGAACGTTGCTACTAGGTATTCGTAAGGAAATTCCAGAGAGTTTGGCGCCCTGGCAGGAGACTGAAAAAGAATTTGCGGAAAGAATGCATTTAAAATGGCCGCTAAAAACACCGCGCATAAAATTCTCGTAGAATATTAACGTTATTGTTAACGGTATTTCGTTATTACACTTCGTCAAAGCAAAACGGAATGGGGTTTTGACGTAAAATTTTTGCAACGCAACTTTTAATTTAAAAGTCTTAAGGTCAATTTCACCTTTAACTCGAGAAGTTTGAGTGCGGAAAAGTTTAATTCCGTTTAAAACTTTTGGCCTTCGCAAAAATACCGGGTGGTAATCAAGGAATGATTTATCGGTTGCTAGGTTTAAAGGGATTCTTGAGTATTTTATGTTAATAGAAGACAACCATAACGGTGATATTTTTTTTTGACTTAATGTACCTTTAATCCCTCAAGCGTATGTGAACGAGACACAATGCAAATTCTATTGTTATGCGGTTGCCTGCAACCGCTCGGGTGTTGAAGCATTGATGTTTGCTGTACTTAAGTTGAACTCTTGTTTTAAGAGTAATGTTTCAATTTGATTTAGTATTTGAGGACCCGTACTATAACATATTTTTATTAGAACTTATTCAACACCTCATCGTCCCGAACCTCACGAATGAAAAAATCTTCACAAATTGTAATCGACTTTCCATGTTGTAAGTGTATCGCAAAAAAGCCAAGCATGCCTGTTCAAAAATGTGTTAACGGCGTATGAGCCTGTATGATTTATGATGTACTGCAAAGGACAGACGACCCTTCGGCGTTAGTGTTGATCGATGTCCGATAGACTGCGATGTTTCAAAGTAATGACTAGAATAGGGTTTAACTTTTAGACACGTACGTTGTTCGGGTTGTCTCTAACTTGTGTGGGACGTTGTTACTGAAATAAAAGTACGAAGAATATATTTCCTTGATAGAAACATCTTCGGAAATCAGTGCACACGATTGCAAGGAAATTGGTCTGAAGTAGGTAACGAAAACACTTGAAAAATCTATCGAAGACTAGCGATCCCCGCGACTGTGTCCGCGCGTTTTTAGCTCCGTCCCGTCCCGTCTCAGGGTTATATTTTATAGCCTTCCTCGATAAATGACCTGACCAAATGAAGCTCAAAATCACACAACGAGCGATGGAAAGGGCTATGCTGGGTGTTTCTCTACGGGATCGAATCAGAAATGAGGAGATACGTAGAAGAACTAAGGTAACGGACATAGCCTTGAGAATCAGTAAGCTCAAGTGGCAATGGGCAGGGCACATAGCGCGAAGAACTGATGGCCGTTGGGGCAGAAAAGTTCTAGATTGGAGACCCTTCGACCAGAGACGCAGCGTGGGACGTCCACCAATAAGATGGACAGACGACCTTATAAAGATCGCAGGATCAAACTGGATGCAGACCGCTAGTGATCGGTCGCTGTGGAAAGCCGTGGGGAAGGCCTATGTTCAGCAGTGGACGTCCTTTGGCTGATAATGATGATGATGATGATAATGAAAACAATTTTTTTTAAACGGTCCAGTAGTTCCTAAGTTTAGCGAGTTCAAACAAACAAACTCTTCAGCTTTATATTTGCGACCGTTAATCATGGACTCATTAGAAAAAGGGGAAGTACCTAACTAGTAAAGTTTTATCACAGCTAAGTAGATCAGTTAGCTAGAAAAAATATTTAATTCAGATCTACATCCATAATTTGTTAGTAATGCACAAAATGACTTATAAACTACATAGTTTATTTAATTAAGAACACACTAACATTAGTGTGTTCTTTATTAAATTCAATTCTCTTACAAAATTCAATCCTTAATTCAATATAATTAAGTTATTATTTAATTCCATTAAATAATAAATCCAATTCATTAAAAACGATATTTACGAAAAACGATAGCAACATTAGAGCATCGTACTTATACTGTTATAAATCAAGTCGAATTTAGTATAAAACGCAGTAAAATCGAAGTTGTAAGTATACAAAAATATATTATATTTCTCAGCTAGTAACACTAAACGGAACGCAAGGGCCCGCGAGCGGTGGTTCCTGTCGAACAATAATTTTGGTAGAGTCGTGGTGGTCAGCGACCCCTTATCCGAGCTCACTTTTCGCCGAGTCGTCGTGCTGTAAAAATCTACATCACAGAACTGTCCTACGTCACGTCTTGTGTACCTAGTACCTACCTAAATTAGCCTCAATAATGGCAGTTTGTAATGTCTGTGTTATAGTTTGATTATTCATCACGTCATTTGATTTATTTTAATTTTAATTTATTTTCTTTATTCGTACGATGCCCTGTTCTGCCCAAATGATGACTGTTGGTTTGGTTAGAAATCCTTACCATCCTACGTATAGATCGATTGTTTGTTACATCCCTAACAGGATTCTTCGATACAGTAAAATATTTAGGCCAAGGTACGGGACGGGAGTTATATCGGCTTGGAATTAATGTCCCAATTTTTGATAGATTGCACAAATGCCCGAATCTTTTCGAGAAGATTTTTTATCCTGCTATTTTGTGATGCTTATTGAATATTCAGTAATCTTTCTTTTGACAGGCAATTTTGTATTAAGCCAACCCTCTTGCTATGTGATCTAAGAGTCGGCCTACCTTTTAAAGTGATCTGCATTTTTTTGATTAGAAAGCTTCTTGTTACAATGTAGTTTTTTAGTAGGTTATTTATTTCTTTCACGATTTTTAGTTATTACCCACAACTTAGAAACTACTGGACCAATTTTGGTAAAACTTACACTGTACCCTCACTTTTGAACAATCCGTGGACAAACATACATAGAAAATTCTAACGATATTACATACCGACACTTACATTGATTTTATTATCTCATTTTCTGAAGTCGTTAAAAATACTATACAATGAAGCACCAAATTTATAATTATATATTGTATTGATTATGCATGATTTTTTTGCGATTGCTACATGCCAAGTCTGTTCATATTTTTTAACAAAATAGCTATTTATAGTTTTACAAATAACTTGTTTTTGTTAAATCTGAAAGGCACGGAAAAAATAATAATATCTTTATGAAATGAGATAATTCTTTAGTTATCTTACTATGAAACCTAACTTTCAATATACTGCCCCTTTCTGCCTATCTACCAACTTTGTTTGTCGCCTTATTATTATTTTATACCCAAATATACTGTGGACTCGAGAACTATCAGCAAATAAATAAATCGTAAACCTAACTCTGTCATAACATTTTTATTGTGCGAACAAGTTGTATAGGAGAAAACTTAGTTTGCGAACAGGAAGAGAGGGACGCAGATAACATTTGTGAGGGAGTGAATGAGAGGAATATAGTATCGTGAGTCCAATCAATATGTTGTTGAAGGCTCGTATTACAATATTTGGGGTAATAAAAGTGGAGGAATAATAAATGTCGTGGCATCGTTTCGTGGCGTCAGAGTTAAAGAAAAGTATCTTACTAAGTCTTATTCTAGTCTTTTTAAGTTTTTTCTGTACACCGTTTTAGCGATAAATATTTATAAGTAGAACTACAATTTTGATACCTGACTAATATGGTAGGTATATCTAAAACTGTTTTAAAAATACATCAGTTGCCCTGCTTAACCATAAACACTAAAAACACTCATACATTTTTAAAAGTACATTTGTAATTTTGCAATAAAATCGTTTCCGAAAGGTCTCTTTCCGTTCCTTTTTTATGGTTGACGTGTGACTGTTTTCTCTGGCTACTATTTGTCACAGAAATGGGACACGTCCTGGCAACTTCCGATTATTTGGTCACACCCTTCCGGTGGACCTACAGAGGCGATGTAAAGAAGCGTCAATAGATATTACGGATATGATCTACAATGACAGGTTTTCGAAAATACTTTATTTAGCATTGTTAAAATGAATACATACCTTATCACATACATACGATACGAAGTTAAAGCACAGTATGTTTTTTTGGAAGTAAGGAACATCGACAATATCACAATTGGATGTATTAATAAATAATAAAAAGCTTTGACTCACCTGTTCAACCCACACGTTCGTTGTCATGATTTGATTCTTAAGATTCTGAAAAGAAAAGAAAAATATTTGTTAGTAAATAATTATCTTAAATTGTTGTCATCTAAATAAAGATCTTTGTCACATTAGTCAGTACACGGTCGCATACCAGGAACGTGCTAAGAACGTATGCCGCAAAAAAATACCTTTGCATTGAACACTATGACACCTTCAACATTATGACTATGTCGAGAAATCGTCTACTACGCAGCGGGTTGCGGGTTCGATCCCCGCACTATACAAACATTTGTGTGCATGAACATGTCTGTTTGTATTGGTCTGGGTGTTTTCTATGTATATCATGTATGTATTTACAAACAAAAAGTATTTAAGTATTATATCCGCTGTATGGCACCCATAACAAAAGCTTTGAGTAGTACTTTGGGACTAGATGGCGATGTGTGGGAATGTCCAAAGGATATTTATTTATTATTTATTATTATTCTTTACCTTGCCCACGAGATCGTTCCGTCACCGACTGACACCATGCACGGAGCATAAGCACCGGTAAAATGCGTCTCGCTCTCTCTCGCTCTTGCTCCATATAACGGTGAGACAGAACGCTGTCAATCCGTTCAGTGCGAAAGGGAGAGCGTATCGTGTTTTCTTTCATGTCTGACACGTTCCTAGCACGATCATGACACGGTCGTGACATGGTACGATGAAGTGAGAACTCAAAACTGATTTTGTAGGTAAATATCCCATGGCCGCTGTCTTGCCTTTGCTGCTCCGAAAACTTGGTTTCAGTAAGCTATCCGATTGATAAATAAATGAATAAATATTCTTTATTGCATATTGAAGATAAATACAACAAATAATTGAAGAAAACGTCTTAAGTATAACGAGTACAATTCAGGCGATCTTATTGCTTGAAACCATTTCTTCCAGACAACTTTCAGGTGAGGGAAAGCATAAAGAATGAGAGAAGTGGCATGGCGATGATATATTTTAAACAAAAGAGAAAGTGGACAGATTTGATTGAAACGATATAAGAAAAGAAGCTTATGTACACATTATCTACATAAAATTTCTTGTTAATAAATAATTATGAAATACATATCATAACACAAAATATATAAACAATAATATATAATTCAAAAGACTAAACCTATTAATTTCGCATTGCTCCTTTATTTTCTCTATTCAAAGAACCTCTTGACCTAAAAATGTGACAAGTGAAGTGCGAACTCACTCTAAAAGTGTAACATTCTGTAAATTTTCACACTTGGCCACCCTATGGTCTGATAAAGCTCAGTGAGATGTACTGATCACTAAAATAAAGTGACATACTCTTGTTAAGGCATCGCAATATGGCCTCCGGAACACAGTCCCATAGCTACCAGTTTCGGGAACATATGTTACAATTAAAGTGTTATATTAAAAGAAACAACATTCCCTTGTAACGCTAAACTTTTACGTCACCGTTACCAGGTAAGTGACGTTACAACAATAGAAAATGGAAACACATACGGGGAAAGTAAAAGCCAACTCTTACTGGAGAACTCTCTCACTCCAATGAGTTGTGCCGACTTGGCGGTAGTTTAATGAAATTTCTCGAGAACAATCGAACAAAGTTATCGTTCATTCTCGTTTAAAAGATATGGTGGTTATAATCGCCTCTTTTATGAACCTCAAAAGTCTAATTCAGAAATGGCATCCGCTGAGAAAATAAAAGTATTCTAGTTCAATGCATTTTCTTTTAACTTATAAGGGTTTCCTATAAACTGCAGTTTTTTTTAGCGAATTCACGACTTTATTCAAAGGAAAAAACTGTAACCGTGTTTTTTAATCTTCGAAAGTCAACATTATATTATTGTTACCCCTTCTACTTTAAAATAAGATATTAGACAGGCAGGTGGATTGGCATCAATACTTATTTAAGAAATCGATTCTATAATTATTGTTTTTACCGAATTTAAAAAATGGGAGGTTATCCTATCGACCTGTAAGTATAAACGGCTGTACCTTTTGATTGCGTTGGATTAAAAATTTGATTTTTTCTCAGCTTTAAGAAACCGAAGAGCTAGTTATTTGATATCAATTTCAGCTTGATACTTTTACGCGTTTCTGAGAAAAAAGGTGAGTACAGACAGTCGGACGGACAACAAAGATCCTAAAAGGTACGGAACCCAAAAAATACAAAAGTTACATTACCGCTGTTAATATCAGGTCTGATGCGTGGTCGATAGTAAATTAAAGAAATCGTCAAATGTCGTTGTTGCCAGTTGTTGAATATTAATGAATGTGCGTGTTCTGAAAACAAAAAAAATCCTTTACCATATATCAGATTGGTATTTTTTTATTTTGTATTTTTCTCCAAAACATGCACAATCGTTTATATTCAACCGCTGGTAACATATATATATATTAGACTATTAATTCAGCTAACTTTCGACGTTTGACGCAACCGGGCTTTAGACCTAGTTAAAGGCATAAAATCAATAAGCTATTTAAAGGACGTTGCAAATTTGTATTGTTGTTAATCCTTAATGTAAGAATGTAATTTCATCAGCTCTGAAAACAAACGAAACGAGTGGCTAAAGCTGAATACAAACAATCGAAATTAAACAAAGTTCGTAGAGTTTCGCCAACTCTACACGTTACACTGTGTAAAGGTGTAGTTACACTGATGCATAAGAGTGCATGTGTTAAACTGTGTCCAACGAATGTAGGCAGGTTCAACCCGACTCAAGAATAAAAGAAATCCTGCAATGTACTGGATACCTGCAATAAAACTAAGCAATCGGGATCAAAATTTGTAGGCGTAAGGCCTGTCACACTAGCTAAGGAATACGCAGTTTTTTGTCATTTCCGATATAATTACAAAGAGCAATTTCGATAAACCTTCACAAAAGTATTAAACTATAATTTTGGATGACAATATACACGTTTGAGGGTTTGAGTGTGTCTTTGCCGCATAATTGTTTGTCTATTTTCTACAGTACATACATAATATTTCATATTCTGAGCACCACTCAATTGCGTAAAATTTATCAAAAACAAAATTTGCCACAACGAGAAAAATATAAATCGGTGATGTGTATTTTTTTATCAAACAATCTTGAAAATTTACAGTTGATTTTAAACCTAAGTTATGGGTTTATGTACTAATCTCAGCAGAGTCCATGTGTTTTTTTACCTCCTTTAAAAAAAGGGGGAAATCAACTCAATGTTTATGTATGTCATATCGTTGGAATTGTATAATTTTTGAGTTTGTTGATCTAGTAAAGCTAAACACTTGTGCTGAATTTCGAAAGTGTATGTCTGTTTGTATGTTCACGGGTTTCTCATAAATTAGTAGTCATAGCAAGATGATTCTTTTTTAATTCATCAGATATATTCCAACTTAGGATACAGTGTAAATTGCATCAAAATTGGTCACGTAGTTTTTGAGATATGGCTAATAACTAATAATCATGAAATAAAAAACACCTTTAAAAAACGGACTTAAAGTAATGCATTTCTCTTTAATGCGAAATAAATTATTTTGAAGTCGATGTGTGACTGGCGGTTGTTGAACGTAAAAGTAATCTTAACATAATCAACTCCAAAAGAATGTGTTTTTCCTAAATAGAAGACAAATGCCGTTTGACGACCTCCCTGGTGTAATAGCTAAGCACGCTGGGTTTGAAGGCCTCGCCGCTCCGAGGTCCCGGGTTCGATCCCCGGGTCAATATAGAAATCAAAATTTTCTATATTGTCTGGGTGTTGTGATAACATAAGTGCATTAGCTACTTACTTTGGTATCAGAGCAATGTATGTGATTAGTGTTTCTTAATCCTTACTTAATTAAATACGTCATTATTAGCGGTGAATTAGTTTTTGAGGGCTGTTTAATTTTATTTCATTTTTGACCACCGGTGTGTTCTTGCCTTTACAGTTAAGCAGTAGTTTGCGCACCGTAACTATTGCTTGAGTCAAGTTTAGATTCCACGACTTTAATTACCAGACTAGGTACGTTCTGAGATCAGATGAAATTGCATTCCTCTAGTCCGTACGGACATCCGTTTACACAGATTCTTTTTACGGAAATAATCGACAATCCTTGGAATGTGTTTTTCTCTCTTTTTCTCTCTGTTTATATTGGCAGCGGTGCGGAAAAATATTTCATAGCTCGCCTGTTTGTTATATAAGATTGGAGCTGGATCCGTGTCTTTTGAATTTTAATCTTTGTGCGAGACGGGAAATTCTTCTAAGCTATTAACCGTACTAAACCGGTTTTAGAAGATTAATGATTAAAACCTAAACTTATAGTGTAAGAACGAACGTACGTAACGAACGTAAATTATTCGTATATTGTAAAAATATTTTAATGGTTTAGAATGTTTTGGTATGTAACTTACAGTGTAATATTTTTATATTCATGAAGATGAAATAAGAAACCAAAAATTGCGCACGGATCTGACTCGAACCAGCAACTTTCTGGCTAACTGGGCCAAACGGTCTTCTAATTGAGCTACGTGCTATCGGTCCAACCGTGCGATGTTTCTGGTCTCTCACGGATACTTTACATCCCAACTGTTTAATCAAAGAGTTATGTAATTATAGATATTTGCTTTACTTTTGCTTGGTACAAAACATAAAATGAAAAATTTGTTATTTCAGTCGTAGGTACGATTTATTTATTTGGGATTACTCAAGTTTTAGTCGTTAAATTTTACAAAAAAATAGGTTTTTTCAATAGTAATATTTTTTTAAGAAATAGCATTTATTACATTTTTACTTTGCTTTTTACCATCAAATAATTGTTAACGCGACCCGGATTGCCACTGAATATTTAAGGGAAATATGAGTGGAAGAAATTGTCTAAGTTCAAATCATGACGAAAAATATATAATGTTGTTTATAGAAATTTAATCGCCTGATCTTATTCAAAATCATCTCCTGTGATTGGTTTAAAAAAGACACGACACTAGCTCACTAACCTATCACAATATAGAACTGAAGATTTAACTTGACAAATTATTACCTAAGGTCCTGATACCGCCTCTAATATAAGAATGACTTTTTTATTGACCATTGCTTTCATCTTTTTTCTAAAAAACACGAACAATCAGAAATGTTCAACCGTTAGGATCCTCATTTTACTATTAGTTAATTTAACTATCGATCACGCAACCAAGCCTTAGTAGTGTTTTGTGGGAGTTAGGAAAACTGATCGTTTGTCTATTACTTTATAGCAGGTTTGACGATGTGCAAACGATGTATGGTTTGTTTAGATGTCATAAATGCTAAACGACACATAAAAAGTATTATGACTGTTTGTTTTCATAGAAGTTCCGAACGGGCATCAAATTCGCTTTTATCAGGGCTTTAGGGAGTTGGATTTGTAAATATTTTTTTATTGTTTCATATAAACATGGTTTATAAGAAATAATGCTGGTGATATAGATAGCCACCTCTTTAGTGATATAAAATAAGAAGTAATCATGTCTTTTTCTAGTTCTACTGTCACTAATACACTAAAGATTGAAATTTCCCTAACATTACTCTAAAAATGAACTAGAGTCAGGATCGTACTTGTCAAGATTCAATATTTCACTGGTTCCGATCGCGTTGAATCCAATCATCCGAGGAACTGTATTTGCGATCGACATCTTGACACCGACTCGCTCTAACAAACTTTATAGTTTGAATCGATGCTTGATCCTAATACCAGAAGTACCATTGTTCTAGATAAGAGGCAAAAGGTTAGAGAATTTTCTTTAAAAATTTAAAAGACAAACTAGTTATTAGGAAATATTGAAATTACATATTATATAATAAAATTCGGTTTCCACATTTATTACCGCCAAGATCTTGTGATATTTGATCTTCAGCCTTATCATGATGGTAACATGACATAACTAAGAAGCTGCGATTAGCAATAGCGAAAATAGACTTTTGCTTATTGGACAGTTATAGCATACACACACATATACCGAACGAACTCCTAAAATACTACTAACTCTTTTCCCTGACCCCGCTCCATTCAACAGAGCTTTACAACGTTTTTATAAACTACTCGTTTTTAACGAATGACGAAGCTTTTGATAGATACCAATGTCACTGGATGCCAACATTGCTCAGACTGATTAAACTTCTTAATTGGCTAGGGACCGAGCTACAGAGATTAGTTTTTCTGATTGTTCCAGCTTGACTCTTGTGGATTGAAACATGTGTCACTTAAAATTCAATGAAAAGTGTATAGAATCAATTTGAAGATGTGGTTGGGCTTGGAATTTGACAAATGTTTCTCCAAAATTTTTCAAGTGCCCAGGTGGGCACGAGTGTGTAGGCCAGAGGAATGTAAGGCCTGTTTCACAATCGATAAATAAGCACTAAACATCTAATAAAAAAGAATAAGATTATCTTTATGGCACAAGAAACAAATCACAACAAACAAACCACAAGTACAATATAGGCGATCTTATCGCTAGAAGTGATGCCTTGAAGATATCCATAAGGTAGAGGAAACAACGTTTATTAGAGAGGTAGAAAGCGGTGTGCAAAAATATGGCTCATATATTATATTATCACCCTTTATACAAAACAAAATTATATTAAACATATTTATAAAAATACAATAAAGTAAATGAATAAATACTTAAAAAATACCTACGTAATATAATAGATTTATAAAAGCAAATTCCGTCAATATATTAAAGCGAAATGCTTTCATCCTTTCTTTGATTATTTTGACATTGTGAAACTTGCCGGTAGTCTTCTCTCTCCATCAACATTCAAGAAACTGACAGCAACATAATGGTGTCTGTCCCTTGATATTGTAAGTACCATGAAATTGTCTGAAACGTCTTTTAAATTGCTCTTGAAATGTATTTGCACGTGAATAATAAATTTACATAAGCGATGAGATATTCTCATTGTACCGAATATTTTAACTCAAACAAGTTTTAAATATAAATAAACTAGCTGACCCGGCAAACGTTGTTTTGCATATATCAGGATTTAACTTGAATAATAAAAATAAATGTTTTTGAAGTGAAAACTTCTTTAGCGGCGTTGAGCACTTTTGTGGGATGGGGGAAAAATGTGAAACTCGCGTCAGGACACGTGGGCTGATCGAAAAACCGTAAGACGGTTGGCGAAATTATGGATATAAGTTGATTTATCTGAGAGATAAACTTTTAATGTAATTTAATATAATATAAATTGTAATGTTTGTGTACGATAGCGTAATAAATAAATATTGTATTCTATAAAAAAAATATATTATTATTATTATTATTATTAGTGCTTTTATATTGATATTAAGAGCAATGCATTCAAAATTATTCCCTAACTATTCCAAAAAATAAAAAATGCACAACGTTGATATTCAAGTTTTCACATCTGCCGGCACTCCCGGAGTGCAATTTTTTTTTTATTAAAGTTTTTTTTTTTCGAAATTTTAATCGAATTACAGTTAAAACACTATTATTGATCAGTTATAGAGCGGGATGAAAAATGATTAAATTACTAAATGTCTATAAAAATAAGTGTTGGTGATAAAAAAAAATTGGGTTGTACGTATTTTTAATGCGACTTTATATAAAAAAAATTGCCCAAAAATTAAAAAATATATATACTTAAGGGTGAACAATCATTTGGGGTATGAAAAATAGATAGTAGCCGATACTCAGACCTACTCGCATGAAAATTGGTAAGAATAGGTAAAACCGTTTCAGAGGAGTACGGTAACTAGCATTGTGACATCACAATTTTATATATTAGATTAGATATATAGTAGAACTAGCGGTCCCCCGCGACTTCGTCCTCGCTTTTTAAGTTTGCTCCCTCCCCTCCCGTCGCAGCGTCATGTTTTATATCCAAAAGCCTTTCTCAATAAATAAGCTATCTAACACAGAAATATTTTTTCAAATCAGTCCAGCAGTTCCTGAGATAAGCGCGTTCAAACCATCAAACTCTTCAGCTTTATAATATAATTAGCGCAAGCGCACGTTGTACTTAAGCTGCGAACATTATTTTGGTGCGGAGTTATGTTAAAACTGTGATAGCTCCTAAGATATTTATTGGAATCAAATGATATAAAAGGCAACTTTGTTCTAAATGAAATGCTCGTGATGATGAATGATTTATTTTGATAAGAATAAATACCTGTGTGTATAATACACCTCTAAAAATGATGCATTATTTTTTTTTCAAATTTATTAACATAAAAAAGGTTGTAGTAAGTCAACCATAAAAGATAGACTTATGCTGTTGCGGACTTTATTATAGAACTTTTAATGCTAAACAATCTTGTCATACATGATTTTTGTGTTACTTTAGCGGTTTCCGCAGCGTACGCAGCGGAAGCTCTCAAAAGGAATATCTTTCTCCCGTTTTCGCAACATTATTCATTGCTGCTGTGGTCTTGTGAGTCGTATCTTTATGTTATATAGCTTAAAGCCTTTCTCGATAAATGGACTATCTAACATAAAAATATTTTTTCAAATCGGGCCAGTAGTTTCTGAGATTAGTGCGTTCAAACAAACAAACAAACAAACTCTTCAGCTTTATAATATTAGTATAGATAACGTGTATAAATCCAAATTATACCATCAAAGTATCCTTTAATAAATAAGTACCTCATCAAAACGTACGTATATTATAAATTCAAATTATAAGGTAAAAGTTGGCAAAGGCTAGGCTTCCTTAATCGAATTGCCACTTACCCCTCTCAATATCGGAGCGACGATCAAGTAGGATTCAGATGATCTATGAACTACGTGAGCCCAAATACTGTCAACGTGTTTTATTATTGGCTCTAGTTAGTGAAATAAATGCTAAGTTATTTAGTAAAAGAGAAAGATGACGTTTGATTGAAGCTGTACTTGAATATAGTTAGGTTTAAGACATAAATAAAAAGACATAAAAGGAAATGGGAAAAATAATAAAGAAAAAAAAACAGATAAAAAATTAAGATATTTAAAAAATGCTCTGACTTTTATTCAACTATATATAAACCAAATATTTAAAAAAAACAACAGGAAACAAAAGCTATTCTTTGAAGTGAAGTAAGAGTTTTTTACCGAATTTCAATGGCACAATTGTTTTTTTTTTTCAAGAGACTGATTAAGACATTCTAATGCTAGCAAAATATCTTCCACACCAAGTTTTTTTTACTTATATAAAGTCCTGTGAACAAAAAAATCCACATTAATTTAAGTAGGCCACTAGGCCTGTAAAAGCTTTGTAAAGAAATGTGCCCTCGAGCGTGAAGTAAATTTTTAACTAGCCTCTTAGGCCTTTTACACAATGCGAAATTTGTTCCGATAATAACTACCTACCAACATGAATTTCACACATGAAAATCTATACTAATATTATAAAGCTGAAGAGTTTGTTTGTTTGTTTGTTTGTTTGAACGCGATAATCTCAAAAACTACTGGCCCGATTTGTTTTTTTTTTTTTACGTTGGATAGTCCATTTATCGAGGAAGGCTTTAGGCTATATAACATAAAGATACAACTCATAAGACCACAGCAGAAATGAAAAATGTTGCGAAAACGGGAGAAAGATATTCCTTTTGAGAGCTTCCGCTGCATACGCTGCGGAAACCGCTTAAGTTACACAAAAATCATGTATGACAGGATTGTTCAGCATTAAAAGTTCTATAATAAAGTCCGCGACAGCATATGTCTATCTTTTATGGTTGACTTACTACAACCTTTTTTATGTTAATAAATTTGTAAAAAATTATGCATTATTTTTAGAGGTGTATTATACACACAGGTATTTATTCTTACCAAAAAAAATACATTCATCATCACGAGCATTTCATTTAGAACCAAGTTGCCCTTTATATCGTTTGATTTCAATAAATATCTTAGGAGCTATCACAGTTTTAACATAACTCCGCACCAAAATAATGTTCGCAGCTTAAGTACAACGTGCGCTTGCGCTAATATATTATAAAGCTGAAGAGTTTGTTTGTTTGAACGCGCTTATCTCAGGAACTGCTGGACCGATTTGAAAAAAAAAACTGTGTTGGATAGCTTATTTATCGAGAAAGGCTGTAGGATATAAAACATGACGCTGCGACGGGAGTGGAGGGAGCAAACTCAAAACGCGCGGACGAAGTCGCGGGGAACCGCTAGTCTATTATATTCCTACAACCACTTTCTCTAAAAGTCTAACATTTGAGAGATAGACGCTTCTAAATTGGTAAAATGGGCGTCCCCCCTTCTAACTTTTAAACTAAGCGAGAGTACATTTTGAAAAAAATACATAATATAGATCTTGACAAAGACTTTCAACGAAAATTGGTTTAAACGAGATCGAACTAGTAGTTTATAGAACACATTTTCAATAACCGGAAAAATAACTTTATTATTCATACAAATACTATGAATTACAAAGTTATTTTTGCTGTCAACAATATATTGTGGTATTTTGGCTAAATTAGTAAGTGGAATTCAATTAAAGTTGGCACGGAACCCTTAGTGTGTAAGTCCGACTCGCTTTTGGCCGGTTTTCTGTCTTAAAATTACTCGATAACAGCTTGGAGCAAGGAATTTGTTGGTGGTCACATCCCCCCATCGTTGATCCTGTGCATGATTTCTTACCGGTCATGTCAGATCTGCCGTCTCACCTAATAGTGAGAGTAAAAGAACCAAAAATACCTTTGTGAATTTCGCACACTGTTGAGCTTGATCTCCGTGGTTAGATACAACCAGAAACGTTTTTGTTATTGCCAATTTTAAATCGTTTCAGAAACTCGCTGTGTGTCAACTCCCTTACTCAAAGTATTTGCGTGGCATGAGTAGCGACATCTGTGTGGTACAACTACTCCCCAATGAGTAATCAAAGTTTATAATTGGATCGCGGGTCAACGGGGCGGTCGCAGATTTGGGTGTTTGTCCTCGGCGTCCTAAAGGATCTACTTTAGAGTGTTTTGAGCTTTATTTTGTGAAGCTGAAATTGTATAATGCTTACTTAATTTTGACTGCAGCTTTTAATGTTTCATTTATGTCTCTAATCCCAAAAAAATATAGCAAAGAATGAATGATTTGATTCATAGTCTTTCCAATTTGATTCTTACTTGTTACAAAAGCCTTCATGGCACGGAGTTGTTAGACTAGCAGCAAAATTATGTATTTTACTAATGTAGCCCAATAAAATATTGGGAAATCGCATCACTGAAAGTATTTACAATATTTAGGAATCTATTGTTTTGCAAAATATAGTTGCTAGAATAAAAAAAACATCGAATTACTAAAACAATTTACCTATTAACTAAGAATATCAGTAAGTTTGCCGATCTACATACATGTAATGCAGAAAAATAAGACACGTAATGCAGCCTACGCGTTTTACAAAATGCGCTTGCAAAATTCAACAGGCTTGCCAGTGTGTCGGTAGCCAAGTAATCAAATAACATTATATTTATATAATTAATTAATGCAATACTCTGGAATTAAGAAGGCACTTAGAATAAAGCTTTACCGTACACAGTTTTTTTTTTCAAATCTACCCTTCTGTCAAACTATAAAACAAACGCAATGAAGAGCCACACATACAAAAATCGACTCTATGATCTTGTAATCAGAAACCATAATATTAACTCGTTCCACATCCACCTAACTAAGAAACAAGTGAATCGTACTTCATTATTCCCTCGTAACGGTCACATCACTACGAACCTAATTCCGATGTTATTTATTATTAGACCCCATAATGAGCTCTTCGCTGGCGTTACATAACACGATACCATTATTATACCCACAAAAAGGAGCCATAAATCAACGTGACCACGCGGTTGACATCTTTTTTATTAACAATAGCTGGCTGCGATAAAGGATCTGAGATGAGTTTTGTAAGATCATCGTTAGATATACTTTTGTTTTCTGATGGGGATATTCTCAGGGGTTTAAGGTTGAAGTCACTGTCAAAAGGGCATTTTTACAATAATTATAAGCAGTGATCATCGGATACATATTTACCGAAAGTTCAGTTTTGGCTAAGATATTATTGAGGCGGCTTCTTAAAAATAAATCTAATATAAATCCCAGGATTTCATAAAATTTAGGAATACGTAAGTAGTCTGTAACAAGAAGTTAACGATGTCCTTAGCATGTGGTATTTATGTTTTTAAAACCGGACTCTGGGATTACATAATATAAATTTGACAATATGTTTACAACTCTTTTTTTTATTACTATTATAAGTAAGTAAGCAAGTGAAGAGCTTTATCGTATGGAAAAGATAAGCGCACTAAGAAAAAAGCCATCAGATACAGCAGAACATAAAAATTTAGTACAAATTCCTGTATGGCACGTGGGTTTCTTGCCCGTTAGTTTTAGTACCAAGTCCTTGAGAAAACTTATGAATAAAAATTTTCCTTCGACAAATCGTTTCCCGATGCGGGTAAGTGTCATTTTCGCGCGCGAAAATGGTGACGCGCTGCCATTTTGTAGACTTCGGGAAAAAACAGCGTCTTCGGAGCGCGGCAAGAAATCGTGTTATGTAATTTGGAAGCGAAAGTTTTCTTTTATTTTATCTATGTATTAATTATTTCAACTGTCGGAATGAAGGCCTGTTTCATCATTGACATATATATAAGTCTTTACTAACCAACGAATAAGAAACATCTCTGATATTATAAGTCTAGTATTCTTCATCACTCTCGAAAATTGAATGTCTGCTGGTCTGTTATATTTTCGAAGTGAAAACTTCTTTAGCGGCGTTGAGCACTTTTGTGGGATGGGGGAAAAATGTGAAACTCGCGTCAGGACACGTGGGCTGATCGAAAAACCGTAAGACGGTTGGCGAAATTATGGATGTAAGTTGTTTTTTCTGAGAGATAAACTATTTAATGTAATTTAATATAATATAAATTGTTATGTTTGTGTACGATAGCGCAATAAATAAATATTGTATTCTATACAAATATTATATTATTATTATTCTATTATTACTATTATTATTGTATTATTATTATTATTATTATTATTATTATTGTATTCTATCACAAAAATGATAGTACTTTTATATTGATAATAACTATTCCAAAAAATAAAAATGCACAACGTTGATATTCAAGTTTTCACTTCTGCCGGCACTCCCGGAGTGCTTTCATAGTTTTTTTTTTTATTAGTATTAACCGACTTCCAAAAAAAGTAGGTTATAAATTAATGTGTATGTAAGTGACATCGTTGGAATTTTATAATATTTGAGTATGTTGACCTATAAAGGCATCTAAATACGTATTTTAAATTTCGTAAGTGTATATGTTTGTATTTGTTCTTGGATTTCTTATAACGAGATGTCATAGCGAGATGATTATTTTTCAGTTTAACCAGGAATATTTCTTTTGATTCATCAAAGGTTGTCTGGAAGAGAAGTACATGTCCGAAAATGAGAAGTCATAGTGGCATGATTCTTTTTTAGTTTAATCAGGTATATTTCAACGTAGGTTTCAGTGTAAGATTCAACAAACGATATTAGTAATAACTAAAAATTAGAAAATAAAATATTATTTAACCGCTTTTATACACTTTATGGACTCGGTCTGAAATAAATGTTTTTTTTTTAATAGAAAAACTGATTAAAAATCTTATAATAACGCATTTGTCTTCTATTAAGGATATACAAAATAATATGTCCTCCTAAATACAAGACGTTGCGACTGCAAAACAAATGCGTTACTTTAAGCTCTTGTGTCAGTTTTTTGAAGGCGGTTAAAATATTTAATTCTTTTTTTGAATATAAGCAAGTTAAGACTGTAATCATTTTGTGTACTTGCTAAAAAATAAAGTAAAGAAATCCAAAAAATATTTTTTTTTGGGATTTATAAATTGCAGTTTTTTAAAGACAGTGACATCAATACAATTAAACATAATTTACTACAAAATTGTATTTGGTTATCATGTCAATATTTGGACCGAATGCGGTTAGCCTAGCAAATAATAACCGTATTAGTTTTGTTTTAATAAGCAGGCGAGTAATTTAAAAGTGATTCATTTAGATGAAACGCAAATAATTTATTGTTGTTGACACCAGCAAAGCAAAAAAGGGTCAACAGCATAGTCTATTCGCATAAAAGATAAAACATCTTTGATCTAACCCTTGTTAAGGGATACGACCCAAAAATTACCCACTTCACCCGTTACCAGAGAGCACGAAAAGGAAATTATCGTGATATTTACACAGTAAATATTATTCAATCATGCGAATAAATGTGAGTTCAGTCGAAGGCCGATTTTCTTGTTATTTAAGTAAACACGTGACGATTTCTGTCAACACACACACGCGAATTTATTTTGATTCGTCAATCAAATTGGTTGAGCATGTTTTCCGGAGCGGCACTGTTTTGTTGTGGTTTTACATGAAATTGAAAATGGTTTTCTGCAATTATCTACATATTTCAATGAACACAGTAAAATAAAATTGCGTGAGTTGTTTAATAAATTTACATATGGTGTATTTTTTTTGGTTTTGATCCTATTTTGCAGTAACGAAGTTTGTGTTTAAAAAAACCGGCCAAGTGCGAGTCAGACTCGCGCACTGAGGGTTCCGTGCCAACTTTAACTGAATTAGGGAATCCATTTACTTCTACTTAGTAAAATACCACAATATTTTTTTAACTACAAATATAACTTTGTTTTTCATAGTGTTTGTATAAAGTACAAAGTTATGTTTGCGGTTGTTAAAAATGTGCTATATCTCAAAAACTACTTGTTCGATCCCGTCCGAACCAATTTTCGTTGAAAGTATTTAAGATCTACATCATATATATTTTTAAAAATTTACACTTGCTTGGTTTAGAAATTAGATGGGGGGACGCCCATTTTACCACTTTGGAAGCGTCTAGCTATGAAACGTTAGACTTTAAAAGAAAATGGTTTTAGAAACCTCGTTGTTATTTTAAAAGACCTATCCATAGACACCCCACACGCATAGGTTAGACAAATGTATGAGAGCCCCCCCTTAACTGTCATATTTTTATTTTTTGTATGAGAATCGGTAAGCGGTTAACAAGATACATCTTCCTACCAAATTTCAATTGTGTAATGCTTATAGTTACAGAATAAAATGGGTGTGACATACGGACGGACAGACAGACAGTCAGTCAGACAGACAGACTTGACGAAACTATAAGGGTTCCGTTTTTCGCCATTCGGCTACGGAACCCTAAAAATAAGACATGGAAAAAAAATCATAAACCTTTCTCTTTCTCCCCGAAAAATTAAATCTAAAAGGCTTTATTTAAAATGCCAGAAGCCAGAATGCGAACAGAGAACGTTGCCAATTTCCGTGTCGTCTACCCTATGACAGACGATGCTTGGAGTCCGGCCAATGCAATTCTGCGTACAATGAAAAATCTCAGTTATAGCCCTCATGAACTATGATATAAATTCAGTTACAACGATTCCATGGCCCACATTTAAGTTTATCTTAATTTTTTGCATTTACCACAAACAAGGTTGGTGTTTTAATGTTAGGTACGAGTAATTGTGTTGCATTTCTGTATAAATTGTAGTATAATTTAATGACTTTTGCTACTGTGTGTGTTTTATTGGTTTTTTTTATTATTATTATTTTATTTAAAGACTTTATTGCACAAATCATAGTGTACAAAGGTGGACTTAATGCTAAAAGCATTCTCTGCCAGTCAAACCTTTAGGTCATGCAGAGAGATGGCAATGGGTGCAGCGAAAATAAATTTTGAGAAAAACAACAAAATAGTAACAATTAACTAATATTTATAGTAACAAATAAACGTACCTGTAATTGTTTGTTTGGTTTTATGTGTTAATAAAATTGATAATAATAATTGATCGAAATAATGTCGCAAAAAGGTGTCTCTATGTATCCACATGTTTAGAAAAAATATTCAGGAATAAAATGAAAACTTTTTAATTTTATTATGTGCATTGCCAATATATGATTCAATATTTAAAGATTATCGAATTACGGTTAAGTGACACGCAAAGTGAAACAACGCCTACAAATCAAATAAGAAATATATTTGCTAATATCTTGTTAGTTATTAACATAATAAACGTATATTAATTTGTGTATGAAAATAAAAATATACATAATTTAGTCAGGTCATTTCACATTGTAACTCAATTCTTTGTTTAATGTTCAATTTACTCTTGTCGGTATCTTCATTAAAATTGAAAGGCTTTTTGTGAGATGTCAAGAAAATTACAAGCACTTTCGGTGGTGCGTCACGAGTTATAAATTTAGGGATGATCCAAAATGTCTAGAAGTCCGTTTTTAGGGTTGTCGACAAACAGCCACTTGACTAGTCGAGAGTAACACCGTTTGCTATACAAAAACGCTGACGTCGAAGCAAATCTTTTGTTAGAATCCTTTCACGGCGACCATTTATCACTGACCTGTCCTTTCTGTTCCGAATTGGGACAGAAAAGCCCTTTTTGTTCGAACGGGAAGAATAGTCAGTGTCAATGTACAGTGGCCTAGTCAACTGCCGTAGTCACGTATGCAACAAAAGGGAACTATGATGAAGGTCTACTTGTTATTAAAACGTCCGAAGCCCTTTTTATTTATGCTGGAACGAACAAGGTCAGGAAACGGGTAGTCGCTGACAATGATAGGGCCAGTTTAGCAACGAGTTATATTTGGAATATCTGAGATCAATTAATATAACTTAATTATCTGATACCGACAAATTATTTTGCAGTATGTGGGGTGTGGCCTCTAAAACGAGCAAAAAATTAAAATATCGGCCATTAAATTAATAATAAATAAATGAATGGTTTTAATTTATAAGAATTTAAAATAAATTCATTGTTATTTTCTAACAACCACCGGACAAACATACAGGTCGAACTGAGACCTTTCTTTTTTGAAGTCGGTTAAAAATTGAAATAATATATTTATCATATTCAGGTGTGAAATAAACTGAAAATACTGCAAACAAGCAACAGGTGTTTAATACTTTTTAACCGCAAAAATGTGAAGATATAAAGACACATTTTATTTGACACACTTACTTCAACCTCAGTACTGTGACCTTTCCCCGTAAAGTTGCTCCAAACAGCCTTCGAACTTGTAAACAAATATCTCTGTCATTCTAATGCACGTCCTTGTAAATCTGCTAGGAGATACATAACGCCAACATTACTTGTTCTGAATAAAGGGATGTTTTTCTCCGGGGAGATTCGGGGCAAGCTCCTATTATATATTTTACGAGAATCTTTACGACGTAGATATTTTTATATAAAGCTGTATGTTTATTCAATAACGCAAATGGAAGTGAAAAGTTGTGAGGGTCATTTTTGGGTTTTGTTAGTCGATTCTTTATTTTTGAGGGTAGCCGGAATATGAAAGTTCCGGAAAAGAAAAATTTCAATTAATTAAAGAAAAACCGGCCAAGTGCAAGTCGGAATCGCACAATAAGGGTTCCTCATGCAGTTCAAGTTGGCAAACTTTAACTGAATGAGAGATCCACTTACTTCCACTTAGCCAAAATACAACAATATTTTGTTGACAACAAATATAACTTTGTCTTTTATAGTTTTTGTATAAATAACAAATTTATGATTGCGGTTATTGAAACTGTGTTTTATCTTCGACGACGATCGACGACCTCCGTGGTCGAGTGGCTAGCACACTGGATTCAAGCGTCGCCATCTCGTGAGGTTCCGGGTTCGATTCCCGGTCGGGTCAATGTAGAAAACTATCTTTTCCATATTTTCTCGGGTCTGGGTGTTGTGGTACCACCGTTGTGTCTGATTTCCATTACACAAGTGCATTGGCTACTTACTTTGGGATCAGAGCAATGGATGTGATTGGTGTCCAATATTTATTTATTTATTTTTATTTATCTTAAAACCTACTATGATATTAATATTGGTTGATACAACTGTTTGGTTGTGAGATGTAGGCTAGGGAGTTAGGTAAATTTATATTCCAACGGATCCCTAAGCCTGGAAATATTATAAGGCAGGCTTAAACAATCTTTCTCAAAACAAAAGAGCGTGTTGTCTGTCAGGATCACGTTGGTTCTACCGACGTGGGTCTGACGTCCAATTTCGATGAATGCGCTTTGCGTGATCAGGCCAGCCCCTCGATTCAGAACTATACGGATTGGGTTACGATTCGATATCTTGCACTTATAAATATTCAAGTTTCTATAACATAAATTGCACTTGTAAAAAGCAACTTTAGCTGTGTGACAGACAAGGAATCGAACCCCGTGTCTTACGCTATCCGGGCGTATGCCTATTTCTAAGCGTATGCCGGATAGCGTAAGACACGGGGTTCTATTCCCCGTCTATCACACAGCCAAAGTTGATTTTTACAAGTGCAATTTATATTTTTAAGTTTGTATAGTGACAAAACACTATAAAAACAATAATGTAATTTATATTCCCATTTCTATTGGATTACAGGGGTGCTACAAACATTACTTAAGAAATTATCCTTCGTCTGGTATAATTAGAACCGAAGTACCTGTAACTTGAAAAATCGTCGAAACACTTCGAGAAAAGGTAGCTAGTGTGCGCTTACGCTTCGCTTGGCTCCGATTAAGTGGGGCTCACGACCGTATAGTCAGAGATTACAAAAAGGGTAAAAACTATTTCTACTTGTTGGGCCTTATTCCTCTAGAAGTCTAGATATATCTTTCAAAACATAAACATTCAGTCTTTTTATATAGTTTGTAGCTTTTTAAGGTTTCGTAGCCGAAAGGCAAAAAACGGACCCCTTATAGTTTCGTCAAGTCTGTCTGTCTGTCTGAATTTTAGTAGGTAGATAAATCCTGTTAACCGCTTTACGATTCTCATACAAACAAATTTATTCAGGGGGTCTTCCATACATGAATCTAAATCCTATTTTTTTTGTCAAACTTTTGCGGGTAGGGTGTTTATAGACAGGTATTTTAAAGTGACATCGAGGTTCCTAAAACCATTTTCTAAAAGTCTAACTTTAGAGAGATAGACGCTTCCAAAGTGGTAAACTGGATGTCCCCCTCATCTAACTTTTAAACATTTATCTTGACAAAGACTTTGAATGAAAATGAATGTTTTGAACGAGATCAAACTAGCAGTTTTTTTAAATTAGAACACATTTTCAATAACCGCAAACATAACTTTGTTATTCATTCAAATACTATGAAAAATAATGTTTTTTTTGCTGTCAACAAAATATTGTGGTATTTTGGCTAAGTGGAAGTTAGTTCACTTCAAGTTGGCACGGAACCCTTAGTATGCGAGTCCGACTCGCACTTGGCCGATTTTTGCACCTGTTGCAGTCCACCCACTGTATTCCATTCAAAACCTTTTAATTTGTAATATAATTTAAACTTAATCTAAATTAGTGGGAGGGATTAAAGTTACATGTAACTACGATTTAAGTTAATCTACGGAACCCATATACTTTAACATCAAAACACCCTTCGCAGCATTACCCGCGTTTCCATGTACCCCTCGAGCTACTATTAAATTTCCTCCCTGACCTCTCCCTGATATTGTTTAATATTCAACAGATTTAATGAAGATGTTGCTAGTAAAAAATACTCCCGGAAAATTCATAAAATATTCAGGTTTTTGTTCAAAGCGATTTGAAGAATCGTAATCGAAAAATGTTATGATTATAATATTTTTTGTTATCTTATAGGCACAAGCATTTTGAATATGAAAAGAAAAATACTTAGTTATGTCTTGATGGCAAAATAAGCTTTTTAAATTAAAAAATAAATGTTCCTTAGATTAATTGCTTTGACTTGAAAAAACTTTTAAAAAACAGCAGCTTTTGCCGTTACTTGTATCCTATTCCATCTTATTGTGAGGATGATTACGCGCAGTCCAGGAATTATACCATAGACAAAATAACAGGGGTCTGACAATAATATGGTAACTTGAAAAAGCCTGTAGCAACCTTAATTTATATGTGTCTGTGTGAGTGTCGTATCCGCGTCAACATGTTCTTAATGAGAGCTGTTTTCGTGATGCGTGTTAAATGTTAAATATAGTGTCATCGTTAAAATAATAACGAATGAATTAATCTTTGTCAGTGCAATGAATTGTTTTCATGTGGCAGTTAAAATTATCATAAACACTATTATAATTTCAATGCGACGTAACGTAAAATAACAAAGTGAGATTTTTATAAGACTAGCGATCCTAGCGAACTTTGTTTGTGTTTTGTTATATCCGCTAGTCTAAAAAAAACATGTCAATTTGTTAGAAAATGTATACGAAGCAGGTCTGAAAATATTCGGTCTCTAAAAACTAATTGTACTGAATATATATGGGAAAATCTAGCTAAAGACGAGTCAGACTCGCGCACCGAGGGTTCCGTGTTTTGTTTCTTTTCGAAAATGAAACGATTTCGTAAACATAGAAGATTGATTTTGTTGTATAATAAAAAGAGTTTTTGATATGAACTTCAATTTAATACCTTAACACGTTCTCATACTCGTAGAAAGGAAGGTAGTAACTATTGAATTATATTACGTAACTATACATTTACGGTTGTCGCAATTTTTCTTTTATCTGGGCTTTAAAAAGTTGCTGCGTTCCAAGTGTTAAGCTTCTGAGTTCACGGGAAGTACGAAAGCGAAACTCGAAAATTTTGCGGAAATTTGCGGCATTAACGGGTGTATCTTTTGATTGCATTGGTTAAGAAGTTTGGTTTTGTTACAGCTTAAAGGTATTATTATAGACTTCAGTATTTAAAACGAATTTTATTTTAATACCTCTACGCGTTCATGAGAAAAAAGGTGTTGAGTAAATTTTAAAGGTACTTTTTTTTTTTAAAATATAATGTAAGTAAAAAAATACAGTTTTTGCAATGTTTCTTTTATCTGTGCTTTATGATGTAGCGGTTTAAGGGACGTAGATAAAACAACCAACCCTATTATGTATAGTGTCAATGTAAAATTCAGATTCAGAAAAAATAAAATTCATATAAACCTACGTTACCGGTGGGCCCACCGATTTCAAAATTTATATTAATGGTCAGAAGATGACGATCTCCGTGGTCAAGTGGATAGCACGCTGGTTTCAAGCGTCGCCATCTCGCGAGGTTCCGGGTTCGATTCCCGGTCGGGTCAATGTAGAAAACGATCTTTTCTATATTGTCTCGGGTCTGGGTGTTGTGGTACCACCGTTGTGTCTGATTTCCATAACACAAGTGCATTGGCTACTCACTTTGGGATCAGAGCAATGTATGTGATTGGTGTCCAACATTTATTATTCATTTATTTTATGTGAGCATCTTTGACCTAAATCGTAGCGATTTTAATCGAATTAACGAATCACACACTACATTTTTTTTTTGTATTTCATGCCAATTACAGATCTACAACCATTTCTTTACTAAATAGTACAAAATTTTACATTATAATTTGTTACAGCTCCAAGAGAGCTTAATACACACAGCATTCTTATCAGGCCAACAGTGGAATTTGGTGAATCAAATTGAATAATTCATTATATAACATCAATGAAAGATAATATTTGGATTGTAATTATTTAAAATTAAATTAACAAAAGGACACCGATGGAATAATATAAAAAATAATAGTTGGACTAGTAACAACTAATTTAGTGAGCTACACAGAAGAGTACCTAGGTCAACTCATCCGGTAGCAATTAAATTACAGCTGATTTCAATTGATTTATAGACAAATTGTAGATGTCAGGTACTTCGTCGATGACAGATGTGAGATCATTTCTCAAAGAGTTTTGTAGTATATAAAAAGGTATTGTTTAGGCAGCGGTACTAATAGCGACACACGTCTGGGATTAAGATACTATTAACATCTTAGAAAATCCTGAAAACACATTTGATATAAATTTATTGTAAGGGTTCAGTTTTTTCCTTTCGACGTACTGAACTCTAAAATACTAAAAAGATCTCCTAATCCCTGATAACATTTTGTTCTCACTTCTACACACCCTGTTTAATACATGCGATGGTTTTAATTAGGGTCACCGCACACAGGTCGTCCGCGATAACACGTGCCGACCTACGTCACGTCATTGATTTCCGCCTTAACTGATAGCACAGGGGTTATAATTGCAAAAGTTTTTCCATTAAAGTTAGTGGGTGACAAGCTTAACTTATTTTTTATTGGTACGTCCCCATTTTCTTATTATTGAAAAAATATATGCCTATGCCATGTACTTTGATTGGATGTTTTAGCTTTGTAAAATTATAGAATCTGTATTTTCATGAAATCGCAATTCAGTAATTAAAATTAAATCCAAAAAAGTGTGTCATTCATCTAACAGTGTGATTTCCAAGCAAAAAAAAAAAACAACCTGTTGTGTATGGAAACCCAATACAATTATTTGCGAATTAAAATCGGATTCATTTTAAAATGAAATAAATGACAACCGTACAAGTACTGCGGTATCGTAACCCGCATAACAAATTAATAATCACCACAGCTGATGAAATAAAACCTAACACAATAAAACCCCTTTTAATGGTAGGTACAGTCGACACGATAAATATTTATCATTAAAAATACCGTGACTTTTAAGTATTTCATGAACGAAAAAACGAAGTTTTATTATCGTGATCTGAGATTGAAATGTATTATGGTCAAAAGTAAAAACTAATTTTAGATGCAACCGTACAAAAAAATAAGACCATGCAGTGTTATTAAATTTCAATTTGTTCAAAACATATTGAAAGCTTACAGTTACAGCTGTAAAGTGTTGTACATTTTTAATACATAGGTACTGCTAACTTCAATGAATAGATAGATTTTTTTCTTGTAAGACCCAGTTGTGTGATTAATTGCTAACTCAAATTATGGTTAATAGTCGTTTCCAGCGGATGAATATAACTAACTATCAATCACGCAAACAGGCCGAATACGCTCACATTACACCAGACTTATTAAACACGAATTTAAATTTTATTATAGACGTACAAATGATTTGTCTGTAATTTTATTCTTTCTTGTGTCCTTACTTGTGCAATAAAGAATATTTATTATTATTTCTGAGTATCAATTTTACCATTGTCAGACAAGACTTTTCCGACCGATTTCAAAATGTAATTTACATAAATTATTGCTGAAAAATAGGAGACGTATTCAAATTTGGCGTTTTGTGTTATATTCGACAAATATTTCTATTCTGGCGTTGGCAGAAACAACCCTCAGCCACATATTTTAACATGTATGTTAGCAGAAGATAAGACACAAACAAGATCCTTCTTTATATACCTACTGCGAGTAATGAAAGCGTTTTTAAATGCCCTTCTCATTACTTTCCTAATGAGATTAAAACAAAGCTAGGGAAGGGATTTTGCGTAACTGGTCCTAACGGCCCTTGCAGGTCTGGGAAGAATTATGTGGGCGAATAAATGGGATCTAACGGACCTTTTGTAAAAAAAAACAACAACCGTTGAAATAAAAAGAATAGATTGGCTACACACTGTCTGGGGTAGAGTTTGGTTCAATTGTCATTGGCGAATAAGAGGTTAAGAAAAATAATTTATTTGGGTACTTAAGTTGATTTTGCAGTCAAATGACAGTTGTTTTTTGTAATGAAAATAAAGACATGAACAAATGCTATTGCATCAGACTAAAAAAAGTACTCTTTGTTGCTGAAATAAATTGCAAAATATGCATTTGAGACTGATATTGCTTCTAAAGGTTTCCATTTCTGTTTTCCAAAATAAAATATCAAAAGTCTAATTATTTTCAGAAGAAATCCCGAACAGAATGTTTATGAACATTTCCATAAACACAGTGCAATACCAAAACTCATAACCAGGATGCAAATGTCACTATTAATAAACACAACCGTAATGAGATTCTTTATTAAAACCAAGAGCGACTGCCTAATTTCCATACTGTCAACACTTATAGACCAGGCGGAGAGAATACTATCACCTTATTGAAATGGAGACATTGTAGTTTATTCATGCAGAGTTTTGCTTATAATAAAGATGCTAAAGAATATAGGTTTTGTTAATAATTAAATATGTGCCAGACAACACACCAACTGTCGTGGTTTCGAAGTAAGGAATTTTCTTCCTTGTGTCACGAATATTAGACAACGATTGTGACGGGGGCGTCTCCCATAAATACTTAAATACATATTAAACATTCATGACTCAGGTACAAATATTCGTGCTTATCACACAAACATTTGCCCCTTGCGGGATTCGAACCTGCGACGGCCGGCGTAATAGTCAGAAGCTCTAACCAATACATCAAACGCGTCGTCAATGAATGAATTCAAAATTTTCAAATGTGAATGAAGGTACGTAAATTAATATATTTCTTGTACTAATAAAAATAAATAATACATTTGCAACACATACAACGGACTAAGTTGGAAACGCAGTATTGATATACTTTTACACAAAATATTTTTAAAATAAAATTATTCGAATAATACTATCTGAAAAACATCGCACGGTAAACAAATACCAAAAATTTCCTAGCACTTGAGAAATACACCAAATATGAACTCCATCTCCCAGATTACAAATAAAATGAGAGATGCATCTCATATAGAATGTTAGATGGAATGCCACCTAATGTTAATAGACAAATATGTACACACGAGCTTGGATTGCAGACGCACGCTGCGACTCCGTATCCCGGTAGAGGTATTAGATACTAACATGGAAGTAATTTTGATGCAACTGGAATGAGCCGCATTTAGCTTGTAAACCATTATAATTGTTAAAAAAACCCAGCCAAGTGCGAGTCGGACTCACACACTAAGGTTCCGTGTCAACTTTAACTGAATTAAAGATCCACTTACATTCACTTAGCCAAAATGACACAATATTTTGTTGACAGCAAATATAACTTTGTTTTTCATTGTATTTGTATAAATAACAAATATATGTTTGCTGTTATTCAAAATGAGCTATATCTCAAAAACTACGATCTACTGGTGGGGGACGCCTATTTTACCACTTTGGAAGCGTCTATCTCTCAAACGTTAGACTTTTGGAGAAAATGGTTTGCGAAAACTCGGTGTCATTTTAAAAGATTCCCTACACGCATAGGTTCGACTTTTTTTTAAAGTTTAAGTTTCATGTATTATTATTATTATTTTTGTATGAGAATCATAAAGCGGTTAACAGGATTCATCAGGCACATTCAGGTAAGCTCGCTTCATCGTCGTCCCTGTTTGGTATAGTCTAGAGGCAAAAGCAAACCCATACCATACAAAAAACAGGGTTTTTATGTTTTAAGAAAACATACAACAAATATGTTTTATAAAAAAAAAACATTTTAAAATATCATAATATCACTTGCATAAACATGCAAGTGATAAAAAACTTTTATTGATGTGTGTATTTTCAAATGTTTTCAAGTGGATCAGGGCTTTTTAAATCCCACTGTTTTTAATAATGTTGATAACGATTGCAGTGGAATAGAGATAAGGTTAGGTAATAGTCTGTGTCGTCGCTACTACGTATTTCAAAATTAGGCAAATACTCATAGTTGCTGAGTACTTGCTGGATCTGCACTTTGATGAAAATTCGCGGCGAGCGATTGTTGACTGCTTAAACGCAATTTTGATGGGACAACAATTATACAGAGTACTGTTTTCGGAGATGATCAACGTTGTTTGTGAAGATTAAAAAAAAATGGGCACCAATATCCGCATACATTGATCTGATTCCAAAGTAATGTAGCTGTGTAATGGAAATCATAAAAGTAGTAGTACCAAAACACTCAGGCTCAACATGGACCAGACTAAATATAGACATCGATAATACGCACAGTCCAATTTTTACTAAATAGAAATTATAAAGTAGCTGTCAAAGTCCTACAACCCAAAACCTACTAAAAAGTCTTAAATAAATTCTTCACTCTTTAAATGAAGTAAAAAGAAATGGCCAAAGCGATGCCACCGAGTCTAAAAATAGTTTTTTCTTTTAAAATGGAGTCCTTTTCTTTGAAGAGTGAAGAGTTTATTTAAGACTTGAGTGCATTTTGGTTTTGAAGTTAGTTTTTACTTTTTTTTATTTGCTAATATTTAGTGATTTCTTGAAGGGGCCCAGTAACAGGGCTGGGCTGATCAGCTAAATTGATAACCTCCTCCTTTTTTTAAGTCGGTTAAAAAACAAAGTATTTTTGCTGTCAAAAAGTTTTCGCTAGATGGAAGTAAGTGGAGCCCGAATTCAGTTTAGGGTAGCATTGAATTCTTAGTGCTTTCCTTTTTTGAAGTCGGTTAAACACAATGGTGAAGGTTAGAGCACGATAAGAGTCTCCATACTACTTCGCAGACAAACAGAACTCGGCAATTGCACACATTACAACAAAACCATATCGGCTAATGCTTCAATTGATTCACAGCCGACCAAATTATTAGCATCGGCTTTTAAACTAGTTTAAAGAAAGTCTGCAGTCTGCGGGACTTTTATGGTTACATTAAAGTAAAATGTACCAATTAAACCTGAAAATAGTGGAGCAAAAGTCAGAACATCCATCAAAGGACCAATTTATTTCAAGTAGCACCAGGTATAAATCTTTAAAATACCGATTCCATTTCATCCGACTACATTTCTAATATCGTTCCGTGTTACCCAGGGCCGGATTTGAATAACACCCGCAGTACTCGTATGCAGGCCCGCATTCAGTGTTATTGAATTCACCTGCTTGCATGTTTGACTTTATTGGATTCAGATTTTTCTATCCTTTTGAATTAAAAGAGGACTACATTGATCTAGTTCTTTTTATTTTCCTTTCAAATAGAAAGGACTATTAAATATGTCCTTACAACTTCTATAGATGCATTATGATGGACAATTTAATCTTTTAGAAACGGCAGCAAAATAATAGAAACTCTGTAAACTTCATTTATTTAATTATGTTGAATTTAAGAAATAATAAAAGTGTATGTATTTGTGCAAGAGTAAACAATAGGATATCATAACAAAGGTACTCGAATTTGACTGCACCGATAGTTATCTTTTTACGTGATTTAAAGGATGAATCTATAAATACAATTATTTTACTCTAAATATATTCCTCAACAGTACATCACTTGTTTTATTCTCCTTCTCTTACGCCTCTTAATTTTAATGCGCGCTGTAATCTCAAAGTCCATTAAAAACTATAAAACGGCGAGACATCAGCTGGAAGGCGTATTTTCTCATTAGACGCTAGGAAACTATGGCGTTGGCTTTTATCACACAGATAGAGTTACTGAGAGAGCGCTACCCACTAACTTTTAGACAGACTTTACTTACATTTTTTATTTTCATGCATGGAAGCAGAAACACTATGTAACATTCTCTTTTCGTGCATTTATTTTTTTATTCACAACATGGAAATTTTGAAATGTAGAGGGTAAAGTTTTTAAAATTACATTTCATCAATTTCACTTAAGTTTGTTACGCGAAACGATCGATTAAATCAAAGATCATCATTTTGTACTACACCGTACAAAAAATAAGGGCCTGTTACACCATCGCACTAAGCATCGAATAATTCAATTACGGAACGTTATTTTAAATGAACGTCAGTTTCTATTCAGATCTTTTGACACAAGCCATTTTTATATGTAAAAAAAAACATATCCGTCAGAACAAATATACTAACCTTACGCAAAATTTTGCAATGTCGTCATGCCACTACACATAATTAAGATAAAATTACTTGTGCCAACAAACTAAGCACTAAATTGTTATTAGAGAAAGGGATGTACCATAAACGAATACGGTCACTTAAAATATATCTTTGGGGACAGGGGAACTACTCTGCTCAATCAAGACAGTATTTTCTACCAGGTCAATTAGACTTTTTGGAAAAAATCGCAGCATAGGGTGTCAACATGGACAGACGGGCATTGTAAAGATTACAGGACCACCCTGGATGCAAACCGCGCGCAATCGGTTGCTGTGGAAAACCTTAGGGGAGATCTAGCACTGGAGATCCTGTGGTTGATAATGGTGATGATGATAGTCTTCTTTGTTACACACATCAGTATAACACGTGTGAGCGAGATCTCTAAAAAGTCAATAATGATGACGATTCAAAAAGTTGCAAAATTGAACAAGCGCAGATAATTCTGATCATCAGAACTTTCACTGCAGAACTGCAGAATCAGATGCACCTTATGGACCTACCTCAATTTCGTCTAAGCTTATCGCTGAGTTACAGAGCTTACGAACGCGCAAGATCAGCGCTTGAAGCAAGCTTTACAAGAGAATATAGCCTTCATCATCATTATTAATGGTGAAAGAACGTGTAATGCTTCAGAATATGTTCACATAGGCTTCTTCCGTGGTTTTTCACCGTGACCGGTCGCAAACGGTATGTAGGCAGTGTGATAATACGACTATGAAAAGGTCTTCGTCCATCTTTTTGTGGATGACCTACGCGGCGCCTTTGGTCGATAGGTCTCCAATTTTGCGCTCAAAATCTTCGCGCTATGTGCACTGCTCATTGCCAAGTGGCTTATTGATTCTTAGGGCTATTTCCTTAATTTTTTTCAGCGTATTTCCTCATTTCTGATTCGAATATTGTCTTTATAATTAGGAAGGACGTCTATCACGTCAAGAAAGGTAGTCTATTTTTAGCTGGCACTTACAAACAGCCGCTTGTAAAATTATTCTACGTGAATGCAATTCAGAGTAAGACCCTGGACACGGAAATTACCTGGGTTTTCTTGTCGGCTCGAATTAATAGGAGAACCTTCTTAGTGTTTACACGACACGTTATTGAGAAGAATGTGGAGCGTTCAGGGAAAATGCCTTTTGCTACCACGAGATTAGGTTTCTGTAGGTAATTTGTTCTCTTGTACGTACATTAACTTAGTCCGTAGACTCCTTTGTTCGTAGATACTGTATCATATTGCTCAACGTCACCTTGATTTTTGTTAACGCCATTGTAAAAAATGATTTTAAAAAATGTTCCACGTGGTTCGTTATCTAATTTTATTGAAAATACGTGTTTATGCGCCTAACAAATGATTTACTTGGCTTTAAAATTAACAAATCTTTTTCCGATTTACGGCTTTCGTTAATTATTTAAAAAAAACTAATTTAGCCAATATTACTGATATGCATCATGATTTTTAATAATAGTTTTGTTTTTGAAGTTTCTTTATTGTCATACTATAGCGGACTCAGTGAACTTTGTTTAAACCCCAGCTCCTTAATTTTAAAAGTAAGGCGGTCCCAGCCACATTGTTTCTCCTCGGCCCCTTCTCGCTCCAGCCGTGGCTCCGTCTAAACGGGATAAAAAGTATCCTATGACCTCCTCCTGGTTCTAACCTACCTCCCCATAATTTTCAACCGAATTAGTTCAGCCGTACTTGACTCAAAATTAGTGCAACTAACACGACTTTCTTTTATATATATAGATAAATGCACGACAAATAATACAGAGTATACAATGTATATTATTTCCATTTCTTTATGCGAAATGACTTTTTTTTAATTATGCGTCGGTTAGCGCTTATTTATCAATGGTGAAACAGTCCCTAAGTAACTCCATATACATCTTCAGTGGCGTTATGTTTAATAAAGGAATACCATTCATTACTTAAATCACCAAGCGTACAATGTTGCACTTGTAAGTTATCATATATACCCACCCCTACCATTTTCTTGACATAAGCAACGTGCAATTTGGTTTTACTCATTCTCAAATTTACTTAGGGCATGAGAGTGGGCCACAAAGGAAGCAGTGATATTTTTAAATGTCAGTTTGTGGAACTGATAGTTTTTTGTTAAGTATGACGCCATACTTTTTTGGGGCAACAGTGTTAGGAAGGAAAAGAAAAGCGCTTCCTAACGTCCGGGTGTTATGGCCGGAGACCTAGGTCCAATGCTCACCTTCTTGGTTTATTCATATGTATTCAGACCGCTCTTAATCTTTAATATCGCGGTTCAGTCTCCATACTTCGACTATAGCGCCATCTAGTGGCGTCGAGCTGAGTCAGCGTGTTGCGTTGAAATTTAGTGACAGTGATTGAGCATAGATGTCACCACACTTTAAGGGCTAGGTTGTAGGCTGCTAGCAGGATAACGGATGCGGAAAGTTAACAGCCGCCATGTATGGTGGTTAGCTACGAATATGTTGAACGAGCTATGCCCGTCCAAACAGCGGCAGGATTACAATAATGCAGTGGGAAGTCAAGTGGGATGGGCTTCTTTACTCGACGGCGACGATTCTGTGCCGTGGCGAGAAAACACCGCTATCAAATAAGCGTTCCCCTGGAGTTGTGTAGACAGGCTTTTGACTGGGTATTAAGAGACGCAAAACCGCCGTTTCTTAAACTGTGGTGTGGGAGACAAGAGGGAAACCACCACATTAGCTTCACTAATATGGAGTTTATATGGAAAAAAAAACTTCACCGTCAAGAAAATAGCTCTTTAATTGGATGACGATGATTGACTTGATTGATTGAAATTGACGCAACTGACTCTCATTCATTACAAGTACAACACAAACTTATAATAAATCGCAAGTTTCATAGCCACAACTTGTTCTCGTATTTACTGTATTTTCACCCAGACGAGACGGAACGCATTCTGTAATTATCATGGTAACAAGGTAAATTTTCACTGGGAGCGAATGCAAACTGCAAAATGGGAGTTCAGTTTAGAATGCAAATGCGTTGCTGCCTCGAATTTGTGTAAGTGCAGTTGATCTGGTTACTAAATGTATGATGTCTAGTCGTCTTAGCATTTTGATGGTGTTTTCTTGAATATATTTTGATATGATCTGAGTGAACTAACTGTATGTAGAGTCAGATTTCTGTGAACATTTTTGATTACTACGATATGTTATATAATAATAAACGCACTCTTTTGAAGTACGTTGTTCAGAATAAATGTAATAAATATAAATAATAAATAAATATTGGTCACCGATCACATACATTGCTCTGATCCCAAAGTAAGAAGCTAATTGCACTTGTGTTATGGATATCACAACGGTGGTACCACAACACCCAGACCCAAGACAATATAGATAAATTTTGATTTCTATATTGACCCGACCAGGAATCAAACCCGGGACCTCGGAGTGGCAACGCCTTGAAACCAGCGTGCTTGGCCACTAAACCACGGAGGTCGTCAAACACCAATAAATTTGATAATAAGTATTTTTTTATCCCAAAAATACTAAATCACATAGTGCACATAAATGAATTGTAAATTGTAGTCATCAATAAAAATGAAAGCATATAAAAATGAAACTTTTATCAGAAGAGTCGGAAATATTTTAAATGGACACTCGTATTGGCACTCAAGTTTTGTTATTTCAATTATGATGTAGCGATAAAAACTTTTAAATGATATTGAATGTGACAATACATAAAAAAAAAGATTTACTTTTTGTACACATTAGTTAAATTTCGTTCAAGTTACTTTAATTCTTATCAATTTGATTATACTTGTTTTTTTAAAGTAAACTTATTATAGAGGTACAATAAATATGTTGTTTTTTCTAATTTTGGCGTCTTATGATATACGTCGTGAGCATGATTGTTACATGTTGTATATAAGATGATTCATTATTTAAAATGAAGATATTTCTAAGATCACATTACACTCAGCTTTTGATGTCATAGTCAAGGTTTTTTTCCATCTATGAGTAGTTCTGTTGCCGCTAGAGGGAGAAATACGCGTAAGGATTTTAAGCTGTGGCTAAATTAAACTATGGGTTACTTAAGTGGGTTTTATAATGTGGCAAAAATGATATTTCAGTATTTTTCATAGTACGTGATTCAACACAGCTTTTGCTTTTAACATTTTCATCTTCCAAATTTCGACGTCAAATCGATAGCTCATCCGCTCAGATTTCTGGACATGTTCATCGATTCCCGAGAGGCACGGACCGATGTTACAAGATCCAACATGATTGACTTACGTCCGAAATATAGCTATCAACGTAACGCCATCATAACGTGTTGGTACTGACAAGACTGGGCGTTCGTGTTGGGTAGACGAACAATTTAAGTGTAAGCTATATTCTCTACATACTTTTAGTGTTATTGTAAAAGCAAAAGTGTTTGAAGTTTTTGTCACTTTGACGAACGTATTTACTCATAATGATGTACAAGTAATGTTAGAACATTGACATTATACTTGTATAAAGATAAAAATAAGCTTTATGCATCAAATATAACAAAAGTTGAATGTTGCGTCGTATCAAGAGGTCAAGAGAATGGCAGAAGAGCGAAAAGAATGGTAAAACTTCACCAATAAGAGCCTAGTTCTTAAATTAGATGATTATGTTCTTTTGATATCAGAAGTCATATCAGCCCTCAATTTAATAAAAAAATGAATTAGGATAACTATGACGCGCAAGTATAACATTTCTTAGATGTAGCATGTTACAGAATCCTAAGTCTATTTGGGGAGTTTGTGAGTTAACAAAGGAATCACTTTTAAAAACGAATTCACAAACGAATTAACTCGTTTTTTATGACTAACGTCTAAACATGAAACAAAACTCAATGACTAAACTAAACTTATTGTTTTTTAAGTTAAGTAAACTTTGAAATACTCTACCTACACAATTCAAAAGTCACTATTGTTTTATTATAATCAAGTATTTGCAACAAAATCTAAGTGCACTTCAATCTCTTTTATCTCAACGATCTCTACGATGTGTCCATAGCTACTAAACTTCCGATAAACTATCCGAGCGATAAATAAAGACCAATAAAAATACACTCTAAACTCCTCAGCTTAGAGGCTCATACATAGTAAAGGGGCACGATATTGCAACGCGATTACGTATCACAATTGTGGAAATAGCGATAGCAATTGAGCTATTTTCGTTTAATATGGCTGCGGGACATAATTTAAGCCTCATATTTACTAGGCATTATTTGACGCATAACACGTGACGTTTAAGGCCCCATTAGACTCATTTCACACTGTGACCTTTAGCAGCGATGCAGTCGCGATGCTAACGCGCGTTAGTATCGATGCAGTCGCAAAATGTCAACCTTTACACACTGCGCTTCTTTTAGCGACGCTGAAGCTGGAAATTGTCAAATTATGTAATGTATTTTGGCGATTGTATCGATGACATGCGTGAGTCGCGATGCTGAAGCGCGTTTTCAAAACGCGCGACTGTATCGATGCTAAAAGTCACAGTGTGTAAGGGGTCTAACATGTTCAGTGACGTAGCAAAACAGCACAGAATATTAGGCAGTAACAGAAGTCAAAATCGAGTATTACTTCACTTTGACACTATTGCCGATCGCCCTAATGATGTCAACTTTGGCTTATACACACTTACGTGTTTCGTCGTTTAATGGTTGAAAATAAAAATAAAAAAGCAAAAGAAATTATAAACCACGAAAGTAAGTTTACGCAAAAATAACATTACATAAAATTTATCATTTCATACAACCGAATTAATCTGTTTTATCTTTTATTCTCTTCATTTGTTTTTAAACGCAATGGGAATTGCCTTACAAGTTAAAACAATGTGGGAAAATTTATTGTATAGGAAATAAAATTATTTTATCGATGCGATAAACAATATCGAGGCGTGCATGTTAGGCCCACTGTACGATTGTAATTGTGTAAGCTATGATGTCATCGTTGTTTGCACTTAATTGACTCGCAAATTTTGTAGCTTTTTTAAAGTCAATATAATCTAATTGTGTGAAATAATCAGAATTGACAATTTGTAGTTGCAATAAGTTATGATTTTAACTATATTATAAGGTTATGATATTTTCTTTTAGGATTATTGTAGTGGTGTCTAATGCCTTAGAATTATTCGTATTTGTAGCTACACATTTGTTAAAAAACAAAAGACATTTTTTTTACAAGCTGCGATTAGGATTTTACAAATAATTAAAAAAAAAGTAAAAACCGACTTTAAAACCATAATGCACTAAAAAGTCTTAAATAAACTCTTCACCATTGAAAGAAAAGGAATCCGTTTTAGGCAAACAATTTCTTTTTGGAGTCGGTGCTGTGATAGTTGATGCTTGATGGTCAAAGTGATGGCACCGACTCCAAAAAGAAATTGTTTGCCTAAAACGGATTCCTTTCCTTTCAATGGTGAAGAGTTTATTTAAGTCTTTTTAGTGCATTATGGTTTTGAAGTCGGTTTTTACTTTTTTTTTAAAGTTTATTTTATTTCTTTATTTTTAGTGATTACATAAGAAGGGGGGGGGGGGGAGTTGCACCTTATGATTCCATTTTTTACGAAGCTAAATTACCTATCATAAGTTTCGTCATTATAATTACTGAACTCCCAAGCGTTAAGGAGTTCCACCATCAGCTCAGCCCCACAAAATGTTGACTATCAGACGAAACGACACGTCAACATTAAGATTCTAGTAAAGAAACACTATACGTGCCTTTAAAATTTGAGGGTTTCCCTCGAATACACCAAGATCCCATCATCAGATCCCAAAATGGAAAAAATGGGACCAACTAGAAGGTATACCCTCTAAGTAGGCGAAAAAAAATTTCGATTCGGTCGACAAACGACTGAGATATGAGGTAACATACATACAAAAAAAATAATGATAAAAAAAAACATACAGTCGAATTGATAACCTCCTCCTTTTTTAAGTGGGTTAAAAAATGGCGACAGCAGACGCTCATACAAACCACATACGAATTGCAATCTCGTTTTCAATCACTTGCGGGTTACGTAATACCTCTGCTGGACTGTCTAGTAACACACTATCTCTTTTAACATCAGTGTTTGCCGTGGCCCAGTAGGAATTTCAATGGCTTTTAAAACACCCGGATTGGATATTGCAAGATACAGGGCTGTTACCTAAAGTATATACTGAACGAGTACGGCCTGTTTTTGGTTTGTTTACTTTATAGAGCTACTTTGGACTTTGTTTGAAGGCATTTGAGTTAGTTATCTAGCTAAAGATGTTTTTAAAAATCTAGTAAAATTTTGTTATTCATAAATGCAATAAATTATATTCTAACTATTGGTCCCCCGCGATTCCGTCCGCGCGTTTTTAGTTTTTTTTCTCGCCTTTTGAACCTTCCCTAGATCTCCACGAATAAGTTAAGACTAAGATAAGATGAATCCGTTCAGCCGTTCTCGAGTTTTAGTGAGACTAACGAACAGCAATTCATTTTTATGTATATAGATTAAAACTAAAATTTCATAGCAGTCAATATTCTAGTTCTTACATTCTTGAAAACGATAACTGTTTTGATGTATATGTGTGTACAAATCTTATTTTATTTTTATTTTCTTAATAATAATAATAATAAATATTGGACACCAATCACATACATTGTTCTGATCCCAAAGTAAGTAGCAATGCACTTGTGTTATGGAAATCAGACACAACGGTGGTACCACAACACCCAGACCCGAGACAATATAGAAAAGATCGTTTTCTACATTGACCCGACCGAGAATCGAACCCGGAACCTCACGAGATGGCGACGCTTGAAACCAGCGTGCTAGCCACTCGACCACGGAGGTCGAAAACAACCAAAAAAAATTATTGGATAAAGACAATTATCAGGTTACAATTAATAATTGATATAGTATACTTAACTAGACCTTATAAACTAAATTGTAACCTAACAAAAATGTATCCTAGCAGTTACATCTTACGATATAAGCGTTGAATAGATTGACGTCTAAAGATTAATAAACATTAAAAGGTAAAAAGGAAGAAGAAGAAAAATACACAAAAAAAACTATAACTGAACTATGAACGATATCGTTGGAGCAAGACAGTGAAACAATGAGAAAGATATTTGGATTTGCAGTAAATTTAATTCAAGTTTAGTTTGGGTACGCACAATATCATTGTAACGATGTTGTAATGAGAATTTCACCGTCCGAATGTGGACGGTGAAATTCCCATTAAAAAGATGTATTATCACCGTTTACTTCGAGAGAAAATGATTCAGAGCTACGAGATATGTAAACAGTGTTGTTATTGATGGGTGATAGTAAAGGTGAACGCACATTTTTCCGAGCCGAACGCGCCGAACAAATCGAAGTCAAGCAGGCCTCGCACACTTAGACGATTCAGCCGTATCGACCGAATAGAACGAATCAACCGCGTCGAAGAAAGAATGAGATAGCACTATGAGTGACATCTAAAGGTGGGAATGAGTATGAAGATTTTATCTGGCGATTCGACCGATTCGGCCAAATCGACCGCGTCGAAGAAAGAATGAGATAGCGCTATGAGCGACATCTAAGGTGAGAGTTAGTAAGAATTGAATACACGGCGAGTCGTCCGAGTCAACCGCATTAGCCGCGTCGAATCTGATGACGTCATCCGAATTCGTCTAGGATTTCTGGAGTTATTCCAGATTCGGACGATTCGACGCGGATTAGTGTGCGAAGTTTCATTAGATTTCATATAAAGAATTCTAAAATCCATGTCGTTCGGCGCGTTCGGCGCGTTCGGCTCGGGTAAATGTGCCTTCACCTTAAGAGTTGGTTGATAGTTGATAGGAAAGTCGCTAGAAAAGTTAACAATTTCGCCCAAAAATATGAGTTCACTGCGGTTACGTCGGAGATTCAATCAAACAATTTTGATTTAAACTAACCTCTCGACTGCAGTGCGCTATCTAGCCAAGCAGCCGTATTTATCATTATTTGATTGTATACATATACTATCATAACGACTAATTTATCTAGACGTATGAGTTAATTAGCTTTAATTTTTCTGCCCACTAAGTAGAGTTTTCTTCGCCCTCCCTCAAGAATCGTATCTAAAAATAACAACGCTTGTTCTCCCCTTATTAAAACCATTGTTAGATCAGCCGACTATTTAATATGCAACAAATTTTATTTGTTTTTCCACAGTGTAAAGGGTCTCATTTGAATATTAACAAAGCTAAAAGGAAAGTTTCGTATTTAAAATTAGTTTGCTGGTTGTTTGGAGTTGGCTGCGAAGTGAGAGCTGACCGTTACCGCAATATTTAAGTAGTTGATGCACAGATTATAAGTAGTATCGATATTTTCATAAATGGTATGCGTCGCTTTTGATGCGAAGTTTTGATACATGGAATATTTGGGTCAGTTGGTAGCATACGGGAAGGCAATTTAAAGTTTAATAATTTGTAATAAGTGGTTCAATGATTAGGTAGTTTAGTTTAATAAAGGATACAACATTTTATTATACGTGTCACTTGTCATCTTATTTTACAATAATTATAATAATTGTTTGAATTATATTACTTAGGTACTAAAATCAGCTTATGGTAACTGACTTTAGAATTAAACATATTGCTATAATGTCTATGGATAGGTATTTTTAATGGCATCGAGGTTTTTACAATTTTCTCTAAAAGTCTAAAATTTGAGAGATAGCGCTTCCAAAGACGCGTCCCCCCATCAAATTTTAAACTAAGCTAGTGTAAATTTTCAAAGAAATACATGATGTAGATCTATATAAAAAAAAACAAAGAAAATTAGTTTGAACGAGATCGATTAATAAATTTTTGAGATAAAGCATATTTTCAACAGCCGTTATTTTTGCTGGCAACAAAATATTTTGGTGTTTTGACCCCTAAATTAGTTAAAGTTTGCACGGAACCTTCAATACGTGAGTATGACTCGCACTTAGCCGGTTTTTTAGTGTAGTAAGCACCAAGTACTGACTGAGTATCGATTTTAATAACCTGTCATCGTTTCAGCATTGCTAGCAGTCACATATATTCGAAACAATTGCGTTACGAACATGATTAAAAACTCTGGTCAACCTTGGCAAATACGTATCTTTTACTCGCGTCCACTCACATAACATTAAATTCAATTAAACCTTTAAACTGGACCCAAATCCGGGTACGTACACCCGATTAGTACAGACAGGTAGTGGATCCCGGCATCAATCGGCTGATTCATTCCCGAACTGTAACCCTTTTGGGGTAAATTGACTGTGACAAATGTCGACCATACCCCGGTTAATGACGGGGGCTAATTCGGCTGAGCCGCGACTTTTCTGTTTAGGTACCTACAGTTGGAATCGAAAAAGTTTACCTCGCTCCGATTAAGTGTCAAAAATGTTGTTGAATTCAGTTTTCACGATCTTTTTAAAACCCAATCATATGACGGCAATCTCACACAAATGTTTTTGACACTTACAGTGTTTCTTTTTATTTTAATAAGATGAAATAAGAAACCAAAAATTGCGCTCATCACGCATAATAAAGTTTCCCTAAGAGACCAGTAATTTCGTGCAGTAATTCGACGGGACGGTAGCTCGATTGAAAAGAGCGTTGGTCTGGTCTGTCAGAAGTTGCAGGTTTGGATCCCGCCCGTGCGCAATTTTTAGTTTCTTATTTCATATTATAATCTCACACGGACATTGTTTTCATCATTATTATCCAAACTGCTGAATATAATTTAATTGCATTAATTGATGTAATGCAATAATTTCGTTTTATTTTTAACATAGGTGGACTTTATCCTATTGGAATGATTAATTATTAAAACACAACTTGCTTGCATATTTTAAATAAGTGAAAACGAATTATTTCAGCAACATTTCACATAATTCTTGGTCGCCGCTTGACTCTACTTGAAGTTGCCGATGAATTCAACGAAGTTTAATATAAATAGCAGAAAAATATATTAAGGCCTGTTCCACCAACGACAAAAAAACGCAAACCAACTTATTATTAAAACTTATAACATCATTTCGTATGAAGTAGCTGGCAGTAAACCAACCAGAACTTATTAAGACTTTATAAACAGGCCGTAAATGTCATAAAGGATATGTATCGAAAATGGACCAATATTTATGTACGTTACATAATTGTGACACTGACTGTACTCAGAGTTATGGCAATCGGCTCTTTCGCCGAACTAAGTCCGTGTGATGTATTGGGTTAAGTCAATCGCGAATTTACGAGCTGCCTTTGACTTTTGATAGTAGGGCAAGCGGAAAAAACAAGTTCAATAGATCAGAGTATTTGTACGGTTTTGATGGAGAGTCATCCAAATAGGCGTACGTGTTTTAAAATTTGATGGAATATATTTTGCGTCGTAAATTTAATGTGAATTCGGAAAATCTATATTTCATAGATTATCGGGACATGGGAATTAAAAGTTACTTTAAAGAAGGTTGTATTTACTTTAACCTATGAAAATTGTAGAAAAAAAAACGACTAAGTACAAGTCAGACTAACGCACTGAGGGTTTCATGCCACTTTTAACTGAATTAGAGAATTCACTTTGTTTTTCCTAGTGTTTTTATGAAAAACAAAGTTATGTTTGAGGTCGTTAAAAATGTGCTTTATCTCAAAAACTACAAGTTCGATCCCGTCCAAACCAATTTTCGTTGAAAGTATTTGTTTAGATCTACATTAAATATCATTATCATAATTTACACTCGCTTAGTTTTTTAACCGACTTCAAAAAAGGAGGAGGTTATCAACTCGACTGTATGTTTTTTTTTGTATATATGTTACCTCATATCTCAGTCATTTGTCGACCGATTCGAAATTTTTTTACGCCTACTTAGAGAGTGTACTTTCTAGTTGGTCCCATATTTTCCATTTTGGGATCTGGTGATGGGATCTTGGTGTAATCGAGGGAAACGCTAAAATTTTAAAGGCACGTATAGTGTTTATTTACTAGAATCTTTATGTTGACGTGTTGTTACCCGCTCTGCAGTCCAATGGCACTACAGTGCCATTTTCTTTTTTACGGTAAACTGTCCGTGGTACTACAGTGCCCACCACTTGAAAAGTATGTATTAAGTATAGTATATATATAAATATTAAGTATAGTATATATTATAGTATAGTAAGTATATATTTTCAACTTTTTATATATTTATAACTATTACCTATCTACCAGTATTTTTGTTTTCGTAATCACAACTATACTTTTCTTTATATAATCGTTTTTATCGCGCGACACGTCGCGCGATTTTTATCATGCAACCGTCGCGCGATATCGCCGGACAGTTTTCCCACATCATAGTCTGACAGCGCGGACAGTCGAGTGGTTACGTCTGATAGTCAACATCTTGTGGGGCTGAGCTGATGGTGGAACTCCTTAACGCTTAGGAGTTCAGTAATTATAATGAAATAATTTATAATAGGTAGTTTGTAGCTTCTTAAAGAACAGAGTCATAAGGTGCAACTCCCCCCCCCCTTCTCTTATAATTTCTAAAAATGAAGAAATAAAATTAACTTTAAAAAAGTAAAAACCGACTCCAAAAAGAAATTGTTTGCCTAGAACCCACCTTTCCTTTCAATAGTCAAGAGTTTATTTGAGACTTTTTAGTGCATTTCGGTTTTGAAGTCGGTTTTACTTTTTTAAAGTTATTTTATTATAATAATAAGTTAATTTGTTGCAATTTAAATATCTACTTACAATATTCTCCTGCACCCATAACAATTCTCTGCGTGATCTAAAGGTATGACTGGGTGAGAATGCTTTTAGCATTAAGTGCACCTTTTTACCTTTTTATTTGCGCAATAAAGTTTTAAAATAAATTAATAAATAAGTAAAGAAGTTAGAGGAGGGGAGGGGGACAGCCATTTTACCACTTTAGAAACGTTTATATATCAAAGGCTAGACTTTAAAAGAAAATGGTTTTAGAAACCTCTATGTCATTTTAAAACATATCTATCCATAGTCCCCCATAGCACGGTCTCGGTATGGTACGGTGCAGTAGGAAAATACATTCTTAATCTAATAAAAATAAATGGTAATAATATAATAGTCCCCTTAGCCGATTTCAACTACAGTAGCCAGTCACAACGACTTACCGACTGCGCGGGACATATTATAGTACACAAGTGCGTGCGCAAACACAGGCGCACTTTCTATTCCTTTCACTATCATAGCCCAATGGGACAGAAATCTGACACGACCGGAGAGAGATCAGGCGCAGGACCACGTAAAGCCGTTTTACGTACTTTACGAGGCCAATTTCCAAACTTCGGGCTACCTTAAGAATTTCTGAACAGAACAACTCAGGTATATATTTTTGGCCCGACCCGTGGGTCGACCCGGGACCTCTGGCGTAGCCGTCACTTTAAAGTGCGACCCTCTTACCGCTGCGCCACCGAAAAGTAAATAATGTTTTTTTTTGCAAAATATAAAACTGCAAATCACAACCAAAACAAAGATAATATAATAAATTTGCGTCTCACCATGAGTCTAGTTAAGAGCACAGCACTGAATCAAAACTTTATCACTTAAAAATAACATGCTCTCACTCTAATTTGGCTCATTTCCGACCCATTAAAAGTCAGAACAATGCGAATATACAGGGTGTGTTCTATTATTATCGTTATTACCGTCAAGGCTTACAAGTGTACCTAATGAAGCTAATTTCACTAATTAATTAAAATCCCCCCAGTGTGAACGGATGAAAATACGCTTCGTATAAGTGTTATGAAATTACGTATCAATTAATTTGGAATATTGCTGTTGTGAAAATTTAATTGAGATTTAGTGCACTTGACTATAATAATTAGTCATTATATTTTTTTTGTGTATTGTGAAAAAAAAAAATATGTTTAGCCCATATTCGAGTATTAAAGCTTTCGAATTATAGAAATAAAAATACTATACATGATGAAATTTATGGGCAGTCATTATCGGAAAGGGGAAGTTTTGTATCTGTTAAATTTTATTTTATATATCGTATTTATCACAACTTCTCTCACGGCTCACCATACCAACATTTTACAAAATAAGGGTTGTAAGACGTGTAAAAATTACGCCTTTCTGCGAAGAGAGGAATTAATTTACCCTCATACAACATCCTGCAACTCAAACGGAGAATCTCGCAGCTGGGCCTCTACTTCATAAGCCCAAGTTTGTGATTTCGGAAATAGGTCTTTTTGACCACCAGAATATCAGCAAGAGCTAAATAGTTAATTATTATTATCATTAACATGCAGCATAATTGCCATGGTGACTAGGATAACAGGTAAGCATGTAATATAAATTTGAAAGCAACGGCTGCGCCAGAGGTCCCAGGTTCGATCCCCGGGTCGGACAAAAAATAAGTACCTGGGTTTTTCTGATCAGAAATTCTCAGGTCAGCCCGGAGTTTGGAGGTTGGCGGTGTCTCACCCCCGTGCCTTGCCACACACTTGTGCACTAAAATATGTACCGCAGTCGGCTAGTTGTTGAGACTGGCCACCGTATTTGAAATCGGCTAGGGACACTGTAGAATCTAAATACCGTATACCCATAAACATAAATACCGATGCAGTCAAAGTGCGAACCATTACAAAACATTTGTTAAACTAACGGCCCGAAATAACAGACATCGTTGCACATAGTAGGACTCCCGATACGAATATGGCGAACTCTAGACCGTTGCCCTCCCTAGGGTGATTCGTCATTAATAATTCCAGAACTCCCTGCTGGCAAGTTGCATCGATGTTAACATCCGAAGTTTCAGTTGACTCGACGGTAAAAAGAAGCAACTCAATTGCTTGAAGTAAAATGACATTGCTTTTTAACCGTCTTCAAAAGGTATGCATTTAGGGTTCCGTAGCGAATGGCAAAAAACGGAACCCTTATAGTTTCGTCAAGTCTGTCTGTTTGTCTGTCTGTCCGTCCGTATATCACAACCGTAGTTTATTTTGATGATGCATCCTGTTAACTACTTAACGATTCTTATACAAAAAAAAAAAATGACATTTATGGGGGCTCCCATACATAAAACTAAAACCGAAAAAAGACGCTACAAAAGTAGCAGAATGCATCCGCCCCCCCCCCATGTAGAACTTAACGATTTCTTTCAACGAAAATTGTTTTGGTCAAGTTCGAACTAGTAGTTTTTGAGATATAGCACATGTTCAACAACCGCAAACATAACTTTGTTCTTCATACAAACACTATGAAAAACAAAGTAACGAATATAATTGCTGTTAACAAAATATTGTGGCATTTTAGCTAAGTGGATTCCCTAATTCAATTAAAATTGGCACGGAACCCTCAATCCGACTTGCACTTGGCCGATTTTATTGTGGCTGGCATTTATGGACCGATTAGAAAATGTTTTCGGCTGTCTAGAGGTTATACCTTCTAGTTGGCCCCATTGTTGCCAAGTCAAGATCTTCAGATGGGATCTTAGTGCAATCGTTTAGTTTTAAATAGAGTTTAGTTTTTGAGCCTGTTTGAGCCATGCAAAGCAGTTAATTACAATTTTACCTCCACACAGCCAATTAACAGATTTTTGTTATCCATTGCCGTTAATGAGTCAAGTCTAAAACTAAAAATAGGTATATTTCCAATTAAATGCCTGTAATTTTTTAAGTAGAATGTAAGTAGGTAATGCAAATGCAAAAACAGCTATTGCTTGAACATTACAGTTCTGTTTCAGAATTGCTGCATTCCACATTCACAATACCCGTCTGAACCATGAAATTTTAAAAACGTCTCGCCGTCTCGAGACCCTGGTAGCCAAGTGGGCCATCTCCTTCTAAATGCATCAGTAAAAGCTATTCGAATATACGGGTTCACTGGTGCGTTGTAATCGTGTGACGAGCATTTCTTTTTGTTTTCGAGAGAGGAGTGTCTCTAATTGAGATTGCTCGAAAATGCTCCAACATTTTTGTAGCAATATCCGATTCTGAGATTTATGTGAGTTCTAGATTTTAGAGTCGGCTATGAGACTTCTAATTTAAGTTGACTTGGTAAACTTTGTTCACTGAACAATTTTGAAATCAACGGTCTGGTTAAAGCTTGCAAAAAGTCATGTTGCAACCACCAGAATGGTATATTTTACAGAGTTTGACAGCAACGGAGTCATTGAGAATATCACTTAAAATAACAGTATGTAAGCAAGTTATTAATATCCGAACCAAAGATTATAATAAAGGTCTGGGATTACTACATCAGAGCCAATCAGACACGAAAAGCAACACTATACGCTCTACTTGCCCACTGAACGGATCTACAGCGTTCTGTCTCTCCGTTATATGGAGCGAGAACAAGAGGTAGCAATAAAGTACCTAAATACAGGGTAACTTTGTTATCAGTACCGAAATTTTGTGTAAAGACTCCACTGATGAATATGAACAACTTTTACTATGGGGGCAATAGTGAAATCGAGAAAAAAAAATCAGCTGTTCCATACAAAAGTTCAATTGGCGCGCGGTCAAAATGTATGGAACAGCTGATTTTTTTTCTCGATTTCACTATTGCCCCCATAGTAAAAGTTGTTCATATTCATCAGTGGAGTCTTTTCACAAAGTTTCGGTACTGATAACAAATTCACCCTGTATAGCCGGTGCTGACACGCGCCGTGCATGACACGCAACGGTGTTGGTCGGTGACAGAACGGTCTAGTGTGAACAGTTTTTTAAGCTACTGGATAGCATCCATCGCGGGCCTGGAGCGTAGAGACCGAATCCAGAAATTCCGTAACGAAAATAACCTAACACCCCCCACTCCGACCGGCACAGCAGTGATAGTTTTTAGATTTTCCATCTATCGATGAATAGCAGAACTTTTATTGACTTTTTGAAATATCACGCTTGTCTCTTTAGTTGAGCATTGGTGGCATTGTTTGCATATATAAAATAAATGGATAATTATAATATCATAAGTTGTTAAAAAATGCTAGCTTTACCGCGGCTGTCTCGGAGTGACACACGTCTTTTTTTGTTGTCCCCGACACGTCCCTAGCTCGGCAATGATGTATGCTACGGTGTAGTAGATGAAAACCGTAATCCATTAGATTTATATATTTCAAAATTACTAACTAGCAAATTTAAGAACTTTCTGTAAAAGGAACCGAAACAATATTGTAAAACTGAACTAAAGCAAAACTAACAAAGCGAAAGATTGTTCATTCTGCAGATGCAGTAAAATTTTAATGTACATTTGCCTATTCGTTTAAATTAAGCCGGAGTAACGTAACTTGGTAAAATATAATGAGGTCGCCGCGGACGCAGAAATATAGCTCTTGAGAGCCATTAGTTAGGTTGCTAGGTATACAGAAACCACTTTATAGAATGCAACTTCTTCTCAAAAGGTATGCATACTGCTTCGTGTACCGATAATGAACAAACTTTAACGGTGCTATTTATTAAACCAAATAAAACAGCGCGCGTAAGCATATAAAAAAAATCTAAAATATATAGTTCGGTCTCCTAAAAATTCACATACATACGTAAATCTACTAATTTTAATGGTTAAGACTTTAGAATGTTTTAAACACTCACAGTGTCATATTTTATATTCATATAAGAAACCAAAAATTTGCGCACCGGCGGGACTTGAACCAGTAACTTTTTGTCTGACCGGACCAAACGCTCTTACCAATCTACCGTGCTGTTAGTCCGACCCTGCGAAATTTGTGGTCTCTTATGGTTACGTCATTGCGTGACGCTTAGCGCCATCTAGGTCTGTTTATGAAACAGAGGGCCCTCTTTTCATCTTTATGAATCTACTAATTTTATTTAAGTTTTGTGTGTCGTGTTAAGTGATTTGTCACCGTAAAAATATTAATATTATAAATTGCACTTGTAAACAGCGACTGTGTTATTAGTCTGGTGTGAGCTCTCTAAAATAATGACGCCCTGATATACGACTAAACATTTTGGTTCTTGATCCCCGATAAATAAAGAGCGGGGTGTTATAAGTATGACTTATCAGTCTGTGTATCTGTCTATGGTATTGTACCACCTAAACGGATGATCCGATTTTCGTTTAATAATATAAATTGCCCTTGTAAAAAACTAGGAATCGAAGCCCGTGTCTTACGCTATCCTGGCGTATGTCTATACCACTCGGCCACCGTCACATTCGCAAGCCTGTTGAATTTTGCAAGCGCTTACTTTAACGCGTAGGCTGCGTGACATCATCAATGTCGCGAAATTGCTGTCACAATATCCGAAGGAAATATTTTAACAAATATTTATAAATCGATTAAGATGATCTACCTCATCTACCTCAGTGTCTGAAGATGAAAGTCTTCAACCAGTGTGTGTTACCAGTGATGACATACGGATCCGAAACGTGGTCTCTTACTATGGGCCTTATAATGAAGCTCAAAATCACACAACGAGCGATGGAAAGGGCTTTGCTGGGTGTTTCTCTACGGGATCGAAACAGAAATGAGGAGATACGTAGAAGAACTAAGGTAACGGACATAGCCTTTAGAATCAGAAAGCTCAAGTGGCAATGGGCAGGGCAATATAATAGCGCGAAGAACTGATGGCCGTTGGGGCAGGAAAGTTCTAGATTGGAGACCCTTCGACCAGAGACGCAGCGTGGGACGTCCACCAACAAGATGGACAGACGACCTTATAAAGATCGCAGGATCAAACTGGATGCAGACCGCTAGTGATCGGTCGCTGTGGAAATCCGTGGGGGAGGCCTATGTTCAGCAGTGGACGTCCTTTGGCTGATAATGATGATGATGATGATGATTAAGATGAAGAAAGCCAATTAATAACTACATTATTTTAACACTTACGTTTACACTGTAGAATCATTGATTAAAATTTAACGCTAATTACAGGCCACACGCTGTTTATCATGTTCTTATGCACGTGAAATTAATCTTACAATATCGATAGGGGGTAAGACACACGATTCGATTCCTTGTCTGATAACAGTTGCTTTTTACTAGTGCGATTAATGTTTTATTGACATCAACCCATGTAAATTTAGACACATCGTAATATCTATTGCTTCTTTATAAAATTCCCCAGACAAAACCAAAACCTATTCAAATTCAAATAACTCTCTGCAAGAATCTGATTGCCAACATTTTTCGTCTGTTCAAAACAAACAAATCTGCAATTTGACAGCAGAATTCCTGGTTCTGTAATATTGAGCAAACGAAATGTATTTGGGATGGTTCTGTAAACAAACTTGCCTTTGAATAAGATATCTAGTGTAACGAAAGTGCATGCACAGAGATATATTTAGGGCAGGTCTGCATAAAATATATACCTAATTTGTGTATGTACTCACACTCGATACAAAGTTTAATAAGTAAATATGGAAAATTCAGAGTCCTACCGGTTACTGCGCTGTCTGCCGGGACTAATTAAAAAAGTAAAAAAATATAAATATAAAGACAGATATGGAAAAGTAAAAGAAAATTTATTTGAAATACATTTATTACTTTAGATGACATAAAGTCATAATTATAAGATTGGACTTATAAGTGTATCGCCCGTATTATAGGAACAAATCAATACGAGAAATACTAATAAGATTTTTTAATACAAAAAAAATATGATCAAATATTTTTTATGATACAAAAGATCCCATTTTTTTGCGTGATGACTTAAGACAACGGACAAAGTTAAGTATTTTCGAACTTGTTTGTAATTCGCAACATCAGAGTACATAAACTACCAATAAACCGCGACATCATACCTAAAAGTGCATTCTGTGTTCGTTTTCCTTTAAAAACTTCGTCGTTTTAAAATTGGTACCCTCAAGGCCTCAGGGCCCAGCCAACATACAGCCCTGAGCAGCATTACTATTCCGTGGAAGCCTCCGAGTAATGACGGGGCGAGCTTCCAATACATGCAGTGCGCATCAAGCCCCAGGGATTTTAGAAGGCTTGTAAAGTATCTTTATTTATTTTTCTTAAACTCGTATCCATTTCATTTGAAACGGACAGTTTTAAAATGAGGATTCCGTGAGTCGAGCTTAGGGACCTATTAGTACTGATTGAATGTGGAGTTAGTTTCTTGTAGTATACTCTTAGTAAGGAATTGTTTTTTTTTTTGAGAACCCAAGTATGGCAGAAATGACAGAGTTAGAGAGATATGTCATATCAATGTGGCCTGGTTTTTATGTGAACTTACAGTAGCCTATCTTAAGTTGCAACATTATTACTTGCAATAATAATAATTATATATATGTGTTCCGAAAAAGATCAATCAGAATTATGATTCCTGATTAATTAAATAAAAGGAAAACATGTTTTAATGTATTAATATTGTATAGATTAAGAAAGATTTTTATGTAATGTATTCAAAGTGAGAAACAAATGTTAATAATATAAAAAAGTTAAATAGTGAAGCAGTCATTCTTCAAGTTATCCGTTAAAAATGTAAGGAAGTTTAAAGTTAAATTTCGGTTCGCGTTTCCCTAACTTGCCGACCTTCTCATTAAGGGAGAAAGTTTTTGTAAGAGGCAAGGATTTCTTCTGTCCCGCAAATAATGAACTCACAAAGAGTTAAGAACGCCTTGGTATTTCTTTAGTGATTTATAATTAGCGGTACTGGGAAAATGCAGCGTTAGGATGTAATTTTAGTAAAAATATTCTTTCAATCAAATAATTTGATACGGCCCAGGGGTGCGATTCGCATACGAAAAAAGTTCACCGATCGAATTTTCTTTGTAGAAGAAGAAATATATTTTTGGATTTCTCAATGTCACGATTTTTGTGTATTTAGATTTTGTTCATGCGATAGTTTTTTTGCATGTAGACATTTTTCTTGATTTTTAAGGTGAAACGGTTATACTCGCAATCGAATTACTGCAAGAAAAAAGTTCGATTGCCGCGAGAATTGGAATCCTGGTAATTAATCAATGTGAAAAGATAAAATTACTAATGCTTTGTTGCACCATCCTATTTTAAGAAAGTTTTTCCAACGTAAAAATTCTTATTAACACAGGCATAGTATGCTACCGTGTACTGGGCAAAAACCTTAATTAGCTAAGCACACACGTAACATGACTCAAAAACAAAAGAAGATTTGACTCTGCAGCTGGTAAGGAGGCTGTGCCCTCGATAGTACGGAACTTATTAGGTTCCAATAAAGGTAGTTATAGTTCTTATGAATTATCTTTCAGGTGTTAAATTAAATAACGACTCAGACGAACATTATGTACGATGATAGTTGCTGGTTTCAACAGAACCTGTGTCTTCCCCCATAATTTAATGTGATGTTAACATTATCATTCGAAGAAACTTTAGGATAATAAACACAATTTCAAGGCAGATCTAAATTCAATTTCTGTTGCGTATAAAGCGGTTTAGTTAAATGAGTTTGGTCGCCGCCATTTATTGTTAGAGTTGAATGCAAAGCCACAGCTGGCCTGTAATTTATCGGATGGTACAGTTTAAAACTTTGATAAAATCAGAAACAGAGATATAACGATGGAGCAAGAATTCAACCTTGTGGTAGGTCCACTCTATGTAAAGTTTATGTAGAGCCTACCGTAAGGATTTATTTTTGAATTATATATCCTTATATTTGAACCTTGATGCCAGAGTCTTTAGAATAGAATAGAATAGAATATAGAATATTTCTTTATTTGCTTAAAACATGGTAAGTTTGATAACATAATTTTCATGTATGACCATCATGTTTTGCCACAGGCGGCATGCAAATTTAAACATGAAAGTTAAAACAATTAATTAAATACATTATTTCATTATACACTACACACAATATTTAAGGTTACATTGATTCATTGCTAATTTATACTATACATTTATATTTAATATACTATATCTATTTATTCATGTCATTATAATTATAAAATATTTATGTCAAGTATTCAGTCAGACTATAAAAACATTCTTCTTTAACAAATTTACGCAATCGTGTCACAAACATATTATAAGGAAGCTGTCTAATGTCATAAGGTATTCTATTATATATTTTAACAGCCATGGCCTGGCAGTTTCTTTGGAAAAATGCACTCTTGCTCATAGGAACTTGCAATCTATAGATATCTCTCTGGCGTAACCTTAGATCTAGCTGAACATATTTTTCAAATAGCTCAGGATTTTTTCTAACAAATATTCCAGTCTCCAAAATGTAAAGCCCAACCAAAGTTATAAGTTTCAGCCTTTTGAATAAAGGTCGACAAGTTTCCATTGGTCCTGCACCACAAATTGCCCTAATACACTTTTTTTGCATCAAAAATACTTTATTTATATCAGTTGAGTTACCCCACATAATCAGACCGTACCTTAAAATTGAGGATACATATCCATGATATGCGGTCAGTGCAGTTTCTTCTCCTGCTACAAATCGTAATTTTTTGAGAGCGTGTACAAAACTACTCAACCTTTTACACAGGTCTTCAATGTGGGGTTTCCAGTTACAGTGTTGGTCAAGGATGATACCTAAAAACTTTGCCTCACTAACTTTATCGATTACTACGTTCTGACAAGTGACGTTTAACTGTGGACAATTTGTTTTGTAGTTTGAGAACTGTACTAATTTGGTTTTTAATAGGTTAACACTTAAGTCATTTCGCGTTAGCCAGGAAACAACATCTGCTATAGTTTCATTTACAATCTGGTTAAAATTTGATTTTTGGTCACGATTCGGTATAATAAGTGAAATGTCATCAGCAAACAGTACAGTTTGATAATTGATCTGTTTAGGCAAGTCATTAATATATATAAGGAACAGGAAAGGACCCAGGACACTACCCTGGGGCACGCCACATGTATTCTGTAGAAATGACGATTTGTGTGTTTCAACTTCGTTACTCTGAGGATTCCTTTTTTTTATTTCTACATATTGTAAGCGGTTTGAGAGATAACTTTTTAGCCAATCCAGAGCTTGTCCCCTAATACCATAATTCTTACATTTTTCTAAAAGTTTACAGTGATTTACACAATCAAATGCACGACTCATGTCAAGAAACACCGATACCACGGGTCTTTTAGCATCGACATTCTCCACAATATTTTTTATCAGCGAGTATATTGCTAGGGTTGTAGATTTGTTTTTTTGAAATCCATTTTGTTCTTTTGAGATTACTTTGTGTTTATCAAAAAAACTTGTTATTCTATTTAACATGGCCTTTTCAAAGATTTTGGAGAGTATCGGAATCAACGAGATGGGACGGTAATTATTAATATCTTTTTTATCATGTTTCTTGTGTAATGGGACTACTTTAGAAAGTTTCAAATTATCTGGAAACTGGGCTTGTGTGAAAGACAGATTTATAAGATAAGCTAACACTGGTGCTAGGAAGTTAGCACAAAGTTTAAATATAAAAGTGGGTAGTTCGTCTACACCTACAGCATTTGTGTTTCGCAAAGACCTAATAATAGACTAAACTTCTTGTGTTGAACAGGGTGTCAAAAATAAACTATCTTTTAAGGAATGAATGTCAACTACGTTTTGTCTGAATTTGGGATTTATTAATGGATTAGTCAAGTTTATAAAATGAATATTAAATAATGAGGCAATGTCAGAAGGATTATTAATTAGTATGTCATTTATTTCTAAACTTTCTATTTCTTCATGTAAATTCAAATTGTCAGTTTTGTCTTTTATTATATTCCAGGATGCTTTGCATTTATTTTTAGCATTTTTTATTTTTGCGGTATTGTAAATATTTTGCGACTTATTAACACAGCTTTTCAGTAGTTTGGTGTAATTTTTAAATTTGTTCTTATTTTCTATCGTTTTATGCTTAAAGTAGTATGCTCTCATATTTCGTTTTGATATACATGATTTCTTAATGCCTGGGGTAATCCACTTTGGTCTTGAGTTGTTAACATTAATTTTTATTTTTTTATTCGGAAAACAGAGCTTATAATATAAACAAAGGTCCTGGTGAAAGCTATTAAATGCTGCATTTAGGTCAGTTTCATCAAACACATCACTCCAACTCAAACTGGATATTAATTCTACAAATTTCCTCTTGTTACCTTCATTAAAATCCCTGACTATTTGGTACCAACAGATTGGTTGACTTTTTTTAGATGTAGGTATTACAAACTCCAATGTTTGCCCCGTGTCATGATCTGATAAGAATAACGAGTGTACGCTTCCTTTGGCATCATTAATGTTACTTGCAATATGATCAATACATGAGTTTTGTCTCGTGGGCACATTTATATGTAGAACGAGATTATACTTAGCTAACAAGTTACTTAATTCCTTGGCAGCGTTATTTTCTTTTAACGTGTCTATGTTTAGGTCACCAGTAAGTATTATTTTCTTTTTGCTACGTCTGGTAAGTTTGTAAAGGAGTATGTCTAAACTATTTAGAAAAAATGGTAAGTTAGCCCTAACTGGAACTCTATAGATACAAACTACAATGCAACCAAACATAGGTATTTCTACAGCACAAGCTTCAAAAACCCTATCCTTGGACAGTTCTGCACATATGCTAACTGGCTTGACGTCAACTGTTTTCCTAATCATTACGCATACGCCACCACGCTTTTGGTTTTTTCTACAATAAGAAGATACTAACTTAAATTGCTTTAACTTTATGTTAGTTTCACTACCACTTTTTACAAACGTTTCCGAGAAACATAATATATCCAGATCAAGACCATTTTCTGAAAATTCATCAAGGCAAATCTCCAATGTATCCAACTTTCCCAATAAACTTTGGATATTCTGATGTAATATTCTTACAACCTGATTATTCAGTTCGGCCACGAAAAAACGTATTATGATTATGATCCTTAGTATAATCTTCAATTACATTTTTTGCAACATCAAAATACTCTAGAATACTTGACTGACGGCTGTGCTTTTTACCATGTTTTTGACCCATTTTTTTATTAGATTGCTCACATCGACTATAAATTGCTATTTTTTTAGGGTCGAGAAATATGGAAGCATATTCGTCAGAATCAATGGATACATTAAGCTTATTACAAAGAGTTTTTGTATAATTAAAAGTATTGATTGCATTAAAATTAAGGAATTTACACTTGGGGTAAAGTTTTGTACATAACATTATTCTATGATTTAGTAACCTTACGTTAAAACACTTGCTATATTTCAAGGGGGCTATATAAACAGTAAGATGTTTCATTTTGTTCAGAGCTATATGCAATTCTGATTCAAATTTCAACAAAGATTCATCGTGACCTCCCACGCCTAAAACAATTATATCCTTGTCCGTTAAGCTATGTATGAATTCATCGGTGCAATGCTTTAGTATATCTGCACTAGATGCTTCACTTGCAATGTAAGCCGTAGGTTGATATTTATCATTCCATTTTCCCTTTCTTGAATTTAATAAGGCTGCTGATAATCCCAATAAGTGATCATCACCTAGTATTTGAATTTTATATTGACCAGGACAACCATGTGCATTGCTCTCATTTGGGGAGAAAGTTTGGGATACAGTTCGTTTATTAATGGACTCCTTAATTTCTTTTTGTGTTTCATCTGTAAGTAGATTGTAGTTTCTGTAGTTTCCACAATATTTTTTTCCATGTATCTCGTCTCCGTTAGTTGCCGTCTCCTCTTGTGCATTAGCTATGAATGATTCTTCGTTTTGACTATCTCGTTGTTTACTTAATTTTGTATTTTTTGAACGTGGCTTTTTTGTAGATCGACAAACAGTAGTTAGTTGCGTTATCCTTTGATTTTGTTTAGTAATCGTGTTCTTTAGAGCATTGTTTTCAGCGAGTAGTTCCATGATTTCTTGGTCCGCTGATGCCAGTTTTATATTTAATGTTGAAATAATGTCTTCCATCTCTTTTATTCGTTCAACGCTATTAATTGCCCTTAAATCAGGGCAGCTCCTATTGATTTGGCTTTGTGATTCATTACTTGACATTATCGTATCTTCTTCTTCATGGTCACTTGATATAGAGCCAGATGAATTTATCGCCTGTGTATTGTGCATTTGATTTATTGGTGCATCATCTTCTGGTGTAGTTTTATTAATGTTTGTATTACTATTGTACATTTTAGTGCTTATTGGTTTCTTGCGTTTCGTTATGTTAGAAGTTTCGTCAATCTCTTTTTTTGTATTCACAGGAATCGATTTTGCTGGTTCACATGCCTTACACTTCCAGTTCTTTTTAGATTCTGTTTTCATTAGATTGTATAATTTCTCCGACAAACCAATACAATCAAATTCGTATTTATTTTTACAGGTTGAGCAACTTACTGTGCTTCTTGATTCAACTTGCTTTTTGCATTTGTTACATTTAACGAGGCCTGACGAAGATTTGCGTCCGCTGTTGTTAGTCTTACCACGGGGTCTCATTCGGTACATAAGTTACATAGCCTTTAAAATTTCTCAATAGATGGCGACACGTGTATAGCTAGCGCAATTACTTTTTATTAGATAGACTAAAATCCTAAGATACGTGAAGATAATACCCGAAAAATATGTTAATAAACATTTTCAGTTGTTTAAAAGAGAAAAAAACTCAATACCATTGTTTTTTTCCATAATTGGCAAAAATAGTGTAAAAAGCATAAAAGCATGCTTTTACTACCCTCTAACCCTCTGTCGGCATACGACAAAACTATGTGGCATGGTGGAAAGTTGACAACAAACTAGTATAGATGGCGCATTACTATGAATGCGTTTCATTTCACCATTGATGCCAGACGGTAATTTCAAGTAGACTTGTGTAGCTCGCGAGAGAAAGATAAAAAACCTCTCTCACCCAAACGGCTCATATATCCGTAGCTCACTTGTGTTTCAAATAAATCTCTATATCCGAGAGATAAAGTTGAATTTTCAGATATACTAACTGAGTCGAAGCCGGTGATAAAGAAAGACGGCTTCATTTCATTTCTAGAGCGAAAGAAAGAGAAGGGAAGATACGTTCGCAGTGTGCGTAGGTATTATGACCGAACCGTGGCTCGGTAAAACGGTAGAATCTGTATGTTCTCGTAGTATTAACAAAATAAAGTTCAATTTGCATTGCGTGCGGTTCTATAAATATTGGCTGGTTGAATGTTTGTTGACGTTTTTTTAGTTTCTTTTGTGATTAGAGCCGGCGCACTTCGGCTGTCGGAATAATAGCAAGTTTTTGGACTACTGAATGCGACAACTTGATTTTATTAGTAAACAAACATTGAGTTAGTTACTTTTCAGGTGTTTTAAATTCAAAAACTGTCATTAACATTTTTTATCTAGGTTGACAGTCCTAAGCCTGCTTAGTATGAAGGAAAATCAAATGGTTATTACTTTCTTTATAAAGTAATATAAATAATTAACGTACGTAATAAGTATAAAACGTACAAAAAACTGTGAGCTTCTTATTAGTAGTTATGTATTGTATGACAACAAACAATAGCATATCCTTATTAAAGGGTTTTTGTTTATATATAGAATCATTCGCATCATCGTAAGTAGCTCTTTACTCATTCGGCTCTCTCTGATATAACGGCTCATTTTGATCTCTCGATATAAAGTTACGTAAAGATCGTTCGCTTCATCACCGAGTTAGTGAGATAAGGATATAATGACGACCCGTCTGGTGTAGTGGTCGAGAAATCGCCTACGACGCAGCGGGTGCGGGTTCGATCCCCGCACAATACAAACATTTGTGTGCATGAACATGTCTGTTTGTATTGGTCTGGGTGTTTTCTATGTATATCATGTATGTATTTACAAACAAAAAGTATTTAAGTATTATATCCGTTGTCTGGCACCCATAACACAAGCTTTGAGTAGCTTACTTTGGGGCTAGATGGCGATGTGTGGGAATGTCCAAAGGATATAAAGGAAAGGAAAGGATATATCTTTTGCTCTTCTAAGCCGTAGCGTGATTTTTTATAGCCCAAAACCTTCGTCGATTAATAATATATCCAACACATTTTTTTTTATCGGTTCAGTAGTTTCTGAGATTAGCGCGTTCAAACAAACTAGATTTCAGCTTTATAATATTAGTTATAGTAGTACAAATAAATAGAAAACTCATTTTATGGCCAGAATTAAATTCTAACTCCTTAACCATAGAGACTAAACACGATGTTAGGAGATTTTGTCACATTATTAGGTACACATATTGATAGGCAACCAACGCTAAGAGCGTGTGCAAAATTTTGGTTGTTCGAGTAGGTTCTTGCCGTTTAAGGACTTTGAATAATTCAAAAATATCTCTTGTCTGCATTGCTCATATTATTTGATAAGTATTAATTACTCAAAAAATGATTTTCTGGATATAAAATCTGATTTTGTTTTATTTATGACCAGTTTTTGGCCGTGCTGACTTGCAACAGAATTTTGTACTATAACTATTTTTTACATAAATAAATGTATCCTAACAATGGAGACTTTAAACTATAATCAAAAAACGAACAGACTGCGCGGGACATATTATAGTGCACAAGTGTGTGCGCAAACCTGTGGACCTCTGGTGCAGCCGTCACTTTAAAGTGCGACCTTCTCACCGCTGCGCTACCGAGGCAGTTTAAACGATTAGACCATGAACGGATGATGACAAACCTCAATATAATTAAAATCGACTTTGGAATTTATTTTATTATTTATATTTAGCTTTTTTACTACGCACACCTAATAAAGTGCAATAGGCTGGGTTAAATCTTGCACCTGACAAATAATGTGTTTTCTTAAAATTTTAAATAAGTGGATATGTGTATTTGTAAAAAAAACTTGGCAAGAAAAATTAGGTTGCCTCTCCTACATAAGATTGGCATTGGGGAAAAATCAACATGTATCTTGACGGTGGCTGATTTATCACACACACTGATTGATATCCGATGAATTAGTCAATGTTTTAAAGATGCTGGATAATCTTGATATTGTGCTGTTAACGTTGACCGAGCCTCTCACCTCAACAGATATTGAAATGTACAGGGACAAGAAGAAAATATTGTCGAACACTCATATAATACTTACTCCAGTATCTATTGGAAACTGAACTCTTGAATTGCGTATTAAGCGGTAATTATTTGGATTTTTAATCCTCAACGTGAAATAGGAACTTCAAACGGATGCAACACATGATTTCCAACTATGGGCTTCATAAAAGAGCTAAGTTTTCTTCGATCTCGAAATGAAGAGATGCGTAAAGCAAACGTATGTAACTAACATAACCCTACGAAACAGTGAGCTGAAGTGGCAATAGGCAAGGCTCATAGCGGAAATGATGATGGCCGTTGGGGCAGGAAAAATCTGCATTGGAGCATCAAAAGTCAAGTGAAGATGTCTACAAGCATACGACTTTGTATAGATTAAAGGATCACCATACATGAATACCACCGTTTAAAGGTTTCATGGAGGGGGTTTATGTACAGTGTCCATCCTGGGGCTGTTAAAAATGATGATAATACTCAAAACCGCGTGCTTGTGAGTTACTAGTTTGCGCAAGCGGTGCAAATCCCTGGTGCGCAGGGTGAGGGCCAGTCGCAATAGAGTACCTACCGTAGGCATTCGCACAGCGATTTGACTGAAGTTACCAGAACCATTGTGATATGATTCATGCGCAGTCAATATACAATTTTTTTTTGAAGTTATAATATTTAATATTAATAAATTTTATTGTAATTTTATTTAATAATGATGCTTTTGATGATTGAATTAATTTCATAATTTATTTAAATCTTTTTTAACAGCTAACATAGTAATTCAACCCACAATCGAAATATTTTCATTCATTGGCTCCTAGGCCAGGGACCTCAAAATATTAAAATACTTAACTATAATTAGAAAATGATAACAATTCCATTGCAGTTGTTAGCCACCACAACAACAAGTTTTGTATGAATTATCAAACAAAATGAAGTAGTATATTATTCATTTAATTTCTGTTAACATGCAGTAAAGTTACAAATAAAACCATTGATGTGTGTGATGACATTCAGTGATCAACACCATTTTCCGAAAATTCAAAAACGATATCTTAAACGGCTAACGGCCGGTTGCTAATAAATATCCTTTGGACATTCCCACACATCACCATCTAGTCCCAAAGTAAGCTACTCAAAGCTTGTGTTATGGGTGCCAGACAACGGATGTAATACTTAAATACTTTTTTGTTTGTAAATACATACATGATATAAATAGAAAACACCCGTAACATTCCTTTGGACATTCCCACACATCACCATCTAGTCCCAAAGTAAGCTACTCAAAGCTTGTGTTATGGGTGCCAGACAACGGATGTAATACTTAAATACTTTTTTGTTTGTAAATACATACATGATATAAATAGAAAACACCCGTAACATTATGCGGGGATCGAACCCGCAACCCGCTGCGTAGTAGGCGATTTCTCGACCACGGTTGCTAAGTAATTAATCATTTTTAATTACTATTATTATTACTATTTATAATATCAATCACAAATAATAGTATTTCGTTGGTTAAACCTAAACATTAGAGAATTGTTTCCAGGTGGCCATGAACTGCCGGATGCCAGAAAATGTACGAGTTACCCTATTTTTGTTTATGTTTTGTCGCAAACATAATTTTGTAAATGCGACTTGTAAAGGCAACTGTGGTAGGCAAGGAAAAGAGGTTATCCCGATTTTCCACACTTGTGTGAAAAAAATGACGTCTATTCATCCCGTAATTTTCGCGGTGTGTTCAAACTCGACGATGTTAATTATTTTACTTTTTTACTTAAAGCCGATTTTACCAACGTCAAATAAGAAATATTCGTCAAATATGGTAAAAAACGCCTAATTTGAAAACGCCACATATTTGGCAGCAGTCATAAAATTAATCTACCCTGAGACAGCTTGGTGTGAAAAAAATTACAAGTTAATGTTCCACTTTTCCAGATTGTTTTTCTTTTATTTGATAAAACGTTTATTTATGTATAGGTAAGTGATTTTGTTAAATCACGGCATGCTTTTCACAATTATAAGTTTTTTTGTTGATTCTGAAGTGACTAAAATTCTTACTCATTGCTTTGATCATGGTCACTCTATAGGTATTTTGCGCGGGTGTCAAGATTCAACGGAATCCTATACGGTTTTTAAATTTTATTAGATAAAGACGCATAACTGGTTTCAATTAATAATTAATAGTATACTAACTTGCGCTTATGCGTTAAATTGTAGACTAACAAAATGCATCGTAGCAGTAATATCTTACGATTTAAGCATAGAATAGATTAACGTCTATTGTTTTTAGTGTTTTTTTTCTTCATTTTTATGTGTTTGTAATACAAATCATCATATCATAATATAATCATAAATCTTAATGCACATAAAAAGGAAGAACGAAAAAAACACTAAAAATTCTGTAACTCAACTACGAACAATATCGTTGGAGGAGGAAAGTGAAGCAATGTTAAGACAAGTTATATATGAAGGGTCAGGCTGGGTACGCACAGTGTCATTAATTGTATTGTATCATTGTGTTTTTTAGTAATCGATAAATTTGTAGAGCCAGTAAGTTAAAGTACTAAAAATGAAAATAAGTATTGAATTGATTGCAAACTCAATTATCTTAAATAATGTTTTTCCATAAAAGTAACTAAACGTCCTGATAAAACATACTGAAAACTGCATCGAAACTCGCGGACAAATACCTACCTAGTACAGCAGAGAATCTCCTTTTTTGAACTCGGTTGAAAACTCAATGAAATAAGTTGTGTGCTTAAACATAATACCGGAATAACCCATCCATTAACCACAATGTGTGATTTTTTAATCAAGTTTTTTAGCTTATAAATAGACAATTGATTCCGAGAAACTTAGTGTCCAGCAGACGCTACGAGTGGGCATAGGTCGTACTTGCTAATTCAAGTACCAGGTCTTAAAAGTGCTGCGCAAGCGTATCGCCTCGCTGATGATCCGTGTGCGCGGGAGCCCTAACACCATCCTGAATGTCCTCAGTCCAAAGCCAGACTGCCCTCTTCTGCAGCACTGGACGAAAGTACATACAAGTGTGCCTGGTGCTCCAGAGAGTGGCCGATATTTAAATTAAATAATAATAATTATAATAGAACAATGAATAACTTTATTAATTATAATTTAATTTATTTTGTAATTGACATATTTTTAGTATTTGTATTTGATTCGACTAATTTTAATTTTAATTTAATTGCAATTTACTTTAATTATTTTCTAAATTTAAAATTATTTTGTGTTTTGATATAATTTTATACTTTATGGACATCGTCTGAAATAAATGGATTTTATTTTATTTATTTATTTTTATTTTAAAAGTACGTCCATAAATCAGCACCAGGGCTCAAAACCAGGTATCAAAGTAAACATACCGGTTCACCGGCCACTACCCCTTTTCGGCCACTTTGCACATTATTTTGAATAATAAACAGTGTATATGCAGCTTCTTTCCAATTTTACGTCATTCGACTCGGACGACGTTCACGGTTCATAATCCAATGGCTTAACCTGGAAATTTGCAATCTGAGCCCTCACGCGCCATTTCAAAATTTGGTGTCTGGAGGCGTGGCAAATTTAGCCGAAAAAATAGCAAGTGGGTTGATTTTCAAAGGTGAGTTTTTGAGTGTTACGATTGTACGAACACATAAACCAATTCATTCACCTATGTGAATATATCATAACATAAACCAATTCATTCACCTATGTGAATGAATTGGTTTATGTGTATGAAGCATGTGTTAATTCAATATTAAAGTGCCCAAACTGACCAAACTTTTCATAATATGTAGTATTTTTGATGGTCGGACAATAAGTTATCGTTTAGTTTAAAAATCCTCTTTCCGACCGGGTGGTCGGAAAACCAGTTTACTTACGTCATTTTTCTTTGCTAATATTGCGGAAACCTTATATTTACAAACAGAGATCCTATTATAATAGTAAACAGCTTTAATTTTGTAAAGAGAAAACTAGATTCCGGCCGCCCGTTTACCTGATAGTTCCAAAGATATGACCTTTAAAAATACCAAAAGTGTGACGGCCGATAGCTAGTCTTCACAAAACCTATTTCCGGCCGTATTTATTAAAAGGCGTGACATTTTTTTTATTACATTGACAGAAAATCAAACAATACCTTCTATAGAATTTTCGAATAATGGAACGGGAACTGCAAGTTTTAGATCCAGACCCACCAGCCACTGTTAGAGTTTTCTTCTGTTTTTTTCTTATTTATTATTGGTTTTACTTTCATTCTATTATGAGCCCTATGTGCTATTGAATAACACTAATTTTCCTACCGTGCATTAGGTGGCCGATAACCAGTGCATTGGTGGACGATAACTGAGTAAAAAGGCCGGTATATTTGCTATATTTACAAATAGTTTTTTTTATTCATGTATCACTACTACGTCTATTAACGTAAGGTATTATGAAACTAGACTATTGTAGGTCCAAATGTTTTATTTTTTTAAAGTCTTGACGTTCAGCATTATGACAGAAATCAACTCTGAAGTCAACAAGTCGCTTAAACGGCCGATAACCGGTATGTTTACCCTACTTAGATTTTGTTCGTGTGATAGTTATTTTACGTGTAGATATTTTACTAGATTTTTTCGGTAAATAAACACACGAAAAAAGTTCGATTGTCGCGAGAATCGAATCGAATCGTTGGGAGGTAAATACCTACCAATTTTGCTGCATATAGAAGACAATGTCCAAAACGAAATACCTACTTTAAGGAAATACTTTTCGTTTGAGCCTTTGAGTTTCTTATCGGCGCCCAGGAGCCCTATTTTTGAATCACTCGATTCGAAATGGCGAGTGATTTTCGTTGGACAACGAGTTTTTTCTATGGATTTTAATTCATCTTCGAACGAAAATCAATCGCCATCTTGAAGCAAGTGATTCAAAAATAGAGCTCCTGTGCCTCTAATTTTGAATCTCTCGCTTGGATATGACGTGTGATTTGCGTTCGAAAACGAACAAATAATCAACGAAAATACCGTGAATAAGGACGTGAGTAGGTACTCAAAAAATTTATATATATTTATTCAAATCCCTTCTGAATGGATTTCAACTGGTTTTCATTCCAAAATTGGAGTATAATCCGTGAATGTCATACGCCATCTTGTCGCGAGTATTTCAAAAATAGGGCCTCCGGCTCTATAGTGCCTACTAAAATAAGTTGAAAGTATTTAATAGAAAATGCATCCATATTTCGATACGCATAAGACGCAAAATCGCATTAGCAAGAAAAATACTTGAGTATTTTTCGCAATTTTTGACCTCTTTTTATGAGCGCAAGGTTTAATTTCACTAAAACCCCAGATAATATAGGTAATACTACTAGTACTAAAACGGTCTTCTTATTATTTAGTATTTCGGGGAAGCCGGTACCGCTTGCAGCTAATTAAAATACTTTCATGCTCTTGATAAACTATATTCGTAGTATGAAGGTAATGTAACATTCTTTAGACATTAAGGATTATTGATACGACCGAAATTACAGCATGTCAAAGATACGGGATCTTTTACGAGCGCGCATTTTTGATTCTGGCTTAACTGCTGGCAAATAAATTCAAAATGTTACTAGGTACAAACGTATTGATATAAATGAATATATATCTATGTACAAATGCTTAACGCCAGATATGCTTATTAATTATGGCAGTATGGCTCAGAGCTTATCCCATTCCTTGCAGAATCAGAAAGAATCGAAAATCCAGGTAGGTAGGTACCTACTCTTCATTCTTCATCTATCTCTCTTTTACCTAAGATACATAATTCACACATCAAAAAAGATTGCGATCACTTTGAAAAATCTAAATCTTTTTTGTTGGGGTTAATGATTTATTACATATTATTATTACACAGGACTTTTATACAGACAGGGTCTAACAAAACCAATGATCGACCGCCAACGTGCGGTATATATGTTACGGCTAATAGCCGAAGTGCGGCTACACCTAGTTTTAGCCGGCTACAACTAGGTGCAGCCCGCCACATGCGGTTAAACTTAGGTGTATCCTACTTATCTTCGGTTACAACTAGGTTTAGCCTTCATTATAGCGACTAGAACTAGGTTCAGCCGCACACTGGTGGTTAAACTTTGTTGCATCCCCTTTTTTAACGGCTAGAACTAGGTTTTCAGTTCAGTTAAGGATTTCGGTTTTGTTTTGAGATTTGTATCTTGCGTTTCCTGATTGGTTCGATTTTCTAATACTTTTCTTAAATCTATACTAATATTATAAAGCTGAAGAGTTTGTTTGTTTGTTTGTTTGAACGCGCTAATCTCAAAAACTACTGGCCCGATTTGAAAAATTTTTTTTACGTTGGATAGTGCATTCATCGAGGAAGGCTTTAGGCTATATAACATAAAGATACAACTCATAAGACCACAGCAGAAATGAAAAATGTTGCGAAAACGGGAGAAAGATATTCCTTTTGAGAGCTTCCGCTGCATACGCTGCGGAAACCGCTTAAGTTACACAAAAATCATGTATGACAGGATTGTTCAACATAAAAAGTTCTATAATAAAGTCCGCGACAGCATATGTCTATCTTTTATGGTTGACTTACTACAACCTTTTTTATGTTAATAAATTTGTAAAAAAATAATGCATTATTTTTAGAGGTGTATTATACACACAGGTATTTATTCTTACCAAAATAAATACATTCATCATCACGAGCATTTCATTTAGAACCAAGTTGCCCTTTATATCATTTGATTTCAATAAATATCTTAGGAGCTATCACAGTTTTAACATAACTCCGCACCAAAATAATGTTCGCAGCTTAAGTACATCGTGCGCTTGCGCTAATATATTATAAAGCTGAAGAGTTTGTTTGTTTGAACGCGCTTATCTCAGGAACTGCTGGACCAATTTGAAAAAATATTTCTGGGTTGGACAGTTTATTTATCGAGAAAGTCTTTAGGATATAAAACATGTCGCTGCGACGGGAGGGGAGGGAGCAAACTTAAAACGCGCGGACGAAGTCGCGGGGGACCGCTAGATATAATATAATTATTATAGTATTTTGTGAAACTCTAATCGCATTTAAGTTAATCTTGTTCAAATAAGTGATAGACTTTCTTGCAACATACTTTCATTTATAAGAGTTTATTGATTTTTGTTTAATTAAAACTGAGTAAAAAACTTATCCTATTTGTTTTTAAATAAAAATATGAGAGAAGAGAACAAAGACTTAGTTGATTTTTTCATAGTTAAAGAATAAAACTTTATTTTTTATGTTTATTTTGTTATGTCTAGTTCTGTTAGTTTATGTAGAGAAGATTTATAATATTTTCAGTTTTAATTACTTATAATAACGCCTTTTTTGTTAAAATATATTTGCATGTCAAATAATAAATAATAAATGTCACTTAAACATCCCTTTGTTTTTAATTTATTCCATGTATTTGAATCAACCGGGAAACGCAAAACTAGAATCTCAAAACAACTGAACTGAAAACCTAGTTCTAGCCGAGATAAATAGGATACACCTAATTTTAACCACCAGTATGCGGCTGTACCTAGTTCTAGCCGCTATAATGAAGGCTAAACCTAGTTGTAACCGAAGATAAGTAGGATACACCTAAGTTTAACCGCATGTGGCGGGCTGCACCTAGTTGTAGCCGGCTAAAACTAGGTGTAGCCGCACTTCGGCTATTAGCCGTAACATATATACATCATACAGATTACGCTCACCAAATTTGAGAAAAAAAAAATCAGGCTAGTTTCAGAGATCAAAAAAGTAGCACTTTTAAATGTGTAAAAAAACACACTATTTGCACCTGTTTACTATACAACACTGTCAAATGCGCACGCACACCAACAAAGCCAGCCGTCATTATGTCGGTTCGCCGCGCCGCGGCAGACGCAAACAAAGGAGCGGTATCCTTTGTGTCTGGGCGGGTGGCGGCGTTCTTCTTTCGCCGTCCACACGCGCGCGTGTGACTTTTATTGCATCCATCAGTCGCAAAATCGTTTTGCCACGTAAAGGACGTCGACTGAATTTGATATTCACTTATTGCAAGTAGTTAAGAACGGCCTGAACAGTAAACAACAACAGTCTTCCTGAAGCGGCTAGACGGGTGGACTTGAGAGGTCTGGCGGGTGTTCCTCTACAGCACGGACATCTTGGCCTCCGTGTATTCTTCCTTCGGGTTCGGCCGTCGTGGTTCAGGGTGGGCCCGGTGCCCTGGCTGGCGCGGCGCCCCACCTATCACCTCTTCATGCCTTACCTATCTACCTACGTGAAGAACATGACATTGTTTATACCTACGTAAGTGAAGGACATGGCATTGTTTATGAAGAGAAGATGACTGTGATTTTGTTAAGTGCGTGATTACGTAGAATTGTACCAGTTTTACGCAGAAGTTATAAAAACATTCTAAATCGTGTAACAAGTGATACGTGATGATATGTATTGAAACCTTAGACATTTAGTGTTATATTACCTACCATTTTTAAGCAAGCTGTGTTTATCTGTAAATCTATAGAGCAATTTTACTTGTGATTCAGATAATATTTTAATTTAAGAAAACATTATTGTATCTGTAGTTGATAGACCCAATAAAAAAATAAAATAAATAAATAAATAAAATACCGTTAATCCTTAACTAACATTCCCGTAAATAGGTAACTTTTTTATGAATTAGCTAAGACGCCATGGAATAATTTTTGTTTTAGAGGGCTAAAATAATTGTTTATTAATAATAACATTATCCACGAGTATTTTACGTTTCAAAATAAATTGTTGCAACAATGTCGTATTTTCTTTATGCTTATCTATATCCTTAGCCTGCTTATACCAAAGGAATCATTTGCTTATGTCTCTTTTGAGGTTGAGGTAGGTAGGAGACTTAATTTTTTGCATAATAGAATCAGTTAACTGTTTAGGTAGGTAAACACTACAACGCCTTTGTCTTACAATTACTTGCCTGGCTGATTATTTATTTTGGTTAGGCAACGTTAATTACAATATTGATAAGGTTGTGTCTGTTATTATTTTAGTAGTAGGAGTAAAAAGGAAAGACTGCAACTATAAAGTAAGTATGCAAATCTGCCACTAACTCCGTAAACCCCCAGATTATTCATTTAATTTACACAGCTTGTTTGAAAGTTTCTTTCATTCATAAGTGTCTAATGAGTAGGTAGACAAAACTGGGGGCATACTCTGTAAGACGTTGCACGTTATTTCGGCTAAAGCCATCTTGCTTGCTCCCATGTTATCCTGGTACGGGTGACTGAGATGACTAGAGTAGAAAGCATGAAAATTTGACTTACAGAGCAGATACCTTTGGTTCGTATGTGTGTATAGGTATATAGGTAGAAGTATAGCCGGTTTCCTTATATAGAAGTGAATTAGTATGTTAGGAAACATAACTTTGAAAAAACTCTATAAAACTAGTTTTGTTAGACTCTGTATTATAAGAAAACAAACAACAAATAGGGTTTCTGCTTCAACGCCCAAGCGGTCGCATGAGACCGCATAACAATGGAATTTCTATTGTGTATCGTTCAAATACGCTTGAGGGATAAATACAATAACATCTTTAAAAAAAAAATTACCTTATGCGAGTGATCACATTTTTTATTTATTTGTGTAGGTACCTACCCAAATCTGGATGCAATCGTATCGACAGCCGAAGCTGAAATCTACTGGTCGCACACGAAAATAAATTTAGCGCCATCTATTGATGAAGTTAATACGTGGACTGCAGTGAGTTTAGCGCCATCTATTGAGGAAGTAAAAACGTGGACTGTATTGCGAGCAACCGATGTGCTTTTATATCGGCAAGTCCAGTCTACTCCAGTAGCTCCATCTAGTCCGTATTGTAGTCTTCCCAATCGCCCGTTACTATCACCCGTTTCGGCGGAACCGTTTTCTTGTATGAGATGAGGTATCTGTACTAGTAGTATTATATTATCTGGGGTCTTACTAACGCTTCCTTTCGACATTTTCGAAAATTTAAATATTAAGAAAATCTTATTGTACAAAAATGTATGAAGGCCCCCAAGCGATTTGAACCCAGGATGATAGAAACGTGTGAATGAATCTTGAGCGACAAGCCGCTACGCCATCGGTGCTTGCAATGCAGACGTGAAATATAACATTACATGCGAAGGAATCGAAAAACGATTTATCGATAAGCAGTCTTAGTGACTTTGCAACGTGATGTAGTCTTTTCCGGTAGATGGCGTTGGCGTCATCAAACAAACGATAAATCCCTAGTTAGTGGGCAATACGGCTGAAAACGGCGCGGCAACTTCGAACACAGTCTGTTTTCAAATAAAATTAACCGTCTCTTCCATAATTCACCAATGTTTTTATGTAATTTCTGCTTCAATTAGGCGATTTTCACAATTGTCACTACACTTAGTTTCAGTCCAAAGTATTTTTCATATTTTTGTGTAATTGTTTACAGTTAAAATTAAGCACTTAAGTTAAGATCCTTGGCAAATATTCACACAATTGTCTATGTTGTTTTTGCACTTATTTTGTCACAATTCTTTATGATAACACTCCTATATTAAATTTGAACAGTACTTTCCACTATTTACACATTTTGAAAGATGAAAATTAACATTTACTATTTTTTACAATAAAAATATACAGAGCCGATGTCTACTTGACGGACAGCGCCATATGTCTTTAAAACTCAATGAAGCTTACGTAATATAATCAAGTGTAATTAAATAAATGATTTGGTAAAAAAATAAAATAATTATTACATGGAAAACGTGGGTTTACTTCTTATTACTTATTACGTTTACCAAAAAGCCATTTTATATTAGAAACAACTTTGATCATTCAGCTGAAAACGCATTTTTATAATTACATGCTATTTTAAACAGAAATTATATACATTTATAAATGAACAGAAATCTTCATTGATAATATTTAATTCGTTGCAAAATTCAATTGGGCGCTTAAATCCGTTTCACGCGAGTTGAATTTTGTACAAAAGGATAATTCCGTTTGTCCCATTGTCTTTTAATTCATACACAATAGAGCAAACAAGCTCAGTCCGTTCAAACAAAGTTTAATACAATTCCGAACACAGCACAGTTAAATGGATATTAAACTATGAAACTTGAACATTTCTAAATACATTTGGTCATAGAGTTTCTGACGTATAAATTGTTTGGTTTACTTTTCCTTACGTGCAATGTTCCGTTTTGCCGCACAAACGGCTCAAACGATTTTGAAGACTTTTACCATGACCACCTAAATAAAGACGCACCCGACACCGCCACTGAATCAAGTAACAAAATATTTTTGAAAGTATCGCAATGTTATTGTACTTTAAAAATACGATCTACATTTATAACCGACTTCGAAAAACTAAAGTTTTCAGTTCAACCTGTATGTACGTTTATCCGCGAATATCTCGCGTTAGGCTGGACCGACTTTGACGCAGTTTTCAGTTTAGGATTTGAAGTAATATTTCCTGAGTGTAAAAATTAAACTGCCTTCAAAATAAAACACTGAAGTAACGAAAATAACACTAATCGGAGAAACAAACTCATTTAAAGTCGGTACATGATGTGCATACGTATAGAAACCTGCTGTTCGTTAAGATTAAAATCATGCACCGACCTCAAATGAGTTTTTTTCTTCTATTAGCCTCATTTTAGTCCTTTTAGTGTTTTTAAGGGAGTTCAATTATAATGATTTTTTTCGTTGTTTTAAGTTATTGTTTAAATTAAAATTAGCTTGATTGAACTAAATTTGGCTTCTCCTTGGTGTAAAAAATACTTTAGTGCAAATGGCATCAGAATAGGTCTATCCAAACGCGAGAAATTTGTAGTCAAACATATAGGTTGAACTTAGAACCCCCTTCTTTTGAAGTCGGTTAAAAACAATCTCCCGTGTAAGAGGATGTTAATCTAAGCAAATGCAGGAACGCTCGAACAAATATCCGCCGTAAATCCCTTATAATGAAAGGATTTAAAGATATTGGGGTAGACGCTAAAGCCTTACTATTGCCTACCTTAACTATAAGGGACGACGTGAACGAATTGTGAATTAAACTCTGATCCCAATAGGTTGCTTATAACAGGTTTAGTTTTGTTATTTATTATATTACCTTACTAGCGGACCCAGCGAACTTTGTTTCATCCCCAGCCCCGTTTCGCCCCGGCCCATTCTTACACCACCCCGGCTCCGTCGTACAGGATTGAAATATAAGTTCTATGTCCTACTCCTGTTTCTAAGGTATCTCCTCATTTTCAGCCGAATCGGTTCAGCCATTCTCGAGTTATGAATATTGTAACTAACACGACTTTAAAAAAAAATAGATTGGTCTTGATTGGATTGAAAAAAAAAAACAGTTATTGGAGAACTGAATTTCAGGATAATGTGGTTTGAGAATATATTTTTTTACAATTCAACATAAGAAAAGGTTTGATTATTCTAAAAGTACATAGGCCAGCACATCAGGTTATCCACTTTTGTTGCAAACAAGCCCTTATTACAACTGAATAAGGTACCGCAGTGTTTAGCTTGACGTGTTGTTGTCCGTACAGTCTTGAGTATGAATTTGCAGAAACACTTTATGCGAGGTTAGCAGTGCTTAATTTAATTTTGAATGTTGTTATAGTTGTACCTATGTATACGAAAGGGGCATGTAATGTATGCTTTGGAATTTCAGATAATTTGGAAATGTAATAAATTAGGTCAAGTCAGTGTAAATCATCACTCAGTTTGCATTCGCTCCCAGTGAATTACTGTTATTTACATTGTTACTATGATAATTACAGAATGCGTTCCGTCTCGTCTGGGTGAAAATACAGTAAATACGAGAACAAGTTGTTGGATATGAAACTTGCGATTTATTATAAGTTTGTGTTGAGCTTGAAATAAATGTGAGATTTATTTATTTATACTTTATTGCACAATAATAAAATTTTGTACAAAAGGTGGACTTAGAGAGACCTAGATAGATGTTATGGAGATGATTCCGATATATGAAGGAAGTGTGCACGGACGAGTCTCTTGAATGTGAACTTACTGGGAGCTTGTTGAATATTTGCCGGAAGGGCATTCCGAAGACGAATGGCTTGGACAAGAAAAGAATTTGAGAGAAAACCTGAGCGGTGCGAAAGACTAGCGAGGGAAAGATTGTGAGAAGAGCGCAGTGGACGCGTGTGCGTCTCACTGAGGAAGGTGAACTGGGATTTTAAGTAGCTAGGAGAATTGAGGTCATTTAATACCGAGAAAAGCGTGCAGAGGATTCTGATTTTACGTCGAACATGAAGGGGTAGCCATACATAAATAATGTTGAACAGTAATTCTTATTTAAAAAATCACAATTTACACCGTTAGTAATATACTAACGCATTCGCAAAAGGCAACAATGCGGCTGAACGATGCCAATAAGGATGTAAATATCACATCTAGCTATGTCATAGCGAGACATAGCTTATACGAATTTCGCATGCCGCATGCGAATGCACTTTAATAATATTATACTGTTCGATTTTTGTAAGTAAGTGTTAGTGCAATGTAGCCCTAAATAGCTATTTGTACATTTCCCTATCGCAATCTTGCCTTTTCGACCTAAAATGCTTGTTTCGCTTCACTGAGCCAGCACATAAATTCGAGTTTCAGTGCCGACTGTCGACTTTCACTAGTAAAAGGGTGCTTTGGGAGAAAAAGTAGGGGTAAGAAGCGAAGGTTAATGGTCTATACCCAGCTGTTCTCTATGGGCACAATAATAAATGATTTAAGGCTGTGATTGATAAGATCGGAACGGTTTTCTGGCGATGGCCAGATATATTTTAGTGTAGGAGTGCTGAAAATTGTGGATAAAATCTGTTATTTCAAGACGCTATAAAAAATACTAACAGGTCAAAATAGTCACATGTTAGCAATGGCACAAAACAATGACAATTGAGAGCGATAAAAAACTTCCATAATACTTTTTTGACGTCATTAAAGAGGATTGTGTTAGGTATTAATACGTAAGCACTTTAAAATAAACATTGCTTGCACACACGACACGACAAAAGACACGTGAGGTGCATGCAAATCTGGCTCTTAAGCTGGTAAGAGTGTTCCCGACCTTACCACCGAGTAAAATGGCACGCTTTAATTGATTTGTAAGCAATCAGGACTGCCGATAGATATTTTAGTCAAATATAATCATTGATGTTTGATGTCAAATATAAGTTGTTTCCTTACTTATCCTAAAACTATCTAACTTATTTCACAAATTTTTGCCAGGCCGGTGGTTTATGAAAAAGCTGATGATGTACAAACCGCTTAAAGAAAGGAACTGATTCTATACCTAGCGAGTCATCATAGAATTACCGTTTTATCTGTAAGATGAGTTACCCAAAGGTATGGAGTTAGTTAGAAGGTCTAAATAGCTTTGTAGCACTATGTATTAGACACCAATCACATACATTGCTCTGATCCCAAAGTAAGTAGCTAATGCACTTGTGTTATGGGAATCAGACACAACGGTGGTACCACAACACCCAGACCCGAGACCATATAGAAAATTTTGATTTCTACATCGACCCGACCGGGAATCGAACCCGGGACCTCGGAGCGGCGACGCCTTGAAACCAGCGTGCTTAGCCACTACACCACAGAGGCCGTCAAAAGATGTAAGAAACAAAAGCGATACTCACAACGTCGATGAGCTGACTGAGCCGGAGCCCCATCTTGACGGTGAGCCGGTCGGAGTTGTTCCCCACAGGCCGGATCAGACGATTGTAGTTGGACAGCAGGTCGTCGTACAGCCGCTTCGCTTCAGGGTTGGCGTCAGTCAGGCGGCCCCACACGCACAGGAGTCCGACCACGAGAGCCAACACCATCTTAGGCTAACACCACCCCTGGAACAAAAAGAGTTGAGTTTTAGAAAAATATCCTACTCGTATACACCCCATAGGGTATATGGACTAGAGTCCATTAGAACGTGATAGCGTTTGTTATGCCAGAAACTATGGAAGTTATATGTCGTGTTATCATATCAGAACGTCAAGGAGATATGGCATAGAATAGTAAAAAAAATGAAAAGTTCTTTGACTTGAGCAAAGCTTGAGAAAGAATTAGAAATATTTTTTTTTCACTTTAAAATGAGCTGATACCAAGGAAAAAAATATTTTTGAATTTAACGCAGTGTCTCATTTCAATCATAACACACCTAATTTTCGAGGTAAATACAATTACATAACATTATTCATCATCATCATCATCATAATCAGCCAAAGGACGTCCACTGCTGAACATAGGCCTCCCCCACGGCTTTCCACAGCGACCGATCACTAGCGGTCTGCATCCAGTTTGATCCTGCGATCTTTTTAAGGTCGTCTGTCCATCTTGTTGGTGGACGTCCTACGCTGCGTCTTTGGTCGAAGGGTCTCCAATCTAGAACTTTCCTGCCCCAACGGCCATCAGTTCTTCGCGCTATGTGCCCTGCCCACTGCCACTTAAGCTTACTGATTCTCAAGGCTATGTCCGTTACCTTGGTTCTTCTACGTATCTCTTCGTTTCTGATTCGATCTCGTAGAGAAACACCGAGCATAGCCCGCTCCATCGCTCGTTGTGTAATTTTGAGCTTCATTATGAGGCCCATAGTAAGAGACCACGTTTCGGATCCGTATGTCATCACTGGTAATACACACTGATTGAAGACTTTCGTCTTCAGACACTGAGGTAATTGAGACGAGAAGACGCTCTTGCGCAGTTTCCCGAACGCTGCCCAGCCGAGTTGGATTCGTCGATTGACCTCTTTCTCGAAGTTGGACCTACCCAATTGGATCACTTGTCCCAGGTAGACGTACTCGTCGACAACTTCGAGAGTTGAGTTCCCAATGGATACTGGAGTGTGTACAACAAGGGAACTCGACATAATTTTCGTCTTCTCCATGTTCATTTTAAGACCCACTTGTTGGGATACTCGGTCGAGGTCTTCGAGCATAGTGCCTAGATCATCCAGCGTCTTTGCCACAACGACTATGTCATCGGCAAACCGAAGGTGTGTTATGTATTCGCCATTGACGGAGATGCCGAATCCTTCCCATTCCAGGAGCTTGAAGGCGTCTTCCAATGCCGCTGTAAACAGTTTCGGAGATATAACATCGCCCTGTCTTACACCTCTTCGCAATGGAATCGCCCTCGTATTCTGTTCCTGTACTCGGACCGACATGGTGGCGTTGTTATATAGACACTTTAACACCTCTATATACCTATAGTCTATGTGACACCGCTGAAGAGACCGAAGCACCGCCCAAGTTTCGATCGAATCAAAGGCCTTTTCATAGTCCACAAACGCTAAGCATAGAGGCATATTATACTCCTCTGACTTCTGTATAATTTGCCTAAGCGTATGGATGTGGTCTATGGTACTATAGCCTTTTCGGAAACCGGCTTGTTCGGGAGGCTGGAAGTCATCAAACCTACGTGCGAGACGATTCGTGATGACCCTTGAAAACAGCATAACATTATTATTTCAACGATTTTTTAACGTACCAACATTGATAGTGTGCCATCACCGCCAAATTGCCATGAATTATTAAAAAAGTAATTTACCATGGAAACTTGTTTTCAACCAAAAACTAAGTCTAAGAAATAAATTTACATTTTACAAAAAAAATATACCTTCACATTCTTAGTTTCCTGACGTGGTATTGAAGGTTAAATTTTGCGTGATAGTGCAGAAAAGAGCAAACATTACTATACTGTACTCGTGTGACAATATTATGTAAAAAAATAAGTCCCGGGACATCACGATCAATTAAAGATGGTTTGCACACTCCAGTCGGGGCTATGTTATTATAAAACAAAAGGATAACAAACTAATGCATAAATTACTATGCCTCCAAACATCTGATCTTTCCTCCAACCAATTATGCAGATGATTTTCCCCATAAGATTATGGTCCAATCGACAAGCCGGCTTTTGGGCCACCCCTAGATTAGGGACAACTTGGACTTAATTACAAGATAAGGCACGTAAGCCAGAGTTAACCGGCCCACAGTAAATCAATCGAGAACAAAGATAAAAGTGAAACGAACTACGGTCTTATAATAAAGCCTCGTTCGCTCCTAGAATACCTAATAAAAGCGGGGGATAAAATATGAAATTGTATGGACTATGGGACTGAAGCTAAGTTATTAGTTTCATAAATTGGCTTTTACTTATAATTGTTGTGTCAGAATTGGCTATAGAAATTTTGTCACAGGAAAAGTTTTTCGATTTACAAATTCTTTCAACAAAAAATTGTTTGAACGAGATTAAAACAGTAGTTTTTGAGATATAGCACATTTGATGGGCGTTGGGGCAGAAAAGTACTTGATTGGAGACCCTTGGAACAAAAGCGCAGCGTACCGTCCACCAATAAGATAGACAGGACACCTAGTAAAGATCGCAGAATCACACTGTATGCAGATTGCTAACCACCGGTTGCTGTGGAAAACCGTGGGAGAGGCCTATGTTCAGCAGTGAACGTCATTTGGCTGATAGGATGATGATGGACACTGTTTATTTATTTTTTGTATGAAACTCTACTTTTTAAAATTTAAGATTTCCAATGAAAACGATTTTTAAACAGAATTAAAAAAAAGGAGGTTCTCAGTTCGACCTGTATGTTTGTATGTATGTATGTGTATTTGTCCGTGAACATCTCGCGATCGGCTGGAATGATTTCGATGCAGTTTTCACTAAAGTATTTGTTACACTGAGGGAAAGGTTTTAGTAACTATGTAATGTAGTTTAATCACGGACATTATAACTTAAGCAATAGGTAAAACTGAGAAATAAAATCATGAAGAAATTCGCCTCCAAAAACAAATAGGACTAAAATAACGCTAATAAGAAAAACAAACTCATTTGAAGTCGGTCTATGATATCAACTTTAACAGACAGCAGCAGTCTACGTACGAAAACCGCCTTTAAGAAAAAACTAGAAGGAACTTTTAATGTTTGTTTTGAGGGTGGTTCAATTTTTATGTTTTTTTTTTTCACTATTTTAATCATGGCTAAGACATAATTTTTGTTTACCACATTCATCACATTCAACCAAACAAACACCTTAAATGAGTAAATATTACTTACCTTTATATTTCTGCCTAGAAACATTATTGAAATAACTCTCCATTTCACAATAATACCCTACATTTCATATGGATATTAAAAAAGCATTTGTCAACGCAGTCATTCTATTTACACCCGTGATAATATCGAGAGTAGTGACACAGCACCAATATAACAAACATCTCAATAAGAAGATTTTTAGGTATTCTCATACCTACATAATTTCTGACGGGCATTATGGGAAAGAGGTTTGTTACACTTTCTCCTAAAACTTGCATTTACATACAAAAAATCATATTTTATCTCTAAAGTGAAATCGTATATGTGTGCAAAAAATATCTTAACACTTTGAGCAAATAACGTAATAATTTGTTCAAAATACAAATTCATCTCTTACAGTTTAATTTATTTGTACGATTAAGTTTTTTCTCCAATAAACAAAAAGTATAATTTTAATGCTTCAACACCCGAGCGGTTGCAGGCAACCGCATAACAATAGAATTTGCATTGTGTCTCGTTCACATACGCTTGAGGGATTATAAAAGCAATGGTCAGCTATGGTCTGCTTGCTTACTAGGGTATAAGTATCACTGAAAGAGCCGATCAGCTGTTACCTATTTGTACTAATGGTAGCATGGTTTCATTGGCAGGACCAATGGATTATCTTTTCAACTTGAGCTGTGGTGCATGTCACCGTTGTGAAATATTTCTAACACATCCCGTGTAGAGATATACTAATATTAACATTCCACTGTTGAAGCTTGTGAGAATGAAACATGCATAATCTATGCTCATTCTTTGTTACATCTGAGAGATATTCATTCACAAGTAAGGTATTGAAGCAAGTCTCTTTATATTTTTTCTATGACAGAAGCTGTGTAAAATACAAAATCTTGTTTCACTTTAAACAAATAAGCATTAACCAACGTATAATTTAAACAAGTGGTCCTCCGCGAATGCGTCTGCGCGTTTAGAGTTTGCAGCGTGATGTTTTATAGACTAAGGACTGATTTTTAAATAGTCAGATAAGAAATATTCGTCGAACAAAATACAATACTGCTAATTTGAAAACGTCACCTAACTGTCGTAGTAAACGTTACCTGTTATTTTATAAAATCTGTCGCTTTATAACTAATCAGTCTAATAAGTTTTATCTGACCGTTGAAAAATCGGCCCTAAGTCGTACTGCTGTCGTTTATTTATGATATTATCAGCAGCGCAGCTGTCGCGTGACCGTCGCGCTGATAAAGTCGCCTTCCTAAGTGTGAAAGATTTATTGAGCCTTCCTAAATAAATAGCATATCCAAAACAACAGGTTCAGTGGTTCCTGAGATAAGCGCATTCAAACCAACGAAAATCTTCTGATTTATAATATTATTAGTACACCTCTAGATATGAAACGTAATGACGTATGAAATATTGGACAGATATAATATTATAGGGAATTCATGCAATACTTTGAAATAGACCTAATGGGTACAAGATTCGATTAGGTATTCAAAGTTGATACATTATGGTACCCAAGTGACCTGATATTTAATTGGTACCAGTTTTAAGCTCTTTACTAAAATTTTGAGAGCGAATATGGAGCCCACGTCTCTTACGAAATCTGAATAGGAATGACTTAAGATTCAATTTCGTAGAAAATAACACGATCTGACGTCACAGGACTCTCAAGCAAATTCGGTATCTGTTATACTTTGTATTATTAAGTAAGCAGCTTAGCCAGGGTTGTCGGCAGTTTAAAAGATTATTCTTGAAATATAGTTACCGATACTTTTGAAATCAAATTTCAAAAAAAAAAAAATTTTGGTTACTTATGGATAAAAGTGTGAGTTTGACGACAGTGACAGGTTTTCGTTATTTGCTAGGTGAAAAAAAAACGGTCACAGTCAAAGATTATTCTTGAAATATAGTTACCGATACTTTTGAAATCAAATTTCAAAAAAAAAAAAATTTTGGTTACTTATGGATAAAAGTGTGAGTTTGACGACAGTGACAGGTTTTCGTTATTTGCTAGGTGAAAAAAAAACGGTCACGATCTCTGAATCAAACAAAATATAGTAATGATTTTATATACCGTTAACCATTGAATTGAAATATAAAGCGGATAATTTGTACAGTAAGTAATATTTAAAGTCAGACATGAATGCTTAAAAGAACACCATTGAAGGTAAAGATAGTTCTTTGTAGCATTGTAGTATTTTTATCAAATAATCATAAAAAATGATAAAAAGCATTTTCATGGCAAGAAAAAGTAACACAAAACCTAGAATAGAGAAAGAAAAAGTAACACAAAACCTAGAATTTTCATTAATTATTAAAATATATATACACTGTCACAAAAAGTAATTTAAAAGATGGCAGCCCTAACTAGCTCAACAACACATTTATCCCGGGGCAAGTTAAAATGACGTCAAAGCCAAATTATAATTTTAAGGGCATTTTTCAGGCGTTTTCTTGGTTTGATATTTCAGCGAGGCAGTACATTTCATTGAAATTATTTATTGTGAAATAGAAAATGAAACACGGTTTCGTGTTTTTGTGTGTATTTTTAGAGGGTATTGTGGCATTTTGGACCACGAGGTTTTGGACTGCGGGAGGAATTACCCGAATGCTGTTTCAGGACATTCTGAGTATTGTAAAACGGTGCTTAACGCCCGATGCTCATTTTTAGACACGCGTTGTAATAAGTAGAGGTTATCGTAAGTTTTAAATAATAAATTATGATACTGCACCTTGAAATTTAATTACTGTTTTTAACCCCGATACATTAAGAGAGAGAGAGAGAGAGAGAGAGAGAGAGAGAGAGACGGTGTTATAAAGTAAACGTATTTGTCTGTGTATCTTGTTTGTATATGTATGTCGAATCAAAGCGCTCAAACGGATGAACCGATGATTTCCTTTAAGTTTTTTCTCCCGAGTGTCCTGAGACTTGTTCCATGAAAATCTAAACAGCCGTTTTTAGATAAGGTATAAGCTCTTTTCTAGTTTCTGTTTGTTCGATCGGTTTGAAATTTTGTAACGTGTTACTTCAACGGTATTGAAAGTATATGGTAAGGTATCTATGACCCAATCAGCCGTGTAAAGATCATTAGCTCATTAATAATTAGTGAGGGGATCTGACAACCTTCCATACTTCAATGACATTGTAATAGCATGGATAGGTAACCATGACATTAAATATGACGAGTCGGAGTTTTTTTTTAATTTTAATTGTTGAGCTGGTATTAATTCATGTTATCACGTTAGACAGTTATACTATACATAGGTAGCAGATTCAGAAAATAAATTTAATATCAGTACTAAGGTCAAGTAAGTAAGGTTAAGTCGATATCTTCACCATATGAACAGCATAAATATTATCTCCTAGAATTTCCCCATAAAACACAGCTCATGCAGACACCAATCCAAGCACTAGAGCACTGGAATATAAAAACGCATCTGGGCTCAAAGCAAACACAGCGCGATGTTGGACTCTACCACCCATAAAATAAGATCTAGCGATTAGTGAAATATTGCCTCCAGAGTTGAATTGAGAGAAACCTATCTCCAAAGCATTTTTGAACCAACTGCCATAAATTTAAAGTCGGTTTTACAACGTCTGCACCATCACCGAGTAATAGTCAGAGAGATTACTGTGGATACTGATTTTAAAGTCTTGATTTATTTTTACGAGACCAACTAAACCAAATTCTATTTGGATCTCGGTTTGCGGATACTGGGGGCTTTCTTTATTATTATTTTTCAGGAAATACAGACACTTGAAAATGTTCTTATAGGCTGACGTTGGTGGAATGGTGGTGGAAAAGGTATAAATTAATCACGCAATTATATTATTTTTAACTCTCATTGGACCAAATTACAATGTTTATTTTTTTGCAAACACGTTTTTTCTTTTGAAGAACCGGTTATTACGACCTTGCGAAATTTCTCTGATCTCTTATGGATACGTCATTGCGTGACGCTTAGCGCCATCTAGCCGTCTGTTTATGAAACAGTGGGCCCAAGCAATTATTCTTACAGAATAAATTCAACTTTGAAATTGATGACGCTTCGCTATCTTATATTAACCGGACAAAACACGACGATAATACTCTATATTTTTTGGTCATTTAACACTCATCTTTCCCATGTTAGTTACGTAGTTGGTAAGTTATCATAGTTATTTAGTAAACAGGGTCCATCTACTACAAAAAGGTGAATATTTTTACTGAGCTGAAAGCACTACTTCTATTTCACTTTAAAATGTACGGACAACAGCACGTCAAGTTAAACACTGTGGTGTCTTATGCCGTTGTAAAAAGGCTAGTTTGGAACAAAAGTGGGTAACCTCATGTCCTGACCACTGTACTTTACTATACTTTTCCACCTGCAAATTCCCTAAACCTCTAGTGATTGCGGCCATTACCTGATATTCTCACACGGGGAGATATAACCATAATAAAGGCTTTTCATACCATACTTCGTATTTTACGAAAGGTCTGTCCAAGTGAATCCTGTCTGCTTGTTCTATGAGCTTAACATATTGGAACTGTTAGCTGCATATAGGTTCCTTTAAGAGACTGCCTTAGCCTAATTGTCTGTATAACGCCTGCCTTAGTTGTTCTAAAACGCGGATTGGTTACAATCCCCGGCTTAAGATCGGTATCGACATATAGGGTGCTACAGTAACTAAAGATCAAAAATGCTTTTTTGAGTAACAAAGTTTATATATAGCATGGAAAATTAAGATGCTGCATGCATATGCATCGTCAAGGTAAAGTATTCGAAAGGAAGAAAATGGTGGATTAAGTTGTTGAATAATTTATTTTAAGCAGTAAGTACCCTAATCTGAGCAAATCATGAAACACAACAATATAATGTTGATATCAAAGACTTTTTAAGTAACATTTTATTTTCTCATGGTGCGGAATTGGTTACATGCACATTAGTAGGTATAGATACTAGTATCTAGATTCGAGTTTTTGCAGTGATGTTTCTTTAATGCTGAATAAATTACTGAGATCATGGTAGTAGTTTGATGCTTAAAAAACATAATCAAAAGTTAAAGTCCTGAAAAAAAGTTTTATCAAAATTTTGACCTAGACATCATGCAAGTACTAAGAACTAAGTATTCAGATTTCATAGAAACAATATGCAAAGTTTACATGCATCCATTAAATGTTTGATGATACATTGAATTTTGATTATCTCCCACAAAATTATCGCCATCACAGGTTATCATAACAAGTAATTGTAAGGAGGCTCATCCCATAACCTCAAGACACAATTTCATTCTCACCCTATATCTTACATAAGATCATTGATTATTCCATCATCTCATAAGTAAGCCGGCACGATCGCAGGATAACGCGAGGCTTCGTATCTGCTACTTTAATTCCGAAGGATTATAATGAAGGGGTTTACGGGAACAGAGAAGAGGGCCCAAGTTATGAGAACATTCTGAACCACGCTAATGTTTGAAGAAAAATATTCTTCAGAGGTTACATTGAAAAGGTATTGCTCGCGCACCTAACTATACATGTTATATCAAAAGTATATGTGTATAAAAAGAGCAATTCTAACAACTCCACGTAACAGTTCACAGACAAATTAAAACAGATTTAAATATGTTTGGTAGAATATAAATAAAATCCATAGCTCCAGTATTTTAGACCCTTTACACACTGTGACTTTTAGCATCGATGCAGTCTAGCATTTTGAAAACGTGCTTCAGCATCGCGACTCAAGCGATGAACAGATTTAATTCGGCATCGATGCAGTGCAAAAGCGCGACTGATCGCGCGTTAGTATCGATGCAGTCAACAATATACAGTATATTATTTGTCAATGTCCAGCTTCTGCATCGATGCTAACGCGCAAGAGCATCGCGACTAAAACGCCGCTAAAAGTCACAGTGTGCAAAGGGTCTTAACTGGCAACAGTTTTTCAAACAAAACTTTTCCTTAAACACAAAAATCTTAAGTTTGTGTCACAACAAATTTAAATTTATACTCGTACGGACAATTACACGTCAAGGTAAATACTGCGATATCTTATGCAGTTTTAATAAGAGCTAGTTTGCAACAAAAGTGGGTAACCTGATGTGCTAGCGACTGTACATTTAACACGCTCTCTCTCTTACTTTAAAACAAAGCCTCTTCATACTTAATCTCAACTAAGCTGATTTTCATTTTCGTAACCCTAAAAACCCGCGATTGCTCTCAGTGACCTGCTCGTTATTAACAATAATTAAGTTTTGCCTACACTTAAGAGCGCTTTCACACTAAGGCGACTTTAGCAGCGCGACGGTCGCGCGACAGCCGCGCTGCTGATAATTTCATACATAAATGACAGCAGTTAGCCCTTCACATTAGAGTAATGGTGCACAAAAATTTAAAACTATTCGGTAAGTTGGAACGCAAAACGCAATTTACTCGGCGTTCTTTTATTTTTAATCTTTTTTGGTTGGATGTGCACGCCTTTGAAATAATCTAACGAGTTTTGTTTTATGAGATAAGTAAAATTAAATAAGCCTAGGCAATAATATGAACTCACATGGCTCGGATTGCACCAGCTGAATTAAACATAACTACTCGTATATCAATAATCGAAATTTCTCAATTAGCCTTCACGTGACAGGGCCCGCCTAGAGTTGTTCCTCCCAAAGAAATAATATAAGATTCTGACTTTTACCCCCTTCCTTAACTTAATTAATTTCAAGAATTGTTGACACGCACTCATTCACATTACAATGTAGCCATGAAATTATCATTTAATAAAGAGAAATGAGACGATGCAAACAAACCGTAATATCCGTGCAATATCAATGTTATATTTGTCACTAGTTAAATGGTGACTATTATACAAATACAAATATCTTTATTTGTTATTAAGTAGGATAGTACATAAATAAAAATGTGGTCTTCAATCAGTAAATAGAGCAATGACCTACTTAGCCATATAAAACAGCATACAAAAAAATAAATTTATCAAACGAAAATAATAATAATTTAATCATTCAATCAATACGAGTATTACAGCAACAATATCAACAAATTTCATTTCGAGTCTTTATGCTTCAACAACTCTCTTTCATGCTATATAACTCTACATAGCTCTATAAAGCAGCGAAATGGAAGTTTCTAGAGTATTTCTTTTTTTATTGTATTGATTGTTTCGTTCTCCCATTAACTCTGTCTTGGATCAGACAAGCGCTCAATATTTCACTGCAATAGCTTCGTTGCGAAGCGGTCGTTTATTGGAAGTAAATTGAATTTCTTCCGTGTACTCGACCTTGTATGTAAAATAAGCGTTTATTTTTAAATTACTTTAAACCAATTCTGATGCTTCCAGTGGAAAATTTTCCATTTCCATCTCTTATGTCATCATCTTGTAATCAACAGTAGGATGTCTTCTACCTATTCTTCATTGTTTTTCACAGAATAGGCTTGCTTGCATCAAAGCCGATTCTGCAACTCAATATTTATCGTGCGTCTTGCTTGTGGAAGTCCTACGTTGCGCTTTCTGAAAATATTTATATTCTAGATTTTTCGGGACCAACAACCTCTGGATCTTTTTGTTATATGACCGGCTCGCTGTTTCTATACATTATATCATTCTTCAAATTAAAAATCATCAATGTTGTGTTTTTAATGTAAAGACAGTGAATACTCACCGTCTTTCATGTAGAAGATCTTACCCCATAATTCATGATAGAATGTCATCTTATTGTTTAAATATATCACGTAGTGATGCAAAATATAACTTAAAAGAAAGAATGAAGAAAAGTAGGATTTGATCCCGTCAAAGGTCTAAACAAACATTTAAGTATTTCTTTGCCGCTATGAAGAAACGTTTTAAACCGCTAATGCTTGGCTAGATCCTTAACTATAATTCACTTAACCTAAACTGGGCTATAAATTCTTCGTCTACCTTTGCTACCATTTACACAACTACTGGATTTATTTACCAGCAGTGGTTTATTACACTGAATTAAGCATCAAGGAAACTTTAAGTATTCACTGACTATAATCACGGACACACCGCAAGCGAAACTTTAACTCGAAACAAAGCTCTTGATGCAAATGATAAAACAAATTTAAATGCAAGGAAATAAGGCACCTTAAGGTGTATTTTCGTGACCGGAGGTTGGACTTTGTATATAAAAAATAACTTTAAGAAAGTAAAAACCGACTTTAAAACCAAAATGCACTAAAAAGTCTTCAAAAAACTCTTGACTATTGAAAGGAAAGGAACCCATTTTAGGCAAACAATTTCTTTTTGGAGTCGGTGCTGTGATAGTTGATGCTTGATGGTGATGTGTGTGTGTGAGTGATGGGATTTAAGTTTTTTTTTTGGGATTTAGTGCATTTTGGTTTTGAATTCGCTTTTTATTTCTTCAATTTTAGAGATTACAGGAGATGGGGAGGGGGGAGTTGCACCTTATGACTCTGTTTTTTATGAAGCCTTAAACTACATATTATAAGTTTTTCCATTATAATTACTGAACTCCTAAGCGTTAAGGAGTTCCAACATCAGCTCAGCCCCACAAGCTGTTGACTATCAGACGTAACAACACGTCAACATTAAGATTCTAGTAAAAAAACAGTATCTCATAACCCCTTATCCTGTTAACCACTTTACGATTCTCATATAAAAAATGATTATAAATGAAACTAAAACCGAAGTTTTTTTTTCACCTATACGAGGGTCAAACTGAAAGTTCTTAGAACTGGCCACTTATAAACAATATAATAAAAAAAATATTCTAAAATTTGAAAATAGAACTCTTTGCCAATATTACTCAGTATATATTTCATTCATTTGTCATTTGTTTTACGATTTGGCGGCAAATTGAAAATTGTCTGTGTCACGTCAACATGAATTTAACACGAGACAATTTTCGTGCAATGATTTTTTATGACTTTCGATGTCATTTAAGTCAACAAGAAAGTTATGATAGACTACGATTGGCCTTTCACGATGAAGCCCCATCTCGTGCGACTGTTTACAACTGGTTTAATGAGTTTAAACGTGGTCGCACTAATCTCACTGATGATGTACGTGAGGGACGGCCTTCTACGGCGACGACTGAAAATAACATCTGTGTTGTGCGGCGTATGATAGAGACTGACAAAAGAGTGACCTATCAGCAGATTAGGACAAGCTTAGGCATCGGTATGAGTCAAGTGCACAAAATCCTCCACGAACATTTAGCGGTCAGGAAGCTTTGCGCCCGGTGGATACCTCATAATTTGACTAAGCCTCAAAAACTCCATCGTGTGGATTGGTGCCGTAAAATGATTGAAAGATTTAACGGAGGTGACTCAAATGCTGTGTTCGACATACTAACAGGTGACGAAAGCTGGATTTACTGTTATGATCCTGAAACCAAAAGACAATCTGCTCAGTGGGTGTTTCCTTTCGAGGAGTTGCCAACTAAAGTGAAGAGAGATCGAAGTGCGGGAAAAAAAATGGTCGCCTCGTTCTTTGGAAGGATAGGTCATTTCGCAACAATTGTGTTAAAGGATCAAAAAACAGTTTCTGCAGAATGGTACACTACCAATTGTTTGCCACTTGTCTTGGAAAAAGTTCGAGAGAAACGACCTCGCAGTAGGATCCTCCTTCACCACGACAACGCCTCGTCGCACACCGCCAAGCGAACGATCGACTATTTGGCGACATCAAACGTTGAATTACTGGGTCACCCGCCGTATAGCCCCGACCTCGCGCCTTGTGATTTTTATTTATTTCCAAAAATTAAAGAAAAACTTAAAGGAAAGCGTTTTATGAATGCTGAAGAAGCGGTGGCTGCGTATCGCGATGCCATTGAAGAGACCCCTAAGGACGAGTGGGCAAAGTGCTTTTCCCAGTGGTTCCCTTGCATGCAGCGGTGTATTGACGTCAATGGACAATATTTTGAAAAGATATAATAAAACTAATAACTGGCTAATGTAATCAGTTTTTGACTTTCTAAGAACTTTCAGTTTGACCCTCGTAATGCGGGTGTCTATGAATAGGTCTTTTAAAATTGACATTTTATTTAAAATAGACATTTGAATATATATATATATATATATATATATATATATATATATATATATTCAAAGTTACTAAAAACAATTTTCTAAAAAGTCTGAAGTTTGAGAGATAGACGCTTCCAAAGTGGTAAAATAGGCGTCCCCGTACAATCTAACATTTGAACTAAGCAAAAGTAAAATTTGAAAAAAAAAACTGTGAAAGCACTCCGGGAGTGCCGGTAGAAGTGAAAACTTGAATATCAACGTTGTGCATTTTTGATTTTTTGGAATAGTTATTATCAATTTAAAAGTACTATCATTTTTGTGATAGAATACAATAATAATAATAATAATAATAATAGGTAATTATAATAATAATATAATATTTTTATAGATTACAATATTTATTTATTGCGCTATCGTACACAAACATTACAATCGTACACAAAAATTAGAGTTTCACATTTTTCCCCCATCCCACAAAAGTGCTCAACGCCGCTAAAGAAGTTTTCACTTCAAAAAAAGTTAAAGATCTTGACAAAGACTCAATGAAAATTGGTTTGAACGATATCGAACTAGGAGTTATTGAGCTAGAGCACATTTTCAATAACCGCAAACATAACTTTGTTATTCATACAAATACTATGAAAAACAAAGTTATATTTGCCGTCAACAAAATATTGCGGTATTTTGGCTGAGTAGAAGTAGATCTCTAATTATGTTTAAGTTGGCACGGAACCCTTAGTGTGCAAGCCCGACTCGCACTTGGCCGGTTTTATTCATCATCAATAAAATTATTATAATCTGGTTTCAATGTAATAATAATTTAGTTAAGGCAAACATGAAGAGTGGCTCTTATTCTTAATTAGTTATTTAGTTTTCGTTTCGGGTCTGATACGAGTTCTGAAAAAAAATATTAGTTGAGTTTTAAACTCAAGTGATCCATTTTTTTTAAGCTTTAAAATATACATAGGCGTTTCTACTAGGTAATAGGTAGTAACTCTACTAACTTGCATGACCCGTTAATTAAAGCATCAGAAGCAAGCAAACAAGGCATCGTCTAAAATTGGTTGGATCGTAACCATCTGTCGCAAACCTTTACAAATAAAACAGAATCGGTTTCGGCCCTTTAACATTCTTGTAGCTAAATAAATCTGGATCGTATTTTAATTGGCTCAGGACGCATTTTCCCGTGTCAGTTGGGTCGGAATTAAAAATGCTTGCTTGTTTTTATCCCAGATAATATAATTTATCTTGAAACGATGACTGCAGCTTTATTTACATTTCTATTAGGATATTCTAACTTAGTAATGTGCGGTTCTGTTTCCTTTTTTCTTTAATTTGTCATGAACCTAATTGGAAGGTAGATACGAGTAATTTACTATGTAGTAACTACACAGAGACATACTTTTTAATGTAATTTAAAATAATATAAATTGTAATGTTTGTGTACGATAGTGCAATAAATAAATATTGTATTCTATAAAAATATATTATTATTAATATTATTATTGTATTATTATTATTATTATTATTATTATTATTGTATTCTATCACAAAAATGATAGTACTTTTATATTGATAATAAGAGCAATTCATTCAAAATTATTCCCTAACTATTCCAAAAAATCAAAAATGCACAACGTTGATATTCAAGTTTTTACTTCTGCCGGCATTCCCGGAGTGCATTTTTTTTTATATGTAACTTTATCAAGAAAAACTGGACATTGTGTGTTTCTTAAATATTATTTATATTATAATAACAATATACATGCTGACGTGTGGTAGCCTTAATAACTCAACATACTAAAATTTAATCTGTTCTGAGTATACCTATTCTGGCTGACTAATGCTATCAAATTTGCATGCAATTTATTTATAGTTATTATTAGATTTTTATTAAGAATATATATTGTAAGTACGATGACGACTCAACAAGCGTTCGGTAAAACCACAGATGGTTTATGCAACGCTGTGAAAAGCATAGTTCCGTAATCCCTTAAGCGTATGTGAACGAGACACAATAGATATTTTGTTGTTATGCGGTCTCATGCGACCGCTCGGGTGTTGAGGTATGTTCTTATTGTAAATTCATTATAAATAATAACAAAAAAACTATTTACGAATGAATATAATATTTTTTCTAAGTCGTTTAAAAATTGGGATAGTGGTCAAAGTAAACGTACACAGCAGTCCTAAACCGATATAACTTACCGCCAATATGGAATTTAATACGCGTAATGATATTTTGTTTGGCATAATCCCTTTATCGGTTACACACACGGGCTGGGCCACGCTTCACTGGGCACGTTGCAAAGTAAATAAATACATAAGTAAATCGGATCGAAAACAGTCACTATTTGGAAGCCTACTCTAAAAGTTATGTACGTATTTTTGACTCTTTCTGTCACTTTTATTCGAGGCCTATGTAACTGAATTACTGAGTTTTAATACTTCAACACCCGAGCGGTTGCAGGCAACTGCATAACAATAGAATTTGCATTGTGTCTCGTTCACATACGCTTGAGGGATTAAGGGGCTCCCCGATTTTTTACGCGCACACTAGCGCTACTCTATTTAAAATAATTATTACTGCTTTGAAACAAAAACAATCAAAAATCTCGTAGACACGATTGTAGTACAGGTTCTATAGTTTATTTAGTACGTTTAAATTGTTTGAAAAGTAGTTTACTGTAGTTAGAGTTAGAAAAACTGCTAAATATGGCCATTTTTGGCAATTTTTCTAACTGTTACTGCAGATAACTCTGTTTTATTGAACTTAAACTTTGTATCTAAATCACATACCCAGAGCTACAATCGCATGAATCAAATTTTCGATTGGTCTTTTATTCAAAGAGTTATGATTTTTCTACTAAAGTGGCGCTAGTGTGTGCCAGGGAGACCAAAATATACGCGCCGCTTATTTGGCAAGTACGGGCGAGATGGACAATGACACTGACAGAAATTAGTTGATAATTGATTCCCGATCTATTTCACTCTACAACCTAAAACGAATACCAATGGTATTTGAGCACACTTATAAAATCTTTCTACCTCTAAGAAATACCGAATTACTTATATTTATATTATGAGAGTATACTTATTATGTCTAGTAAGTTAATCATGTACTCGTATATAATCATGTTTTCTAATAATAAATGGGCAGAATCACGACAGCATTCGTTCATTTTATTCATCTCTTTAGCTGATCCCTATAATACCTAGGTATATAGTTCGAGATCTAATCCCAACGGATACCGTTTTATAAGTGTCAGTACAGTCAGTTACAGAAACAATTTATTTTGCTCTCTGATTCTTCTCAATGTACGGACAACAGCACGTCAAGGTAAACACTGCGGTGTCTTAGCCAGTTGTAATAAGGGCTAGTTTGCAACAAAAGTGGGCAGCCTGATGTGCTGGCGACAGTACTAGGAATGCAGCAGTTTATAGCGGATTTTTGAAGTTTTATTGATAGAATTAGCTTATTTTTTTTATTTATAGCGATTTTTTCAAATTCTTCTCTCGAATTGCAAGAAAAAATGTGATGTTTTGAAGTTAATGAATAAAAATACACAAATAATATTTCAAATATAATGACCTAAAATAAAAAAAGTGATTATTAACTGTACCTATAATAAACGAATTGTAGCTTACCTTATTTCGGGACTCGTTTAAAAATAGTACCTACTCTTAGAAATAGAACGATTTTAATAAGTAAAATCGTTTCAGGTATTAGAATAGATCGTACTTGCAAGATAAAAGGAAAGCAAGAGTCGAAAAAATGGGTACGGTATTACATAGTAGAACCGAGTCCAGTCCGATCTTTAATATCGGATTCTTACGGTCCAAAAGATGTACAAAGAAGTATTTGGGATTGTAATACGTTTTGCGGAACTCTTTGAAACCGGGTGGACGCTTAAAATTGAAAATTTCTAGTCTCTTATATCGGGCATATTGACGAATAATGTTTGCGACGACAGAGTTTTACAATGTTTTGTCGACAACATGTTTTATTTTCTTCTCGTGAAACAGAATATTATTAATCCAAAATAATGAGTAATTCATTTGGCACGCACATTTCAATTTACAAAATATATACTTACTTAGTAAGTAATCTCGACCAGTTTCAAAAACATTAAAACTATGTGCAGTAGAATGACATAACACATTAAAATTATGATTTGTTTAAATGAATGTACAAAATATCTGCTAAGTACAGTTAGGCAGATAAATACCATAACAGAAATTACCGAATCAATCGATCCTCAAATAACATTCATCGTTTGAAATATGCTTCAAGCTGAACATAACCGTGTGCCGTTATTCGGTTCAGCATAGCCCGGATCATGAAATGTACAGAATCCGTCGGATAACCAGTTGCATAAATTGCAAACTGCCTGTCATTGTTATAACTAAGATTTATTACCTGACGGTTAGATACAAATGCACCACCGCGAACGAGTTTTAGAATATAAAAATAGGTTTTGTGACTGGGTTAAACTCCTATTTTTAATTTATATTTGCAAGCAAACATTCTACATAAGATACTTACTTTTTCGCCAATTTGACATATGCAGCAGACGCAAAAATATTTACAAAAATATAATAACTATTTTAAAATATTACCTTTAATTTAAAAGTGTAATGTTATTGTGGCAATACCGCTATGGAAGTGTGTAAGCTACGGTATTTTTTCTGATATAAATGAACAAATCAAAAGTCAAGTGGTAAGATATATGGGCTGGCTGTAAGTTTTAAAATAAAGTCATTTTCGTCCTCTTACGTTACTCCTTTACTATGAGCTTACGCCGTTTTTACTTGCTAGCGACGACGTAAAAAAGTCAATGGAAAATTGCACAGCGCCTCTAGCGGTCACTGACAAAACCGTCGACGCTATTGAGTAAACTCGTGGTAACGGTAAAGTTTGCGTTCATTATAATAGAGTAATATGAAACTCTAAGTGCAGTAGGAGTTACAATGGGGAATATAATTTATAAGACACCTTAAAAGTATGAAAAATAACACGGTAAGTGTTATTCTGGAAACGTTCGTGGAAATAATGAAACTTATGCTGAAACTGCTGGAATATAGAAAATACAGAATGTTGTTTTGGTCAGCGACGCCTGACTCAGGGGTGGTTGTACAAACGATACTGATTTCAAAAAATGTATAGTTTCTTATGGAAAAAACCTAATCAATTTATTATTGCAATACCATCGAGCGAGTTAAATTTACCATCGCCAGGTTGCCGCTTCGTAGCTTACTAGCTACGGCGTATAATTTCATAGCTACGCGCGAGCTACGTGCCAGTTTCCCATATTCGTTTTGAAATTTTTGAATGTAGTGAAGAGGTTTTCTTTATAAAACTTGCATATTATTAAAAGCATTTTTTAAACGAGCATACGTAAATCTTTCACCCTGACCAAAACAACAACCTGTATAACACAAATATGAAAGGTAAAAATACGATTAGTTCAGCTTTAAGATGTTTATCAAAATATTTTGAACAGTAACCAAATGACAATATTAAAAACCGGCCAAGTGCGAGCCAGACTCACACACTAAGGATTCCGTGCCAACTTTAACTGTATAAGAGATCCACATACTTCTACTTAGCCAAAATACCACAATACTTTGTGGACAGCAAATATAACTTTATTTATTATAGTATTTGTATGAATAAAAAGTTATGTTTACGGTTATTGAGATCGTGCTCAATCTCAAAAACTACTACTTCGATTTCGTTCAACCAAATTTATTTGAAAGTCTTTGTCAAAATTTACACCATGTATTTTTTTCCAAAATTTACACTCGCTTAGTTTAAAATTTTGATGGTGAGGGGGGCGGGGGGACGGGGCGCCCATTTTAACACTTTGGAATCGTCCATCACTCGTTACGTTAGATTATAAGAGAAAATGGTTTTAGGAACCTCGATGTCAATTTTAAAGACTTAACTATAGACCTACAAGCATAGGTTTAAAAGTTTTCAGGTTTTAGTTTTATGTATAGGAGACCCCCCCCCCCCCCTTTAATATCATTATTTTTAATTTTTTTATGAGAATCGTAAAGCAGTTAACAGGATACATCTACCATTTAAGTTTCAACTGTGTAATAGTAATAGTTTCAGAATAAAGTGGCTGTGACATAGGAAGGACAGACAGACGGACAGACAGACTTGACGGAACTATAAGGTTTCTGTTTAAAAATCGGAGCAATTAAGCCTACTTCTTAATGTAATAGAGTAATACAATGTATGAATCCGGTACTGAATCGTGACAAGTACCATTTCTTTTATACATAGGTGTATTAAATAGCTCTACCTATTATTGCTGAATACATTTTCAGATATTTTAATTTTCAATCGCTTCCCGAAATAGAAGCAAGTTCATTTTATGGGTTTGTAAGCCCTATCGACAATACTCGTTAAAGATAATACAAACATACTATGGGTTGTTCATGGGTAGAATAAATATTTACAGTGAATACTTAATCCGTTTTGAATCGTAATATAATGAACCGCATTTATATGTTTAATTTCTTCTTCATTAAAATAGTAGTCATGTATCATTCCTTTATTTTTTTTACATTTGTTAGGTGAAATTTAATTCAATACGATGTTTTAATAATTTATTTTTACATCCAATGTAGGTAGCATTGGTTCTCTTATTATTAAAATTTAACCAAAACTACTTTTTGACCTTTAACACAGTCGTGTAAAAATGTTACAACATAGTATTAAGGCTTAAAATTATAACTTTAGTAGGGAATTTAAGTTTTGAGTTTACTTTTACCGACTTAAAAAAGGTTATAATCAACTCAATGTGTTTGTATATGATATTGTTAGAATTAGGTAATGTGGTGCTGGTGTGGTACGTGACCTCTAAAGGCTTTCAAACATGTGTGCAAAATTTCGTAAATGTATGTATGTTTGTATATTTGTATGTTTATCCACGGATTTCTCAAAAACGACTTGTCAGTGAAAGTTTTTTTTTAGTTCTGTTAGGTATATTTCAAGTAAAAGTTCAGTATAAGTTTCATCAAAATCGGTTCAGTAGCTTAAAACAAGAAAAACTGGCAATAAATCTAAGTGTAGATTTTTGGTGCAGGTAAGCTAGTCATCATGCATCGAATCCAAATGAAATCGTTTCTCATAAGTAAAGGGCAAATGCATCATTAAAACAGTTTTTTTTTTGTTTTTTCCCACTCAAACAACAAGTTAGACAGAATACTCATTCGTGTGTCTAGTTTCAGAATATCGTACTTTACGTGCATCAGTCCGCCTTAAATTCCCCGAATGCACCATTTACAAGAATATACCATCGTTAGTTGCAGACGGCAGACGTGCGATTTTGAATTTTTAATTCGATTGACTTTACTTGCTGAGAATGTCGTATAAAACCAGTTTATCCTGACACCTCAACATAACATATAATCTGTGTAGCAACAGATCAGCTTATGCTGGTCATGTAAAGGTGGTAACGTTTGTCTAGTATTGAACTGGGCGTAATCCGTTTTGGCGTATTTTTATGTGGCTACCCTTTTTTTGTATCACATTGCGGTAGTTGAATGAAGGGGAACTTTTCGGTGAAATGCCTTTGGTTTTAGTAGATCCTTTTTTTATAATAATAATAATAATAATATATAGGACCTAAAAACGTAGAAACAGGAGGATTCATTACACTATCCGAAGTATTGGTGCTACTGAAAAAAAAACCGGTAAAAACCATTGTTGGGAAGGAGTAAAAATTAAATAAAAAATATTCTACACATTTAGTGAAAAAAATCCTTATCAAATATTTGATCCTTACAGTACCCAAGGTTTGGAGGTTCTCGGAAAACTGCTTTAACCATTTCGTAATACGTAAATCTAGAATAATCTTTCAATACAGCCAAACCATATAGGATTTCCCTAATATTATTAAATGAGGAGATTGGGCAATGATCCATGACAAAAAGACAGTTTCAGATTGGGTGAGTCGGAGTCAAACGGCTTTTGACATTTGACACTTCACCCTCTCGCCACCCAATTCAACCATGGAAAATGAGGTGCGATTATATTTCTGACCTTCTCAATGGTCATCATGAATTCAACCGATTTCAATTGAAAATATTATTTGAATAGGTAATGCAATAAAAAAAAACTAAGAGTTTCAATTTAATCGCTTCTATTCAATTAGCCACATTTTTGACAGAGCTGCCAGAACTATTCAAAGACTATAAAAAGCGTTAAGATGCTTTTTCCGGCCAGAACAATTTTGTAACGCTGATATTTACTGTAGGTTAAATTAATATATTAAACACCATAAATATAATAAGGAGTTTATTAAGAAACAATAATTATATTTTGTGATTCATTAAAAAATATTCACAACTCCATTTTTTAATGCCAACTGTACCAAAACATTGGCCTACCCACATTCGCTCATATTCCCAAAACTTATAATACCGCGGTCAAGTGATAAATAGTTTAGTTTTATGAAAACGTTTGATTTATTCGTCTACCGTATTATAGTGGTGAAATATGAGTTTCAATAAAGTTTTATTGTTTTGTAACCGGTCCACAAGGGGTTTAGAGGATGTGGTAACATTTCAAAATTAAATTTGAATACGTTTAAATAGGTAACTTTATTTATTTTTGTTATTTGATAAATAAATATTTATTCTAGATTTTTCATCTGAAATACTTTTTTTAATATCAAAATATAGGCCTTCGCGGTTTTTCTGAATATGATTTTTAATAATTCAGATGCACATTTTTAGGGTTAAGTAGCCGAATGGCAAAAACGGGAAACGACGAAACGAAACTATCAGGGAGTTTCGTCAGGTATGTCTGTCTGTCTGTCCGTATGTCACAACTACTATATGAACCTATTAGCATTACACAGATGAAACTTGGAAGGTAGGTGTATCATGTTAACCGGTTTACAATAAAAAAAATAAAAAAAATAATAACCCGTACATGGAACTAAAACATTTTTTTTTTGCCTAAACCTATGCATGTGGAGTGTCTATAGATAGGTCTCTTAAAATGACATCGAGGTTCCCCAAAACAACTTTTTCTGCAAGTCTCACTAAGCTGTTTTGCTATAAACAAAATACTGTGGTATTTTTACTAAGTGGAAGTAAGTGGAACCCTAATTTAGTTAAAGTTGGCACGGAACCCTCAGTGCGCGATTCCGATTCGCGCTTGGCCTATTTATTCCTATTGTTTTGTTATTTTTGTGCAGTATGTTTTTATTACTTATTGCACCTAATTAATTTTGAATGTACAAACAAAAGAAATTAACACCCAATTGCCAAGAGCTTTTTATGATAAGGTAAATTCTGTTATTTAGGGTTTAGCTTATTATTAACTAAGCAAGAACCAAAAAGTCATAAATAACTTTTGTTACACAGATCTCGGACCTGAATAGTAACAAGACACCTAATAAACTGAAGGTTGTACTACAATTGAGCTTAAAGCAGTACTATCGTTACTTTAACGACCCGTCCTTAAAGTATCGATACTACACTAGACAACCCGGCTGGTGTAGTGGTCGAGAAATCGCCTACTACGCAGCGGGTGCGGATTCGATCCCCGCACAATACAAACATTTGTGAACATATGTGTTTGTATTGGTCTGGCATGTATGTATTTACAAACAAAAAGTATTTAAGTATTATATCGTTGCCTGGCATCCATAACACAAGCTTTGAGTAGCTTACTTTGGGACTAGATGGCGATGTGTGGGAATGTCCAAAGGATATTTAAGCTGTATGTCCACCCCCACATTTACATGCGGAATTTGAAAATTGAAAGCAGCATGCAACATTGGCAAATGCTATGTCTCGCTCTAACATAGCTAGATGTGATTATTGCATCCTTGTCGTTATCGATTGACCGCATTGAAAGCTATTTCGCATAGTTCCTATTTCATAATTGTAAAGGTTTTACGTTATTCAACAAACCTATCAAGTCAATTCCAATTACAAACTAAATTAACAGACCTTCTGAACTGAATTCACTTGTGATTGAAGGGAGCTTAAAATATGGCTCCTTAATTAAGTTAATTTAGCTAATTAATCAAATTGAAATTTGTTTCAGCCGAGTATTTTATTTATTGCGAACATTGTAGCCGAGACCCCTGGGTAATCTTTATGTAAGTGAATTGGAATTACAGGTATCGGACTTTACATTTTACCTTAAGTTTCATTTCTAATTACTTCGGCCATTTTTGAAGTCTTTTATATTTTTCTCTCTCTTTAGAGAATTTCGGCAACGCCTGCGTATCAAAAATATTTTTTTAATCATAAAAAAAGGAAAACTCTCGTTGGTAATCACCTTCAACTTGCCTAATCGTTAGTTAACATTCAATTTTGTTGATAGACTGGCCAGTATTTGTAAAAAAATGACCAGCACATTGATTTCATTTTCAAATTTCGTAACTGTGAACCTTTGACCTCTCAATCAGAATAACTGGCCAGTTGTAACTTGGATATGTTTGAAGTTTCTATGCAAGCCGTCCAATCTTTGATACGTTCCGTTTTCAAAGGAAGATATTTTTGATGAAAACATATGACTGGCAACGTTCAAATTATGACAGTAAGATAAGTAAGATTTTGTTTTTCGAATGAAAAACATTTCGACGAGAAGTTCAATTTCCGTTTCACTGCTTTTTTACTGATTTGCTTGCTGATATAACAACACAGTCATTTGGAAGTTACACTCTAGGCTATTTAGAATATTTTCCGAGAGGATTTGAAAATTATACCTTATAGTTTTTATGTGCTGTTTTCAAATTTCAACTTGTTTCACCTCGTATCGAAGCCGCTCGCGCCGACTCGCCATCTTGTTAAAATGGCACCCATTAAACATTTTGATATGATTTCTTATTTTCGGTTCATTCCACGATAAAATATTTAAATAAGATTACGAATTACTTAAATAAGAGACAATTTTCTACGTAGAATGCATGCAACTTTTTTAATAAAATCAAAAGACTTGGTGTACAAGCGTGAATTACTTGACAATTTGCTGAAATTGTCAAATAACCCGCGTTTTGCCGAATTTCATTTGGGCGCCGCAATCATTTACATTAACATTAGATTGCACAATAATCGAGAGTTGAGTTTTAAAAATAAATTTTTCATCATTATATAATACTAAAATGATACCAAAAACTACCTATATGGGCTTGCAGACCGAGCAGCCCTGTGAGGTAGATGCAAACATTTCCTTTCTCCTCCTCCTTGCCAGAAAGAAAGCTCCACATGAGTACAGGGCTAAATTAGCTTAGATGATATCATCGGAAGTTCTATTGGTCGCCCATTTTATAAAATGGAGACGCAAGCGGCTCAGATTTGAGATGGCAAAATTAAAATTCGAAAAGTGCACATCAAAATCTACAAGATTCAAAAATCCTGAAAAACATTCTAGGCAAAACTAACAAGTAAATATAACTATAATGCGTTTCATATTTCCAAACTTAACGTTGAATAATACGAAAATTATCCTACAAAATGTAACCCTGAAGAACTTTATTCAAAATATACTGAGTGTTTAGCACCCTAAACCGTGAAACCAAGAATTTTCTATTACATTTACCCCAGTGAATTTAGAATTTGAATTCGAATACGCATTTAACGGTCGTGTTATGGTAATTCGATGGCACGGCACGCACTCACGGTTCGAAATTTAAAATTTAAAAAGTATTCATCGAATTCGTTTCATTTGAGTAGCGACGGCGCGACGAGCCGGTCGTATTTCATAACTGAATTCCGAACGTTACGAGTTTAGGAGTTCCAACGTTTTGGAATTTTTGAATTTACGCGTCTGCCCTGGACGCTTGCGATTGGTTAATTGGAAAAGTTTATGGTTCAAGTTACATTGTCGGATAAGATGTTTGTTTTTGGTTGATACTTGATCTGACAAAATTGTAGAACTCTGAACTCAAATTGACAAATTAATTAAAGGCCTTCGACGTCATTCCGGTATTGTAGGTATTCCTCATCATCAAGCAGCAGCCAATTTGATAAAATGTCACCTTGACATTAAAAATATACAACATTAACTCAGTCTAATTCGGCATAACCCTAAAAAGACAAACAATATTATTCGTGTCGCTTAATATTCTTCGCCCACCCAAATCACTTGCGGCCACTAGCCAAAACAAACACTTAATAATTGCCCCGAAACTCCATAAGGGTTGATTTCGCTCGCCCAAAGGGTTCATTAACAACGAAGCAAAATGACATTTAATTAAAATCAGGAGTGGTACCAGAGCTTGACAAATGGTCCTTCGTGTCGGGTGCAGTTGACTGAATAGATTCGTGTATTTTTAGAGCTGAAATTAACTAGGTCTCTCTAAATAGACGATTGTTGAACAGATGCTTATTAAAAATGATGATAGTGAGAATATTTGAAGAGTTATTAAGCTGATCTTCTGCTATATGGCTGAAGAATGAATATGGTACGAACGGTAGTATAAATATTTTTAAAAAATGTAGTTTTTTTAATCGACTGATTCCACTACCTCTAAAAAAGTGACTCTACTTATTCCTTACCTCATATTATAACGTAATAATGATATGATTGAGACTTGATGAACGCTTTCCGCAAATCATAGACCCTTTGCACTCTGTGATTTTTAGCAGCGATGCAGTCGCGATGCGGAAGCTGGACATTGACAAATTATGTACTGTATATTGGCGACTGCATCGATACTAATGCGCGTTAGCATCGATGCAGTCACTCTTATGCATGATACTAACGCGCGACAGCATCGGTGCCAAATTGAATCTCTTCATTGCGTAAGTCACGTTGCTGCTCTGCATCGATGCTATAAGTCGCAATATGTAAGGGATCATAGAGTCAAATATGTCATGTCAAACTTCGGTAATAGACGTTTAACATGACATCATCATTATCATCATCATTATAAGCCAAAGGACGTCCACTGCTAAACATAGGCCTCCCCCACGGCTTTCCACAGCAACCGATCACTAGCGGTCTGCATCCAGTTTGATCCTGCGATCTTTATAAGGTCGTCTGTCCATCTTGTTGATGGACATCGCACGCTGCGTCTCTGGTCAAAGGGTCTCCAATCTAGAACTTTCCTGCCCCAACGGCCATCACTTCTTCGCGCTATGTGCCCTGCCCATTGCCACTTGAGCTTACTGATTCTCAAGGCTAACACACACATTTAACACATTTGCCCATATTTGAAATCATAATTATGTATGGTTAACGTCTCTCGCGTCTTGCAACTTTTTTGCTTGCAAACGTGACACAAAAACGGGCATCACTTATTTCAAAATTCATAAACTACGGTTGAGCATAAGAGCCTAAATTTTGAAATAACCTATTACTGCGTCGACAGAGCCGATAATGTTTTAAGATATAAGGGAAGTTTATAACGATGTGTACTTACCATTTCAAGGGAAAAGTAAATGAAACTTTACTCAAGAATCCGCATGCCTCTTGAAATTGATTTCGGATTGTACATTTTGTAAAAATATTTGATAGTTGGGAACAATTGACAAGCGCAATGTCGATTAACGTTCGAAAATCGAATTCAATTGTATCTTCAAAAATAAAATCCAAACTAAAACTTTACGCTTCATAACTTTACATTGATTGCACAGAATATAGACAATTGATAGCGTGTTTCATAGAGATATTTTCATAAAGATAATTTACGTTCTGACTAGAACGCACTTTGTTCTCGTCTCTTGGGGGCCGATAAAATTTTATTCGCTCTTTGCAATGTATTCATGGGGACGTTATGCAATAGTCAGGGTTGCCAGCCGTAAAATGAGTAAGTAATTTTTAAAATAAGTAATCAATTGAACTGATTATTAATTACATATATACGGTCTGGTATAGGCTATTTCTGTTAAGTAGGTTAGGCATGCGATAACTGTAACAATTATACTACAGTCATTATACGTGTAGGATAATATGAATAAAATTTTTACAACTGGCAACCTACACAAGATATTGTGATATTAGGATCTTTATTGTCGAATCTGTATTTAAAGGTGCTCAGAGAAAACTGAATATACATCTTTAAAATTGATAACCTTAAGAAAAAACTCAAGTTTTAGTTCGTTTGAATTTTTGTAATATTTTTCGTGTCAGGATTATTATGTAAAATAAACGTATAGTTTTAAGAAGCTCTTCTGTATTATAACCAAAATTCAACTTCTACTGCCATATTTCAAGGTAAAGTCAGTTTTTCTTTGCTAGTCGAATAATATAAACAATCTTTTTGTGGCTTTTAAAATCATATCAGTGAATAAAATTCATTTACTATTTGATTTAAAAAGATATCTGTGCTGTGTTAACGATTAATTACCTATGTGCTTGGTGAGTTTAGAGTTTATATTATTTTAAAATTTATAATTTCGGTAAAAAGGAATACAAAGATTGTTTACAATATTCGACAAACAAAAGAACGGATTTTAAACATAATTTATTTTTATATTTATTTATTTAAAGACTTTATTGCACAAATTTAGTGTACAAAAGTGGACTTAATGCTAAAAGCATTCTCTGCCAATCAAACCTTTAGGTCATGCAGAAAGATGTCAACGGGTGCAGTGAAAAGCTTCTGAAGAAAGAAGGAACATAGTAACATAATATATTTGGCACTTATAGAAAGCAACTGTATGTACCGGGTTCGACTGCCGGTCGGGACAACATAGAAATAAAATAAAAATCTGTATTGTCTCGGGTCTGGGTGTTGTGGTACCACCGTTGTGTCTGATTTCCATAATACAAGTGCATTATCTTCTTATTTTAGAATCAGAGCAATGTATGTGATTAGTGTCCAATATTAATATATATTTATATTTTATATATTTATATATGTACTGCGTTACGATATATTTTTTTAAATATCAAAAAATACTGAACCTTCGTCTCATTTTGTGTGACGATCTAGACTGCTACAAACGCCGGGCTTATAATTATTGCCTGAAACTTTCCCGACGTGATTAATTAGCTTAAGTTTAATTATAACGCCCATGACGCCATGTTGGAAATGTCAATGCCTCCATTTTGTTCCAGCCACATTCATTTATTATGTGAGTGAGAGTAAAGAGCAGGGTTAACATGTAGTATTCTACTTTAGTAAAAAATGACATCAGTATAATAATTAGGTTTAAAGAACTTTATTCTCATAAGAAATTTACATTTCTCTTAAAATGAGATAAGAAATAAATATATTACATTGATTATTTATCTTCCTCGGCACTTGCTGCTAGATATAGCTTCAGTTTGTTCTTGTACGTATTCAAATCTTCGCAGGTCTTGAGATCATTTGGTAGTGCGTTAAATAACTGTGCTCCTTCATACAATACTGTCTTTTTTCCGTAATTTGTTCTTGGCGTAATTAATTCAAGTTTGTTTTTATTTCGCAGATTGTGTACATTGTTTCTTTCTTTCAGATCTATACCTGATTTAATATTATTCGTTATTTTTTTTTTCATTAACATGCATGTATTGTATTTATATAATTGTTTTACATTCATTAATTTAGTTTTTTCATATAATTGTTTAGTTGGTATCTGATGTGGGTAGTGGAAGAGAGTCTTTATTAATTTGTTTTGAGATTGTTGTATTAATTCTAAGTTAGTTGGTGCGGCTGAACCCCAAACTTCAATTAAATATTCCAAGTGAGATTTAACAAGAGAATTATATATAATTCAGGTATATCAGTATAATAATTTGAAGGCATATTCATTCAGGTCTTTTAAAATGACATAAATGTTTTTAAAACCATTTTCTTTTAAAGTCTAACGTTTGAAAGATAGACGCTTCCAAAGTGGTAAAATGCCACCACTTTTTCATCACACACACCACATCATATATTTTTCCCAAATGTAAATCAGGAAAAAAAGATGCATATCTTAACAAATTCTTTCAACGAAAATTGGTTTGGATGGGATCGAACTAGTAGTTTTTGAGATATGGCACATTTACCACAACCGCAAACATAACTTTGTTCTTCATACAAATACTCTGAAAAACAAAGTTATATTTGCTGTCAACAAAATATTGTGGTATTTTAGCTAAGTGAAAGTAAGTGGATTCCCTAATTTAGTTAAAGTTGGCACGGAACCCTCAGTGCGCGAGTAAGACTCGCACTTGGACGGTTTTTTATATAAAAATCACATAAGTAAACACAGTTAATATGTCATAATCACATTGAAAAAAATATGTTAAAAGGTCAAGCCAAGTCAATGTAAGTGTTAGGTATTCAAAAATCTTATTAAATATTAACTAACTAGTAAGGTAAAAATGTTATCTTATCAAACTTTGGGCGTTACAAAAAATTAGCGTTGGGTGTTTTAACACTAAAGGAAGTTGCAAACTTAGAAAATTACTGAATACTGAACGAAGTTTTAACTAAAAGTAATCATGGAAGACAAACAAATCTAGGGTATTTTATTTTATTTGTCAGAGAAAAATACAGCTTTTATATTAAAGTCGAATAGGTTCTTAATGTTGTTAATACAATAGCCGAAGCAGTTTCCAATGATGGAATTTTACATAGCGAAGATTTAGTACAAAAGATTTATTACATGTTTTGAGTTAAGTTTAACTTAGTAGTAGTTTCTTACTTAGAAGAGAAAAAAAGCTATAGTATAGTAATTCCAAACAGATTTTTAAGTATAACAATATATATAATAGTATAATAGTTGTGTGTTGAGTGTATAATAGTATATAAATGCATCATGAAATGCGAACTGTTTTAGTTGTTGCCAGTGTCAACAACTAAAACATTCAACTAAACACTTCAAAATTACCACCTTCCTACTTCCGAAACTCCAGCAGACTTTAAAATTTTAAAATGAAAACCTCAACTGCATCTAGTTGCTAATACCCTCATGTTCTCGGATCCTAAAGTTTCCAAGTCTGTGCAGCAGTGGGCCCTAAATCTTTGAACCGACGACTCTACGGGGACGCTGGCAAATTCTGCACCAGATTGGATAACACCACAGGATAGTTGGGGCTTTAGACGCTACGACTATCAAAGGAATTAAGTTTTTTAGCTATAAGAAGTGATCTAAAATGCGAAATTATTATTTTGTTAGGCCTCATAAATGGTTATATCATCAACGCACCTGTAACGTTAAAAAAATAGTCAGATTCATTTTGGTGGCAGAAAAACAGAATACATTAAATTTATTAGTAGTTTAGTATAGCCGTCAGGTTTCTAAAAGTAAAAAAAAAAACGAATCACTAAGGTTGGATTTATTATTTTATGTACCTTAGCTTAGTACCTACATATTAAACATATTTATCAAAATAAGCAATGAATCATTAAAGTCATAATCTATACAGTATTTATACACAGCCATCACTCTACCAAAAATGAGGCGACTTTAATGACGAAACTTAATAAAAAAATCTAAGTTTCTGCCGAGTCTAGAAAACTAGCTGGTCTGTGATTAACACCCACTCAAGGGACTACCCCTACTTTATACCAAGCTGATTCCAAACTTAGACCTTTAAGTTATGGAAATTACACAGACGCTGCGTCATGGTTGTTCAGTGATTTCGCTGTAAAACTTCGATTAAACAAGGTTTTCATTTTTTTTTCGGAGGCAGTTGAAAGGCCTAGATGAGTAGAATGCAATGAAGCTGAATCTGAATCTGTATTTATATTTTACTTACGATTTGTTTCACACAAAATGACGTTCCATATTTGATATATTCGTTGGTAAGTTTATTCGTCGATGGTCAAAGAGGCGGTTGGGCTGGTTTCATTTATTACTTCTTATCCCTTATAATCAAAGGAGCTTAAAAATAATGTCAATCTACAAAAACCCTTAAGCAGGCCGCGGACATATGTGGCCCACATAGACTTTTTGAGGCTGAACTGGCTACAAAATATTGTGAAACAAAATTAGGGTTAAACCTGGGATTAAGCAGTAAAAAGCCCATATACTCTATCGTTCTCAATTCGCTAACTCCTTGTATCCTAACGTGTATGACACTGCAGCCATTTGCATTTCGACTGACCAACTGCCAGGTGGTTTTCGGTCAATGTGCGAGATATTTGCTTAAATGGCTTCCCATCCGTCATCGCAGAGAAATAAGAATCCTGTGTACACTCTTCAACATACTTCGTAACCCTCACTCTCCGTCCTATATGACACAGCGGTTCAACTATCTGACTTCCACAATTTCTCGCAACCTGCGCTCTTCCCATTTTCTCACTCTTCGCACTCCTATTTACAAGTCCGGCTTTATGTCCGACTCTTATACCATCTCTGCGATTTGCCTTTGGAGTTCTCTTTTCTTGGAAATCAGGATGTCCTCAAACAAACTTTCTTTTAAGAAGTCTCTCCGCACCCACTATCTTAACCTTGGCTCATTTCAGATTATCCACCATTTTTTTCACTGCTGTCGGTAATATCTGAATATTTTTTTACACTTTTGCGTTGCATTATAACTTATAACTGCGAGTCTATACGCGACACTATACTACAACAATATAGTAACAATACTACTACATAATATGCATCGCGTATAGACCCGCAGTTACAAAATATCTGAATAGAAGTCATCAATATCTTAACTTTCCTATCTGTAATTTATTTTTTATTAAATTATGTATTCTATGTACGTTCATTAATCCCATGCTTTTATATTTATTTATTTCTTTTATCTATGTAATTAAAGTATGTATGTTTATGTAACTGCATTTAAAAAAAAATGTTTTTGGTCCCTCTCAGTACTTTTATTCCGCCACTGATTTAACTCTCTGCATTTCCCAAGCGGTTGACTGGTAGAGAATGCCATAAGGCATTAAGTGCGCCAATTGTACCATTAACAGTTTAAATAAATAAATACGTAAATATTTGTCAATTATGACTACACGGAGAAAGATAAGTCGTGCATTTTTTTGTTATATTGGAGATTTTAAGATTCCATAATTGAAGTTACATTATTTATTGTTGATTATTGCAGAATTTTATAAAATAAAGAAAATAAACATGTGGGGAACATAATATAATCTTAGATTGTCAGAGCGGAGCGTTTTGTGGGAGCTATACGTCCTTTGGTTGTTCATGGCATCAAGAAATTACTTTATTTTGAATACAAGCTATTTTTTATTTACTCGACGATTCTTTGTCATTTTATACTTATAAAAAACTTTGTTAGAATATCCATTTTTTTTGGATTTGGTATAAGTATGATTTAGCTTAATTTACAAAAAAAATGCGACAGTAAAAAGGTAGTCCTTACCGAGACACAGGGAATATGTTTTCCCACGTTTATTTACCAGTGTTATCAGTATTTTTGAAGGATTCTATTGATGAGGAATCAAACAGGGCATTATCGAAAACCTAAGTCCATATGAAACACTTAATTTCTTCCAGCATTTCTCCACTGCCTGGTTAAGGGTTAATGTATGATGTTACTCAACTTTCTACCGGCTGCACATTAAACTTTTAGTTTGATCTCAAAAACAGAAAAGTTTCTTATTAATTTAAGATTAAAGTAACACTTTCTTTGCCTATTCAATAAACATTTGAGCAAAACACAAATTCATACAGAGTTCCAGGATTGCAATATTAAAACAATAATAATCCAAGTTTCAGTATAACGCTTCCCTGTTTACATTTAAAAGTTACCAAACTCGCCAACTTTTATGTGATTTACGCGCCTTTGTAGCAGTTTGAGCGGATATTAATATTTGTTATATGAGAATACGTAGCGTAATTGAGAAATGATTTAATTGCGAATACTTGAACAGTAAAAGAAATTACTTTCTTCTTTGCGAATAATATGCCTCTTAGACTAAGTGGTCTTACGACGTTTTATCGTATTAAAAAGCTTTGTAAAGTTATATTTTTATTTATGTATTACATGAGAACCAAATAAAAGTTTAACATAATTTTAATGAGGTACCTACTCGAATATATCAAGAATCTTATGTATCATATTGTAATTTAAATAGTTCTGCTAAAGATAGGTCTAAGACTCCTTACCCAAAGCGACCTTTAGCATCGATTTAGTCGCGCGTTAGCATCGATGCAGAAGCGCGACTGCACAATATACAATACAAAAATTAACAGTATCCAGCTTCGGTATCGTGACTACATCGATGCTAAAAGCAACGCAAGTGTGTAAACATTTGTTGTCACACTTGGCCTTTTTGCAACTGCATCGATGCTGCATCGATACTGTATCGTGACTGGATCGCTGCTAAAGTCGCAGTGTGCAAAGGTTCTAATGTTAAGGGGCTACCCGGATTTTTAGCGCACTTACTAGCGCCACTTTAGTAAAAATAACATAACTCGTTAAATAAAAGACCAATCAAAAATCTGGTAGATACGATTGTAGTACGGGTTCTATAGTTTATTTAGTACGTTTAAATTGTTTCTAAAGTAGTTAACTGTAGTTAGAGTTAGAAAAACTGCTAAATATGGCCACTTTTAGCATTTTTGCTAACTGTAACTGCAGATAACTGTGTTTAATTGAACTTAAACATTGTGTCTAAACCACATAATTAGAGCTACAATCGTATCTACCAGATTTTTGATTGGTCTTTTATTTAACGAGTTATGATTTTTCTAGTAAAGTGGCGCTAGTGTGCGCGGTAAAAATCCGGGTAGCGCCTTAAGTAATAATGTGAGAGAAGTATATTTAATGTTGTAGTTGGTAGTTTGGTAAGCAATCACGGTATTTATTTCCCTTCTGATAAAAAGGGGCTATTACTTATTCACGATTGGGCATAATGATGAAAAACAGCTCACAAAACTCGAACACAATTTTCACATTAATGTTCAAAGCGTGTCTTGTATATACACGCGATTTTATTTAGATGACACACCTATATAACGTCGAGCAACACCGTCTCTCGTCTTTTCTCATTAAAATAATCATCAAACACTTCTCCAAGGAAATTCATTAAAAACCGCCCAAACCGAGTCACACGTCAATTATTCAATAAGAATGTTTGACAGAGCTCTTTACTGATTCAACACATTGCTCGACGTTCTCCAACAAAACTTTTTCAATTAAGACCCTAAGGTCGATCGTATTAAAATACCAACATAATTTCCTATCCTTATGGTTTTTGAAATAGGGTCGAAAGTTGGAGCTATTGTGTTGAAGGTTGTACGCCTGATGAGCGAATTCTAAGGCAAGGGTGGGGATGTCTCGAGTTTAGTAAAATTGCTGTGGTAGGTATGTATTTCAAGGCAGGTAATTAAACTTTGTTGTTCATCTTCAAACACCACATTCGATAATAGTATCAAAGTTTGACAAAGGCGTAGAAAATTAAAATGAAACTCCGCATTATGTTCGTAAAAACTAAAGATCTTCACAATAAATACTATAGGGTAGACAAATAAATAAACATTGAAGTTTATACATGGAGAATTCAACAACTATGAACAAAACAGTTCCCGTACGAGAATATTGTGTAGTACATATGTTATTCTTGGTTGAATCGTTCAAGCAAACATTGCTACAAAACTGATTTTAGTAGTAGTATTTTCTGTGGATTGATTCATTATAAACACTAGTTTTCGTAAGGTTCAAGAGAACTCTTACAGAAATAAACATACACTTTAGCAGAAGGCCTTTATTAATAAAAACTTATAAATGTATTGCCTTTAAGAAACCGGCCACGTGCGAGTCGGACTCAAACACTAATCGTTTCGTGCAGCTTTAACCGAATTAGAGATCCACTTACTTCCACTTAGCCAAAATACCACAATATTTTGTTGACAGCAAATATAACTTTGTTTTTTCATAGTATTTGTATTGAGGACAAAGTTAGATTTGCGGTTGTTGAAAAAGTGCTACTCGTATATCTCAAAAAGTACTGTATCAATCTCGTTTAAACCAAATTTCTTTGAAAGTATTTGTAAAGATCTACATTGTGTATTTTTTACATAAGTTTTACTAGCTTATTTCAAAAATTAGAGGAGGGGGGTTGGGTAGGTTTACACGTAATTTTTTGTATGGATCATTATGCGGTTAACAAGATAAGGTGTATCACATGATAATATAAGGTGTACCACCTACCAAGTTTAATCTGTGTAATCCTTATAGTTTCAGGATAAAGTAGCTGTAACATACGGACGGACATAACATCCGTCATTCGGCTACGAAACTTTAAAAACCGGCCAAGTGCGAGTCGGACTCGCGCACTGAGGGTTCCGTGCCACCATTAACTGAATTTGGGAATCCACTTACTTCCACTTAGTAAAATCCACAGCATTTTGTTGTCAGCAAATATAACTTTGTTATTCATAGTGTTTGTATGAAGTACAAAGTTATGTTTGCGGTTGTTGAAAATGTGCAATATCTCAAAAACTTCTCGTTCGATTCCGTCCGAACCAATTTTCATTGAAAGTATTTGTTGAGATCTACATAATATATTTTTTTCAAAATTTACACTCGCTTAGTTTATAAGCTAGATGGGGGGGGGACACCCATTTTACCACTTTGGAAGCGTCTAGCTATGAAACGTTAGACTTTAAAAGAAAATGGTTTTACAAACCTCGGTGTCATTTTAAAAGACCTATCCATACACACCCCACACGTATAGGTTTGACTAAAAATTTTTTTTTGGTTTTAGTTTCATGTATGGGAGCCCCCCCTTAAATGACATATTTTTTTATTTTTTGTATGAGAATCGTAAAGCGGTTAACAGGATACATACTCCTACCAAATTTCAACAGTGTGATGCTTATAGTTACAGAATAAAATGGCTGTGACATACGGACGGACAGACAGACAGACTTGACGAAACTATAAGGGTTCCGTTTTTGCTATTCGGCTACGAAACTTTAAAAACGGATATAAAAATTTAGAATCTTTTTAATAAACCACTTTTCTTACACATTTCTTGCGTCCACGATATGATTTTATTGTTATAAAATTACCACAATTAGCGTATGACAACTAACACCATTTGTTCGTTTCCCAAAACCAACGGAAATGCGGATTTAGGTGTATCTCATCTTCCATCAAATTCCGCATAAGAGCAGCTCAAATAATTTATCATGCGAAATTATGCAGCTTCGTTAACATAATGTGTACTGGAAGTTACTGGAGTTCGTTAAAAGCACAATATGAACAGATGTAATTAGATTGCTTTAACATTGGAACAGTTTTTGCATTTCTGGGGGCGAATGAGAAAGTATTTTATGTTTGATTGATTATATGATAAGACTACATACGGTCCAGGAGTTTATAATAGACGTACAGTAGGGGTCTCGCCAAACTACTTTTTTTTTTTAAATATTGGACACCAATCATATACATTAATCTGATCCGAAAGTAAGTAGCTAATTGCACTTGTGTTATGAAAATCATACACAACGGTGGTACCACAACACCCAGACCCGAGACAGTATGACAAATTTAGATTTCTATATTCCCGACCGGGAATGGAACCCGGAACCTCGGAGCGGCGACGCCTTGAAACCAGCGTCCTTAGCCATTACACCACGGAGGTCAACGTTGCTCCGCCTAATTCTTCTCCTATTCAGGTCAAAGATGAATCTAACAAAGGACGAACGACAGCACGTCAAGGTAAATACTGCGGTATCTTATGCGGTTGTAATAAGGGTCAGTTTTCAACAAAAATGTGTAAATTATGTCCTTTCGGCTGTACAAATCGGTTCGCCTGCTCTCGAGTTATTAGTGGTGTAACGAACACTGCTTTCTTTTATGTAAGTACACCATAATATAACTATAGATAATAGTTAAAAGATAGCTTTAGATCGGATCAAATAACGATGGGAAGGGTAGTAACACAGCAATCACTTTTCGGATTCATGTCTGAGTCAATCGTTATAAACGTTTAATTTAACTGTGTAAGGTAAACTTGTACAGGAGATCATTTTTTAGGGTTCCGTAGACGAATGGCAAAAAACAGAACCCTTATAGTTTCGTCAAGTCTGTCTGTCTGTCTGTCCGTCCGTATGTCACAGCCAATTTATTCTGTAACTATAAGCATCACACTATTGAAATTTGGTAGGAAGATGTATCCTGTTAAACGCTTTACGATTCTTATATAAAAATAAAAAAATAATGATTTTTCAGGGGGGGGGGGGGCTACAATACATGAAAATAAAACCGTTTTTTTTTAGTCTAACCTATAAAATGAGCGTCCCCCCTCTAACTTCCAAACTAAGCAAGTGTAAATTTTGAAAAAAAAATATAACACCCATAGTTTTTGAGATATAGCACATTTTCAACAACCGCAAACATAACTTTGTTCTTCATACAAACACAATAAAAAACAAAATTATATTGGCTGTCAACAAAATATTGTGGTATGTTACTAAGTAGAAGTAAGTGGATTCCCTAATTCAGTTAACGTTGGCACGAATCCCTCAGTGCGCGAGTCCGAGGCGCACTTGGCTGTTTTTTTTTTTGTAATGAGAAGTAATAGGATTATCACTGAAGATAACTACTATTCCTCAAAGTTCAAAATCACCCTACGTAACAGAATTCCCAGATTCCAACACTGCAGTTCCTTTAGCTCACTCGACTGGTGGCGTAATAGCTCAGCAGCATAATTATCCTGGCATTCGGCTTACAAACGAAAAGCAAATCAATAGTCCTCAAATCAAAGCTCGATTTGCCTAAACACAAACTAATTAAGTTTATACAGATCTTAGAGTTGCCAGACAGAATTCGATTCTAATTAAAGCGCTTGTAACTAAATACTGTTGTGATGGAATTGCCGTCAATAAGGCGCTGTAATGATAGTCAGTTTATTGAATGAGATGTTTTGAGGAAATAGACAATTTGGTGTATTTTGTTACTAAGCTGACTAAAGTTTAGGATGCCAAGGACTTAACTGAAGTCGGCTAAAATATCGGTAAGATAATTTGGTAATGGTGTATTTTTATTGAAGCAATAAACTTTTAACATTGTTTGGACATTTGGCTACCTAGATATAATCTAACTCCCTCATATCATAATCACTCAAACAGTCTAAAAAACCTATTTTAGCTTTTACACTGTTTTGTCACTTTCTGCCAAATGATAACAGCTCACCGAAAAAACGAGACAAAACAGTGTTATACTTAAAACAGTTTTATAAAACTGTTTGCGTTTTAATGAATAAGGGAGTATATCTTTGCGTTACAAAGAAGATTACTAAGAACTCCTCGAGGATGTCAGGCAATTATTGTGTTTTGTAAACAGATCTGTCTATGTGTCGGTGGTCGAGTGGTTCAGGCATGCACCCGGCTAGCGTTAGACGCAGATTTAATTTCTTTCCTGACGCGGTTGCTTTTGATAAGTACGATTTAATAAAATTTAATAGTATAATGAATCTTATATAAAATTTATGAATCTTTTACCATATTTGAAGAGCTCGTAGCACAGTGGTAGCAGCACTTTGGCAGTGATACCGAAGTGAAGCAACCTAAAGCGCGGTCGTGTTTGGATGGATGACTATTCCGACCTTATAAATGACGTATATCACGAGCATCTCCGTGCTTCGGAAGGCACGTTAAGCGCACTGAGCCTGCGTGGTGGAGTATGGCTCGAACTACCTCATAGTTGAAGAAAGGCCTCTACTATGAGGCCTTTCCTTTTTTTTTTGTTCTGACGCGATTGTAAACTAAGTTCGAAAAATATCTATTGCATTTCATTGTAGAGGCATCAAAACAAAGTCATCTTTAAAATAGAAACAAACACTTGCTACGCAGCGCAGCTCATTTCAGTGTGAAAGCAAGTTTAAGCGTAGCGGAAGATTTTCAAGCTCGAGCGGCGCCGTGTAAACAGGTGAGCTAGATAAAATGTTTACGAGCGCTTTATAAAATGATTTTATGCTGCGAGGCAGTTCATTGAACTATAAGATAGTTTTGAATGGGTGATAAGAGTTTAGTGTAAACTAGATAAGCTGCATTCTTAAATAGCAGACCCGTTGCACACTGCGACTTTTACACAAAAATGGGTGTCATTTTAAGCAACGACCACGCGAAGTGCCAGAGATTTTTGGCCTCACCACAAATAAATGAACAAGGTTTAAACTACTGTTTTAATGTTATGCGGCTGAAGTGAAATGTAAGTCACTCTTATGTCATTTGAATGGATTGACGTTAATTACTTATAGTGTTTTGTCACTATACCAACTTATTTATATAAATTGCACTTGTAAAAAGCAACTTTTTGATGTGTGACAGACAAGGAATCCTCGTCTCACACACACACACACACAGCCAAAAATTGCTTTTTACAAGTGCAATTTTTATTGATTAATGCAGATTTTAATTAAAAAAAAAAAAAGAAACAAATTGCCTTTTATTTGGCCATGATGATGATGCGGCTGAAGAGGGATTGCATTTGACTAGTTTTTTAATATGTTATATATCTAATTCCTTGGCCATCGGTTTTTTGGTTAATATATCTTCTGATAAGTTAAGGTATTTTTCCACTGCATGTACGTTACTATTACCGTGCTAGGAACGTGTCCGGCTAAAAAAACAGACGTGTGACACTCTGAGACTGCCGCGGTAAAGCTATTGCATAGCATTTTTTATCAACGTATGCAATTACTATTTAACTGCAATTATTATTTTACTAATTACTATAACAACCAATGCCACCTAAAGGCGGGATGCTGAACTAAAGAGACAAACATGACATTTCAAAAATACATTAAAAGATCTGCTAATCATCGATAGATGGAAAAACTAAAAAGTATCACCGCCGTGCCGGTCGGACTGGGGGGTGTTAGATTATTTTCGTTACGGAATTTCTGGATTCGGTCTCCACGCTCAAGACCCGCGATAGAAGCTGTACAATAGCTTAAAATATTCTTTGTATTGAAAACTATGTCACCTTGCCCATTAATATACCATTCCATCACCAACACCGTAGCGTTAGCGTACCATGCACGGAGCGTGCCGGCACTCGCAAACGTGTACTAGGTTCTCGCTCGTTCTCGCTTTCGCTCCCACCGTCGATCCATTTTGTGATCAAGGCAGAGTATGTGTTGTGCCTGACACGTCCCTAGCACGGTCATGTAATGGTACGGTGCAGTGGAAAAATACCTTTTAAATAAAGATATCGAACTTATCTGACGATATAATAACCAAAAACCGGCCAAGTGCGAGTCGGACTCGCGCACTGCGGGTTCCGTGCCAACTTTAACTGTATTAGGGAATCCACTTACTTCTTATTAGTAAAATACCACAATATTTTGTTGACTGCAAATATAACTTTGTTTTTCATAGAGTTTGTATGAAGTACAAAGTTATGTTTGCGGTTGTTGAAAATGTGCTATATCTCAAAAACTACTAGTTCGATCCCGTCCGAACTAATTTTCGTTGAAAGTATTTGTTAAGATCTACATTAGTTTTTTTTTTTTTTTAAATTTACACTTGCTTGGTTTAGAAGTTAGATGGGGGGGGGGGACGCCCATTTTACCACTTTGGAAGCGTCTAGCTATGAAACGTTAGACTTTAAAAGAAAATGATTTTAGGAACCTCTATGTTATTTTAAAAGACCTATCCATGGACACCCCACACGCATAGGTTTGACAAAAAAAATTTTTTGGTTTTAGTTTCATGTATGGGAGCCCCCCCTTAAATGTCATTATTTTTTATTTTTTGTATGAGAATCGGTTAGCGGTTAGCAGAATACATCTTTCTACCAAATTTCAATTCTGTAATGCTTATATTTACAGAATAAAATGGCTGTAACATACGGACGGACAGACAGATAGACAGACAGACTTGACGAAACTATAAGGGTTCCGTTTTTTGCCATTCGGCTACGGAACCCTAAAAACCGATGGCCAAAGAATGAGATATATAACATTAAAAAACTAGTCGAATGCAATTCATCTTTAGCCGCATCATCTTTGGGTGGGGTCATAGCCAAATAAATGTTTTTTTTTAATTAAATCAAAATCTGCATTTACAATAAGCTAAAAAATCTATCAATAAATAACAATATAGTTTTAAAGGTATTATTGCTAACACTGAGACATTTTGCCATACATGTCTTCATACATTCAAATACTCCATTCAGCTGATATCTTCCTAACATTATAGCACAATCGCTATGAGTCGTACGAGTACGTTCTAAGGCAGACTCAACAATGGATCCAGCTCAAGACTTAGGCACGTGTTTGAAATTCCGAATTAGTCGTGATAATATAATACCTAACGCAACGGTTTAACTTGGATGGTAGTTAAGCTGTGTACACACTGTGGTTTACCATTTTGGTCGGTGGGCTTTAAACGTTTGGTTTGAAGCTAAAATAATTAGTACATTATATCGTGAAGTACCTACTTTAAAACACAGCGGGCTCTCTTAATACATGAAATTATACTTTAAGGTAAGAAGACCTCAACCTTTATAGCTGTTTACCCCTTTCTAGACAAAAAAGGAAGTTTTTTTTTTAATTTTCTTATTATATTTGTAACACACTACCTACAAATACATAAACGCACAACTATATAAAAATGATTAAAAACATGCGACTAAAAAAAGATTTCAACAACATTACCGTTATGAACTTATGCCATTAAGCCTATAAAATATTTATTTAATTTTAACAGGAAAGCGCAATAGTATCTTAAAACTAAACTACTCACTAGATTTGTGACTCAACACCATTTACCCTATGCTTCCTAAACTAATAAATAAATAATAAACGAACTTATCAACACTCTATGAATTTATGATGTACCCCTCGAAATCAAAACTGAATCTTGTTTTAGAGTATTTTAATACTTCACTCCTCACACACAAAGTTAAGTTTGAACTTAAATAAGGTTTCTAGGCAGTCTTTTATTTCTAAGGTCTTCTTCTTTTATTCTTAAGTTCTAGGCTTAACACGACTGAAGGCAAATTTGTTCCAAAATTGAGCTATCCTAAAATTTATCCTTATTTTTAGAGAAGTTCTAATTAATTACTAATAATTCTTTGTCACGTGGGCTGGCCGAATTTGGCCGGTAAGCGCCTTCTCGGACTTTCAATCCCAAATTAGCCCAAAAAGGAAATCTCTTCCTCTAATGTAGTCTCATCCTAAGCTTTCAATGCTGCCAGACAGAGATAGCGTACTATTACTACAGAATTGGAGGCTCTGATCGTTACGGAAGTCTATAATCTGTGCTAAACTACATCGGAGTTATTACATAGTTGGCTTAAGAAATAAGCCACCTATCTAGAAAGGCTTACGTTTTCTTTGCGGGGATATAATGAATTAAATTAATATGAAATCGAAAAACCCGGTACCGGGACGTGAGGGATTGAGTATTACGAGCTCGGAATTTCAAGGAAATATGTAATTTACTCTTCTGTTTTTATATGTTACCGTAATATTGTAAGAACCGCGTGATTGCAATCTAAATGTTCTTAATACGTTACATTGAACTATTTCGATTTATTGTGAACTGTGCCGAACTTCATATATTATAACGTAAACTGAAATGATGAATCAAAGTGGTCGCAAAGGGGTGGGTCAGGGTAGTAAAGTGAAGTTACAAGCGGTGAGCGAAGCGAATCCCCGCTTATCCTTCGAGTTAGGTGGACATATAAGTACCAAATTAAAAAGCATAAATACTAAACGTTGATTAATTTTATTTATTTATATATTCTTTATTGCACAAACAAAATGAAGTACAAATGGCGGTCTTAATGCATTCTCTGCCAGTCAACCATTGGGTGAGGCAGAAACAGTTGAGGCGGCGTAAAATAACAAACAAAAAACTAACATAATGAACTAACTACATATAATTACATAATACTTTTTAACTAAACCGACATAAACACACATAAATACAATAAAATCCATAATTCACGCTGAACAGATATCACGTTATTTATTCTCATTGAGAAAAGATTGCGTGTAGACTTTTTGTACACATATTTTGATGTTGATGTCTTGATCTTTATTATCGAGCTTGTTCTCAATAAATCGACTGATTACAATATAATGGATTAAAGAGTTTTAGGATATAAGCTTAAAAGAGGTTTTTAAAATATCGCGTTGACATATACAACAAAGGTATTCTGCGATTTAATTAAAAGGGGTTTAATGGTATTGCATAGACTAAAATGTTGAAACGATCACACTTTGAGTGCGCTTTCACATTTGAGCGATAGCAGCGCGTCTCTCTAATGTGAAGGCTTACTGCTGCCATTTTATGTATTACCGTCGCGCTGCTAAAGTCGCCTAAGTGAAAAAGCGCTCTAAGTCCTAAGCAACCATATGAGATGCGTAATTGGCCGATTACACTGAGTGCGTTTGAAAATCGCAATCGATGGTTGAACTCTATCTTCTGTTTAAACGTGAGTGTACATAACTAAAGCGTCATAGTTTAACTATTTGATTTCTAACTTGTAATATTGTTCACATTCATTGGCAACTCGATTTTTTACGACCAATTTATATTAGTGGACACGGTCTTACAAAATTTGTAGAGTTCATTTTTATGACATGGCTACAAGCCAGTCTGAAAGCTAGATTTACTTTATGTGAGCAGCTGTCTTATTCCATTTTACGATCACCCTTCTAGACATCTGAAGACCGGGAGCAAAAGACCTTGTAACATTTGTCTCGTTCAAAATTGCTGTAATTTTGCGATTCGTTTCAAAATATCACCAGAATTATTTACTAAATTATATTATAACTTAATAGCTTGGAAAACTAGCAAAAACAGCATCCGAATAAACGATATACCGATTTAGGTCACGAATGAAAAATTAAATGGCGGAGAACGCATTTAATTTAACGCTAATTGCAACTGGCTACAAAAAGCGATGCCGTTCTTAAATCAAAACACTACATTTTAAAAATACATTTGAGTTTTCTTTTTTAAAAAGGGGTCGAGTTCTTATTTCAAATTCATCCTTAACTTGTCCGCTACGTGGCAAAGGCGAGAGAAGGCGAAACAAGGCGAATTGAAATTCTGGCGGGAACGTGCCGAACCGGCAACGAGGCGTGTGTTCGAATTTTAAATGTAATTCCTATACGGCCACTATTTACAAACAAGGTGCGGAAATGAAACTGGCAGCGAAGACTTTTGTTGTAAAATGTAGTTGATTGAAAAAAGTTTAACATAGCTAAGCTAAATTTTTCCGAGGATAATTATTTTTGTTAAAACCGTTTTGCAATTTTACCATGGTGATGTCAGTTGTCATGATGCTTACCTGAAATGAAAAAAGGACGTTTTTAGTACAAAAGTCATACCGGTAACTAGAAATATGCGTTGGTCTATCATTTGCAAGCTCAAGGTTATCGTTATGTATATTTAAACCACTCTCATACTGCATTCTACGAAATCGTGATCGTGAAGGTTACAACCAGTGTATCAAGATTATGGCCTAACAAAGCTTAAATACCAAGTTAAAAAAAAACATTATCATCGTTAAAAGCCCACATAAATTTCATCCCGTTAATCATATAAAATCCTCTTACTACTCGTCGTTAATTTCTTCGGTGTTATATTTTAGAGTTTAATCAACCGTTCAAAATAAAAACACACCAGCAAAAATTGGGGCCTACGTCTACCCATACCAGACTTAACTCTCCACAATCCGTTAAACCTTGCATATCAGACCATAGACGTTTATCTTTTGTCTACACCAATTCAAAGGGATTTTCGGACCAAGCCCCGCGAATATGGACAAAATTATATTTGAACTCAAAAGGGTTAAGTTTATTTTTCTCTCTCCATTGTTGAATGGAATTTTCAATTCATTGCCTAAGCGGCCAGCTGTAATTAAAATTCGAGTTTCAAATGATCATTGGGAATTCTCTTTAAGTGGCTATTCTGAGGAAAATGGTTTATTGAAAACAAAAATGCTTAAATAGTTCGACTTTTTTGTTGTTTTATTTTGTTCCAAACTTATTACTACCTTATCGGTTAGTATAATAAAGAATTTTATGATCGACACAATTAAAAAAAAAATGTAAGCTATTCGTGACAACAAGGAAGCTGAAATAGAACCTAGGATCATAAAATCCTTATCATCATCATCATCATCATTATCAGCCAAAGGACGTCCACTGCTAAACATAGGCCTCCCCCACGGCTTTCCACAGCGACCTAGCGGTCTGCAACCAGTTTGATCCTGCAATATTTACAAGCTCGTCTGTCCATCTTGTCGGTGGACGTCCTACGCTGCGTCTTTGGTCCAAGGGTCTTCAATCTAGAACTTTCCTGCCCCAACGACCATCTATTCTTTGCGCTGTGTCCTGCCCATTGCCACTTGAGCTTACTGATTCTCCCATTCTGATTACATCCCGTAGAGAAACACCTAGCATAGCCCTTTTCATCGATCATTGTGTGATTTTGAGCTTCTTTATAAGGATCATAGTAAGAGACCATGTTTCGGATCCGTATGTCATCACTTGTAACACACACTGGTTGAAGACTTTCGTCTTTAGACACTGAGGTAGTTGAGGTGAGAAGAAACTCTTGCGCAATTTTCCGAACGCTGCCCAGCCGAATTGGATTCGTCGATTGACCTCTTTCTCAAAGTTGGACCTACCCAATAGGATCACACGTTCCAGGTAGACGAAGTCGTCGACAACATCGAAATGAAGTGATAGCGACGTGAAGTCGTAGCTACGTGAACTGATAATATTTAATCGATGTTTAACGTTAATAATCATTTTCCTAGCTTCACTGGCAATAGTTTCCTTGTAAACGCACACTACGGGCGGTCAGCCACGGCATGCCGTTCTGTTCAGTGCGCATTACCTCGCTTCATCTACGGTATGTCTCAGTCAAGTTGCCACCACAGGCACTATGTAATGTAGGGAATATTGATGATAGTTATATTCAGTATGTTATTGTACTAGCGCTTCTCATCATGAGCGTATGAGGTCACTGATCTTGGAATGAAAATGCGAAGGCCAGTTCTTTAATAACAATACTAGTCCCCCTAGCCGATTTTGACTACGGTGGCCAGTCACAACGCCTAACGACTGCGCGGGACATATTATAGTGCACAAGTGTGTGCGCAAACTTAGGTGCACTCTCTATTCCTCTGACTCTCAGGGCCCGATGGGACAGCAATCTGACACGACCGGAGCGAGATCAGGCGCAGGACCAACGGCTTTACGTTCTTTTCGAGGCACGGGGGTGAAACACTACCAACTTTCAAACTGCGCGCTATCCTAATGATTTCTTACTGAAAATCCCAGGTACATACTTTTGGCCCGACCCGGGGATCGAACCCGGGACCTCTGGCGCAGCCGTCGCTTTAAACTTGCATGCATTAATGCATGTAGCAAGCAAACAGGCATGCAAACAAGCAGCATGCATTAGGATTTCCACGTATCCGGCGCTGCGGGAATAGCAGCCTCGTCGCCCTTGCGTAACAAGGCGCATACATTTAACTCCGGCTTTTGAATTACTCTCTAGTATCGGGCAGACTAGTAAGGATACAGGCATGCATGTAGCAAGCAAACAGGCATGCAAACAAGCAGCATGCATTAGGATTTCCACGTATCCGGCGCTGCGGGAATAGCAGCCTCGTCGCCCTTGCGTAACAAGGCGCAGTCATTTAACTCCGGCTTTTGAATTACTCTCTAGTATCGGGCAGACTAGTACCACGGCGAGGAGACCACGGCGAGTCGGGATTAACGCAGTTTATTTATTAGATCAATATTTATTACATAATATTTATATCAGTTATGCTTTAAATTGTCTATTAATAAAGTATGCAATATAATATAAGTAAAAAAAAACGTTTCGAAATACGTACTTTAGTGAAGTAAAATTCGATGTTTCAAGAATTCTGCATATTGAAACTTACGTGGAAATAAAATTATGGGTAACAAAATAGAAAGCTAACGTTACTTCGATAAAATACGTAATTTATGAAAAGAAGTAACGATGAAGTAAGTTTGTAGATAATAAGCATTTATCCAAATGAAATTGCGATGTAACAAGATTCTAGAATTTGTTGAATATGATTTTGAAACATCTGCGAATCGTTTTATGGGGAATGAAAATCAATGAAGGAAATTGCGATTAAGTGATGGGTTCCCGTCTGAACAATGTCAATACTTACTTAGCTTAAAGGTATACATGCTGGTGTGACATGCTTAGGGTAATAGGTATCAATATCGATCGAAAAGGGTCTTGAGTCAAGAGCAAAGTCATTTCAAAGCAAAAAGGGCGATTATTGACCGTCAAAAATCATAAAAGCGACAAAAGCTTTTCTTAATCAACTTTGAGTACCTCACTGCTGGGCACTTGTACACTTATCTAAAAATATCGTATTATTAAACCTGAATGCAGTCTTTTCTTAGAATGAAAGCATCTCGGATTAGAATTTTATTTACGTTGTGACCAACGTTTATTAATAACATCATTTATGGAATTTCCGCTAATTCGTATTCGTAAAAGTATTTTATTGCCAAAATATTTTATTTAAAATTCCGGCAAGTTAAAATGTTAATTTACGAGGGCAAACAATCCGTTTTAATTTTGATACTCATAACAATACAATGTCACAAAATCGGAGACAGTGTTATGATAAGGTACTATCGGGCTACAAACATTAAAATAAAAAATAAATAAAAAATTCTTTTTTTTCACATACATTGCTCTGATCCCAGAGTAACTAGCGAATACACTTTTGTTATGGAAATCAGACACAACGGTGATACCACAACACTCAGACACGAGACAATAAAGAAAATTATGATTTCTACATTGACCCGACCGGGAATCGAACTCGGGAGCTCGGAGCGGTGATTTGTAGCGATGAGGTAAAAATAAGATCGATTAAAATCCTTAAAAGATCGATGTCAATTATTTTTGTTTTAACTAGCAGTAAGGACATAACGCATAGTTATTTAATAATCATTCGGATTTAAAATTGAAGGACGTAAATTGAAGTAAAAATTTTAAGCAATTTATATCTTATTATCCTAAGAATTGGATTCATAAATATTTTTTGTAAGTATAAATAACTAATAGGGCATTTGAAGGTGATAAATGTAACAGCTTTTACTGAAATAGTGCACTTTCAAGGAATTTTTAATTTACTTCAGCGTTTCCTAGAATTACAACTGCAATATGTACGACGTTGACGGATGGTTGAGGGGCTGACTTGACTTCCCAGGCGTTGAATGGTATTGGGTTAATTTAAATAAAATTTCTAACCTTCAAGTTCGTGAACGCGTAACTCGATATATTGCACACTTTTTTACCTGAAAAAGTATTACATGTAAGAGTGGCTTAAAAACGTATTACGTGAACTTTTTTTATTATTATTTTTTAATCAAAATCTCCGGAAAACTAAACACGAGTAATGCCATAAAATCTAAACCCTTGATCAATCCGATATCTTTTTTTAACAAATTTCATAATGAGAAAAAGTCAATTTGAGGTAAACTTTTTCAGAGCAAATTCTGTATTAAGAATTTGTTTATTTGTTTTTTTTTATTTGGTACACTTACCAACAGGTTAAATACAGGCATTTTGTCAATATGCATCTAATTTGCAACCCAATTACAGATACACAAAACAGACTTGTACTCTGTGAAATGCATATCAAGTATTTAAAATTGTAACATTAAATCATTTTGATATCGCTGTCACAATCTTTCACTATCAAAACAATAAAAAGGCAATCTATCGATAACTCCCTCCCCTACCGACCGGGAGTCAGCGTGCTGTGAACTCTATCCACACTAAATTAAACAGGTACAGGGCACTATTCAGTTATTTCCCGCGGGCAAAGGATCGCACGATTTCAATCTAGCCGTAAGATTATTCTGCTGCGTACTACGTCGTGTGTGTAGATATCTGTGTATGGTATAGCACCAAGCATTTATGTAAATAGAAAAAGAAACAGGGTTTTTTAATTTGTTTTTGGCAGCTACAAATACTGTTGATAAGTATGGTTATAAATTTAAAAAACATGGCGTCGACGATTTTTTTTTTATATTATTTCATTTAGTCCACTACCATCAACGAATCCATCTCTCAATGGATTAAATAGAAATAAAGTATTACTGAAAAAAAATAATTAATGATATTTTACCAATCTGAAAAAAAACTTTTACAAAGTTATGAACATGTGATCGCCAAAGTAAACACGCACGGTTTTCTCACAAAGATATGACTCAAGTCATCAACGCAGCTACATGCCTGTGTTGTAAATAAAACCTATTGTTGCGTAATTGGGGGGAGGATTTCATTGCGTTGGTCGTGCCACTTACTTTACCCACGGTTGGTTTGAATCCTGCAGTGACTCGTACTAGCAAACTTATTACAGAGTCAGTTAATTAAATGGGAGTTTTATTTGTTATTTTGGCTTGTGTTTTTAAATATTTTTTTGTTTGTTTTATAATGTTTTGTCTCTATAAAAACTATACTATATAATAATATAATTTTTGCTTGTAAAAAGCAATTGTGTGGCAAGCCTAGGTCTCATTTTGTCGGTGGCCAAGTGGTATAGGCATACGCCCGGAAAGCGTAAGACGCGGGCTTCGATTCTACGTTTGACACAGTTACTTTTTACAAGTGCAATTTATATTATTATGTTTGTATAGTGACAAAACACTATAAAACAAAAGTTGTATTAAAGATTGGCTTTCTTTATTTTTAACCGATTGCAAAATATTTGTAAAAATATTTCCTTCGGATATTGTGACAGCAACCTCGCATTTTTGATGAGGTCACGCAGCCTACGCGTTAAAGTAAGCGCTTACAAAATTCAACAGACTTCCCCATGTTGGTGGCTGAGTGGCATAGGCATTAGGCATACGCCCGGATAGTCATGACTGGTAGAGAACGCCATATGGCGTTAAGTCCACCTTTTGTACAAAATTTTATAATTGTGCAATAAAGTTGAATTTTTTTTTTATCTAACCTACATCATCCCACTGCTGGGCAAAGGTCTCCCCCAATTTTTTCCATGTGTCTCTGTCAGCGGCCAACATTTCCCAATCCCTCGCAAAGCTGGACAGATCGTCACACCACCTCTTTTTTGGTCTACCCCTTCGTCGATAGCCGTCAGGTGGTATCCATCGCGTGACAATTTGGGCCCATCTATCCGGGTGCATTCTACACACATGTCCCGCCCACTCCCATTTAAGCTTTGCCGTCTTTTCGCCTACATCTGTTATGCGAGTTCTGGAGCGTATTGTGGTATTCCGGATCTTATCAATCCTTTTAATACCCAATACGCTTCTTTCCATAGCTCTTTGGCAAACCTTGAGTTTGGATTTCTGACTTTCGGTCAATGACCACGTTTGCGCACCGTAAGTAAGTACGGGCAGGATGCAAGTGTCGACGAGTTTTCGTTTCAGTGACAATGGAATGTCTCCCTTCATATACGTTTTCAGGGACCAGAAGCTCTTCCAGGCGTTATCGATACGACGACCGATCTCTTTATCCTGCCTGTTTTCGAAGGACACTATCTGGCCCAAGTATATGTACTCGTCGACATATTCCATTCTCTGCCCGCATACCACTATGTCGTTTTCAGTGGCATTGGTCATGACTTTAGTTTTTGACCTATTCATCATCAATCCAACCTCAAGGCTCGCCTCACTCAGCTGTTCGAGCATGGTTTCGAGCTCTGACGATGTTTTTGCAAAAAGAACTATATCGTCGGCAAAGCGAAGGTTTGTAAGCTTCTTTGCCCCAACATTGATACCCATCGTTTTCCAGGGATTGACCAGCTGTTTAAATACCTCTTGTAAGGCGCTGGTAAATAATTTAGGGGAAAGTGGATCTCCTTGCTTGACGCCCTTTAATATTGGGAATGATGTGCCTGGTGCATGAAGTTTTATTTCTGCTGTACTTTGTTGATAAATGAGTCGCAAGAGTTGTATGTAGGTGGGGTCCACATCCTGGCGTTCTAGAGCGTTGAATATAGGCGTGACAGTGTGGAGATGGTAAGTTTAAATAAATAAATAAAAATAGCATAAGAAACAGGGTACGATTCCTCGTCTGGTACAGTTGCTTTTTCAAGTGCATTTTTTCAATATAAGCCCAGCGTTGCTTTAGTCACAGTTAAAGCTGAGAATAATCAGGTAAAGGAAAAAAGTGAAACTAGCCTGTAAAAATTGAACAGCTAGGTAAAGACCTCACCTCGAGTATGAGGTGGTACGGCCCATACGCGGGCTCAATGCGGATTGGTGGAGGGGCAATAGGGCCTCTTACTAGCCTTAGGACTAATATCAACTGATATTACCGGTGACCAACAACTTAACGTACCTTCCGAAGCGTGGAGATGCTCGTGAATATGATTGGATTGAAATCAACTACAACTACAACTACAAACAAGACCGCGCCGTAGGTAGTTAAGTATAATATTAAAACATGTTCATACTAACTTAATGTAATTAATTAAATTAACATCTATTGCTACTGTGTTTGTAAATACTAAGCAAGTGTACACGTGTTTACGTAAAAATACGTCTTTCTTTCTTTCTTCCATCTTAATTTTAAGAACTTGCCCATTGTCACCAAATCTAGCCAAATCCATTTTCACCACCACTTACAATGCACATAATTTGACAATTCCACCCACAAATCCATATCCACTTCAGTCGTACCCGTAGTTCGAAGCCAAAATTGCTGGCTCGCCTTAGATTCGAAAGCGCATCTAAGCATCCTAAAACTTGCTCTGCAGCACAGTGCATTTTGAAACGGCAGTATTTTATGCGTATAACAGTATTACTGGTCGTATGTTACATTTAAATCGCCGTCTAGGTTTTAAAGCGAATTTCCGGGCGATCTGGCTGTTTATGACGTGTGCTGCTTTAGGATTGGGTTTGCCGTTATATTTATAGCGAATCCATAGTTTTTGCAAAAATACGGACACAATCTCTTCTGCCTAACCACCGTATGAGCTATATCGCTTACACCTAATGTCGTATTTTGTTTAAAGTGACTAAACCACTGAAATATTTTTTTAACGAACCTATTTTGTGAACGGTGCAATGTTTGTGCACTTTTCATTGTGATTTCTGTGATACTGATAACTAGAATATTTACCATAGACCTGTAATTTATTCTAATTATAATATAAATAATTATTTTATTATATTATTATTTAACTTTAAGTACTTTGGTTTAGCACTTAAGATGTCAATCGACTGTAAACTTTAAATATCGAATCACTTGGCATAGGTTGTACTCTGTTGTTATATTAGATCGGAATCCATATATTCGTGCCCATTGTTCTTTTTACGATTGCAATAGTAACTATTTTGAAACAACGTAAGCTAAAGAGGACAAACGAACCATTTACATGAATAAAGCAACATTCTATGTAAAATTGAATCTTCAAACTGACTAAAAACCAATTTGTATCCACAAAACTCTTAACCCGTCGTATCCCATCTCGTCACGGTTTGCCGGCGGCAGATATGGCAGAACATTAGACCCAAACTGGATGGTAATAGCCCATTTTTTATTTCACTAAACAGTAAAGTAGCCCGTTAAATTTTTCATAGTGTGCTAAACGGCCCGTTTAGCGCTGGAGACAAATTGAATGGTTTGTATGAAATGGCTCATGTGACAGTAGTAATGTTATGATTTATATTCAAACAGTAACTAAATAATAAACTGAGTTATTAAAATAATGATATTCAATAGAGTGAGATCGATTTCTGATTGAGATGACTTATGATTATTAAGTGAGAAAAAATCTCAATCAGAAAAAAATATAGCTTGTGCGTAGTGAATAAAGCATAATATGTCCATAACAACTAAACTTCCAATAAAACGATTTAAAAATATTTTACTTAAAAAACAAAATGTAGTTGACTATGGCCCGGTTGCATGAACGATACTTAACCTTTCTAATGTTAAATGTCGTTACCAGCGGTTGAATATTTACGATGGCGCGTATTATAAACAAAAAATACCAAAAATTATTTCAATAACGGTAACGATATTTAACCATTTAATGAGTTCAATATTCGTCGATCACCTAACCGGGCGTTTTAGCAGGATGTTGATAACTTTTTAAATTCAGCACCATTTTCATTTTTGTTCAATGATCTTTCTTCACAGCACCCGCCTCTGAGTTTTATTTTCCCGGGCCATTTAAACTCTACCAATAATTCTAATTTCCTGCCAGTCTGCCTAAAAATCTCAGTTTTATCATAGCTAAAGCTGCATTTCGAAGAAACGGCTAAAAGATTAGTCTCAAAATTAGAAACGCTGGACCCCTTAGTGATATTAAAACTTGAACTCATATTGAAATTGCTACGAGTTTGTGGAGTTTGTACGAAAAGTTCCATTTCACTTTTCCAATTGTGAATGTTATTTGAAAAATGTTTCTTGCATTTCTAACTATGCCCTTTTGGTATAATTTGGTATAATTTTACCTGATTGATACGAATTGCTTGGAATTCTTTAATTAACTAGAACAATTTAAGCAATAAATAAACACAGCACTGCTATGTGTAGTACTCGTATGTTGGCATTTGTGTCATAATAAAAGTATGTCAGTAAACTGGTCTTTTTTGTATTGTTTTTTGTTGATGTATTTAGTAGTATTTAAGATTCACTTGAAAAAAATCTTGTTGGAATTATAATTGTACTGGTATTTTAAGGGTAACTTAGTAAGTAAGTATCAAATTAGGTACTTTAGTAAAATGTAACAATTACCTTCTGAATGTATCAAAATGAATGTAGGTGTGGTGCAATGATTCTGCAACCACAAAACATAACCTAAATGTGTCTAATCTGCCATCGAATTCCTCGTAAACCCCTAATAATTTTTCAAAAATATTTTTAGTCTATATTCTTTCAAATATTTATATATTCTATCCCAATATTTTGATAAGATGCGTGCAGAAGCAAAGTGGGCCGAGTTTCTATAGAGTTTTAGTCAAGATCCTTTGTTAATAGGTTCATTAAATGGTGCAAGTGAGCGCCACGAAAGGTTTTCCCCAAAGGGGTACAACGGTGGTTGAAAGTTTGTTTTTTTCATATTATATCATAATTGCTGAACGTTTTTTGTATTTTTTTTTGTTTTGTAAAGTCTTTTTGTAATTAGTCGATTGTAAGATGGAAAAACCTGAACATGATGAGAATTATTGTTTCAAAAATTATTCAAAAGTGTGTTACAGACCTTAAGTTTGATACCTTTTTTTATACATTTATTGCACTGCTTGCACCACGCGTTGCTTGAAGTTGCTTTTGCTTGAAGTGATGGCCGTTTTGTGTGGTGTGTGCAAGCAATTTTTGTGGTGCAAGTAATTAGGCGGCAAAGAACTCGAACGTATAAACCATAATAATAGGTATAGTGTTTTGCGTTGAATAATTTTATGGGAAACCCGAAATGTACGCGGTAAACGCCCCGGGCGACCACTAGTATTGTAATTTTTTTTATAAATAACTAGCGACCCGCCCCGGCTTTAAATGGGTGAAATGTATAATTCATAAAAACATTTCTTTTAAATTACTCTGTGTATTAAAAAAAAACTGCATCAAAATCTGGGGCCAGTTTTCATGCAATTCGTATACAAAAAAAGTTCACCGATTGATTTTTTTTTGTAGAAGAAAAAAATTGTTTTCGATATCTGAGGATCACGGTTTATATGTATACAGATGTTGTTTGTTCGTTAGTTTTTTTCAAGTGTAGATATTTTACTTGATATTTTAGGTAAAACGGTTAAACTTGCAATCGAATCACCACACGAAAAAAGTTCGATTGCCATGAGAATGGTTCCCTGTTGCGTAGTTTTAAAGATTTAAGTATACATACATACAGAAAGCGTGAGGCGACTTTATTTTTGACTATTTGGTCATAGTCATTCAAGCAACTAAAATTGTGACGCACTTAAGGTACCTTTTTATCATTATTTATTATATATAAAATAAGGCTGTCTGCGGCCTTATTTTTAACGTTCAGATATTGTGCAGTATGAATCTGTAAATCTAGTAAGTAAAAATTTGCATCCTTTATTTCTGACTGTCACCCAATACCGTGACAACAACATTCAAACATTCACGGTCTTATCTGGAAACAATTTGGATCCAATCAATCGCGGACCGCAACAGTCGAATCAAAAACGTGATCCCAGCATTCCGGGGACAGATAAAAAAGATCCATCAATAAACACCCTACGAAACAGAACCACGACGAGATATGGAACCGCATGCAAATTGAAACTGTATTCTATTTTGATTGAGAGCTATTTTCACTTTTGATTCAGATGGTATTTTTGTATCTAAAATCGAATTCAGGTTTCATTCTGAAGTTAGTTGTTGTGACACAAACGTACCTATTCTTGCCAAGGGATGAAACTTGGAAATACCAAATCTGATTCATTTCGAAGCGATAGTAAACTGCCTTTCAATGAATTATTATGCTGAAGCAAATTTTTCCTGTTGTACCTTCAGAGATAGTTTGCGATAGATAGTTTGCGCGCGAACTTCTATAGAAAAAGTGATAATGTTTTTCACCCTTTAAACGTTGTCGAATTTAGATTTTTTAACATGACGTTTTTATATTTTGAATTAATTTACTTGTACGCCTTGATTACCAAAAAATTTTCAGTTAATATGAGAACCTAAACATTCACTAAAAATTCTTCAGAATTGTATCCCTTTAAATCTAACCTAACCAATTCAATAACATTAAAGACCTACAAGCTTAGTTAAGGTATGAAAACAAATGAGACCAAATTTGTTTATCATAAAGGTTTGCGGGTTGAAAAACGTTTTGCCAGCAAGCATATTATTAAACACAGGTAGGTACACTCTCTATTCGTTTCACTGTCATAGCCCAATGGGACAGCAATTATCTGACACGATTGGAGGCGCAGGACCAACGGCTTTCCGTGCTTGTCTAGAAACGGGGTGAACCACCTCCAACTTCAAAACTCCGGGCTATACTAACAATTTCTGAGAGAAAAATCAAGGTAGATATTTTTGACCCGACCCGGGTATCGAATCCGGGACCTCTCGGCCTTAAAACTGCGACCCTCGTACCGCTGCGCCACCGAGGCAGCTATTTTCAACATTAAGCATTAAACCGAGGTGACCAAACTCGTTAAAAATGAGGACCACCATATTTATTGGCGTAATAATTAAAGTCTGCAAAAGACGGATTACTCGCGTTTTCATGCAGCGTCCAACGCCATTCGTTTAAATGAAACTGATATTGCCAATAAAAACAAGGAACAGAAGCATTTAATCGGCCTAGCAATAATATTGAACCATAAAGTATCCCGTTAGTACTTGGTTTTCAATCCTTTAATATATGACTTTCAATGAGTATTATTTTTAAAGTCAGTAAAAGTAACAGATAAAGTTAGCCTGTAATGAACCACTGCTGGGAAAAGACCTTACCTTAACTATGAAGTTTGAGCCATACTTGGGGTGGTTGCAAGGCAAGCGACTTACCCTACTGTCAAATGTTATAAAGTCGCCCATAAAGGCCTTATTAGCTGAGCTCCAAACACGACCTCGTCGTAAGTTGCTTAGCTTCAGTTTTGCTCTTTTTAAAGTCTTTTTGATATTATGGATTACCGATTGACTGTTTCTTTCTTGCAGCGATGCAGTCGCGATGCTAACGCGCGTTAGAATCGATGCAGTCGCAAAATGACAACTTGCGCTACTTTTAGCGCGTTAGCATCGCGACTGTATCAATGCAGAAGCTGGAAATTGACAAATTATGTACTGAATATTGGCGACTGAATCGATACTAACGCGCGTTAGCATTAATGCAGTCGCGCTTATGCATCGATGCTAACGCGTGACTGCATGCAAAAAGTCACAGTGTGTAAAGGGTCTATGATGCACCGACTTCAAACGAATTTGATTCTCATAAATAGAAGACAAATGCGTTATTTTAAGCTTTTTGGACAGTTTCTTGAAAGTGTTTTTTTTTTTAGTTTGTGCTACTGATAGCTCTGATAGTTTTGTCACCCGAATTCACAGCGTCCATATTTATATTGGACGATGTTATGCAACGAAATCAAGTAATTACCAATTTGGATTCAATTGTATCCACTGTAAATACGTTCACCTGTGACGGCATGTAAATTTTTACGGAGATCAACGTTTTATTGGTTGCAATTTTTGATTAATGTCTGTTGCATTGTTTTAAAATATATTTTTCAACACACTTGCTCAAAATGACGTTTTTATTCCACCGATTTTTGGCACATAATCATAGATATTAAACACGCGTGCTTTTTCATTATATTATTGCACTAGTGCCTTTTGTTTATTAACCCGACCAATTTACATTTGTACCCTAGTACCAAGTCGTAAGTAAGAAGAAGAAGCGATTTAATTTAGTCGGGTTATACAATACTTTTATTTTAGCAACAAACAGTATTTATGCGAAAAATAACAGTATCTACATATTTATTTCAATAAATGGTAAATCCAGATTTATTACTAAAAATAGCTCAAATTCATTTAACATTTTCTGTGATTTGTGTTTTAAAACACGAATTATTACATTTTTAATCTTGGCTTTTGGCCAATCTAGTTCGCGCCTAAGCCTTGCGCGCGCATCGGTATTGCGGCAAGAAAAAAAAACAACGCGCCATTTTTCGTAAATAATAATTGTCGGCTGTGACGAAGTTTGGATTAATTATGAAGTTTAATATTAATGAAAATGTCTACTTTAAGTGAATAAAAATGAAGAAAACCTATTATTAACTCCGCCGGACATACGTAACAAGGCGAAAAACGCGTGCGAAAGTCTTTGCCGTCAAAATCGAGTGAAATGTATTATTACTGTTTTAATAATTAAAACTTAGTAAATGAAGAGTCTTGTTTTTTCCTCGCAAGTGTGTTGAAAAACGTCGTATGAAACACGTGTGCCTGTGACCATTATATACAAGGCGATATTGTGTGCGCACGAGCGAAAGCGAGTGCGCCACAAGAAAGCCGCGTCAACTTAGCACACTTGTATCATAATGTACTATTTCAACACACTTGCTCAAAATGACGTTTTTATTCACCGATTTTTGGCACATAATCCTATGATGTTATGAGCCATATCTATGATATTAAACACGCGTGCTTTTTCTGTATATTATTGCACTAGTGCCTTTTGTTTATTAACCCGACCAATTTACATTTGTACCCTAGTATTAAGTAGTAAGAAGAAGATGAAGCGATATAATTTAGTCGGGTTGTAACTTACACAACAAACTGTATTTATGCGAAAAATAACAGTATGTACATATTTATTTCAATAAATGGTAAATCCAGCTTTATTACTAAAAATAACTCAAATTCATTTAAAATTTTCTGTTATTTGTGTTTTAAATAACGAATTTTTAAATAATGACATTTTTAATCTTGGCTGTTGGTCGATTTAGTTCGCGCCTTAACCTTGCGCGCGCATCAGTTTTTCGGTAAGAAAAAAAACAAAGCGCCATTTTTCGTAAATAGTTGGCGGCTGTGGTGTGACGAAGTTTTCATTAATGGCAAGTGTGTTGAAAAACGTCGTATGAAACACGTGTGCCTGTGACCATAATATACGCGGCTTTCTTATGGCGCACTAGCTTTCGCTCGTGCGCACACAATATCGCCTTGTAGTATAATGGTCAACTTAGCACACTTGTATCATAATGTACTATTAACCATCTACGTTATTGATGATATGTGATCAATAACGTAGATGATATGAACAAACAAACATCAAAAGCAAAAAAAAAACGCTTCCACGAAGATGAGGCGGTTCAGTTGAAACTTTGACGTGAAGCCTACTTGGAAGACCAGGTGCAACCATGTATGGGAAATTCATGTATCGCCCCCCCCCCCCCCCTTTTAAATATTTTTTTGTATCTGATTCGGAAAGGGGTTACAAGATACACCTACCTATCAAGTATCAGCTGTTGGATGATAATACTTTTATAATATATTTTATACGTAATGGTTTCATAGATAAACCGGCCATGTCCAATTTAAGATTTCCGACAAGTGAGTAGAAATAATAATGAAAATAAACCAGAACCATTAATTATCCCAGATCATTTATCTGGCGTCGGTTAGTGATGGATTAATCAGTATATCTATCGGCCCTCGTGAAACAAAATTTCGGCGTAACTTTTTAGGACCAGACCCACAATAAATTTCTGCTCCGTAAATAATGTTGTTTAAACTCAAAAAGAGGGTATTAATTTTGCCAACCACACGTTGGGAAGGTGCGTTCAGGGTTACTGGATAATGTTTTTTAATAAATAAAATTAGATTTATTTCAGGCATATTGGCTCATAACTTTCACACAGCATTTCGTAAAAATTAAAATAACAAGATTAGTAGTAAGTAATAACAAAAACACAAGATTAATTTCCATGAAATAAACAAAAAGAGATTAATTGATTTAAAATTAAATTAAATGAAATCCAATTAAATTATAATAAAATAGTGTAATAACACGCTTTTATTATCAAATTATCATTGAAACTTTTAATAAAATCGTAATCTGTTGTCTTGTGACTAGCTTTGAATATCTTGACCATTGTATGTGTGGATTGAGATTCAAGCATCATAATTATAAATTTTCTTACTATCATACAACCTCATTGTTAAAACAACACATTACCTATATCATTACCTTATTCATAAAGATGAAATAAGAAACCAAAAATTTGCGCACGGGCGGGACATGAACCAGCAACCTTTTGGCAAACCGGGCCAAACGCTCTTACCAATTGAGCTACCGTGCTGTTAGTCCGACCCTGCGAAATTTGTGGTTTCTTATGAAAACGTCAATTGCGTGACGCTTAGCGCCATCTAGCCGTCTGTTTATGAAACAGATGGCCCAAGCAGTTATTCTTTACAGAATAAATTCAACTTGGAAATTGATGTCGCTTCGCCATCTAATGCTTTAGAATGCTTTTAACACTCACAGTGTCAAATTTTATATTCATCTGTTTCATAAACAGACGGCTAGATGGCGCTAAGCGTCACGCAATTGACGTTTTCATAAGAAACCACAAATTTCGCAGGGTCGGACTAACAGCACGGTAGCTCAATTGGTAAGAGCGTTTGGCCCGGTTTGCCAAAAGGTTGCTGGTTCGAGTCCCGCCCGTGCGCAAATTTTTGGTTTCTTATTTCATCTTTATGAATATAAAATTTGACACTGTGAGTGTTAAAAGCATTCTAAAGCATCATTACCTTATAATATAAAATAACGGTCAATGTAATGAAGCACACATTTTATACGAAAAAATAAATACCACGAGTCGTTAAATGTTACAAAAAAATAAAATATTTGCTAAATAGATTGTAACATTTTGTAGTTATTCTAACATTATAAAAAGTTTCAATTATTTCAGCAAATACAAATAGGCTATTGTGTTAGTCAGCGACGCCCGTCTCATGAGTGTTTGTACAAACGATACTGATGCCAAAACAAAATGCTATTTATTTTAATGAAAAATAAACCAGCCAAGTGCGAGTCGGACTCGCGCACTGAGGGTTCCGTGCCAACTTTAACTTAACTAGGGAATCCACTTACTTCCACTTAGTAAAATACCACAATATTTTGTTGACAGCAAACATAACTTTGTTTTTTATAGTGCTTGTATGAAGTACAAAGTTATGTTTGCGGTTGTTGAAAATGCATTATATCTCAAAAACTTCTCGTTCGATCCCATCTGAACCTATTTTCGTTGAAAGTATTTGTTAAGATCTACATTAAATATTTTTCAAAATTTAGACTCGCTTAGTTTAGAATTTAGATGGGGGGACGCCCATTTTACCACTTTGGAAGCTTCTAGCTATGAAACGTTAGACTTTAAAAGAATATCGGTTTAGAAACCTCTATGTTATTTTTACAGACCTATCCATAGACACCCCACACGTATAGGTTTGACCAAAAAAAAAATTTTGGTTTTAGTTTCATATATGGGAGCCCCCCTTAAATGTCATTTTTTTTGTTTTTTGTATAAGGATCATAAAGCGGTTAACATGATGCATACTCGTACCAAATTTCAACAGAGTGATGCGAATAGCTACAGAATAAAATGGGTGTGACATACGGACGGACAGACAGACAGACAGACAGACAGACAGACAGACAGACAGACAGACAGACAGACAGACAGACAGACAGACAGACAGACAGACTTGACGAAACTATAAGGGTTCCGTTCTTTGCCATTCGGCTACGGAACCCTAATAACGTGTATAAGTAATTGCGATACTAGCAAGCAAGTCAAAACTACCAACGTCAGTTCGCCTCTTTGTAGCTACTAGCTACAGTGTAGTATTTCGTAGATTACGAGCAAGCTACGCGCGAGGTTGCGAGTTTCCCTATTCGTTTTTTTTAGAGGTTTTCTTTTATAAAACTTGCATATAATTTAAAAAAGCAAAACTCATACCATCATCCTTGAATTGGATTGTCATAAAAAAAACACAAATTTCAAAACGTAGTCTTCGGCGACCAAGTTTAATCGCATTGCCTAAAACACGTACTAGAGAAGAGAATCACATTTGAATGAGCTCAATTTTACAATAGCATACCATCATACATAAAAAAATACATAACATCAAAAGTTTTGAGCCGTTTGCTATTTAATAACATTAAAGAGTACTTTTCAATCGTACTAGATTATGGAAAATATTATTGGTGAAACGTGTACTAGTGGTGACCAAAAACAAGCTTAGTATGAATTCACATGAAATTGGATTTTGTAATCTATTTTAGAAAAACCTAAACTTTTTTAATGAACAAAACAATACCCTGTATGGAACGTTAAAAATGGTTGCCTAATAATTTGGAGGTTTTATCTCAGGCCATCTATCTGAGAACGACGAATTATGTCGTATTATTGGTAAGTCGTCCTCACCAATTGTTTTGTTTGCCTCATCCAGTATTTTTCCGCACTCGTTGTAATGAAAGGCAAAATTCCGGACTTCGGAACGTTCCAATTTTTCAGGACTCTCGTGAAAGTAGCTTTTTCTTTTTCGTTTCCAATAAGCGCAGAAATAGCAACAGTTGCATCGCATTCGTTCGCATCTATCTTTGTATTTGAGACTAGGAGACTTAAATTAATCGTAGAAAAAAAAGGAACATGCGCCAGACTGAGATAAACACCAATTGTCGTGGTTTCTTGTCGTGGTTTCGAAGTAAAGAATTTTCTTCCTTGTGTTAAGAATACCAGACAACAATTACGATGGGGGACTCCTATAAATACTCAAACACATATAAAAATCCATGTCTCAGGTTGTGGACCATGTTAATGCTCATCAAATAAACATTTGCCATTTGCAGGATTCGAATCCGCGACGGCTGATATAGTAGTCAGAAGCTCTAGCCACTACACCAGACGCGTCGTCAATTCAGAATTCTGTAACAAAAGTTTATTTATTGTGGGTAATTGGAACTTGATAAGTTGCTCGTAGCGCAGTGGTGACAGCGCTTTGGTAGTGATACCAAAGTTAAGCACCCTACGGAGCGGTGTTTGGACCATTGGAGTGACCATTCCGACCATGTAAGTGAAGTACAACACGAGCATCTCCGTGTTTCGGAAGGCACGTTTAACCGTTGGTCCTGGCTAATACTGGTTGTTATAAGTCGTTAAACCCAGTTAGAAACCTTATTGGCGGCTTGATAACATCTGACATCAAGGATAGTCGCAAGGTATGGCTCAAACTACCTCATAGTTGAAAGCTCGTTTGCCCAGGGGACATTACAGGCTTACTGCACTTTGCTTTTTATTGTTACAGTTTAGGTGAAACCAATTTTATTGGGCTGTTACAAGGTCCAATCCAAACAACATATTTGCACTTCGCTCATACCATTACACTTCTTCGTCACTTATTTAAAATGTAAGTGCAGAGTCAAGCACAAAATTTTATTAAATCATGCACTTCAATTTTTTTTTTCATTAGAAAATGTATGTTTTTGATTTAATGCTTTTGGTAAGTTTTTTTAAGGCGAGACTTTTTTTTGTTAATTCCTCTGTCCGAAGTTTTAGTGACCTCTTTTTTTAGGTCGGTTTTAATACTCACTTTAACCATCCCTTGAATGTAACAAAAACCTCAAACAGAAAACTGCATTAAAATCGGTTCAACCAATCGCGAGATAATCGCGCCTCGCCTCACACTTATAGTAAATTTTAACACCCGGCCACGTTTCCTCTGTAGGTTCTGAGTGTCAGTTCAATTTCAATCCATCTCAAGAGAGTTTCGTACCGAATCCGCTCCAATTTATTGTAGTGCTTTGAGCCATTAAAATTTTTAAGGCGAATTTTGTGCCTCATATTCCGGCCGATATGAAATTAATTATATTAATTGAATTTATGGGAATTTATGAGAAGTGATATATTTAAATTGATAGAATCCACGTGAATGCAAATACGTATGTATGTAAATTAACATTCGTTTAATTTTTATCACAAAGTCTTTTTTTAAATACTTATGATTTAACCTAAACAATACCTGCTCAATGGAATATGAAATAGATATGTCATAACACAATTGTAGAAGACAAGCGTACAACTCAAATAAATTGTGGTTGGTTGTAAATAACACAAACCTAGTCCCGATATTTTTGTCGCAACAATCATTTAAAAATCTCGATTTTTTCGACAATCATTCTGCCTTACGCCATCCAAATCTTAATTGAAAAACTTTTCGGGCCCCGTACAACTTTAGAGCACATTCTACGAATCACAAATTGTTTTTGTTAGCTCGCGTATCCGTTTGGCTCTTGAGACGTTTAATTTTCTTTTTGGGGGTCTGTGTTAGTCTCTGGAGATGTCAACTATAGTTCTAAAGTCGTTGTCAAGTTCAATAAACGTCACCCCTCATTTAAGTGAGCTAGACACGGGTAAACCATTAAAGAAGTAGTGTTTATAAAAGTATGTTTTGACAAATATCTAGCAACCGATTTCTACGTACCTACGTCAATTGATTCTGTTCATACTAAGCCATAGTTACCTACATTGCTGTATATAAAATAATTATGTACAAGTGATATAAAGACCGATTTTTCCAACGCCAGATAAGGAATTTTCGTAGAATATAATACGAAACGCCTAATTTGAAAACGTCACTTATTTATCAGTAATCATTAATGTAAATATCATTTTTTTCAATCCGTCGTTTTATACTTACGAGTATTCAGTCGGACTTTTCAAGACATTAGTAAAATCAACCCTAATTATGTATAGGAATAATAAAGCAAATCTTATCGTTTGTTTATTTACTGATTTAATATACATAAGAACCCTGACTTCCGTGTACGTACATTCGAGCAAAATCTTCAGAATTAGCCAATATTTGTGCCACGTCAAATTGTTTTCAATGTTTACAAGTCGGTCGCAAAATGAGAAAATGTAATCCACTTCGTGGTAAACAGCTTGTTACCGAATGAGATCGAATATGATACTTAGTTAAAAGTTTAAATTTGAAAGTTGGGTATGTAAGGATAACTAAATTCAATGAATATTTTAAATCTTAACAGTTTTGCTTCGCAAGCATTTAAATAAGAGCTTAAAAAGCATTCTTACCTTTACTTACCATTAAAATGAGAAATATTAACGTTCTTGTTACAAATGACAAACTCTATTTTTTTGTGTGCATTTAGAAAACATTAGTACTCTGATTTGGAAAGTATTTAAAACAGAACGATTAGATAGAACATCGACGGTAGACCACGGTCGTTTCCTCTTTTGTCTTAAGTATCGTATAAAAGAACTACAGAGTGACCCTCATGCCTTTCTTCTCAGAAAGAGGCTGACATGAATTCAATATTGGTGGGAATCGTGCGGTGCCCGCAATTTTAATATTTCATTGCCTTTCAAACGAGATGAATCGAACGTTCGAGAACAAAATTATATTGTGATCCGATATAAAAGTAAGGGCTTTAACATCGGTCTGTCTACGAGACTGAAAGTATAATTTTGAAGTCTAGATTGTCATGTACTGATTTTTACAGAGAAATATAAAAACTGTCACAAAAAATATATTTATTTTACTGCCAATATTGTACTAGTTTGTCTATTCATAAAGATAAAATAAGAAACCAAAAATTTGCGCACGGGCGGGACTTGAACCAGCAACCTCTTGGCTGACCAGGCCAAACGCTCTACCAATTGAGCTACCGTTTTTTTGGTGCATTTTTTGCTAGCATTTTTTGTGCATAGTTATTTTAAAAATGTGATAACTTCTAAGATACTTATTGAAATCAAATGATGTCAAAGGAAATTTTGATTAAAATGAAATGCTCGTGATGATGAATACATTAATTATGATAAAAATAAATAATAAATAATTAATATGCACATGTGTGCACCGAAACACCTTTTAAAATAGTACATTATTTTTTAATCAAATTTATAAACACAAAAAAGTTAGAAGTGAGTAAACCATGTAAGATAGATACATGCTGTTGTAGATTTTGTAGTAGAACTTTTTAAGCGAAATAATCCAGCCACACACGATTTTTGAGGGATTTTGTGATATAAATTATCTTTTGTTTATTTTAAAGGTTTAATTGTGTTTGAGTGAAATTTTGGATTTTTTCGAATGAAGTCGCCTAAGTGTGAAAGCGCTCTTAGTAAAGCTAAGAGCGCTTTCACACTTGGGCGACTTTAGTAGCGCGACAGTCGCGCGACAGCCGCGCTGCTGATAATTTCATGCATATGACAGCAGTAAGCCCTTCACATTCGAGAGACGGCGCTGCTGTCGCGCTGTAGTAGCTCTTATGTAAAGGCGCACAAGTTATACATTTTGTCAAGAATATAAAAGAAAATAAAAATGTCGCATGAAATTCATATGTAGTCTTGACTAGCAAATATGTAAATGTAATAAATGGCAACCACTTTTTTCTCGCATTGTTGGATGGAAGCTTGGTTCTTTGAGTAACACAATATATTTTGGGAGACTTCTGGCAAATTCGTTATGCTTCTAAATAACTTTAAAAAATACTGATAAAATGTATCGGTAGTACTAGAATAGTTTCAAATCCTGAAATACTAAAATGGTTATTCTATATTGTATTTAACGTTAATATATTTTTTCTATTTTTTACTATCGGATCATCGTAATCAAATGTAAAAGCTAAGCTTTTTTCCGTGGTGGTTTTCCATTTTTACACTTTTCGCCATTCTCTTGACCTCTTGATATGACGCGATATTTAACTTTTATTTGATGTATATAGCTTTAACCCTTTGCACGCTATGACTTGCACGCAATGCCGCAGTCGCGGTGCAGCATCGATGCAGTTGCGCTTCTGCATCGATGCAAACGCGCGACTGTATCGATGCTAAAACGCACAGTGTGTAAGGGATCTTAGTCTTGTTCTTCTGAGTTTGGTATTTAATAGCTTGCTATCGGAGTCGGTCTCATTTAAATAGATACATACAAAATAAAAGTAAACTAGTTTGAAAGCTTGCATTGTGTATTTACTCGAATATCTCTCATATTTAGGATCAACCGGAACAAAAATCAGTTTAATCTTAAACTTACTTATAATAATACAATTAATTTAAAAAAAGGCAAAAAGCAGGCCTATCAGAGGCAAGAGTGGTAGGCATCTCTTTTATGCTGGTTGCAGACTAGGTTGAATGATAGATAGTTAAGTCAGCTAATGGATAAATGTCGTTACGTGCGAGTTTTCAAGAAAAAAAACACAAAATTGCACTCCGGGAGTGCCGGCAGAAGTGAAAACTTGAATATCAACGTTGTGCATTTTTGATTTTTTGGAATAGTTAGGGAATCATTTTGAATGAATTGCTCTTATTATCAATATAAAAGTACTATCATTTTTGTGATAGAATACAATAATAATAATAATAATAATAATAATAATAATAATAATAATAATAATAATAATAATAATAATAATAATAATATAATATTTTTATAGAATACAATATTTATTTATTGCGCTATCGTACACAAACATTACAATTTATATTATATTAAATTACATTAAAAAGTTTATCTCTCAGAAAAATCAACTACATCCATAATTTCGCTTCTTCTTTTGGTTTATAACCACTATCATGACGCTGTAAAATTCTTTTAAGTTCCCAATATCTTTACACAAGTTCTATAAGCTCTAACAGTTTTACGTTTGACCGCGTTTTATTCCTCAAATGTACCAGTTCAAATTTAAATTCTCCACTGTCGGTGTCGCAGCGTTGCAACTCCGTTGAATTGCATTCCCTGGTGGGTGAGAAACATTTCCTAATAAATATTTAGTCGCAGTCTTCAGAGCGACTGCTCGTCTTAACGACGAATACTTTGAGTCTGTCTTTTACTTAAAATAACAAATTTTCTCTCTCTTAACACACACTTTTAACACCAACTTACATTAACACGTCTTATCCTGAATACATAATATGGTACAAGTTAACTTGATATGATAAAACGGAGGTGTTTATTTCACAGAACTGCAAATCTATTAATTAAATAGAAAATTTAAAATGTAGATAATGCTTTTATAAAGAATTTTACGGTGTGTATCACAACATCAAAGAAAGTTTCCAATAGGTTTATTTGTCCACTAGGTATATTCGTATTTGATTGATTCATTGGTAACTGCTTATTTGTCAAAGATGCAACACGACGTATACACTTTTACTAAAATTTTTATAATAATTATTTTGGTAAACTTTATTATGATTATTAGACACAAGTCTTCATTCTCAGATGAAGGTTTAGAAAAGTACTCAACAACGAGTTTAAATACAAAATTGTGCAGTTATTCAGTCCTCCATGACAAAAGTACAATATTTGAATCTTAAACGAAATCTCTCTCCGATTTTCACCTTAACCAAATCACCTTTAAAACGCCAGCTCATTTTTTAAAGCACCATCATAAAGTTTTGATTCCCAGCTATAAGTGGCTACAACAAAGTTTACTCTTACACCTATCCTGGATCCGAGCCAAAACCAAGGTGCCTGTGATATTAATATCCCTAAGTTTGGATTGAGAACCGAGAAGAAAAGGTTTTGGAGGAATTTGAATAAGATGTTCGTGTAGACGGGATTTGATCGTGTTTTGTTTGTAGAATTAAATCAATGGAAAGGTTAAAATGAAGGGTGCAAAAGTATGTACTGGTTTTGTTAGGTACCGTTTATGAACTTATAAGGTAATTCTGTGATAATGTCATGTGTTATGTTTATAAGATTGCACTAAAGTGTCAAAAATATAAGTTTATAATCTTTTTTAATTGAATCATCGTTTTAAATTGGAAACTAAAAAGAAAGATACCTATGGTTATAGGTATCTTTCTTTTTATTTTTAAATCGTACATATGTGAAATAATAATTATAAAACATGCCATTGCACTCTGTTTTTTAATGAGTTCATTCTCAGCTACTGATTTTGTTAGTTGTGTGTTTTTGATATTTGAAATAGTATGTAAGGCAACGGTTACAGTCAAGTCGAAATGATCGGAGAAGAATCGCGTAATTATCAGAGTAAATCAAATGAAATAATGTTTCTTTTAATCATTCTGGCATCAGTTATGTTAGTCCAGACTGTTGGCCTCATAAATTAATATGTTGGCCTTTATTGATGCCAGACTGAACAGCGTAGCGGTTAAAGGGTTGCAATTTAAAGTGATGGATGCGTCTGAGGTCTCGGGTTCGATTTTCGGGTCCGGCCAGTTTCATATTCGTGGATTTTTTCTGTTCAGATACCTATTCTCAGGGCAGCCCGGAGTTTGAAAGTTAGCGGTGTTTCAAGCACGAAAGTACGTGAAGCCGTTGGTCCTGCGCCTGATCTTTTTCCGGTTCTGTACGATTGCTGACCCATCGGGGAGATTTCACATGTGTTGGCGCAGTATGTACTGTGTAGTCGGTTAGTCGTTGTGACTGGCCACCGTAGTCTAAATCGTATTTTTTTTAAAATATCTAAACACAAATAGGTGTGTACGCTTTACCATACAAAAATATTTTTGTAACCAAGATAAGGACGTGCAATTATCCGAATACGAAGACTCAAAATCTGATTTCCTGTCCATCATAAAAAAATTTTTTTTGCCTTAATAAAAAAAAACCTCACATAACATAAAACTACGCACTCTTGGCCGATAAAACTTGGCACCGTATCAAGTCGGTGCCGCAGTGTGCGACTCGACTGCCAGCAGTGTAGTGCGTCGACCTTTGCGGCTGTTACTTTGTGATTTACTGTCAAATGGACAAGCAGTAACAGCCAAACTCAATCTATACTTGATGTTGACCGATTTCTTTTTCAAAAAAAAATTTACTGGCTTGATTTTTCAATAGTCTCATAGCAAATATTCGTCAAGTTAAATACAATACACCTTATTTGAAAACGTAAATATTTACGGTCTGTTTCACAATGTCTTAAAAAGTTCTGGTAAGCATTATCTGTTCAATATCTCCTATAGAATAACTTTATTTTTTTTAAATTATTCGTTAGTTAGTACTTATTCGTCGATGGTGAACCCCTTAAACCTTTACAAGCTGATTTCACAAGCAGACTCGAGTTTTACGTTTAGTTTTTGGAACGGTTTTAAAATAGTAATTTACATGTTTTCAGGCAAACAACATACATGACAATATCTATACTAATATTATAAAGCTGAAGAGTTTGTTTGTTTGTTTGTTTGTTTGTTTGTTTTTTTGTTTGAACGCGCTAATCTCAGAAACTACTGGCCCGATTTGAAAAATTATTTCTATGTTAGATAGTCCATTTATCGAGGAAGGCTTTAAGCTATAGAACATAAAGATACGACTCACAAGACCACAGCAGCAATGAAAAATGTTGCGAAAACGGGAGAAAGATATTCCTTTTGAGAGCTTCCGCTGCGTACGCTGCGGAAACCGCTTAAGTTACACAAAAATCATGTATGACAGGATTGTTCAGCATTAAAAGTTCTATAATAAAGTCCGCGACAGCATAAGTCTATCTTCTATGGTTGACTTACTACAACCTTTTTTATGTTAATAAATTTGTAAAAAAAATAATGCATCATTTTTAGAGGTGTATTATACACACAGGTATTTATTCTTATCAAAATAAATACATTCATCATCACGAGCATTTCATTTAGAACAAAGTTGCCCTTTATATCATTTGATTCCAATAAATATCTTAGGAGCTATCACAGTTTTAACATACCTCCGCACCAAAATAATGTTCGCAGCTTAAGTACAACGTGCGCTTGCGCTAATCTATACTAATATTATAAAGCTGAAGAGTTTGTTTGTTTGTTTGTTTGTTTGTTTGTTTGAACGCGCTAATCTCAAAAACTACTGGCCCGATTTGAAAAATTATTTTTACGTTGGATAGTCCATTTATCGAGGAAGGCTTAAGGTTATATAGCATAAAGATACAACTCATAAGACCACAGCAGAAATGAAAAATGTTGCGAAAACGGGAGAAAGATATTCCTTTTGAGAGCTTCCGCTGCATACGCTGCGGAAACCGCTTAAGTTACACAAAAATCATGTATGACAGGATTTTTCAGCATTAAGAGTTCTATAATAAAGTCCGCGACAGCATATGTCTATCTTTTATGGTTGACTTACTACAACCTTTTTTATGTTAATAAATTTGTAAAAAAAAAAATGCATTATTTTTAGAGGTGTATTATACACACAGGTATTTATTCTTAACAAAATAAATACATTCGTCATCACGAGCATTTCATTTAGAACCAAGTTGCCCTTTTTATCATTTGATTTCAATAAATATCTTAGGAGCTATCACAGTTTTAACATAACTCCGCACCAAAATAATGTTCGCAGCTTAAGTACAACGTGCGCTTGCACTAATATATTATAAAGCTGAAGAGTTTGTTTGTTTGAACGCGCTTACCTCAGAAACTGCTGGACCGATTTGAAAAAATATTTCTGTGTTGGATAGCTTATTTATCGGGAAAGGCTTTAGGATATAAAACATGACGCTGCGACGGGAGGGGAGGGAGCAAACTCAAAACGCGCGGACGAAGTCGCGGGGGACCGCTAGTATTAAATAAATTGACACAAGCCTCTACCTATACCGATAATGTTTATTAGCCTGCTATATTTCTTATCGAGCAAATACTGAGATTGGCTGAACATTCCCCAATAATAGTAAGATAATCGTTTTTTTTTCTCATAACAAACAATAAAAAAAAAACTAAGCCATGCAACATAAAATAATAATTTAATCTCTACCTTTTCAAAAACGAAATCATTTCCTTGCGGTAAGGAGGCTACAATGCTGGCTGCGTTGCCGCGTTGGATGATAGCTATGCTGATTCTTTGAGCTAGGAACCAGCCAGTTTTATTATTAGCTGTTACAGAATTTGAATTGGCACAATTTTTCTATACAACAATTTAGCAGGGGGGCCCCACGACCCAAACGTTTGAAAGAAAAATAAGAAAGAAGATACATTTGATCAACGAAGAGAGAACTGAGTACAAATGTATGTCATGCGTGTCAGTAAATTTTCTAAAAATGCCTGACTTTTTTTTGGCAATGGCTGACATATTGGTTTTAGACCTAGTACCCCAATCAAACTACTTATTACTAACCACTCGACTGTCCGCGCTGTCAGACTATGATGTGGGAAAACTGTCCGGCGATATCGCGCGACGGTTGCATGATAAAAATCGCGCGACATGTCGCGCGATAAAAACGATTATATAAAGAAAAGTATAGTTGTGATTACGAAAACAAAAATACTGGTAGATAGGTAATAGTTATAAATATATAAAAAGTTTAAAATATAATATACTTACTATACTATAATATATACTTTACTTAATATATATATATATATATATATATATATATATATATACTATACTTAATACATACTTTTCTAGTGGTGGGCACTGTAGTACCACGGACAGTTTACCGTAAAAAAGAAAATGGCACTGTAGAGCCATTGGACTGCAGAGCGGCTAAGTTAGTGTTGATAATCTACTCAAGTAGTCAAGTAAGAAAAAGGCAGCAGAAATAGTAAAGATAATATTTCTAGTAAAATTTTAAAGTCACATATGTCTGTTACAACTCAGCAATTTATTAACTGAAAAGTACTTCTAGCACATATTTGCAAAAGACAAGTGACGTTAAAACCGCAAACTAATAGAAATTCCAATTCAAAAGCACGAAGACGTGTTGGGAGGCGTGTCACGAATTCCATCCGGATATTCGGATAAACGGATATATAGAACACTTATACATAGATACTCGTCGCACCAGAATTTCCATTAAAACGATATTTACAGAGCTCTCGACACGAACCAACCGACCGCGTTCGGATAATTTTACTAAGGAAAATGGTTTTTACTTCAATTTCGTACAAAATCGGTTTGCGAATACAAAAGTTTCGAACTAGTTCGAAGTGTACGGTGCGGATGGTAATTTTCATGAATATTTTCTATTGATAGAAAGTTTGACATTCTTTGTTTGGCTGTCAAAATGAGATTGCTTTGAAATAGATTTGTGTCGAAATGATTGTACGCTCATAGATCAAATGTTCAGAAATACTGAATTATCTCTTTTCTCGTCATTGAATCTGAGACCTTACACACTGCGACTTTTTAGCATCGATGCAGTCGCAATGCTAACGCGCGTTAGCATCGATGCAGTCGCGATGCAGAAGCTGGAAATGTACAATTTATGTACTGTTTGGCTGACTGCATCGATACTAAAGCGCATTAGACAAATATATTCGCGCTCCTAAATCGATGCTAAAGCGCGGCTGCATCGATGCTAAATTAAATATGTTCAACGCGATGCTAGAGCACGTTTTCAAAACGCGTGACTGCATCTATGCTAAAAGTCGCAGCGTGTAAGGGGTCGAAACTTATAAGCAATTTTTTTTCTACGCCATGCCATTTAAATCTAAGCTATTCAATATTGTAGCTTTTAAATAATACTCAATTTTCAATTATCGTAAGTTGCTTTTTTCTATTGTTAACACAATATTATTTAGTCCTAATCTTAAATAATTAGAAACGTATCAAGTGCACCATAAATTTCAACTCAAAATCGATCACATAGGCTCCTAATACCCCACTAGAAATAGTTATGGGACCCCATCAATCCGTTCCGCAACATTTAACCTAACTATCAGGTTCGATGAGACTTTGTACCGAACTCAATTAAAACTACGGCGATTCCGGTATCTTCGGTTTGGGCTGTAATAGTCATCAAAGACCGATGACATTACATTCGAGAGGTTAAATAGAGGCGGGTAATACCGACTCAACCACAAGCAGGAGGCGTAGGGATGTGACATCGGAAAGTTAAATTTGAATGGGATATAAATCTTTGATGGGATTGCAATTATATAACCATTCAGATACTAAAGGGTAATGACGGATAAAAATAATAATAATAATTATAGTGTACTACTCTAGTGCAATCCATCTTACTGTGCTGTATTTATGTACGGACGACCTCCGTGGTCGAGTGGCTAGCACGCTGGTTTCAAGCGTCGCCATCTCGTGAGGTTCCGGGTTCGATTCCCGGTCGGGTTAATGTAGAAAACGATCTTTTCTATATTGTCTCGGGTATGGGTGTTGTGGTACTACCGTTGTGTCTGATTTCCGTAACACAAGTGCATTGGCTACTTACTTTGGGATCAGATCAGAGCAATGTATGATTGGTGTCCAATATATGTGTGTATATATGTATATTTCTATCTGGGGCGGCACTTTCAAAACTAACTTCATCAATGTTGAAAAGGCACAAAGACTTATCCTGAAGGTTATGTTAAAAAAAAGAAAATCTGTTTAACGATCTACTTGTGCTCTAAGGCCAATATTTCTAGTATTAATCATAATCTGCTGCTTTACATGCGTAATATTTGTGATCGGTCATAGTTGTTTATTTTATCAGTAGAATATTCCAAGCCTTATAACCAATGTGATCATGTGACCGTTACTATATTAAAGATAGTAGGTAGGTAGTATCAATTTTGTACAAATTTTGATTGTGCAATAAAATGTCATTAAATTTAAAAAAAATACAAGCACAGGTGCTCCGCTTTATTAATCTTACAAAATTAACGAACATTAGCTTATAGATTTGGGCATCAAAACAACTGAATGTGGATTGCATCCATAAAATTAATATATTGCATCACAACTTCATGACTATGACATATGTCAACAAAGTATTTTGACAGTTGTCAAAATGGTGCTTGATCTTGGCACATGACATCTCTTTTCTTTTTAACGTCGGTTAAAAAGAAAAGAGATGTTCAAAAAAGGAGGTTCCCGGTTCGACCTGTATGTTGGTATGCATGTATATATGTTTGTCCGCGAATATCTCGCGTTCGGCTGGAACGATTTTGATGCGGTTTTCACTGAAATATTTGTAGAAGGTTTCACTAATTATTTTAATTCAATTAAGTACATTATAAATTAAGCAATAACTAAAAACAACGAAAAAAATATTTTTTTCATAAACATATATTGAAACGCCATCAAAAACAAACACTTAAAGAAAAAAAAAAACCTTATAGGAGAAAAAAACTCATTTGAAGACTGTGTGAAGCTTAACAGACACCAGCAGTCTACGTACGCACATCATACACCGATTTCAAACGAGTTGGTTTCTCATATTAGCGTTATTTTAGTCCTATAAGTGTTTGTTTTTGCAGGTGGTTCAATTTTTATGAAAAAAAAAAATACAGCTTGCTATCGTAAAAAAATGATTTGATTATACAGTCCATTTAACTGCAACGACTTAACCTATGCTCTAAAAATATATTAACTTGCCATTTATTCGTGTATATTAACCAATAAGCATTACATCACTTACATCGAACCACGATCACCTATCGCTTCCACTTGATTTAGACAAGATTCCGAGTAACCACCAATTTGTATCGGGGATTTAAGATATTCCTTTACCGATCTAATATTTCAAGGTAATGGAGGTATTTATTGGTACTGCTAAATAACGAAAGTACAGACATTTTCAAAGGTAAAACGTGCTCGTTTTTATGTACCTATATATATAATTAAAACATAAAAAACTATACTTACTTTCATGTACATTATGTAAGTTTTCATTCAAAAGTATAAGTTTATTGACTAAATTGTTATCATACCTAACAAATCATTACCAGGATAATCAGAATTTCAGGCAAACTGCTCTTACAAAAAAATATTTAAAAAACTGAGTGACCGGTTGCAGAGAACCCGCATTCTAATATCATTTTATCATTGATTTTATATGACGGCACGGTCATTAAAATGTATCAATATTTTTCATATAACCCTTCCTAAACAGTACAACATATATTTTTGTTAACCAAAGCGTAAAGGTCTCATTGTGTATATTCAAACCGTTAGGAAGCATTATCTTCCCGCAGAAAACAGAAATCGATAGCATCGCAAACATTTGTCCTAATGTTTGTGTAATCAGCAAACATGTGATCTGTTGTAGATGGACTCGGATCTACTCCTACTTATGGATAGGCATAAAATGAAACGCTGTAAATAGAAAAAAGTATTAGGATTTTAAATACATTCGATTTAAGAATTGTGTTTGCTCTTGAATCTAGCAAGACGGAAATAATCAGTAACATTTTGTATGCGATTCAGTCGTTTGTATGAAAATAATAAATTCATATAAATACTAGTTCGACTAAACATAGCGCAGCACATTCTAACTAAATGGACTACTAACGATGAAGCAAGCATAAGCAATTGTAGTCTGCTGCTGCCACTCTGAGTGTAAAAAAATCTGAGTTCGAGTTAATTATTAGGAAACTGAGGCGGGTAAGTATATTATGTTATATATACAATTTTCAGACAGCAATCAAATCGTAAAATGTGAAAATATTTTAACTGTGTCTTCGTATACATCAAAGAAACAGGAAGCTATCATATTTTTTTGCATGATGTACATACGTAGACTGCTACTGTCTGTTAAGATTCACACCATCTTCAAATGAGTTTGTTTCTCCTATGAGCGTTATTTTGGTCCTTTTAGTGTTAGTTTTCATGGCGGTTCAATTTTTATGAAAAAAAATAGTGTTCGTAATTTTAGTTATTGTTTAAGTTATAATGTACTTGATAGAACTAAAATAGTTAGTAAAACCTTCTACAAATACCTTAGTGAAAACCGCATTATATTTCTCTATTGTATATATTTTTAAAACAGCTCCCTGTCGATTATAAAAGTTATCTACGTCATCTCATTAATTTCCAATGTTTATTTTGCTCTAATCTAAATCTTTATTAAAATCTGAAGAAATAAAATAACAATACATTAATATATTATTTTTAACCGACTTCAAAAAAGGAGGAGGTTATCAATTCGACTGTATGTTTTTTATTTATTTTTTATTTTGTATGTATGTTACCTCATATCTCAGTCGTTTGTCGACCGAATCGAAAAAAAATTTTCACCTACTTAAAGGGTGTACCTTCTAGTTGGTCCCATTTTTTCCATTTTGGGATCTAATGATGGGAACGTATAGTGTTTCTTTACTAGAATCTTAATGTTGACGTGTTGTTACGTCTGATAGTCAACATCTTGTGTGGCTGAGCTGATGGTGGAACTCCTTAACGCTTAGGAGTTCAGTAATTATAATGACGGAACTTATGATAGGTAATTTGTAGCTTCTTAAAAAATAGAATCATAAGGTGCATCTCCCCCCCCTCTTATGTAATCACTAAAAATGAAGCAATAAAATAAACTTTAAAAAAAAGTAAAAACCGACTTCAAAACCAAAATGCACTAAAAAGTCTTAAATAAACTCTTCACCATTGAAAGGAAAAGAATCCGTTTTAAGCAAACAATTTCTTTTTGGAGTCGGTGCCATCACTTTGACCATCAAGCATCAACTATCACAGCACCGACTCCAAAAAGAAATTGTTTGCTTAAAACGGATTCCTTTCCTTTCAATGGTGAAGAGTTTATTTAAGACTTTTTAGTGCATTTTTCTCAAAAACTAGCTTATAACAAACAACCCGAAACAAAATAGGATCTTTAAATATTTTCACTTAAAACGAGGTGACCTTGTAATGTACAAGTGTGTTCGGACAATACTGAACCTTGAGGTTAGCGGAATGAGTCGTAGGGATACATTTTTATGTATAGTTAAGCAAACGGAAACCAGAAATCAGACTTACCCCTTCCTCTGTCAGTGCATAGAATGAACCCCCAACAATGGGTGGCAAAGGACAATACAGATCCAAACAGATTGGAATTCGGTCCTCTATTGTATCGTATGAAAAATCAATTTCAGTACTGCAATGCAACTCGATCTGGGGACTAAATCAAAGCATTCAATTCAACAAATTCGCTTTTCACATTAATCCGTATATCGTGTATCGAAATTCATTCACCATTTAACTCGTCTAGGGAACGATTATTGCCTAATAAATGGTCTGTCACAGCAACGTTTTGCGTACATTGTGGTAAGATTTCTGGTCTAAAAGGGTATTAAAGAACTTTTTGAAATTTCTTACTTAAGGGTGAGATTAATAAAAAACTGACTAATAAGTAAAGAATTGTATTACTTGTTTTGAATTTCCAATCATTATGTTTGCTATGTCGAAACATTTTTTTTGTACGTGATATTCAACATGATGCCTTTATACATTTCTTTCAATTTATTTGCAATAAACTCTAAAATTTATTAACTTGACCCGGCCAAGTGAGAGTCGTGCTCGCGCACAGAGTTTTCCGTACCTCTTATTTATGGTAACTTTAACTAAGTAACCACTTAGCCAAAATACTACAACATTTTGTTGACTAGCAAAAAACTTTATTTTTTATAGTGTTTGTTGAGGCAAAGCGGTCAACAGAATACACCTACCTACCAAGTTTCAACTGTATAATGCCAAAAGTTTCAGAATAAAGTGGCTGTGATATACAGACAGAC